>WWNC01000003.1:12393750-13652500 GCA_011125475.1 Melanerpes aurifrons | reverse complement strand
TTAGGAGCTTCCCAACTAGCCAGGACTGCTGATAAATGCTGAAAAGTGGCTTAGGAAGCACTTTTGCCAGTTCCTTCAATACCCTCAGGTGGATTCCATCCAGTTCCACAGACTAGTGTATGTCTAAGTGTCCTGGTGTGAGGCCAGGCAGATCCTCTCTTGCCCCAAGAAAGGGGCAAAAGAATGACACACAAATGGATTGCAAAAGTGATGGAAAGTTTAAATGGAAAGCAGTAAGTGTTTTACAGAAGCTACAAGCATAGCCACAAAAGAATCCCAAAGCATACAGAGTCCCCTATAGCACACCCAAAATCCTCTCAAACATTTCCCATCTCCCCACCTGAGGGTATACCCAAAAACCTCAGGGCTCTTTCTCCCCCCACCATTGCTAGGTTGGTCTCAGGCTGGCCAGGTCTGAGACTGCCCACCCCCCTTCCCCCCACCTTCTCCTCCTGGCATTAGGCCTAGCCAGGCCTAAGAGACCTTGAGATACTGTCCCACCGTTACCCGATAGAGAGCATCTCCCACGGGAGCAGAGAGGGAAGAAAGAGGAAGACTTTGCAAATGGATTTATAGGGTGCAGGATAATATGGGCATGAAATACGCTATTTCCTGTGCTCACCTACTGGGTTGGACACTCTGGACACAGGAGATGTAGCTTATGTGACAGTAACAGGAGGCACCCAGCCTGAACTGCCACACTAAGTGGTGTGGCAAATAAAATATTTTACTTTGGATTATGAGGTCCTCATTCTGCTCCTTATCTCTTGTCTTCCAGCTCAGGAGGCTGTGTACCTGGAGGACAGCTGGTCTTGCTATTAAATGCTGAGACAAGGAATGCATTAAGTGCCTCAGCCTCTGTCACTAGGATGCTACATCAAATAACGGATGGAGAATCTCCTTAGTCCTCCTTTTATTAATTCATTTATACAAACATTATTTGTTGTCTTTTATAGCAGCAGCCATGATAAGTTCTAGATGGGCTTTGGCCTTTCCAGTTTTCTATTTGCATAACATCTACCTCATAACATCCTTGCAGTCCTCCTCAGATGCCTGCTCCTTCTTCCAAAGTTCATGCAATTTCCTTTTTGTCCTGAGTTACAGCCTAAGCTCTCTATTCAGGCAGGTCATTCTTTTTCCCCATTGGCTTGTCTTTCAGCACATGGGGACAATGTGCTCCTGAACCTTTAGGAATTTCTTCTTGAAGGATATCCAGCCTTCCTGGACTTCTTGGCCCTTCAACACTGCCTCACAAGGGACTCTGTCAACCAGGCTCCTTGAACAGGTCCATGTCTGCCCTCTACAAGTCCAAGGCAGCAGCTCTGCTGGCATGCCTTTCCTACTCCAAGAATCAGAAATTCTGTTATTTTGCGATGGCTGTGCCGAAGACAGCCTCCAACTATCACATCACCCACAAGTTCTTCTCTGTCACCCACAAGTCCTTCTCTGATTGCAGCAACAGGTCCAGCAGGGACACTAGCTGGCACACTATCTGTGTCATGAAGTTATCTTCCACACGCTCCTGGAAACTCTGGAACTGCTCCCTCTCTGATATTTCCAGCAGACATCTGGGAAACTGAAACCCCCCACAAGAACAAGAAGTAGTTATTGTGAGACTTCTCCCAGTTGCTTTTAGTATATTCCATCTGTCCCTTCATCCTGGTTGACTGACCTATAACAGATGCCTACAATGATATCTGCCTTGGTGGCCTCCCCTTGCTTCTCACCCATAAACACTCAATCCTATTGTCACCACCATTAAACTCCCATCAATAAAAGTACTTACTAACCAGAGCTACCACATCACCTCTTCCTTCCTTGCCTGTTCCTTCTGAAAAGTTTATGGCCATCTATTGCAGTCATCCAATTGTGTGAGTCATCCCAGCACATTGCTGTGATGGCAACTATGACATAGTTTTCCTGATGTGCAATGGTTTCCTCCATTTGCTGCCCATGTGGTCTGCATTGGTGCAGATGAATGTCCATTTGGCTACTGAATCTGTCACCTTTAGGGAAGGAACAGCCTGAATTCCTATGTGGCCATTCACAGGCACTTTCAGCATTTTAACACATCAATATATTTTGCATTAAGTTATTCTAAGAAAAATCAGAAACTGTCATGGAATAGCAACCTTAGGAAGGTTTGAGGTGAAATTCAAAGATTTACTTTGGTAAAACTGGAAATATAGGAGTTTGAGAAAATAAACAATGAAAGAAGCCCTTAATATTTTTAAACTGGATTAGTATCCTGTGAGCTACATGCAAAACACTAACCAATTTTCTGTTATTTGTCCTGTTGATTAGTAGGAAAAGATTTTTCCAGGGAACACAGAGATTTGATAGTATGAGAAATAGAAACCTTTTCTAGAGAAGTTTCTAAGGAAATTATTAGGCCAACTTAAGCAGTGAGGAATAGCTTCAAATTCACACATAAAACCTGTTGATCTACAATTAACATCCATGCTGGTTTCATGTAAGACATAAGATAAAAGCAAACTCATAGAATATGAAATAGCATTTATTTTAGGCCCCAGTTTTAGTATGAGGTCAAATAATATAAACTCCCAATTTCTCATGATTTGAGGAATTACAAAAGAGAAAATTTAGAAGAAATTAAGAGAATAAAGAGATAAATGGCTGTTCTACTGTGACAGCAACAGAAAACTATATCAATTAATTAATTGTTAAAATAGCCTGTAAGTAGCCATCAGCAAAAGATGTAAGTAAAACGTCTTGAAGACATAAGCAATCACAGTGTCAAATCCAGCTTCATGATAGCAGCTAAGAATTACATTCTGGAAGATGAAAATGTGTCTATGTTAATTGGGAGCATTCTTTTTTTTTTTTGTTTTTTTTGCCCCCAGAACAGTATTTTATGAATAAGACTTATTGCAATGTAGTAGTTTTAGGCTGCATCTTGAAAATTTTCCACAGAGCTTGAACAGAAAGTGGTAGAATGTAAATAAATTACTATCGGATGTAAAAAGGAAAATAATGATAAATTCTCAATAATCTCCTTGTACAGATAACAAACATAAAGTTAGATCTGTAAACTAACTTTCTTTCTTTTCACTTCCTTTGCTCTAGCAGATATTAGCTCTGGTTTCTGATGGCTTTGCTGACCATGGCTGTATTGCTTTGTTGTGGCTAAGTATTAACAAACAACTCTCTGCTCTTCTATCTCCTTTATCATTTTTTTGGGGGGAAGGGAGCAGGGAAGGGGAAGCTGTTGGTAGGCCCCTGGTTTGTCCAGGGGGGTTCTTGTGTTGTTTATAAATCATACATATATGTAAATATTTTATATTTTGTACATATTCATTGCATTTAATTTCTGGATTGTAGTTTTGCTTGTAAATACAGTTTCACTCACTTTAACTGAGCTGATCTGGCAATTTTATCTTGGGGGCATAATCTCCAACCCACCACACTGCATTATGTTGTTAAATCCAATTTGCTAATATGTGATTTATGTACAGTTTCATTCTTATACTACATGTTAATAAAATGATGTGCATGGCTTTATAGACCCATGTATAATATACATCTTACATAAATACTAGGATTTATTTGAACCATGCAACAGGCATGTGCAGCATCTGATTTGTACATAATTTGTACATAAAAAGTGGTATCCTTTTTCCTTGTTGGAATACTTTTTCTTCAAATGGCAGGAATAAAGGCTCTCAAACTGAGTTCTTGTTGGTTAATATCGCAGATAAGAGAAGTGTTTATTGTAAAATGAAAATAAAGAAAAAATATTTTAAATTAATTAAAATATTGAATTATAGAGCCATTCAGTACTGCTGAACACAATGACAAAACCAACCAGAAAAATTATTTTTATCTGCATGTGTCCATCAGTTCAAGTTTTGGCTGCATAGTTAAGATGGCTAAGGAACAAAAGACAAAGAAAGAATTAAAATACCAATAATAAAATGTGGTCAGGATTCATCCCACTTTGAAGATACCTGCATGTTAGTTACTTATCTCCAAATTAGTAACTAAATGAATTAAGCCAATATTGTATTGTATACAACAGAAAATTAAAATTAAACAGAAAAAGCATGGCTAGGGAACAAGGTGCAGGACTGTTCTGCTTCATGCTTGACAGCATCTTTGTATGGCAAATTTGCTTAAACATTCTGAGTTTTGGCTTCCTTGTTGTTTACAAAACAGGGATAATGCACACCATGCTGCATCAAGCAGCTGAAAATATGCAATAGGTACCAGGTTATTATTGCTGTTATATATAAGCTGAAGAAATACCTTCACAGTTTTACTTTTAAAGACAAAGCAAAAAGTCCCTGTAGTCTGATAAGATTTGAGTTTAACATTTAAGTTAAATATGCAATGGTTGATAACACTTTCCTTGTTTACTGGAGTGAAAAATTCAGGAGTTTCTAGCAAGTATTTATTGCTTCAGGTCATGCAGGGATACAGGCAATGTATTGAGATGTGACAGTTCAGGCTGTGCCTTTAAAAAAGTTCTGAGCAAATCTACACTTGGGTGTAAGAAGGAAAACAAAGATTATTCTAAATCAATTTCTTTGATCAGATGTGAAATATACCATAGCAATATCTCTCACGTTCTTTTCTCTCAGTTTCACTCTGTCTCTTTCTGCTGGCATGCGTGCTGTTCTGGACACACAGAGAGAGACCTCTTATCTATGGCCTTGAGATAAGCAATACTAACTTCTTAGCAATGTTTTTGAGCTAACTAAAAAACCCTCTCTAATATTTCCTCCTTTTTAATTTTCTTCTAATTAACCAGAGGATAAAGGGAGGGGAGGAGCTGGGGGGGAGTGGGGCAGTGTCCTCCTGCCCAAGGAGGATTTCTGTTTTTTCTTTCTGTAAATACCTGTATGATATTGTAAATACTGTACACTCTGTACAGATTCATTGTATTCCATTATTGCTTGTAAAATACAGCTTCATTTGCTTCCCAGACTGTGCTCAGCCAAGTTTTTGTTAATGTGTGTGGCTTAAACCATCACAAGAGAGAATCCTGGAAGCCTAACATGAAGCCTTAAAGACTGGGCTCTTGATTCAAATACACTTTAGCAAACGAAAGGTATATAGCAAGCTGCTGCTTCTTCTGCAGTCTTAGTTTCATCATAAATGTATTTCAGGTAGTATTATTAAAGTACCTCTAAAAACCTGGAGCTGGTCTTACTCATTCAACTATCACTAGTATTGCTTAGCTATTAATTGCTGCATCTGGCCTTGTACACACTTCTTTTTTTCATATGTGCTTCCCAGTTTACATCTTTATATGAAATATAGTTTTTAATATATAAAGACTATGCACTGAGATATGAACCCACACTTTCTACTCTCTAGAAGCACATACTCCACAACAGGAAATATTTTCTCACAAGCTAAGCACTATACCAGTTAGTTTTGCTAAACTGTGAGTTGTACAGCCCATACTAGTTCATCCATAGCTTTAGTTTATCTTCTACTCTTCTACTCTTATCTTGTACTGCAGAACAAGACTGAAGGAAAGAAAAGATTAACAAGATGTTCTTATGCATGCGGTTGGGCGGGCTGTGTGTTTGAGAACTAGCAATGCAGGTGTAGGTTCATTTGAGACATCTTTCAACAATAAGCACTAAGAGAATTAGAGATGGAAATTATTGACCCATCAGAAGATTTAGCCACTGCTTATCATAGCAGGTTATTTAAAAAATATTCTATTGTAGGGTGTTAATGATAGGGAATTAAACTCCATCATTCATTCTGAGGTAACAGCATATTCTCTTTCAACTGAAGTGACTCTATTAAAGAAAAGAAAAAGTATACATAACTGCCTAAGTAAAATAACTGGGAAAATGTAATAATAATTACAGTTTAGGCACAGAAAGGGCACAAAAGAAACACAACATTAGTGTTTTCTTTCTGTATTCATTTACATTTAGCTGCCTGGATCAAGCTACCTGACACATAAATAAATAGAATTTATTTGCTCAATGATAACACTGTAAAGAAAATTACCTTGTGCTCTACAAAGGCTAAAGGCTTTACCCAGACTCACGCATGCAAAACTGGTCATAAGTAGCACAGCAAAGAGAGTCTTATGTGAGGATACCCTATTCTGTTGTGACTCCTTGTCTGAGGATACTCACTCTTGGTACCCCTTGAAACTGCCAGGTGCTGCGGCCTGAGTTGTACCAGAAGCAGTAAAATGAGGCAAGCCTTCCTGTGTCTGCTCCTTCACACAGCAAACCTAGGTTCTTGATATATGCTAGGCTTTGAACATGTCCCTCTGCCTTTACTCTGGCCCAATTTTGATTTGCTTTAGTCAGTTATGCATTCAGAGATTAACAAATTCATTACTAACTGACCACTGCTGGTCCACACAGAATCTGTTGAATAAATAAAACTTTATTGCTAGAGACAGAAGTTAGGACTAATAGATAGGACTAATACTGGATAGCAATGAATTACATGCTAGCCAAATTAAAGCTGGGCAGCATGTCAGGCATTTTTGCCATTTTTCAAAATAAGACTCAACCTTGTGTATGTATGTGTGTGTATATACATATATATAAATAAAATATATTGTATTGTAAGAACATAGTAATTTTTTTCAGCTCTAAATACAATAAATACAGCATAATTACACTGTTAATGTGGAAATCTATCAATCTTTCCTTCAAGTTACATGTTTTTGTCTATTTGCTTCACACTTTAAACATTGGTGGCTCATACTTGAGTCATTAGAGAGTTAAAACAGTAGCTATGGTTTCCAAGCGCAATATGCCAGTCTTTGTCTAAAGAAAGGTCAAGACTAACATTTTTACAAAAATTTCATTGAATTGGTCCTACTGTTAACTACTAGGTTTTCTAATTTGAGAACAACAATACTTTGTCAGATAAATCCTCATTTTACATTATCTTGTTCAGAAGAATGGGATAGTTCTGCTGAATATTTCTCAAAAGAGAGAGACATCTGGAAGACACTTAGGAATTCCACCACAGAAAGAAGATGATGCATAAATTTCAAGTATACAAAACATACCAACATTTCAAGAAGAATTATGCATCCTGAAATTTTACAGATACACTAAAAGCAACTCAAAAGCATCCTGTCCAGTATCAATAACAGTGTGACCAGCAGGATTAGGGAAGTGATTGTCACCCTGTAATTAGCAATGGGAAGGCCACACCTCAAGTACTGCGTTCAGTTTTAGGCCCCTCACTACAACAAGGGCATTGAGTTGCTGGAGTCCAGAAAAGGGCAATGGAGCTAATGAAGTGTCCATTGCTCTTAGCACAGTAAGAGTGATTGCCCATTGGAATGGGCTGCCTGGGGAGGTGGTGGAGTCGCCATCATTGGAGGTGTTCAGGAGGAGACTTGATGGGGTACGTGGTGCCATGGGTTAGCTGTTTGGGTGCTTGGTTGATGGGTTGGACACGATGATCTTGAAGGTCTCTTCCAACCTGGTTTGGTTTATTCTAAATAAAATAAAGTATCACACTATCACAGTATAACTTAGGTTCGAAAGGACCTCGAGGATCATCGAGTCCAACCTATCAACACAGACCCCATGACTAGACCATGGCACCAAGTGCCACGTCCAATCTCCTCTTGAACGCCTCCAGGGACGGCGACTCAACCACCTCCCTGGGCAGCCCGTTCCAATGACAAATGACTCGCTCGGTGAAGAACTTCCTCCTCACCTCGAGTCTAAACCTCCCCTGGTGCAGCTTGAGACTGTGTCCCCTTGTTCTGGTGCTGGTTGCCTGGGAGAAGAGACCAACCCCTTCCTGCCTACAACCACCTTTCTGGTAGTTGTAGAGGGCAATGAGGTCACCCCTGAGCCTCCTCTTCTCCAGGCTAAACAATCCCAGCTCCCTCAGCCTCTCCTCATAGGGCTTGTGTTCAAGGCCTCTCACCAGCCTTGTTGCCCTTCTCTGGACACGCTCAAGTGTCTCAATGTCCTTCTTAAACTGAGGGGCCCAGAACTGGACACAGTACTCAAGGTGCAGCCTAACCAAAGCAGAGTACAGGGGCACAATGACTTCCCTGCTCCCTGCTGGCCACACTATTCCTAATGCAGGCCAGGATGACATTGACCCTCTTGGCCACCTGGGCACACTGCTGGCTCATATTCAGGTGGCTGTTGATCAGCACCCCCAGGTCCCTCTCTGTTTGGGAGCTCTCCAGCCACTCCGACCCCAGCCTGTAGCTCTGCATGGGATTGCCGTAGCCAAAGTGCAGCACTCGGCACTTGGACTTGTTGAATGACATCCCATTGGACTCCGCCCATCTGTCCAGTCAGTCGAGGTCCCTCTGCAGAGCCTTTCCACCCTCTAACTGACTAACATCTGCCCCTAACTTGGTGTCATCTGCAAACTTGCTGATGACTGACTCGACCCCCTCATCCACATCATCAATGAAGATGTTAAAGAGGATGGGGCCCAGCACTGATCCCTGGGGGACGCCACTGGTGACTGGCCGCCAGCTGGATGTGGCACCATTCACCACCTCTCTGGGCCCGGCCCTCCAGCCAGTTCCTAACCCAGCACAGAATGTTGCTGTCCAAGCCACAAGCTGACAGCTTAGCCAGCAATTTGCTGTGGGGGACAGTGTCAAAGGCCTTGCTGAAGTCCAGGTAGACCACAACCACAGGCCTCCCCACATCCACCAGATGGCTCACCTGATCATAGAAGGAGATCAGGTTGGAGAGGCAGGACCTGCCCTTCCTAAATCCATGTTGGTTGGACCTGAGCCTTTGGCCTTTCTTCAGGTGCGCAGTTATTGCCACCAGGATAATCTGCTCCATCCCTTTCCCTGGCACTGAGGTCAGGCTGACTGGCCTGTAGTTTCTGGGTTCCTCCATCTGACCTTTCTTATGGATGGGGACCACATTGGCCAGTTTCCAGTCACCTGGGACCTCACCAGTGAGCCAGGACTGGAGGAAAATGATGGAGAGAACAAGTCTAGAGAACAAGTGTCATGAGGAACAACAGAGGGAATTAGGATTACTTAGTCTGGAGAAGGCTGAGAGGAGACTGCCATTCTCTACAACTACCTGAACAGAAATTATAGTAAAGTGGAGATTGGTCTCTTCTGCTTAGTATCAAGTGGCAAAGCAAGAAGAAATGTCCTCAGATTGCACCAGGGGATATTTAAATCAGACATTACAGAATCACAGAATGTTATATATGTTATCTATTAGCCAGCCTCGAGGCAGATCTCTAGCCAAAATGGCCAAAAATGGCAGCTCTCTAGCCAAAATTAAATCTAAATTATTCATTATGTTCCCAAATCTTTCTTGAATAATAACTGCATTTCTAGGGAATTTGTGTCACAGAATATCCATTTGAATCAGATCCTGGGCTGCATCAGGAGAAGTGTGGCCAGCAGGTCGAGGGAGGTGATCCTCCCCCTCTACTCAGCCCTGGTGAGACCCCACCTGGAGTACTGTGTCCAGTTCTGGAGCCCCTATTACAAGAGGGATGTGGAGGTGCTGGAACGTGTCCAGAGAAGGGCCACGAGGATGATCAGAGGGCTGGAGCACCTCTCCTATGAGAGCAGACTGAAGGAGTTGGGGCTGTTCAGTCTGCAGAAGAGAAGGTTCCGAGGTGACCTAATTGTGGCCTTCCAGTATCTGAAGGGGGCCTACAGGAAGGCTGGGGAAGGACTTCTCAGGATCTCAGGTAGTGATAGGACTAGGGGGAATGGAATGAAGCTGGAGGTGGGGAGATTGAGGCTAGATGTGAGGAGGAGGTTCTTCACCAGGAGAGTGGTGAGACCCTGGAATGGGTTGTCCAGGGAGGTGGTCGAGGCCCCGTCCCTGGGGGTGTTTAAGAGCAGGCTGGATGAGGCTCTGTCCAGTCTGATCTAGTGTGGGGTGTCCCTGCCCATGGCAGGGGGGTTGGAACTAGATGATCCTTGTGGTCCCTTCCAACTCTGAATGAAACTATGAAACTATGAAACTATGAATTTGTACAAAATTATCTAATCTATTTGTTTATGAGGTATGGAAAATTCCAAAGACACAATTTTGCTGGTAGAGGGAGAAGAAAGCAAGGAAAATGAAATATGAAATTTGCTTGATTTTTGACACAAAGTTGTCAAAACTGTGATCCTTGGACCCCAAATAAAGGTTCAATTGAGAGTACATTTTTTGCCATGATTTACTCACTGAGAGTTAAACCAGGCACAGTAAGAAAGCTATTTCACTAGCCCTGAACTATTGTAAGATTTGGTTTCTTATTTAAACTGCTCAAGCTTCATAGTCACTTGCTGGGGTGGTCTATTTTCATGATTCATAAATCTGTTTCAAGACAGAGATAACTGCTCTTCAGAGCTGTCTGTCTTTCTATGAACTATGGCTGCCTGCCTATTTTACATTAGATTTTGAGTGATTCACCCTAAAATCTATAAGCTTCTACAAGACAGTTGTTCTTTCCCCTTCTTCACTCTTACTTGTAGCAATTAAACTGTATGTTGATAGAATTTTAAAATTTGCACTCCTAGAAATGTAGATTTCAAAATATTCTCATATTTTGACTCATATTTTATCATTTTGGATTGTGTCAAGAAATCATCTCCCCATACCATAACCAATGCCATATCATGGTTTGAAAAGGTTACACTTCTTATCTATCATCTTTTCCTCCCCAGAAGGCAGAAAAAGTACGTGTATATATGTATGTATAATACTTCAGTACTTAAAACTTATATAAGACTGACTTCTTCTAAGTACCTGGACATCTGGAAGGAGAAATACAGTGTGTTCTCATGTTCACTAATTCTAAATTGTTTCCCACATTAGGATTAATTTATTAGTTCTATCAGAATTCTTTATTTCATTTTTGTCTACTTGAAGCTTACCTGATTAGGCAATGTCAGTCATTAAAAAAAAAAAAGAAAAAGTATGTTGCAAAATAAATCTCTAAGAAACTGACAGCTACACCAACTCTTAAATTCTACCAGGGACAATGATAGCCAGAAACTTCCACACTGCTGTGGATGTATAAACTGAGTAGAGTAGGTGTAAGCATTTTGACACTGTTAATACAGTGCAACACTGAACATGGACAGTGCACATCTTTCTTCTTTGCCCTTCTGTGAGTAAAGCAGATACTTTGTGCGTCATCAAATTCCTGAAAACATGTTATAGCTGAGCATATTACATGAGTTTCCATAGAGGCATATTTATATTTAGAACAGCAATTTTCTTGATACTTAGCAAGTGTTTTCCTTTCGTATACTCTAATGATAGCCTTCTAATATAGCAAATCAAACCATTCACTTTTCTTGATGCTTTCCTTCGGTAGCTGATTAGCAAAGCTATCTCTATTTTTAATCATTGAATACAATCCAGTTAATTTCTTTACTGCTCTGCTAAATGCAGCAGAATCTTTAATTAAAAAAAAAAAGGGGGGGGGGAGCGGGGAACAGCAATGAGGAAATGCACCAAGTCCTTCTCTTCCTTGACTTAGTTGTGGTTTTGATTTTTTTTATTTTGTTTTATTTTGTTGTTTTTTTTTAAATAAAGGGTGTTTGTCCACCTTGTGACATCACATTTCCTAAAACAAACAAAAAAAATCTCCTTTCCTTACAAATGAGTACCTCTAAGAAATTACTAAATACTTCTCAATTTGATATAAAGTTTTACTTTGGATAAATATGAAACTTTTCTCTCATGTGTTTCATAAATTAAAAAAAATATATAATTAAAAGTAACTTTCCTCTAAATACATTCTCTTGTAGAGAAATACGATTTTTTTCAAATAACATGACTTTTATCTTTGAAGATGTTTTTAGATTCACACATTCTTCATAAGAACAGCTACATGGTCATGATTGTTACCTACTTGTATTTCAGCTCTGCTGCCCAACTGAAATCTTCTCGTAGTTTCATCTTGCATCTTATCTGAAGCTAATTCTCTAGCACTCTGGTTTTGACATCTGTCTTATTCATTATCTTTTATGCACCAGGCTTATTATGTTTGAAACCTATTATGTAGCCTTCTGTCATAAATTCTTACCTTATTTTACCTAGCCATGCTTCTTAAAACATTTTATTGTATGTCCATAAAAGCAAAATTTTAAATTTGTACTTTTAATGAGCATTATCTCATAGGTTACTCTGTCACCTGGATAGCATTCTCACTTATTCTTGCTACCCTAAAATGTTTTCAGTCTTGATCATTCATTTTGGCCAAACCAGCCTTCGTACATGATGAGACCTGTGCTATTTATACTGCACTGGACTTGGCTGGTATCAACACTTCCTAGGAAAAAAAGCCCATGAAATTTCATATCCCCTCAACCTTCTCTTTTAAATCAATCCTCAAAACATGCTCTTCCAAAAATGGACAGAGAATGGCTGTGTCTGACAATGGCTGGAGAACAGCAGTTTGGACTTCTATTTAGAATGAGATTGAGTGAAGTCCTGGGCTTGCTGTGGTCATGGAAATGTTGCCACTTCAGTAAATCCAGAATCACATTGTCTACATTTTATGGTGACTACCTCTTATCTAAACAGTTCTTCAAGATTCTATTCTACTGTTGCATCACATTTCTCACAAAAATTATGAGCTCCTTCGATGAGTATGTCTATGTCACACTGATTTTACTTCACATATTTCTGAAATTTGAGAATATTCAAGAAACTAAGAAACAGTTATGCAAGGACTGAATTAATTTCAAATTAAGATTGTATTGCAGCTGGTCACAGACAATTTAAAATTTGAGTACATGTATTAAATTGTGTTTGGTGGTTTTCTTTTTATAAATAATGCCCTTGTGCTAACAGAGAAATTTCACAGAAATCTACAGTAAAAATACATCTAAATTGGTTAATGTGAGCAGTGTGTATAACAGAATGTGCTCACTATTGGTTGCTTTAGATACCATCTGGGCTGTATTTCAGTGTGTTTGCATGAAACCTAGGAAAACTAGAGTCAGCCTTTTCATTGTACTGTCAGCATTTTACATGTAACTTTGAAAGGTGGTTTGTTTGGTTTCTGTTACATGTTCAAGGGAAGGTTAAAAAGTAAAACACACTGGGTTACAAAGACCATTTTATTCCTTTTCTCTTTAAATTCCCACCTTAAATTACCTACAAAAGTAATACATAGAAACACAAACTTTTCAAGAATATGTGAAGGTTTGCATGGAAATAATGGATTCATTTAGAATTTTTTTTTTTATTAGATCTACAAATATTTCAATAGTGGATTTTCTTTTCATTAATGCTCATGCATAATTTTAACAATTCAGAAAACTGTATTATGTTTTATACTGCATACGTCATTAAAGATTACTAGCAGCAGTAAATGTTAGATGTAGTAATTTCTTTTCAAACGTTCCAGGCTCACTGGCACATATTTCATAAAAATTGTCTAGCCTGAGTCTAGCCTGAGCTGACATTCAAAACACACTGGCAGTTTTACAGATCTCAGCAAGAAGTACATATCTATCTCTGGAATATAAAGTTATAAAATGTTGGACTTTATTTTTGCTGTTTAAGTAACTTCTGTATATGTAAATAAACTCAGTCCTGCAAAGTCATGTCCATCTGATTTAGCACCCAGATAAAGTGACTTTTAGGAAGAGAAAAACAGGCTGAAACTTTTTTTCCCTTTTGTTTTTCTCCATTGCGTTCTGTTATTTTGGACAAGAACGTAAATAAATGATTCCCTTTTGCCTTTTACAACTGAAAAAAAAAAAGGTCCTTCTATATAAAACATTTGTCAGTTAGGATGCCTCTCTTACAAAGGAAAGGATTAGCTGCTGCTAGGATGTTTTGCCACAAATGTCCTCAACTTAATACATATTGTGCTGATTGTGGTTGAAAACCTGTAACTTCTTCAATGTTATTTTAAATTTCATTTAATGGTGTTCATTAGTTTAATCATTTTATAAACATTAAAAGCTTAGGTACCCCAGTCTTATCCAAAGAAATTCATCCTAATAGTGCATTGGAAGTTCTCCTAACACATGATTTGCATCTACATTTTTTCCTTCTAGCATAATGGCTTCCCCATTCAAGCGCTCAGCTGATTATTTGCTTTACAGCCCTTGGCCAGGTGGTTACAAGAATCATCATTCTAGACAAAGCTCTGGGCAGAAATCTTTCACTGGATAATGCTTACACAGAAGGATGTTGTAACAACTACTAATTCTGCCTATATTCTTTATCAGAAGGGCACCTAGGGAAAAATATTCAAGAATATTTTTAATCTTTAATATATTTTCAACTATCTAAAGAAAAGAGTAACCTGGAAACAGAACAACATTATTCTAACTCAAGTAAACAAGAAACCCATCTAAAAGCCACTGCCATGAAAAATTTTGAGTACAGTCCTCAGCTTTGCACTTCATAAAGGATTCATGTCCTCCTCTCTGAGTATATGCATACTTTTTTTTTAAAATACAGGATGGCCAGGACACAAAATTCAAGTGAATAAAGCAGTAGGATCTGTGGCTGCCTTGCCTGGCACATATGTGTGACAAGCCACACACCACTGGAGGCTGAGAGGTCTCAGTGAGGAAGCTTGCTCCCAAGACCACTGAACACACATAGCACTTTCAGGTCAGCTTGTTCAGAATCTTGTTAGGGATGGCCAGGGGAAGTTCAGGCTGGAGGTCAGGAGGAAGTTTTACACGGAGAGAGCGATTGCCCATTGGAATGGGCTGCCTGGGGAGGTGGTGGAGTCGCCGTCACTGGAGGTGTTCAGGAGGAGACTTGACAGGGTGATTGGTTACATGGGTTAGTTGATTGGGTGGTGTTGGGTGATAGGTTGGACATGATGATCTTGACGGTCTCTTCCAACCTGGTTTATTCTATTCTATTCTATTTATATATTTCTGAAACATAAGCCAGCAGCTGTATGTAGCAAAACAATGCCTGCTCTTAACTTGTAAAAGAACAAAGATGTCAGAGAAGGATTGTTTTGTATTTTAAAATAAACCAGGGCAAGATCTGAGACTATCCTTCTCCGATATGAATCCATGTTCGCAAGAATGAAGATACTGACAATGAACTCTACAGTACCACAAAAGCAGAGTTTAAAAGGTTTAATTTTCTAAGTTTGTAATCAATGCAATATACATTTCTAGAGAAGTGAGATTTGCAGATGACGTCTTTCAAAAGGTGACCTGACAGGGCTAGAGAAAGGTAACAGTCTATGTACTTAGTACTTTCATCTAGACTTAAGATGGAATGAACAGAAGAATATGAATTAGAAGCAAATGCATTCTTAGCTTATTCTAATTCTGTTCATTAATTAGACCCAAAGGGAATAGGAAAAAAAAAAAAAAAGAAAAAGAAAAGAAAAGAAAAGAAAAAAATCCTGCACCAGAAGAAGAAAGGAATGATGGAAAGGGAACAAATAGCAGATCCATAGACAGCAAAAAGAGAGAAACAGAATAGAAGGTGGCCAGTGGGAGGGTGGAGAAAAGTAAACTGCTCTATGGATTCTTTAATTTAGTGTCCTGTGAAATGACAACTTTTAATTTCCAGGCTTGAGTTTTGATGATATCGTTATTTTCTGTGGCATACTGAGGGATGAGAAGCTATATGGTTGCTAATGTTTCTGACCTCCCTCCAGTTCTTCAGAATGATGATTCTAGGTTGCAGAACTTGTGTATTTTGACTCTCTCAGTTTCTATGACAACACCCAGAGGATGGGATAAAGTATATTACCTTGATGAGAAGCAGATGTAAGTTCTACAGATTTTGGTATATCTGTTGTTAAAGGTGTTGACTGTAGTGGCTTCAGAGATGTGTTTGCCTCCTCAGTTTTGTCTTGACAACTCAGCCAGCTCCTTCTGGTTTGGTTTTGTTTTCTGAGAATGCCATGTAAAATAAGCCTCCTTCAGCTCAGTATGCTAAGATGGAGAAGGGGTTAATGAAGCACAGAAGAAAAGAATAAGGAAAAAAAATGCATTGGAGCTTTAGAAGAAACATGATTATTTCCCTGACAAGAAGATCACTTCAACTCTGATGAGCAACTGAAATCTTAATGAAAAAAAGAAACACTGAAAACCAAACCAGTTATATTACTTCTCTAAACAGACTTAAGGCCTCTCCTACAATACAGTCATCCTGTCATCCTTTACATATCCTGGGTTTAGTCTAGTTTTTAATGTGAGTATGAAACCTGATCTTTTGTCTTGCAAAATGTCAGTATAACACTGAAAAAAAGTACTATGTTTTCCCTGAAGTGGAAAATGTGACACATATTATAAACAAATATGACTACTAACATATGCCACTACTAACAAACAAACAAACAAAGGCATTTAAAAATAAGAGAAAACATGCCCCAAATATATGTTACTTGCTTTTCTTCAATTAATCTTCAGATAGCCTTTCTGCCCTTGTTGTTTACCTTCTTACCCATACTTGGAAACAGTCTGGGATCTCTTTCAGGCTTAGCTAGCAAGCTTGAGGACTAAGACCTGCTACAGTAGACACACAATTTAACTGCTCAATATATTTAGTCTACATGGCAGGTTTTAGATGTGCACAGTAATTTTCACTCTTTTGCAACTGATTATTATAAATTCATGATTGATACTAATACTTTCTTGCCACACTTTGCATTATAACTTCAGCCATCATCTTTGTTACAGGAAAACATAAAGCATATAAAACCAACAGGATACAGAGTGGTTATTTACACTGATAGAGAGAAAAGTGTCATAAATAATGTATTATGATACTTCTAAAACAGTTGGTTTGCAGCAAGAGTGAGACAGAAATCTCACCTAACAAATATTGTCCTGTGTTTTTGTTTAAAAAATATGTTAACTATCACTAACAAACAAACAGAAAACCAACGAAAACCCCAGAATAAAATTATTTAACCAAGTTTGTATTTGGCTGAACAATTGGAGGGTATCTTTACATCTCAGGATCATATTATTGTCCATGTGTACTTCGCTGTCATTTTTCTCTCCCAATGTATAAAAGCTAAAAATACAAAGTTATCCACATTCCCATGTTATTAATTTTAATCTCATGGTCAATAATTCTGAAAATTTGTCATAGTCCAGGTAGTTTTTCTTCATTTTAATTAACCTGAATGATTTATTTTGGTATGTTACTTTCCTGGCAGCCATCTCTACAAGAAAAAATTCTCTTAGTTCTATTAACATAGTTTCACATGGACATTGGAAAGCGATTTTCCATGTACATTTGCTGGCATAGTTAGACAAGAAGTTGAACTCTCTCAACATATTTTGTTTTCCAGAGCATTATTTCACAACTTTTAACTGCTTTATATATAAAAAAATCACACAAAACATGATAGTCTTCAAGTTGAACCAAATCAAACAGATGTCAAGAGACAGTTCCTGTAGATTTTCCCCTGTACTTTGGTTCATCTAACACATTAGAAACTAACAATTGTGTGCTGCAGAAGACTTTTCAAGAACCTGAGTATATTTCACATTAAAAATAAAATGTATGATTTTGAAAATCATATATTCAGTTTCTGTATAGCAGGATGAGGAATATTCTGCTTTAAATAACATCCTACAGCTGCACTGCATGGTCTTGTTTAACTAGACCACCAGAATTTTTTGCTTATGTTGTTTTCTGGTTGGTGTTTGGTTTTGAGGGGGGAAAATATGTACAAGTTCTGTATTTGAACAACAAAGGGAAAGCAGCAACAACAAAAAAAACCATAACTTCCTGACCAGCAAATCTAATTTTCCATACCAACTCAGAAGGATTGAAGGTTAAAAGCGAAGTTTCCAGGTGGTATTTTACATCACTGATTAGATCACTTAAAGGAATAGAATAGAATAGAATAGAATAGAATAGAATAGAATAGAATAGAATAGAATAGAATAGACCAGACCAGGTTGGAAGAGACCTTTGAGATGCTCAAGTAGACCTTTCACCCAACACCATGTAATCAACTAAACCATGGCACCAAGTGCCTCTTCCAGTTTCTACTTAAACGCCGGCAGTGATGGTGACTCCACCACCTCCCCAGGCAGCCCATTCCAATGTTTGCTGGGGGGGACGGTATCAAATGCCTTGCTGAAGTCCAGGTAGACTACATCCACAACCTGCCCCACATCTACCAGGCAGTCACCTGATCATAGAAGGAGATCAGGTTGGTCAGGCAGGACCTGCCCTTCCTAAATGTATGCTGGTGGGCCTGATCCCTTGGCCATCCTGTAAGTGCTGTGTGATTGCACTCAAGATGACCTGTTCCATAATCTTGCCTGGCACTGAGGTCAGACTGACAGACCTGGAATTCCCTGGCCTATCCAACTGGCCTTTCTTTATTAGAATAGAATAAACCTTTATTAGAATAGAATAAACCAAACCAAGTTGGAAGAGACCTTCAAGATCATGGTGTCCAACCCATCAACCAATCCAACCCACCCAAACAGCTAACCCATGGCACCAAGTACCCCATCAAGTCTCCTCCTGAACACCTTCAATGACGGCGACTCCACCACCTCCCCAGGCAGCCTATTCCAAAGCGCAATCACCCTTTCTGTATAGAACTTCTTCCAAACATCCAACCTGAACCTCCCCTGGCACAGCCTGAGACTGTGTCCTCTTGTTCTGGTACTGGCTGCCTGGGAGAAGAGACCATCATCCGCCTGTCTACAACCTCCCTTCAGGTAGTTGTAGAGAGTGATAAGGTCACCCCTGAGTCTCCTCTTCTCCAGGCTGAGCAACCCCAGCTTCCTCAGTCTTTTCTCATAGGGCTTGTGTTCCAAGCCCCTCACCAACTTCGTTGCTCTTCTCTGGACTCGTTCCAGCAAGTCAACATCCTTCCTAAACTGAGGGGCCCAGAACTGGACACAGGACTCGAGGTGTGGCCTAACCAGTGCAGTGTACAGGGGCAGAATGACCTCCCTGCTCCTGCTGGCCACACTGTTCCTGATGCAGGTCAGGATGCCATTGGCCCTCTTGGCTGCCTGGGCACACTGCAGGCTCATGTTCAGCCTACCATCGACCAGTACCCCCAGGTCCCTCTCTGCCTGGCTGCTCTCCAGCCACTCTGACCCCAGCCTGTAGCACTGCATGGGGTTGTTGTGGCCAACGTGCAGAACCCGGCACTTGGATGTGTTAAATCTCATGCCGCTGGATTCTGCCCATCTGTCCAGCCTGTCGAAGTCCCTCTGCAGAGCCTCTCTACCCTTCAGTAGATCAACTCCTGCCCCCAGCTTGGTGTCGTCAGCAAATTTACTGATGATAGACTCAATGCCCTCATCCAGATCATTAATAAAGATGTTAAAGAGGATGGAGCCCAGCACTGATCCCTGGGGCACACCACTAGTGACTGGCTGCCAGCTGGATGTGGCACCATTCACCACCATTCTCTGGGCTCGGCCATCCAGCCAGTTCCTAACCCATCGCAGTGTGCTGCTGTCCAAGCCATGGGCTGACAGCTTGGCCAGCAGTTTGCTATGGGGGACGGTGTCAAAGGCCTTGCTGAGGTCCAGGTAGACTACATCAACAGGCCTCCCCACATCCACCAGGAGGGTCACCTGATCGTAGAAGGTTGGTCAGGCAGGACCTGCCCTTCCTAAATCCATGCTGGCTAGGCCTGATCCCTTGGCCTTCCTGTAAGTGCTGTGTGATTGCACTCAGGATGAGTTGTTCCATGATCTTGCCTGGCACTGAGGTCAGGCTGACAGGCCTATAATTCCCTGGCTCATCCAACCGGCCCTTCTTATGGATGGGCACCACGTTGGCCAGCTTCCAGTCCTCTGGGACCTCGCCAGTGAGCCAAGACTGCTGGAAAATGATGGAGAGTGGCTTGGCCAGCTCATCTGCCAGCTCTCTCATTACCCTAGGATGAATCCATGGACTTGTGGGGATCCAAGCTGCTAAGGAGAGTTCCAACCACCGCCTCATGGGACACAGGGAAACTGTGCAGCTCCCTGGTTCCTTCTGCCAGCTCTGCAGGCCAGCTGTCAGGAAGACGTTCTGTCCTTCTAGTAAAAATTGAGGCAAAGAAGGTGTTAAGTATCTCTGCCTTTTCCTCATCCTTTGTTACAATGTTCCCCTCCGTGTCCACCAATGAGTGGAGGTTGTCCTTTCCCTTCCTCTTACTATTAATGTATTTATAGAAGGACTTTTTGTTGTCCTTCACAGTAGAGGTCAGTTTAAGCTCCAAGTGTGCTTTTGCCTCCCTAATTTTCTTCCTACAAGACCTAGCAACATCCTTAAACATTCTGTTGGTTGCCTCCCCTCTCTTCCAAAGGTGATATACCCTCTTTTTTTCCCTCAGTTCCATTAAAAGTTCATTAACCATCCAGGCTGGTCGTCTGCCCCGGCGGCTCATCTTCCGGCACATTGGCACAGCCTATCCCTGAGCCTTCAACAATTCTTCATTGAAGTAGGTCCAGCTCTCCTGGACCCCTTTGTTTTTAAGGGCTTTATCCCAAGGAACCCTCTGAATTAGTTCCTTGAGTAACCCGAAGTCTGCCCTCCGGAAGTCCAGAGTGGAGGTCTTCTTGCTGCCCCTCTTGGCTTGACCAAAAACCGAGAATTCAATTATCTCATGGTCACTGGACCCCAAACACCCTCCAACCACCACATCACCCACCAGTCCTTCCCTGTTGGTGAAGAGGAGGTCAAGCATAGCCTTGCCCCTGGTAGGCTCTCGCAGCACCTGGGATAACAAGCTGTCCTCCATGCATTCTAAGAACCTTCTAGACTGTCTCCTCTCTGCCGTGTTGAGATCCCAGCAGATGTCAGGCAGGTTGAAGACGCCCGTGAGAACAAGGTCCGGAGATCTTGAGACAGCCCTAAGCTGCCTATAGAATGCTTCATCAACATCTTCCTCCTGGTTGGGTGGTCTATAACAGACTCCAACCAGGGTGTCACAGACTCCAACCGGGTTCTTGTGGATGGGCATCATGCTGGCCAGCTTCCAGTCATCTGGGACCTCTCCAGTGAGCCAGGATTGTTGAAAAATGAGAGAGAGCAGCTTGGCCAGCTCATCTGCCAGCTCTCTCAGCACCCTAGAATGGATCCCATCTAGTCCTATGGACTCGTGGGGATCCAAGTGGCTGAGCATGTCTCTAAATACTCCTGGATCACAGGGGAACGGTACTGCTCCCTGACTCCATCTGTCAGCTCGGGAGGCTACTTGCCCAGAAGACAACCTATCCTGTTATTAAAAGTTGAGGCAAAGAAGGTGTTAAGTACCTCTGCCTTTTCCTCATCTTTAGTTTCACTATTCCCGTCCATGTACACTAAGGAGTGGAGGTTGTCCTTGCCCCTTCTCTTGCCACTAATATATTTGTAGAAGGATTTTTTGTTGTCCTTCACAGCAGTGGCCAGTCTAAGCTCTAAATGGGCTTTTGCCTCTTTAATTTTTTTCCTACATGACCTAGTAACACCCTCAAACACACCAAGGGTTACCTCTCCTTCCTTCCAAAGATGATACATCCTCTTTTTTCCCCTTAATTCACCCAGAAGTTCATTGCCCATCCAGGCTGGCCGTCTGCCCCAGCGGCTCATCTTCTGGCACATTGGCACAGCCTGTTCCTGTGCCTACAAGATTTCTTTCTTGAAGTAGGTCCAGCCCTCCTGGACCCCTATGTTTTTAAGGGCTCTTCCCAAGGTGCCTTCTCATTTAGTTCCTTAAGTAGCCTGAAGTCTGCCCTCCGGAAGTCCAGAGTGGAGGTTTTGTTGCTGCCCCACTTAGCTTGACTGCATATTGAAAACTCAATTATCTCATGGTCACTGGACCCCAGACAGCCTCCAACAACCACATCTCCCACCAGCCCTTCTCTGTTTGTAAAAAGAAGATCAAGCAAAGCCTTACCCCTGCTAGGCTCATGCAGCAGCTGGGATACGATGCTATCCCCCATGCATTCTAAGAACATTCTAGACTGCCTCCTCTCTGCTGTGTTAAGTTCCCAGCAGATATCAGGCACATTGAAGTTGCCCATAAGAACAAGGTCTGGCAATCTTGAGAGAGCCTTTAGCTGTCATTGGGGCAGTGTTTTTATCAGGGCCTGCTGTGACAGGACAAGGGGTGACGTTTTTAAACTAAAAGAGTGGAGACTTAGACTAGATAAAAGGAGTTGCAAACCTTGTTTTGCTGAAGACAGACATTACAGATCAAAAGTCTCTAGGCAGCTGGAAACAATTTCAGTCCTTCAAAAGGATGAAATAAAAGATTTGCACTGCAGCATTATGACACAGCTTTTTGCTTAGACAGTGTCATATGTTACTGCAGTACAACACCTCTTTCACCTGCATGCTTTTATTCCCCTAACAGTTCTTTTTCTCTCCTTTCCACTCTTTGCCTCATATTTTCCCATCATGCAGTCAAATCAAAGCTGGATATTAAAGCTGTAAAATTTAATTCTGTAACTCGTACACATTTTCCACAAGTATGGCAATGCTGCTGAGCAATTCAGCATTTGAAGATGAAAAACAGTATCAGACTATTCTGAATTTTAACTTAAAATTATATTGACAAAGCCTAACCTAGTCACTATATTATTAGAAATACTCTTAATGTTCCTGCCAATTATGATGCTAAGAGATTTCCATAAATGTACCATGAACAAAATATTACCCTGATAATGGTAAATCAACTCAGAGTTCTTATGTATAGGTAGAGACACAACAGAGAGAAGGTAACTAAAGCAGGCAATTTGTCAGACATTCATTCCAATAACAGGGCAGAAATTCTGCAATGACATCAGTTTAGGAATACAAATAGGCAATGGCTATAATGGAAAACTATTAAGGTTATCCATAAAAATATAGAATATAAAAATATTCTTAAAATACATAGAATTTATTTAATAATTTAAAATAAAAAAGGCCTTTTCCTTAAGCACACAGAGCCATAGTGTCTGTCTAACAGTGTACTCACGCTTCACTTTCCTAAGCTATCCAGTATACATGCCAAAGTGCTGCTGCTGCACTCAAGTTAGGGTAAGAGCTTTTACACTTCCTAAGAATGTTTTATATTGTTGCCACAAACAGTTTTACATTATTACCATAACTTCAGCAGCTATTTTGAGAGATATGACTTTGTAAACTCAAAGAGCTGGCATGAAAGAGCACATCTTACTGAAACAGTGTGTACTTGGAAACAGGTTTACTCTTATCCTTTTATAGTAAGAGTGTATGAAATTGTATGGTGAATTCAGTGTTCCAGTACCAAAAAAAAAAAAAGATAAAAAGAAAAAAAGTACCAAAAGGAAATGCTATCAAAACTGTTTAGAAAGTTTATGTCATACAGTATTTGCAATAAATTACAACTAACATCCATTTCACAGAATCACAGAAATGTTCAGGTTGGAAAAGACCCTCAGGATCACCAAATCCAACTGATAACCCTACTCTACAAGGTTCACCCCTAAACCATATCCTCAAGTACCACAACCAAACAACCTTGGTTGGTGACTCAACCACCTCTCTGGGCAGCACATTCCAATGTCTGACCACTCTTCCTGTGAAAAAAATTTTCTTAATGTCCAGTCTAAACCTAACCTACCTTATCAAAGTTAAGAAGCTAGCAAACTGCAACTCCATCATAGAATCATAGAATCAATGAGGTTGGAAAAGACCTCAAAGATCAACAAATCCAACCTGTCACTCAAGATCTCATGACTACTAAACCATGGCTTCAAGTCCCATGTCCAATCCCTTTTTGAACACCTCCAGGGATGGTGATGACTCCACCACCTCCCTGGGCAGCCCATTCCAATGGCCAACAACTCTCGGTGAAGAACTTCCTAAACTTCCCGTGGCGCAGCTTGATACTGTGTCCTCTTGTTCTGGTGCTGGATGCATGGGAGAAGAGACCAGCCCCTGCGTGTCTACAGCCTCCCTTCAGGTAGCTGTAGACAGCAATAAGATCTCCCCTGAGCCTCCTCTTCTCCAGGCTAAGCAACCCCAGGTCCCTCAGTCTCTCCTCACAGGGCTTGTGCTCAAAGCCTCTCACCAGCCCCCTTGCCCTTCTCTGGACACATTCAAGAGTCTCAATGTCTTTCTTAAATTGAGTGGCCCAGGCAGTTTTTCTCTGTAATAAATAACTTTCACTGACATTCTCTGCCTGCTTTTTATCCTACTTCATTTAGACTTACACTAATTATTATAAACTATAATCAAAACGACAAGTGAATTCAAAATGAATGGTTCAAATTTGAAATATATTCCTGGTAAGAGATCAACTGCTCCTTTGATAGAGTGAAAAGAGTACAAATTTAGGAAATCTTGATTTCTTTTGGAAAAACACAGCACAGCTATTCCAGGATTGTCTGCTGCTTGCTCTTCAGCTTAAAATGGTCCCATTATTCACATGGGAAATCTACACCTTGAAAGAAGATTAGGGAAAAAGAAGCTGTTGAGTTTTGCATGCTAATAGCAGCCTTGGTGAATCCCATATATTAATGCATAAAAACTTTCCACCTTGAACTAAGAAGTAAAAGCTATCAGGCTTTTTGAACAAACTCCCGTGGTTCTCAAAGGCATAATTAAAAAACAGTAGAGTTGATGGTACTGTAATAAAATCAAGCAGAGTATAGTATAGTCCAATAGAAAACTGTCATCAGTTTATTTAAATGGAGTAAAAGGGAGTAAACCTCTTCTTGGCTTAGTAGCTATCAGGGACTGCCTATACCCTGGAACAAGGACCTCTCCCAATGAGTACTTTGTCCCCCCACATTCTTCTCTGGTAAGCAGAAGTGGTTAGCTTTATGGACACTAGCTTTGTCATGCCATCTAGTACCAGTTCACCCACTGGAAGAATTGATGGGCAGTTTTATTTACTGTGTATACACAACCAAAATTGAGGGCCTTCATATGACACTTACTAAACCCAGTCCATCTCTCATTTTATGCTACCACACACCACACTACCTCAAAAAGAACTTTCACAACATATTTATACAGAAACATACAAATTTTGACCTTGAGAGTGAATAAGACAATTATATAATAGGATAATTATGTGATTTATGGACATTACTTGGATTACTACAAATTTCTATTTCAAATTCATACAGATTTTCAGGCTAATATTTAGTGTATTTAGGAGTCTAGACTGGAAAGTATGCACAACATAATTAAAAATTTTATGATATCCCAGCAGTGGTAGCCAAGCAGGAAGAACTGTGATAGCAAAACTTAAGTCCTTCGTAGATCACAGAGGTACCTGTTTCTCTGAATATGAGGTTAGAATGTTGTCTTTATCTTGAAACATATTTTTAATAAGATCACACTACATATATAGCATCCAGAGAGGTTGGATCATCTGTCTCTGAAGACATTCAAAATCCAACTGGACAAGTTCCTATGTCATTTACTATTAATCAATCTGATTAATCAATCTGCTCTAACAGGGGGTTGGACTAGAGGATATTCAGAGGTTCCTTCCAACACTTACTATTCTGTGATTCTGTGATACATTTTGCTACTTGTCCCAAATATAAATTAGTATAGCATCTGTGTTATATCATGAATTTTCTTATCTATAGAGAGTAAGTATTACTTGGCATTAAAAATTGTTTGTATTTGCACTGTAAAACCATCCAGTCTAGAATTCCTTCTGTTTTTTATGATCCCTAGCACAGTTTATCAGAAAACAGAAATACAGGTAATTTTATGCCAAAATTGTATAAGCCTCAAAATATGCCCTGTTCCAATATACCTTGTACTGTGTCATATTGGACAGAGCTTAAACAGAGTATGGTCAAGAGTAAACATGGAACAGACACAGTTATCAACTTACAGGCTCATTAAGACTGATTCCCTCATTAAGGGAGCTATCTGGATGCTGGGATTAATGTAAGGAAATTATATTATCATTCTATTCTACTTAAAATAGAAAAATATCTGAAAGACTTAATATTTTGTCTCAGAATGAAGAAATTATTAACCACACATGCCAATATAATGTAAACTTCTTCCTGATTCTCAGGGGCCAGTGACACTTTGGCTCAGGACCCAGATATAGACTAGACTAGACTAGAATAGACTAGAATAAACCAGTTTGGAAGAGACCTTCAAGATCATCGTGTCCAACCTATTATCCAACACCACCCAAACAGCTAACCCATGGCACCAAGTACCCCATCAAGTCTCATCCTGAACACCTCCAATGATGGTGACTCCACCACCTCCCCAGGCAGCCCATTCCAATGGGCAATCACTCTCTGTGTAGAATTTCTTCCTAATGTCTAGCTGTGAGATATCTTCAGATATCTCACAGTAAATTCATAGGACTTCTATATTCAGGAGTGTTTAGAAGAAACTTAAATTTCTCCTCTGATACCAGTAAAAGCATAACTCAGTGAATTTTACTTGTACTGTTTTATACAAACATACCCCAGGTTTCAGATTATCATAATTCTGACTGTTCACTCCCCAGTTCAGTAGAGTGCAAATAACTTTGAAACATTTGGCTTAGCTTCCAAAGCATGACATGAAACAGGTGAACTTTGTTGCTTCTGACAGCTGACTTCCCTGCTTTTCCCATTTAGTGTTTGCATTATTGTATTTATTGCATTGTATTATTTCACAAATAAGAAGAGCAAAAAGTAAGCAGTTGGATGGAACATGTTTCACACACTTAGGAAACTCAATATAAGAAAATATCCACAGAGTGATATACAATTCAAAGTTTAAAAAAAAGCATCATTTGATTGATATGCTATGTGATGCTTCTGTCCTACACCAGAACTGTCGAATCAGCAGATCCTCTCCATCTGAACTATTTCAACTGGCAGTTGTGAGTTCCATATTTTTACCACAATTCAGTTTATCAAAAGGAAACCAGAACTTAAAATTGAGCAGAAGAGACTAGAGTGTTAATAATTTTAACAATCCAACAAACTAACCACAAAATGACCAACTCTGCTGTACTGTTCCCTAGGCATGCATTCCCCTTGGAAGGGATGAATCTATCCATCCGTCCATCCATCTATCCATCCATCCATCCATCCAACCATCCATCCATCCATCCTCCTTGTACCCTGTACACCTAAAATGGTCACAAAGAGAAGCAGAGAATTCACGATTTAAGATACTAGCATACTGTCCCTTGGAGTGTGAACTCCCTGTTTTCTCTGTGCTTAAGAGCCTCGTCACAGCAGATCTAGTGTTGGCCAAATATAATTCTTGGCAAAGCAAATGGAAATAAAGCAGTTCAAGTGTGAGCCTGCCCAAGTGCTTTTTCTGTGGTGGCAGTACTTCTTTAGCAGCTTGTAACAAGGGCTGCAGGTGTATAGTCATGTCTGGAAAGAGTCTGGGGAAGAAAAAGGTGCCTCCAGATGAAATGTCATGAGGACACTGAAGTATCTGGTATGGGTCACTTCCCAGCACCGTCTAACTCATAGGGTATATGAGTAACACGTGTAGCTTGAGCTGGAGTTATTTAGTTTGTTTTGGTTTGTTTCTTAGATATATTTGGCTCATTGCCTCACTTACATCTGTTAGAACCAAGAAAATGTGAGGCCTCCCACTCTCTATCTGGAGGCAATTATATTCCATTTAGTTTTGCTTTCTTCCATTTTAGGTTTCTTTACTAGATAAATAACTTCAGCTAGTGTTAACAGGAGTTTATCTGACCCTGCTTGGGGGAGATGAAAGACATACTTAGGCTTTTCTGTTGTTTGTTCTGCTACGTCATTTTGCTTTTACAACTTCAACAGAAATTTGTATTAAACCTGTGAAAGCTAAACCACTGAAGAGCCCAGCACTGACTGGAAATGTTGCAAAGATAAAATAAATAAAGCAAAGGCAAGTTCATGTGGACAAACAATAAAGTATGTACTGTGTATTCAGCTTCTTCCTGGCAAACTTCTGATAGTTTGCTCACTTTATTGTAGAATATATATACACACACTCACATGCATGTGTGTATACTGTATATATAGCATGCACATATATAATGACCAATTGTAGGAGTGAGTTCATGGGAAGCATCTGTCTCCTGCTGCTGAGATCCACAAATTTTATGGTTCCCTGGATTCTGGCAGCTTGCCTGAAGGGTAAGTTTCTAACCTCCTAACAAGTGAGGAATTCTGAAGAAGAGAGGCTACAAACCCCCTGAATTACATTTTATATTTAATTGTCATAAAAAATAAACAAATATTCTCCCTATACAAAATTTATTAAGACTGGCATTTATCAGGAAGGACTTTTTTCTCTTTTAAAAATGCAAAATTTCCAATGAGATTGAGATTCTAACTCCTGCAATAATTTCTGCTGCCTTGACACAGTATTGTATCTTGTAAACTTCTCTCAGAGAAAGAGAACAGGCAGCCATGGAAAAAACCAGAAAGTACATAGTAATGGAACTAAGACTATTCCAACAGAGTTAAAAACCACACAATACCTAGTCTGGCTGGCACAGACACATATTTAAGGGAATGCGAGGCTATATTACTCATGACATCACATTAGTTCATCAGCAAATCTGTGGAACTACATCACAAATGAGATAGAAAGTAAAACTGAAAATTTTACAACATAAGTTATTAAAGGCATATTTCCATGAAAATAAGAATATTATAATTCACCTAGACCATGTGTTCTCTGTGTTCACTCCTCATCACTCTGCCTAAGATAGATCATTGCAATAGGAAAAGTGGGTAAGAGATCTACAACATGAATGAAATGGACATGTAAGTTTTCTAAGTGAAAAAAAAAACAGCACTGAAAGTAGAGATTCATTGGAAAGGTGATGAGCAGCAATGTTATACAAACACCTAAACCAACAACTAACTCTTTAGCAACACAAGGTCAAATTGCTATTTAAAACATTCCAAGGCAAAAGAGAACAGAATGAAGAAACTCTTGCACATCTCAGAGAGTTCAGCTGTGAAATCATGTCAAAAGATACTGCTGAAGCCAAAAAATAAACTTTTTTATTAATAAATTACCAAAATGTGGTGTGAATAAATGAAATACCCAGACTTGATAGAGTAGGCAGTACATACAGTACAGAGTTCTAGAGATACATGGGGGACTACTGAAGATACTGGACAGATTCTCCTCTGAGATTATACTGTAACCACGAATTTTCTCACTGTTCTCTCTTAAATGTGTGCTGCTGGTTGCTGTCACAGACCACTGGTGGATTTGCTGGCATGGACCACCCTTGTAATGAAATATAACATCCCTATGTCTAAAGTACACCAGATTGGTGTGCCAAATCTTTCTAGGTGGAGAGAAGTCTCTTTTCTGATCCCTCCTCCTCTTAATTTCCCTCTTTGCTTTGTTTGTTTGCTTGTTTGTTTTCCCCTCATGGAGAAAAAAAAAAAAAAAAAAAAAAGTGCATTAGAACCTTAAATTAGCTTTTAACAAATTGTGTTTTTCAGCTAACACTAACATACTGGTTTCAGACAGAAAACTGAAAGGTGACACGACCTGTATATATTAGCAGTTTCTCAAGCTCAGAAATAAAACGTATTTATGAGTCCAAATAAGAAATTCCAGATTTCTGATTCCCTTTCCAAGAAAACAAAACAAAACAAAATGAACCATTGTGTTCATTTTGCTGGGTTAGGAACTGGCTGGATGACTGAGTCCAGAGACTGGGGGTGAATGGTGCCACATCCACCTGGCAGCCAGTCACTAGTGGTGTCCACGAGGGATCAGTGCTGGGCCCCATCCTGTTCAGTATCTTTATTGATGACCTGGATGAGGGGATGGAGTTCATCATCAGTAAATTTGCAGATGACACCAAACTGGGGGCAGGTGTTGATCTGTTAGAGGGTCAGAGAGCTCTGCAGAGGGACCTTGAAAGGCTGGACAGATGGACAGAGTCCAAGGACATGAGATTTAACACATCCAAGTGCCAGGTTCTACACATTGGCCACAACAACCCCATGCAGTGCTACAGGCTGGGGTCAGGGTGGCTGGAGAGTGGCCAAGCAGAAAGGGACCTGGGGATAGCAGTTGACAGATGGATGAACATAAGCCAGCAGTGTGCACAGGCAGCCAAGAAGGCCAATGGCATGCTGGCCTGCATCAGGAACAGTGTGACCAGCAGGGGCAGGGAGGTCATTCTGCTCCTGTACACTGCACTGGTTAAGCCACACCTTGAGTCCTGTGTCCAGTTCTGGGCCCCTCAGTTTAGGAAAGATGTTGAGTTGCTGGAGCGTGTCCAGAGAAGGGCAACAAAGTTGGTGAGGGGTTTGTAGCACAAGTCCTATGAGGAGAGACCGAGGGAGCTGGGGTTGCTTAGCCTGGAGAAGAGGAGGCTCAGGGGAGACCTTATTGCTGTCTACAGCTACCTGAAGGGAGGCTGTAGACACGCAAGGGCTGGTCTCTTCTCCCATGCATCCAGCACCAGAACAAGAGGACACAGTATCAAGTTGCACCAGGGGAGGTTTAGGCTGTATGTTAGGAAGAAGTTCTTCACAGAAAGAGTGATTTGCCATTGGAAAGGGCTGCCTGGGGAGGTGGTGGAGTCACCATCACTGGAGGTGTTTAGGAGGAAACTGGATGAGGCACTTGGTGCCATGGTTTAGTTGATTATGTGGTGTTGGGTGATAGGTTGGACCTGGTGATCTCAAAGATCTTTTCCAACCTGGTTAATTCAGTGGTATTCTGTATTCTGTAAACCAAACCAAACGAAACCAAGATCTGTTCAGACCCGCAATGCATGCAAACACGTTCTATAGTTGCATAAACCGAGCACTGGTAAGTTAACTCTGTACCACTTTTCTTCTTGCTTGATGCAGTATCTAGCAATTAATTACAGCTTGCTCCTGATATATTCAGTATCAAATTGAACGACAGATCTATTTATAGTGTTCCTTGAATTCCCTGATGTATTCAGGGAATTGCAAATCAGATAGTGGTCACATTAACATAAATATCTATGGACATCTGAATTTTATAAAACAAACTGTGCATTTTCTGGTGCTTATGGTTAGTGTAATAGTTTTCTGTAACCCAAGGGATATTAATGTATGCTCCCAGCCTAATCTGGAAGGCCAGCTAGGTGTAGAGATTGTTTCATCCACAAACAGCAAAGCCTAGCTATTTATTTATTGTAAACCACAGCAAAACTAGCTATCATAATTTACTTCACTATATATAAAGCACCATTTCCTCACAGTTGTTCATACACTTTCTTTAGAACTTACTTAGACAGGAACTGAAAAAAAAAACCAACTTCTTGATAAAATATGTTTATTTCAGACCAATTTGAAAGGCAGCAAAAAGAACAAATCCCACAGAATATGCACACAGTGTAAGCAGATCAATGCATCAAAAAGAAACGATGACAGACTCAACCTGTCCTACTGAGATAGACTCACTTCACCTATCTGTGTGAGGGACAACTACAACTGCAAAATTTAAGTAGAAGCTGAAACTTCTGAACACATTACTTTTCTTTGTTTCTCTACTCTGTTTGGGACCATGAACTAGGACTTGACTTTCTGAGGTTTCAGGTGGTATAGAAACTTTTCATATTTAGTCATCATCAGAGACTCTCTAGGCAAGGATGTAAGTCTACAGCAAGACCAAGAGTCAAGTGTGAGTCACTTGCACCTGCTTTCCTGCTACTACTTAACCTGACTATCAATACACCTTAGCATTTTGCCACTTTTCCTGAGATTTCAGACTGATATCCTGGCCTGCATCAGGAACAGTGTGGCCAGCAGGAGCAGGAAGGTCACTCTGCCCCTGTATACTGCACTGGTTAGGCCACACCTCGAGTACTGTGTCCAGTTCTGGGCCCCTCAGTTTAGGAAGGATGTTGACTTGCTGGAATGAGTCCAGAGAAGGGCAACGAAGCTCGTGAGGGGCTTGGAGCACAAGCCCTATGAGGAGAGACTGAGGGAGCTGGGGTTGCTCAGCCTGGAGAAGAGGAGACTCAGGGGTGACCTTATCACTCTCTAATGATATTTTAACATGACTTGTCTAAAATAAGTCCAAATCAGACACAAAACATTATTTTAATGGTAACACAGCATACTATGAATTCCAGAATTTCTGAGAGGAATATGACATCACTTGTGTGACTCAGAACACTCACTAGAAAAGTCAACACTTACATATTTTATATAATATATAATTATAATATGTTTTATTTCCCAGACAATGGGAATAATTTCTCAAAGGAACCAAACTAATTCCGTTTTGCTGGGAGACTAATTCTTAATAAACAAAATGATGAACTTTAATCTGGTTTCTATTCTCATTTAATTACATGGCTTATAAAAGAAAAAAGTTAGAATATTAGATTCTGCTCACTAGGAAAGCTTTTAGATCATTCCAAAATCCCCTTAGAGAGCAGATTCCTGAAAACTGCTGTTTGAGAGTGAGACTCCACTTTCCAGCCCAGATCCTGATAACTTAATGGCTTGGAGTACAATTATCTGGCAGGAGGGAATCTGCCTCTACATACATGAATGCTGATAGCAGCTGGCTGCAGAAGTGGTGTTGGCAATAGCTTCAGCCACATGACCATTCCTCTAGTAGAAAGAAATAAGCCAGATGGTAGCCCAAGAATTAAAACAGAACGAAAGCAGTGAAAGGAACAAAAGAAGCTCACATGAAACAGCAAAGAACCTTTCTTTCTTTCCTGATTACTGTCTCAGGAAGTGTATCTTTGCAGCTAACTTCATGAAGATGTAGTTCTGATACTGCAATAATTTCACAAACTTACTGATTCTTGGATTATGCAACACATTTTATTGCTAGTGCCATTACTTTGGAGCTTACAATCTCTACAAAATTGTCTCCACAAACAGTCTTTACTCAGCAGATTTTCACTCTTGAGTTTTTCAGAACTCCTTCACTGTGAAAAAACACTTCATGATCATGCAGACAAACAGGACAATCCTGCAAAGAGCCTGTCATAAAGTCAATGGAGATTAAAGTATTTAGCATCCAGCAGGACTGTGTCACATAGCACTTTCTTACTCATACATCTCAGTTATGTGCAGGAAATTTTGTTAAGTGCTTTAGCCCTTCTTCATCCACATGTGACAGGATTTAGAGACCATGAAGAAGGCTTCTATGGAACTCTGTCCATTTTTCAGAGGTCTCAGTAGGCTCTAAAAGGTAACTGTGCTACTAATAGGACTCAGTTATCACATGTAGTGATATTTTCCTGAGCAAAACTAATTGTAGGAAACACAGTTTCTGCCTGCAATTCAGGAAATTAGGTGTGCTTCAATTTGGACAGACTCAAAGCTTTAAAGATACAAAAATCAAATAAATAAGGAAAAAATGAAAAGAAGTGAGCTTGTCTGTGAAGATTTAAGAAAAAATATATTTACAAATATTTTGTTGGTATTGGACTAGAAATATATTCATCTTCCAGAGAGCAGGATGGACACCTCTCACAAAACCTCCTTCTTCTTTCTCCATCCTGCAAAACTATACTGAAATTATGAAATGGTTTGGTGGTCTCCTGAGTTTCCTTATCTGTCAAATGCTCAATCCTGGCCTTGGCTTTTTATCTACTACTGTAAATACTTACACTTCAGGTGTATAATGACTCATAAATGAACCTCTCCCAGTTTTTTTCATCTGCATTCCTGGTTTTGTTCAGTACAATTTGCTGAGGTTTTAAGCCATGGTTTATTTGATGATGAGGGCAGATGAGGAGGAGCCCCTAGGTGACTGCACTGCATTTCAGATTTTCCAGAAAAAAATATATTGTCTCGAGGTGCATTTTTTCCCTAGGAAAGACTGTATTAGCCTGAACTCTTCCATTGCCTTTTGAAATACACAAACCCCAGCATCTAGTGACCAGCAAAGAAACTCAAATTGCTATATGACTACAAGGAGTCATCAAAGCATCACAAAATCTCCCAGAAGTGAAATACATAAATTAAAACATAATAGATTCTGAGTACTCCACAGAAAAAACAAATGCAACAAAACAAATTTTATAATCACAGCCATCTTCACAATTTAAAACAAGTGGAACAGCATGCTTTGCTGAACAATGTTCATTGTGGAAAGCCTGAATGCTACTATCAGGTATTCCTTTTTAGAAACTAAAGCCTCTTGAGATCAGATAGTTGAGTGACGTGAGCAGAACTGTCAGTTGACATAAACAAGGTTATTAAATTACATAGGGACTGAGTACTGTAAAATTTTGTAGTAGATTTCTAACCTACAGTGTGAATGGAGCCATAGCAGTGACATAGCAATATGCATGTTAAAGATTTTTAATCCTCTCCTCAGTCAAAATGTACAGTTCAATTAAATTAAGTGCCAGGAACAAAAATGGCTGACATTCAATGATACAACTATGACCCAGTTTTTAAAACAAAATTAAGTTCAGCCTCATGCTAATTCTGTAAAGCTCCTCAAAACCAAACACACGATACTTTGCCTGTGAGTACACACATCGCTGAACTTTAGATGAGTTCTTTGCTTTTTGTTTTCAACAACTTTAAAGATTATTTTCACTTTGTTAGATTGAAAAATTAGACAATGAGCTATATTTACATAAGTTGATCATCAAAGTATTCAGATCCTGTACTAACATACTACTTTGAAATATTTTTCTTTTTGCTTCTGAAACATTAATATATTGCAAAAGAGACAAAATTCTTTAAGAAAAAAAAAATCCTTCATAAGATATCTTTATGAGAATTTAAATTGAATTACATGATTTAGTTTTTAATTTAAAAAAATTATTACATATATCAACTTTTTGTGCAGTGCTCCAATACCCCTTTCTGGTTCTTGTTTTGTTATGGGGTGTTTGGGTTTTTTTTGTTTGTCTGTTTGTGGGGTTTTTTTGTCATAAAACCAGCACCCTCTGTATGATCAACCTGGGTTGTGCAAAAGAAAGCACAAAGAGAAGTTGGACTGTACCTAGGCTCTTCTTTTTTGTTTTGTTTTGGTTTTGTTTGTTTGTTTTTTCCTATATGCCGTGTTTGCTATCGTACAGAAAACATATGTGCAAACAAATGTCAGTGCTGCATCAATTAAAATTAAAAGGTCATTGTGTTATCTTTCAGATGATATGTAGCAAATTCTTCAATGCATTGCAGGCAAACAGGAGGATCTTTTCTCAGGAAGTTTATTTCAAAATTAAATTGCATCTGCTATAGATAAAAGTAAGGAAGTTGGAAAACCAGTATTGGTTCGATTGCAAAAAGGAATACAATAAATAATTGGTTACCTTGTCATTGTTATTTTTACAGAACAGTGAATGAAAAACATATAACATTTCTTTTTCCCCTTGGTTCTGTTTACCTTTAAAATGTTGAACACATAATAATTTAACAAATATGGTTTGTCTGCTTATGCACCTCCACTACAAATATTCAAATTTGGCATACTGTATCTGTGTGTCATATTTATAATTAAATGCATTTACTTATATAAAACAATGATAATATTTACAGTTAATATTTTGATAAGAATACTGGCATAAATGTTAATCTACTTCTTTTCTGGCTTGGAGTGAAAAAAAAAAAAAAAAGGATTAAAAATTATTATTTGCATGGAAAGTGCAGCCTAACAAACTTCCATGATCACTTATCCATAGTATTTTCCAATTAAACAATTACTATTTTCCTGATATACATGTTCAGCAAAGCCTTTATTAGCTCAACAGAGCCACAGTAAGTAAAAGACATGTACAAATCTTTATATACTATAATCCTATAGAATAAAAAAGAGCCACAGTTGCAGTTATTATCACTGTTAATTGCACCATAAGCTACTAGAAAACCTACCTGTAGGACTTCAAAAAATGAAACCTCATTTTATTTCTTGGAGGTGGACGAGGAGTGTAGTCTCCAAGAGGATCCCACAGAAAGGCCATCGGCAAAGCTAATTCTAAAATCGTCTCAAAAATATATCACTGAAGGGAAGGAGGATAGTTGTGCTGGAGGTGCCCTGCACTGATCATGAAGCACTTGTAACTGTGTAAGGGAATGTCCTGTTCCTATGGTATGCTTTGGCAGAGATGTGTCTGGCTGGGAGCACAGGCTAGAAGGGATAACTGGGATTTCCTACAGCGTAAGACTTGCCCTTTGCATGAACGTTTCCTATATTCAGGGCTCTTATCGCATTATTCAAGTGAGAACTCTTATGGCAAACCCTTGGGTAGTTACAGCAGCCACTAAAGGGCACACAACCTCAGAACTAAGGCAGACCAGACAGTGCTCTGATTACTCACTGCTGCCCAGTCAAAGGCCTTCAAACTCTTAACAGTCTGTTTAAAGTATTTTTATTATGGGTTATGGTTGAACTATCTGTTTTGGCTGGCATCAGCCAGCTAAGGAATATGCAGGAAAAAATCCCCAAATGCTCAAAATGAACCACAGACCAAAAGCCACTATGTCCCCTAATGTGTCCTCTCTGGCACAGATATGAGTTTGTAACCAGGGAGTAAAATTGCTATTGAAAACATGGCCATAAACCTCTCAATTGCCTCTTTGTTCAACTGTTAACTCTCTTCAAGTGTGTCTTCCTTCCTCATAGTTTCTAAAGAGAATCAATTTATAACATTAAGCAGCTTTTCTGAAAGAGCTTAATCATCTATGAGAGATCACCCACTCCAAGAGTACATCTCAGACTGGTAGCTAATTTTCAGGCCTTTTGGCAGCTTTTCTCAAAGACATGTCTCCTTGTACTGAATTACCACTACTGACTTTGAGAACTGAACTCAGTTCCCTGCTACCTCGGGTAATTCTGATTGGTTGATGTTTTTGGTTTTTTGTTGCTATTTATTTTGCTGGTTTGTTTTTGTTTGTTGTTTGTTTGTTTTATTGTTGTGTTGGGGTGAGTCTTTTTGTTTGTTTATTTTTAATTCAAACCCAAACTCTTTTACACAATTATTTTAGCCCACTGCTAGTATTACTGAAGGCAAATAACTGCCTACAGTTTAATTCTGTCATGAATTCAGGTCATGCCATCAAGGCCACCACAGTTCCTTCACCACCTCTGAATGGGACTGTTCTATAACTTGGGCAATCTTTGCAACAAAACTAACACATATTTTTATTCATAGGAAAGGTGATGGAGAAGAAATTGAGCAAGGTTAAAACACAAATTTAAAATGAAAATTTAGGATAACTCAGGGCTCTACTGGAAAAGGTCAGAGAATTAGAAAACTAAATTTCCAGGCATAAATTATGCTGGTCAATCAATTATCCAATGTACTAATTTCATGGTAAAAGGGACAATAAGAAACTATGTGTTTCTGAAAAAAAAACATGTTGTATGTTTTGTTCTTTAGAAGAAACACTTTTTTTTCTGATACACTGACAAATGTACCACTGGGTCAAGTAACAATAAATATCTTCAAAGCATGAAGTAAGTTTCGAATATTTGGGGTGCAGAGGTGAAATCACTATTTTCAGGCCAGAAGCCACATTATTTTTGATCAGTTTAAGGAATACACTGTATAATTAAATTGTAATAATACAGCATCTAATTTTCATAGTAAATAAATTTGACTATTCCAACAATGGAGTATCATGAGTTATAGTCTTCCTTCTCAATTGTGTCATCAAAATTTGAGTGATTAACTGATCATTTTAAACATATCTGAATGGCAAAACTGGATGTGATTCTTGCCAGAGACTGTACTTCTCTTCTGGCAAGTAAAACCAAGGTAGGCACACATTTTTATAATTACAAACTGCTTATTATGAGGTCTCATCTCTCCTCCTTAGTGCCCTTCCCCTCACTAAAGCACTAAACCTGCTAATGCAGCCAACCACAATAAGGTCACAGAAATAAGCTTCTTACAAGATTACTATGGACTAAATTTATACCTTGATATCAAACTCACTTACCATCACTATACTGTGACATGCAGTAGCTCTCTGTATCACAACAAATTACAGGTTGGATGGACATTCAAGAAAACAAAGGAGCAAATAACTCTATCACATTCCTTGACTTTTACAGAGAAGTTGCTAGGCTCCTACTGGCTTTTTTCTTTTCATTCACACAAAAAGAAAATAATGTTCCTAGAAGTAGTCAAGAGCATGAAGTGATCTGACATTGTTATTTGTATGTTTTTATGGAAAAAATAGTTGAGTAGTGTGAGTAAAGAAGTACGCAGCTTTATATAAGAGAGGTAAAATTGATCATTGCGCTTGCTGAAAATCCAGTTCTCTACAGGTAATACATACTGTAATAAACATTTCTAGCACAGTACCTTTGACATTCTATGCAGTTTTGTAATGGCAGCTTGGGCTGTACACTCTTAATAGATATTGGGACATCAGCTTCACACTCCTAGCTGCTTAGTAGCACCACTATAGTATGTCATTACTGATTACTTCAACTTTGCAGGATCTACAAAGACTGAATTATTACAGAAATATTTCTTTCACTGTTCTGCCAGATATGTAAACTTTTAATTATCTTCTTATTTTGTTTTTTAGAAAAGGTTCACAAAAGTGAGTAGTAAAATAATATTTTTCATAATTAAAAATGTGAAACTTAAAATTAATATTGAGTACACAAACTCACTTGAAATTAGACTTCCTTTTTTCAGGTGAAGTCACCTAAATGTGACTTGGTAGTAAGCAGGTCTGTTGTAAGCATAAATATCTTTATGGACTCAGTTCTTTTCCCAGTTATATTCTGACACAATTTAGAACTCGAAGGGACATGTTTTTTCCCCCTAAATTCTTCTCAAAGTATTAAAAGTTCAATTAATTTTTTTTAGGATACTGTGGCCTCTCATGCCTTGATCTTGTCAGTCAGATGCAACTTGTGACAAATTCCTAGATCAGCATCATCAACCGCATTTGACATGTGATATCCTGGGTTGCTGGTGGGAGGGGCACTACACCAGCTGCGTATCACACCACGGGGCATAGGGACTGCAACTCCTCCAACCACCTCTTGAGCAATGGTAAAGTGGACAGAACCACTGGCTGATGCTTTGACAGAAGAGGCAGTAGTAGATACAGGTAGCAGAAAAAAATACAACCACTTGGGCATAATACTTTGTGTGGGAAAATAACAGAAGATTGGTGAGGAGGACTATACACATGCTCAAATGTTTTGCAGCTGGGGTATCCAAAAACCGTATATTAACTATTGTTTTGCCCTGTATTTTGGACAAGTAGAACGTCTGTGTTTGGATAACGTCAGCCTATGATAAAGACAGGATATATAATATGCTTGAGATTCCTGCCCTAGTATAGCAGGAATGGTAAGTTATGCCTGCAACAGCAAGTTTGGTGATCCTCTAGCGTAGTCTAACCTCTATGGTGCCCACATTACTGCTTGTGGACTTCTGCCCAGGTGCTGCATTGGAGAACCTCTGGTTGGCAAGGAAACAAGAATAATTTACACTTTAAAGCACTTTAAAGCACTAAACACTTTAAAGCACTTTAAAGTGGTTGTTCTGTGTCCTGCCTATGTAACACCCCTTGCAAACTGTGGAAAGTAACAGGGCTTTCCTGCATGCTCCCTTCATGCTCATTTGGTGTACTGTGCCCACAGCCTGTGTCCTGTGTATGTATCTATTGTATGAAGTGTTGTACTTTGCCAAAAAAGAATGTTACAGTTACTATTGCAACAATACCAATATATGAACTTTGCTGTTTATTTCATGCTTATTTATCAACAACTGGAAACTCTGAAAGAGTTCAAACTGGGGTTATTACAGAGGACATAATGGTTTACTTTAGAGTACACTATTTTACAGATGCTTCTCCCAGAGTTATTGCTTCTGCTCTCAAACACTGGATGATGGTTTAATTGGACATATCCAAACAAAATGCCACTGAATATTACATCACTAAAATCAAATATTTACTCACTGCTTCAAAAAGGTGGCTTGCATAATCTGAATTATGCACATTTTGTTACAGACAAGAAATTTTTCCAGATTCGCCCCCCAACACTCATACATTGATTCTATAAAAAGGAAATAGAAAAAAATTCTGAACACATAACAAAATGTAAGTTTTCCCATTTCAGCAACATTATAGTAATGCAATTTTTTGATAGCACTAGTTTTACAAATTATAATATAATGTGATTTGAGACACATGTTTGTCTCATCAGTCATGGACTATTTGCAGTCTCTCATACCTGTTGTGTGGAAATTACTGTTAAATAGTGGTGAGTAATTTCATAGTGAGACAAAGTTATGTGCTCTTATAATTGCGATTAATGCCATGCAACGAAGCAGAAACCTCTTGCTCAGAAAGTAAAATTAATATTTCTGGGCTGGAAGCAAACCACATGGAGAACTATCTAAGATTAAAACACTGTGAAATCAAACTGCTAGAGCAGGTCTAGAGGAGGGCCAGGAAGATGAGGGCTGGAGCACCTCCCCTGTAGAGACAGGCTACAAGATTTGGGGCTGTCCAGCATGGAGAAAAGAAGACTCCACAGAGACCTTATAGAAGCCTTTTAGTATCTGAAAGGGACCTACAACAAAGCCAGGAAGAGATCTTTTTAGAATGGAATGGAATGGAATGGAATGGAATGGAATGGAATGGAATGGAATGGAATGGAATAGAATAGAATAGAATAGACCAGACCAGGTTGGAAGAGATCTTCAAGATCATCAAGTCTAACCTATCATCCAACACCATTCTACAAGGATTTGTAGAGGCAGGAGATGAAGGAAAGGATTGAAGCCTGAGGAGAGCAGATTTACACTGGATATTAGGAAGAAATTCTTTACAGTGAGAGTGGTGAAACACTGGAACCGGTTGCCCAGGGGGGTCATGGACATCATGGAGATGTCCAAGGCCTGGTTGGATAAGGTTTCTAGTGGAAGGTGTCCCTGCCAATGCCAGGGGGCTAGAATGAAATCTTTAAAGTCCCTTCCAATCCAAACCATTCTGTGAATCTGAATTCTTTCATACAGTAGTAACATCATGGACAAGATGAGAGATGTCAAAAATGTACCAGGCTAAAGAGATAGCTCTTTCATTAAACATGCATACAGACATTGCCTACTATAGATGGCAGGCAGCCTCAGAAATGAAGTATCAGAGTGAAAGCCATGCAAGACCTCAGCTCAGAAATACGTTGGTTAAATCATGAAGGAAATGAAAGTGTAGGCCCGTCAGGAATAGTAAGGCAATATTGAAATGTGGCTAGTCAAGTTTTCTATGGAGTTTGCACAAAGACCTGTTACTGAGCAAGGCTATTTTTTAATTAACTGGCAACACCTGCAGCCTGTACAGGCAGATAGTATCATCGATACAGGATGATATTTTCATCTATGGTCATTACATAAGCACGGCCCACTGATCTGCAGCTTAAAGAGTTATAAAGTACAACATTCTGTAAAAGCCAGTTGGAAGTATAGGTTTTAAAAAGGTAGCCATATTAAGTATGGCGTCACAAATGCTCTTAGTCCTGATAATTTGCCAATCAACTGTATGGTTAAAATAATAATGACAAAAAAAATTAAAGTATTTTACAAAACAAATAGATAGTACCCTAATATATGTTATGACCAATACTTTTTAAGTCATTGCTTAAATAAAAACTCTTCTGCTTATGTATACTTTCAAAGGATATTCTTCAAGGACAAACAGCATCTCAAGAATTACTGAGGAACCTAATTTTAGTACAAATGAAATTGAAGAGCTCATGTAAACAATTACCAGGCACCTTTGACTCATGTTTACAGCTGGCTCATTGAAAGGGTATTTCACAAATAGAATGTCTGTTCATCAAATGCATAGGGAAGCTTTCAGTTTTCCCTAGGGACATTAAATAACCCTCTGATTCCCCAAAGACCTGTCAGAGAATCATGAATTAGAATAATTCCTTGTCCTGAACACTGCCAATCCTATGTTTTTACTGGGATTTCAAGAACTATTTGGCAGGAATCCATTTTACTTCTAGCTGACTGCAACAGAAGCAGCATCACAGCCTCTTAGGTCAGAGCGAAATTGGTAAGTCCTGCTTTTGAACAAAGGAAAAATGGGACAGCTTTGGGCAGAACTGAAATGTAGAAGAAACAAATTTATAGTTTACATGTTGATTTACTGAATTTACTGTTAACACATAAAACAAATCCAGTTAGCAACATGTATAATATTAAGTGATCTTTTGCACAAATGGAAATAAAGATCCTACTTTAATGCCCAAGCACAAGAAGATAGGATTAACACTGCCAGCACGGCTTGGGAAATCTGAGTCTTAAAGGCTTTGCAACTCAGCTGTGTTTTTGTGATTGTTAAAAAGCATGTATCAGTTCTCCTGATGCTTAGATCGGCAAGTCGTTCTTTCACAGACAGGAGACGACATTTTCAAGTAAGTTCTTAAATAGGGTCATATGGGTTATGTACAAAAGTCTTATTGAAAAGAAAGGAAAAATTAGAAGGAAGGCATTAAAGATGGCCAGGATCCATTTCCTAACAATTTAGCAAACTGGTTCTGTTTTAGCCTCCATGAAAAATATACCTTATGAGAATGCATAGAGTGGCACAGCAGTCAACATGGCAAACAAAAACATTCAAAAAAGGCAGGAGAGTTGCCTGAAAGAAAACAGTGAATATAGTTACCTTGTCTAAAACATTTAAGCCTGCTAACATTTTCCTGAATAAACTGACCAAACCAGCATACTATATATTTTACATTCAAGTAGAACCTCATTTGTGAAATTACTTATTAAATATAATTTTAATTACATATTTGTTTATTTGTTATTTTGCTTTGGTTGGGATTACATTTGGGTTTGTTTTGGTTTTTTTCGATTCTCCACCATCATATTAGAAACCAAATTATCTATCTGGAAGTAAAAAGGATTTCCTCATTCTACAAAAATGGAAGCTGAGGTAGAGAACTTAGCTGATTTAACCTAAACCAAAACGGAAATCAGTATCTGGAGTAGGAGTGGAATCTTGCTTAACACATGACTCTAACGTAATAAAAAAAAAATGTGATAATATAAACTGCATCTTTAAACAGGGAATTAAAGTGCAGGTAGAAAAAATTATTATATTATTTTCTTTATTATTTTCTTCAGTATTTTTAGCCCCATTTATTTTCTCCTTAAGTCTTGGAAATTGAAAAAAAAATATTATACTTTATTCCTTCAGCATTAGTGATTTATTTAGTCACACGACACTAACACAAGAATTGCAAGACAATATGAAAAGAACAGTTTTATGTAGTTTTATACTGAAAATACTATTAAAAAATGTCTTACATGAGCAGTAAAAATTTGCTTATGGAACAGTATGAAATAAAGAGGCAATGCTTGGCTTTGTAAGTTACTCTAGGGCCAGTGACCCTGCTTAAGCAGATGGACTGGACTTGAGGATTTCCAGAAGTGCCCTCAGATCTGAGTGATTCTGTGATGCTGTAAAACAATCCAGCTTCCCACGGGTTTTGAGATCACAAAAGCGTTACCTTACTTGCAAAGCTTTTCTCTCTCTGGAAACATGCTTTCATGCCCTCTAGTGTTCAAAACGATAAAACCCATTTGTCTCATTTTGATCAACTGCACCTGAAATAATAACACTTCTTTAAGTAGGTCATTCCTCTGGTCTAGAGAAATAGTTCAGGCTCTGATCAGAACAGGAACAAAGAAAACTGTTTGTTAGGTTAGTTGAACTTTTGGTAAGTAGAAATAATACAGTAAGTTAAAAATACAGTGGTTCAATGTTATCAGCAGCGAATAAATTGCAGAGCTACATTGAGACAGCTCTTTCTAAATGGCATAACATCTGCGTATCTTGCAATAGAAAACCTGTGAACTGTGCAGTAGGGTGCCTGTGGTTTCAGTGATTCGCAGCACACATGGAATTTAAGTTGTAGTTCAGTGATTAACTACTGAACTACAAATACTTAATTTGATAAATTAAAAAAAAAAAAAAATTACAAACATCCACCTTCACAGAAATCACCAGTATACTTTCACAGGACTTAACAATCTTTAACCAATATTTTACTACGGCACAGAAGATGAGGAATTCATATATATGGGAGTACATGTTAAGCAGTAAATACCTAGACTGTTTTGAGATGTATCACACTGTAGATTTATTATTTTATTTTGTAAAATCTGTTAAGGTATATTAATGTACTAGTAAATGTTTCACAACAATAATTCATACTTTCTATTTTAATTCGAAAAAGTGCAATGATAAGAAACCACATAAAGAAAAAAATACCTAACATAGCTACCTTTGTCAAAAAAAATAGATCAGGAAAAAAATCCTTACTGACACAGAAAGATTCTGGCATTCTGATCTAGGGTTCTTTAGCCTAGTTTACTCCTGTTCCTCCTTTTGCTTCTCTTCTAAATTATATAATCTCTGAAACAGGCACAATGAACTATAGACTTTTAATCAAGCGCTTGCATTAAGTACCAGTCCGAAGAGTTACTCTTCCATTGACTAATTTAGTTAATATTTAACTATCTTAACCATATTAGAACACATTAGACAGAAGAAAATCCTAATACAAAAATATAAACACGTGAGGTTTACTAGTGTCTAGGAAATCTAAACACAGAGGTTCAGTTCCTTTGAGTAAGAGGACATGAAGAAGAGACTCACAAACTGAATTATCTGTTATGGAATCACATAAGCAGTTCTGAAAAGCATCAGCTTTACAGCATTATCATAGACAGATTACACACATGTAAGCTCATTTATCCTAGACCAGTAAAGGGTTAATTCAGTGCAATGGCCAAATGTAGGTGACTTCAAAAGAGGCTTTAAGAATAGACATAGTACATGACAATTCTTTCCCCCAATATACTCCTAAACTTCAATAAGTTGTGACTCAGAGGCTCCAGAACTAAAGATAACCAGGTTTTGAATGAGGGTTTTTTTGGTTGCTGGTTTGTTGTTCTTTTTGTTTGTTGGTTGGGTTTTGGTTTGTTTGTTTTTTAGTTTTTCTTCATTTAAATTAGTGCTTGTTTCGAAATACTTGCTGAACTCCAGTTATACAGCAATATCTGGTTACAATGTTAATAATAAACTACATTTATTAAAACATTTTGTACAGATATACAAAGAGTATGAAATTGCCTCAGTATCTGAGTGCATGTATATGTAATTAGGATTTACAAATGGAAGTGTAAAAGTGGACATTCCATCCAGGCATCTAAACCACCTTCGGTTCATGGATGACTCAAATGAAAGTACAATATATTTCACAGAGCACATGTTTAATATTTTTCACAGTATCACAGTATCACAGTATTGCCAAGGTTGGAAGAGACCTCGAGGATCATCGAGTCCAACCTATCAACACAGACCTCATGACTAGACCATGGCACCAAGTGCCACGTCCAGTCTCCTCTTGAACACCTTGAGGGATGGTGACTCCACCACCTCCCCAGGCAGCCCATTCCAATGACTAATGACTTGCTCGGTGAAGAACTTTCTCCTCATCTCAAGCCTAAACTTCCCCTGGTGCAGCTTGAGACTGTGTCTCCTTGTTCTGGTGCTGGTTGCCTGGGAGAAGAGACCAACCCCATTCTGGCTACAATCACCTTTCAGTTAATTGTAGAGAGCAATGAGATCACTCTTGAGCCTCCTCTTCTCCAGGCTGAACAATCCCAGCTCCCTCAGCCTCTCCTCATAGGGCTTGTGCCCAAGGCCTCTCACCAGCCTTCTTGCCCTTCTCTGGACACGTTCAAGTGTCTCAATGTCTTTCTTAAACTGAGGGGCCCAGAACTGGACACAGTTTTCATGGAGTTCTGGTCTCTGTGTTGGAAATATCTTGAAATTTTGCCAGTATAGTGCTACCTAGAAAGATTTTCAAAGACTGTAATCTCATAGAGAGATCTGATTGATTTTCTCTGGGTTTTTGAAATGTTGAATACAATTGTTCATATTCTAAACTTGCCTTTTTGTTCCTTTCACAGCAGATCAGTCATTCTTAGAAAAATCTAACCTGAACTATAATAAATTTGAGAAAAGCATCTGAATTGTTTACTAGAAATACTTCAACAATCAAGAATTAATTATGAATTGTCAATGTACAATAACTTTTAAAGGAAGTATGCAACTGTGATAAAAACACCAGAATAGTATGTGGATTTTGGAAGAAACAAGTTCTCATCTCTCAGAGCATTTACAGTTCCTTTCCCACCCAAAATGCCTTAGAAATATGTAGTGATTGAACACTGTAATGTGCTTGCTCTTCTTTTAAATCTGCAGGCAGGCACAACAAAAGCACACAAACCAAGACTGTAGATTAGATGACAAAAACACACTCCTTTTTTGTTTTTTCCTTCTCTTTAAATGGTTTATTCAGCTAGCTCTCACTAGCTGTGCCCATATAGTGAGCCCAAATGGTCTTCAAGCTACTTTGATAGCACTGACTACCTGCTTGTTGACTGTAGTAGCTCCGACATCTGTCATACATGCATAGATCACATAGTTGCACTAACCTGGAGCAAGACTCATGTCTGGATTCTCAAAGGCTTAAATCCCTCATAGAATGGAGATTAGACATTTCTGAAGGGAGTAAAATGCCCAAATAGTTTTAAAAATGTGAACTGTGTACAACCCAAAAGTGAAATCTTATTCTGTTTTAGAAATGTGTAGTTGTAACGTAGGAACAGTACGAAATACACCAAATTAGAGATGATTTAAGCAACAAAGCTGACTCATGCTTGCCTTTCCAAACAAGTCATCTTAGTACCTGAGGTTGAAATATGACAGTTTTTCCTATAGGCATCAACCATTTGAATCTTACATGCACGCATCTCTTCAGTGCTCTGAACAGTAATGCATTCTGGGAAAGGGAAAGGGGTGTTTTCTAATCTATATTATTTTTTCCCCTCCCTTTTTTCTTTACAATTCAAGGAAGACTTTCATTACCATGTATGCATACTGGTCAGAGAGAGGCAATATGTTCTGTATTTTGAACATTTTCAGCCAAAAATTACTTTCCCTCATAAGAAAGACATCTGTGGTGAAAAAAATTGAAGCTTTCCCCCCAGATTTACCTGGAGTGTTTCATGTCACTTTGGCTGTGTTACCCTGGGAGTTTGGACTAGACTTTAACAGCTCTTCAGTAGCTAATAAAGGAAGTCCTGAGCTTCATATAGAAACTTTAGTCATACTAAACACAAGTAAGAGAAAAATAAGGATCTGAAAGTTCCCAGCAGAGATCTCTAACTTGCTTTCACAAGAAAATTTCTTTTGCTCTATCTTCAAGGTGTAAGTCAGCACTTCTCTTGCTCGATATTCTTAAATTATGTAGAAGCTAAGTTGAGACTATATATTTATTACATTGTAATGCTACATTTGAATAAAATGTTGAGTACTGTGTTGACTTGCAACATTAGATGCTGGTACACTAAATAATTTTTACCAGCTTCACAATTCTGGACAGCAGACAATATTTAGTTGAATTTAAAAAAGATATTTTGAAAATTACTTCAGTGATATTTCTCTAAATTGTCAGCTGACTTTAACACATGGAGCTGAGTCAGTCAATCATGGCTGAAATCAGGAAGTGCAGCTGTGGAGTGCACTGATTTCATCCCTATTATGCTGTTAAGAAAGCTTCATACCATTTTACTGTTTCTGATCAGATTTTTGATTCAGTATATGTCATCTAGTAACATTTAACAATTTTATCTGATTTATAACAAAAGTCCTTGTTAAGTTCAGATAGCTGGACTCTTCCTGTCCTCTCTTAGGCTTTTATTCTCATTAGAAGCCTAGATATTTAAAGTTTTTTGAAGGATATGCTTTAAGAATCCGTTTAAATGCATCTATTCTAACTGATGTATGTGAACAAAATGTGATTTTCGTAAGATAGCAATCTTTTACTCCCTTTACAAAATTTAGATACATTTACTGTGTTTCTCTACACTGTCTTATTTTACAAAAAATCTCAAGGCTGACACATTTTCACAGCTGTGAGTGCTTTTAGAGTTTGCACAGATTATCCTGCCTGTCTGACATCAGTAACGTTAAGAACAGGTGAAGGCTGCCTTGCTCACCACAGTTTATCATGACCTAGTCACATACCAACTAAAGACACTAATTTTTAAAATTTAATACATTTAATCCCACATGCTGTGCTGAATTTTCCATACTAGCTTTAAGAGCTGAATTTCCTCCAATTTTTAATTTTTTTTTTTAAAGGAATCTATGTAGATAAATATTAAAAACAAACAACAAAAACCTAACAGAAAATCTGGTGCCAAAATTATTTCACAGTAACACTGGTATAGCCACTGTTAAACAAGAAGGATGCTTTTCATTGAACTTCAAAACTAAGGAGCACATTAAACACTGACAATCAAGTAGGTACAAAATCTTACAGGCTGCTCTCACCACACCTTGCAAAAATCATCATATACTGTACAAAGAAGTTCATCGTGATTTGGTGGCTATGATAAAATTTAAGGTTGATAATGTTTCTAATATTCTATACAGAAAAGGCTAACCTTACTTTAAAATTAATTTGTAATTCTCTGAAATTGTTTTCAAGAACAGCCATTAAGAGAGTACTAAGAGTACCTTGACATTTCAAACTCAAATCATATCTATACATTTGTATGTGAGTCACTAGCTATAGTCTGGTAGCTACAACTGATAAGCCTTCCATTTTAGCACTGATATTACACTTCCTGTCAGCAAGAGCTTCTTATTTGTGTCCAATCATAGACATTATTTTTTAACAGAATTTCCTCTGCTGCTGAATTGTTTACATTTAACAAATCAATGTTCATGAAGACTTGCACTGCAAAACATTTCATTAAAAAACATTAGGGTAAGAATTATATATATATGATTTGAGAACAATGTTATGATAGATATTTGACACAGGAGATAGAAAACTGAATAGGATTATCTAAAGCAGAAAGAAAAAGAAGTCGTAGCATATCATACAAAGACCTCCATATCAAGAAAGTTACAGCTATACAAATTAGTATTGTATCCTGTAGAAAACCTTAGCTAGGTTTTTTGTGTAATACAAATGAACAAAAAGGGACAAGCTCAAACCTACTACTCAGTTCTTAACCAGTTTTTGAAAGATTGCGTCAGCTTTTGGCCGGTCACTAGTGGCGTCCCCCAGGGATCAGTGCTGGACCCCATCCTGTTCAGTATTTTTATTGATGATCTGGATGAGGGGATTGAGTCCATCATCAAATTTGGAAACAACACCAAGCTGGGGGCAGGGCTCTCCAGAGGGAACTTGACAGGCTGGACAGATGGGCAGAGTCCAGCATGATGGCATTCAAAAAGTCCAAGTGCCAAGTGCTGCACTTTGGGCACAACAACCCCATGCAGAGCTATGGGCTGCGATCAGAGTGGCTGGAGAGTAGGCAGGCAGAAAGAGACCTAGGGGTACTGATTGACAGATGGCTGAACATGAGCCAGCAGTATGCCCAGGTGGCCAAGAAGGCAAATGGCATCCTGGCCTGCATCAGAAATAAAGTGGCCAGCAGGTGCAGGGAAATCATTGTGCCCCTGTACCCAGCATTGGTTAGGCCACACCTTGGGTACTGTGTTCAATTCTGGGCCTCTCGATTCAAGAAGGACATTGAGACCTTGAACGTGTCCAGAGAAGGGCAACAAGGCTGGTGAGAGGCCTTGAACACAAGCACTATGAGGAGAGGCTGGGGGAGATGGGCTTGTTTAGCCTGGAGAAGAGGAGGCTCAGAGGAGACCTCATTGCTCTCTGCAACTACCTGAAGGGAAATTGTAGCCAGGAAGGGATTGGTCTCTTCTCCTAGTCAACCAGCACCAGAACAAGAGGACACAGTCTCAAGGTGCACCAGGGGATGTTTAGGCTTGAGATGAGGAGAAAGTTCTTCACAGAGAGAGTTAGTCATTGGAATGGGCTGCCCAGGGAGGTGGTGGGGTCACCATCCCTGGAGGTGTTAAAAAAGGGGTTGGATGTGGCACTTGAAGCCACGGTTTAGTAGGCATGAGGTCTTGGTTGATAGGTTGAGGTCTTTTCTACTCTTATTGATTCTATGATTCTATATTTTGAAAATTTAAATTGCAATTGATAAAATACATTAGAATATTAGAAAGAAAAATATCTAAAAGAGACTAAACAATAGGTTTTTATAGAAGAGTGAGACAAGCTTCAGGAAAATGAGCTTTTTAAGTCTCAAAGCAAGGAATTCCTGGAAGATTGACAGAAAGTTGCTTCCAAGATATGTCCTTAAGGTATAATAACAGAACATTAAGCTTAAAAGGAGGAAGAGTCTTGTGAAAGGGAGAGACAGATCCAAGGTGCTATCAAAATGAAATGGGCTAATACGACAGAATTTATTTTGTTCATATTTTGCTTTCTCTTTCAAAATAACCTTTCCAGAATGCATCCAGAATCCACACAGCTTGCTTAATGGCTATCCCATCAGACAGTAAACATGAAACACAGGTTCATATTGAGTGATAACTGTTGTCACTCAATATGCCAAGTGTTGCCCATTGATCACATATTTCATCTTCCCTTTGTGCATTCCTATAACCCAGCAGGATTATCACAATAAGCAGAGCTCAGACAGCAGCTCAGCCCAGTGATTGCTGTAAGAGGTTGTTGATCCTCTTCTCCCTCAAACACACTGGATATGGCCCAAGGGGCAGGAAGGTCATTGTCAGTCATGTTCTACCCCAGGCTTTTTGGAAAAAAAAAAAAAACAAAAAAAAAGATGGGCAAGGAGGTGTGGTGCTCAGCATGCTCTGAGTGCAAGCTGGTTATTTAACACAGTGCTGCTAGGAGACCTAGCTAAAAGTATATTAGCAAATACATACATTTCCATCATTGCTTCATACATCATTGTTCTGCAATAATTTTTGTAGATTATAAAAAGTTAATTTCTGGCTTAGATAGGAGGTCTGTGTGGTGGATGGGGAACTGGCTGACATGCTGTACCCAGAGGGCAGTAAATAGTTCTTATTGCAAATAAATAAATAAATTTAATATAGTTTGAATTAGGGTTTTGATGAACCTGAGGTGAAGACTGGGGATTTATTCCATGAATACATGTTTCATGGAGCTATATTTTTCACAGTCTTTCCCATACTTGTCAATTGTCTTTTTTTTCTAGGCTGAAATGCTCTATCTTTGATGTTTCTCAGATTTTCATTCTTTTGATCATGTCTGTTATCTTTCTCTGGAGCTTTTTCAACTACTCCATCTCTGAAATCACAATAAATTAAAAATCAAGTTAACATTCATAGCATATCCATAATACAGCTGTAGATAATGGCATAAAGTTGCACTTCCCCCCCTTTTTCCTTTCATCATAATTCCTAACACAGTTTCTTTGTCTGCTACAGAGTGCCAAGGCAGTATTTTCAGAGCACTATCTATAAAAACATCATTGTGTTGTTTCTGTATGAAACTTGGTAGTTCAGGACTCTAAAGTTTTAATCCTTTTTTGCCATATGCCTTACCTTGTATATATCTGTTGATATAAATCTGCTGGTTTATTAGATATTCAGCATGCTGTGATTTTTTCCCACCTGTTTCTGTTGGTATGCTTGAGAAAGAACATCACCAGCATGTTGTCATTCACTGCAACCTGAAAGTTTTCTCCTAATAGCTGCCTGAACAGCTGCTGATCTGTTTATATTAACAATCTATTTCTTCTTTCTAAGCACTTTGTGCTTGTCTGTACTGAGTTTCACCTAGATTTGATCTTATCTAGCCCACTATGCCTTTGGAGCCCTCTCAAACTGTTACACATGTACTGTCCAAGTACTTCATATTTCATCAAGTAGATCAAAACCTTCATACAAACTCACTGAATTCACCCTACTGGACATTAGAAGTTTGCTATTTTCTAAAAGTACATACATCTGAATCAGCTGGATTTTTGATTTTCACTAACTTAATCTAAACTACACTCAACTAGTTCACTTGCAAGACCCTCATGGCACAGTACCACATGCTTTTCCACAGTTATACAAAATCCCAGCATTTTCACCAACATTATTTCAGTTATTCTGCTAACATTGGTTGAATACAATTTGTCTTAACGCACATAGGCTGCCACAGCTCTTTCCCACTTAGTTGTGTGCTAGTTTCATATAAATTGGTTGAGTGATGAAACATCAACTGTCCTGGGTGTGAAAACTAATGCTCAAATATACAACTAAGTTTAAAGAATTTCCATCTTTTCACAAAGCCCCAAAGACCATTCCTGTGCATGCTTTTAGGCTACTGAAAGCCCCAGGCAAAATGTTTCTATTTTGATTTCTGACAGACAAAAGTCAATATATTCAATCAGCTAAAAGTTACGATTAGCAGAAGGTATTTCTGCTGCAGTAAACTGGGACGTAAATTAATACATGGGGCCAAAACTTGCCATGGCTGCTTTAGGAATTGATTCAGAACTAGATCAAACAACTGTTTTAATATTAGCAACAAGCTGGCTGAGAGCTCTAAGAGCTCGAGTTACCTGGTTTTATTTTGTGACTTCACATCTGTCCAAGCTCTCAAATCTCATTAGTGTAGACTAAAGTTAAGGTATTTTTAATTCACAATGCAAAAGGCTAAAGAGTTGTTACCAAAGATAAGATGAAATGTGGTAACAGCCCTGTGCCTCTGCCATCAAGATGGCTGCTGTCCAATTTCTTCAGTTTCCCCTGACCTTTCAAGGATGGAGCTTTACTTGGCTTTCACTATTTCTCTTGATCTATCCCATGGTAAGAAGAATATACTAGTCAATTACTTAGATAATGAAAAACAACTACTTTGTTGATCATACTGACTTTTCCCTTCAGCCATTCCTATTGATTTAATAACTGATGAATTAGCTGCATTCCACCTGCAACAAATAATGTACACTTCAATATTAGCTCTCCTGTAATTGTTACAACAAACTTTTCATTCTAAACCACTTTACTACTGAGCAAGTCATAATCCCTAAAAATATACAAAGCCATCATTTCTTTGCTGGGCTAAGTATGCTTATATTGTTCACACTGCTTTGTAATTTGTGTTCAAAAGCATCTTCTGTTTTCTTTTTAAACAAAGTCAATCAGCACATAAATAATATCCCAGGAGAAAGACCTTTAAGGCTATTATTACTCCAGTAATCCTGACTTGTGTAGAGAGTCACCAAAACTCAAGTAACCAAAGACACCAAAATTCATGATGTTTAACACCAAACTAAACCCAAAAAAGCTATCAGTAGCTCTGACAATATTTTTATCATTTGAGTCATCACTTTACTGTCTACATGTGCCTAGTAGGGTTAACAGCTATGACAATTTGTTTTACTGTTCTACTTTGAGATCCTTACTTCCACATCATCTCACTGATGCTTCTCCCCAATATTAAATCAAGTAACTTTTGATGTTTAAAGAAAATTATATTTACTCCATTGTAAATAACTGTATTGAATACTTTTCCTCTAACATTGCATATAATATAAAAAATGTGTTTTATTAGAAGTATATAGGGACATATAAACATATAAGAAATACATCTATTTGATTTTTTACATTGTGAAAGACAAACAAAATATTAGCTGCAATAATTAAAACTGAATTGCCTCTGAATATAATTTCCCTCTGTATTTCTTTTTTTTTTCAACTGAAGAAAAAGAAGGGCTTCCTTTCTATTTCGATTGGACTAAATAACTTTTTTCCCAACCAATTAGTCTCCAATTAAACAAATTCCATCTTGGAACACAATGTGGTTTGCAGCATGGTTTACCATATAATAGTGCTCAGTGATCATTTTGTTCTGTTTCTATGGACATGAAGAACAACTAATATGTAAACATTAGTCCAAGTCCTAACTCCCACCACTGTATCATTGCAGTTGAAACATTTCCATGGATACCATTATAAAATGATGACTTGATTGGAAAATTGACCAAAAACTCTATTAGTACTTAAGCCCAAAAGAGAAACATTTTCCTTGCTTTTACTGATACTATCACTATTTAAAAATTTCATCCTATTCCATAACAGAATCGTGATGTAGAAAGGAAATTTCAAGTGACCCAAAATGTTAAAAGGCTCGCATTTCAGATTAATTTAAATTCATATGGCATTAGAAACTAGAAATGTTTCATTTTTTTAGTTTGTCCTACTAAGTTTTGAAAGCTTCATGATCTAAAAATCTAACTCAAAAATCTCCCTTGAAAGGAATTCTTAACAATAAGGATGGTGAGACACTGGTACAGGCTGCCCAGGGCAGCTATGGATGTCCCCTCCCTGGAGGTGTTCAAGACCAGGCTGGACAAGGCCTTGAGCAGCCTGGTCTAGTAGAAGGTGTCTGTGCACTTGGTGCAGGTAACCTTTAAAATCCCCTTTCAACCCAAATCATTCTATGATTCTGTGTCCTTCAAAGGTAGCAGAGACTGGAATACATTCTCCTTTGTTAAAACTTTATAAAGGAGAATATTACCTGGTTTATACCAGATGAAACAGTGATGGTAAAGTCAATCGATGAATTTGTGCAACAGCATTTGAATTTCACCTCTGATTTTTTAATTCCTCTAATGAAGCTATACTGACCTGTACTCAGCAAAGCCTATATGGTGGCAAATAACTTACATAACAGAGTAATATGTCCTTCTAATATAAAAAAATGTCAAAATTCAGACTTTTATAGTCTGATACTATATTAAGACAGTGTAATATCTTGGGGGAAATGATGCATTATACTGGAACTCTACAGGCATCTTACATTAAATCAACAAAGCAATTCCTTAACATGTGAAACAGCACTAATTTTCTCATTAGCTTGGTTTTATTAACAGATTTGTATTTTTAGTTACATTATCAAAAATATTGTGGAAAGGGATTGTTGTTGTTGTTGTTGTTTTGGTTTGGCTTCATTTAAAAATCAACATATAATCTTAGACTTTCCAGAAAAAGTATTGTATTTCATACAAGCACAAGAAAGACTTTAAATTACAAATATTGATTTAACTTGAGGTTAATTATAGGAAAGCAACTGGAATAAAAGTTCATCTTTCTTCAGGTAAGTTTTTTTAGAAACTCACTAGTTTACCTTTTACTCATAAAAGCCTCTCTTAGGACACTAAATAGATACCAGCAATGTTCTGATCCCACATGGAACTTTACATTTGCTTTTTTCCACTAGAACAAAATCAAAATATTTTTTTTTAATAGAAGAAGTTTCACAATGTCTTGTAATTCCATTCATAAAGAAAATGTCTCTTAAATGGCACAATTTCATAAAACTAAAGAAATTCTGCCACGATGGACAATATATGGAAGGCTATTTCAGCTATTCTGCTACAATATGAAACAAATATATTCCAGATAAAAAGATAGAAAATATTCCATTTAATGCACAATCCCTGACAAATAGGATTAAGAAATAATTTGTGTCTAATAAAATTCCTAGCTTACTTTAACTTGAAATATATACAATAGCCTTAGTTTATTTGTATTTAAAAGAGTAACATTTCTTCCCTGAAAAAGTGTTTAATTATTTGCAGCTGCACATACATACAGACCTGTCCTGTTTAAACAGTAAATATGCTGTTCTCATCTTTTATGTAACAAATATAACTTTGTGCTGCTACATTTATTGCTGTTACCTGGTATTGTATTTTTCCCTTTTTTCATCACACTTCCATGATTCAGTATAGAATAAAAACACAGTGAGATGTTTTTTATAGCAAGCCCCTTCTCCCCCTTCTTGACACAGAAGTACAAAACGCTTAAAGGCAGCAAGCTCCAGACAATGAAACACTTTACTGAAGAATAATAAAGTCTCATACCGTTTCTTTTGCTGTTTAATATCAATTGGCTTGTTAATAGCATAAGGTGATCCATGAATGTAAGCACTTCAGAATCTAGCCATTTTGTCCAGAGTCTGGTGCTCACAACTGGATGACAAACTCATTTTATCCCAACAGAAGCAGCATAAGACTAACAGCAGAAAAGATACATTCCTGAGAAAAATAGGAACAAAATACTATGTAATCAACTTCATCAAAGTACGCTGCTCCAAACACTTCTGTGCCTGTAAAGCGAACGCTCCTCATTTCAACTGCAGCTGCCACCCTCATGGATGCAGGAAGCCGGCTGTGTATTTCCACACAGTCATACTCCCACTAATTACTGATTAAGCAGATAAAACAAAAAGTCACTCGGGAACAGTTTCCCCCACTCCTGAACACAAATCTTGTCATTAATATTTCTTTTTCCTTACTTTTCTTATTTTTTTCCTTGTTTGTTTGTTTGTTTTTTTTTTCCCTGTGGAGATGGATAGTAAGCACAGCTTAATCAAACTAAATTTACTTTGAAGCAACAAGCAACACAGGAGAGATACTTTTGGATACATCAAAGATCACTGTGGAAGAAGATGTTCTATCCACTGGAACTTTTGAAAAGATAAGTAACTTACCAGATTCATGGTATGAATCTGAAATTTGTTCTACAAATTATTTCAGGACTTAATCTATATTGTGACAAAAAGACGATAATATAATTTATGACATATTTTATGAAGATTTATATTCTGTGCTATATTTCTTATTATGGAGCAGAGCATTCTCCACTACTGTAAAGCAATAAAATGTGTATAACCTCAAATAAGAACTTACTTGGACTTTGGCCAATAGGTATATATGAAATTATTTTCCTCTGTTATAGAGGATATGGCCGGGTTTTAATACATTCAACTACTCAAAATTAACCATGGGATTGCCTTGATTTAGGAAAGTGCATCTACTTGGTCTGCACTGTCTCAAACTCTGTGTAATGCTCTTAGAGTTCCCAATTACAAAAAAAACCTCTTGAATTGCTGGAATTAAATCAAAGGAAGCTGCAAAGGTGTAAGCCTAGCAGGAAACAAGACAGAAAAATAAAGCTCTTTGTGAAAACAATGGACAGAGGGAATGTTTGCAAAGGGGGAATATCCTCTGCCCGGATCCAGTGAGGGTGGCAGCATTTGCCCTTCTCAGGCTGCAGAGTATTAGAAAAGGTAAAAGAAAGGAGTGGTAAGAACTTGTCCTCAATGTCTCAGCAAAAGCAGACAGATTTAGATTAGATATTAGGAAGAAATTTTTTACAGTGAGGGTGGTGAGAAACTGGAACAGGTTGCCTAGAGAGGTTGTGGATGCCCCCTTCATGGAGGTGTTCAAGGCCAGCTGGGATGTGGCCTTGAGCAACCTGGTCTAGTGGAAGGTGTCCCTCCCTATCGCAGCAGAGTTGGCACTAGATGATCTTTAAGGTCCCGTCCAACATAAACTATGCTATGAATTTATACATCTATGAAAAAGTAGCAGGGATACTCAACAGAATGGAAAGTAGACTGCCTACTTCTACCCTTGGCACTGGAAGGAGGGGTTCTTGTACAATGTGCCAAAAAAGATGCTAAACTCTGGGCACATATGTTTGTTTATGCTTTTGAAGAGGGGGAAAACAAACTACCTTTGGACAAAAAGGTAGCTCATTTGCTCCATGTGACACCACCCCCAGTACCTTGCTTGAAAGAGAAGCAGTTTGTTCTGTGCCTTTGGCAAGAGTCAAAGTCCTTGTAGGAATTTGTTAAGTAACAAAATGGCCAGGCAAACAGTGGACAGTCAGATAACTATCCTGTACCCTCTCCTTGCATCTAATATAAACTGCTAGTGTAGACTTTGAGGCTTCTTTTGAATTATATTAGAATTCTGAAACTTTTATATTTGCATATTGATATATAATTTTGTATGCACAAAAACTGTAAAATTGAGCTCAAGTCAGTCAAACTTTATTAACAGTCACTTTAAACAAAGAGTGGTGAATACTCTTGAAAAGATGAGAATGACTGAAACGAGAACACCTGAAAATCAGTGTTGTTCTTTTTAATGTTACAACAATTGTATAATGCTACAGCTAATTCTATTTAGGTTATAAGATTTCAGCAGTTAAAATGCTCTAGAAATTAATTCAGCTTTGTACAACAGAGAGCTAAAAGTGAAATAATCTAATATAAGCCTCAAGTAGCAATGCTTCAACTTGTAAATACAACTATTACAAAGAAAAAGTAAAACCTAACAAGAAAACAAACTCAACATTTTTTCTTTTTCTAAGAAAGAAAAGGGGTGGGGAAGCAAAAATTTAAGAATTACTTAAGAATAATCAGATTATATTCAAGATAAGAAAGTTTTTTCTCTGGGTTGCAACTTATCAGTTTGGGGAGTTTTATGCTTTGTTTTGTTTATAAAATATAAAAAATAAAAAGAGTTGGAACCTGCATTTCTATGTACAGAACAGATTCTTCCTTTTTAATGAGATGCAATAGATTCTTTTCATTTCATCATTGCTACACACAAAACTGATTTTTTTGTTTTGTTCTAGATACAAGAATTGATTTATTTAATGGATGCACTGAGGATTTTTCTCCGAGGAAGGAGTTAAAGCATTCACAGTAGCACCCCAGGAGTCATGTTGTGTGGTTAATGATGTTGAGCTGTTCCAGGGCTCCTGCCTGCACCCCAACCAGTGCATGCATTTTGTTGGGAAATTTGTAGCAAAGAGTGTCCTCCCATCTCATAGTCTGTGGTCACACACTGGATGGGCCAACTGCAAAGTATTTCCTACAAGTCTAAAGAGCCCATGGAACATGACTATTTTTATTTCTGGGGGGTAACATATTGTGTAACAGAATAGCATCTGGATGCATCAAAACAATTTTGAGATAGAATTTAATTTTATAGAATTTTGGCAAAAAGTACTTAACTTTTATATGTTAAGACCAATCTGATTTTTTCACCTAAGATGTAGTTTTAGATATTTTATATATAAAATATATATATATATATATATATATAAATACTTTGAAGTAAAAATATAAACACGATAGATATCCTACACTTTAAATATGAAATATTTAAGGCAGTATAAAACTAATATGACATTTTCTTTTGTGGATTTTGTTATTTTTGGGTTGCTACACAGCTTGGTTTAGATATCTCAAAACTCTTGACAAAAAAAATGAAAACTTTTGTAATAGTTTGTGTCCATCACATAATTTAAGATTCATGTGTTACTTGAACACCTTTACATTTGCTGGTCTTATGAATAGTTTAAAAACACTTCTGTTATACGACCGAACAAACAGTTTTTAATATTTCCTTATTCATATGCCCCAAACCCCAGTAAAACAATGAAGAATACCATTAAACAGGGCACATGGTGTGTATGTATGTATGAACATTGTCTACATCAAATTTTTAGTGTCTGCAAAGCATTCAATTTGTGTTTATCACTTAAAGAGCAAGCTATTAAAGACTAACTATTAAGATGCTCTCTTGCTGTATGAGACATTTTATGTAAGATTTTAATTCTTACTACTACCATTATATTGCATTGCTATTCTGACTAGATGGCTTCAGCCATTTCAAAGAACAGGCCCACATTCACACCCAAAGCATATGAGCTTTTCCTGGATCTGTCTATTGTCAGTTCATCTATTAATAAGACCTTTTTCAACCCTTGTGACAGAGTTTCTTCCCAGAAGTATCCTGAATTACATAAAAAGAATAAATAAAAATTGCTTGGTAACATGTGACATTTTTTTCTGATGAAGACATGGTCTCTCCAGAATACACTGAGAAGAAATTTCTCGTGTATTCACAGGCTGGTCAAAGATTTCCCCACCCTTTAACCGTTTTGAAGATTTTCCCTTTATATTTAACCTACTCTCCTAAATACTGATGTTGAAGATTCCCTGGCTGCTGAATGTGGGCAACAATTTACCTCTCAGCATATGAGCAAAAGAAATCCAGGAATACAAACATTATGTCAATTGCTCTCCCCTTGACTGATGAATTTGATTGTCCCATCTATCTTTTAAAGGATATATGTCTTCAAAACTGTACTGCTGATTTATTTGTAAAGATTATTGCAGGAATTGTTCAAAATTTGCTCTTACATATTTAATAAGTGCTGAACATTCTCTGACAGTGGTCTGGGATAGTATGGTATGTCTCAACAAGTGACAGCCAGAAAGGTAAGTCCCTAGTGTGTCATATAATAAAGTTGAGGATAAGAGCAAACTCTTACTTATACCACTCCACAGTTTCAATAGATATGAGTTACATATGCGGATAACAAAAATTGTATCAAACACACATGCTGGAAAAGACCATAGGTACAAAAGAATGAGAGAAATATTCACTAATGGCATGTACTTGGTTTGATTTTTTTTTTTTTCATGTTCTCCCCTTAAATTTGCTTCACAAAGATTAATCTGGTTTTAACAGATGTTCCTTTAGCTCTGTTAATACACATTTCGGAATGTGGGACTTCCTACTGCTGCCCTTGAAAACCCTGTGTTCAATGACTCCTACAAATTTTTCTTCCCTTTATTTCATTAAATATTCCAGAGTAACTTTCATGAAGACCTTCTGTTCTTACCCTTACATATCATAAAGCCATTGGAATAGCCACACTAGGTCCACTCAGCTCAGCACCCCTTTTGCGACACTGTCCAAGAAGCCTGCCATTTGCTTGTTGTACATCCTAATGACAAAATCAGAAAGGCTGAACAGATTGAATTTCAGAAATCATGTTAGAAAAAAAAATCATATTGTTCTGACAGAAAAATTATGTAAGGACATAAAGTAGCTGAGAAATGGAAGCAATTAAAAAATCAAGAGTTCTTATTAAATACTGTCTTCAGTCATATAGTCAGTGCCCTGTATATGATGTCACTTATTAAAATACATTAATGACATACTGCTGTAGTTACACAGCAGAACAACTCTGTTTATTCATCTCTCCAAATGAACATCTTCCTTGAACATCAGCTGCTAGTACTATATTTAGAACAGCAAGGTAATAATGTCAATGTTGTTTATTGAATAGGCAAAATAAAGACATTTTAGAAATGTTAGGTGCTGTTAATATGCATTGCTACCACTTTGGCCACACAGTACTGAATTTCTATATTCTGTACAGAGTAATAATCAAATAGTTTCTGAATCTATTTCTTAGGCATATACTTATCTTCTTTTGAAGTATATTGTCTTTCATGGATTTATTTCTTATTTTGCCCAAACCATATATGTACCACTTATTTGCACACTACTCATCAGGGCTAAATTAAAATTTGCAATGTACAAGTGAAAGACTACATATCCCATTATAAGTTTCCATGGTCAACTAAATTTCAGACAGGTATTTTCTATTAGAAATTGTCAGTTTACCAAGATTATAATTTCTGGTTAATTTTCAGCTTTTATTCACAGTACATTGCTTACAACACTGGCTAACATGATCTACTACTCTAAAGACTTAAGGGTTTCTCATGGAATCAAACCTTAAATATCTTTTATTATATTTAAATTAGAATTACTCTTAAGCATCTGAATGCTTCACAGTAATCTTGAAGTTACAATCTCTCAGAGTTGAGCATCGATAAAGGTGAGGATACGCATATATACGTACAGCTGAGCTCCATGCCAGACTGCCTTTTGCCCTTGGTCATACACTCCTGCTACTTTTGCTGTTTTGGCTAGGGTGGTTATCTGAGCCCTGGGTGAACTGATTTAACTTGGTAAATATTCCCAAAGAATACAAATATCTTTCCAGTAAGGATGCCCCAAATGCCTGAAGAAGGGCAACAGCTTTGTGGGAGACAAGTCAGCATCTCAGCTTGAAACCCTCTCAAAAGATAGTGGAATAGATAAGACAGGTGTCTTGGTAAGGTTTCTCTGTGGACACGCCTTTTACTGGCAGCTCTTATGAAGTACCCATCCAGCAATGACCTTCCATAGAACCCTAAGCCTTGGAACACCATGGATGAGGGAATTAAGTGCTTGAGAGAGTTTGCTGAGAGAGAAGTGAGGTATGGAGACCATGGTACTCTGAATCCTGATGGAATTCCTGTGGGAACAGGTCTTGCCAAAAAGCTCATCAAACTTGCTCCTCCTAATTAACTCTTCTGGCCAGCTGAATTGTGACAAGAAATTATAGTGGAGTGCCTCCTACTGTTGTCCTTTTCACTGACCAAATGAGTCAACTGGAGGATAGTCTCACATGTGTTTCTTTGGTTTCAGCCATTGAAACTCTGTCTGGAAAAAATGAGAATTGCATGAACGAGCTGAAGGAGGAATTTAAAACCTCCATATCCAAATTGCTACAGGGAGATAATTTCAATTCTTCTTCCAGATGGATACAAGTTTCAGCTGTTAGAAACAGATGTCCTCCAAGGAGGCCACTCCGAAACAGGTCAAACCAAAATAGACTACAGAGAAAAACACATGGGAGTATTTGAATAAATCAGTGTGATCAGTTTGGTGAGAACATGAACAGATAGGATGGTCAAGCAACTTCTGATCATTTCAGGACATTAACGGAACTGCAGAGTGGCAGAACCCAAGGTAGCAATACCAGAAGGGTAGCTGTTACTTCGTCGGTTTCCCACAACAACTTTAATGGCTCCAACAGTGATTCCACCTCTGATACTAGATGCTGTGCTAACTGCACATGTGGATGTATTCCCTATAATTAGGGGTGCCCTGCCTCCCGCCAGGGGGAGGAGAGGGACAACGGAGACAACAGAATCTATTGGGATGTGTACATCCAGTGGCCTGGCACTTCACAATTTCAGAAGTACAGGGCTGTGGTTGACACAGGAGCTCAGTGCACTATAATGCCATCAAATTATCAGGGATCAGAACCTATAACTATTCTGGGAGTCACTGGTGGATCTCAAGAGTTGACTAAGATACAAGTTGATATAAGTTTAACTGGTAAACAGTGGAAGAAGCATACTGTTGTGACAGGACCTGATGCACCTTGTATTTTGGGAATTGATTTTCTGAGAGAAGGGCATTTCAAAGACCCTAAGGGTTACAAATGGGCTTTTGGAATAGCAACTGTAGAAGCTGATGGAGGAAAATTGAAGCTGTCTATTAGACCTGAGCTTTCTGATGAATCTGCAGTTGTGGGACAACATGAGATAGAGGATATAAAGTTGTCAGTTGGTTCTCAAACCATGCATCACAGACAATACAGAACCATGAGTCTTTGTTGCCCATTCAAAATTTGATTCATCAGTTGGAAGGTCAGAATGTGGTGAGCAAAACTCATTCACCTTTCAACAGTCCAGTGCGGCCTGTGCGAAAGAAGAATGGAGACTGGTGTCTGAGAGTTGACTTCCATGCCTTGAATGAAGTAACTCCACCTATGAGTGCAGCAGTACCAGACATGATGGAACTCCAGTATGAACTGGAATCCAAAGAGGCCAAATGGTATGCTACCATAGACATTGTTAATACTTTCTCCTCTATTCCCATAGCAGAGGAATGCAGGCCTCAGTTTGCTTTCACCTGGAGAGGAATCCAATATACTTTTAACAGATTGCCAATGGACTGGATCCACATCCACATCAAGCATCTGTCATGCATCCATGATGCTTTGGAGAAAGGTGGTGCTCCAGAACACATCCAGTTCGTCGATGGTATCATTGTCTGAGGTAAAACTGCTGAGGAAGTCTTTGAGAAAGGTAACAAAATCATTGACATTCTCTTGAAAGCAGGTTTTGCCATTAAGTGAGACAAGGTGAAAGGACCTGCCAGAGAGATCCAGTTTTTGGGAGTGCGCTGGCAGGATGGTCACCATCATATTCCAGTGGATGTGGTAAACAGAGTCTCTACCATGGCAAATCCCATGAAGAAGCAAGAAACTCTATGTTTCTTGGGGATAGCGGGATTTTGGAGAGTGCACATTCCTAGATACAGTCAGAGTGTGAAACCTCTGTATGATGTGACTCAAAAGAGAAACAGTTTCCAGTGGGGACCTGAACAACAAGCAGCCTTTGACCAGATAAAGGAAGAAGTAGTCCAAGCAATGGGTCTGGGACCTGTCCAAGATGGTCCAGATATTAAGAACATTTTATACACAGCTGCAAGTGACAATGGTCCAACCTGGTGCTTATGGCAAAGAGCTCCAGGTGAGACATGGGGATGTCCTCTTAGTTTCTGAAGTTGAGGCTACAGAGGCTCAGACACAAATTACACTCCAACAGAAAGAGAGATTCTAGTTGCCTATGAAGGAGTAAAAGGTGGTTCAGAAGTAATTGGAACTGAGTCACAACTTCTTCCAGCTCCGAGATTGCCAGTTTTGAATTGGATGTTGAAAGGTAAAGGTTCTTCACCACATCATGCCACAGATGCCACATGTTCTAAGTGGATGGCTCTGATAACAAAGAGAGCTCAAATGGGAAATCCTGAGAGACCTGGTCTGGTGGAGGTGATAACAAACTGGCCTGAAGGCACTAGCTGTACTAAACCTTCAGAGGAGAGAGCAACTTGTGCTGGGGAAGCGCCTCCTTACAATGACCTTTCTGATGATAAAAAGAAATATGCTTTGTTCCTGTTATCTTGTCAGAAACAAGCGAAGGTGGAAGTCTGCAGTGTGGAGTCCAATGCACCGAGTTGCAGAGGCAAAGGATGGAGAAGGAGAATCCAGTCAATTTGCAGAGGTAAAAGCTGTCCAGCTAGCTCTCGACGTAGCTAAACATGAGAGACAGCCAAAGCTTTATCTCTACACTGACTCATGAATGGTAGCCAATGCTCTGTGAGGTTGGCTAAGGGGCTGGAAAAAGAATAGTTGGCAGAGAAAAGGAAAGCCTATTTGGGCAGCTGACCTGTGTCAAGACATTACTGCTCCAATCAAGAGAATTCCAGTGAAGGTGAGACATATTGATGCTCACATTCCTAAGAGCAAAGCTACTGAGGAACAGCAAGACAGCCATCAGGCCGATCTAGCTGCAAGGGTTTCTCAAGTAGACATGAACTCTGATCTTGATCTTGACTGGAAACACCAAGGTGAGATGTTCTTAGCTCGGTGGGCTCATGATTCATCAGGACATCAAGGCAGAGATGCAACCTACTAATGGGCCCGTGTCAGATCCATAGACATTTCCATGGATGCTATCACGCAAGCCATCCATGACTGTGAGAATAGAATAGAATAGAATAGAATAGAATAGAATAGAATAGAATAGAATAGAATAGAATAGAATAGAATAGAATAGAATAGAAGAATAGAAGAATAGAAGAATAGAATAATAGAATAATAGAATAATAGAATAATAGAATTAACCAGGTTGGAAGAGACCTTCAAGATCATCATGTCCAACCTATTATCCAACCCACCTAATCAACTGAACCATGCAACCAAGCACCCTATCAAGTCTCCTCCTGAACACCTCCAATGATGGTGACTCCACCACCTCCCCGGGCAGCCCATTCCAATGGGCAATCACTTTCTCTGTGTAGAGAGAGTTTGTGCTGCTATTAAGCAGATAAAGCAAATCAAGCCCTTGTGGTATGGTGACAGATGGTCCAAGTACAAGTATGGTGAGGCCTGGCAGATTGACTATATCACTCTACCTCGTTCTCATTCTGGTAAGCAATATGTGCCGACTACGGTAGAGGCAAACACTGGATGGTTGGAAACTTATCCAGTTCCACATGTGACTGCACACAACACCATTCTCGGTCTGGAGAGACAAATCCTGTCGAGACAGAGAACTCTAGAGAGGATTGAGTCAGACAATGGAACTCATTTTGAAAACAAACTTGTAAAACACTGGGCCAAAGAGCATGGCACTGAGTGGATATTCCACATCCCCTACCGTGCACCAGCTGCAGGGAGATTGAACGTTCACCAGCAACCTGGCTGGTAAATAGCAGAAGCTCAGTAAATTGAGCTGGACCTGCACACTGAGATTTGCTACGAAAAGTAGAAGGTGATAGAGTTCCTGTTGTTAGAGAAAAGAATATGTTCGGCAAAACTGTTTGGGTATTTTCTCCTTCAGGAGAGGCCAAACCTGTCCGAGGGGTGGTTTCTGCTGAAGTGACACTTATTGGGTAATGCAAGAGAATGGTGAAATTTGATGTATTCCACAAAGAAATATAACTTTAGCTGAGGCAGTTTAAATTCAGAGTGTTGTACAGATACAACATCATGCCCAAAGGAAAAATCCATGAGGAATCTATGGTGCACAAACCTTGAGAGCCCTGAGTCACCTAAGAGTGCCTGTTTCTTTTCTTTGTCTCATCTGCAGAGAAAGAAATGTTTTTCTGCTTTCTTGTTTCCTGGTTATTTGGACTTCTCGATCATCTACATCTGAGGACAGCCAGAATGGACTATGAACTTTATTTACTCATTATTGTAGATATTGATTTAGATTAGATGGATAGTATTAGTATCCAACGAAATTGTTTAGAAGGGGTGAATTGTGCTAGTTTCAGCCTATGCCTTTAAAATTTAGCTGCAGATTTTGAGCAGAAAAGTAGAAAAATATAAATAAATCACTACTGGGTATAAAAAGGAAAACAAGATATTATTCTAAACAAATTAATTGGATGAATGTCTGGGATAAGAGAAGCTGTATCATAACAATTCTTCACATTTCACTTCCATTCCCATTTATTTTCTCTTCTCTTCTGATCTTGGCTGTTTTGCTTCACTGGGGAGAAGATAATGTGGTGCTTCTGGCTGGCCGTGAGATAAGACTAACACTACTTTCTCTCAACTCCTCTGTCTCTTGGTACAGGGAGGTTTGGAGGGGGGCAGTGGAGCAGTTTCCCTGGTCTCTTTGACCAGGGGGGTTTCCATGCTGTTTGCTAATTGTAAATATCTGTATAATATTGTAACTACTGTATGTTTTGTACATATTCATTGCATTTCCATTGTAGAGTGTAGTTTTTGCTTGTAAATACAACTTTCATTTGCTTCTAACTGAGCTGGTCTGGCTGAAAATTAATGCTGGGGGAAATTTCAACCCACCACAGGGTCTTATCCTTACTGTCCCATTTTTAGAAAGGTTGAACATTTTAATTTGATGAAGAATGAATTTTGGTGTTGATGAGACATTTGAGAAAAAAGGTGTTATGAAACAAACAAACAACCCCTCCACCACAAACAAACAAACACATTTTAAAAATCAGGACTGAGGTATTTAAATTCAACACACAAACTAATTAATGTATATTTCTGCCATCAATCTTCTAGTGTCCATTTTAGCTGTTCATGTTTCTGTATACAGAAAATTTGTCAATGCCTCAGGTACTGTACTCCTCAACATGTCAGAAAAGTGAATTTGAACAAAAGAACTAATGATTTTTTTTTTCTTTGCTATGACTCAAAATGTTACATAGACTTTGGAACTCAGCTGGGGGGAGGTTTTAAAAAAGGTGCAAACTCTCCACAAAGAGAGTCCTATCTGTCTCACTGCATACATGAGGGGAAGATCCTTTATACAGATGGTAATTATACAGAAGAATACCATCAGTCCAAGTATGCAGTGCCAAATATGAAGCTTGTAAAGTAAGGTAATTTAATCCTCTCCAAAGTTTGAACATCAAAGTTTGCAACACAGAGTTTTTCTTTATACATTTTTTTATGGAGTTTTAAGTACGTTGCAGCAGATAAAGAAAATAGAAAGCTGGTGAAAATATTCACATTTGTGGAAACAGTGTAGAAATCATACTGTGTCCAAGAAATAAAATCTCTTCTTCCCACCAAGATCTCACAATCACCGCACTTCAACATTTAACATTTCTCTTTGTGCTGCAATAGCCATATTGCTTCAAACTAAAACACAGTATTGGATTCTTTTCTTTGTTATCACCATTCCAGTTCCTGATCTCTGCTGGATATGAACTCAGTCATTGCAGAGAAAATTGTGTGCTGATTTGCAACTGAAATCAGTAATCTGTTTTCACACAGAGGGACACATCTTCTGCATCACCGCATGTGGCATTATGACAGGTATGATGTTACAATTTCCTTTTAAAATAAAATAATGAGTTGATTTTTCTTGTAGGAATTGTTGGATAGGGCTTGCTTTCCCCTTTCAAACCACTGAAAGTAACTACTAGTTAGTTGTTCTCCCTTTCTGTGTAATAGATATACTTGCTCAATGTCTGTTACAGATAAGCTCTCATTTCTGTTGAGATAAAACAGAACCCATATCCATCTCATAGGACACCTCTTCAAAATGGATTCATTGTATGAAATGAGTCACTGCTTCCAACAGTAAGCTGCAGGGCAAGAGTTAGGGAAAACAATATGCTCAGTAAGTATTTGCAAAAATTACTTCACACCCCTCTCAAATTTTCTGAGCATGTGTTGAAGATAAATATAAAAGTGAGGAGAAAAATAAAAATCAAGCCATCATCTCACTTTTGTATTGTATACAATCATTCACACATAATAATTTACAGTAATGTGTATGTAAACATTATCACAAAGCTTTTGAGCCTTTGTACCAAAGGCTAGATTTGCCTTCATCACCTTAAATTCAAAGTCCATTCAAACTTATTACACATACGGCTTTGCTAAATACTGACAACAAAGGCTACATACTCCTGCACTATCAGAGCCTCAAAGTAATAAACAAAATTAATTCTGCTTTGTAGTGATGATATTAATCAGGATCTTAAAATTAAAAACACTAGAACTGACCCTTGCAAACATTGCAATGTTTCCTGTGGCTTCAGGTTAAAACTGTGAAGAGTCATCAGATGACATATGATGTTGTCTTAGGTAAAAGTGAAGTAGAAAAAAGCCACAGGGAAATTTCAGGAAAATTGCACTGCAAGCTGTGGGACAGAGGTAGGCAAGTTATTTCGGGAGGTAAGTTTAGGTGAATTATGAAGGCCACAATCCTTGTTGTTTTCTGATCCCTTTAGATCCCTTTGTGGACAATTAACAGATTTTACTCCCTCAGAATGGTAGAAATGAAAAATGATAGCATAGACTACAACAGCACACAGACTTGCCTCACAATCCTGCTAACTTTGTGTTTGGCAGAGCTGAAACTCATGCTGCTTGTTTGAAAATCTGGAGAACTGCTCTATCTCCAAGTTGGTGCAGTCTTGCTTGAATGTGGATGGGAGCATGCCCTTATGTTTGACAGTAGATATATGCAAAGATCTGTTTTCACAGCAGGACAGAACTCAAAACTATTGTGTGGAACTTGCAGTCTTTTGATCTATTCATACAGATTTTGTTACTTCTGAAAAATTCAATTTCAAAAACTGGGAGGAAAACCATGCATAGTGTTATGCTTTTGAAATAATACAGTAAGGCTCAATGTAAGATTTTGAAGATGTTAGCGGTTTTTTCAGTGGAATTTTGAAACCTCTTTAGCAACTGATTTCAACTGATGTTGCTAGGGAGATGTGGTCATTACTGTGCTCAAAACTTTTATACTCTTCCAGCTGAGGAAGCAGCCAACTGAAAAAAAAAAAACAAACAAGCACACAAACAAACAAACCTGTAGAAAGGAGTGGTGTAATCAGAACAGTTTAAGAAAGGCCAGAAGGAGTCACAGAGTCCATGATTCTATGATTGTAATCCTGAGGCAGGAACACATTCTTTGGTACGAAGAGAAACATTCTTTGGTACAAAGTATGGAACAGAATCACTTGTAGTGGCTTTACATTTGAATAGAATATCTGACCATGATAAAGTGAAATCAGACCTTGCAGCTAGATAGGCATAGATTAAATTTCCACCGTAGTCACTGTACATCATAGCTCCTTTCCAGACCAAGTATACAGATCTACTTACAAAAACTGAGTACAGAAGATGTAGCCTCGTACAAATGCAATTTAATTTATGCAAATTTTCTATTGAGAACCCTAGCAACTAAAATGCATCTCATCCACCATGACTTTTATCTGTCAAGTCAGTTCCATTTACAGTGCCAAACTCAAAGCACAAGAAAGGCTAAAATGGAAAAATAGCAAGAGCTAAATTTTGTAGGACAGTATCATCATATAGTACAGTAGTGTACAACCACATAAACAAGATCTCAAAATACAATTTTTCACTTTTTAGAAGACTAAAATATTTGGAGACACATGACAAGTTTTTGTTTACTGGACTCCTCCACTGAAAAAGCAAGTATAGGACAGAGAGCAAGAGTGAGGAAGTCCACAGTTACTCAAAATGCTACAATTTTCCTGCAGACTGTTGGTGACTGTGCAGACTTGCATTCTCAGCTATGCATGTTAGTTCCAGAACCAGCAGAGAAGAGGTAGGAAACATACTATTCTTCTGGACCCAACACAGTGATATTGAAACATTTTTCCAAATGGCGCCCAACAGCCCTGGACATTTGTTACACAGAATGTAGGAGTCATGAGCAGTCACTATTTGTTTTAAGTACTAGGGAAAGAAAACCTTATCTTCTTATTACTTACTCAGTGAAGTGGTTTAGAAAACTCCCTGAAACTCCAAATCAGTCATAAACTCAAAAGCAAACAGAAAACCCCAGCACCAACAATTTCCTTATATAACCTTTGTATTTTCTATCTGCAAAAGAGTCACTGTACCAATGTCAGCTAGCTTCACACTCCAGACTTATTTGTATTGGGTTTTTTGCAGTCTCCTGAACAAACAACATGCTATTAGGCATTTCACACACATTCCAAATATGGAAAGTATATAGTATGCTACTTTATAATTACCTGATGTTATCTTACATATGTGAGTTTTGCCCCAAAATGAGGTACAAAGAAAGATTTTGAGCTTAGCTGCCACAAGACAAACCAGGCACATTTCCATTTCTGCTGTCATTAGCTGTTCCATGCACTATCTATGACTACTTCCTTTTGATCAGCATGTTTGTTAGAGTACCGTTACAGTGTGCTTCAAATCCCCTTCCCCCATCTCCATCAGCAGAGGTTTGAATAGGGAGACACAGAGGCACGAAATTGTCTTCCACGGTACAAAATTGCCTGGGGACAGGTAATTAGCACCCATTCTTCCCGCCAGGGCAGAGGTTCCTTCCCTGTGGGGGAAGTCCACTGGGTTTGGGAAATATGGTTAAGTGGGGTGCTTCACACCCATTATACATTGGCCTTGGACACACTGTCTAGAATGCCTTAAATGCCTTAAATAGAGTGACTAGAAAGCAACTGATCCTGGGCTGCATCAAGAGAAGTGTGGCCAGAAGGTCAAGGGAGGTGATTCTCCCCCTCTACTCAGCTCTGCTGAAATCCCACCTGGAGTACTGTGTCCAGTTCTGGAGCCCCTATTACAAGAGGGATGTGGAGGTGCTGGAGCGTGTCCAGAGAAGGGCCACGAGGATGATCAGAGGGCTGGAGCACCTCTCCTATGAGGACAGACTGAAGGAGTTGGGGCTGTTCAGTCTGCAGAAGAGAAGGCTCCGAGGTGACCTAATTGTGGCCTTCCAGTATCTGAAGGGGGCCTACAGGAAGGCTGGGGAGGGACTTCTCAGGATATCAGGTAGTCATAGGATGAGGGGGATGGAATGAAGCTGGAGGTGGGGAGATTCAGACTGGATGTGAGGAAGAAGTTCTTCACCATGAGAGTGGTGAAGCCCTGGAATGTGTTGTCCAGGGAGGTGGTCGAGGCCCCGTCCCTGGAGGTGTTTAAGACCAGGCTGGACGAGGCTCTGGCCAGCCTGATCTAGCGTGGGGTGTCCCTGCCTATGGCAGGGGGGTTGGAACTAGATGCTCCTTGTGGTCCCTTCCAACCCTGACTGATACTATGACACTACTATGATACTATGAACTGGGGCTCTCGCCATCATCTTGCTCCTTCTCCTGCTCTAGCCTGCATCTTGCTTGCTGCACTTGGACCTTTGTTCCTCCTGAACCCTGATTGCCTTGGAGCAACCCTGCCTGCCATGAAACTTGCAGCTTTCTTGCAGTGCTGCTACTCACAAGTTTCTCCTCGTAGCAGCCATGTCTACAGCCACTTTGATTCTGGTGGGTCCTTCTTTGGATCGAGCTGCCTTATCCACAAATTGGATTATAAAACCTGGAACCTGCTGCCAACAAGATACGTAGGGACCGTCGCCAAACTCCTGCTCTGTCCTTGTGAGTACAACCTGGCGTTCTCATTGCCTTTCTCTAAGGTTCCTGGCTTGCCTCTGATTATAAGTGGGGTGAAGCTATTTTGTGGCTTAGCCTTTTCCATTTCTTGAATTCTCTAAATTGTATTCAAGTTGCCCATAACCATCCTCGTAGAAATCACAATCAAACAGAACCTGTAAATAATCAAATAAGTTTTATACCTAATTTTGGGGTGGGTTTGTAGGGAAAAATAAAGACAACTATATTTTCATAATTCCTGCCTCATTAATTCAGCCCCCATCAAATCAAGTACTACAACCTGCTACACTCCTGTTCCTGTGAATACACTGCTTTAATTCTTGCAACAACCTGTTACAATGTCATATTCATTATTTGCTTTTTTGAAGAACAAATTTTTCAGTACTTAATTTTGTGCCTGCACCATAACACAGCAAGTGTGGAAATGACATGGAAGATGCATTCATAACCCAGTAAAAGTCCACTGCATGCAAGACAAAAGTTTTGTAACAAAAATGTCAAATACTCAAGCTTCTAGGTCAGTAAGATACTGATACTAAATGTATGATTTCCAGAAAGAAGAGCTGTGTATTGATTGGTTTGATGAAGCATGTCAGAAAAACATTAGTAGAAGCAGGTATTCAAAGTAAAATGCCAATTTTAGTATTCAAAGTAAATTGCCAATATTTAAAAAAAGTTGAAAAAAAAATTGCTCCAAAGCAAGGCTGTATTTTAGTTCAGCTTGGTGTGCTTTTATGAGCATGGAATTGTTTGTGCCATTTCTCAGCACTGTCAATTATGCATGCATGAGATATTGTTAGCTTTTGTGTGCATACGCAAGATATTACCTACATAATACTGTCGGCATGGATGAATGGTCCCTGCACAAACAAATGGAAGACCTTACCTGAAATATTTGTATTTCTTCGTTTTGTACAGTACAAAAGAAAATAATGCTATTGTCCAGGTGCAAATTCATTTGCTCTTAGAGACACCTTTCTGAACAGTGCTATTATTCGTGCTCTGAGGATGGTAAGACAGGGAATCACAGTAGCCAGTTCTCAACGGGTTCCTTGACAAAGGACTCACAAAAGTCAGCTTCAGCCTTACTTTCTGTCAGAAGGATTTCAGCACTATGAAGTGTGCTTGTACAAAAAGCTCAAGATTTGTAAGGCCCATGTCCTATAGTTGATTTTACCATATCTTGGGATTCACTCCTGTCCTTCAATGGATATTTTAAACAAGAAGAAAGAACATAAATTTGTAGGGTGACTATGATATAGTCTCCATCTCAGAAACATGGTGGGATAACACACACGATTGGAGCGCTACAATTGGAGGCTTTTCAGGAGAGACAGGCGAGGGAGAAGAGGAGGAGGGGTGGCTCTGTATATTAGGGAGTCGCTCTCTGCCACAGAACTTGAGGTGGAAGATGGATTGAGAGCCTGTGGGTTAAAATCAGAGGGAGGCCTAAGAAATCTGACATCCTGGTTGGAGTCTGTTATAGACCACCCAACTAGGATGAGGAGGCAGACAAATTCTATAAGCAATTGGAGGCTGTTTCAAGATCATCAGACCTTGTCCTTGTGTGTGACTTCAACCTGCCAGATATCTGCTGGGAACTTAATTCAGAAGAGAGAAGGCAGTCCAGAAGATTTCTGGAGTGCGTGGAGGACAGCTTCTTGATGCAGCTGTTAAGTGAGCCTACCAGAGGCCAGGCTCTGCTTGACCTGCTGTTCTCCAGTAGAGAAGGGCTGGTGGGAGACATGACCATGGGAGGCTGCCTAGGGTGCAGTGACCACGAGACAGTGAAGTTTTCAATATGCAGGGAGATAGGGAGGAGCACCAACAGAACCTTCACCTTGGACTTCCGAAGGGCGAACTTCAGCCTGTTTAAGAAACTTATTTGCAAAGTTCTCTGGGTAGCAGCCCTCAAGAACCGAGTGGTCCAGGATGGTTGGACCCACTTCAAACAGGAGCTCTTGAAGGCACAGGAACTGGCAGTTCCCATGTGCCAAAAGACGAGCTGGTGGGGAAGATGACCGGCCTGGATGAGCAAGCAGCTCCTGGAGGATTTAAGGGGAAAAAAGAAGCTGTATCACCTTTGGAAGGAGGGGAAGGCTTCTCGAGGTATGTTTAAGGAAGCTGCTAGATTATGTAGGAAAAAAATTAGAGAAGCAAAGGCCCAGTTGGAAATTAAGCAGGCCACCTCTGTCAAAGATAATAAAAAGCATTTTAACAAATACATTAACACTAAAAAGAATGGCAAGAAAAACCTGCACTCCTTATTGGACCTGGAGGGGAACACTGTGACTGAAGATGAGGAAAAGGCTGAGGTCCTAAACGCCTTGTTTGCCTCAATTTTTAACAGCAAGGCAGGAGTTCAGGATGAGTGGCCTCCTGAGCTGGGCGATGGGGTCAGGGAGCAGTGTAGTGCCCCAGTAATCCATGAGGAATTAGTTTGGGACCTGCTGAGCCACTTGGACACTCACAAGTCCATGGGACTGGAGGGGATCCATCCTAGGGTGCTGAGAGAGCTGGCAGATGAGCTGGCCAAGCCGCTCTCCATCATTTTCCTCCAGTCCTGACTCACTGGAGAGGTCCCAGGTCACTGGAAACTGGCCAATGTGGTCCCCATCCACAAGAAGGGTCAGATGGAAGAACCCAGAAACTACAGGCCAGTCAGTCTGACCTCAGTGCCACGGAAAATGATGGAGCAGATTATCTTGGCAGCAATAACTGCACACCTGAAGGATGGCCAAGGGTTCAGGTCCAGCCAGCATGGATTTAGGAAGGGCAGGTCCTGCCTCTCCAACCTGATCTCTTTATATGATCAGGTGACCCGCCTGGTGGATGTGGGGAGGCCTGTGGTTGTGGTCTACCTGGACTTCAGCAAGGCCTTTGACACCGTCCCCCACAGCAAACTCCTGGACAAGCTGTCAGCTTGTGGCTTGGACAGCAGCACTCTCTGCTGGGTTAGGAACTGGCTGGAGGGCCGAGCCTAGAGAGTGGTGGTGAATGGTGCCACATCCAGCTGGTGGCCAGTCACCAGTGGTGTCCCCCAGGGATCAGTGCTGGGCCCCATCCTCTTCAACATCTTCATCGATGATCTGGATGAGGGGGTCGAGTCAGTCATCAGCAAATTTGCAGATGACACAAAGTTAGGAGCAGATGTTGGTCAGTTATAGGGTGGAAAGGCTCTGCAGAGGGACCTCGACCAACTGGACAGATGGACAGAGTCCAATATGATGGCATTCAAAAAATCCAAGTGCTGGGTGCTGCACTTTGGGCACAACAACCCCATGCAGAACTACAGGCTGGGGTCAGAGTGGCTGGAGAGCTCCCAAACAGAGAGGGACCTGGGGATGCTGATTGACAGCCACCTAAACATGAGCCAGTAGTGGTGGCCAAGAAGGCCAATGGCATCCTGGCCTGCATTAAGAATAGTGTGGCCAGCAGGAGCAGGGAAGTCATTGTGCCCCTGTACTCTGCATTGGTTAGGCTGCACCTTGAGTAGTGTGTCCAGATCTGGGCCCCTCAGTTTAGCAAGGACATTGAGACACTTGAACATGTCCAGAGAAGGGCAACAAGGCTGGTGAGAGGTCTTGAGCACAAGCCCTACAAGGAGAGGCTGAGGGATCTGGGATTGTTTAGCCTGGAGAAGAGGAGGCTCAGAGGAGACCTCATTGCCCTCTACAACTACCTGAAAGGTGGTTGTAGCCAGGAATGAAGTTGGTCTCTTCTCCCACGCAACCAGCACCAGAACAAGGGGACACAGTCTCAAGCTGCACCAGGGGAAGTTTAGGCTCGATGTAAGGAGAAAGTTCTTCACTGAGAAAGTCATTCATCATTGGAATGTGCTGCCCAGGGAGGTGGTGGACTCACTGTCCCTGAAGGTGTTCAAGAGGGCGTGGCACTTGGTGCCATGGTCTAGTCATGAGGTCTGTAGTGACAGGTTGGACTTGATGATGTTTGAGGTCTCTTCCAACCTTCGTGATACTGTGATAGTCAAAGGTTTGGTTTGTTGTGGGGGTTTTTGTTTGTTTGTTTGTGTTTTTTTAATATATTCCTCTCCCTTTAAATGCAACACATTATTTTGAAGAAAAATACTGTGGGACAATATATTTCTTCATGTAGCAAAAGTTTTATAGGACTGTACTGGTCATTAAAATGTGGTGCTTTTTTTTCCTCTCTAGAATTATGAAGCAAAAAGATTATTCTTTAAAATCACTGAGGAAGTCAGTTTCAAGTTTATGACAACTTATAACAAGGTATTTGAATTTTTTAAGCAGCAAAAGATAGTAACAGTAGGTATTTCATATATACTCTTAAGGTACTTGTAATGACTTCTCGATGCAAAAACCACAATATTGCCCTCTACAGGTTGATATAGTAGCATACTCCGTGTCAAGCCATTCTGTTCACCTGAAGTATGTTGTATCCCATACACCTGATCTATATCTACTATGAAAAGCTTTTAAAACATGTCTTTATTATTATATTAGCCAAAATTAGTCTCCCTAATAATCTCAGAACAAACACAGAAGTCTTTAAAATCTTAATATAGAGTAGCTGTGTAGATTCATCAAGAAAGAAAACCACGTTACGGAAAAACACCACATTAAATGTGAAAAGCAACACATGTGTGGCTTTTGCTTTCTTGTTACTGTTTCTTCAAACTTATCTAATATTTTTAATTGGAAGAATACTTGATTTTAATAACTTTCTTGAATAATTTACTATTCATTACTGAAAAAAAGTTTGCATTAAAAATAGACATGCCAAACTCCTGTTTTCAGAAAAAAAAATGTAATTTTAAAGCTGGATAAGCAATTATTTAAAATGAGGGACATTTTTTGTCTATTCTTTTTACTTTTAGGCAAGACAGAGTTCCTTATCCATCAATTACAATTGCAATAAGTACTGCCTAGTCTTCTTTTTAGTCTTGATTCTTTCTTAGGGTAAAATATTTTCTACAGAACTATTTGCATTTCCATTTTCCAAACTGTTTAGCTCTAAAATGGTTTACTTATATTTCTATCATTGTTTCACATATGTGCATGTGTTCCTGTGTCTCTGTACATATATGAACGCAGACAAAGGGAAATCTCCCGTCCCTGAAGGTGTTTAAGACCAGGCTGGATGAGGCTCTGGCCAGCCTGATCTAGTGTGGGGTGTCCCTGCCCATGGCACGGGGGTTGGAACTAGGTGATCCTTGTGGTCCCTTCCAAACCTAACTGATACTATGATACTATGATACTAATGTTGGCAGACTATAATTAGGCAAACTAAAATTTATGCACATTAAAGTCAATAATTACTTTTCAGTCATATGCCAGAAAAGCTTTAATGGCTACCAAACCCAAGATCCTGACTTTTGTTAATTAAAACATACAAATTCCTAAGCAAGTGCCAGTCTTGGATGATTCACAGCCTGACACTGGTATCAGAAACAATAGGTAGATGGAAGAGATCTATCTCTGCTGGTGTAACAGCTTTCAATGTCATGTCCAGGATCCCTAGAATTCCCTATAGCACTACTAAGCTTTCAAAATTCATATTTGGAGATTCCAGAGGACCTTATCATGAAGCATCACACATTCCAGCATCCTCTATTAGGTCCTGAAAAGGACCAAAGTGGCAAGATTCATGATTCTGTTGCAAAAACCCTTGCCTTTGTTTGTTTCATTTCAGTTGTGTGCATATTTTTTTCTCTCCCCCAGCTCAATCTCCTACTTTTTCTTCCTCTCCTTGGCCTTTTCACTAAAAGCAATCAGTTCTAGCTGGCTATGCATTCATCCTATATTCTCATGACTATAACTGCAATGGAAGCTATCATTAATGTAAATAGCTTCAATTCAGCACAGGGCAGACATATTTTGGTGAAGCTCCACCTGTTTTACCTGGGATTCCTTCACTAAATTGCTGTGAGACAAACTGGAAAGAACCACAGTTAGCATTTTCCTATATTTTTGCACTTTTTACTTTTGTTCTTGCTTTGTTTCTGTTCAACAAAGCAAGATGAAATTGTATTTAACAATAAGAGCATTCAGATACTTTACTCAACACTTTTATCAAAAGGGCAATTTCTCCAATTTTTTATATGATCCAAAGAACTGTCAAGCAAAGAGATTTTTGCCATTAAAACTCTCTGATTATGCTCTGTTTCAGTCTTTTAGGAAATAAAAAGCCTTTACATTAATAATGTGATCCTGGTCTATGAAAAAAAGAGACTGTTGCTTGCAGTTCACTAGAGCAGCCTGCAAGTGTAATTGAGCATTTCATGAACAGTTGCTGTAATTAGCTTCTCTCATCAATTCAACACAAACTAATCCTCTGTAATGGCTGCATTCCTCCAAATGTAAAGTAGATGAGCACATAAGCCAAAGCAAATTCTGACCAAATGGTCCTTCATTTTTGTTGTCTTGGTTTTGACCTCTTTTATTGCACTTCAAGAAGGCAGAGAAGAAAGTTAGGTTTTCTGTCAATTTAATGGAGAAGAATACAGAGAGTACTTACCCAGAAAACAGAACATTAAGAAAGGAATTATTGGAACATGGAAGCTTACAATTCTTTCTTACATTATTAGCAGACACAGGTATCTACAGAAGTACTAGAAAAGTGGATTGTTTCTACTTATCTATCAAATCTAATTTTTTATGTCTCTGCAACAGGAATCTTACCTTAGCACATAAATATCACAGAATCATAGAATTATAGAATCATTAGGTTTGTTAAAGATCTTTAAGATCATCAAGTCCAACTGTAACCCAAATACTATGACCACTAAAATATATCCTAAAGCACCACATTTGCACACTTTTTGAACACCTCCAGGAATTCCATCACCTCCCTGGGCATCCTGCTCCAATGCCTCACCACTCTTTCAGTAAAGAAATTTTCCTTAATACCCAATCTAAACTTCCCTGGGCACAACTTGAGCCCATTTCCACTCATCCTATCACTATGTACTTGGGAGAAGAGACTAACACTGCCCTCACTACTGCTTTGAGGTAGTTGTAGAAAACAGTAAGATCTTCTCTTAGCCTTCTCTTCTTCACAGCAAACAACCCCAGCTCTCTCAGCTGCTTCCCATCTAACATGCCCTCCAAACCTCTCTCGAGTCTCATTGCCCTTCTCTGCACACCCACCATATCGTTCTTATATTGTGGCTTCCAGAACTGAACACAGTAGTCAAGCTGTTGCCTCACCAGAGCAGAGCACAGGGACATGATCACTTCTGTACTCCTGCTATACACCTTGTTTTTGGTAGTGACCAGGATGCCATTGACCTTCTTGGCCACATGAGCACACTGCTGGTTCATATTCAGCTGGCAGTGAACCACTGTACTCAGATCTGTTTCTACCAGGCTGCTCTCCAGTCACTCTTTCCCAAGTCTGTAGTGTTGCTTGGGATTGTTTTGACCAGAGTTCACTGGCCTCAGCCCATTGATCCAACCTGCCCAGATCTCTCTTCAATGCCTTCCTACCCTCAAACAGATCAACGCTCCTGCTGAATTCAGTGTTGTCTGCAAACTTGCTGACAGTGCATTCGGTCCCCTCATGTGTATCACTGACAAAGATGTTAAACAGAACTGACCCCAATACTATGCCCTGGTGGACTCCATGTGACTAGCTGCCAAAAGGAACTAATTACTTTTACCACCAGTCTTTGGGCCTAGCCACCCAGCCAGTTTCTAGCCCATAGAAGAGTACTGCCTATGCCACAGGCAGCAAATTTCTCAAGGAGAATGCCGTGGAAGGCTTTACTAAAGCCTGGGTAGAAAACATCCATAGTCTTTCCCTCACCCACTAGGTGGGTCATCTGGTCATAGAAGATGAGATTGGTCAAGCAGAACCTGCCTTTCATGAACCCATGCTGGCTGGGTCTGATACCACCATTAACCTGCACTTGCTATGTGAGTGCCCCCCCAAAATATATATGTAAGGATGCTTTGATATTCAAAATTATTTCCAAATGTTGTTACTAATCTTGTTTCAACAGGCACTGCTCATTAATAAGTCTCTTACAATACTTAATATTTTATACAGCAGTTACACTTAACACTTTATACACAGCTTATTTCCCTTTTTCGATGGACAATATTGTATAAACTTTTATGTCAACTACAAAATTAGCTGCTGCAACACATTTTTGTGCAATTGACTTTAAAATTACTTTTTTGTTTGGTATGGCTAAATGTCACTATATTTACTAATATCAAAACATGTAAGTAAAATGTGAATTCTCAGGTCTTCATAGAAAATTAAATTTTGCAACCATTATACATATAGGCAGATAAAATTTTAGATAGATTAAAAATGAAGCACTGAAGGTATTTTACAATCTTTGCTATTTAGTTCCATAAAAACATTCCACACCATAAATTGGGATGAAATTAATAAAAAAATCAATCTATTTATAGGAAGAACTATGTAAGAGGAAAAAAGAATGCCTTGTATTTAAAATGTAGCTAGACACCAGGAAGTTTACCAGTGCTCAGGGCAGTGTTTTTCTTCAGTAATTTATCCAACTCATGATAACCAGACAGAGTAATTAATTAGTGTTTTTACAGTATCATCTGCAGTAGTCTAAAAACATATATTCTGATAGCTTAGTTGTGTATGCAGGGAGGTTCGTGGTCAAAAAAGCACCACAGCCTAAAAAATAAATCCCAAGAATAAACCCCTATTTTTTAGCAGTACTTAATTTCCTATCTATTATAGTCTCAGCAAAAATACCATAAAAATATGGTTAGTGGCTGAATGAATGCTCAGTTCATAAGTGACATTGAAGAGCATCATGAGAACTACAAGGCTATACAAATGGATATGACACACATTAGAGGTCACTGCAACGTAGGCTAGTCTGAAATAGCTGTAGGCTAGTCTAAAATAGCACAATGTATTTCCTCTTCCTTCATACTTGCTTCAATGATAAAAGAGCTGCACAAGGATTTTTACATAAGGAAGAAGATTCTGTATGTTATACAACCAGAAAAGGGTTTAGGGTAACCGCTTTAACTTTAATAGTGTCCTCCTTCCCTCTTTAACTAGAGAGTGTTATGATCATAAGGAAGCTATTAATAGTCAATAGGCAGAATGATTAATAAAAATATTAATAACTTTATTAATAAAAAGAACATAATGTGGAAATGTTAATAAAACCTATTTACTGGTTCAAAATATGCAGTTGTGGAACATATACCTTGCCAGCAGGAACATGTAACAATTTAAACAATATGAACAAAAATCCAGAAACAACAAACAGCAGTTTAAACTGTAAAGAAAAAGAGAACATCGGCAACATGCTGGAGATTGCCCACAAGGGGGGTGGGGAACTCTAGAATTCTCTAGGGCAACAGACCTTTAACAGATGCTTATAAAAATCAGATTTCATAGTTACTGACTGATCGTGGTACCATGCAGCACACGTAGGGAATTAAACAAAACCAAAATGGCATTGACCACATGAGAGCTGCAGGAACAGAGTTTCACTTTCTGTTGGCTTCTGCAGCTTGTTGCTGTAGCACATACAGGATTTATCTCTGAAGGCTTTGTAGCTGAAAGCTTTGTAGCTGAAAGCTTTGTAGAAAAGAGGTTGCTGCTGAAGCTTGCAGGGCTTGTTGGCTTTGTAGCTTTGCCTATTTGGAGAGGTTCTTCAGCTGCAATCTTCACAGCGGTGCTTGTTGCATCTTCCAGTAAAATGAAACTGTCCTGGAGACTCTTGACTCCTCCTGGCATTTCTCTCTTGGCCCAGCAAGACACATCTGCCTGCTCCTGGGCCTTACAATGCTATACAGTGAGAGATCTTGCAGTCTTGCCTGGGTATATTGAAGCACAGCTTGGATTCCAAGCAAGGCTTGTGGCTTCTCTCAGAGCTTGGACAATTGCAAGGCAAGGCACTGACTCTTTGGGCTGATATTTATAGATTTCCCAAAACAATAACGGCCAATGATAACAAAGATTGAGAGATAAAAGCCTGACACTGTAACCTATAGAATGAGTTTTCTCCAAACATGGCCAAAAGCACACACACCTGGCCCCCTTGGACTCCAGGGCATGTTCAGACAAGCCTGGGCAATGTGGGCAATTTCCTGAAAAAAACAGACCTGTTGACTCCTGCCCCGTTGTCTGATTCAGAGCATTTTGAGGCTTTTTGTCCCTTCAGGATAAGAGGCTATAACTATTATGCACAAAGCTAGAACATGCATGATTTTCAATGATTTTCAAACAGCCATACCTTCAAAGGATATCAGCTTCTGACAAAGAGCTGTAGATTTGTTCTTTGAACTATAATTCATAGACCTCCACTCTCCCACCACAGAAGCAATAATTCACACACTAAGTTGTTGTGCAGTGTCACAGCTTCTGGTAGGTACCCTGGGACCATAAAGACACTGGAAAATTGTGTTGTGTAATTTCATTGGACAAAGTCAGATACATTCTCTTTCTTGGTGGAGGCTTGTTAGCTGTCTGTCAGACTGGCTTCTATCTTCAGAGCATTAATGGATTTGATACAGGACCTTTCCATAGTCACTAGGAAGCTGGTGAGAGTCAGGTGGAAGGCTGGTTCACTGAGATACATGGTGAGATACATCAAGTGCATTTGGTCTGGATTGCACAGAAGAGAAAGATAATTATTGTTTTCAACTACCTATAGGGAGAATATAAGGAGATAGAGCCACATCCTTCTCAATGATTCATGGACAGAGGAGAAGAAAGCTGTCATGGTTTGCACAAAATAGTATTTTGAATGGATATAAGAGAAAAAAAAAATCTTCACAATGATAACAAGAATAGAAAGCCACTGCCCAAAACTGTTGTGGAATCTCCATTCTTGAGAAGCTCCACTGGTGAAGGCCCTGGGAAACATGATAAAACTTAGATGTTAGCCCTGCTTTCAGCCCAGGATTGGATAAGATAGCTTCCAGAGAATGCTTCCAAGCTACACTGCTTTATGATTCAGTGGTTTTTAACTCCATAGTTACAAGTGGTAATAAAAACATTTTACAGAAAGGAAACAGAAATGAGAAGGCCAGAGCATTGTTTATATCCTCCCTTTTCATTGGCATGACACTATACAGTCATAAACTGTAGGCATCACTTGGCTCCCTCCCCACAGTGGGCTTCTGTTTTGTTACTAACAAGTTCCTGACTGGTACTATTTTTGTGCAGCTCAGAGGCTCTGTAAACAGTTGTCTACAATTAATCTACAAATGCATGCTCTAAAGATCTACGTCTTGTTAAACATTTCCTGTTATGTTATGTTTCATGTTACAATACAGTTTTGCAACCCAGGAAAAGGTAATAAACACTTCCTAAGAAGCAGAGATTATCAGTGTATTAGTTGTACCTGTTAGATGTATAAATTGGTATTTGCTTTTGTTCTTTCCTAATCTAATTAATCTGCTATTTACTCTTTTAATTCCTATGACAACTTTGAAATGTCTGCAATTGTGGGTTGTATATGTGGATTCTAGGACAGACTATGTTATTTCCTAATAGGATCTTGTGAAAGGAACATTATGGAAACGGCACACAGAAACAAAACCAGAGTGTAATATTAAATATTTTAACAACAACATTTCTTGCTATATGTAATTAGTATTAGAAGAGGTTATATATGTTGTACTGCCTGCCAACTATTGCCTGTTTTGTCAGCCAGCTATGCTTCTTAATGCCATGTGAGAGAGACAGCCTGGAAGCATTGGGCAGAGCTGTGCTTGTATGCTTTACAGTCAACAGAGGAAGGATGAAAATCATTAGCTTCTCTCATAGCTTAAATATTACAATGGACATCTTCATGAAGTTCAAAATTATAAGCAACTTTAATATGTTTCACCTTTGCAAATCTGTTTTCTTTACATGCAAGACCAGTGTAAATTTATAATGTTCAAACCTTGGCATTGATGGATATACTCTCAGTGGTACTGTTGCAGAACTCCTCATTAAACCCACAGCCAGAGAAGGATTAGAAAGACAAGAAGAAATCTGGGACAATTTTAGTTCTTCCCTCAAAACACACTCAAATCGTCTCAGCATTTTTGTAAAAAACCTCAGTACCAGATAAAGAAACATAATTTGCTCCTCTCTAGACTGTAGAATAAAAATACTTGTATAATAGATATTTGAAAACTGAATGATATGTGACATTGCTACCACTCACAGATCATTGCTCTCCCTCCACTCATTTGTTTGTTCTTTTTAAGGAAACAGATCAGAGATGCCCACTCTGAAAATAATGGCTTTCAAATGCTTGTGGTGCACAGCAGACAGTCAACATAATCTCTGCACACTTCTGCTCTCAATTTGGGACAGTATAACACAGACAGTTATATTAACTACTCTCTACAACATTTCTACTACCCAAAACTGTTTTCTTTGATCTTTCTTCATCCCCTACACTTTTGCTTTTTCATATACTTTTATTTCCTTACTTTTGCAAAAATTCACTGCCTTCATACTTGTCCATTTGGGAAAGCTACATTAAAGATCAAAACATTCACACATCTAGCAAATGGCTGTGAGTTCTGCTTTTTTTCAGTGGCTCGTATCCTCTCCCCTCCCAGCTCAGCCAGCAAGGTGTCTCTGTCGCCCCAGGAGAGGTTCCTCTTTTCAGGAAAATGTGGTGAAATGGACTACATGAGTGCTACTGAGCCACTACAGCACAAAGACGTATTTCAATAGCTGTTGGAAAAGAGATGCATTAAGATACTGGATTTTGGACTGAAGTGGCCAAGGAGTGATCTCAAGCTTTCTCACCTGGCCAAGTCTGGGGAATGCAAACATTGTGAAAGGATGGTAAAAAAAGGCATGGGGGAAGAGAGATACCTCTAACATTTGACTGAAAACCAGTGAAGAAACCTGTAGCTGCATCACCAAGAAAGACAAAGACTCAGAAGAGATTTTCCATCAACAGACGCAAGAGCAGCAGGGCAGTCATTTGTCAGAACACCCTTTAGTAACAATGCCCTGAAGAGCCAGGGCAGAAGGCTGCTTCTGCCTTTCTGTGCAGCACCACGTTTCTTTATCAGTACTCCACCTGCAGCAGGTCCTGCAGGGATTTTGTATTACCTCATGGAGTTTCTGAGTGTTTTAGATCTGGCTACATTTGCTTATCCTGTGTGCTGCAACAGGTCTGATGCCAAGGAGATGAGACCTTTCCAGAAAGCTTATTTCTCATGACTACCAGGAAAGACAAAGCAGCAATGAGTTTTCACCTTCTGAACATACAATGTCTGTACCTATGTCTCCAAGCTTTAACTTTGAGCATACCTTAATGTGCTTCCACTTGAAATTTATGAAGGCTTCTAAACTGCATAATCCAAACCCATATGGTTACACTAGAAAATATGGTTTAAATACATTATTTAAAGGATCTCAGAGAAGCCATAATATTGAATTGCCTTCTACCTACTGCTCTCTGCCCTCTTCACCACTGCAATTCCTCTCCTCACAACCTCCATAATATGTAAAGAAAGAGTTTGTTACTTACAATGCCAGTAGACTTTGAGCATTTAAATTAAAAACATACTTCTGGAAAACAAATACAGAGGGCTGATGGCTCTTCTTTTAAGATTACATAACACTTTGTGCATAACTATCAGACTATAGTAGTAGTAAGATGTGACCAATGTGACTCTGCAGTTGAATAGGACTGCATTTCAAAGCAAAACAACATGTACTCAGTTGTATTTTAAGGATTTCAAAAGTTGTATGAAAATGAAAATGCTGTCTTATTCACAGAAGTTTTGAAAAGTGGTTAATGATATCAGGGACTTTTATAGAAGAAACTGCTGCCATGTTGCTCATAATGTATGAGACAGCACTTCTCAGAAACATGTCTGAAGGGCTGAGCAGCTCTGGAAAAACTCTGCAAGAAATAGTAGACATGCACAGAAGCATTGCTCCCCAAAATTTCTAGTTGAACCAACAAGTCCATACTATCTAGCACAATAGACCAAACCTAACAACTGATAACCTAAAATTTATCTACAATATGAGACAAACCAGCTCACAGTTTAACTAGAATATCACAGGTATTTCAAAAGTTTATGTCATGACACATGGTTAACAGACCGGTTGTGAAATCAAAAGTTCCACCTACGGGAAGTCCGTCCTTCTTTATGCCCATCCTAATTTCAAAGTGTTAACAACTCCAGAAACATTTGTACTTTGAAGGGTAATAGAATAGAATGGAATAGAATAGACCAGGTTGGAAGAGACCTTCAAGATCATCACATCCAACCTATCATCCAACCCATCTAATCAACTAAACCATGCAACCAAGCATCCTATCAATTTTGGAACCTCATTCATATAAGAACAGATAAACATTCTTTAGGGTAATCATGAACATAAATAAAGTATAATAATTTAATATATTTACATCACCACTCGCTACAATTATTTTGTGGGTAACTATGCAAAAACATGAGCAGGAAAGATCCTCAACTTTAGGAGCATACAACATACTTTTTGTTTTGTTTTGTTTTTCATTTGCCATGGTATTTTTTTCATCTTAAGACCAGACTTTAAATTGGTTGGGGTTTTTTTCCCCATTACTTAATAATGCATTATATTTATTCAAATAAGAAAATGCTCTCCTAAGATGCATTACCTTTTGCGTAGAATCCAAAATTCATACTGCTTTACATGATAAAAGTTACTCAGCGCAGAAGTCAGTAATATAGCAATGTTTATTGGCAACAAAATATTCACAGATGTACCCGTGTTTAATTAATTCAACGGGGACAATGATCATTATCCCTTTGTGCATCTCAGAGTGGTGTTATTTACAACATGCAGCTATGCATATAGAGCTACATGCAGTTATAAATATTTTAACAGTATATTTTCTAAGTAAATTAGATCTTTCCCCCCTAATAAATGTGCTACAAACACATGCCATTTATAAGATAATAGTTCTATGATAGTTTCCCATCTGTAGGCTGAGATAATTGTTCGTGAATGCTGCATCTGTATGCAAAACATTAAGTATAAACAGATGCACATTTATGTCTAGATATACTGAATTCAATGAGCAACATGAATTGTTCTGCATCAACATTTAGGTCTCTGAATGCAACCATCCAACCAATTTATTTTCCACTGAGCAGTCCATCCATCAAACCCATACCTCTCCAGTTTAGAGAGAAGGATGTTGTGGTATGGGGGGGATGGGACATCTCTTGTCCACTGACATGTTTATATACATCACATACACTTATGTCAATTTATCACCACATATTTGTCTATGTTGTTCACTGACTATACGTATTACTGTTTCTGTGATCTGCATTTGTGACCACACCTAAATGCAACAGAGCAGAGGGTTCTCTTTTCTTTCTACGTTCCCTCTGCTGAACTGAACGCTCTATTCCTCCACTTTTTGAAACATGCTGAGTGGATGCATTAACAAAAAAATGGACTTCCAAACAGCAAAATCAAACAGGATGTATTTGAAAATAGTTGGTAAAACAATAGAAATTAACATTTATTTAACGATATTTAATTTTATCACTCCCACATCTTCTGTGTGACTGCCTCATTTAGCAATCTTTAGCCTGCCAAGAGGAGTTACATAGAATGAAGGCTCAAGCTAGCAGTGAAGGCAACAGTGAGTCCATGGCAGACAAAAAGTGTCCTATGCCATGGCTGCTCTGCTGTCACCAACCCTGATGCTATAATTTCTCTTTCTGGAAAAATCTTTATTTGTATCTCAGGTTTACAAATGTGAAGGATCATAAATGCTTAAAAAATTGTTTGCATTACTAAAATATCATTAAAAACAACAGAAATGCTTTTTTACAGGAACATACTAATTTTGAATATTTAGATTTTAATCAAGAAAGATTCCAAAGATTCATAACTGAATTTCCAGTCAACCTTAACACAGAAAAGGAATCAAGATCTCCCTAGGGCAGTGCTATGTCCACTATTCCAGTGGTTAGGAAACCTTGCCACTCACAAGAAAACTGTTTTAAAGCTCTGTCTCTCATTGCTTTTAATAGCTGTTTTTTAAAAGGCTCAGTTATGATTTCTGTTAAAAATTGTAAAAGCTGAAGCCTTTACAAACAAATTAACAATAACTCTAGACTATCCTTACTCATATTTGCCTGAGTCAAACAAGAAATCTCACAATTTTTGTAGCACTTTTTTTCTGTGTGACATAGTATTTATTTTACTCTCACAAGCAATGAAGAGACTAACATAGAAGAGCACAGTCACACTTGCTTTTACCATCTGCAGGACTGGGCTCTGTAATACCATCAGGATAGATATATGTGAATGGCTAAAGCTTAAGGGAATAGTGCAAGCTGATTTTCTTTGAAAAGCATAAGGGATTTAGACTTTGCTGAAAGCCTCAGTGTAAAATAATTTTATGGAAACCAAATAAAATTAATTTTAATTTATTAAATAATTTCCATTCTTTGCATTGCAAATTACACATCCTTAAGTTTACACTTGCCACAGAAATGCTATGATTTGTTTCATATTTTCCTGCATAACTGTTGTTGAATAGTCTTAAAGACAGATGCCACCTGTGCCTTGAGCAGCACAGTGTCTGTTGCCAAGGAAACAACACTCTTCTATTTCATCCTCTCCTCCCTCCCCCTCTCTATTGCAGTGTCTCAGCATCCTTTGCATCAAGGGCAAAACTGAAAAAGGTTTCCACAATATCTGACATATATGAAAAAACAGCATCTTCAAATACTTCAATAAAGTAGCATAATGTGACAGTAACACCATGAATTTGGAAGACCTGTTAGCGAGTCTGGAAACTGTAGACTGATTTTTCATGAAAACTTTATTTTGTCATGAACATGGCAAATCAAAACAATAGTAATAGATAACAGCGTATTTATAAGCATTATATTTGCTGTTGATCCTGCTCAGACATAGACCCAGAGCTAACTTCTTTGCTCTGATGACAATAGGTCTGAATCATAATTGAAGACAGCCGAGTGAAACAACTCATTAGATTCAACCACAGCTACAAAGATTTTCCTCAATAATGCCCCCAGGATTCGGTGGCCAATTACTTGCAAAAATAACCAAGCAAAATAACACTAAAAAAAAAAAAACACACCAAAAAAACAAACCAAACAACAAAAAAAAAAGCCAAACAAACATAAAATCCACCCACCCCAATATAAACAGTAAAGGTGGATCACAGAAAACTGCATTCTTGTCATCCTGGGCTTGCTCTAAGGCCCTTGTTTCCCAGGAGCCCATTTCTAGTTGTCTCAATACCTAAACAAGAAGCAACCTCATCTGGACATGATGCCCAGATCTGAGAAGTATACGTGCACACCATTATCACACAGCATTTTCTTGGGAAACAAAACCAGTTCCCAAATGTTGTAAAATGCAAAATCAGAAAAGAAGCCAAGGTTCAATTTAGTCATTAAAACAAAGCTGCAGAATAAACCCCAAACACAGATATGAACTCAGAAATGGATAGCATTACTCAGCCACTACAGAAATTATGGCTCAACTATGATGTAGATGCCAACACAGAAACGTGGTGGCATGACTCACATGACTAGAGCATTGTAATTGATGGCTACAGGCTCTTCAGGAGAGACAGGTGAGGGAGAAGGGGTGGGGGGCTGGCCCTGTACATCAGGGAGGTTCTAAACACCATGGAACTTGAGATCAAGGATGATTAAGTTGTATGCCTGTGAGTGAGAATTAGAGGGAAGGCCAACAAGGCTGACATCCTGGTTGAAGTCTGTTGTAGACCACCCAACCAAGAGGAAGAGGTTGATTAATCTATAGGCAGCTAGAGGCTATCTCAAGATCACCAGACCTTGTTCTTATGTGTAACTTTAACCTGCCAGATATCTGCTGGGAACTTAACACAGCAGAGAGGAGGCAGTCTAGAAAGTTCTTAGAGTGCATGGAGGACAGCTTCTTATCCCAGATGCTGAGTGAGCCTACCAGGGGTAAGGCTTATCCCCACAAGTCCATGGGACCAGACGGGATCCATCCTAGGGTGCTGAGAGAGCTGGAAGATGAGCTGGCCAGGCCACTCTCCATCATGTTTCAACAGTCCTGGCTTACTGGAGAGGTCTCAGATGACTGGAAGCTGGCCAACATGATCCCCATCCACAAGAAGGGCCAGAAGGAGGAGCCAGGTAATTCCAGGTCAGTCAGCCTGACCGCAATGCCAGGCAAGATTGTGGAACAGGTCATTTTGAGTGCAATCACACAGCACTTACAGGATGGCCAAGGGATCAGGGCCAGCCAGCATGGATTTAAGAAGGGCAGGTCCTGCCTCACCAATCTGATCTCTTTGTGTGATGAGATGACTGCCTGGTGGATGTTGGGAAGGCTGTGGATGTAGTCTGCCTGGACTTCAGCAAGGCCTTTGACACCATCCCCCACAGCAAACTCCTGGACAAGCTATCAGCTCATGGCTTGGACAGCAGCACTCTGTGCTGGGTTAGGAACTGGTTCGAGGGCTGAGCACAGAGAGTGGTGGTGAATGGTGTCACATCCAGCTGGCAGCCAGTCACTAGTAGTGTCCCCCAGGATCAGTGCTGGGCCTCATCCTGTTCTATATCGTTATTGATAATCTGGATGAGGGGACTGTGTCAATCATCAGTAAATTTGCAGATGACACCAAGATGGGGGCAGGTGTTGATCTGTTAGAGGGTAGGAGAGATCTGCAGAGGGACCTTGACAGGCTGGACAGATGGGCAGAGTCCAAACAGGATAGTATTTAACAAGTCCAAGTGCCAGGTGCTGCGTTTTGGCCACAACAGCCCCATGCAGTGCTACCGGCTGGGGTCAGAGTGGCTGGAGAGTGGCCAGGCAGAGAGGGACCTGGGGCTACTGGTTGATAATAGGCTGAACATGAGCCTGCAGTGTGCCCAGGTGGCCACGAAGGCCAATGGCTTCCTAGCCTGCATCAGGAACAGTGTGGCCAGAAGGAGCAGTAAAGTCATTGTGCCCTGTACACTGCACTGGTTAGGACATACCTTGAGCCACTGTGTCCAGTTCTGGGCCCCTCAGTTTAGGAAAGATGTTGAGTTGCTGGAACATATCCAGAGAAAGGCAACAAAGCCGGTGAGGGGTCTTGCGCACAAGATGTATGAGGAGAGGCTAAGGGATCTGGGGTTGCTTAGCCTGGAGAAAAGGAGGCTCAGAAGAGACCTTATTGCTCTCTCCAACTACCTGAAGGGAGGTTGTAGCCAGGGTGGGGATTGTTCTCTTCTCCCAGGCAACCAGCACCAGAACAAGAGGACACAGTCTCAAGATGAGCCGGGGGAGGTTTAGGCTGGATGTTAGGAAGAAGTTCTTCACAGAAAGAGTTATTTGCTATTGGAGTGGGCTGCCCAGGGAGGTGGTGGAGTCACCGTCACTGGAGGTGTTTAAGAGGAGACTGGATGAGGCACGTTGCCTTGCACTTGATGATCTCGAAGGTCTTCTCCAACCTGATTAATTTGATTCTATGCTATTTGTAACTGCAACAATTATTTCACAATAACCACATCCAATTCTGGCTTCAGCAGATTGAGTAGGAATTACAACCAGACAGTAAAAGTTATGTTTTCAAACATTACAATGCCATTGATAAACAGGAAACAGAGATGCTGTTAAGGCCCTGGGTGAACCAAGCAGCCAAGCCTGCTTTGCCCAGGTTTGCTCCTTCAGGAAACCTCAGTCTTGTTCCCAGATTCATCCTCACTACTTCTGATGGCACTTTCCACCTATGAAACCTCACAATCAGCATTCATCAATGGCACAGCAATCAAAACAATCAAAACCCCCGAACACCACAAAAACCCCAAACCAACGAATCAAAACCAAAACCAAACCAAAGGGAAAAAAACCTACAAAACTGTAATTATTATTATTAACAATTTTGTAGAAATCAGACATGACTTATTACTGTGCAATACTTGCTCAGGTATTCTTTACTTACAGGTGAGGATACCTTCACTGACAAAATGCAACATCCCAAACAAGAAAATGCTGTAGTCATGGACATTTCTAGACCACACTGTAAGAAAGTGAATCCCTTTAAAACAAACATTTAATGCATTTTGTGGGACTTTTAAAATATGTACTAATCAAACTGGGCTACCAAGCAGAGGCACATGTATCATATGAATGAATGAAGACAAGGCAAGTTCAGTAAACACAGGCTTTGCAGCTTTCTCCCACTTAAGATCAGTGATGCCTTGTGGGTGATATTCTTCATGCACATAATTTAATTGAAAATTTAAAAAATATTATTCTTGCCAACACAGATATCAGTGGAACCTTTACAATACTGAAGGATCTCATTGTATGTAACTTCACCTTGTACCTCAGACTGCAATCCTGTATCATTGATGGAAGTGAAATATCTGTAAGGCCATTGCCAACTTTCTACTGTCAGTAAAGCACTTAATACTGTAAAACACATAGAATTGTAGAATCATAGAATGCATTGCGTTGGAAGGGACACTAAAGGTCACCTTGTCCAATCTCTCTGCATTGAGCAGAGGCATCTTTAACTTGGTCAGGTTGCTCAAGTTTTGAATCATAGAATGATTTACTATGAGCCTACCAGGGGACAGGCTCTGCTTGACCTGCTGTTCTCCAATAGGGAAGGGCTGGTGGGAGACGTGATCGTGGGAGGCTGCCTAGGGTACAGTGACCACGAGATAGTGAAGTTTTCAATATGCAGGGAGATAGGGAGGATCACCAACAGAGCCTTCACCTTGGACTTCCGAAGGGCGAACTTCAGCCTGTTTAAGAAACTTGTTTGTAAAGTCGCCTGGGTACCAGCCCTCATGAACCAAGGGGTTCAGGAGGGTTGGACCTACTTCAAACAGGAGCTCTTGAAGGCACAGGAACTGGCGGTTCCCACGTGCCGAAAGGCAAGCCGGCGGGGAAGGCGACCAGCCTGGATGAGCAAGCAGCTCCTGGAGGATTTAAGGGGGAAGAAGAGGCTGTATCACCTCTGGAAGGAGGGGAAAGCTTCTCGAGGTATGTTCAAGGAAGCTGTTAGATTATGTAGGAATAAAATTAGGGAGGCAAAGGCCCAGCTGGAACTTAAGCTGGCCACCTCTGTCAAAGATAATAAAAAGCATTTTTATAAATATATTAACAAAAAGAAGAAGCTGGCCAAGCCGCTCTCCATCATTTTTCAGCAGTCCTGGCTCACTGGCGAGGTCCCAGAGGACTTGAAGCTGGCCAACGTGGTGCCCATCCATAAGAAGGGCCGGTTGGATGAGCCAGGGAATTACAGGCCTGTCAGCCTGACCTCAGTGCCAGGCAAGATCATGGAACAGGTCATCCTGAGTGCATTAACACAGCACTTAGAGGATGGCCAAGGGATCAGGCTCAGCCAACATGGATTTAGGAAGGGCAGGTCCTGCCTGACCAACCTGATCTCCTTCTATGATCAGGTGACCCGCCTGGTGGATGTGGGGAGGCCTGTGGATGTGGTCTACCTGGACCTCAGCAAGGCCTTTGACACCGTCCCCCATAGCAAACTGCTGGCCAAGCTGTCAGCCCATGGCTTGGACAGCAGCACTCTGAACTGGGTTAGGAACTGGCTGGATGGCCGAACCCAGAGAGTGGTGGTGAATGGTGTCACATCCAGCTGGCGGCCAGTCAGTAGTGGAGTCCCCCAGGGATCAGTGCTGGGCCCCATCCTCTTTAACATCTTTGTTGATGATCTGGATGAGGGCATTGAGTCTATCATCAGTAAATTTGCTGATGACACCAAGCTGGGGACAGGAGTTGATCTGCTAGAGGGTAGAGAGGCTTTGCAGAGAGACCTCAACAGGCTGGACAGATGGGCAGAGTCCAACGGCATGAAATTTAACGCATCCAAGTGCCGGATTCTGCACATTGGCCACAACAACCCCATGCAGTGCTACAGGCTGGGGTCAGAGTGGCTGGAGAGCGGCCAGGCAGAGAGGGACCTGGGGGTGCTGGTTGATGGTAGGATGAACATGAGCCTGCAGTGTGCCCAGGCAGCCAAGAGGGCCAATGGCATCCTGGCCTGCATTAAGAACAGTGTGGCCAGCAGGAGCAGGGAGGTCATTCTGCCCCTGTACACTGCCCTGGTTAGGCCACACCTCGAGTACTGTGCCCAGTTCTGGGCCCCTCAGTTTAGGAAGGATGTTGACTTGCTGGAACAAGTCCAGAGAAGGGCAACGAAGTTGGTGAGGAGCTTGGAACACAAGCCCTATGAGGAGAGACTGAGGGAGCTGGGGCTGCTTAGCCTGGAGGGGAGGAGACTCAGGGGTGACCTCATTACTCTCTACAACTACCTGAAGGGGGGTTGTAAACAGGCAGAGGTTGGTCTCTTCTCCCAGGCAGCCAGCACCAGAACAAGAGGACACAATCTCAGGCTGCGCCAGGGGAAGTTCAGGCTGGAGGTCAGGAGGAAGTTTTACACGGAGAGAGTGATTGCCCATTGAATGGGCTGCCTGGGGAGGTGGTGGAGTCGCCGTCACTGGAGGTGTTCAGGAGGAGACTTGGCAGGGTGCTTGGTTACATGGGTTAGTTGATTGGGTGGTGTTGGGTGATAGGTTGGACGTGATGATCTTGAAGGTCTCTTCCAACCTGGTTTATTCTATTCTAAGAAGGGCAGGAAGAACCTCCACTCCTTATTGGACCTGGAGGGGAACATGGTGACCGAAGATGAGGAAAAGGCTGAGGTCCTGAACACCTTCTTTGCCTCAATGTTTAACAGCAAGGCAGGAGTTCAGGACGAGTGGCCTCCTGAGCTGGGCGATGGGGTCAGGGAGCAGTGTGGTGCTCTGGTAATCCATGAGGAATTAGTTTGGGACCTGCTGAGCCACTTGGACACTCATAAGTCCATGGCACCGGAGAGGATCCATCCTAGGGTGCTCAGAGAGCTGGCAGATGAGCTGGCCAAGCCGCTCTCCATCATTTTCCTCCAGTCCTGGCTCACTGGTGTGGTCCCAGATGACTGGAAACTGGCCAATGTGGTCCCCATCCACAAGAAGGGTCAGATGGAGGAACCTGGAAACTACAGGCCAGTCAGCCTGACCTCAGTGCCAGGGAAAGTGATGGAGCAGATTATCCTGGTAGTAATAACTGCGCACCTGAAGGATGGCCAAGTGCTCAGGTCCAGCCACCATGGATTTAGGAAGGGCAGGTCCTGCCTCTCCAACCTGATCTCTTTATATGATCAGGTGACCCGCCTGGTGGATGTGGGGAGGCCTGTGGATGTGGTCTACCTGGACTTCATCAAGGCCTTTCACACCGTCCCCCACAGCAAACTGCTGGCTAAGCTGTCAGCTCGAGGCTTGGACCACTACACTCTGTGCTGGGTTAGGAACTGGCTGGAGGGCAGGGCCCAGAGAGTGGTGGTGAATGGTGCCACATCCAGCTGGAGGCCAGTCACCAGTGGTGTCCTCCGGGGATCAGTAGTGGGCCCCATCCTCTTCAACATCTTCATCGATGATCTGGATGAGGGGGTCGAGTCAGTCATCAGCAAGTTTGCAGATGACACCAAGTTAGGGGCAGATGTTAGTCAGTTAGAGGGTGGAAAGGCTCTGCAGAGGGACCTCGACCGACTGGACAGATGGGCAGAGTCCAATGGGATGGCATTCAACAAGTCCAAGTGCCGAGTGCTGCACTTTGGCTACGGCAATCCCATGCAGAGCTACAGGCTGGGGTCGGAGTGGCTGGAGAGCTCCCAAACAGAGAGGGACCTGGGGGTGCTGATCGACAGCCACCTGAATATGAGCCAGCAGTGTGCCCAGGTGGCCAAGAGGGTCAATGGCATCCTGGCCTGCATTAAGAATAGTGTGGCCAGCAGGAGCAGGGAAGTCATTGTGCCCCTGTACTCTGCATTGGTTAGGCCGCACCTTGAGTGCTGTGTCCAGTTCTGGGCCCCTCAGTTTAAGAAGGACATCGAAACACTTGAACATGTCCAGAGAAGAGAATGAGGCTGGTGAGAGGCCTTGAACACAAGCCCTATGAGGAGAGACTGAAGGAGCTGGGATTGTTTAGCCTGGAGAAGAGGAGGCTCAGGGGTGACCTCATTGCCCTCTACAACTACCTGAGGGGTGGTTGTGGCTGGGAGGGGGTTGGTCTCTTCTCCCAGGCAACCAGCACCAGAACAAGGGGACACAGTCTCAAGCTGCACCAGGGGAGGTTTAGGCTCGAGGTGAGGAGAAAGTTCTTCACCGAGCGAGTTGTTCGTCATTGGAATGGGCTGCCCAGGGAGGTGGTTGAGTCGTTGTCCCTGGAGGCGTTCAAGAGGAGATTGGACTCGGCACTTGGTGCCATGGTCTAGTCATGGGGTCTGTGTTGATAGGTTGGACTCGATGATCCTCGAGGTCCTTTCCAACCTAAGTTATACTGTGATACTGTCATACTGTGACATTAAATGTCTCCAAGGACATTGTCTCCAACACCTCTCTGGGCAACTTGCTCCAGTACTTCACCACCGTGATTGCAAAGCACTTTCTCCTAATATCCAACCTAAATTACCCTGCTCTAGTTTAAATTCATGGCCCTTTGTCCTGTTGCTACAAGCCCTTCTAAACAATCCCTTCCCAGATTCAGGTACTGGAATGATGCTTATAAATTCTCTCCAGAGCCCTCTCTTCTCCAGGCTGAAAAATCCCAGCTCTCTCAGCCTATCTTAGGAGATGCACTTCAGCCATCTGATTACTTTTGTGGATCTCTTGTGCACCCACTCCAGCAGGTCCATGTCCTTCCTGTGCAAAAGGACCTGCAGATGAGGTCTCACCAGAGAAGAATAGAGTGGCAGAATGACCTTTCTTGACCTGCTGGCCATGTTTCCCTTAATGCAGCCCAAGATACTGTTTGCCTTCTGGGCTGCAAGTGCATATTGCTGGCTCATGTCCAGCTTCCCATCCACCAGTATCTCCAAGTCCTCTTCTGCAGAGTTGCTCTCTGTTTGAAAAAAGACTGATCTAATGACTTTCCTAAAATTCCAGGGAAAATGATCCTATTATCCTGCATCATGGACCACACCATATTTGCAGGAAAGGTGATCAAGCCAAAAGTTGCAGGACTTGTTAGTTTTGAAAACAATGTACTTAAGTTAAAACATATAATTTTGAAGACAACACATTGCACAGTGATGTAAATGTTATAGAAATAACAGAAAAGAGAAACCTTTAATTCTGTGCCAAACCCATATTTTCGGTGTACTCTGCTAACCATGTAAACTGATAGAATGCTTATTGTTATTGCAATTAGTATTGAAATTAATTCTGACTATAAGGAAGACCATGAAATTGGAACCTCCTCCTTGTGCTAGCTCTGCAAAATGTGATTTGTAGAGTTTAAATTAAAATGACTATGTCTTTTTATCCCCAAATTTTAATGGGCTAGCATACAAATACATTTATAGAAAGAAATCCCCAGTATTTGTGATAGCTACATGCCTTTCACCAAAAAATTTCACACTGGTCTCAACCAACTCACAATTTAAATGTAAGTGTTTCTATAGAGACTCACTTAAAAAATTACTGATCTAAGAATAATATGTAAGAAGACCCAAGAGATCACAATCACCTTATTACAGTGGCAGTGCAGTGGAACAAGAAACAATTTTCCCCCATCTTTGCCCTTTTCAGCACCACGCAGAGAAACAGAATGCATCATGGTAGGGCTGGAAAATATTCCAAATGGGGAAATCCTAGCTCAGATTCAAAGGTGTGGTAGAAAGGCTGCAGAAGGATTTACTGCTAAAGCTGGGTGGCAATGAATGGAAACTGGCTTTCTTTTTTCTTATATGACCTCAGGTAATGTAACCTAAGTGGACAGCAATCTTCATACAGAGCACAGTGTCCTGAATCTGAACAACAAAAGATGTATTCTACATTTCCTAAAGTTTGAAATAATCTATTGAATCTCATCACTTCAGAAGTCTTTATGATTAAGTTCAATATTTGTCATATTTTAACTCTCTTCTGTTGCAAGAGTCACCTTACCAATACTTTACACTCTAACAAAAATGTAATTTATTCAATTAATTGCAAGCTGAAAAAGTTATTCAGCGTTTGGTTCAGAAAATCTGGGTGTAAAAAATTAACTTCTCAAGCAGAATTTAATATAGATGAGCTTATTAACCACATTTTCTTTATTGTATCTCCTGCCATATTGTATGATCTTCTCTAGTGAAAGAGATAACTCCACCAGTGGGTTCAACTGCACAGCAGTATTTTACAGAGTCCTTTATCACGTGAGTGGGCATATTTATTTTGACAGACTAATACACCTGATAATGCATCACTTCAGACACTCCCTGAAGATGTTTTGAAACTAGATTGTATAAACAGAATATTCTGTATGTTGATTAGAGTTTGCTATATTTTATTATAAAATATCATAGATAATTTAAATACACTTATGTAAAGCTTTGCTTGTCATTACAGAGTCACAGAATCACCAAGGTTGGAAGAGACCTCAAAGATCGTCAAGTCCAACCTGTCACCACAGACCCCATGGCTAAACCATGGCACCAAGTGCCATGTCCAATCCCCTCTTGAACACATCCAGGGGCAGTGACTCCACCACCTCTCTGGGCAGCCCATTCCAATGGTGAACAACTCTCTCAGTGAAGAACTTTCTCCTCACCTTGAGCCTTAACTTCCCCTGGTGCAGCTTGAGACTGTGTCCTCGTGTTCTGGTACTGGTTGCTTGAGAGAAGAGACCAACTTCCTCCTGGCTACAACCACCCTTCAAGTAGTTGTACACAGCAATAAGGTCTCCCCTGAGCCTCCTTGCCATCATTTAAAACCATTGCTAATATGCACAATTTAAAAGGTATTCAAATCTCTCTTAGTTTATAACAAAATCGTGCTACAGCCAAAAATAAGAAAGCTATTTTCCAGTTTAATTTGTTGTTGCTGTTGTTGTTTTTTAAATTCTTAACAAAAGGACAGGAAGAGGTATTTCAATAAATGATATTTTCATTAAACATCGTGGTGCTCATGGTTTAGCTTGTTTAGTGAGATCAGCATATGTGAGTAAAAGTAACAGATGAATTAGAAAAGAATAATTACAGTACCAGAATATTCCTACTAAATACTTCTACCTTTCAATCAAGTTTTAAAAGTTTGGACTAGGAAGAATATTTCTATATATCTCCAAAATAATTAACTTACAGTTCCATTTTTCCCTTTACTGGCAACTTAATCTTATTTTTTCTTAATTTTTTTTATAGGGCAATATTTTTCACAGTCATAGATGAGAACAGTAAGCTGTTCGTGAACAATTGCCCAAGTATTTGCTACCTTTTCCCTTTAATTAAAGGACCTTTTTTTTTTTCCTCCTTAATGATTTTAACATCCTTTCATCATAAACCATAGATTGCCACAGCAGGAAATTACACAATCACATCCAAGTAGTCAAGCTGCTTGGTGGTTCGGGGTTTTTTTGGTTGTTGTTCGTTTGCTTGTTTGTTTTACATATTCCAATCTTAACATGAGGTGGTGCTGACCAGCTGAGAAGAGATCTGAGTGCAATGTGGACTGTGTTACTGAACCAATTACGTGCTTCTGGTGAACAAAACTCCCTGAAAACACCTCAATAGATGATTCAGTCTTCTTGCTGCTGTTTTTATAATTTAAAACAATTCCTCAAGTTTTTATGCACTAGCTCAAATAATTTTGATACCCTAACCCTTGCTGCATTAAGTATGCTCTGTTGCTCTTCTCAAGTCTACATTCACATCACACTGACAAAAATACATTAAGATATTTTGTAATGTATTTTTGAACACTTGGGCTGATAGATTAACACAACATAGACAACTCTGCACAAATATTAATTCTTTTGTTTTCTTAAGACTAGTAGGCTGACAGTTTTAATTTCATACTGTATAAAGTGGATTGCTAAAGGGATTTGTCCAATAATCTTGAAAAACACTCTTAATTCTCTTGGATTTAGATTCCTCCTTCTATCCTTCCACGTTGTCAGTTTTCTGCACTGATTAGCTTCTGATCCATATTCTTACCCTGTCTACGCCCTCTAGTTTTGTCACTGTTCAGTACAGTTGTTTCAAATAAATATTTGTCTTGTTCAGTCAAGGTATTTTTCTTTCCTTTGACTGACTTTTGTTGTTTAAATGTACCAAAAGTAAAATACGTATTGCAGAAAGTTGTTCATACTCAAAACCAATGAAGTGAACTCTAACTATAATTTTTGTAATAAAGATTGCTGAGGTTTGTCAGGCATCTGAATCGTAAAATATTTTTGCATAGGCTGTCCCTGTATTGCTACATTTGAGGATCAGAGGTAGCCTGCAGCTTCCTGATATCCCAAAACACTCAATCATTTCAATGTGCTAGTGTCTCTCGCTTTCTGACATTACCTAGTCTTGAAAATAAAATACAGTGAAGTCTCAAGACTTCATAAAGTGAAAGTTGTTTGGGAAATTCAAGTTGAGAGTATTTAATCTTGAAGTTTATTCCTCTTCCCATCTTTGCAAGAGCAGATTCTTGTGTAATTATTTGCTCCGTTAGCTAAATTCAGCAAACTTTGTGGGTAACAAAACTTCTTTCTGAAATACAGTCAGGGTCAGAATCTTAGCCTTTCAACTCTGTGCATTACCAAGGATAGAAACTAAATATATACCACAGAACACTTTTGACCCTTCCCCCTCACACTTCCCTGCTGAGATAAACCTTTTCAGCTTAGGTATTTTCCTTGGTATAGTTCCACATTTCTCAGTCACGCACTGAAAAGATCGTAAAGATGTTTTTACAAAACACCGTGTCTAGCACTTCTGGCAGACCCTGAAGGGAAGAGAGATAATCAGGATATTTGGACATTTAGCAATACCTACTATTATAACAGTACTAGAAAATGCCCACAAACCTAACACAGAATTGATTTTGCCATCAACATTCTTCCTGGAATACGTTCAAGCAACATTATTAGCATGAGTCTGCTGGGAGAGAAGCAGGAAATTACATTTCTATGTTTCTTGATTGCCTCTTACCAATGCATTGTGTAGGTGTGCATAGCATCAACATCACTCAGTATTTACAGGGGAGAAAAAAAAATATTATTATGGAAAGAGCAAAAAGTAAATAGTATATAAATTAGCATAATTTTGAAGCAGAAACTAATTTAAATTGTCTGTTGTACAACTTTTATGAATTAGGATATTTTTTCTTTCTCACAGGTCATGTCTATTACATACCAAGAGCATATGGGTATCTCCTAATATGTTTCCCAAAGGGAAGTTTTTCTTCTGCTGGTTTAAAGTACAGACCAGGCTAGGTATCGTTACAAGATTAAATTGAGATACATGTTATCATGAAATGACTCAGGCCTGCAGTTAGCCAAGGAGAAAGGGTGTTGGTGTTTTCTTCTGTTTTAACCACACTTGGGTTTAAATTAGAATCACATAATACCAACATGTTGTTATTTAAAAAATAGCAATAATTTAAAAAATCATAATGAAATCAAACTATTAAACCAACTTCCTAAAATCTTCATTTTCACTTTTTTTCACTTTAAATTTGCATGGACTATAAATGCAAGAGTTCTAACTATGTCCTTTAGACAATCATTTTTACCAATTATTTGGGAGGTGGCTTGGAACAAATGCCTTGCTCTGACTCAGCTTGCACATCTGTATAAAAATCCAAAGCAAAAGCTTTACAACAAGGCTGCCATAATTATCATAATCGTTGTCACACAACTGTAAATAACCAGAGACGTCATAGGGCCATCCTACACCAGGGGGAGCTCTAAGACAAGCTATACGACTAAACCCCCTATCAAAGTCAGATACCCACTGTCAAGTGTACTAGCAGAAAGGAGTAAAGGGATTTGATGAGACATAACATGAAATGAAAGTCAGAAAACATTTTCTAAATATATTTGACAGACACAAATCACTGAGTTATGGATTAGAATAGCATAAAAAATATCATAGAGTTCCTAGCTACAACTATGCCCGGAAGTAGGGAGAAGGTGAAAGTAAAGTCAATGACAACCAAGAAAAGTGGCATGACAGAACCACTGAAAGAAAAGTTTTAGTTAAACCAGCACATTATCGCCTCTTAAAACAAAACCAAAGTATCTGCAGAACAAATATCTTTGCTTTCTACAACATGCTTAATGTATCATTTGTGTCTTAGTAGACTACATTAGGTTTTGTTTGTGTCTTCAAATTGATTTTGCACTTTTTAATCAGTAATGCAAACATTTCAGGACTCTGGCAGGTTTTGTTCAAATTGTGGTTTTAGTCATGATTACTGTCTTACTCATTAGCCTCAGCCTTGGGGCAAGGCAGAAAAATAATAATAAACAGACCATATGATTATCCAGTTGTTTGAACAGGCAGATAACTCTGAAATGTGATCAAGTTCTCAGAATCTGGTGAAAGCAAGTATTTAACGCAAATCATTCGTGAGAGTGAAAAAATCTGCATTTAGAAGGTAGCCACAGCTCACTGCAGTACATCCCTGCTTGCACAGCTAGAAGTAATATCTGGTCATTAATAAATTATATGTATCACACTGGCATAAAAACCAAAGAACAAACAAAGAAAGAAAAATAAAACCGAGCAAACAAAACAAAAACAAAAAACACCAAACCTTGAAATACTAAATTCTGCATCCACACAAACACACAAAACAAAGATGACTAAATGCAAGTAAGAGTAATAAGTCCAGAATGTTATCAATGCACTTCTTGAAATTATTAAGTAGTCAATGGTGTCAATTAATGGATATCAGTATTGGTTTCTTTTTCTAAAAAATAATGCACATTGCACATGATTCTACTACAGAGCAAAACTTATCCAAAACAGGCACATGAAGATTCTAAAAACAATGAATAAAAATTCTAAAAACAATAATAACAAAGGCCATTATGACTTTTTGACTCATAAGGCCAAGAAACGTAAAAGTCTGACACAATGAAATTTAGTTGAGTAATTTCCCACCTTAAGTAGAAAAAAAATCATTTGCACATTAAAAGGAAGTAAGTAAAATGTACAAAAGAGGTGAACAACTTAAGGATAAGTCTATGGACAGCAACAACAAATTAGGAGACACTATGAAAATATGTAAGACAGCATTGCCATGTGGAATCTATTCACTAATCTTTCTCATTCTGAAAGTGGCATTTGTTAGCTTTAACAGCTGCTAAAATAGGAGCATGGCCACTAGTACTTTTTCCTTCAGGATAGGCTGGGAAGTCCAAGATACTTCTGAAAGGACCACTCTGTAAACTGCTTTGTGTAAGTGGCTAGGGAAGTTGTTGCTTGGACTCTGCAGCAAATCAGCTGGCAATTTCAAGCTTATCTGGCTATGCCTCTCCTGGTATGCTCAGCAGTAAAATGTCATCACTGGTTTCTAAAAATATCTGCCATCACTTGAAATCCACTACTGCATTTGACTCTACATTCATCTCCTGCAGCAATGAATCACACCGACTAATTAAAACTATGGAACAGTTTCCTGAATTTCATTAATAATTTCTTGCATCTGAATGTACATAGTGGCCCTTTTTGTTGTTTCTGTGGGACAAGGTAATTAAAAGGCAGATTGTATCCTCCACAGCTCTTTAATAACTCTGAAAATTACATTTTGATAGTAACTAGAGGCAGTGAGCGAACCCATAATGCTAGTGATGATGGGGTTTTTCAACTTCAGAGATGGCATAGTATTTCTGCACAAATCTTAGCTATAAAATTAGGATTTTGCAGTTAAGGTTGTAAAGCTTTAGTTTCATTGCTGAAAGTTTCTCCTGCTTAAATCTCTAGTGACTCAGACAGGATGGCAGGTATCACACTAGGTCATATGTATACACATTTTATACACTTGAGGAAATTACAGCTGTATAGAAGTGCAGAGAGCAGTTCTGCCACCGAGAGATAAGCTACTATTTAAAAAATAGAATCTAAAGAGCCAAAAAGAGATGTGATGTGAACTATGATCCAAATTTGCCAAACATTTATTTCCTTCAGGAGAAAAGCTGATAATATAATGAACAAAAAGTAGACACTACCTGTGCTTAAGTTGACCTGCAGTGGCAGTAAAGGATGTGGTTCCCTGCTGTGAACAGTACAAAAACAAACAAACAAACAAACAAACAACCACCCCCCAAAAAAAAAAAAAAAAAACAAAAAACTGGAAAAGCCAACACAACAAATCAACTGAATTAATTTTCTAAATAAGATTTATATTCCAGTAACTCCTGCAGGCTCCTTGTGTACAAATATGGGACACAGCTGCTGCATCAAAAAATGTAAAGGAGGATATATTAGATAGTAAGTGGCCAGTTAGACAAGGGAGTCAGTAATGGAAATATGATTAGCTCAGTCATTTTAAAATTACCTACTTTTGCTATTTAAATAATAAAATATCATTAAAGCTCCTAAAATAGTTTCTCATTTCCATTTTTTTCACATTAGAATAAGAACAGGAATGAACAATCCCAAAAGACTATTAAAATTCAAATTTTTCATTAAAACTAAACTACAGTTTTTCACTAAAAACTGGTGAAGAAAGGTATTCATGCTTACTGAGCCATGGAAATTGCAGATAATTGCGTGAATTCTATTCCCTCTCTTACAAAGGTGTGAAAAAAACAGGAAAAGCAGGATTAAAAAAAAACAAACACCAACATAAACAAAAAACCAGTAACAAACAAACCCCCAAAACAACACAACAACACATGAAAAGAAGCCTCTGATACCTGTGTGAGAGCTGCATGAACATGTAAGAGACAGCAATTAACACTTTAAAGATCACATTCACACCTATTTAGAATATCAAAGGTAAAGTGGAAAATAAACAAATAATGCAACATACATCCTTGATTGCTCAAGGAATTGTGTCTGCTAAATAGGTTTAGGAGCGCACCTGAGATAACTCATTGACCTAACTATTTTTGCTTTCAAGTTTTGGATTGTTTTCCATTAGCCATACCCCATTTACTTGAGTTCTACCAGTGTCTTTAGGATCTTAAACAAAAAAAATGGGATCTACGATGAGAAATATTTTAATTCATTGGGTAACCCACCCAAAGGAAATAAAATGGACTAGTAAATTGATAGATGGCTAAGTGAGAAATTTAATAATTGTTTATTGACACACACATGCACACACAGAGAGAATGTTAGGGGCTGGAAGGGACCTCTAAATATTACCTAGACCAACCTCTGTGCAGAGCAGGATTGCCTATACCATGTCACACAGGAGCACATCCAGACAGGTTTTGAATACCTCCAGAGAGGAAAACTCCACAACTCCCCTGGACACTCTGTTACAGTGTTCCAGCACACTCACAGTAAAAAAAGTTTTCCTCATGTTCCTGTGCTTCAACTTCCACCTATTGCCCCTTGTTCTGTCATTGGCCATCACTGAGAAGAGCCTGGCTCCATGCTCTTGGCACTCACCCTTTACATATTTATAAACATTAATCAGGCGAACCTTTAGTCTCCTCTTCTCCAAGCTAAAGAGCTCCAACTCCCTCAGTCTCTCCTTGTAAGGAAACTGTTCCACTCCCTTAATCATCTTTGTGACTCTGTGCTAGACTGTCTCAAGCAGTTCCCTGTCCTTGAACTGAGGGGCCGAGAATTGGACACAATATTTGAGATGTAGCCTCACCAATGCAGAGTAGAAGGGAAGAAGAACCTGGCTCAACCTACTAACCACACCCATTCTAATACACCCCACAATGGCATTGGCCTTCTTGGCCACAAGACCACATTGCTGGCTCATGGTCAACCTTCTATCCACTGGGACCCTCAGGACCTTTTTCCCTTCACTACTCTCCAACAGGTCTGTCCACAACCTATACTGGTATGTGGGGTTGTTCTTTCCCAGGTGCAAGACTCTACACTTGCCCTTGTTGAACTTCATTACATTTTGTCCTGCCCAGCTCTCCAGCCTGTCTAAGTCTCACTGAATGGCAGCACAACTCTCTAGTGTGTCAGCCACTCCACCCAGTATTGGGTCATCAGCAAACTTGCTGACAGTACATTCTGTGCCATCAACCATGTCGTTGATGAATATATTGAACAGTACTGGTCCCAGTATTGACCCCTGAGGGACTCCACTAGATTCAGGCCTCCAACTAGACTCTGTTCCATTGACCATAACTCTCTGACTTCTTTCCCTTAACCCTTGGGCCATTTCATTTCTGTTGTAACAGATATTGCAGACTGATTATAATTAGGCCTACAAAAAACTTATTTTTTAGTTTTGTCACATGCAGTGTCCTTATCATTGCTCTAAACATCTAATAAATACAGGGGCTTCAACATATATCTTATGTTTTAGCAAATGGTACAATGTGTAGCAGTAAGAACATACTTTTTTACTTTGTGATCTAAGGTAAGTTTAAACAGCACTTTAGAATATGATGCTATGGACCTGATCAAGGTCTGATTTCCCTAGATTTTCTTCTGAAGGCTTGTCCCAATCTTCTAAGATTTACTGTGTTTAAAAGTGACTACTTTTTCCATGCTTGCCAATGCATATATTTATCTATTGAGAAGAGTTTTTAACTTAAAGTGAAGAAACTGAAAATATCTTTTCACCTACTTGCCCCATAATCAAAGACAATACTTCTAATAAAAAAAAATAATAATTAAACATAGCAGAAAGGTAACTACACATATTTTGAAGCTAGCTGTCTTTTCCAGATCAGCAGTGCCGTATACTTGAGCCTGTCAGATGCTACTTATGCATGAGCCTACTATCCCAGACACAGAGCATTCATAGGGACAGTAAGTACCTACAAGCTGCAGGATGATGCAGGGTGGACACATTTTGAGTGGGAGACTGGTACTACACAGCATAGTCAAAAAATGCCTAAGATACACTGGTGCTATTTTCTTTCAGAACAGCATGACTTGGAGGTCACTAGACCATGGGATAGTAGGAGTGGGGATCAGCTTGTCCAACCTTTCTGCTGACATATGTTGGCCTAGCTCAGGTTGCACAGGAATGTGTCCTGGCAGGTTTTGAAAGCCTCCAGAGAAAGAGACACCACAGCCTTTCTGGGCAGCCTGTTACAGTGCTTCATCAACCTCAAGTATCATAGTATCATAGTATCAGTCAGGGTTGGAAGGGACCACAAGGATCATCTAGTTCCAACTCCCCTGCCATGGGCAGGGACACCCCACACTAGATCAGGCTGGACAGAGCCTCATCCAGCCTGCTCTTAAACACCCCCAGGGATGGGGCCTCCACCACCTCCCTGGACAACCCATTCCAGGGTTTCACCACTCTCATGATGAAGAACTTCCTCCTCACATCTAGCCTGAATCTCCCCACCTCCAGCTTCATTCCATTCCCCCTAGTCCCATCACTACCTGAGATCCTGAGAAGTCCTTCCCCAGCTTTTCTGAAGCCCCCTTCAGATACTGGAAGGCCACAATTAGGTCACCTCGGAGCCTTCTCTTCTCCAGACTGAACAGCCCCAACTCCTTCAGTCTGTCCTCATAGGAGAGGTGCTCCAGCCCTCTGATCACCCTCGTGGCCCTTCTCTGGACGCCTTCCAGCACCTCCACATCCCTCTTGTAATAGGGGCTCCAGAACTGGACGCATTACTCCAGATGGGGTCTCAGCAGAGCTGAGTAGAGGGGGAGGATCACCTCCCTCGACCTGCTAGCCACACTTCTCCTGATGCAGCCCAGGATCTGATTGGCTTTGCAGGCTGCAAGTGCACACTGAGAGCTCATGTTGAGCTTTTTGTCCACCAGCACCCCCAAGTCTCTCTCCTCAGGGCTACTTTCCAGCCAGTCACTGCCCAGCCTGGATTTGTGCCTGGGATTGCCTCAACCCAGATGCAGGACCCTGCACTTGCTCTTATTGAACTTCATGAGGTTGGCTTGTGCCCACCTCTCCAGCCTGTCAAGGTCCCTCTGGATGACCTCCCTTCCCTCCAGCGTGTCTGCTGCACCGCACAGCTTGGTGTCATCAGCAAACTTGCTGAGGGTGCACTCAATGCCACTGTCCATGGCACCCACAAAGATGTTGAGCAAGACAGGTCCCAGGACTGATCCCTGAGGGACTCCGCTTGTCACTGGCCTCCACTGGGACATGGAGCCATTGACAGCCACTCTTTGGGTGTGGCCATCAAGCCAGTTCCTTATCCATCTAGTGGTCCACCCATCAAACCCATGTGTCACCAGTTTGGAGACCAGGATGTGGTTCAGGACAGTGTCGAAGGCTTTGCTCAGGTCCAGGTAAACGACATCAGTTGCTCACCCCTCATCTATTAATTTTGTCACCTGCTCATAGAAGGCAACCAGGTTGGTCAGGCAGGATTTGCCCTTGGCAAAGCCATGCTGACTGTTCCCAATCACCTCTTCACTATTCTTTTGAGCGAGTAGTGCCTCCAGGAGGATCTGCTCCATGATCTTTCCAGGCACAGAGGTGAGACTGACTGGCCTGTAGTTCCCTGGTTCCTCCTTCTTACCCTTTTTGAAGATGGGGGCAATGTTTCCCCTTTTCCAGTCTGTGGGGACTTCCCCAGACTGCCATGACTTTTGGAACATAATAGAGAGGGGTTTAGCAACCTCATCTGCCAGTTCTCTCAGCACCCGTGGGTGTATCCCGTTGGGTCCCATGGACTTGAACACTTTCAGGTTCTTCAGGTGATCACAAACCTGATCTTCACTTACAATGGGCAGTTCTTCCTCCCTGTCCCTGGTATTGTCTTCCATAACATCCGGAGTGTGGCTAGAGGCCCTTGCAGTGAAGACTGAGGTAAAGAAGTTATTAAGTATCTCAGCTTTTTCCTCGTCACTTGTGACCATTTCACCAGTTTCCTTTCTGAGGGGGCCCACACCTTCCCTAGTCTTCTTCTTCCCATTAATATACCTGTAGAAGTTCTTAGTGTTCCCTTTAACCTCCCTGGCTAGATTCAATTCAAACTCTGCTTTGGCTTTCCTAACCAGGACTCTTGCTGCTCGGGCAGCTTCCTTATATACCCCCTGTTCTACCTGTCCTTCTCTCCAGGTAGAACAGGTGGTATATAAGGAAGCTGCCCGTAGAGCGTCCTGTGTTCAAGTTTGTGCCTGCTGCCTCTTGTCTTACTACTAGTAACCACTGAAAAGTGTCTGGCCCCATCCTCCTGACACCCATCATTTAGATACTGATAAGCATTGATAAGATCCCCTCTCAGTCTTCCCTTCTCCAGCTAAGGATGCACAGGTCTCTCAGACTCTCCCCATAAGAATTACCTAGTCTCCTAATCATCTTTGTAGTATCATGTTGGACTCTCCAATAGTTCCCTGTCTCTCTTAAACTGAGGAGCCCAGAACTGGACACAGTACACCAAGTGTGGCATCAGTAGAGCAGAGTAGAGGTGGAGAAAGAAACTCTAAGGAGCTGTTGGTCACATTTCTCTTAATGCACTGTAGAATAATGTTTGCCTTCTGTCACAAGAGCACACTGCATTGGTAAAGACTGGAACTGAATTGAACAAGATCGGACTCAGTACTGACCCCTGGGGAACACCACTAGCAGCAGGCCTCCAACTAGATTCTGCACTGCTGATCACAATCATTTGAGCTCTGCTGTTCAGTCAATTCTCAATCCACTTCACTGTCCATCCATCTAACCCACATTTCCTAAGCTTACCTATGAAGATGCTACAGGAGATAGTGTCAAAAGCTTTGCTCAAATCAAGGTAGAGAACATCCACTGCTCTACCTTTATCTACCCAGCTGGTCACACCATCATAGAAGGCTATGATATTGGTCAATCATGATTTCCCCTTCACAAATCCATGTTGACTATTCCAGACAATCCCCTTTTCCTCCACATGCTTAGAAATCTGAAGAATGAGTTGTTCCATCAGATTTGCAGGGATGGGGTGAGGCTGACTGGTCTGTAGTTTTCTAGGTCACTCTTCTTGCCCTTTTTGAAGACTGGAGTGACACTGGCTTTCCTCAAGTCCTTAGGCACCTGTACTGTTCTCCCATGACCTTCCAAAAATTATAGAGAGTGTCTTAGCAATAACATCAGTGAGTTTCTTCAGCACTTGTGAGTGCATCCCATCAGAGTCCATGGACTTCAGGGTATCCAGCTTGTCTAGATGACCTCTAACCCAGTCCTCCTTGACTAAAGGAAAGTCTTACTCCAGACTTTCTGTCTTACTTCCAGGGACTGGGATTCCTCAAGGCTGACCTCAGCAGTAAAGACTGAAGCAAAGAAGACATCCAGTAACTCCACCTTCTTCGTGTCTTCTGTCACCAGGTCAATCACTTCAGCAATGGGCCCACATTTTCCCTGGTATTCCTATTCCTACTAAGTACAGGCCAAATGTGTTCCACATTGTTTTATTATTTATGAGTGTTATTTTAAATACACAAAGTTATGCATCTTTGATGCAGACCTGAAGCTACATTAGAGAAGAACTGTTCAGAGTGAAACATAAAATCTATTCAACTTGACAGCTGAATCTTTACAAAATTGGTGTTGAGAAATGCTTATCAGAATAAATCTATGCCACAAAGTATAAGTGAGATTTGGTTAAATCTTCTCTATACTTTCAGAATATTTTGAAGATCTGAATCCTTCACAAAAATGTCTGTCTTACAGGTACTATTATTAAAAGAAATGTAAGAGATTATTAACAACATTTAAAAATTCTGCTTCCATAACAGTGAAATTCCTATATGAATAATTAAAAAGTAAGATGTTCTAGCCAAATTAAGTAATGCTTTTCTGTCTGCTCTTTTTCACAAAAAGGAGCACTGAGGAAAATCTGCAAGAAACTACTCACATGATTATCTCTACATCAGAGAGAATATTCACACAAGCATGTAAAAGTGGTATATCTCCTCATTTACCTAGGGGACAGTATCAAGAACAGAATAGCCTAGTTTTGGGAATATTGTATTAGCCATGATGATGAAATCTCTCCATTACCATCAGTGAAAATGTTACAGATAGAAATTACTAAATACTTTTATGAAATGATCCAAAAAACATGCAAACAAAAAAAAGGTGTTTATTCATGTCATGGGTTGAGTTGAATCTGTTGCTGATATTCAATCCAATGCTGCTGTCATGTCAGCTTCAAAATGAAAGTTCTGGATGGAACAAAGTATTATGCGGCATGAAGTTCATATTGTAACATGAAAGGCTTCCTGTTTTCAGTTCTGGGTTTGGTGTATTAGCTTTTTCTGCTGGGTAGGTGCGAGATGAGAGGTATGTGATGGGAGTGTGTTGCCAGTTTCTGCTGCGGCTTCTGCATTTTGCTGCAACTTTTTTTTTAATTACAAATGCACTAAGGTAATTATGTATTGTATTATCTCATTTTACTTAGTAAAGCTCTTTATCTCAACCCAGAGTTGGGGGGGGGGGGGAGTTGTTGTTGTTACTTTCCCTTGCTTCTGTGTAGGAGGAAGCAGGCTGTCTGTTAAACTGGCACAATTCAACATTAAAAAAAAAAATAATTCAGTGTTATTGTAAAAGTTTGGTACTAACTTTCCCAGTTGTAATAACTACTTCCAAGCCTGTTCAAAAGCTTTAAAACATCGTCTGATATTCATAAAAATAACAACTGAGTATTTCATTTTCCTCTTTAATGTATACATAATGGAAGCACTGTCTATGAAACTAGCTGAAATAGTATTTAAATAGCAAGTGATTTTTATCACAAACTGCAGAGTAACTGTATGTGTGCATGGTACTGGAGAGGGCACACAATGCCAAAATGAAAAAAAATAGAGAAGACAACAGCTTAACTTCAGTATTAAAAGCAAACCACTAATCAGTTTGTAAGTATCTAAGAGGATAAACTTATAATAACCAGTCAAAATATCTTCAAATCCTCTAGATCATTATAACTCTCTTTCATGAAGCAACTGGTGAGACGTAACTTGAAACTGGAAGCTACATGCTTCACCTGTCTTGAGTTTTGCAAGACTTTAGTACTGCTTCATGTGACATAAAAAGAAACAACATACAGACACCTGGGCTATTAGTATTTGGCAGAAGCAGATATTATGGACAAAAGCAAAAATGAGTAAAAACTTCTATCATGTTGTAAAAGCACATACTGCATTAAGTCCTTTAGACAGTCTCATGCCATGTTTTACTTAGTGACTTGAGGGTAAGCATGAAGTAATAAAAGTTGATTCTGTAAGGAGAAAATGGCTGAAAATATTTAACATAAATGGATTAGCAAGTGATGCTGACAACCCAAACACTGACTATAACAACATGTAAGAAACAAACAATGAATAAAACACTTTTAGAAAATAATCAGAACTACTAATGTCAATGAAGAAATTAATGTAATGATACACTGGATACACTTCAGTTTCACTCAACAGCAGTCTTGGTGTTGTTGCAGAATAGGAAATTTTCACTTTTGGAGATATCAGCAGAAATTACTAACTGAAAGAAATGGGCAGCATTTTCCTTTCTTTTAATCTGAACTGGGAAAGCCTCAAGTAAACAACATACCAAACTGGGACACAGTATTTTACAAAACATATGGAACAGTAACCCCTTGAATAATTTGTGCCAATGGATCATCACCAACACTCAAAATGTCTATCTCCCACAACACACTTCTGTCACCACACATTCTATTGAAAAATCTACACAAGACCTGTGTTCTGAGTTCTCTTAGCATAAACTTGTTTGGGCATTAATGCAAAGCTTTCCAATAAGCAAAGATTTTACTAATACCCATAAAGTAAGGTCATGTTTAATCTCAACAAGGCAAGACCACACAAAAAGTCAACACCTTAACAGCTTTTGATGGCTCTACCAACAGTGTGAAAAATTATACTGCCTGATTATTCTCCATGCCCTCTGGGTCTAGATTAGAAGCTTGCTTAATTTGCAGCCAGGGTAATTTGGCCCAGATATTATTTTAAAGGTAATAATGGTAAAAAACTGGAATAGATTGTCCTGTTCACTGGATATTATACATAGCAGATCAGTTAAGTTACATAAATTCTTCATAAAATTGTCTGGGTATAAGTGATCCAGCATGAAACTGTTATATAATGACACCTTCAGAAACTTTCTGATTCTTTTGTAAGCAAGCAACACAAAAGTTAATTTATAATTCATACCTGGATAAATTAAATTTTTAAAGGAACATTTGTAAATTGCATGATAAATGAGCAAATTATGAAGATAATCAGGAGTGAGGGAAGGAGAAATATATTCATTTTTAGACTTAAGAATTACAACTGTCAACACTTAGATAACATTCCTGAGGACCTTCTACTGTCATCAGTGCTATTATTTTTCCATACTACTGCATACTTTAGGGATCATACTCTGCCATCCACTGAACAGAGCAGCAACAATAAACTCAATTCCCATCTCAAACACCTTAGACTCTAAAGAAAACAGACAGACATAGGGAGTCCCTGACGAATTACTACAGCCAGGAAAATGTGTTGAGGTAACAACACAGTAGGAAGTAGAGATACCATATCAAAAGTCAAGTAATGGTTTAGATTTTCCATATGTTGTGGCATGGAGAATGGTTTACAGACTTATCTAAGAACAGACTGGCTAACTTCTTGAGCATAAACAGACTTAGTTTACATCCAGCAGCCATAAAATAGAGGGGGGAAAAAAAGGATATAGTCAAATCAATTTTTCATTTCCATTTGACTGCTTATGAAAACTAATACCTTTTATTGGACTCTCTTCAAACTGTTCTCATGGAAAATTAAAATTCTGACTACAAAGCAAGTCACTGGAGATTTGATTCTCCCCTCCAGTTTAGGTACATAACTTTCTGCATAAAAATCAATAGGCATTAGACACTTAAGCAGATCTGTATAGCACTTTGGCCAGCCTAAATTATGCTAAGAAAAAGGTTACAGAACTTAAACCTAGCTTCTTCTTCTTCTTCTTCTTTTTAAATGTGTTAATGGTCTGTATAGGAAAACACTTTCCTTTTTACCACTCTTATTTTCTCTTCTACTGCATATTTTTGTGAAATGTAAATTGATTCTTCTGGTTTGGCACTGTTTAATAACTCAGCCAGGCAGTAATTTTTGGTGTGGCCTAAACTAGATCATCTGTCAGTTGTCTCAACTCTCAGTGAGATCATGTGGATAGTACTTTTTAAAAAAACCATTGTTAAAGTTCTAAAAGAAAAAATAGTAAACAGTAGAAGGAATGCAAAAATGCAGCAGAGTCAACCATACATAGATGAAAAGCATAGCAGAAAACCATTTCCATTTCCCCTTTTTATGTAAAAAAAGATAACTGAAGAATGATTTAAAGCATTCATCCAGACCTTTGAAAACATATTGGGGTGAATCTATAAGATGAAGGCATAGTCTGAAAAGTAATGGGGATAGGAAGTATCATTGAGAAACAGGTGAATCACTGAATAAATTGGAACATGATGATATGACTTCCTAAATTCCAATGACATGGATTTAATTATTTTATTTTTTCTTCTTTTTTTCCCCTCCACAAATACTTGGCTTCAAACCTAGATTAAATGACATTAGTCTTTATGATTGCAGTAGATTCCTAGGCAATGTGTGGACAAATTAGATTAACGTGTGTATTTATATAAAATTCATTATTTTTTTAACAGCTATTAGAATCTGAAAATTAAACAACAGCAAGATGCTTTAAACTCAGTTTTACTAGTAAAATGAAAATATAAAGTAAGTAATTCCTTTCCAAATACTCTTCCAGATAATTTAAGAAATAAATATAAATTGATTTAAAAGTATAGATGTCTGTGAGATATAATAGAAAAAAATGAGGAAACATCTCTGGAACCAACCAAATGATCTGAAGACTACAAAAGGCCTATCCCTAATGGCATATTCCTAAACACCTAAACACATATCCTGAACATTCCTTGACATTATCTACTGCAGGGAATGTTCCTGCCGGCTGTATAAAGCTCAGCCAGTTTTTGGTACAGAGCATGAAGCCCCACAGTCACTCTAGTAGGTAGTTAGGATGAAGGAATATGATGGAATTCATAAAATTATGAAAGGCACAAACAACACAAGAAAGGGACATTTGCTCTGCAGACTGCATATTGTTCTTCCAGTAGACAAAAGAAGAGTAATCTCTAGTCCTGCTAAACAGACTATTAAAAAATACAGCACTTGGTCTTTGGAACCACTGGAATGTCCATGCTACACATTCTTGGGCTTTCTACCTATTCCAGCATGTTACTACAGGGTTAAAAGTACAGAATATTTTAAATGCATGTTCATATCCCTAAGGATTTTCTCTCAAATCCTTCTTAAAATCCTTACCTTTAGAATATCAATGATAATATTGCCATTGGCCACACAGAACCACAGCAGGATCAGGATTCACCTCAGATGTTTGAAGGGCAATTTATTATTATTATAAAGTTGTAAAATGAAATTGTTAAAGCATTAGCTGCCATATTTTACTAATCATGTATTATCCCACCATATTTGTAAATGAAAGCATAAGGATCTTGAAGCTTTGGAGTTGACACAGAAACCAACAGCAGACAATGGAACTTCAGGGGTTTACAATTCACAAATTCTGTAAAACACCCTGTCTTCTATTCATGTAATTTAATTTTTTTTTTCCAGGGCTGCCTTGAAATGTCAGCTCTTCCCAAGTAAGGAAAAACATTTCTAAACAGACTCTCTATGAAACTAAATAGGGCCTTTTCAGGCGACAGCACTGTAGATGCTTTTTAATACGTGGCTGGTTGCAGCTGTCATTTCAAAACCTCACATTCTCGGGCTATGAGGTAACCACCTCCACGTTAGTTACTGTCTGTTCCAGTGTAAAGGTGACTTCCATGCAAAACAAGTCATCTATTCAGATTATTTAAATAACAGAAGTGGTTGTTGCTACAAGCTGAAACTTCTTGTTTCCTTTCAGACATCTGGATTTTTGGATTTCAGAACATATTCTTCCTGTTACCAAAGTTACTTCACAAAGTGGGCATTTTTATTTCCATCTTTTTCTTGTTTTAGAGACAGCCTTTCAAAATTAATGCAAGGTACTCTATATAATTTACAAGATTTCTGACCTTTAATATGGTTTTTGGCTGGAAAGTAGCCCTGAGGAGAGAGACTTGGGGGTACTGGTGGACAAAAAGCTCAACATGAGTTCTCAATGTGCACTTGCAGCCCGCAAGGCCAATCAGATCCTGGGCTGCATCAGGAGAAGTGTGGCTAGCAGGTCGAGGGAGGTGATCCTCCCCCTCTACTCAGCCCTGGTGAGACCCCATCTGGAGTACTGTGTCCAGTTCTGGAGTCCCTATTACAAGAGGGATGTGGAGGTGCTGGAACGTGTCCAGAGAAGGGCCACGAGGATGATCAGAGGGCTGGAGCACCTCTCCTATGAGGACAGACTGAAGGAGTTGGGGCTGTTCAGTCTGCAGAAGAGAAGGCTCCGAGGTGACCTAATTGTGGCCTTCCAGTATCTGAAGGGGACCTACAGGAAGGCTGGGGAAGGACTTCTCAGGATGTCAGGTAGTGATAGGACTAGGGGGAATGGAATGAAGCTGGAGGTGGGGAGATTGAGGCTAGATGTGAGGAGGAGGTTCTTCCCCATGAGAGTGGTGAGACCCTGGAATGGGTTGTCCAGGGAGGTGGTCGAGGCCCCGTCCCTGGGGGTGTTTAAGAGCAGGCTGGATGAGGCTCTGTCCAGCCTGATCTAGTGTGGGGTTTCCCTGCCCATGGCAGGGGGGTTGGAGCTGGATGATCCTTGTGGTCCCTTCCAACCCTGAATGAAACTATGAAACTATGAAACTATGAAACTATTTTCTCCAGAAAATTTGTGTGACTGTATTGAAGTCTGCTGGTACAATTAAGGTAATTAACTGAGATTTGTGTGCTCCCATTCAGTTTTTTTATTTTTACTAATCAAGTTCTTGTGTCCTACCTGACTTACTCTGTAGCCATTTCATTTTCCTGATGCACACCTAATCTTTTCTTTGTGCTGAGTTTTGATATATAATTTACTTTTTAAATTCACACTTCCATTTTTAAAAATATTTTTAATTTAAGAATGGTGGATAAACATTTACTAAGATTTAAACATTATGTATCTTGTCAAGAATAGTTCAATTTCTCTAATGAACAGAAGCAGATGTGCAAATATGCATATTCATGCACGATGCTTCACACGACAAAGTGCAACTCTGATCAGCACATTTCTCCACAAGGCTGCAGTATTTCTGCAAAGTTCTTTAGGAATTTCATTGTTCTTTATATCACTACACAGCCCTAGAAGACCTCAAATTTCTTTCTAAAACTTCAGCTAAGAAAATATTGTGAAAGAATCTCAACTTTCATTTTCACAGACTTTTTTCCCAGGAAAATGTGAAAATACAGTGCAGTGCCAAGACAGTTTCAGGTTTGCAGCTGTGTGTAGGAATGGACCACTATAGGTAGCAGTGGGAATTTGGGGCAGGAGCCCCCAGGGATGCAGAGGAAGGGGTCAAGCTAGCTGCCTAGGAAGCACAGGGACCTTGAAAAGAACCCCTTATTTCTGACACAGCCACACACAGAGCTAGTGAAGCTGCATCCATTCATACTACAGCAGTATGATGAAGTATAGCCCTGTGTAGGATGACTGGTAACTATTCTTGTGGAGGCTGACTCTTCTAAACAGCAACTTTTGCTGCTTCCAAATCCTTGGGGGCAGTAGCAAGGAAAGCATGTTCATTTTTCTAAGGTACTCAACTCAGCTCAGCAGCTGCAACATATTACAATCTTTGTCCTGCACTACTGAGAAGCCTAAAGCATCAATCAAATACAAAGTTAGTTATTTATTTAATGATCTATTTATTTCTTTAAATATAGGGTTTACAGAAACAGTTTTATAGAAAAACTTTGGATTATTCTTTTTTAATCCCTTAAGGCTGAAATACTGTTGATTAAAATGCGTGAAGTTACCCCTGTCCTTGTAGTAATTTTAAAGTAAATAAACTGTGGATGTTATTGATGCAATCAGAGAAGTTCCTCTTCCCCCACCTCCTTTACTGCTCAAGTTTTTACCACTTGCATACACTCACACAAATAATTTTGAAAATCAGACACAGACAACAAAGTAGCTACAGAGTCCATATAAACTAAGTTACAGATATTTTGCCCTCTCAATGTATTGCAGACTAGGAAGACTTACCATTCGCTTATTACAAACTTACTCTCCCCAACTTTTCTAGGCAAAGGGACAAATTCATGTAATTTTTACTGCGAAACATTCTACTCTAATAATAATAAAAAATTACCACGTATTTTTACCTAATATTTACTTAGATTCAGCAAGAGACTTTTCACAGTTTACATTTCCTTTAAAAATGAGAATATCAGTGCATGGCAAATGGCAAAATATTCTGAAGGACAACTAAAAGACTGTGACTTCCTCTGAGGCCAGAAGAAGTACTATGTTAACCAATTACTTGCCTGAGATGCTAACCCCCTTTACAAATACTTCTGCCAAGCCTTCAGCTATGTCCACAGTGCCCTCATTTTTCAAATTCCCAGGCTCAGTTACGTATTCAGGACAGCTCATCCCAACAACTAAATGATTGGTAAAGTCAGACTACATTTAGCTGCTAACATTCCTTGAATGTCTGACCTCTAAGAGCACACAAAAACGTAGTAAAAAATGTCCCCATCCAGAGTAGGACAGCAAAGCCTATATGCTCTGTCAAAGCTGAAGAGACATTCACACATAGCAGAAAAACAGCAGCTTCTAAAACATCCAGAATATTTCAGTGCAATTCTTACTGAAACCACTTCATGAAATCTCAATTCAAATAAGTATTTTCTCTTTTGTTTTTCTTTCCTTCCTCATCACCCCACCCCCTGGCTTGTAGAGCTAGTTCCTTACTATTAATCTTCCATTACTGTTACAAGATAACTTTCCAGATGACTAATGCTCTGATTCTCAGTAAAAGGTTTCTAGGTTTTTTAGAACATGCTTTTATGTTTTTTTTTTTAAATAATGTGACCCTTTGTTGTAATTAGTTTCATAATGTATGCTTTTAAAGCAGATTTATCGCAGCAAGGTTACTTCTGACTCAATGTATGTAAAATAGTTAAGAAATCCTCCAACAGCATTGATTAAAGCACCTACACTTTCAAGGCAACTGCAAAACTATACCATAATTAAAAGGTTCACCTACACAGGCACAGAAGAAGATGAGTACAGAGGCATGACAGCAGGAGAGGGAACCCCAACAGCTCAGGCAGAGAAAGGGAGCCACAGCCTGGTATGTTCCTGGGTATCTTCAGCCCCACAGGTTAGGGGTGACACCCATAATGGTGAGTCAATGGGATAGGTTCCCTGCAGCATCGTACAGAATGAGGGGGTACTACCAAGGGACATGGGACATGTTATGGGATGCTAGGAAAGATCACTTTGGGACTGCATGGGACATATCATGGGAGGTACAGTGTAAGAAACAATTAAAACCAAAAAGGAAGGGGTCAGATCAAGGTGGCTTCAAGAGAAACAAGAATGGGAAAAAAAAGGCATAAGGGATTAAAAGGAGCTGGTCAGCTCCCTTGTCTGGGATGTTACCCTGTGGTAGATCATAGAGTCATAGAACTATTTCAGCTGGAAAAGACCCCTAAGATCATCAACTCCACCTGTCAACCTAAGATCACTGTGGCCACTAAACCATGTACTAAAGTGCCATGACTTCGCATTTCTTGAACATTCTCAGGGACGATAACTTCACCACCTTCCTGGGCAGCCTACTCCAGTACCTGACCACTCTTTCAGTAAAGAATTTTTTTCTAATATCCAATCTAAGCCTCCTCTGGCACAACAGGAAGTCATTCCTTCTTGTTCTATCACCTGATACCAGGGAGAAGATACCTCACTACAATTCCTTTCAGGTAGTTGCAGTAGTTCAGTATAGAGTAATGAGGCCTCCCCTCAGCCTCCTCCTCTTCAGACTAAACAATTCCAGTTCCCTCAGCTGATTCTTATAAGATTTGTGCTCTAGGCCCTTCATCAGCTTTGTTTTCCTTCTCTGGACATGCTTCAGAAACTCAATGTCTTTCCTGTAGTGAGGGGCACAAAACTGAACACAGTATTTGAGGCACAGTCTCACCAGTTCTGAGTACAGGGGCACAATCACTTCCCTACTCTTGATGGCCACACTATTCCTGATACAGACCAGAATGCTGTTGGCATTCTTAGATACCTAAGCACACTGCTGGGTCATGTTCAGGTGGCTGTCAACCAGCAACCCCAGGTCCTTTACTGTCACAGCTTTCCAGCCACTCTGCCCTAAGCCTGTAGCGTTCCATGGGGTTGTTGTGAGTTAAGTCCAGTTCCCAGCACATGGCTCTGTTAAATCTTATACAACTGACCTTGGCCCACAGATCCAGCCTGTCCAGATCCCTCTGCAGAGCTTTCCTACCAGCAAGCATATCCACACTCCCACCCAACTTAGTGTCATCTGCAAACTTACAGGGCCTCAAATACTGAGGGAACAACACTAGGAACAACACTGGCTGTCAGCTAGATTTAACTCCATTCACCACCCCCCTTCAGGCCACTAAGCCTGTCCTGCCCTCTTATTAAAATGCACTCTACATGTCTTTCTGGGCAAGGGGTTCTCTGTTCTGTGTGTGAGTGCCTGTAGTTGTGTCCATGGTTCCAGCAACCAGAGCAAGCCTATGCATGGCTGCTAATCACTATCAAGTCAGAATAGCCAGTGAGTAGTTTGAAGGACCTTGGAGCTATATGCTGGGAGTGAGGTATCAGGAGGAGACAGCTACCAAAGTGACCAGGGGAGCAGGCTATGAATTTGGAGGCTGACCAAGAGGTCCATTTGCATATGCGTACATCTCCAGGCCTGGTCATGAAGGTGTCCAATGTGTATCTGTGCAAACACACTGAAATAGTTTAGTTCATTAGACAGTATTGGGTGATAGGTTGGACTCGATAATCTCAAAGGTCTTTTCCAACCTGGTTAATTCAATTCAATTCAATTCAATTCAATTCAATTCAATTCAATTCAATTCAATTCAATTCAATTCAATTCAATTCAATTCAATTCAATTCAATTCAATTCAGTTCTGTTCTGTTCTGTTCTGTTCCGTTCCGTTCCGTTCCGTTCTATATAAAGGAGGAAGCCAAAGACCAGCTACTGGGTATGTAGCTTCTGGGGCATCTGAGTAAGGCTCTCCATTTATGTCCCACTAATGGAGACAAATCCTGACCAGCTGGAGTGAGGAACAGGATGTGGACAGTGGAGCTGTCTGTTTCTACCTGAAAGCTGAGTGCTTCCATCTGTGCTGATGTCCATGTCTGCAGCCATGCACGTCTTTATCAGTAGTATATGTGTGTGTGCCCAGAAGGCATGCCCACACTGCACACAGACTGGACACACAGAGTAGACCTGACAAGATGGAGCTCAGACACCCTCACCTCTCTGAGCCATATATGAAAATATGAAATCCAAGATTACATACAGAATTGTATGTATCATTACAGTGCATGTAAACAGTTAAGGGGGAGGAGGGGGAAAATTAAAAAATGAAGCTATATCCTTCCATAAATTTGAAAGAAAACTCAAAGGAGAAACTAATATATTGTTTCAAGTCTAAAAACCAACACAGGAGAATAGAAATCATTAGTGCAATCAGCATTTGTGTTATTGGCAATTTTAATATCCATGACTAACTTACTAAGTATGAATTATTTACTCTTTTTTCTTGTTGGTACTATAGAAGAAGGAAGAATAAAGAATCTGCTGAATCAGATCTTTGGCAGATGCTTTCGTCTGAGCTGTAATGGAGTTTTCAGCAATTAATAGCCAGCTGCACATCCTGATATAATGCCAGATGGGTTCTGCATCATTAAGCATTACTGAAACAAGCTTCTATTTATCAGGTAATGGTCCAGAAAAATAAATCTTTGGTAGAGCAAAACAGTTTTCTTAGGAGACAAAGGTGCATTTCTAGAGTAACTCAGTCACTATTATTTAATTCCATTTTTAAAATTAAGTGCATAAAATGCTGCTTCCTTGTGAAGATCATTCCTATATGACAGTAACAAAATCTGTTACGAATCTAGATTTACATTTCAAAGGAAATTCTTCTGACAAAACTATCACCACTGTTGATAGTAAACATTCTTTGATATTGCTTTTAAGATGTTATTTCTCAGCTATCTATATCTTTTCCTAAAATTACCTGGATAGTGAGAAGGTAGCTTATTACTGACACAGTAATTCTGTAGAATGAGATTCTGAGATCCCACACAATAGTGGGCTACCTATACCTATTCACCTCCTTCATGGATGATTTCGATAAGTAGCTCTCTCAATTTTGGGACTACTTAGTTCTGAATTTTGAAGATAGATTAGCAGAAATACAAAGTATTTTCAACTGCAAAGTAAGTTTATTTGAACAGTATTTATATTCCATTTTTGTACTATGGAACTAATGATATTTGTCAGTGCTGTTACAGAGTTGCTACTGACTGTCATGATAAAGTGCACAGGTTCTACATCAGGAAGAGCTAAGGAAATCTCGTGAACAATTATGCCACTTTAAATCTGCTGTAGGTTTTAAATTATACATTTTCAGAAAACAGTGTAAGGCTGCTGTGCCTTATTCACTACTGTGTGTAGTGAACAAGAAATAGTGGAAAACTGCCAAGGCAATGAAGCAATATGGTGTTCTGTGGAAGCTGTAGTGTGCTTTTGTGCTTCTAGAAGTAGGTTGCACATGCAGGAATGCCAACTTAAAATCATCATACCGTGCAAGTCACCAGAATTTTACCATTTCCTAATGCTTGGATTCTTTGAACTTTCCAGTTTTTAACACATTTACATTTGTTTTCACTTAAGCTCATAAACAGCCATTTCATTTTTTCTACAAAAGCAAATTTTACATGGTGTTAAATTTATTCAAGCAGCTGCATGCAAAATTATGCCTTAGTACATTCTGTAATCTTTAATGGAGGAAACAAGAAATTCTATTAGAAAGTGTCTTTGCAACTACACCATTTGCATGTTCACAACAAGCTCGTGAGAATTTAAGTAGCTATTTCTACATCCCCTATAATTATATTTTTCAGACACCTGACATTTAAAGGGCAAAAAATAGGTCTGGTACCACGAGAAAAGTATTTAAACACTTTTAGAGTGATAAGAAAATATTATAACTCTGAATCAGATTAATAACATTTTGTCCCACTGTTTGGAGATACAGGAAGTAAGGATGGACAACTGCTTTTGCTTGTTACCTTTAAAAGCGGGTGTAAAAGTTTTTTTTTATTTGTATCTCTACTCCCACCCATACCTGGGTCTGAAGGGAGATAAACCCAACCATAAATGTTTTCCCTGTTTTCCTGACAAGACTGGAAATAATAAACTGGGTAAATAAAATTTATACTGAAAGAATGTTTAAAATGGTAATAGCTAAAATAATCTAAATTATTAATATTAATCCTTCCTATCAGGTGCTATCATTCCACCCACATCTGAACACAGATAAATATAAAGAAGCAAATCTGGAATTCTTAAGACTTGTTTTTCTCAGACTTTCTCTATGTTCTTATCCAAAATATGATAAATCAAGGGTTGATAGAAAACTATCCCACTCAAAGATGATTTCTTTTTTACATTAGACATCTTTGTTAAAAAATAACATTGTAAGCAAGCTCTTCTTCAGTGAGAAACTGGTAATACCTAACAATAGAACCCAGTACTCCCTCATTAAGATTCAAAATGTAAATTTCACTGAACAACCATTTTAGGCCAAAATAAAATTTGATTCCGTGTAATACAAAAACAATGACAGACAGCATCATATAAAGAATGAGAAAGAAGCTCCAGGCTCCATCACCTTTTGCCCTCTGTAAACTTTTATGTTTTTGCATTTTCACCACATGCCTGCCCCTGCATTTAGAATAAACTCTTTGAGGCAAACATTATTTACTATGAAATTTAACAACGCTTTCCAAGAAAAACAAAATCTTAATCTTGAATATAATCATTATGCTCAATTGTAATAGCGAAGAATAGGTATGAAATTTCTTAGAAGAAAAGACTAGGGGAGAAGGTGCTTTTGATCCATTTATCCCTCTGTAAATGCAGTAAACTGAAATATTACTAATTACCCTGCCTTCTCACAGGAAACACAGTATCAAATCAACTATTTACCATTAAATGTAAATATCATGGGGAAAAAAGACAAATAAAAGGAAAAAACAAGTAAGTGGTGAAATAGAAACAAAACCTTCATCTTTTTCATTTAAGAAGTATTTAGAATAATAAACTATTCATGTAAATATAAAAATGTATTTAAAATAGGATGATTCCTGATTTCTCTCTGGAATAGTGTTCACCATACAAGTAGGCCATTACAAAATAAAATTATCTTTCTTTTGTAAGGCCCTTAGAACGGCAGATCTAGAGTCCAGATTTCTTAATAGAAAACTATTTGACACATTCTGAGAAACTGATACTGCAAGGTACACAATTTTTTTCTCCCAGAAGCAGGTATTAATTATGATTAATAGAGGATTCCTATTAATTCCTACTAATAGAGAATATATGTGAAGAAGAAGGGAGGGAAAAAAAAAATTAGAATTCCTGTAGTTTAAATATACTTTTTTGCATTTAGGTAATAAGCTGTCCTGTATCCTTCTAGCTCCATTGTCACTGAAAATCACTATGTCCTCCAGGGAGGTCAGGGGCATATTTAAACATAATCACAGAAAACATCCAGTTAGAAGAGACCTTACAAATCATCCAGTCCAATCTTTGACCCAGTTTAGGGTCAACACTAAACCATGTCCCTAACCACCAGATACACATTCTGCCTGAACACCACCAGGGACAGAACTCCACCACTGCCCTGAGCAGACCATTCCAATGTTTGATAACCCTCCCTGTGAAGAAATATTTCCTAGCATCCAGCCTGAACCTCCCCTGGTGCATCTTGAAACCATTTCTTTTAGTCATGTCACTTGACACCCAGAAGAAGCTGGCCCTCTCCTCACCCCAACCTCCCGTCAGGTAGTTGTAGTGAGACATGAGGTCTCCTCTTAACCTCCCCCTCTTCAGATTGAACAACCGCAGCTTCCTCAGACACTCCTTGTAGGTCATATGCTCCAGGCTCTTCACCAGCCTCACAGACCCTCTCTGGACGTGCTCCAGAAGCAAAATGTCTTTCTTGTAGTGAGGGGCCCAGAGCTGAACACCGTGCTTGAAGTGTGGCCTCACCAGTGCCAAGTACAGGGGAATGATCACCTCCCTGCTCCTGCTGGCCACAGTGTTTCTAATACAAGCCATGATGCTATTGGATTTCTTGGCCATCTCGGCACACTGCTAACTCTCATTTGATTGTCAACCAGTACGCCCAGGGCCCTCCCCAAGTTGCAGCTTTTCAACCACACATTCCCCAAGTCTGTAGCTTACCATGGGGCTGCTGTGACCCAGGTGGAGGACCTGGCACTTGTCCTTGTTAAATTTCATACATTTAGCCTTGGCGCATTGGTCTAACCTGTCCAAGTCCCACTGAAAAGCCTCCCTACCATCTAGCAGATAGCTGCCCAGCTTGGTGTCATCTGCAAACTTACTGAAGGTGCATTCAATCCCCTCATCCAGATCATTGATAAAGATATTAAAGAGAACGGGCCCCACTGCTGAACCCTGGGGGACACCACTGAGCACCAACCAGACTTACCTCCATTCACCACCACTGTTTGGGCCCAGCCATGCAGCCAGTTTTTAATCCAGTGCAGAGTGCACTCATCCAAGCTTTCTGCCCTGAGTTTCTGAAGGACAATGCTGTGGGAGACAGTGTCAAAGGCTTTAACAAAGTTTGGGTAGACAAGGTCCACAGCACTTCCCTCATCCACTAGGCAGGAGATCAGATTAGCCAGACAGGACCTACCTTTCATAGACCCAAATTGACTGGGCCTCATTGCCTGGTTGCCTTCTAAGTGTCATGTGTAGTGGCTGGAGAGCTCCCAAACAGAGAGGGACCTGGGGGTGCTGATCAACAGCTACCTGAATATGAGCCAGCAGTGTGCCCAGGTGGCCAAGGGGGCCAATGGCATCCTGGTCTGCATTAGGAATAGTGTGGCCAGCAGGAGCAGGGAGGTCATTGTGCCCCTGTACTCTGCTTTGGTTAGGCTGCACCTTGAGTACTGTGTCCAGTTCTGGGCCCCTCAGTTTAAGAAGGACGTCGAGACACTTGAACATGTCCAGAGAAGGGCAACAAGGCTGGTGAGAGGCCTTGAGCACAAGCCCTATGAGGAGAGGCTGAAGGAGCTGGGATTGTTTAGCCTGGAGAAGAGGAGGCTCAGGGGTGACCTCATTGCCCTCTACAACTACCTGAGGGGTGGTTGTAGCTGGGAAGGGGTTGGTCTCTTCTCCCAGGCAACCAGCACCAGAACAAGGGGACACAGTCCCAAGCTGCGCCAGGGGAGGTTTAGACTCGAGGTGAGGAGGAAGTTCTTCACCGAGCGAGTTGTTCGTCATTGGAATGGGCTGCCCAGGGAGATGGTTGAGTCACCGTCCCTGGAGGAGTTCAAGAGGAGACTGGACGTGGCACTTGGTGCCATGCTCTAGTCATGGGGTCTGTGTTGATAGGTTGGACTCGATGATCCTCGAGGTCCTTTCCAACCTAAGTTATACTGTGATACTGTGATACTGTGTTGACACTCAAGATGACCTGCTCCATAACCTTTCCTGGTACCAAGGTCAGACTGACAGACCTATAGTTCCCTGGATCATCCTTTCAGCCCTTCGTGTAGATGGACATCACATTTGACAGCCTCCAGTCAATTAGGACCTCCCTGGTTAGCCAGCAGTGTTGACAAATAATGGTGAGTGGCTTTGTGAGCACATCTGGCAGCTCCTTAAGTACTCGTGGGTGGATCCCATCCAGTCCCATAGATTTTTTTCCAATAATGAAATAAAGGTACAGTTAAATGTAAAATACAGCTTTAGTGTTGTAATGACTGACAAACAAGTAGAATACTTAATGGAGAATGGAAAAGTGAAAAGTTCATTTTCAAATATTGTGTCATGTTATTTTGTAATCCTTCTAGCAATCACTCTTTGTAGAGATCTTATCTTATATTCCAAGTTAGTGACATAACAAGTAAGCAGCAAGAGAAAAATCATGGCATGTGGAACTGTGCCCTTTAGCACATTGGGAATAGAATAGAATAGAATAGAATAGAATAGAATAGAATAGAATAGAATAGAATAGAATAGAATAGAATAGAATAGAATAGACCAGGTTGGAAGAGACCTTCAAGATCACTGCGTCCAACCCATCAACCAATCCAACCCACCTAAACAACTAACCCATGGCACCAAGCACCCCATCAAGTCTCCTCCTGAACATCTCCAATGATGGTGACTCCACCACCTCCCTGGGCAGCCCATTCCAATGGGCAATCACTCTCTCTGTATAGAACTTCTTCCTAACATCCAGCCTAAACCTCCCCCGGCTCATCTTGAGACTGTGTCCTCTTGTTCTGGTGCTGGTTGCCTGGGAGAAGAGAACAATCCCCACCCTGGCTACAACCTCCCTTCAGGTAGTTGGAGAGAGCAATAAGGTCTCTTCTGAGCCTCCTTTTCTCCAGATCCCTCAGCCTCTCCTCATAGAGCTTGTGTTCCAAACCCCTCACCAACTTCGTTGCCCTTCTCTGGACACGTTCCAGCAAGTCAACATCCTTCCTAAACTGAGGGGCCCAGAACTGGACACAGTATTCGAGGTGTGGCCTAACCAGTACAGTGTACAGGGAGAGAATCACCTCCCTGCTCGCCACACTATTCCTGATGCAGGCCAGGATGCCATTGGCCTTCCTGGCCACCTAGGCACACTGCAGGCTCATGTTCAGCCTACCATCAACCAGTACCCCCAGGTCCCTCTCTGCCTGGCCGCTCTCCAGCCACTCTGACCCTATCCTGTAGCTCTGCATGGGGTTGCCGTGGCCAATGTGCAGAACCCAGCACTTGGATGTGTTCAATCTCATGCTGTTGGATTCTGCCCATCTGTCCAGCCTGTCGAGGTCCCTCTACAGAGCCTCTCTACTCTCCAGCAGATCAACACCTGCCCCATCTTGGTGTTGTCCACAAATTTACTGATGATGGACTCAATGCCCTCATCCAGATCATCAATAAAGATGTTAAAGAGCATGGGGCCCAGCACTGATCCCTGGGGCACACCTCTACTGACTGGCCCACCAACTGGATGTGGCAGCATTCACCACCACTCTCTGGGCTCGGCCCTCCAGCCAGTTCGTAACCCAATCCAGTGTGCTCCTGTCCAAGCCATGGGCTAACAAGCTTGTCCAGGAGTATGCTGTGGGGGACAGTGTCAAAGTTCTTGCTGAAGTCCAGGTAGACTACATCCACAGCCTTCCCCACATCCACCAGGCAGTCACCTGGAGATCAGGTTGGTCAGGCAGGACCTGCCCTTCCTAAATCCATGCTGGCTAGGCCTGATCCCTTGGTCATCCTGTAAGTGCTGCGTGATTACACTCAAGAATATACCATTACCTTTGAGATTTATAAGTCATCTCATTCCCCCTCAAATTTTACATTAATGATTTTTCACTACTAATAAACATATCTTTCAAGAAAAATCTTTCCCTGAACAATTTCAGTTTTTTGAGTTCTGTGGACAAGTGAGCTATTCCAAACTAGGTTTACCTGCATGCACTCTTTCTTTGAAGCGTTTTTTATTTCTAGAAGGCAGTAATGGTGCATGAAAACTACACAAGAGGCCTTGTGGCCTCAAAACAATGCTAGCTATATGCACAGTTAACGGCTTACAATTATGAGCATCAACCTTGATAATGTATAGACTTACATTTCATTACTCCCTCAGGCTGTGCTTCGATTCATAAGTCACTTGTGTTTATTACCTGAGATGTGTTCTAAATTAAAAAACAACCCTGGAGAATTCTGAGGACTTTCATCTACTGTCTCTCATCTTAAAAATCTGCATTTCAAAAGAAGTCTAGGTCGAATACAAAATGACAACTTTTAAAAGAAACTTCTTAGATGGGATTTAGTTGAAATTCAAATATTTGGATTGGTACAAAACACTCACATTTGTAAATTTGATCTTAATGCATTTAAGCCCCACAGTGACACAGGATATACAGCTTTGTCAGGAATAATTAGTGGATGAAAACAGAGGTGTCTAATTTATGCATTTTTTAAAATCCCTTTAGGTTCCATGACTCATGCACAGGGCTCAACATAAAGAATACCTTTTAATAGAATTATTAAGCTTCAATTTATAAGATCAATAATCGGCTCTGAAAAGAATACAAGAAAATAAGGTGCCTTAATAACCCTGCTGAAACACCAACTCATTCAGATAATTTCAGATTGGTTACCACAGATTTTGCTACTGAGACCAGCCCTACACTTTCAATGGGTATTATTAACAGCACGTAGATTTAGGATATTTACTGTCTTGTAAAAACTTAGTTTAAAAATTGTTCCAAATATTATTAAGCGGACACGGGTCTGATCTTCAACAATAAGCATCCTTTTACAGAAGACAGAAATACGCACACTGTGGATCTGATGAGTGTGAGCCTTGGGTCTTCCAACACAAAGCTGATTGAGTTGAATGCTGGGCTGTGCGGTGTTTTTGAGTTCTTCCTTGCTGTAGCATAGCAGCTAAAATTTGAGAGAATGCTTGAGAACACAGCAGCTCACTGTCAACATGCTATGCTTCCTATAGAGGGGGAACATTTTAATGAAAAAATGGTAATGGTACTCAGTGTGCTGTTTAACACAACAAAACAACCTGTTTAACACCGCATCTTTTGTTTCCAGTTCCTAAAAGGTAAAACGTTTATCCTCAGGGATTTGCTTTGACATTGAAAATCCTGCAAACAATTAGCTTACTAATTTTACAGGACAGCTAAAATATAATAATTCTGTAATAATACATTAAATAGCTATCTAGACACAATTTTCAAATTTGCAGCCTGGTTTTGGGCACACATACAATTAGTAAATGGCTTGACTTTGACAGATATTTAGCAAGCTCAGCTCTGAATTCTGTCCATGTTATCTAAAATCAGGAACTGATTATTTCCAGCAAGTTGTGATGTATTGTAGCTTATTGAAAAATTTAAAAAAGACATGAATGTTTTTATTAAGCAAGGGTAAGGCTGCATTTTGAGGGGTAGAGTAAGGTGGAGGATCTGGATTATTTTAAATTCCCATTTTAAAATCCAGATTTCTCATATATGCACACTGAATCCATGAGATCAGGTCTCTAATAAAAAAGAAATTGCAGTGAAGGTTAAAAGTGAGAGAATGCCACCCCACGCATTTGGGCTATCAATTCCAAAGTTTTCTTGTATTAATGAGCATAACATACAAACGGTATGCTAACACAGGAAAACCAAAGTAATTATTTCTAACTGTTTCAGTATTGTTGCTTCATGTTTAGCAGTGCCAGTATTTGGAAAGGCTAAGCATAAGGAATGTTTTCAGTGGGAACAGAGTTGTATTACCTTGAAGAGAAGGAAAGAAATGCCAAACCTTGTTAGAATGGAATGGAATGGAATGGAATGGAACGGAACGGAACGGAACGGAACGGAACGGAACAGAACAGAACAGAACAGAACAGAACAGAATAGAATAGAATAGAATAGAATAGAATAGAATAGAATAGAATAGAATAGAATAGAATAGAATAGAATAGAATAGAATAGAATAGAATAGACCAGGTTGGAAGAGACCTTCAAGATCATTGTGTCCAACCTATCATGCAACACCACCTAATCAACTAAACCATGTAACCAAGCACCCTACCAAGTCTCCTCCTGAACACCCCCAGTGATGGTCACTCCACCACCTCCTCAGGCAATCAGGCAGTCACTCTCTCTGTGTAGAACTTCTTCCTAATATCCAGCGTAAACCTCCCCTGGCGCAGCCTGAGACTGTGTCCTCATTTTCTGGTACTGGCTGCCTGGGAGAAGAGACCAACATCCGCCTGTCTACAACCTCCCTTAAGGTAGCTGTAGAGAACAGTAAGGTCACCCCTGAGTCTCCTTTTCTCCAGGCTAAGCAACTGCAGTTCCCTCAGCCTCTCCTCATAGGGCTTATGTTCCAAATCACTCACCAACTTTGTTGTCCTTCTCTGGACACACCCCAGCAAGTCAACATCTTTCCTAAACTGAGGGGCCCAGAACTGGATGAAATGGACATAAGCCATTGTCAAGAGAAAAAGAAGGGGAAGGCAAAGTGAACACCAGCAATTAAAACATTAACACTACATCACGTTTAATAATTTTATAATCGTAAAACAAAACTCATTCCAAAAGTCTCAGAGAAATCCTATTTTCGTAGAACTGAGACCAAAACCACCGAACTCACTATTTTCAAAGACACTTAAGTAGGCCATCTGAGAACCCTGACACAGGTTATCATTGCTGCCATTAGAAATAAAAGAGCTGTCATGACTTGATAGATGGAAAAAAAATCAAGTATGTAGTGTTTTGCTCTTACAGTTATTGCAATTTGTCATACACCTTTTGAGATCATTTCTCTCAACAGAACTGTACCAAAGACAGCAACTATTTTCACGGTGCTTCTGCAAAGTGATTTTTTAACACTGGCAAGTTTTCCAATTACACACATTTGCTACTTGCTTCTTGAAATTGAGATTTTAGAGAACTTCTGGAGCATCATCATCCCATCTAATTCCTTTAAGAACCAAATCATAACTAAACGAAGCTTTCCCCTAAAACTACTTTGCATTTCTGCCTTTCCACTGTACCCACTAAGTTTCAATGCATTCAAATTAGGATTTTATTCAGTCAAGAGATTTTTGTGTAGTAGAAAACAAAAGACCACTTGCAATGTAGGATTTTAATTATCCTTGTATTCCTTGAAGCAATTTTTTAGTTTGTGTGCAGATCTGTAAAATTATTCTGTAGTTAAAATGATCAATGATACGAGATTGCTCTGTCTGGACTTTTTTGGTTGTTTCTGTCTGAGTGAGATGAGAACACAGGTCCTTGTTTATCAAAAAGTTAATTAAGAAATTCTGCATGATTCTGTTTTTAATAAGATGTGAATGTCAAGGTCAAGAAGCTAAATCATGACACAGTAGAAATGAAGCCTAATAACACTGAAACAGGTGTCTGATGTGTTGCTAAGATATCATTAGGACTGGGAAAGAGGAGAAGAGCAGTCACATGGGTCCTTAAGAGTGATAGCAGTAATGTTAGTGAGAATAATAGCTGCTGACGTCGCAATGAAATTAGCCACAGCAGAGCTGGATTATGAGGCACTGAAATAGGACTAAGAGAACTCAGAACTGACCTATTAATCACATACAGAGCTAAAAAGCCCTTCTGGGTACTAAAAGCCTGCTTCTTCTCAGCAGTAAGAACATAATTCAATAGAAACTTTGATATTTTTAGTCACAGAAGTAGGAAATGTGTGAAAAAAATCATTAAACATTTTAAAACTTCTGCTAAAGAACAACATCTTGATGGAGGGAAAAAACCCACCAAAACACAAACACCCACCACCACCCAAAAAATCCAAAACAAGCTGAATCAAACAATTAAAAATAAGATAAACAAACAAATAAAATACAATCCAACAAACCACAACCAAGCCAAACCAAAACCCAACCAACCGACCAAGAAAAAAAAAAAGTTAGAATTTTTTTATTCTTTTTTTTTTTTCAGGAATCTGCTATACCTAAAAAATCAAGTATCTAAAACTCCTTATTATGTTGCAACAACGGTCATCATGTTTCCAATTTCATCAATCTGAATCAGTATTGGTGTTCTGTAGTGCTTGCAGCAAGATATGCAGAAAGAACAATATTAAAAATAAATAAATTGTAGCAGAGGCACCAGTTCAGTCTTAGGAAGACCCAAGCATTTAAGATACATAAATAACTGACAATATCTCTATAAAAGTGTTAAAAATAACTACAAAAATTGAGGAAAATGCAAATGAGCAATAAAGGTACCAAACATTATAGAGGAAATAAAAAAGAGCATTCTTAAATATGGCACAAATGACATGCTTGGAAAGTTGTTGGATTAACCATCTTTTAAAACACCAATCTATCTATCATCTGTAGTGACGAAAAGCAAAAACATTTTAAGGTATTGCCAAATGCATAAGCTAAACCAAATATAAACTATTTACATAATTGAGTGAGATAGAAATAACTAGGATGCCTGTCAATTTCAGGTATTACACTACTCTCCAGACAGAATACATAGAAATGAACTAAAGGGATAAAAAAAAAATCTCATCCAAATAAGTCATTAATAACTTTAAACAAAATTAGGCTGTCAATGAAAGATATCCAAGCTGGTAGTGTCTGTTTAGCATGCTAACAAAAATACTACATCGCTTTCAGATACTTAATTAGGAAACAATAGAAATCAGAAATTCCAGAAAAATGTCAATTGTGTCAGGACATAAAGCACAATACAGAAAATCTTCACCAGAAGTAACTGAATTAGTAGATCTGTGTTGCATATGTGTTAAGCATACTGGATACTTTATAACTAATACATGATCATATTTACTGAGATACTTCGTAACAGACCAGGTGAAAAATACTTGAATTTCATAGCATAGTTAAATTGAAAGCTATCATCACAGTTGTATTCAGTTGTCAAAAGCAATTGTGCTCAATCCACTGTTTTTTTTATTCAAATGAGATACGCATTGTCTGTGTTAAAATATTGTAATATAATCTAACAAGGAAAAGGGGAATGAAATTTGCAAATAAACCTGATGATTTAGCTAATGGAAAAAATAGAAAAGAATGAAAAAAGAGAAAAGAGAAAGAAAAGAGAGGAGAGAGAGGAAAGGGAAGGAAGGGAAGGAGGGAAGGAAGGGAAGGAGGGAAGGAAGGGAAGGAAGGGAAGGAAGGGAAGGAAGGGAAGGAAGGGAAGGAAGGGAAGGAAGGGAAGGAAGGGAAGGAGGGAAGGAAGGGAAGGAGGGAAGGAGGGAAGGGAGGGAAGGAGGAAGGAAGGGAAGGAAGGAAGGAAGGGAAGGAAGGGAAGGAAGGAAGGAAGGGAAGGAAGGGAAGGGAGGGAAGGAAGGGAAGGAGGAAGGAAGGGAAGGAGGGAAGGAGGGAAGGGAGGGAAGGAGGGAAGGAAGGGAAGGAAGGGAAGGAGGGAAGGAAGGGAAGGAGGGAAGGAAGGGAAGGAAGGGAGGAAGGGAGGAAGGGAGGAAGGGAGGAAGGGAGGAAGGGAGGAAGGGAGGAAGGGAGGAAGGAAGGGAGGAAGGAAGGGAGGAAGGAAGGGAGGAAGGAAGGGAGGAAGGAAGGGAGGAAGGAAGGCAGGAAGGGAGGGAGGGAGGGAGGGGAGGGAGGGAGGGAGGGAGGGAGGGAGGAGGAAGGAAGGAAGGAAGGAAGGAAGGAAGGAAGGAAGGAAGGAAGGAAGGAAGGAAGGAAGGAAGGAAGGAAGGAAGGAAGGAAGGAAGGAAGGAAGGAAGGAAGGAAGGAAGGAAGGAAGGAAGGAAGGAAGGAAGGAAGGAAGGAAGGAAGGAAGGAAGGAAGGAAGGAAGGAAGGAAGGAAAAGAAAGAAAGAAAGAAAAAGAAAGAAAGAAAGAAAAAGAAAGAAAGAAAGAAAGAAAGAAAGAAAGAAAGAAAGAAAGAAAGAAAGAAAGAAAGAAAGAAAGAAAGAAAGAAAGAAAGAAAGAAAGAAAGAAAGAAAGAAAGAAAGAAAGAAAGAAAGAAAGAAAGAAAGAAAAAGAGAAAGAAAGAAAGAATGAAATGAAGAAAGAAAAGTGAAAAAAAACCCCACATTAATTTGGATTGTTCTTAGATTATTTTTAATCTGGTTTTCTCCCTGTGCTGAAAAACCTATTGAGACAAGAAGCTGCTGCTAGGGTCACTGCAATTTATAAAACAGCTATGCCATGAGACAGTAGGATCTATATTTAATTGCTTCTGCTGTTTGCAGATTGCCCTGTTCACCTTGATAAGGAACAGCTACTACTGGTGCATTCTACGTAAAATATAACAGCTCAGAGAAAAGGGCAGAAATGGACATGCAAGATCACTATGTGGCCGCACATTTTGGGCATTCTACAGAACTACAGAATGGGAGAAAACCTGAATGTCTCTGCATCCTTGATGATGCTACCAAGAAATCTTCAAATGCTCCAGTGAGCTTTGCAGATGGCTCCAGCATAGAACTCTTTCCACCTATGAACACTGAAACTATTCAAGCCTTCCAGTATCTGAAGGGGGCCTACAAGAAAGATGGTGAGGGATTTTTTAGGGTGTCAGGTAGTGATGGAACTAGAGGGAATGGAGTAAAAATAGAAATGGGTAGATTCATCATGAGCGTGGTGAGAGACTGGAACAGGCTGCCCAGGGAAGTAGTAGAAACCCCATCCCTGGATGTTTTTAAGGCCAGGCTGGATGTGGCTATGAGCAACCTGATGTAGGGTGAGGTATCCCTGTCCATGGCAGGGGGTTTGGAACTAGATAATCCTTGAGGTCTCTTCCAACCCTAACAATTCTATGATTCTAAGACAAAATTGATACTGGCATTGGTTAAGACTGAATACATTTTCAAAATGTATTATTTGCTAAAATGAGGTTAGATAACATGGTACAAAATTTTTCCACTAGTATCAATTACATTTTCAAAAGTTTATATGATTTTTTGAACCATCTTCCTGAACCTGGTATTAAATGAATAATATCTTTTATTGACAGGTGCATCTATCTCTTGTTGTTTAGTAATTTTAAGAAAAGTAGCTGATGACTAGCAATTTATTTTCAGATAGGTAAACAATGCATACATTACTTTAAAAGGATGCTTTCACTTTTCTGTGAAAACAGATAAATAGCTATCAAAGATGATTTAAAATACACTTAAGCATTACATTTACACACTTTAAGATGATTTATATGACAGATACAACACTGAAACAGTTTGAAATATATCAGTGTTACTCTCAAAGTGCAGCCCTCAGAAGAGGAAGTACCACTCAGGATAGTACCTTACAGACAAATATAGCTGACCCCACAGAATCCAATCTGGAGTTATCTTGGAGAAATACACCCAAAGATGCCTACAGTGACAAAACTGAACAAACAAACAAACACACAAAAAAACACCCAAACACAAACCAACCAACCAACAAAACACCAAAAAAACACCTTCATCCAGAAAGAAACATAAAAGAAGGGACATTCTGCATGACAGTCATCTTGCCCTGACTGTCAAAGGCTCCACATCATACAACCCTTTCCACAGCTAACATGTAACAGTCAATTATTTCCGTGCTTTGCTCCAGCAAGCTATTTGAAGGCTGCTCCAGAGGCTCCTTCATCTGACAGAGTTTAGAGTACTCTAATTTTCAGCCTGAAGGTCCAAATGGCCAATTACATCCCATTGATTTGTTCTACTTTGCCAACATAGCTCTGAGAAGTATTAAAAAATCCCATGGAGTGGTAGCTAAATCATTCTGGCACACTGTTTAACTTGCCCTTAAAATTGAATTGATAAAGGATCCACAAGCATGAATTTTCTCTTAGCATCTGAAGTACTTCTTTATCAAAGGTAATTTTTTTTAAGATTTGGGAGGTTTTAAAAAGGATCCTCTTATATTCTGCAATCAACCATCTCTCATCACAGCAGGTACATATCTAGAATACAAACATTCTCTGGCATTTGTGATTTAATTTCATAGTACACAAGGAATTCTGATACTCAGTAGCTGAATAACTCTATGCAGTAACAAAATATGTATTACCGGACACATTGGATTCCCTGTAGGAATTATTTCCCAGTTCTGATTTCTTGTCCTGAGATCTGGAGAAGCTCTAAGAAGTGGGCCAGTGTGAAAACTCATGAGGTTTAACAAGGCCAAGTGCAAAAACTCACGAGGTTCAGCAAGGCCAAGTGCAAGGTTGGGCCAAACCCTGCAATTGCTACAGGCTGAGGGATGACATGATTGAGAGAAGTCCTGCAATACCCATATGGTGTACTGGGGATGAAAAGCTGGACATGAAAACCCCGGAGATCAGCTATATCCTGGGCAGCATCAAAAGAAGCATGGACAGCAGCTCAACGGAGGTAATTCTATTGAGATTTCACCACTGTTGAGATTTCACCACTGTTGAGATTCCACTTGGAGAACTGCATTCAGACCTGGAATCCTCCTTACAGGAAACACAGACCAAAGGAGGGTGGATCCAGAAGAGGGCCACAGAAATGATCAGAATGTCTCTCCTATGAAGAGAGGTTGAGAGATATCAGGTTGTTCAGCCTACAAAGAGAAGGGTCTGGGAAGACTTTCTTGTAGGCTTTCAATGCTTAAAGGGGGCTTACAAGAAGGATGGAGATACACTTTTTTGTAGAGCCCGTTGCAGAACAAGGGGGTAATGGTTTTAAACTAATGGATTTAGACTCGATATAAGGGAATTATTTTTTGCAGTGAGGGTGCTGAAATACTGGGACAGGTTGCCCAGGGAGTTGCTAAATGTCCCATTCCTGGAAACATTCAGTTAGGTTGGACAGGGCTCTGAGAAATCGGTTCTATTTGAAGATGTTCCTGCCAGCTGCAGGGGTGCTGGTCTAGATGACCTTTAAAGGTCACTTACAACCCAAACCATTCTATGATTCCATGATTCTATGATTCTGTGTGCTCTTCATGTAGGACTCCACAAGAAACCCAGAACACCAGACAGTATGTTTGTTTTTTTCCCCTAGATACATGAGCAAATTGGCTCTTTCTTCACAGTATTCCTTACCAAACACTTAGTGATAGTACAAAACTTACATGGATAAGAGTACAAGATACTAAAGTTTCTTGATACCAGAAATATGATGACTCTTAAAAACTGTAGCCGTCACTGGTGCTGTGACACATCTCATTCCAACTGCACTGATGTCATCAACTTATGTTCCTGAAAGCTAAAACCAATGCCTCTTGAACACTCAGCATTTTCAGAGCATTTCAAGTACTGGCAAATAGCTAGGAAAGAAAAATAGTTTTCTCAGAAATTTAGGTATGCTTCTAATTATCTCATTCTGTGTTTTCAGAAAGTGACAATTTAAAAAAAAAAAAAAAGTGTATTTTCAACAAGGAAAATATGGTATCATTATTGTTTTGATGAGGTTTTCAACATTTTCTGCTTTCCAAATTCTTGCTGTTACCCATGCTATTGATAACGGAAAACAATAGAACAACTTTCTTTACCAGGCTTCAGAGGCAGCTCAAGAACTTAGGATATAAATGAAGGGCTTTTGAAAATACTGAGAATATAATATTAAAAGATTTTAAATCTCTGGCTAGCAGAGATAGAGGTTCATCATTACTACAAACTCAATGCAGTCTGCATTTCTGTCTTGAACATGTCTGCATGGATGATGTTTTGACTCTGTTGTTTCTAGACCCACGTGTACAAGACTTCACTAGTTTTATTCTCTCAGTACACCTGGATTGCAATAGTAAGTCATTTCATAAAAGACTGCAAAGCCCAGTCACTTCCCTCTGCTGTGACTCACCTGCACATACTTAGCTTGAAGGTTCAACAGCCAAGTAGCGCTGAGCTGATGTCAGGCTCTGCAAGGGCTCTGTCTGGCCAGCTGCACTGCCAGAACACAGAAGTCCTTCCGTCAGTGAAAGCACAATCTGAAAGCACTTTCTAACCAATTCTGGTTTCCAAAAGAACTTAAATTTTAAAACTCCTATCCTCAAAAATTTGTTTGAAATCAGGCAGATTCCAAACCTATAAAGCGGGTTTGATAGGTATGTATGATCATGTAGGTCTCATTTCATTAAGAAATTAGGGAAAGTAAAATTCTCTTATACAAATAGTTGAATGTTCAAAAGAGAGTCCCAAAGTACTTCCTGCCTACCATTCTGCATCTGTTCCAATGATTAATTTCCAGTAAAATACCTGTGAATATGTGGGAAACAAATGACAATTCAGGAAAGCAATAAATTTAAACTCACAGTCACAAGTATGCTTACATACTTTGTTTTCCAACTATCAAAAACTTTAAAAAGTGCTGCATAAGGAGATGAGCAGTCCTTCCAGCAGGCTTTTGTATCTTTTTTTTTTGGGTGGGGGTGCAGAAGAGGTGGAGGATGGCAGAAATGAAGTATTTCATCAAAGGATAAGAGGAAAAAAAAATCTTGCTGTTATTACTCCATATGTTTGGTTTACTTAGTGATTTTTTTTAAAGCAGTTGCCTTTACCCATCTGATCAGATCTTTTAAAATGCAGTTTCTAAAGGCAGGCCTTGATACATTGTCATGTGTTCTCCTTCAGGAAGTAGATTAATTTTACCTTTCAGAATTATTTTCTTTTATATATAATAAATGAGAAAAGAGCCTGAGTATTCAATCTTATTGTAAGATTGTGTGAACTGATGACTCAAAGATGTTCGTTATGCAAATAGTCGCTTTGCAGGGGATAAGCAATGCTCTAAATCATTATCTCTTAAAATCCTTCTTCTACTTCATGGAACAATCAAATGAGCCTCTAGCTGGTACAATTCCTACCTTATTATGACTTAATCCCCGATTCCTGCTTGGGTGCCATAAATAGCAATATATTAGCTCAGCTGCAGCTCAGCATGCATACCTTTTCATGACTGTGACATTCCCAGTGGCAGTTCCTTCACCACAAGCCACATCTACTTGCAAAATGCACTTACACAGAAAGAAATATGATTAGGCTGTGAGGATTGTATAGCACATAGAAATTTCACTCTCGATAAAGATACTGTATAGAATAGAGTTATGCTGTGTCATCAACACATGATGCAATAAAGTAACCATTAAAACCATTTAACACTTGAAAATGCATATTATATAGATGACACAGCACCTTAACTGCATTTTCACCCAGCTGTAACTTCCTAAAAAATAAAGACGGTTAATATCCCAAACTAATCTAATATTGGAAAGGGTAATTTCAGTATTTGTGGGCTGTACATTCCAAATACTGTGGGATTAGGAAAGTAGAAAAAAGAAACAGAAGTCATTAACTAGTGTCCTCCTCTGGGCAGTTCCTAAGACACCACACTTTCATGGGACAAGTCAGTGCAGTACAGATATTCCAGAAGGGAGAAACCACTTCCTATGGTAGCTATTTAGTGGGGCTGGAAATTCTCAGGGGTAATTGCAGTGTCACTCCTGCACTTTTAGACTGAAGAGCATTTCAAGGACACATAAAATCAAAGTCTCAAACAGTATCCGGGAAAGAAAAGGTATTTGTTGATTAGTAACCTTCATCACATCTCCATTTCAACATCTCTGTGTTAAAGCACAGCCAAAAAAATTACTCTCACACCGTTAAGAGCAATGTGGAAGAGATGAAAGCGTGCTAAAAAAATAAAAGAATGCAGAGCTAGCCATCAAGCCTAGCATTCAAGGAATGTACCTCCCCACTTTTCTCCCAGGTATAATTTTCTCCGTATCTCAATACTCTAGTACAAGATGAGGAAAAGGATTATTCTAATTTTGCCATGTCTATTTGGTGTATGACTTGTTTGGAAACCAGCTTTCTATCGTCATTTTTGTTGCCTATTACTACAGCACTACAGTTTGCTTGCTCAGGTATGTATGCATGTATGTATGTACGTATGTATGTATTTATAGGGAGACTGTAGAAGGTAAGACACTATAAAGATGACATGATGGGGTGTCAAAGAAATGAAATTATGTGGCTAATCTGGAACGTCTATAAAAGTTCACACCCATTCACAAATTAAAATACTGAGGAAAGGCAAACACAAGATCTTAATAGCAGTTATAGACCATCTTTGGTAGAACAGTTATGCCATGAGATGTATTGTATGAAATGAAACAACAGGATTATGATGGACAGAATACATTAGAGTAACAGTTTTGAAGAAAGGTGCAGGGAACTCTCAGATACTCCATGAATTGAAAAACACTGGATAAAATACCTCTGAGTTCACGAATTAAATAAAGTATCTTAACTTGGAAATCTAAATTATTATTTAGATGGCTAAATATAAATAAGTTAATAGATGCAATAGAATTGCATCAATATGCAAAAGATATTAAGTCCTCAGAGCAGTATTAATTTACTAAATAATTCTGCTGTCAGAAGACAGTATGAAATATAAATGGCTATTTCACAATACATCTAACCCATTAAAACTTCATTAGTTTTGTCCTTAGTTGAGCATTGATTTTTCATTCATTTCTAAATGGGATACTTGTTTCTTCCTCTGAAGTTTTAGGATGAGGTATGGATGATACATCTCACTCCTTTTTCAGTTATTGCACTTATTCATTTAAATATGAATTATCCAAAAAGGAAATACTGGAAGATGACAATCACAGACTATGAAAATTAATTTCATAAATAGTCTAAGAAGCATAAAAATCTTAAGACTTTGACATGTGGATTTTTAATTATTTCATATTTGGTAATAAAGCACAATTAAAAACTGAAGTCCAGTTTTGCAAAACCAAACTTTCCCCTTTAGATAGCATTCAAACCCACAGTTAACCTGCTAATTTGAATCTATTATAGTTTCATAGTTTCATAGTTTCATTCAGGGTTGGAAGGGACCACAAGGATCATCTAGTTCCAACCCCCCTGCCATGGGCAGGGAAACCCCACACTAGATCAGGCTGGACAGAGCCTCATCCAGCCTGGTCTTAAACACCCCCAGTGACGGGGCCTCGACCACCTCCCTGGACAACCCATTCCAGGGTCTCACCACTCTCATGGTGAAGAACCAAGTATCTAGTTGTACACTAAAAGAAAATAACACTGTAATTAATAATTTAATCCTGTTGTGACAGGACAAGGTATAATGGAAGAAGTTAGCTTCAGATTAGACATTTGAAGGAAATTCTCATCATGAGGGTGGTGAAGCATCCTACAGAAGTCGTGGAAGCTCCAACCCTGAAAGTGTTCAAAGCCAAACTGGATTTGGCCTTGGGCAACCTGGTTTAGTAGGAGGTGTCCCTGCGCATGACTAGAGCAGGTTAGAAACGGATGATCTTTAAGATCCCTTCCAACTCTAATAATTTGTGATTCTATGATTTGTTAATGAAAATCTGCTCACTTCCCTAGAATCCAGACTCAAGTATCATTTGGATATTTGAGCTGCTGTGGTTGATGCTTCTACTGTAAACAGAAAGGCTATTTCACCTTCAAGTTCTTCCCCAGTTCTGAGTCTGCAAGGTATACTAAAAAGAAGTTGTATGTTTTTCCCAATTTAAAGGAAATTAAACTCAAAAAACTTTAAATTGCTTGTGAATAACAGAGGCTATTTGACATCATCAGAAAACAAATCACTCTTAGATGGTTTACGAGATCTTTAAAATCTGTTCCAATAAATTTGTAAAGAAAAATAAATCCATATGATAAACAGGTAACTGATTTAATTCTTAGCTACTGACCATGTTAAAAATTTCATTGCAGATGAAAAGACTTACTCATTTTGCATTGTAGTAAAATTAGCTGTTTTCCTGAAGGGGACAAGCTCTCACCTGCCATATTGAAGTAACCAAATTAAAATGCAACAGTATGAAATAATAACCTAAACCAATTGCTTCAGATAATTGAAAATATGAAGCCCTGCTACTTAGAGAAAAAAAAAATTAAACCTTTCATGTAACTTCTTTTTGCAAAACTCCTGAAAAAAAAGTTGTTCTATAAAATTAAACAGTTGCTGCATATGAAGACTAGAGATTCTCCATTTAAGAGTTCAACTAAGCTAACTAAAATAAACAGTTCCCCTTATATGAATGAATTTGAGACTCAGGTATACTCAGTTTAACAATAGTTTTCCAGCTGGTAAGTATCTTCAGGCAACGGTTTTATTCAGTTCTCAACAGGAAGAGGGTTACTGCCCAAATAAGGCAAAATATTTAATTTCACACCACTTTCCCATACTAATTTTTTAAAAGTAGTAATGAATTCTCAAATCAGTCTAGGAATATGAACTTAGCTAGTTTTAAAAGTGAAGAAATAAATACCCCTTGCTTCAGTTAAGATTTTCATATACTTTCTAATATGAATGGCTCTGGAATATGAATGGCTTTGGCACTTGAAAATAGTCTCCTAAGAAAAAATCTTAATTCCTTTTACAGATTCTGTATTTGGTTGTATCCACTCCTTTTAAACTTTTTAGTCTGTGAGCTCTATTTTCCTAGTTCAATAGAGTGAGTCACATAGAGAAGACTACTGCATTTATTAACAGCTACCAACCAGTATTTTTTTCATTGGCAGGTTGATATATTGTTGTAAGAGTTAAAGCAAAAAATACCTTAAGTAATTCTACTATTATCAAGGAGTTATCCAATCATTAAAAAAAATACCAACAAACACGTATTCAGTTAAGATTTCAGAATACAATACATAATAAATACCAGTGTTAAACTTGCCATTTAGTATAGTGTAGAAGTATAATCTATTAGCTGTAACCTGTATTTGTTGACCAACCTTCTTCAGATGTGTAATTGTCAGCTTTCAACATTTTAATGGTTCTTTTCTCTCCTCCCTCTACTCTTCTCCCACCCACTCACAAATGCTATGTTGAAAATATCACACAAAGTAACTTAATCAAACTTAAGTTATTTCCTAATGCCCAGTACATGGATTTCAAGCAGACTAGAATACTTAACACTGTCATTTCTTTTCCAAGCAGGACCCAAATTCAAGTGAACACCTCTGTGAATGAAAGACTGTACTCACCTAAGTCAGGCCAGTATGTTTAGAAACAACTTAAGTACCCACAAATCTATTTACAAAATAGTTTATAAATGAAACAGCATAAATAATAGTTAATCAACATGTTTAACGTACTAGTCATTTTTAAATGCTTTCTTTCTCCACTATTATTTTTTAAGAACTGGAGGTGCTACAAAGATAATTACAGGACTAGATTATCTGTCTATAAAGAAAGGCTAAAGGATTTGAGATTTTTTAGCCTAGAGAAGATTGGGGGGACGATCTTATCAATCCTTATAAATACTTAAAAGGTGGAAGTCATGAGGATGAGGCCAGTGCTGCTCAGTGACAGGAGGTAACAGGCACAAACTTCAACACAGGAAGTTCTAACTAAACATGAGAAGCAGCTGCCCAGATAGGTGGCGAAGTCTCCATCTCTGGAGTTATTCAAAACCTACCCTGATGCCATGCCATGCAACCTGTTCTAGGTGAACCTGCTCTGCCAGGGTGATTGGACTAGATGATTTCCAGAGGTCCTTTCCAACCCCTGTAATTCTGAGATTCTGTGCGTAGGGTTAATTTTTGCTGAGTCAAAGTGCAGGTACAAATTAGCTCTCCTCAAAGAAGAAAAGGTGGCTCTTGGTAAGCAGGAAAGAGTGAAAGGACTGTAGAAGGACTGAATAAATACTCAACATGTGTCTCATGAGTAAAAGAAGCTTTAGCATAGTTTCTATTACTGTGACTTGAGTTTCAAAGAAGATACAATTCAGGATTATACCCAAAATCAGCAAGACTTTTTAGAAGTATAGGTTCCTTCAAAAAATAACTGGACTCTAACTTACCCTGAAAATTACCTGTTACAAAACGTATTCTAATTCTAATGAGAGACAGTGTTTCAAAGTGTTTTCAGTCCAAATTCAAGTGTTGCAGTCTGAAACACCAACACAGGTAGTGCATTCAAAGGACTGAGGTATGAAATAACAACTTCATTTATGTATTATACTGAGGACACAAGAGCAAAAGGTGGGCCTTGGCAAATGTCCACATTTCAAAGATACAAAAGCTTAGTTTAAATCTGTTGCAGTAGTATAAATGTATTAGTGATCTGAAAATGCATCTTAAATGATCTTTTTAGTCTAGAACAACACATTAAGGTCCCAACAGGATATTCATCTGTTTAGGATACCCAAAGTTTATATTAGCTCTCTTCGTTTCACTTAGTACCCTACTACACTCATCCTATCTTGAGCAACAAACTTCAAGACTGCCTCAAGGAAAGTAACACCTGTCAAGGAGCATAAGAATACAGGGAATAAGGTGACCTTTCATATTGAGCAGTACTGTGAAAATGGAGTATTAAACAAAATTCCTCAGTCTTAAAAAGATGACTTCTTAACTTAAGAAATAGTATTTTTTACCCCCCCAATTCAGGTTCAAACCCAGATTTCCAAAGGAGGAACAAGATATTCCTCTACAGTATTCCTACTAATGTCTTAAGTACAAAATATCTAAATACCTGAATACTATGCTGAAAAGCAGTTCAGAAAGCTTTTTTTTCTTTACTCACAACAAAATACAAAACACTTTCTAGATCACGTAAACGTGTAAATAAATGCTAGAAACAGTTCATTCTCCATGGGTTAGACCAGTTATTCCATGAGAAGAGCACAGCACTGGGCAGACTTGTGATGCCTTTGTGAGCTAAGGTGACTCATCATGTCCTAAGAACATAATGAAAAGTTTATTTTGTGCATTAGCATTGAGATCTTAATTTTCCATCAGTTTTCTTCAGTTACATATTGTTCTATTCTAAAACAAACAAACAAACAAATAAAAAACCACCAACCCTCCCCCAAAGAACAACTGTTTAACAATGGAAAACAAAAGCATTTTTGGCTGTCTGAAAATCATACAATTCTATAAAATGTACAAATTGACAATTTTGTATCATTAGAATACTTGCAAAAACAGAAGGTTAGCAACAACTGCATACATTCAGGGATTTACTAAGGCATTTTCAAAAAAGCTAATTAGTCATCAAATTAATCTGAAGCAGAGGATAACATGCATAACCAGGCATTTGCATCATTCTGTGTTAGATGAAGTACACAGAACAATAATGATCAAATCCAGCACATATAGTGGGATTAAAATGTAACCAAGAAAAGCTATGAGGTGTTTTGTTTCTTTATTCGCTCTGTTTGTTTGTTTGTTTATCCACTGTCTTAGTTGAAACATGTCACATTTCAAACAGGCAAAATTTTGGCCAAATGGAATGGGCAGTCATAGGTTAAATTTTTGATTGTGCAAAGTTACTCATTTGTGTATTAATTTCACATCTTCACCAGTTAAAATGCAAACATTATAAAACACAGGTTTTTAACTCCTTTTTTTGCAATGGTAAAACCAGAAGGCATGTAGCATACTTCTCTATGTAACAGCCATGCCAAAATTGAATACCATGCTTATCTTTATTCGGCATCAACAACTTAGACAAAATGTAATGGAAAGGAGAGCTAGGTGATATAATTCAGAAGTAAATGTTTCTGAAATTATTTTCAGTGTGAATGGCTTTAAGAGCCATGCTGTTAACACATTAGTTATGTTGTATAATGTGTAATGTGGTATGTAGTTACAAAATCTAAATGTTCCTTCTACTAGCACAATGTCTCCATATCACTAGGATTATCTTTATCCTCATCTAGGACATCATGTGCCCAAATTACTGCACTGCTTTAAACATGTATTTCGTATGCACTTCCCTACTATCTAAACTGTTTGAAACAGTTTCAGACAAAACACCTCTTTTGTCTACTTCAATCTCAATTTTATATGCCCTTTAGAGTGCGTTCAGATTATAGCTACTCCAATTCATGCTCCTTGAGAACATATATGTATTTTATAGCTGCGTTTTGTCAGTAATCTGTTCCTACCTACTATCGGCATTACTAGGAGATTCAGATAGTGAATTCTCACTAGACTTCCCAATGTTTACACGTTCACATTCAAACCCTATCCTCAGAGGCATCACATTTTGCTCATGCTTTCCCTAAATGCACACAGAGGACCAAGCAAGAAAAATAGATCCACTTTTTTCACTGGTTGCACAGCATTAAAACCCTAAACATCTGAAATAATGTATTTTAGAAGATATTTTTTTATCTCCATCAACTCTTCCTCCACATCGTCTATGTGAGGTGAGAGGGAACCAGCACATGAAGGTATAGTCCATGTCTCTAAGGGACATACATACCTTTTAAAAGCACTAAAGCACAGAAAATTTTTAGTCCTACTTCTGCAATACTTGGTTCTGTACACATGTAACGTATATGTATATGATGCTGACCACAAGAAACTTTTGATGCATTGCATCAGCATCTGGGAAAGATTATTATTCAACTAGTAATTGCATGAAAGGAACACAAAATTAGTTGTCTTATATCAAAGATATATTCCTTTTTCCTGTTATCCCTTAATGGACATCTGAAAGTAGCACAAGGAGACATCATATACAGAAAACTCTTCTTTCACCAATTCTTATACACAATATAAAAGGCTGGCATACCTCACAGGTAATGCATAGGTGTGTGAGGTTTCAGAATTAAAAGAAAATCTGTGCCTGGCTACTTGAAACCATGGCACCCATAAATGCTTCTTACAGATGTACTGTAGCATGAATAAGCATATTTGCCAATTCTCTGAGATATACATCAGCATGCCAAAAGCACTCCCACTCTAAATTAAGCTCTATGATTCGGCAAGCACTAATGTGACAGTTCGCTTTCGGTTACAATTTTAAACACAGAATGTATCTATTCCCAGCTACCACTTCCACCAATCTTTTCTAGGCAGTAGGTTCACACACTGAGAGACAGCAAGGGGCTAGCAAGGTCCACATAGGGGCATCAGGTAACTATCTAATTTTAAAGCCAAATAAAAAATAATCCCCGTTTGAAGACAGCTTAGTCAGACGATGAACCCTAGGGGTTCACATGCTTAAAACAATTCGTTAGAAGTACGCCAAATTCTTAACACACAATGACAACGGTACTCCCGCGAGCGTGGCCTGTTCCCTTTCCGACACACTCTGCTACATGAACTGCCAGAAGGGTGAACCATATTGAGGATCACACTGCGGGGTTTTTAGGAAGTGGGGCCGGAGGCTTCTCCTAAAAGGACTCCCTGTAGCCTGGAACGGTCGTATGGAAAGCTGCAACTAAACAAATCCCCCCAGATGCAGCCACCACCGTGCATGCCGCCTCAGCCCCGCTTCCAGCACTTAGCGCCGGGACCCGCGCAGCAGCTCAGCTGTCCCCCGCCCCACCCCGCCTATGACGGACCGCGTTCGGCTCCCGCCATTGGCTGCGCGCGTAGCCGCCGGCGCCGCCGGCGAACGACGCCTGTGTGACGTCAGTGTCGGTGCCCGCTGGCTCGGGGACTGGGCGTCCGACCGGCGTTACGAAATGAGGCTTGCAAGTGCTAGGAGAAGGCAGCTGCACGAGCTTCACTAGCCCAGCGTTTGCCAGGGAAAACCCTGTCGGCAGCTTCTCTGCCAGACAGGGACGCGCAGAGGCAAAAACGCACCAAGGACAAGTCAGCCAGCCAAACATGCACCCTGGCGACAGTTCCTCACCTTGCTGGTTTTGTTTGGTTTTGGTCTAAATGAGCTTCCAAAATACCTTTACTTTTAATATTCTGAAAGACTTAGTATTTACCCAGAGAGCAAAAGTTTTCTGAGGAAGTATTTTTGCCTTGGCTAAAAACCATTCATTAAGCACTAATTAAGACATTCACATACTGGGAGCAATGCATGATGCAACAGCCACTGGTAGAATTTATAAGCAAGTTTACTGTATTGCACAAAGTTACAGAGAAGGGATTTTTTTTTTAATATATATATTTTCAGTGAGCAAGAGCTGTAGATGCCTGTGGTTCAAAGAGGAAACGTTTTAATGATGACAAAGGGATTTCAGTGCTATGTGATTCCAAACAGCAATGTTTGAGAACCTACCATTAAAATGCATTGTTAAAGACTACCGAATTGTTCTATCAATGAGCATTTTTTCCCCTATGTTGGGGTCAATTTAATGTATATAAAGAAATAATCCCTGGACAAACAAAACAGTATCACTGGGGGGGAAATGTCATTATTTCTTTTAAGTCGGGCTAAGTAAGAAATGGGAAGAAGCAGTCCTTTAATAGAGGAAGAACAGACATCTCATTCCTCAAAGGCTTTTGTCATATATAAAAACATGCCCACAACAATATAATTTTTGGGATTTGTTATTTTGCAAAGGAAAGGAGTGCCAAACTGGTATTACTTATCATTGCTACCTCTGTAAGATTGATTTTTTTCATAGCTCAGTTAGTCTTCATATGACATTAATGTATGGGAAAACACAGCATCTGGTAGTTGCCACAGTATTTTGCAAACAAACATTTTGAGTTTAACAGTCTGTAATGTGTATTGGTTACTCACCATATCCATGAATGCCTCCTAAAGGGGAAATTATTCACATGCATCATGGTCACAGATCTTCCAACATTCGTATTTTCCTTGTCAGTGAGATTTATCTGTTATGGTATTCATAGATGCATTCCAGAACAACTGCATGAGCAGTTAACAGCAGGGATTATTGCAAGAATTACTGTAATCCATAAAAATAAAAATGCCCAGGATCCGAAGAAAGACTTCTCACGGGGTTTTCTAGGTACATGTCCATCCATTTATGCATCAGTTGCTACTTAAAAAACATTAAACTAATCAGTATACAGAAAATGTTATGACAATGCCAACAGTTTGCCTTGATAAAAATTCAAGTGCTCTGGGAATTAAAGCATCTTCATATGCAGCATTTTGCACAGTTGGAAAAGGTTAGTCAAAAGATAGTTTCTTGTCATCCGTGCCAAATCAGTGGTTAGGGGGAGATGTGGAATCTCAGACTGCTTTGCCATGTTCAGAAATAAATATTGCTTTTTCTTCTTTCTTAGACACATATTCATCAGTGATCACTTTAATGCAGTTTTGCTTTCTTACAAGCCCAGGGACCAGGATGATGTTTAATAGCCATGTACAACAAACCCAAACTTCCTGAATTTGTTCTGTGGGTTTATTTCTTCAACTAAGAAAGAAGGAAGGAAGTATGCTTTTTCTGCCCCATAAAACAGGACTACAGTTTGATACCATCATGAGATATGATCATATGATAAAATTCAGTTTTGCTGTCTAACCCCATAATAAGGCTGCCTGCTCCCTTTAAGTAAAATGACTAAGCTATCGACTCTTTCACTGCAGAACCTAGTTCTATTTTGATGTTAATACTGCATATAAAAGCTTGTGCATCAATTTGTACGTTGCAAAACGAAAGCAAAGCTTTAAGTCCCGTGTTACCTAACCATTCTTTCTCTCCTGTCCTTTTTTCCCAATTCAGCTCCCAGATAGTAGTTATCACTCCTGACGCTCTGGTAAATATCCTCGGGGAGGTTCTTAAGCTCGAGCTAAAGAGACGGCGTGTATTTTGAAGCAATACCGGCAACAGGCTCTTGCTTCCTTTTCCCTGGACAAGAATTTCCAACCTACCCCTCGGGCTCCGTGTATCCTCGCCCGGCAGCAGCTCCGGACACTGGCGGGCTTGGTGGCACTTTTCCCTGCAGCAGACTGGGCTCGGCTGCGGAGAGGGCTCTGCCTGGCAGAGGCTGTGTTGGCGTCAAGGGGGACCTCTAGGTGGGTTCTCCCGACACAGCGCATCCTGCCCTGCTTCTCCCACGGAGGGGCTGACAGGGAGGACGGGGCGCTGGGGAGAAACAAAGCGGGATAGCGTTCCCAAATAGAATCTGTTGTGGATTTTTGTTTTTGTTTTTGTTTTTGTTTTTGTTTTGTTTTGTTTTGGGTATTTTGTTGTTGTTGTTGTTTGTTTGGTGGTGTTTGGGTTTGGGTGGTGTGTTTGTTTTTGTTTTTTTAATTCGAGTGACTGAAAGCAAGGAAAATATTTCAAAGTGCAGTAATCTGTAGGAAAAAAAAAAGACATGTTGATGTCTGCCGAGATGTAAAAGATTTCTAGGTAAGCTTTGATTACCTTAGTGTGCTCAGGCCATGTATTGTTTGCTTGCCATTCTTTTTAAATGGTTTGCACTGCACCAAGACTTTTTGAACTTAAATCAACCCCTTGCCCTTTTGGACAGGAAATCCTGCAGTATGGAAGCCAGCTGCAACTTCAATGACATTAAAACAGGTGATAAGACTGTGTATTTGATTAAGGTGTGGGTGGACTGGGGAGTAACATGGTAAGAAATTGCACTGCAAATTTTTATAGGTCCTATTTCCTCTAAGCTCAGCTCTGTTGCTGTCACAGCTCTATTCTACAATACCCCAAATTAGCCCTAGTACAGTTGATACTGTTCTGGAGGAAGAATAAAATATTAAACTATCTGAATGTCACAATGTGTTGACAGTGAAATACTATTTATTTCAGTTCAGAAATAAAGAGGGAGCTGCACTTCTTTGTGTATTACTGTACTTTGAGGAAATGGAGCACCAGACACAACAGATTCCAAAATTTAAAGGGGCTCTAGCATCATTTATGCCACACTACTCTATAAAAAAGGTTATGTTTTAATTTTTTTCATTTAAATACAACCATGGTAGAAAGCAGTGTTACAATAGTGAGAATGAACATTAGCTCTCCTCACTTTGTAGAGTTACAAAACAAAGTATGTAATCATGTTCTAGAAATACACACTGTAACTGTTAAAAAGACCAGGTAAGCTATTAGGACTGTTCTGATATGCTCATGCTTTATGTAAAAAGCACACATACACACACAGACACACACATGCGCGCACACTCCTTGCGCCCCCCCAATTACTTTGGGAATACGTACTGGAAAAGAATACAAACAAAACATTGAAATGGCAAGGTAATCCTGTTGTCTACTGCTTTCTCCAGACTAGATCTGCTTGTTATCCACTTGTTATGAAATACCAACTACACCAAATGCTACACAAATCTGCACTGTCATTATTATTTCATATTGCACTTGCCTAACTGCATATATGCCCAGTCATCCCGTGGGCACTGACGAAAATATTTTCAACACTAGGCTTGCTTAATGCTTTGTACTGTCGTGAGAAGAGCTTCTCAACAGTGACCTGGCACCTAACACATGTGAAATCTGTGAACGAGTCTATTCTGCACCTATATGTCAATTTATGTGGTTCTCCCTAGTTTGAAGTTCATCACAAAGCACAGCACCTATTGACTCAACTAATTTCATTCAGAAGCAGAGCTGCAGGAGAGTGGGCAAGAACTCTCCAACAAAGTTGAATGCACAGTATAGGAACGTTCAGTGCAGGGATACATTAAAGGCAGAGACTTTTAACCCATAATGAATTTTTATTACATTTCTAGCATAGGCTGACTTTAGAAATTCTTCTAGTTTAAATCCATGATAGTTTGATAATCAGTTCATCTCAAAACAAACAAACAAAAAACTGCTAAAAATGTTCAGTGACATTAAATTTAGTGGCACCATTTCTTTTACCAGATAAGCAATTTATGTCGTGATGATCCACCTTCATCAAGTTCTTTGAAAATGTAGTTCAAGCACTATTTCAGGGTTGGGTTTTTGTTGGATTTTTAATTTCCTTTTTTTAATAAAAAGGACAACAAAGAGTAAAGGACACTCAACAGCAGATTTTACTTTGATTCCTTGGTTCTGCTACCAGAACAGCATTCCAACCATTAGTATTTAGGGTAGAAAAACATGCATTTTCCTATAGAGAGAAAGATAGAGACAGAAACATCAGTCTGCAAGTGGTAACAGCTCTTCCCCAGGATGGAAGAATCCCAGATTGCCCTTCCTTCTGTGAGATCTTCTTGAGAATTTTCCACTAAAATTAATTTGACAGTGGACAAAGTACGTTAGTAGCAGGAATCAGATTATCTGGGAGTGTTTCTTGCTTCCAAATTGGAGCCAAATCACAAACTGGAAATCACGTTGGACTGTAGAGTGAGAACGTATCCACTTTTACTCTCACTGGTCCTGGGAATATTACATTTCTTTCTGTCCAATGAAACGTCTGCACAGGGGGGGATTGAGAAGTGTATCCTATAAACCTGTTTTTTAATCAGCCTATTAACAATGCAAAATTGCAAATACATATCCATTCTGTTCTTTGGAAGTAAGAGAACAGAAGAGGATTATTTGCATCTCTATGTCTTAATTTCCACATAGTCTTCCTCCCAGAGCACTCAGCTTTTCAATTACAAGCGATAACAGAAAACTCTCTTAAGAATTGACTAAGGTCTGTGTCTGTTACACTGAAGTGCTATAAAGTATTTTCTTTGCTTGACTTACAGCTGCAAATGCACTAGCAGACACCAGAACCTTTCTGGTCTTGGTCACAGAATCAGACTGGTTTGGGTTGGATGGGACCTTTTAAAGGTCATCCTGTCCACCTCCACTGCAATAAGCAGTGTCATTTTCAACCACATCAAGTTGCACAAAGTCCCTTACAGCCTGACCTCGCATTTTTCCAGGGATGGAGCATCTACCACCTGTCTGGGAAACTTTTTCCAGTGTTTGACCAGTGTAATTTGTATCTCATATCTAGTCTGAATCCACCCTCTTTTAGTTTAAAGGCCTTGTCTTCAGGTTACAGGCACTGCTAAAAGATGATAATGCTGAGATGTAAGAATTGCTATTCTTCTAGTGCTGTATTTTTAATATAAAAATCAACAAAGAAGATGGAAATATGTAATACAAACCATGTATGAGCAACAAACTGCAGCAGGGGCCTATGGATCTACCATTTGTGATGAATGGAGTTAAATCCATTTGGTGGTCAGTCACAAATGGTGTTCCCCAGGGCTCAGTGATGCAGTCAGCCTTGTTTAGCAATAATCTGGATAAGGAGATTGAGTGCACCTTCAGTAAGTTTACAGAATAGAATATACCAAGCTGGGTGGAAGTGCTGATCTGCTTGAGGGTAGGGTGGCTCTTTGGAGGGATCTGGACAGACTAGATCAATGGGCCAAGGCTAATTGCATGGATTTCAATATGGCTAAGTGCTGGGCCCTGCACTTGGGTCACAAGAGTAGTGTTACAGGCCTGGGAGGAATGGCTGGAAAGCTGCCTGGCAGAAAAGGACCTGGGGGTGCTGAACAGGAGCCAGCAGTGTGCCCAGGTGGCCATGAAGGCCAATGGCATTCTGACCTGTATCATGCACAGTGTGGCCAGTAGGACCAGAGGAGTGATTTTACCCCAGCACTGAGCTCGGGTGAGGCCGTATCTCAAATACTGTGTTCAGTTTGGGGATCCTCATTACAAGAAAGACATTGAGGTGCGTGTCCAAAAAAGGGCAGCAAAACTGGAGAACGGTCTAAAGAACAAGTCTCATGAGAAACAGCTGAGGGAATTTGGGTTGGGTTGTTTTGTCTGGAGAAAAGGAGCCTGAGGCTCTCTACAACAAGCCTTATCACTCTCTACAACTACCTGTTAGGAGATTGAAGAGAGCTGAAAGTTGGTTGGTTCAAACAAGAAACAAGTGACAGAACACAAGGAACTGGCCTGGATTTATGCCGAGGGAAGTTTAGATTAGGTATCAGGAAGAATTTCTTTACTGAAAGAGTTATCTTGCCTAGGAAAGTGGTGGAGTCCCCATCTCTGGAGGTATTTGAGAGTTGTGTAGACTTAATACTTAGGGATATAGGTTAGTCAAGGATTTATCAGTGTTAGGCAAATGATTGGACTCAATGATCTGAAAGGCCTGTTGGGTGTTAAGCACTGGAAGTCTTAATCATAGAGACGGAAAGTCCTCCAAGTGATAGACAGTCCAGAGGTGGACCCAGGAAATGGTAATTATGTTATTCAGTCCCATCATTCTGCTAGCTCTTCATAAGCTGGCAGCAAGGCCAACTCTAGTTTCATCTCTCTCTCCTTATGGCTCTCCAGAGGGAGTCCTTGTCTGGTAACGTGTTGGGGTAGGACTTCTTACGGCCTGCAGAGGCATGGCTAATTTGTCCTGCACAGTTCTGGCCTGGTTAGGCCTAATGGAAGGGAGGCTATGGTGGGGGAGAAAAGAAGCACTGGGGCTTGAAGTTTATCTAGTTGGAGGAAGGTTTTTGCAGGCTCTCATGTATCCTGTATATGTATTAGGGGTTAAGGATTCATGTGTTCCTTATTTTTAAGTGTATTTTTGAGTATGATTCTGTATTTTTCACCAATTCAACAAAAGTGTCTTTATTTTACTTCCTTTGGGAGAAAAATTTTATCTGTCCACTCTTTAAACAAAGACAAGATCTTTTCCAGTCTAGACAGTTCTGTGATTATGTGATCTTACCTTCTGAATATAAATATTTCAGTTTTTACAGAAGGGGGGCTAGGGTGGGAGAAGTCATCAAATCAACAGTTTTGGTGGCAATACAATAACATACAGGGCAAAATATGTATCTGGGAAGATAAACTAGTGCTTAAAGAAATGCCAAAAAGCCAGCTTTTCATAAGAGTACACTGACGTTTATCAGTATCACTGCTAAATAGTGACAATGAACAATGACAGCTTTTTTGAGACAGTATGCAAGATAAGCTAGTGACTTCAACCAGTAGATCTCAGGCAGTATCAACAAAAAAAGCCTTCTCAACCTTCACAATGATGTAAAAAGTCTTAAAATGTCTTCCAAAAAATGAATGATAGGAAACCTGAAATATGCCATCAGTGACAGGGAGCATTCATTGAGAACAACATCTTGAGGTATATGGTATAGACTAATGTAAGAAACATGGTACTAACGTGAATATTATTTGGACAAATAATGCAAACCTTCAGGAGAGGTTGAAATAAAAATTATTTTAAAGGAGAAGAAAAAATGGCAAAACATGGCATTTTTTGCATGCATTTTTTTAAACCAGTAAAGAGATTGCCCAAAACAGGAGGAAAACAAAGGAATAAAAATTATCAGGTACTTAAAAGTTAATATTGATTCATCTGCAATATTATGAAAATATAATATATGCATGTGAAATTCTCCACACTTGGGATTAATTTCTATATTTTGAGTGTTTGTATCCCTTTATTATTTAAAAAGCCTCCAGGAAAGCTATATTAAAAAAATCATCTTGATTAGGAAAATGGTAAGAAAAGCACCCCACTACATATAGTTAACAGAAATTATCAGTGTGATAGATTTTTAGTCATACAACTTTGTAAGTCCTCAGAAGTTATATTCAGTAACAGTAGCATAGAAAGTAAAGGCACAAATTCATCTCATCAGAATCCTGAACGGAGTGAGCAGATAAGCCTGATAATCTCCTTACAACATTTTAGACTGCTTTACTCACAGACAGTTGTTATATGAATGTATGTCAGGCAAGTAACTTTGGTTTTGTCCTGTTTGTTGCTTCTACCATCCACCCTGCATGACAATTAGCTCATTATTGGACCCCCTCCTGGAGTAAGTAAAGTATTTAATTCATTCACAAGAGAAAAATCTATGCAACTTTAGAAGCACTTTACTAAAAGTAGTCAAAACTGTAAGTATTTTTGTCTACATTCTTCCGATACAGTCTTGTTGCATTCCTACAGGCATTCCACTTTCAGAAATCTTCATGACAAATCATAAGGTCAGCCATGTACGTTTTGGTGTCATACTACAGAAACACCATTCCAGTGGGCTCTGACAGCCTTGCATGATTTCATACACTTAGACCTGAAAATGGCAGAGAAAAATTGTTTCTCTTTACCCAGACTAGGTCTAAATGAGTTGTATGCAGTGTGGGTATAACCCACTCTGCATAGCTTGCCTCAGGGCTTGAGAACATAAGACTCATAATTATCTCATTGAAATTAAAGAGAAAAATTTTTTAAAAAACATATAGTTCCCTTTTGAATGAAACAATTAGGTAATGTTGGTAAAAGCTTGTAGCTATCCCTCAAGAAGAAAAAGAGCTTAGTTCCCAAGTATATTTTTGTTCTGGAATTATGTGCTCAGCTATAAGAGCAATTTGAGCATAACATTCTCCATCCAAGCCCCAGCCCTTTTTGCAGTCCAAAGAGTCTTCAGGTTAAGATCTTTGAAAAATCACTATTTTATGTGTCTTCTAAATTCTTAGATGGTACTCTATCTCTCTGTCTCTTTTCTTCAGTTAGAGCAAGAGATAGTTTGGGGTAATCTCATTCTAAAATGTAAGATGTGCTTAAGATGTGTGGAATGGTGTATCAGTACATCTCAGAGATTAAGTTACATTTTTTGTCTCATTTGAAGCGAAAATGTCCCGTGCTTGATACCACAAACTGATGATATCTGAAGAAAAATAACTGTCCTGGATAGCAGCCTATCTCCCTAGATTTGGAACCACTGGCTCTATTATGCTCATAGAATATTCTCTTCCCTGCCACACAAAATAGGGTTCAGAGGCTTCATTACTCAAATATAAACAGAAACTTTGCATATATGTAAAAGAAATGAAAAGAGGAACTGCAGATCATTGTTTTCTCTTTTCCCATTTGATCCCCTTCCCTGCCCACTTACTGACTCACAAATCTCTTCCATAAGGAAAGCAGGAAGAAGAAAAGCAAACAGTTTCGTTTGCTGACAGAATTTAGTATATTAAAATGGGGATTAGTTGAAGACCATAATTATCAAGTAATTTTTCTTCCTATGTCTTAACTACCCTAGTTATGGTTTAAAGCAAAGCTTGATCTCTCAATAAGGAGTTATGTTATTCAACTCATTGCTGTGGCATATGGGGCTGGCATAACATTAGCATTTTGGATAAGTATCTTCCATGAAACAGAAAGTAACTTCTGATAAGTACAAATTCTAAAATTTTACCTCACTGAAAATACTAGGGTAAAACTGAAATTCCCAGAAACAGTTTGGCATAAGGTGCTTAAGAAAACCTATTTTTTAACAACTGTAAATCTTGGGAAGTGGGCCAGTGACAATTGCACCAGTTTCAACAAGTTAAAGTGCAAGGTCCTGCATCTGGGTCAGGCCAGTCCCAGGCACAAAGATGGGCTCGGTGCAGAGTGAAACTGAATATCAACATGAAAAGGTGCAGGTATTCACTAGGAATAACTTTTTTTAGAAACATTTTTAATGACTATGTACACTGAAAACTGAGCTATACTCCATTCCTATCGGCTTTACCTTTTCTGGAGAGTTGTGAAGAAAATAGTATCCTATGTTTGAGGTTTTTACTGGCCTAAAAAAGCAACCCTATTTTCCTCTTACAACTGGTAATGTTTGCATTTCAGTTGCTACTAATTCACATTATAATCTAGTGAAGATGGTGTCTTTCTATATTGCCAAGCATCATCTGTATTTTGAACACAACTATATTTTGCCAAAGGAATGATAGTTACCTGAATTGAACAATACAGAAATTATTTAGGAAATAGGGAAAAAGGATTCTTTATTGACAATGCTAATGGAATCTTACTTAATTTAGTTTTTTGACACTTTCCTTCTAGGTATCATCTTTTCTTGCATAGGGAAAGAGAAGTGGTTGAGTGGGATACATGAAAAAGCAGGGACACTGCTTTGAGATTTTTTTTCCTGAAATGTCATTTTTCCTAATACACCTGCTTTTTTTTTTAAATCAAGTACATTTTTCTGATGTCCTCAAATGCACAATTCAATTGATTAAATTTCAGTTCTTCATTTATAACATAGTTTAGAATATTTAAATTACTTCTCTAATTATCTAATAAATATTTCATAAAGCTTTGAACTGTAGATCACCCTATCAGAAACTTTAATGAGCAGAGAGTTGTTCAGAGGCTGCTTATTCATGGAAAATATTTTTTGTTACTTTTGAGATGGGAGTAGACATTGAGATATGAGGACATTTAGATTAGTTTCTGTGTGAGGATTCTTGAAACTTCTCCAGACACTATAATGAATTTTGCAATTGAATTTTCATATTGAACAATCTAGATATTCCAATTTCTGGCATATTAGAACCTTTGATACAGCTTTTCTGAGAAAAAAAATTCGTGAACCATATTAGTGTAATTTCTTCCTGAAATTAGCAGAAGTCAAATATTTGAGAGGTAATGCACACTAATGAATGAAATCCACTGGTTCTTAATTTGTCCTGATTTGTCTTTTGATGGTTTAAATGTTACTTATGAGTAGAGAGGTTTTGTCTGTAACTAGCTTAGTCATCAATAAAACCTTCAAGGCCTGAAAAAGCATTTCAATATTGAGATTATGTCATACAAATTATGAAAGTGATATAAGTAGTATTCAGTCTAAAACTTCTACACATTAGATTCTCTTCTACTGAACCAAGATCCTTTTATCTGTTTTTTTTATTTCCGTAATGATAGTTTTCTAACAATGAGTCATATGAAAGTGTCATTAATATACTCCTACAGCCTACTGCTATAAAGAAAACTGTGAATTAAAATATTAAGTGAAACTCTAGAACTCTAGTGGCATTTTTCTTGGGAAATACTTCGTTTCTGACAAACTTTTGTTGTTCTTTCTCACTAACTCCTCATCTGCCTTAAAATTCTTTTGCTGATTCCCAGTTTTTCCCATTTTAAATAGTAATTTCACAAGAGGCATTGTAACAAAGATCATCTACATGATTCTACTTACTACTTTGTCTGAAAAATAATGTTAAGATTGATGAGAGCAACTTAATCTATTAAGCATGTATGATTTTACCCCATTTTCTATTTGTCTTGATGTCTAGTAATTCTAGCTCTTAAAAATTCCTTTTTTTGTTGTTTTTCAGAAAAAGGCACTGGCATATGTCTATATGAATTCCAGTCTCCCTAAGAATAAGTAACACAATTCACTATTATACTACTCCTGATTTTGTAACCTTATTAACAGTCCTTCCTATGAGACTGATATTTCCTCTACCAGTTCTTTCAAAGTTCTTCCACAAAGATCATCCTGTCCCTATCACTTAAGAGCATTAATGAATGAAGACTGCTTCCATATAAATAGAATAGAATAGAAACTGGTTGGAAAAGACCTTCAAGATCATTGAGTCCAACCTATCACCCAACACCATCTAATCAACTAAACCATGGCAATAAGTGCCCCATGCAGTCTCTTAGAATCATAGAATCAGTCAGGGTTGGAAGGGACCACAAGGATCATCTAGTTCCAACCCCCCTGCCATGGGCCAGGACACCCCATGCTAGACCAGGCTGGCCAGAGCCTCATCCAGCCTGGTCTTAAACATCTCCAGGGATGGGGTGTCAACCACATTCCAGGGCTTCACCATTCTCACAGTGAAGAACTTCTTCCTCATGTCCAGCCTGAATCTCCCCACCTCCAGCTTCATTCATTTAACACTTCCAGTGATGGTGACTCCACCACATCTGTGAGCAGCCCATTCCAATGCCCAATCACTCTTTTTGTGAAGAACTTCTTCCTAATATCCAGGCTAAACCTCCTCTGGCACAGCTTGAGACTGTGTCCTCTTGTTCTGGTGCTGGTTGCCTGGGAGAAGAGAACAACCCCCATCTGGCTACAGCCTCTATTCAGGCAGTTAGAGACAGCAATAAGGTCTACTCTGAGCCTCCTCTTCTCCAGGATGAGTAACCCCAGGTCCCTCAGCCTTTCCTCATAGGGTTTGTGCTCCAAATGTCTCCCCAGCTTTGTTGCCCTTCTCTGGACACGTTCCAGCAACTCAACATCTTTCCTAAACTGAGGGGCCCAGAACTGGACACAGTGCTCAAGGTGTGGCCTAACCAGTGCTGAGTACAGGAGCAGAATGACTTCCCTGCTCCTGCTGGCCATACCATTCCTGATACAGGCCAGGAAGCCACTGGCCTTCTTGGCCACCTGTACACACTGCTGGCTCATGTTCCACCTACCATCAATGAGTACCCCCAGGTCCCTCTCTGCCTGGCTGCTCTCCAGCCACTCTGACCCCAGCCTGTAGCACTGCATGGGGTTGTTGTGGCCAATGTGCAGCATCTGGCACATGGACTTGTTAAATACTATCCTGTTTGACTCTGCCCATCTGTCCAGCCTGTCAAAGTCCCTCTGCAGAGCTCTCCTGCCTTCTAACAGATCAACACCTGCCCCCACTTTGGTGTCATCTGCAAATTTACTGATGATGGACTCAATCCCCTCATGCAGATCATCAATAAAGATATTGAACAGGATGGTGCCCAGCACTGATCCCTGGGGGACACCACTAGTGACTGGCTGCCAGCTGGATGTGGCACCATTCACCACCACTGTCTGGTATCTTCACATATCTTAGTTCTTACTATCTGTCATGCCTGTCCTGATGCTTACAATAATTTTCCTAATTGATACTAAGATGAAGGAAGACATTTTTCTATTTTCTCTAGTCCCAATTCCAATCCTACAATGCACATCTGTACTATTTCTCTTTATTTATATATTGTTTTTACAGTTTATGCATCTTTCTGTTCGTTCATTGAGTACATGAAAAAGAAATCATTTGGATTTCTCTTGTCCTTACCATAGTTTACAGATTTTTCTGCAACACAAACTTGGGAAGTTTAAGTTTCTCATAATACCATAATTGCTAGTACCATTTGGGGGGGTGGGGTGTTTCTGTCCAAATCCAAGCACTATTGTGGAAGAGACCCTTTTACCAGATAAGATTTACCCCAAAGAAATCCTTTTGCACCTATACTACACCTTTCTTTTAATTTCCTGTGGGTTTTTTTTTCAGTTCATGGAACTGTAACTCCCTTCCCCCTACCAGTGGATGTACAGATCCCACAGAGTTAGTTAATTTGCAAACTGACATTGAAGTTATTTTCCAATTGCTTTTCACAGATGCCTTTAGAGCCAGTCTACCAGCTCCTACAAATCTGCAGAGCACATGTGTGATGCACTTGCACAAATTGCACAATGCTGTCCTGCTAGCTTTACACACATGTTCTTAGGAATCTTATTTTATTACTTGGTAGGACAGGAATCATCATGGTAATTACCTTTTGTACAGAAATGTGTTTGTTGGGGTTTTTTTGGTCAGATGTGCACAAAATGTGAATGTGTAATTGTATATTCCTCTCTGTGACAACTTTTAGCATTAAGTGACAACTTATAATCTTCCAAAAATACATGTAATTTTAACTTGGTTTAGAATACAAGAACTAAAACTCATCATTAAAAAGACACTGCAGACAGTGTCTGCTTCTTAACTTCTCTGTTTTCTCAGAATTTAAGGAAACAACAGAATTTAAATTGCAGATTGGCTAAATGAAAGCTAATTCAGATAGCAGTTCTAGCAGATGGTAGGGAAAAACTAGAGCTTTTATAGTATTAAAAGATTCCCATCACACCAGGAACAGTATATGGATTTTCTTCTAATACATATTGCTGGATGAAAATCTTGTTTACGCATACGTAGCTGAAATGTGTATGGACAAGTACTCAGAGATAAGAATACAGTGGTTTATAGCAGCATAAAACTACAGATGCTTAAGGTAACTAAGAAACATAGAAGAGACAAGATCTTTATTTCAAATGGTTTAGTCCTAAATTAAGTAGAAAATAGAAGGAAATTATTATTAGTCATTACATAAAGAAGTAGACTAAAATGTTCTTAACAGAAACAGAATAATAAGCTGATTATGAACTACTTAATGAGCTTTATTAAGTGAATATGGGGCAATATTCCCTGTATACAAAGCCATTCTTGGTTTCTTTTTCATCTACTATTTAGAGTACAATAAAGAGTGAACATGTGACAATTTAAGTAGCAAATCTCTCTGGTTTGCAGACTGAAGTACAAAATTTTGTGAGTTTTCTTTCTCCTACTGCATTTATATCACTGAAAATGCTGAGTAATCTAACGATGTCCCTGGTGCTAACCACTACCAGTGTGATTATGAACAAACTAAGTCCTAAGAAGCATCATGGATTATTTCTTTATATAATGCAAGAAATTGAAGTCTTCCCCCACAATGCATCTTAGACAGTGAAAAGTATAATGCTTAGGAACTGGAAGCAAACAAAACATAAACCCACACTTTTTTTCCTATATGGTTTGTATGTTTTTGAAGAAAACTCCTAAATTGCTTATCTCTGTGACAGGCAACAGCTTCAGCTGCTTTATACATAGACTGATCTCCCACCAAGCTACTGAAGCCACTTCTGTGCAATTAAAAACAATGAAATTGGACTTTTTTTTTGGCATTTGATTGTTGAAAACAGGGCTATATAACTGGTACAAAGGCTGACATCTTCAGGTCCAGCTAGAAGATTAATTTTCTGAAGTCAAGGCCTCTGATTACTAGCTACTAATACCTGGGAAATTCAGAAAGCTGTCACAACATAATTTGGCCTTACATTGTTTTGCCAACATAACCCATAAGAAACATGGGAACATTTTTGCACTATGGAAAGCCAAGGCAGCACTGTTTGAAGTACAAAACACTTTACTTGGCATCCCATGCCAGGGTCAGAGTGACTGCACTGATCTTGCCAGTTACCAAAAGCTTTATATATTAAAATGCCTTAGGAATAACCATTAAGTGCAACACAGACAAAATCTAAGACATCTTATTAGAAAGATCAATCAAGAAAATGCATACATTTGAAAATTTCTTTCCCTAAATGTTAATTTTTCAGATTTCTTCTTTTATCTAACATGATTAGAATACTATTATTTCCTTGTAATTATAGTTTTCCTGATAATGTCATAGCTCTTCTAAAAACAAGTTTTGAAAACTCTTAATTTGTGTCTGCCTTCATATCAAATTCCCCAATAAAAATAAATTAACTGGGATAAATTAACTAAAATGGGATAAATTAATGGGAGAAATGGGATAAACTAAACAAAATAAAGGAGGAAGAGAGCAAATTTTCAAAGTCTGTTTTGCTGATGTTCCATATTTTCAAAATTGTGTCGGTAATTTTATTTTTTTATAATAACTAAATGAAACAAATATTTGTATCTGCATTAAACCCCAAATATTTTTTTCCTTAGACACAAATTCTCATAATACATATTTCCTGGAGTCTTCTGAGAATATTCTAATATTGTTGCTCTATGACTTGAAACCTTGTGTGTATGAAGAAACAGAACAGATGTTTATTAGTAACCCTAGGCCAGATGCTGACTTTTTGATTAAATGGCATTGTCCTTACAGAAGGATAACAGACTGGATATATTTCCATTCTGAAATATTCTCCCTCAGTTCATGTAGATAATTCGGGACAGAACCACCTCACTACTCCCTGCAGAATAATAGTAAAGCTAACCACATTATTTTTTACTACCCATATGATTTGCATATAAAAATAATGAAATGCTGCTGTGTGCCCAAGGTATTTAATGTGTGGAATACATACATAACAAATTGCTAAAATGATCTTTAGAACCTTAGCTATATGACAGAAGTATCATAAATGCAACTTAGTGTTTCCTATTAACAATAATAATCTAAAATGTGGAAGATACTGAATACTAGATTAGGTTGCCAGCTAAGCAAACCTGTTATCAAAACACAACATTATCATTACAAGTAAAGCCTGAAGCCAGCATCTGACTACCTTATATCTTCTCACAATGACTCATATTAGTGTATTTTGTCATGTGACTTTAATGTTTTCCAGTACTGGAACAAATAGGGATTTGTTGTCAAAGCCAATGTCTAAACTGTGCAAAGTAAAACTTTGCTTAACTTACTTTTTCTTTTTTTTTGGGGGCGGTGTTGTTTGATCACTTCAATGTGGTACAATGCAATACTCTTTCTGTATAAAAATAATGTAAGCTGATATTTTCCAAAGGAAAAATTAAAGGGCAAACTGATCTTTTTCAAAACTAGGAGAACAACAGCAGACCCTTTGCATGCAGTACACATTGCTAGTCCTCCATCATGTTTTAACACCTGTAAGCCCTGGTCACGTTATAAAACTTGCAACTCCAGGGCCAGGTTGGATGAGGCCTCGAGCAACCTGCTCTAGCAGAGGATGTCCGTGCCTCTGGCAGGGGGGTTGGAACTAGATGATCTTTAAGGTCCTTTCCAACCCAAACTGTTCTATGATTCACAGAATGACAGAATTCTTGAGGATGGAATAAACCCCTGAGATCATCAAGTCCAGCCTATGACTTACCAACATCACACAAACCAATTTCACATCCAGTCTTTCCTTAAACACCTCCAGGGATGGTGACTCCACCACCTCCTTGGGCAGTCCATTCCAGTGTCTAATTACCCTTTCCATGAGGAAGTGCTTCCTAAGACCTTTGACACTGTCCCCCACAGCAAACTCATGGCCAAGCTGTCAACCTGTGGCTTGGACAGGAGCACACTGTGTTGGGTTAGGAACTGGTTGGAGGGCCGAGCCCAGAGAGTGGTGGTGAATGGTGCCACATCCAGCTGCCAGTCACCAGTGGTGTGCCCCAAGGATCAGTGCTGGACCCCATGCTCTTTAACATCTTTATTGATTATCTGAATGAGGACATTGAGTCCATCATCAGTAAGTTTGCAGATGACACCAAGATGAGGGCAGGTGTTGATCTGCTAGAGGGTAGAGGGGCTTTGCAGAGGGACCTCAACAGGCTGGACAGATGGGGAGAATCCAACGGTATGATATTTAACACATCCAAGTGCCGGGTTCTGCACATTGGCCACAACAACCCCATGCAGTGCTACAGGCTGGGGTCAGAGTGGCTGGAGAGCAGCCAGGCAGAGAGGGACCTGGGGGTACTGGTTGATGCTAGGCTGAACATGAGCCTGCAGTGTGCCCAGGCAACCAAGAGGGCCAATGGCGTCTTGGCCTGCATCAGGAACAGTGTGGCCAGAAGGAGCAAGGGGGTCATTCTGCCCCTGTACACTGCACTGGTTAGCCTACACTTCGAGTCCTGTGTCCAGTTCTGGGCCCCTCAGTTTAGGAAGGATGTTGACTTGCTGGAACGTGTCCAGAGAAGGGCAACAAAGGTGGTGAGGGGTTTGGAACACAAGTCCTATGAGGAAAGACTGAGGGAGCTGGGATTGCTTAGCCTGGAGAAAAGGAGACTCAGGGGTGACCTTATTGCTGTCTACAACTACCTGAAGGGAGGTTGTAGCCAGGTGGGGGTTGTTCTCTTCTCCCAGGCAGCCAGCACCAGAACAAGAGGACACAGTCTCAAGCTGCACCAGGGAAGGTTCAGACTGGATGTTAGGAAGAAGTCTTCACAGAGAGAGTGATTACCCATTGGAATGAGCTGCCCAGGGATGTGGTGGTGTCACCATCATTGGAGGTGTTTAGGAGGAGACTTGATAGGGTACTTGATTGCATGGTTTAGTTGATTAGGTGGTGTTGGATGATGGGCTGGACGTGATGATCTCAAAGGTCTCTTCCAACCTGGTCTATTCTATTCTATTCTATTCTATTCTATTCTATTCTATTCTATTCTATTCTATTCTATTCTATTCTATTCTATTCTATTCTATTCTATTCTATTCTATTCTATTCTATTCTCCAACCTAAACCTCCCTTGGCACAGCTTCAGGACATGCCATCTCATCTTGTCACAAGCTGACTGGGAGAAGACCCTGATCACCACCTTACTACAATTTCCCTTCAGGTAGTTGTAGAGTGTGATAAGGTTCCCCCGAGTGTCCTTCTCTCCAGGCTAAACAGTCCATGAGTTTTTTTCTCTAGATGGTTGGACATACAGCATCTCCACTGAATTAATAGGATTTTGGAAAGCTCAACACTTAAAAAATCTGGCAGCTTCTGACCATTTTTTTCCTATCACCCACAAGTGAAATGTACAAATCAATCTGAAACTTCCATTATTTAAGCAGCAAATACCTCTTTTTGCTTCTCCTTTGGAGAGTTCATGATTGAGCCCAGATTTACTGTATTTCTCATAAGGAATAAAAATTGAAAAAGAAACCCTTAAAACATCTGCAGATATATAAGCAATAAGTTCACATGATTTGTGAAGTATTCTGCAATAACTACTGTAGCAAAAAACATTTTACAATAATTCATGCATTTATAGCATAAATGTAGAGCATAACATTAGCATTTTCCACAGCTGGCAAGAAGTAGAGTTACATTCAGTAGTTAGAGAAGAAAAGTTCTAAACTGAGAGGAGGAACACTATAATAGACATGCATAAAATTATTACACACAAAAGGGTTTTTTTCCTTCAGTATCAGGAGACCCAAATGGAATTTTGGATGTTAAATCAAGTAACATGAAATCTTGGCATGAAAGTTTTCTATAATTTAGGCAGGATGTTTAAAATTTTAACTTGCAGCCAGTAGTGCAGCTCATCTTGACACAATAAAAGCACATTTCAGATAGTTGTACGTAAATTTATTAAAAAGTAACTGGCAGAAATTGAAATGCTCTGAAGCATCATATCATAATGCTTCACCAGTTGAACTATTCTTACACATTCTATTCTAGGATATTCCATAAGCTTATTAATACGTTCTGAATCTTTTAGTTACAGTGGTTTTCATTCAGTCTATTTCCTATGTTCATATTTCAGCCATATACATATGATCTTCTACATATAAAGAAATATTGTACTCCATAACAAACCATAAAGTTGTCTGGTTTTTGTTTTTAGAATCATAGAAGGGTCCAGGCCAGAAAGGCCAAAGGTCATCTAGTCTGACCTCCCCACAGTCAGCAGGGACATCCCCAACAAGACCAGGCAGCCCAGGGCCTCATTGAGCCTTACCATGAATATCTCCAGGGAAGATGCCTCAACCACCTCCCTGGGCAACATGTTCCAGTGCTCCACCTCCCTCATAGTAAAGAACTTCTTCCCTTCCTGATACCCAATCTAAATCTGCCCTTCTGTAGTTTGAAGCCATTGCCCCTTGTCCTGTCACCACAGGCCTTTGTAAACGATCTCTCCTTATCTTTCCTGTGGGCCCCCTTCAGGTACTGGAAGGCTGCTATTAGGTCTCCCCCAGAGCCTCCTCTTCTCCAGGCTGAACAACCCAAGTTCCCTCAGTTTGTTCTCATAGCAGAGGTGCTCCAACCCCCTGATCATTTCTGTGGCCCTCCTCTGGACTTGCTCCATCAGGTCCATGTCCTTCCTGTATTGAAGGCTCCAGACCTGGACACAGTACTACAGATGAAGTCTCACCAGAGCAGAGCAAAGTGGCAGAATCACCTCTCTAGATCTGCTGGTAATGCATCTTTTGATGCAGCCCAGGATGTGATTGGCCGCCTGGGCTGCAAGCTCACACTGCCTGCTCATGTCCAGCTTCTCATCCATCAGCACCCCCAAGTCCTTTTCCTCAGGGCTGCTTTCTGTCACCTCATCCCCCAGTCTGTATTGATAGTGAGGGTTGTTCATGCCCAGGTGTAGAACCCTGCACTTGCTCTTGTTGAATCTCATGAGGTTCACCTGGGCCTACCTCTCCATCTGGATGACATCCTGTCCCTCTGTTGTATCAACAGCACCACTCAGCTTCATGCCATCTGCAAACCTGCTGATGGTGCACTCAATCCCACTGTTTATATCATTGATAAAAATATTCAAGAGGACAGGTCCCAGTGCAGACCCCTGAGGGACACCACTGTCACTGCTCTCCTTCTGGACTTCAAGCCATTAAGCACTACCCTCTGAATGCAACCATCGAGCCAATTCCTTATCCACTGAACAGTCCACCCATCAAATCGACATGTCTCCAACATGGCAAGCAGGATGTTATTGTGGACAGTGTCAAAGGCCTTGTTTTTGTGTTGTTTTGGTTTGTTTTCTACAAAAAATGCATGTACTCAATAAAAAAAAAATACAGTTTGAGAGCCAAATGTAATTAAATACTAGAGTGTACTAGTTTTTAACCATGACATGTCTCCTGTAAGATCATTGCACACTTCATGAATTTTCTAATGAAAATAATGTGAAAAAAGCAAATGGTTAAAGAGCAGTTCACTAATAATTAAAGCCTCAATATGCTATCACCAAGATACTCACATGGAAGCAATTACGTAAAATGTTTACATTATCAGTTCATAATGAATTTCTTATCAGAGCTGAAGATTGAGCAGAATAGCAATTCTTTATTTTGAAAGAGTAGTCACAAACTGGCATCTCACATGAACATACGAAGAAGATCCTTTGACAGATGGTGTTTTATATTACACATCCACTTATTACTACACACTTCAAAATAGTGTGAGGTTGAGAATTCACTTGATAAAATTTCTATAAATAGGTTTAAAACAGATTTTTATGGGAGCAAACTTCTTCATTTGTTATAAATTTATTGTCATGTTTTAAATATTATTTGTAGAATAGTATTACACTGATGCAAATGAAACATTTAAACAGGCCCTCCTTTTATATACCAATGAAAGGACAGCTCTGTGCTGAGAGATAATGGGGAGATACTGCAAACTCATATATTTGCTTTCAAAATTATACATATAACTTAATGTGCTTATAGGCACCTTCTTTTTTTGGATCAATTTCATTGTTGATATTGCAGGTTTGGCAAGTTGGAAAGTTTGTAACACAAGAGTGGTGGAAAGCTGTGAAAAATTATACGGAAGAATGCAAACAAAATGTCTGTCTGTGGAAAATAATCACAGAGTCACATGTAAATGTCCATTTACAGCCACTTCAAAAGTACAGGTACAAGGGTTTGGTGCCTTCATTCCAACATTTTATGCATCCGAAAGGTAAAGAAAATGATTGATACCCAAAAGAGTCCTTAGTCAAACACTGAATTTGGGTATAATTTTTAAGCTGCCATAAGTGTGCCTTAAATGCTGATGTTTTAGCTATGAAGTTGGTGGTAGCATTGAAAACAGATGGTATTCGACCACATCTAAAAAACAATCATCATGCAAATCTGCAACAAAACTTAAGACTATTAAAATGTCCCAAACTGTACAAGGGTCATGTAAAATCTGAGGTATGTTCACAAGCAAGGCTTAAGGATATGCCCTTACTTATTTGTGTTCAGTTAAGGTGAACATACAGCTCAGTTGAGTAAATGATGAAGACTCTAGATTTGCATTAATTGTACTAGGGAAGATACTTTTAAAAAAAATAGGAATTATCTAATTCATTGAAAAGCTGTTTCTTTCAAATCATTTAACTCAGATATGAACGCAAAAAATTATATAGTTACAAATTTTGCAGCCATAGTTGTTTGGGTTTAATTACAAGAACCACACCCACTCTTCCAGCACTAAGTCTCTAAATTTTTAACTCTCAAAAGCTAGAAAACAGACTTTTGGAGTTGTAGGTGTGTTCTAGGTTTAGGTTGTAGAATACAGTTTAAACGTTTTCTGCTCATTTCAAGATACATGGCCAAACTACATATTTGTTAGAAGTAGTGTAACTTTCAGAGTCTGTAGGTAATTTGTAGGCAAACAGATATGCAGAAAGACCAGAAGATTCTACAGAATAAACATGTCTGATAATCAGCTCACAAGCATATTGAAAATAAAGTTGCTTACTGAAAGCATTATTCCAGAAAAGCAGTGATCTGAAACAGTGTTTATAAGCAATTATAAACACCTGAAGTACCAAATGTAGAAGCTGTTATCCGTGATATAGAAAAGGTTCTGGGACAATTGAGCAAAGCAAGTAAGAATGCACTGTAAGGGGATGCCCTAGCTTGTAGTATATTTGGAAACATGGAAAATATAAATTCACTGCCTTTCTTTTGCAAGAAAAACAAATAAATTCTTGGACGCTCAGCCAGTTCTGGTTTATTGCAGTTCTCTGTTTGGCTTTGAATTGGGGAGTGAGGGGGGTTGTGTGTGTAGTTTTTTTATGTACTTTTTTTATGTACTTTTTTATGTTTTTTATGTACTTTTTAATGTACAGAGACAAGCAATGCTTCACTCATCAATATTTGTACTGAGCTGAATGGCAGACTGCTACCACTTCTGCAAGCCCATACATCTGAATTAATAATTGCTTTTTTAGGTACGAGTGAACTACAAAATTATTGCAATGCCATTTGGCCTTGGCCTAGCTGTCTGACCTGTGGCAATGGGGGCAACACAAGATATCTCTTCCCCCTTCGCCCTTACTCTCCAGTTGTTCAAAACACTACACATTGTAAAACTTTCCTACCCTCTAGCAGATTGGCCACCTAGCTTGGTGTCATCTGCAACTTAATGAGGGTGCCCTCAACCTCCTCATCCAGATCATTGATGAAGATACTAAAGAGGATACACCCCAGTACTGAACCCCGGTTACGCATTTTTCTATAATGGTGTCGAGAAGTGGGCAATCTTCTGGTTGTGGTTGCACCTGAATCTTGAACAAAAATATAGCTCTATTTATAATCCTGGTCGCATTGGTAATGACTAACATTAGCTCTCCTCATTAAAACTGGAAAAGACACGTTTACATTTCTTCTCTGATCTACCATTTCCTTCCACTATACTTTCTAGAATGGATTCTGATGTCAGATAATGCAAACATACTGGCATGGGTCTTATATGTGGATGTGCTAAATACTAATGTAGTTCTCTCGTCCCAAGCAAACAAAACCAATAGCAGTGACTAATTCCTCATCAGCCTTTTTCTGTGTCTTATAGTATTCATAAATGATGTCCTGTTACATATTTTTTTCACAATTAATCTTCACTAACAGTTTTAGCACATTCTACCTTTTATAATGTACTGACTGTGTTCTTGCATATTTATGTAATTCCCATTTTAAGAATAAATATAGCAAGACATGTGTGTGCATATATATATATAAAAAGTATTATAAATTACAATCTAATAATGAAATAATCTAGTTCAGGATAGTTCTCCCCTGAATACATACAATAAAATGTTCATTTAGAATTACTTCTTTTTTCAAACTTCAAAAAACTAAGACTGGAACATGAGGTTGCCAGCTTATTGTTCCGCACATAAGTGTGTAGAATGTACTGAAGGTAGCAATATTTTTCTTCTAGTATCTGAGGTAACTAAATACATTCCTTTTACCAATCATTACAGGCTTTGTTCTTTAAATAGATTCCTACTTTTCCTTCTGTCACAATGAAGCTGAAAAGAAGTCTGACATTGGGCAGTAAATTACTTAACCCATTAAGACAGACATCTGCCACCTGCTACTTATGTGAATAAAACTGAAGTATTAAGGGTATTTGTGAAGTTGCCTGTCCTGGTTTGAGGACAGGCAGATCCTCTCTTGCCTGCTGAGAAGGGAAAAAGAATGACACTTACACAAATGGATTGCAGAAGTGATGGAAAGTTTAAATGGAAAACAGGAAGTGCTTTACAGAAACTACAAGCATAGTCACAAATTAATCCCAAAGCATACAGAGTCGCCTTACAGCATACCCAAAAGCCTCCCAACACTTCCCCTTTCCCCACGTGAGGGTACACCCAAAACCCCCAGGGCTCTTTATCCCCCCTACTGCTAGGCTGGTCTCAGGCTAGCCAGGTCTGAGACCACCTCTCCCCCTTCTCCTCCTGGTATAAGGCCTAGCCAGGCCTAAGAGGCCTTAAGATAACTCCCTCACCATTACTCGATAGGGAGTATCTCTCATGGGAGCAGAAATTTTGTGTGGCAGCAGCAGGAGGCACCCAGCCTAACTTGCCACATTGCATTAAACCATAGCACAATTTTAAGGATCATCTAACTAGAGCCATTGGTAGGAAAGCTTGTCACATCGTCAGTTAACAAAGCTGGCAAAAAGAAGTATAAAATAAATAAGAGCTGCATCATGTAATTAATTATCTGCAGTAATTATTCTCTAAATAAATAGAAAACATCAAAGTATTTGCTATAGTTCTCCATATTTAATGAAACTAAAATTTGATACAAAATACTGTAAAGTCAGAGGTGGGGCTTAATCAGCTTTTCTGTTTTTAAGCATGAAGCACCATATGCATACAGAACTTAGTTTGGTAAAAGTAGATTTGTTTTATTATCATAGAACACTTTTGAGTTGAAAGGGACCTTTAAAGGCCATCTAGTGCAACCCCGCTGCAGTATTCAGAGACCTCTTCAAAAAGATCAGGTTTCTCAGAGCCTGATCCAAGCTGACCTTGAATGTTGCCAGGGAGGAGGCTTCTACCACCTCTCTGGACAGCCTGTTCTAGTGTTGCACCACCCTCATAGTAAAAAATGTCTTCGTTAGGTTTTATCTAAATCTACCCTCTTTTAGTTACAACAGGCCCTGAAAACAAGTTTGTCTCCATCTTTCTTATAAGCCCCCTTTAAGTGATGGAATGTTGCTATAAGATCTCCCACAAGCTTTCTCTTCTCCAGGTGAATAAGCCTATAAGTCTATTTTATACTTTTCCATACTTACTAATGGATGAAATATGTATTTAAGTTTTGACTTGTCTTTAGACATTGTCAAAACACTTGTGACTTCAGTGAGACCAAACACCCAAAGTTTAAGTTCAGAAAAAAATCCTACTAATGCAGTGCTTGTAAATACCTCTACTATAACAATGTATTACAAATAAAAAAAGAAAAGAAAATTATTTTGGGAACAGGATTTGATTCCTGAGGGCATGTGAAAATACTGTCAAATCAAAAGTCCCAAAGTTATTATTTTAAAGCAAATTATAGGAGTAAGTAAGTAAGTAAGTAATAACCGCTTTAAGCTTTAAAATATTCCCTGAAAGCAATCACATTAATTGAATGTGATATACTCTGCAACATTTAATTCATGGGTTAGGCATTACACCCAGGAACCAATACATTTTGTTGGATAGGTGGATGACTTCAGTCTTCATAAAATTCATGCTGTTAGGACAGTCTGAGCAGAAAGTTCTGAAATGGGCTTAAGGTCTGGATGCAAGATTCTTGAAAAACAGACACAGAAGACTAAGGCTCATCTATTTGGGTTTTTTAGAAATTTAAATAAATTATCTAAATATAAAAAAAAAATATTTAAATTAGCAAGTGGAAATAATTATTTAAATAATGTATTGAAGTCATTGTGTCAATTTGCATTTTTCAGGTTTTTATGTAAAGAAACATTCATCTCCTTTAAAGTTCACAATTACTTGTACTAATTAAGTTTCACTATACCTACTTATATTTTAAGTAATTACATAACTTAGTAACATTTGGTAAGTTTTGTAGCTTTTCATACTATTTATGATGTAAAAATATTAAATGCCACCTTTTCAAAAACTGATGACATCTTTTATTCAAGGTTTCTGGAAAGCTGCATTTTGCTGGAAACTAAAATTCAATGACAATATAGAAATCAGCATTTTACAGTGTTTGCTATTATTTACAGAAAATAATTACTACAGTAAGGAATATTTAAAGAAAAATAGTGGTGGACATAAATTTCAAATGGCATGCTAAAAGTTAAAATTACAGCAAGAGACTTCTTTATATCTTTCCAGAGTTTAGAATGGAGATTCAACCCTGCAGGGGTTGGGAGATTCTGGCTTTTGTTTGTTCTTTTTTGCCCTTTTCTCAAAATGATTAGGAGAAGGAAAGTCATAGCTAGGAAAGCAGGAAAACTAATTGGCTTTTCTGTTAACTATTGTTCCGTGAAGAATAAGCTACTGTTTCCTACAGTCTGTTTAACTTTTCCACATACTGGTTTTTAAGTGCTTGGTCAGGAATTAGAATAACAGTTTAACTTTCCTGCAAAATATACACAATGGTTTATTTGCAAAAAAAACCAAACCACCACCAAACCAAAACAGTTGCATGCAGCTTGCATGGGTCAGGGTGGGTTTTGAATGTCTCTAGACAAGGAGACTCCAAAACCTCTCTGGGCAGACTGTTCCAGTGCTCTGTCACCCTCACAGTAAAATAGTTTTCTTCCTTATGTTTCAGTAGAACCTCCAATGCTTCAACTTATGCCTGCTGCCCCTTGTCCTATCAGTGGACATCACCAAGAAGAACCTATTGTACTCGTTACAAACAGATGTATAATTAACAGAAAAATATAAAAGTATAACATAAACTAAAAACTGTTTGAAATTTAATCTAGCAACCTAGATTAGGCTATATGAGATTAGATCACATCACTTCAGATCCTGGATGCAAAGTAATAATATCTGGTATTATCCTCAGTTAAAAATAGATAGAACACTACTTGTTAAACTGTAAAATATTAATTCAATTATGAAATGTGTCTGGAAGGTTTCCTTTTTATAAATTTATAATTTGGAGGGATCCGACTTACTCTTCACATGTACTCTCATTATACCTATCCATATTCAAGATGCTGTTTTTTACTTGGAGTTATAAACTGAAGCACAATTATATAAGCAACTTAGGGAGTGTTCTCAGTGTTTAAACACAGCTGGCCATATTATTATTATGGGGAAAAAATTAATGAGTATTATTCCAAATATTTAGCTGTGATTTGACAGTGGATCTAAAAAGAAGAGTACAGGAGTGTCCTACTTAATTTTGAAAAAACAAAACAAAACAAAACAAACAGAACAACAACAAAAAACAACCCCCCCATATTTATTTAAATGTACTACTTAAAGAAACTATTAGATAGAATAAATCTGAACAATGAAGTGCAAACCCAGTAATATATTCCTCCATTATAATTATATAATAATTAATAATTATGTATTATGTGAAATAATGTATGATGCATGTGTCTATTCCAGAGCTGCAACATTCAGAGTTCTTAGATACAATATAATTACTGGTCATTTATTAACTTCTTCCTTAACATAATACTTTTCCATGGTAGTAATTTATGCTAATGAGCACCAATAACTGCTTTGGTATTTCTTTGTACCAAAGGGGATACATTAAATAAGAAAACACATGCTATATGATAGTTTATGTGCCCAATAATGTCTTTCCCACCTGAATGCATGTGAGAATTTGTCCTTAAGAAATTATGATACAATTGATTTGAACACTATGTTTTCAAAATAATATTTGACATTATTTACTATTCAGTTTACCAATATTTTTACAAGTGACATAAAAAGCTTTTTTGTTTGTTTTTTTAATGGAATACTCTATAATACAGTATACAGAATACAGAATTAACCAGGTTGGAAAAGGGGGGAAAGGGGTATGTTTTCTTTCCAGTTTGCAAAGAATTAAGTAAATTCTTGTTGTTGTTCCAAACAAAGAAATATTACACATTCCTAAATATTTTGGATAGGTAGACAGTAAAAAAAACTAAAATAAATGGGGAAAAGTGAGAGATAACATTGTGTTATTATGACAAAAACAGGGAAGCTATGCAAAATGGAAAAAAAAAATGAAACATTAAGAAAATCGAATATAAATAAAGGATTTTTAATAGACTCTTTTAAAATACTATCTTACAATTATAACTGGCAAAAATAAACTTTAGAGAAACTTGCCCCAAGTACATTACAGAAATTTAGTATCAGTCCAGTGTTAGCGGATTAAACAGTTCCCTTCCCATTCATATCTCTAATGTTTGAATTTTTTTATCTCCTTACCCTCCTGCTTCTTTTTGCTATAAAACTGTTTTAGCTGTTACCATTCTTCAGTCAACCTTGACTATGCTATCCTGCATGGTAGTAAATCAGATTAAATAACAAAATACTGTATTGCAACACATGTATATACAAGGAGTGAGAATGAAAGCTACATGCCCAGGCATAAAGCAGACATTTAGAATATGTTTTCCCATGTTCTCAATTTGCTATATGATACTTCGACATTATGTTTAGAGCCATAGCTTTTCATGGAATAATGAAATGGTATAAATGTTTTTAAATTTATGTAATATGCCCATACGTGATTACGGTGGACTATCATCAAGATGGTGTATTGGGAACCATGCAAAGGACATTGCAGTCAAGAACTTTTAAAAGGCCATGTTTGCTCTGTTGGGCCTCATACTTGGGGATTGAGAAATTCAATTTATTCATATCATCTGTAAGTTATATCTTTGGGAAATGTAAACCATTTGTGGAATCAAAGAGTATAATGTGTTGATACTGATCAAAAGGCCAATGCAAGTTTAGCAGGCGGTGATCCCATGTAACAGTTAGCTTGAGAAGGCACCAGTGGCTGCTCTGTGGCACAAATCCTGTGGCTGCAGAATAACCTCAGTCAGCTTGATTGCAAGAGGGGATCCTGTATGCAGCTCCTATTTGGCACTGTGCTTACAACACCTGCATGGCACTGCCTTTATCTAACAGCACAGCATGAAGTCCTCATCAGAACATCCTTTGGGAATACAGTTGTTTTCTTGTATATAATAGCTGAAAGGACCAACAGGGAGAGCTTCTCTCCATGGGCAGGATCAGTTCTGCTCCACACAGCATGCTGTCAGAAAATTCATTTAGGTTCCATCCAGTGCTGCATGAATACAAGGTATCCATCATTTGAAAGCATGAAATATTTACTTGCTATCTGTATTCACCATTTTCTGCCTTAGTAAAGCAGTTGTCATATTAAGCTGTCTGTTGTCAGGCCTTTTCATACTGAGATTCAGAATGCAAGATGCAGAAAGCAAGATTTTCTTGCTTTCCTCAATCCCAATCCCAGCACAGAACAGAGGACAACACTATACTGTACAAATTTCCACCACTGGAGGTAAAACACTTGAGCATAAGCTGGAAACAGATGATTCAAGACTCCACAGACCTTGCAGAGTGGTGCAGCTGACTGGACTTCTCTTTCGCAAGGTAAGCAGAGTAGAAACTAAACAAGAACTGTGCTTTTACAGTGTGTGTGGAATTGCTAATTTCTTAATCATGAAGTAGGAGCCCTTAGGCCTGCATCCCCTGGGTGCCACCTGACAAGGGAAGGCAGCTGCTCGAAATGAGTCTTTGCACATGCTTCACACCAGACATGTAAGGTACTACTGGGAGCATGCCCTTATGATATATGTGGATTCTTTGCTACACGGAAGTGAGAGCCTTCTGCAGGAAATGGCTGTAATCTTTATTATGGCCGTGCTCTGGAGCTGGATGTGAGCATCGGTGCTAAATCATAATAACCCTAGTGAAAACTGTTTGCTAAAACTTTGTCAGGTTATGGGTTGTCAGCACTATACATGTTGTGACAATGGCCAGATGTGTCCACTCAAGTCTGCTGCTGTTGCCTTGTTGATGAGAAAAAAACTAGGTTTTAGAAAGTTTATGTGCGTAGTTGTTTTGGTAGGTTGCCAAATATTTCTGAGAAATACAATCAGTAGAAGGAAAAGGACATTTTAAACTGTAATTTAGATAAAATTGAGCAGAATTTATCAGAAAAAGGAATTTCTCTACCCAAAGAGCTTTCACCATGTTGAATTTTAATAAATCTCAGGGGTTGGCTACCAATATTGGAGGCATTGGAAACTTCTAAATATGGATTTTGTTTGTAATTTTTTATATAATGCTATGGCCAGTTCAGAGGAAAAACAAATATAAACAAACCCACAAATTAAAAAACTATTGCACAATAGGTTTCATACATGTCTGCTGTTAATTTCTTTCACTGGAGAGTGGCAAGAAATAGCAGGGCAAAAATTGCAGACTTTTCCTCATTTTAATACTTATGGTCTTCTGATTTTGGAAATTCTATATCTTTGAAATCTTAATCCAGCCTTAACCCAGTAGTAAAAGCAGAGGGAAGTAGGTTAAGAAAAAAAAAGTGCCATGTATTAGAAGATTAAAACAAACAAACCCAAACAACTGTTTTGTCCACATTTTCCATAAAGAGTATTGGACCTACCGCCCTGCAATGATAGCACATGGAGAATAAGAACTTGTACCTGGGCTTGCTAGAGCACAATCAAATACTCTTGCATACTGGAAAGCATGAAAGACTAACTAATCACTGTCACCTGACTTTATGTTAAAAAATTAACAAAGTCTGGCTTTGTTTTGGAATTCAAAGGAAACATTAAAATCTGTTCTCCCTCCTATTTTTCCATCCAGGATCTACTTGTGACCAGTGAAAGCAAAAATCATTTTCCCTTCCCTAGATTCCAACAGAGGTGCATATATTTTTCATTTTCTTTTTTCCCTCTTTTTCAGACAGGCTGGTTATTCTTTCCACATTGAAGAAGATATCAGGTATTGTCAGTAGGCATAAACAGTACTTTCAATACTGCAGCATACTGTATGCAAAACAGTCCAATACTAAATATCCCCCTCAACAGTTCTATGTACAATGCTACATTTCATACAAAGTCTTTTGGAAATGAATGTTAAGTAGTGTACTGTCAGTTTCTTTAGGATGAAATAGTATCATAGTATCAGTCAGGGTTGGAAGGGACCACAAGGATCATCTAGTTCCAACCCCCCATGGGCAGGGACACCCCACACTACATCAGGCTGGACAGAGCCTCATCCAGCTGGGTCTTAAACACCTTCCAGGATGGGGCCTCCACCACCTCCCTGACAACCCATTCCAGGGCTTCACCATTCTCACAGTGAAGAACTTCTTCCTCATGTCAAGTCTGAATCTCCCCACCTCCAGCTTCATTCCAGCTTCATTCCAAATCTATAGACAGAGAACACTGTCATCCTCTGTTGATGCTCTTTTGACTTACAATACCAAAAAGAGTAAAAGCTCACTCTAGGGAACCACATTTTGTTAAACTCCTGATAACCATCATCTTTGACATTTTATATACAGTATTATATAGAAAGAAATGAACAGCAAAGCTTATGAATTAATAGAGTGATTACTGTAGCAGATTGACAGATTTACATTTATGAACAGAAACAAAAAAACTTAAAACTTCCTACAAAAAGTCTAGTCCATAAAGCTCCTACCTTTTTTGTGGTATAATATTCATGGATGTTTTGTCATTACTTCTTCTGTGCTAAAGCTGTGCTAGCTTCCTGATGATAATAACCTAGGGTAGCAAGCTCCAATGTTAGTACCCTATTAGACACTCAGTTCCAAAAGAAGAGAGAATATAACCCCTCAGTGAATGAATCTACAAGACTGGTTGCAATTTGCTGAATGGCCATGTGCATTCTTGTCTCATTTTGTTGACTTAAGCTTCCCTGACTCCTAAGAAATTAAATAATTAAAAGCAGTACCCTATGAAAATAAAATTACTGATTTAATTTGTCCTTCAAGAAAAAGCTTCAGTCTAGCTTCAGGCTTTGTTTCGAAATGTTGTGTTTTTTTTTTATCATATAACCCTAAAACCAAAACATAAACCACTAAACGTAGTGTCAGATTGGGTGACATGTTTTGATAGCCACACACCAATGTCTCTGTGTGCTTGGTCTATCAAAGAGGCACTATGGCAAGTTATTCGGTGTTCAGCATCACTAGAAAAATAATGTATTCAGAAGAAATTAATAATGTGCTTTGAAAGCATACGATTGACAGAATTCCCATATCAGTCTTAGCTCAGCAAATTGCCCTTCTATTAACACCTTTAATTCACTGTTTTCGGATTGTACGTCCATTCTTTCTGAAATGACAAAACTAACATCTGCTTGAGCTTTTTCAGATGTTAGATTGCTTTAGATCAGTGCTCAGTGCACCATAATGCCATCAAATTATCAGGGATCAGAGCCTATAACTATTCTGGGAGTCACTGGTGGATCTCAAGAGTTAACTAAGGTAGAGGTTGATATAAGTTTAACTGGTAAACAGTGGAAGAAGCATACTATTGTGACACAACCTGACACACCTTGTATTTTGGGAACTGATTTTCTGAGAGAAGGGCGTTTCAAAGATCCTAAAGGTTACAAATGGCCTTTTGGAGTAGCTTCTGTAGACGTTGATGGACAAAAATTGAAGCTGTCTGTTAGACACAAGCCCTATGAGGAGAGACTGAGGGAGCTGGGGTTGCTTAGCCTGGAGAGGAGGAGACTCAGGGGTAACCTTATTGCTCTCTACAACTACCTTAAGGGAGGTTGTAGACAGGTGGGGGCTGGTCTCTTCTCCCAGGCAACCAGCACCAGAACAAGAGGACACCATCTCAGGCTGCACCAGGGGAGGTTTAGGCTGGATGTTAGGAAGAAGTTCTACACAGAGAGAGTGATTGCCCATTGGAATGGGCTGCCCGGGAGGTGGTGGAGTCACCATCATTGGAGGTGTTCGGGAGGAGACTTGATAGGGTGCTTGGTTGCATGGTTTAGTTGATTAGGTGGGTTAGAGGATAGGTTGGATGAGATGATCTTGAAGGTCTCTTCCAACCTGGTTTATTCTATTCTATTCTGTTCTATTCTAGACCTGAGCTTTCTGATGAATCTGCAGTTCTGGGACAACATAAGATAGAGGACATTAAATTGCTGGTTGCTTCCCAGACTGTGCATCACAGACAATACAGAACCAACCGTGACTCTTTGTTGCCTATTCAGAATCTGATTCATCAGCTGGAGAGTCAGAAAGTCGTCAGCAAAACTCATTCACCTTTCAACAGTCCAGCGTGGCCTGTGCGAAAGCAGAATAGAGACTGACGTCTGACAGTTAACATCCGTGCCCTGAATGAAGTAACTCCACCTATGAGTGCAGCCCTACAAGACATGATGGAACTCCAGTATGAGCTGGTATCCAAGGAGACCAAGTGGTATGCTACCATGGACATTGCTAATGCTTTCTTCTCTATTTCTATAGCAGAAGAATGCAGGCCTCAGTTTGCTTTCACCTGGAGAGGAATCCAGTACACTTTCAACAGATTGCCAGTGGGCTGGATCCACAGCTCCAGCATCTGTCATGCAGTGATCCATGATGCTCTGGAGAAAGGCGGTGCTCCAGAACACATCCAGTTCATCGATGATATCATCGTCTGGGGTAAAACTGCTGAGGAAGTCTTTGAGAAAGGTAACAAAATCATTGACATTTCTCCTAAATGCAGGTTTCGCTATCAAGTGAGACAAGGTGAAAGGACCTGCCAGAGAGATCCAGTTTCTGGGAGTGCGGTGGCAGGATGAATGCTGACACATTCCAGGGGATGTGGTAAATAGAGTCTCTACCATGACAAATCCCATGAACAAGCAAGAGACCCTACGTTTCTTGGGGATAATGGGATTTTGGAGACTGCACATTCCTGGATACAGTCAGATTGTGAAACCTCTGTATGATGTGACTCGAAAGAGAAAGAGTTTCCACTGGGGACCTGAACAACAAGCAGCTTTTGACCAGATAAAGGAAGAGGTAGTTCAAGCAGTGGGTCTGGGACCTGTCTGAGATGGTCCAGACATTAAGAACATTTTGTACATGGCTGCAAATGACAATGGTCCAACCTGGTGCTTGTGGCAAAGAGCTCCAGGTGAGACACGGGGACGACCTCTTGGTTTCTGGAGTCGAGGTTACAGAGGTTCAGTGGCTAATTATACTCCAACAGAGAAAGAGATTCTAGCTGCCTATGAAGGAGTAAAAGCAGCTTCTGAAGTAATTGGAACTGAATCACAACTTCTCTTAGCTCTCAGATTACCAGTTTGGAATTGGATGTTCAAAAGCAAAGATTCCACACCACATCATGCCAGAGATTCCACAAGGTCCAGGTGGATGGCTCTGATAACACAGAGAGCTCGAATGGGAAATCTTGAAAGACCTGGTCTGGTGGAGGTGATCACAAACTGGCCTGAAGGTACCAACTGTGCTAAACCTCCAGAGGAGAAAGTAACTTGTGCTGAGGAAGCTCCTCCTTACGATGACCTTTCTGATGATGAAAAGAAATATGCTTTGTTCACAGACAGTTCCTGTTGTCTTGTCGGAAACAAGTGAAGGTGGAAATCTGCAGTGTGGAGTCCAACATGCCGAGTTGCAGAAGCAAAGGATAGAGGAGAATCCAGTCAGTTTGCAGAGGTAAAAGCTGTCCAGCTAGCTCTTGACGTAGCTGAACATGAGAGATGGCCAAAGCTTTATCTCTACACTGACTCATGGATGGTAGCCAATGCTCTGTGGCTAAAGGACTGGAAAAAGAATGCTTGGCAGAGAAAAGGAAAACCCATTTGGGCAGCTGATCTGTGGCAGGACATTGCTGATCGAATCGAGAGAATTCCAGTGAAGGTGAGACACATTGACGCTCACATTCCTAGGAGCAAAGCTAATGGGGAACAGCAACACAACCTTCAGGCAGATCTAGCTGCAAGAGTTTCTCAAGTAGACATGGACTCTGATCTTGATCTCAACTGGAAACACTGAGGTGAGATATTCTTAGCTTGGTGGGCTCGTGATACGTCAGGACATCAAGGCAGAGATACAACATACCAGTGGGCTCATGACAGATCCATAGACATTTCCATGGATGCTATCACGCAAGTCATCCATGACTGTGACATTTGTGCTGCTATTAAGCAGGCAAAATGACTTAAGCCCTTGTGGTATGGTGACAGATGGTCCAAGTATGGTGAAGCCTGGCAGACTGACTATATCACTCTACCATGTTCTCGTTCTGGTAAGCAATATGTGCTGACTATGGTAGAGGCAAACACTGGATGGTTAGAAACTTATCCAGTTCCACATGCGACTGCACGCAACGCCATTCTCGGTCTGGAGAGACAGATCCTGTGGAGATACGGAACTCCAGAGAGGATTGAGTCAGACAATGGAACTCATTTCAAGAACAACCTTGTAAAGAACTAGGCCAAAGAGCACTGTATTGAGTGGATATTCCACATTCCCTACTATGTACCAGACGCAGGGAAGATTGAATGCTAGAACGGTTTGCTGAAGACCACTCTTAAAGCCATGGGGGGTGGATCTTTGGAAAACTGGGAAAAACATTTAGGACAAGCAACCTGGCTGGTAAATAGTAGAGGTTCAGTAAATCGAGCTGGATCTGCACACTCAGATCTGCTACAGAAAGTAGAAGGTGATAGAGTTCCTGTTGTTAGAGAAAATAATCTGTTAGGTAAAACTGTTTGGGTATTTTCTCCCTCAGGAGAGGCTAAACCTGTCTGAAGGGTGGTTTCAGCTGAAGGTTGTGAGAATGGTGAAATTCAGTGTATTCCACAAAGAAATTTAACTTTAGCTGAGAGAGTTTAATTTCAGAGTGTTGTACAGACACATCACACCCAAAGGAAGAATCCATGAGGAATCTATGGTGCTGTGAGAGACTAAAAGTTTGTCTCTCCTGGTGTCACTCAACAAAGATAAAATCACTTGCTGCTTGTCCAGACAATAGCTGATGTGTGTTGGGCAGAGCCACTGGAACAACTCTTGGAAGGTGCAAAGATAACATTGCTCACTGGACCACAGCTAGCCTCACAACAATGGACCGAGGCCACCTTTGGGAATATGCATAAGACAAGATAATCTCCACCCATCAAGTACCCTGGAAAGGAGGATGGTGACACAATGGATTCACCACCTGGCCCCTGATTTCCTGAGGGACAATACTTGGACACATACCTAAGGACTAAAAACTGTATAAAAAGACTTCAGCAACTACTGGCTTAGTAGAAGAAAAACAGAGATGGAGGAAAACACAGAAGAAGGACCATACTGCTGAGAAGGAAAGCGTGAGAGAAGGAAAAGCCCAAGACAATGCTGCTCCGAAGAAAAGAGGCCATGGAGCCTGGAAGAAGCAGACTGAACCTTCTCTCCATGTCCTAAGATCCGCCTGCTGCAACACATGGAGCTGAAGAGGCTGCGCAGAGGACCACATCTCTTCTCCAGCCAAAGCCTCAGCACCCTTTCTCTACAGACCCAACATCTCCTGCAGCACCTTTCCTCCACAGAGGCAAACTGTCTCAGGGGGGTGAGGGGTGTGGTAATATAATTCCTTTCCTCTTCTCTCTCTCTTCTCTCTCTCCCTATTTTCCTCCTCTCCCCTTCTGATCCATCCACTTTATTTATGTAATAAATAGTCTAGCTGTTGATATTTCGGCCTCGTTTGTGCCTCTAATTTCACAACACGGGAATATTTAAAAGAACTGAGTCTCTTTCCCTCTCTGGACTGAGACAGGTGCATGAACCCTGAGAACCCTGAGAGCCCTGAGTCAACTGAGAGTCCCTGATTCCCTTTCTTCGCTTCATCTGTGAAGAAACAAACTGTTTTCTCTTTTATTATTTCCTGATTTTCTTGGACTTCTAAATCATCTACATCTGAGGATAGCCGGAATGGACTATGAACTGTACTTACAAACTGTAGATACTGTTTTAGATTGGATGGACAGTACAAACTGCCAATAAAATTGTTCAGAAGGGGTGGACTGTGACAGTTTTAGGCTATGCCTTTGAGAAGGACAGCTACTGAAGCACTCTGGCTGAATGTTTTGATGTAAAAAGGAAAACAAAAGATAGTTCTAAACAAATTTCATTGGTAGATCAGTGGGAATGTAACTTTAAGTTTTAGTTTTGTATCTCAGTCTGTCTGTTTCAGTCTGCCTGGGCAGCTGTTTCTTTTTCTGTGCTTGGCACTGACCTTCAACTAATGAGATAAGAAACTAATTCTTTTTCTTCCCTTATTATATGCTTTGAACAGAATTTCCCCCTTAACAATTAGTTTTCTCTCTCTAACCCTTTTTGGGAAAAAAAGGGAGGAAAGGGGAGGAAAGCCAGCTTGAACATAGTAAGAAGTAGGCTGGTATGTTCCTCACTAATATGACAACAAAGCGGTAGTTTTGACTTTGTTTGCCAGTCTGTGGAGATGCAGATTTCCGGTTTATAGCAAGCACTGTAAGGAAGTATGATACATGCTGGAATGAAATTCTGTTCAAGACATCAGTAAGTGAAGGTTTTATCAAGGACACTGGAAAAAAACAAAAAAAAACCAAACCAACAACCCGTCTCAAAAACCAAGGCAGCAATTTAAGAAAAGAAAATACAAGTGATGGCTATATTCCAAACTCACTTTGTTATTATTGATAGGTCTGAAATAAGCTGATGGCTTAATAGTGATGGTGGCCTGTATCCCACAACTATAAAAAGCTTTGCTAATTCCAAGGAGTGTTTTCAAGCACTCTCGGGCTCAGTAAAAGGGGCAATTAACAGAAGGCAAATAACAGAGGTAAGAAACTGAGAGCCTCTTACCAGTCTCTCTGGCCTGGTGAATATTTGATTATAGAGGTGGAAACAGTACTCTTGGGCACTACTTAGAGATCCTCCAGCCCAGACCAGAAGTAACTGCAGGCTGTTGGTTGGGTCAAAGCTGTGGTCTGGGCCACAGAGTCCAGCATTGAGAACTCACACCCCCCACACCACCCTTTTTTCTGTTCAACCTGTTATCTGTATCAACCTGCTATATACTGTCACTAACAAATTTACTTAAAGCTTCAGGATAAGTTACTAACCTGAATCTTTAATTTGTAGCAGTATGCATTAGTTTCACTATGAAAATTCATATCATTCTGAGAAGGAAAATTCCACCTCTGGTTTTACGGAGGTAAAACTGATATTCCTCTTCTCTTCAAGTTATAAACCCATTAAAATTCATAACCTACCTTGCAACTAATAACAACTAAAAAGACATAAAATAGCATATATTTCTATATATGCTGTGCATGTATTGAGAAAATACATCCATTCAATGAAAACAAAAAAAATTAGAAGTGCAAGATTATTTTATCTTTTATTTATATAAGCCACAATAATACACACAAGGTTTAGAAGATTTTTAAACATTCTTTACATCCTACATAAACTTCTCCAAAGAATTTGAAAACATGACTGCAAAATGCTAGAAATGCTGCTATTCAAAAAATCTGATGTGATTAGCACAACACATTTGTTTGTTGCGCATATTCTGTCCTTAAGTCCATTCAGAAAGCATCCTGTATAGAAAACTGGAAGTAACAAACTTTGCATTGGAATCACTTATGATATTTAATGTCACATTGAAATTTATTTCAGAGTCTGCATTTGCATCTGCCTACTGTAGAATTATAGAATGGTCTGGGTTGGAAAGGACCTCCAAAGGTCATCTACTCCAACTCCCTGCAGTCAGCAGGGACATCCCCAGGCTGCCCCAAGCCCTGTTGAGCCCCACTTCGAATATCTCGAGGGATGGGGCCCCAACCACCTCTCTGGGCAACCTGTTCCAGTGTTCCACCAACCTGATAGTAAAGAACCTAAGATCAAACCTAAATCTGCTCTTCTCTAGTTTGAAACCATTGCCCCGTGTCCTACCACCACAGCGCTTTGTGAACAGTATCTCTCCATTGTTCAGGTACTGGAATACTGCTATTAGGTCTCCCCAGAGCTTCCTCAGCCTGTCTTTGTAGCAAAGGTGCTCCAACACCCTGGCCATTTTCATGGCCCTCCTCTGAACCTGCTCCATCAGGTCCATATTCTGTAAAATAATACTGAAATTCACAGGTTTTTCTTATACTTCAGAAGGCCAAATAGATGTTACCGCAATACAAAATTTCTGTGTTAATTTAAATATAAGATCTTAAGATATCAATTAGCTCATGTATGCTGATAACTTATATGCATTAGCCATCTGACTTCCAGAAAAACTCCATGAATGTTTTAACTAGTGAAGTAATAGAAGAATATACTGGATATTCCTTAAGAAAGGGGAAAGTACTCTTTTTAATGTTCTAATTTGATTTTCTAAGATATGATTGAATTGTCCTTATTCAGGAAACAACATAACATAAATATTTACTTTTTATAAATTTTATATTTACTTTTAAATTTTATAAATTTTATATTTACTTTTTATAATTTTTTTATAAATTTACTTTTTATAAACTATTTATAAATAGTTTATACATACTGTAATACAAAAAGACTAAGACAATCTGGAAAAATAGTAAAGCTTAGCTCTAACAGTGAGTGCCCTGGGAATACCTGAAGTAGATGCCCTTTGTAGAGAGGACAGAGTCAGATAGTGTAGCCTGTTGATGAGACCAACTCAAGCATTGTTTTGAGAGAGCTCTGCCTGCCCTTTATCTTTGTGACCAGCACATTAGATACACCAAAATGACTTAATCAATAATGATAATTTCTCATTGATACTGCTGACCCACCCTCCCTTAGAATTCGTCCTCAGTCCAACATTAAATTTGCTGAGCTTCTTCCATAGATACCCAGCCATGTCACTATGAAAAGCCTATCTCTCCAATTGCTCTGCTCTGGCCACATGCCCAACACTTTGCTTTAATCTCTTTCTGTGTCTCACTCTCCTCATGCTATCAGGTCCCCAGCTTTTTGTCTCGCAGCCTCTCCCCAGTCACATACATCCTTAGCTGCTCTCTCCAATGATAGAAACTCCCCTTTCTCCAGACATCTGTGCCTGCTCAGTGTGGAATGGCTAGAGCAATGTGAATAGGCAGCCTTCATTCGTGCTGTGTGGGCACAGACTTAACACAAGCAGACAGTAAATTGCAACCAGTAAAACAAATCATCCAAGACATCTCATTTTATTTAAAGAAGAGAAAAGACCCCTCTGTTCTTTTCAACTGATGTTACCTGATTATTTTTCAAATACTCACTGAAATATTAGGCAGCTTTTCAAATGTCTACCGGCCAGCTGTATTCTTGAGAAAAATAATGACATCTAGTGACAAAATAGAAAATCACAGCTCTGCCTTCCCTGTGCAGGACTGATAACACGTCTAAACTTGCAGCAGCTATACATTCACTGCATCTTCAAAATTGACTATTTTTTTGTTAAAAACTAGAAGAAATGAGAAGTCAAACAAGATTTAAATTATCTGGCTTGCTTGGATCTGTATCCAGATGAATTTCAAATACACAGTACGGTCCCTCATACTTTACCTTAATATCTTATACTCTAACATGTTCAGAAAGCAGTGAACTGTAACACACACTTGACAGTAATTTTTGTGAAATTTAGCAAAAATTGGTGTTCTAGCTATATGCTCTCCCCTCTGCCCCCCATTATAGATGCTATACCAAGAAAGTTCAGAGTTTTGTATTATTCTGTTTGCAACAAATAATAACAAATAGCTTAGTGGCAACATTGTAGTTATGAATTCAGGCAATATTGCCCTCTGTAATATTTTGAAAGCAGATGTTTGGTTTTATCCTCAGATGGCATTACATCCCTGCTATTGTCCTGAACAATACACTTCTGGCATACAAACTTTTTACTTACGTTTCTGCATGGTAGTTGATCTTTGCCTACTAGTGTTTTTCTATATTGTGTACATTTTCTAGCTTTTGCTTTAACAAGTTGACAACATACCATTTTGAAAAGCAACATTTGTAGTAATTAGCAGTTCATTTTATGTTCTATTTATAACAGAACACAAAAGGCACTGAACTACATCATATTATTGTTATGTATTTGTCTCTGTTGTACCATTCTGGAATAATTTCCAGCTGTCCTTCATTGGAAATTTGTTATATAAAACTCTACTATATAATATTCTACATTATCTAACATGTCATATTTATCATCTTACCATTCTTTCCTTTCTTCCCAATAGACTTCAAAATTAACCTAGAAGGCTGTTTCAGTAATTATACAATAATTTAATCATCTATTTCCCTGTTAAAGAAAGACTGCACATTATGCACTCATTTTACTTCAGGAAAATACTGGAGCACGTACCTGAAACATTTGATTTTATCCTAACAGCTCACATATGTATCTGAATTCCACTGGATAATTATGGAACTTAGTCATATTTATAAGTATTTATAAGTATGAATAGTAAGACATATAAAAGTGCACTCTTTTTTTTTTTCCTGACCTTATATCATCTCTGTCCTGTAACACATGCAAAGTCCAATGCTGAAAATTCCCAAAAAAGGCATTTTGAAATAAAATATTTATTTAGATGTATACTTATTCCCATTAATAAAACTGGACAAAGATGTTTTGCCTTTCAAGTCTGCACCAAGTTTTAAACAGAGCAGCTCTGCAAGGACTGAAAGAATTGGTAAACACATCTCCTTTAATTTTAATCCCATACTGACTCCAAGAACTGCATTTCAGAACTTCAGATAATAGCAACTCAAAAAATTCAGTAAATTCTTATTACTTGATGCTTGCCAAAATATGACTTCTAGACTTAAAAGTTACAAATTTCTCCAGGTATTTTGTTTTTTTTCTGCCTACACAAACAACATGTAATTATTCATAAAATTATTAACTAAATTATTAATTTATTGTTTCTAATGACAATGGAAAACCTGAACTGCCAACTTAGTTGAAGTTTATGATGACAAAGTAATATAGCAGTAAAAACAAGTCCAGTTTGCCTAAGAGTTTTACTGAAGAAGAAGTGATTATGAGCAATTATACCATAAACGCCATCTGGTTTTCCACATAAGAAACAAAACATGGGGTTTCAGGGTGACAACAGCTATTGTAAAAAGAAAACACAACCTGATATTTTATATGTGTAGCTGTCAAAATTTCTGAAATAAGCACAATTTTTCATTCATTTCAGACTTCTTCAAGACTAACATTACAGGTTATCAAAGAATATAAACATGCTCTCTCCCTCTCTCTAAATTAGGTGAGCAAAATCAGCAACCACAAAAGCTAGATAAATGACCACAGTTCAGTGATGCATCTATATTTGTATTTTTATGTGGCTCAGGAGTGCAATTTGAATGTAGTCCATCTTTACTACTTTGGTTTGCATAGCAAATTTCTGGCAAAGAAACAAAATGCAAATGAGTTGAAACTAGGAGGTATGTACCTGGACTATGTACACAGTGCACTGTGGTCATTAGGACCTAAGCAGGGTTAATCTGAAGTAAATCCTCTGAAACACAGGCAATGCAGACCCTGGTTCTCAGTGCTAACTGCTTCATGCTGCTGTAACCTGCCTGTTACGATGCCTTATTTGTCAGAGATACAGCTTAAGAGGTCTTTAAAGATAATCCCTCTGAGCAAAGGCTTGACAAACATTGAAGATGTCTGTAGTAGCACTGTAGAAATCACTGGTTAGTGTCTGTTTTATCATATACCATCACTGAGATTGACAAACTCCTAGTACCTACGCTGGATGAAATGAATTTTCCAGTGGCTCTGCACTGAACCTGGAACAGCCAAAGATATTGAGATACAGTCTTCCACTTTCCATGGAGAGCAGGTCATGCTTTCAAAACAGAGGTATAGAAATTAGTTCCTGTGGATAATTGTGTATATGAATTTCTAACTTAGCATCTGTTCTGTAGCAGAAGTCCTGGAATCTTGCCCAGAGTAAATGTGGGGAGGGTAACAGAGCTTGTCCTAAGGAACGGTATTACTGTCTGCCTCATTGGTTCATATCTTCAATATATACAAACATATCTGTACAGTGAATGCATGTCTATGGGTATCAGAATGTGTTTCTCCTTGCAAAGGCAGGAGGTACATAGTCAGAGGTGTCAGTTGTAAATAAAGATGAATATTGGAGTATTCAGTCTTGCATCTAGCAATTGTTTTCATTTTCTCTCTGTTTCCTAGTATGAAGTGTAAAAGTAATATCTGGCAATACACTACTGTTTTGCATGAGTGCTTAAGAAGCTTACGTGCCACAGTCTAGAGAATGATCCATCAGAATTACTGAAATGCAAAGGCTCCTACTTTGTGGCATGCTGAGTGTTTCAGCTTTCACTCAGGTCTGTAGGTACTGCAGTTAGTAAAGACCACATAAATTTCATAATCATGCAAGATTTCTGTGTATCATTTGGGGTCACAATGAATTTAAAAGATATCACTGTATCTATGTTTTACATTACAAATATTCATATAAATAACAAAACTGTGTATACCTGACAACTTATAACCATGCAGAAAAGTTGATAGTGGGTTATAGCATTCTGTTAATTCAAACGTATAATGCAACTTTGGAATTTAGACATTAACAATAGCTGATTAGAATTTAATGTTACACAGTGATATTTTTATTTTAAGAAGGCTTTTTTAAAAGAAGGTCTTCGTTAGAATGTATCACTAGAGTCAAAATATTGATTACTGCAAATTCCAGCAAATCATAAATGCCATATTTTTGCACTGAACACCATACATCACTGGGCAAATAGCTCGTATTCATCATAAATATGCTCCGTAAAAATCTACTTTGCATACAAGCTCCAAGAACTTTGACAGAAAGACCACAGAAACACATTGTATACAGAAGAGAAGAGAAGAGAAGAGAAGAGAAGAGAAGAGAAGAGAAGAGAAGAGAAGAGAAGAGAAGAGAAGAGAAGAGAAGAGAAGAGAATTAACCAGGTTAGAAAAGACCTTCAAGATCATCGAGTCCAACCTATCACCCAACACCATCTAATCAACTAAACCATGGCACTAAGTGACCATCCAATGACGCAGGACTGACTTTTTTATTTTCTTTTTTTTCTTTTTTCCTTTTTTTTTTTTTTCCCCCTTTTTCCTTAATGGACAGCATTCAAAGTAATTCATCTGACCTTCAATTTGCAGTGGAGTAATGTGGCAATACCATTGCTAAACTCTCAAATGTCATCATTCTAAACACCCAAATGTTCCACGGAAGTGCCATAAATATTGCCGAAGTTTGTACTAATTTAAAGTATCACATGTCAATGAAAAGAATGAGAGTACACTTTTGGATGCATTCCTACAGATCTCATCCAAAATCCAAAGAAGAAAAATCCACAGTAGAATGATTTTGTTATACATAATAGCAATTCTTGATGAGTTCAAAATGCCGAGACATTAAAATTTTGCATGCACTTACTGGGTGTATGACTTCACAGAAGAGCCCAATGCAAACACTCACCAAACTATGTACTTCTTCATAAATGGTACTTACCTACAAAGCAAACAGAAGAAAAGAAAAAAAAAAAAATTATAAAGACATACCTGTATATTTTAGCATCCTAAAAGATGTTAGGAGGATTGCCACGTTATATTCACTTCTACAGTAATTCCCATCAAAACATATTCCTAGATTTACAACTTAGACATCACTAGCTACATGTAATCACATATAAGAGACTGTTTTACATCAAGTTTTATTGTTTGTAAGCTACTTCTGCATAGTAAAACACAGCGTCAGGGTCTTACATATTTATGAATTAACAATGAAGCTGCTGCATTTGGTATTGCAATGCTGAGTCCAGCAATCTGGTTACAGTAGTAACTGACTTTGCTTTTCACCTTTCCTTACCTCGTCTCTATAACACAATTGCCCCACTTCACACTTCTGCCAACCTAAAGTTTTGTAGTTCAGGCAAACATGCTTGTCTGAGCATGACAAAGCTGGACAGGCATTCATACATTTTTAGAAAAACCTCTTTGCTTGACAGACTGTCTTCATCACAATCATGATATGTAGACAGAAAACAGTGGGGAAAAACATCAGACAAAGGGAACTTTTGCTGAAGCAAAGATGTTATCTCAAACTTAAATTCAGAAAAGCAGACACGTATCTTGAACTATCCAAAATGGTATATGGTCCTGCTCATTGTGGTAACATACACTTGAATTGGAAAGGTATTGGTGATACTTCCTAAGAGCTGACAGATGTTTGAGTTTAGGAAGGGTTGGAAAAGGTATTATAATTCAGAATTTTCCATTGTAGTCCTTGAAAAACTCTTCCAAACGAAATCTTTAAAGAGAACAAAGGGAAGCTGCAAGAGTTGCAGCCTTCAAGACATCCTTGCTCCAGGTATTAAACACTGAAAAATATTTAAAAAACAAAACAAAACAAACAAACACAACATACTATAAATTGTTACAACTGCCTTTTTTATTTTTTTCCTGAACGCTTGCATAACTTATATAATTCCTCATTGTTACGGGTTGAGTTGAACCTGCTACTGTTATTCATACCATGCCACAGTCATGCCAGCTTCAAAAAGTGAAAGTGCTAACTGGAGCAAAGTATTATGCAGCTTCAAGTTCAGATTGCAACAGGGGAGGCTTCCTGTTGTAGTTGCAGCTTCTGGGTTCCATTTTTCTTGGGTGTGGTCTCTTTTCTGCAGGCATGGTGGCAGAATGGTGGGAGTTGGGTAGCTGCTGGGTTTGGTTTTCTGTTTCATGCTGCTTTTTTCCCCTGTGCATTTCACTGCCCTTCTGCAAATAGGTTAGGGTGAGGAAATAATGTATTGTGCTAGATTAATTAGATTATTAGCTAAAGTAATTATGCATTGTGTTTATGATATGTTATCTTATCTCTGTATCTCAGCCCTGACTTTTGTGCATTCTTCCCCTCATTTTTGTACTGGGGAAGCAGGACGTTTTAGCCTTTGTCCTAAACCATAACACTCATGAAAAAAATATAAAGTTCCTAATCTATGTCTATTCATTTTTTATGTTTTGAGGTAATGGGAGGGAGGGAGGGAGGAGGGAATGAGGTGAACGGGTCCCATGGATCCATCCAGGGCTGTCTGAGGAGTTTCGGTGTTGTTTATAAATTGCATACATATATATATATATATGTATATATGTATATGTATATATAAAAAACATACATTGTATATTTTGTACATTTTAATTGCATTCCATATTTCTGCATTGTAGTTTGCTTGTAAATACAGCTTCATTTGCTTCCAAAACTTTCTGAACTAGTCTGGCAATTTTCATTTTTTGGCGGGGGGGAATTCTCCAAACTATTTGGGGGTTAATTTCAACCCACCACGTCCTTCTACATGATTTTTTTGCTCTCTTGTTATTACTTTTTAAAAATTACACCAAGCTAAAGAGTAATTAAATGAAGGTGACACAGAGAATGACATGCTCTAATAGAAAAAATAAATCCATAGCACTCAAGGATTCCTGGAACAACTGATTTATTCTCTGTAAGCATAAATTTTGTACATTTGGTCCGATGACACACACTGGAAGTTGCTCCCATTCTGACAGAAAACTTCCTAGTGCTACTTTGTTCTACTAGAACTACAGGCAAGAGAATCCATTATTTTGTATTCTTAAAAGCAACAGCAATTAACTATATCACATACTATCAGAGAAGACACATTAATTGGAACAGAAGAGCATAACAGATAAGCAGTTGTGCAAGTCCACAGGAGGTCCTCTACCACTGATATTGGTCATCTTTTCATGATAAAATTAAATCTCATGTCTTAAAGAGAAAGGTCAGGGAAATACACCAACCAAACTATTTTTTTTTTCTTATTAGTTATGCCTTACATTTCCTAGAAAATTAAAAATAATCATCCCCCCAACCATTACTTTGCACTGTGCAAAGTCACCTGAGCAGCAGAGGGTTTTCCTCAAGGAAGTCTAGTAACAAGACAACCTAGAATTTATATTTTATTATTCTCACTGATATTCATTACTGCAGTTATATTCATCTGCTATCTATTAGATGGTAAAAACCAGTTTATCACAAACAGCCACAGAAGTTTAACCTTTCAAAACGTGTAAACTAATCTAAGAAACTTCTATCACTGAAATGACTGGCTTGGTAAATGAGTGGAGAGCAGTGGAGATTTTCTACCTCTACTTCAGGAAGACTTTTGACACTGCATCCCATTAGATGCTCACAGATAATCTCATGAGACATGGGCTGAATGGCTAGACAGTGAGGTGGACTCAAAACTAGCTGAACAGACAAGCCCAGAGGGTGCTGGTCAGTGGCAAAAAGTCTAGTTGGGAGGCCAGTAACTAGCAGTGTATCCAAGGGATCAACACAAGATTCAGTTCTGTTTGGCAGAGTACCCTCAGCAGTGTCACTGATGACAGAAAACTAGGAGTGGCTCATATGCCTGATGGTTGTGCTGCCATCTACAGGGACCCTGGCAAGCTGGAGAAATAATGGGCTGACAGGAATGTCATTCAGTTCAGCAAGGAGAAAAGCAATGTCCTGCACCTAAGGCACAACCTTAGACACATGCTGGAGACAACCCAGTTGGAAAGCAACTGTCTAGAGAAGGCCCTGGTGTCGTGGTGGACAAAAAGTTGAATGAGAGCCGACAATATGATGCTGTGGCAAAGAAGGTTCATGGTCTCTGAATTTCATTAGGAGAAGAGTGGCCAGCATGTTAAGACAGGTGATCCTTTTTCACAAGATGATTTATGCTTGTCAAAGGCTTTTCCATTTTGGTTTGTATTTTTAATAGTAATTCAAGTGATTAAAAAAACTTTACTTGCTTATTTTAAATGAAATGTATGAAAGAACTATAATCAATATCCTATCAATTTGTACAATTATCCAGAAGGAAGTTATAAATAAGATGGAGCCAGGCTCCTTCTGGTGGTTTCCAGGAACAGGATCAGAGGGAACAGATACAAACTGAAATATAAGATATTCCCTCTGAAAATCCAGAAACAATTTTTTAAACTGTGAAGGTCAGCAGAGGCACAGATTGCCCAGAGAGATTGTGGAGTCTACATGCTTGAACCTGCTCAGGAGTCCTCTGAATACGATGCTAGAGAACCTGCTCTAAATGGCTTGTTTGAGCAGGACTGTGGATCAGATGGCCTCCAGAGGTCCCTTTCAGTATCAATGATTATGTGTTTTTGTATAAAAACAGCCTGAACAAGTAAGTCTAATTTACATTTGATAGGGAATAATTAATCTTCCTTATGGGAATAGGTTAGATTAGATATATTATTTGTTGGAAGCATAAAACAATGGAAAATTACCAAGCCCTGTGTTCCTGATAAACATATGGTGATCAAAGCAGACACAGGAGCTGGGTGGAGACCTGGTGTTCTGTGTTACAATGAATTGTGCTGGAGAAAATGGAGGGGTAAGGCAGAGGCCCACTTTTCCATTCCTCACTTAACACCTGCAACACTGCTGACCAGAGGAGTCACACCAAAAAACCAAGAAGTGCCTTCTGCAACTGATAAAGGAATAACTGGTTGACCACCAGGAACAATGACTTGACCATTGACTCTGCACAATTGTAGATAATGAGGTATAAATATTGTCCCAGTTTTGTATCTCATTTGGAGGGGAGAGGTCAACACCAAAGGGCCTGGACAGGTCAATGGGTTTGTCTCTGTCACCCCAGTCCAGAAGAGACACCATTTGGGTAAGATTTGTGACCTCAGCTATGGTGAGTGTTTCCCCAGGAGACCAAATGTGCAATTCTATTTGTAATTTCCATTTTGCACCAGCAATCACAGAAAGCCACATGGGACTGCTTCATACAGAAATCAGCATTGGGAGGTAAGATCTCAGGTAACTGGACTCAATCCAAAAGCTGAGGAGTTTCTCATGCTTATCTACCTACTTCTTTCAGGTACTAATGAAAAAGCAGCTGATTACTTTTCTTGCTTTTCATCAAGTTTACTGAGTCATTGTCTTATGCTATTTGTAACATTTAATTCCATTACTATTATTAGTGTATTGTATTACTACCACTACCAAAAGCCAAACATTCCACACCCTGACATCCCTAATGCATTAACTCTTTTCAAACATCTCTAAAATTGATGATCTTGTCTTTAACATCCCCAAAGTCATTTGAAGAGTATATATTTATATGTGTAATGGTGTCTTGTTGTAGTATGGGTGTAGGTGTTTGATCACCCTAGAGCACAGCTTCCAGGCCAGGAGGTTAGCAGGTGAAAACGTTTATTATATTACACAGCAAAGTTATATACTCTGTCAAAAGGCACGTGTCACATCTTAATTGGTAATTTTCTAGTGGCATGCATGTAATTAAGGCATACAATGGATTAAAATAACAAAATAATATTCTAACACATCCAACCAAATTCTGCCAAGTTTCTCCCTTCAGTTACCACATGTTTACATTCTTTTCTAAGTCAGAGACACTAAATAACCTTCTCTAATTTGAACAAAGGCAAATCTTTCCCTACATTTCCCTCTTTCTTTCTCTCAGTTCCTGACAAGGTGTGCTTTCCTAACTCAAGGGCAAAACATAGCTGTTCCCAAGCTATCAAAAACGACACCTCTACATCTCCCCCTCTTCCTTTTTCTAATAAACCCACACTTTTGATCAACCTTTCTAACATTCTTTGCTTACATAAAAGCAAGCAAGATAAAATTAACAAAATATCAAAAGCAATTAATAAAATCAACAATCCAATTTTGATAATTTGATAATTGTATCCACCCTGGTAACAATACATCCATCAAAGATCCATGTCTATGGATAAGTAACAAGAAATCTACAATGGCCCTATTCTGTAACATAGAGTGTCTATCAGGCTGATGTAACACATAAAAGATACAATACTCAGAGCTGTACCAATTAGCTTGTTCTATCAGAACTGGCATAATATATGGGTAAAGACAACAAGACTTCCAGCTTCACTACAATAACAAGAATACTTTCCTTTCCACTTATTTCACACAGTCAAGACACAAACAGGACACTTGCTTCTTTCAGACAGAAAGTTTCATCCCACAGTTTTGAATTTACTTCTTTGTTACCTGCCTGATCTCTTAAAGGAGAACTTAGATCTTGCTAGTTCCAATACTTACATTTCCCTTTTCTTGTTAATAAATACTTGATTAATCATATGAGTTCTACCCTGAACACATTGTACACAAGGATTAAGATACAAAGACCTACAAATACAGCAAACCCAATCTTCAGTACTGTCTTTTACAATCTGCTTCAAAGGCATGAATGTTACACCTTTGCCTTTTTCTAAGATGGTCAAAAATCATAGAAGTGTTTAATGCCAGCAAGGTCCTGCCTTAATCCGTGAGGGTAGGGGTGGCCAGGCTCTATCCCCACAGATAAGGAAAATACCTGCAGGCAGACAGCAAAAGCAAAAAGGCCCCTTCGCTGGGTCAGAGATGACATCCTAAATATTCATGGTTCTGCCCAATGTAACATTAAACATAACACAATAATCCATTTTTACTCATCTTAACATACTGATCTCTTGATGCTTTGTTTTTGCTAAGGAAAGGTAATGAGTCCTAATGTTCTTTGTTTTTTCCTTTCAAATTTCTCCCAGCTAAAGCCTCCAAAATATTTATATCCTCCATAAATTTTGTTAAAACCACGTATAAAATAAAAATTTGAGAACATAACATGCTTTAACTATTCTTTGCAACATAATACCTGATCTCCCCCTTTTTTGTTTTTATAACCTAAAATTAAAATGTCTTTTGTCTTATAAGTCATTTTAACCTTCCCTTTAACTATTTGAGATTATTACTTAACTATGACAGACTGGTGAGTTACCATATAAATCCACGTGAACATATTCCTTAATCACATAACAATCAAGAAACCATGATATTCAGTCCTAATGCAGATATTTTCTGGTGACATTCTTGTGCAATCAGCCTCTGATTAATGCTTTTGATCTCAGTTTATCATGACAGTCATTGTGATCAGTGTTAGGTAGGTCTGCTGATTTTCAATTTTCTGGGCACTGCTATTTGCCCCATCCTCTTGATTCTCAAGCTGTATTCTGCTGAGATGATTGCAGCTCTGAGTTGTAAAACTGATGTTACCAGGACATGACATGGGTTGGCTTTTCCTTGCTGGTATCAGTAAAACCTGTAGGTGACAACATATGCATCCCCTTCTTTTTTTTTTTTTTTCATTTTTTCCTTTTTTTTTTTCATTTTTTTCTTTTTTTTTTTCATTTTTTCTTTTTTTTTTTTTTTTCTTTTTTTTTAATATAATTCTTATCTTAAAGCTATTGTGAATACAAAGAAAATACCAAAAAAAAAACAAACCCCAATCTATAATATATCAGACTCCTAACTTATGCTAATACCAAAATCCCTAAAAAACTTAAAGAACTAAGTTAAAATTAAACTATCAAATCAATGCCTAAAAAAAGAAACAAAAAAGATGTTACATTACCTAAAGCATGCTTTGTTTTTAAAAATGAAAACTTATCCAGTATGATTCCCACCTATATTACATAGAGTTCCCCTGAAATGCCATGGCACACAGAAAAAGAAGGTTTGAACCAAAGAAAAAAGACTTAACCTATGAACTCCTGGAATAACTTATTCTATTACAACTTACCCATTATCACTTATACCATATTATAATCACTAAATACGTAAGTACCAATTATTCATTATGCTTACTATTAAAACTTAACTACTTCAAATACTGAAATAACAAATCTCCAAAGTCCCTTACAATCAGAAAAAATGCTAAAATCGTTACCCATATCAGGTTTGCACTTACAAAATGTTGAATATTTTTCTTAACAAAATTTAGCACTGTTACTTTAAATCAGAACACAGCTTTTGCAGACAAGGGAAAGATAACAAAAAGAGAAGGCAGGCGGCGCGGGGAAGGGGAGAACTGACAGGCTCAGCAAAACCACTGTAGCCACAGACGCGGGAAGGGGGCGGGGAGAGAATGTTGCCGAATCCACAGCAGCTCACCTTCCCGGTAGCTCTCAAGGTTGAACTACAGGACCCCTCAGTGGCACAGAGGGTCCCATAGAGATGGCTAGAGCAAAAGCCATTGCTTCCTCCTCGCTCCATACCGCTGTCCACGCTGTTCGAAACATCAAAGGCAGGGGGAGAAGCTGCAACAGCCTCTGTTGCCAAAGTTTCTGGATGTTGATGTGTGCAAGCTGTTAGCACATCACTTATAGCAGGATTTCTTAAGGCATACAGAAGTCTCTGGCAATCAGTGTTTTTCATTTGCTTCTCCAAGTTCAGTGTCAGGCATTGCTTTAATTTCTCTGATCTTACTCTCCTTCTTAGCACAGTCCCAAAACTCAGTTCTAACGTTAGACCAGATTCCTGGATCATACACTGTTTTTTTAGTGACAGAGGAGCAGTGCTCAGCAGCTGAAAAGAGCATCTGCTGAAAAGCAGAGGTACTGATAGACTTCTCATGTTGCTTACAGGCTTCTAGGACAGTTATCTCCTCCCAAGTAATACTTTTTGCTTAAAAGGTCCCTTTTGTCCACAACTAAAACATGTTGCAGAGAGCTATAGCTCTTTTTTTCCCCCAAGATCTAAGTAAAGACTCTGAATAGTGCTCTCTTCTTTTGACATCTGATTCCTCATTATGTGCTCACCAAAAACCAGGCTCCAACTGCCCCTTTATGATTGCCCCAACTGCTCACCCCTGCTTCACAGCTCCGCAAATTCTCTTTCTCTTCAATTTCTTCTTTTTTCCAGAGGTGCCTTTAAACTTCCTTCCTTCCTTCCTTCCTTCCTTCCTTCCTTCCTGCCTGCCTGCCTGCCTGCCTGCCTGCCTTCCTCCCTCCCTTCCTCCCTCCCTTTTATTTTTAACATCTGAACGTCCACATTTTCCATGCCTCTACTTAAGCTGAGTCGGGGACTGTCACTGGCCACTGGGCTCCCCTTCAGTGGACAACAGCCTCTAGTGAGCCTCAAAGAGACCAAATACTTCAAGGTGACCATTTTGTGACGGCGGTGAGCACCATCTCCACAAGCCTTGTGAAGCCAAGTTTTTGTTGTTGGTGCAAGTCGGAGTCTTTATCTGTAGTTGTTCAGAGTGCACATCATGGGTCACCATTTGTTGTAGTATGGGTGTAGGTGTTCGATCACACTAGAGCACAGCTTCCAGGCAAAGATGTTAGCAGGCAAACATGTTTATTACATTACACAGCAAAGTTATATACTGTGAACATAGGCTTTTTTTACATGTACAAAGCTATCGTTCTACGAATCCATAACTAAGATGGTTACATTTCAACCTCTGGTTTAATTGCTTCTGCTAGATATATTCAGCCCATTCTCTAAGCCAGCCAAAGACAGTCAGGTTAAGAGTTTTAATTTGCTAGAAAAAATTTCAAATATGCAACAGAAGAAGATGAAACATAATTTATAAAAATTGTATGATTTATGAATATATATATATATATATATATAAAAAGCATCATCTTTTTCTTATGCATTTCTTATGCATGTCACACATATGCTGAGCTGAAACACCTTGGAAGACAACAGTGGATTTTACATTATTATACAAGTAAACCATTTTCAACTACAAACAAATGCGGTAGCAGTCCACACCCCATGTAATGCTTTCTTAAACACTTTTAATCTAATTCTGTTGAATGATGTCATGGATTGAGTTGAACCTGCTGCTGTTATTCATACCATGCTGCAGTCATGTCAGCTTCAAAAAGTGAAAGTGCTAACTGGAGCAAAGTATTATGGGGCTTGAAATTCAGATTGCAACACAGGAGGCTTCCTGTTCTGGTTGCGGGATTCTCTGTTCCAGATTCATGGGTGGTGTTTTTTTTCTGCAGGCTTGGCAATGGAAAAGATGGGAGTTGGGTAGCTGCTGGTTTTGGTTTTCTGTCTTTTGCTGGGTTTTTCCCTATATTTCACTGTACTTCTTCTGCAAATAGGCTAAGCTAAAGTAATAATGCATTGTGATTATTATATTTTATATTAAACTCTTATCTCTTTATCTCAACCCTGAGTTTTGTATGTTACCTTTTGTATGTTACCACTTTTGTGTTGGGGGAGCAGGGAGTTTAGCCCTTGTGCTAAACCATTACAAGTAACAAGCAACAGACATTTAATAAAAATCAGTGATGGAATTATAAATGTCCTTGAAAGTTTTCTTCTCTCTAATTAATTGAGAAAAAAAAAAAAAACACCTAAACATTAAGGGCAGCATGGTATTTTTATTTATTTTCTGCACTACCATAAAAGGCTACTTTTAGCAGTAGAACAAGAAAAACGTACTCCCAAGCATCTACCAAGGAGCCTCTGCAGTGTTGTAGGTATTACACCCACCACCCCATTCCAAACCTCTATTAAGTTCTTGGGCTCAAACACAAATTCATACAGGCACACTCAGGATATGTCTATCCAAATTTAACAATATTTAAATCAAACATTACCAAGTTGCTTGAGTTTCTTGGAAAGGTTTATTAGGTGTTCTCTAACATGTGTAAGCGCCCTTTCTTTCATTTTTTCTCATCTCAGTGTTGTAAGTAACAAAAATCATACAGACATGATGTAGTTTCCACTGAAATCAAGGGCAAAATCCCTTGAAAGAAGATGAATTACCTAGCGTTCTCTTGGAATGAGGAATAATGTTCTTTCAACAGAATTGGAGACTGATGGAATACTGTCTTTCAGGCAAATAAAAAATATTCAGAACATATGCAAATGACAGTTCAGGTGAGCAAGTGAAGTCTTCACAGGGACTGTTATTAATTACTGAAAAGCATTTAAAGGACAGGAAGGCTCCACACTTAAGTGCTGCTGAAGAATTTTAGCCAATGCATCTGAATTCATACTAACAGCTTTCAAAATAATTCTTTTCCTGGATGAAAATTCTCCAGGTTATACTGGTTGGATACAAAATATACAAACAACTCCCAGTCACACATGCATTGATTAAAACCCTCTCACCTCTATTGTTTAGCTACTTCATGATCCATCTCACTGGGCGCTCTTTTAACCCATGTTTCCTGAGCTTACCTATGAGGATGTCATGTGTCAAAAGTCAGTGCCAAATGCCTTGCTAAAGTCAGGATGCTCTACCCATTCAGACATACCATCATAGAAGGCTATCAGCTTAGTCAAACATGATTTTCTCTTGGTAAATCCATACAGTTTACTCCTGATAACCTTCTCCTATGCACTTAGAGATGTGCTTCACTGTGCATTCTCTGAAAAAAAAATACTTTTTTTTGAAACCCATTGCCTGATCACTTCACCGTGGGACCTTGTTCTTCCATAAGAAATAGCAAGCAACTTTTCTTTATTCACATTTCATCTGCTGTTTACAATTTCCTCTGCTGTCTATAACGGTATATATTTTCTCATTAAATCAAGCTCTTTTCCATACTGAAGCATCCTACTGTATCTGATCACTCCTTGCTGTTCTATTTATTTTTAGTTGTTCTTAACAATCTTTGTGGCTCGTCAATCACCAATTTGGTATTTTCAAAGGACTACTCACAATGATTGCTAGAACCCTGTCCTTAAGTTTTTTATTTTATCTAAGATCCACTAAATAAAACTTGGCTTAGCTAAGGTTTTATTTCCCATATATTTTCATTTTCATTTATTGTCAATGAACTTTCTTCAATGTGTTACTTCTCATTGAGTCAGTGTTGGATAAGAGCTTTGTCTCTTTAAAAGCTCTTAACAAAATATATTATAAGAAGCTATTTTGAAATCCAAAAAGAACCTGATCATCTCAACTCATTTGCTGACTCCTTCAAACAAAACAAAACTCCAAACATACAAAACCAACCAAACAAAAACCCCAAATAATAACAATAATAAACCAAATCAACCCATAACAAAAAAAAAAATCTACTAACCTCTGACTCTGAACCATGCTTCTCTTCTGTAAAACCCCATTTCACACCTCAATTGTATCACGTGCACAAAATGTCTACTTTATTTCCCCAACATTTCTGGAGTTCAATCAGTACAGAAACCAGACATGCTTTCTTACTGTTTTTCAGTGAACCATGACAGAAGTTTGTTTTGGTTTTCAGCTGTTGCTTTGATTTTGAATAATCATCACGTCTCAATCATTTATCAGCATATGTACCAAACATTACACATATAAACATGAATTTCTTTCCAAAATAAATTATAAAGTGGTCTAGAAAAAGCCTGTTATCTACCTATGTGAAACCACAAAACCTGCAACAAACTCTTATAAAACAAAGCAAGTTATCAGCTTTTAGGTGCTACACAATGCACTTTATTCCAAGAGGTAATATAGGATAGAATTTACACAACTACAGAAATACTAATTCTGGCCTTCAACACTGCAAATTAAGCCTGATGAAGTATAAAGCACGATACAATTAAATTTTGGCTATTTAGAGAAAGACATAGAGCTGGAATGCATGAACAGTGTATTCTTTTCCACCAACTTTGCTGGACTGAAAAGACAAAAATATTCAAAAAAAGCTTTGACTAAAAATATCTAAATTTAGTCAGAAACTGTACATTACAAAAAAATTAGTCTCTCTTCTACAATTGTTTAAAAACAAAGAGGTAGCCTTTGATCAACAACACAAACTTTGGTTTTATCCTTTGCATTACCAACATATTTGTTTATTTATACTTGACAAAATTGTGTAGGATTCAACTGTCTTTCATTGAGACTATTACTCCTACTATTTTTAATGAATACTTTAAATTACAAATATTGAAAATATTGAAAATATTTATCAGTCTAGGGCACTCAGTATTTCATGCTTTAGTAAATGGCATAATATATCAAGGTTTGCCAGGCATAAAACATTTCAGTTATTCAGGCAGGATATTAAAAATTGCCATTTCAAATGTTCGAATTAGCACTATTTTTCACGGAAAACACACTGCTGATTAACAGAACTGAAATAGCCTTATATTATTTAAAAATTCACTGTCTATTTTTTTTTTTATGCAGTATCCTCTTATACTGAAATGTAGTAGAACTAATCACACTTTAGAAAAAATACAATTAATGTGTTTACCAATGTTTGCCTCCTAAGATGCTCTGCTGAGTGCATATTCTGTTCTGATGCATCAAACACTAGAGCAGGGGAAAGCTGAGGCAAGCTGCAAATGAATGAGGCTATTTCACTTCATTTTGCAGGTGACACAGAAGAGTGTAATGACTGTACAGTATGCTGGTTGTTGTTCCAAAAGGTGCTACAACTCATAATTATTGTGGGGTTTAATGTCAAGCATTTCTGCTTCTTCCATCTCACGTATTCCAATCCACCCTTTCCCCCTCCCCCGCCCTTCCCCACCCCTTCTTTCCCTTCTAGTCATCCTGTGTGGAGGACATCTTTGTTCTAAAATATTGTCTGTCTGTATAATTAATGTATTCACTCCTTGGAGAAAATCCTTTTGTAAATGCCTATTGCTACAATGATATGAAAATCAAATGTCAACCATGTAACTTTGCCAGCTCTGGAACTTTTGATCCAGAGGGATTAGAGAATGGAGAGGAGGTAGGATTCTGACAGAGGGCATCTAGCAGCTTCAGCACCAATTGTCTCATAGAAGATTTAACATAAAGGGACTTACTTATACTGTGATACTGTGATACTTAAATTATATTGAATAGCAATAGGGATAGTCATCCTAGGTTAAAGTAGTCTTGCTTTATTTGGTGAAACTTACCACCAAAATAATTATTTTATTTTTTTAAATAATTCAAACTATTTAAGGTTAAAATAAACATGAGCTTTAAATAACATTTTTATTTCAATTACATTCAAAATAAAATTAAAATTAATTATTTTATTAGTGATGTTAACATTAATATTATAAATTTTAATTTGCTCTCTGGAATGTTCCTGTTGACTCCTGTAGATGCCATACCAGCTCCATAACTAGCAGTCAAAATATTTTGAATCTTTAGCAAATCTTTACTGATGCAGATCTCCTGCAAATTTGTGTTGCTTTTAAAATTGTAGACTATTCACTTTTAGTCAACTGCAGTAATTTTCAGTCACCATATATATGAAATGTATTTATGTAGTGACATACCTTTAATGTCACTTTTGCACAACACTACATAAATACATGGATGTGTTACTGTTTAAAACACTGTTAAAAAGAGAACAAGAAAAGCTCCTACTTCCTCTCTCTAATTAAATATAAAATTATACAATAGCAGTGACTGTGTAGAGACAGTTTATTCCTCAAGCACATGTAATTCTGGGCTCAGCCCATGGGAGGAGGCCTGCTCAGAACCATGGACATGGTATCACTCCCTCTCAACCCACACCCTTATCCTACTCAGCCACCCACACCCTTACCCTACATGTTTAGACCTGGTCTTTCTCTGGCATCTTTGGTCTCTAACTACTCAAATCAATGTAGTTCAGAGAACAATAAACTTTCCCTCCTGCAGTGTTTATGCTCTGTTCAATGGCAGAGAAGAAGCAGTTTGTAAGGAAATTGTTTATTTTACCATGCTGCTGTTAATTCTATGCACTTTTTCTCCCCCACTCCACAATGAAACAGAAGGTCCACATTTGTCACCTACATTGGTCAGAACAAGGCAAACATATATATTAGGGAGTAAGTTATTTTTATAACTATTGAGTTTCTAAATAGATGGATTATTATGATTAAAGAAATAATTCAAAGATGTGTAACAATATACTCATGTAATTTTAATATATGCAAAATAGTCTCAGGTTAAGACTCAACAACAAGCCAATTTCTTTTAAGTACACTTCAAGATGTAAATGGTTTTCCTGTGCTTTGTCTCTCTCCTTTGATATATTTACTTGTTTATTAAATTTTGCCCATGCCTTTCATTCTTGATTTGATTTTTAAATATTTTTAGTCAAAACGTGTTAATTTCTCCATTGTGTACAGGTTGGACTTGATGATCTTTGAGGTCCCTTCCAACCTTAGGAATACTACTGAAATAGATGTCCTCCTCAATTGGCATCAATGCCTGTTCATGAATATGAGGTCAAGTTCTAAATAAATATAATCTACATTTAAGAAAACAATATTTATGTTTCTATTACCTTTAGGATTGGAAAAAAACTTATTTACAAAACAATACTGTTGGCAATATTAATCTAGCATCATTTCTTTTTGCAAAGCTATCACTGCATTTTAGCAACCCTTACTTCCACATATTTCACATTATAGAAATGGCCAGCATCACATTGATTTTGTACTTTCTCTTCATTTTTTTTCCACAGAATCGAAGAGCAAAGACAATATGGAGCATATTCACATTCTAATATCTAGTTTGAGTTCGCTATGTTTAAATTAATTTGGGTTTAAAATAGATTTTTCCTTTTTTTTTTTTTCCCCTTTCATTCTCAGTGAAACAGAGGAAAGCAGGAAAGAATGCTAGGAGACCTGCCTGAAAGAGAAAGGAGCTCCTGGACATGCTGGCACACAAAAATAAACTCTTCAAGGAGTGGAAGAAAGGACAGTTGGAATGGGGGGCATATAAAGAAGCTGCCTGAGCAGCAAGAGACCTGGTTAGAAAAGCTAAAGCTCAGTTTGAATTAAATCTAGCCAGGGAGATTACAATTAAAACTAGCTAGGGAGATCAAGGGAAGCAGTAAAAGTTTCTATATGTATATTATTGGTAAAAAGAAGGCCAGGGAAGGTCTGGGCCCCCTCTGAATGGAAACAGGTGAAGTGGTGACAAGTGACACAGAGAAGGCTGAGGTTCTCAATGACTTCTTTACCTCAGTCTTCACTGGCAAGGACTACAGCCACACTCCCAAAATAATGGAAGATAATGGCAGGGGGTGGAAGAAGGAACTGCCCATGGTGAGTGAAGATCAGGTTTGTCACCATCTGAAGAACCTGAAAGTGTTCAAGTCCATGGGACCTGATGGGATACATGGGTGCTGAGGCAACTGATGGATGAGGTTGCTAAACCACTCTCCATCATATTGCCAAAGTCATGGCAGTCCAGGGAGGTCCCTACTGACTGGAAAAGGGGAAACATAACCCCATTTTCAAGAAGGGAAAGAAGAAAGACCCAGGGAACTATAGACCAGTCAGTCTCACCTCTGTGCCCAGTAGGATCATGAAGCAGATCCTCCTGGAGGCACTGATGAGGCAAAAGAATAATGAAGAGGTGATTTTGTATAATCAGCACAGCTTCACCAAGGGCAAATCCTGCTTGACAAACCTGGTGGCCTTCTATGACAAGGTCACAACATTAATAGATGAAGGCTGAGCAACTGACATCATTTACCTGGACCTGAGCAAAGCCTTCAACACTGTCCTACATGACATCCTGGTCTCCAAGATGGTGCAGTGTGGATATGATGGATGGACCACTCAGTGGATAATGAACCGGCTTGATGGCTGCACCCAAAGGGTGGCTGTCAATGGGTCCATGTCCAAGTGGAGGCCAGTGACAAGTGGAGTCCCTCAGGATCAGTACTGGGACCAGTCTTGTTTAACATCTTTGTTGGTAACATGGACAGTGGCATTGAGTGCACCCTCAGCAAGTTTGCTGATGACACCAAGCAGTGTGGTGCAGCAGACTGCTGGAGGAAAGGGATGCCATCCAGACGGACCTTGATAGACTGGAGAGGTGGGCCCATCACAACCTCATGAGGTTCAACAACACCAAATGCAAGGTCCTGCATCTGGGTCGAGGCAATCCCAAGCACTGATATAGGCTGGGCAGTGACTGGCTTGAGAGCAGCCCTGAAGAAAAAGACTTGGGGGTGCTGGTGGATGAGAAGCTCAACATGAGCCACCAGTGTGCACTTGCAGCCCAGAAGGCCAGTCAGATCCTGGGCTGCATCAAGAGAAGCATAGCCAGTAGGTCGAGGAAGGTGATTCTCTCCCTCTACTCTGCTCTGGTGAGACCCCACCTGGAGTACTGTGTCCAGTTCTGGAGCCCCTATTATAGGAATAGAGTAGAATAGAATAGAGTAGAATAGAATAGAATAGAATAGAATAGAATAGAATAGAATAGGCCAGGTTGGAAAAGACCTTTGTGATCAAGTCCAACCTATCAACCAACACCTAATCAACTAAACCATGGCACCAAACACCCCATCCAGTCTCTTCCTAAACACCTCCAGTGATGGTGACTTCACCACCTCCCTCAGCAGCCCATTCCAATGGCCAATAACTATTTCTATGAAGAATTTCTTCCTAACATCCAGCCTAAACTTTACCTGGCTCAGCTTGAGACTGTGTCCTCTTGTTCTGGTGCTGGTTGCCTGGGAGAAGAGACCAACCCCCACATGGCTACAACCTCCCCTCAGGTAGTTGTAGACAGCAAGAAGGTCTCCTCTGAGCCTCCTAGAATCATTTAAGTTGGAAAAGACCTTTAAGATCATTGAGTCCAACCATAACCCAACTACCACAAGCACTGAATTATATCCTGAAGTGCTACATCTACATGCTTCAGCACCTCCAGGGATGGTGACTCCACCACCTCCCTGAGCAGCCTGTTCCAATGCCTGACCGCGCTCTCAGTAAAGAAGTTATTCCTAATGTCCAATCTAAACCTCCCCTGGCTTAACTTAAGCCCATTTTCTCTTGTCCTGTTGCTGGTTACTAGGGAGAAGAGACCAACATCAGCCTCACTACAACCTCCTTCCTGGTAGTTGTAGAGAGTAGTAAGGTCTCCCCTCAGGCTCCTTTTCTTCAGACTAAACATCCCCAGCTCCCTCAGCCACACAGGACTTCAGTTGTTTGGACAGAGCCATTAAATAAACATGAGCAGGACAGGGTGTGCTGGCAAAGGAGCACGCATGCACGCCTGTTTGCCTGAGGGGAACGGACTTCATTTCTTGGTGGTGTCACACGCAAGCCTCTTTTGGACATATTTATGCTGGAACAGACTCCACTTTTTTTTTTTTTTTTTTTCAGCCCCAGAGGGATTACTTTAACAAAATTTGTATTTCCTCTAGATTTTTTTTCCCCCCTTAACAGCTTGCTTAAGGAAAAGAGAAAATCAGTTCTTGATCTGCACAAAGATCTCTTGTGTTTGGTCCCCAAGTTTGGGAGTTACTCATCCTCTTCTCCAGGCTAAGCAACCCCAGCTCCCTCAGCCTCTCCTCACAGGGCTTGTGCTCCAAACCCCTCACCAACTTCATTGCCTTTCTCTGGGCACGTTCCAGCAACTCAACATCCTTCCTAAATTGAGGGGCCCAGAACTGTACACAGGACTCAAGGTGTGGCCTAACCAGTGCTGAGTATAGGGGCAGCATGACTTCCCTGCTCTTGCTGGCCACACCATTGCTGATGCAGGCCAGGATGCCATTGGCCTTCTTGGCCACCTGGGCACACTGCTGGCTCATGTTCCGCCTACTATCAACAAGCTCCCCCATGTCCCTCTCTGCATGGCTGCTCTCCAGCCACTCTGACCCCAGCCTGTAGTGTTGCATGGAGTTGCTGTGGCCAAAGTGCAGCACCCGGCACTTGGACTTTTTAAATGCTATCCTGTTGGACTCTGCCCATCTCTCCAGCCTGTCAAGGTCCCTCTGCAGAGCTCTCCTACCCTCTAACAGATCAACACCTGCCCCCACCTTGGTGTCATCTGCAAATTTACTGATGACTGACTCGACCCCCTCATCCAGATCATCGATGAAGATGTTAAAGAGGATGGGGCCCAGCACTGATCCCTGGGGGACACCATTATTGACTGGCTGCCAGCTGGATGTGGCACCATTCACCACCACTCTCTGGGCTCAGCCCTCCAGCCAGTTCCTAACCCAATCCAGCGTGCTCCTGTCAGAGCCATGGGCTGACAGTTTGGCCAGCAGTTTGCTATGGGGTATAGTGTCAAAGGCCTTGCTGAGGTCCAGGTAGACTACATCCACAGCCTTCCCCACATCCACCAGGCGGGTCACCTGATCATAGAAGGAGATGAGGTTGGTCAGGCAGGACCTGCCCTTCCTAAATCCGTGCTGGCTGGGCCTGATCCCTTGGCCATCCTGTAAGTGCTGTGTGATTGCACTCAAGATGACCTGTTCCATAATCTTGCCTGGCATTGTGGTCAGGCTGACCTCAGGAAGGATCTGGAGGTGCTGGAACAATTTCACAGAAGGGCCACGAGGATGATCAGAGGACTGGAGCACCTCTTCTATGAGGACAGGGTGAAGGAGTTGGGGCTGTTCAGTCTGCAGAAGAGAAGGCTCTGAGGAGACCGTATTGTGGCCTTCCAGTATCTAAAGGGGGTATACAAGAAAGCTGGTGAGCGACATTTTATGGCGTCAGGGAGTGACAGGACTAGGGGAATGGAAAAAAAAATTAGAAGATTCATATGGATGTTAGGAAGAAGTTTTTCACCATGAGGGTGGTGAGAGACTGGAACAGGTTACCCAGGGAGATGACAGAAGCCTCATCCCTGGAGGTTTTGAAGGCCACGCTGGATGTGGCTCTGATCAACCTGATCTAGTGTGAGAGGTCTCTGCTGGGGGGTTGGAACTTGATGATCCTTGAGGTCCCTTCCAAACCTAACAATTCTATGATTCTGTGATAATTGTAAAATATTTTACCTCCTGAAGAACCTCTGTAGTTCACAGTGCTGAAATATTTGCAGTGGCCCAGCCTGACTTTTTTATTAAAAAATATTTCTTTGCCACAAATACTCTTGCTTTTGTACTGGAAGAAGAAAATACTTTGTGTTTCTAGTAGAGTAGAGGAACGGATATCAAGATTGTATGACAGTTCCTCAAATGTTAAACAATGCCAGATTTTTTTTTTGTACAAGCAGCCATAATTTCCCTACAGTATGTGGCTGAAGATGTGATAAATGTGCTTTTAGCAATGAGCACAACTACCTTTTCCGTGAGATGGCTTACAGACAGAAAAAGAGGCAAAGATCAGTTGCCCTTCCATTTTTTTTTTTCGAACACTGGAAACTATAACCAGGAAAGCAGGAATATATGCTTTGTATTTAAGCAACACTACTTGATAAAACTGACCTTTTCTCCACCCCAGAAGATGTCTGCACCTTTTTAAAAGCAGGTATGTTTTTGCATTGCCTGCTTTCTCTGGATCAGACACAACTGAGCTTAGAACTGCATAGTCAAGGTTAATGTGGGGTATCTGTGAACTGCTAAGTCTGATGACAAGCAAGTCAGAGGTGATTGTAATAAGTACAATAATGTTCCAGGCTTTTACTGCAGATCAGCAGGTAGCCTTATAATTACAAGGAAAAAGCCCCTAAAGCTCATATTTATTTGTTTTCTGCTATAGTTAAAAAGTTCAAAACAAGGACAATGTGTTCTTAGATTCCTAAGAACAACCTAATCTCCTTCTATGACAAGATGACCTGATTGTTGGATGAGGGAAAGGCTGTGGATATTGTCTACCTAGATTTCCAAAAAGCCTTTGGCACCATTCCCCACAGAATTCTCATGGACAAACTGGCTGCTCATGGCTTGGAGGAGCACACACTCTGATGGATAAAGCACTGGCTGGGGAAAGGGGCCCAAAGAGTGATGGTCAATGGAGGTAAATCCAGCTTGTGTCTGGTCACAAGTGGTGTTCCTCATGGCTCAGTGTTGGGACCACTTCTGGATGACCTTGATGACTATATAGAATGTGTCATCAGTAAGTTCACAAATGACACCAAGTTAGGTGGGAGTGTTGATGTGCATGAGGGTACGGAGGCTCCACAGAGGGTCTTGGATAGATTGGATCAACGGGCAAACACTAATGTGAGGAGCTTCAACAAGGCCAAATGCCAGGTCCTGCACTTGGTTCAAAACAACCCCAGCAACGCTACAGGCTTGGGGCAGTGTGGCTAGAAAGCTGCCTGGCAGAAAGGGACCTAGGGGGTCCTAATCAATGGGCAACTGAATATGAGCAAGCAGTGTGCCCAGATGGCTAAGCAAGGCAGTGGCATCCTGGCATGTATCAAAAATGCTGTGTCCAGCAGGAGTAGGGAGGTGATTGTCCCCTTGTTCTCAGCTCTGGTGAGGACACACATTGAGTATTGTGTCTGGTTTCTGGTACCTCAATACAAGAGAGATGAGGAGGTGCTGGAGCAAATGCAGAGGAAGGCAATAAATCTTGTGAAAAGTGACTGAAGCAGCTGGGCCTGTTTAGTTTGGAAAAGAGGAGACCTCATCACTCTCAACAACTACCTGAAACGTTGTATAGAGGCTGGTGCTGGTCTCTTTTCACAGGTAGTCAGGCATAGGCAAGACTGAATAGCCTCAAGCTAGGGCTGGGTAGGTTTCAACTGGACATTAGTTAAAAATTTTTCACAGAGTGGTCAGGCATTGGAAAGTGCTGCCCAAGGAGGTGGTTTAGTCACCAACCCTGGGTTTGTTTAAAGGTCATTTAGTTGTGGTGCATGGGAATATGGTTTAGGAGTGAACCTTGTAGAGTCGGGTTATCGTTTAGACTTGGTGATCCTGAGGGTCATTTCCAACCTGAATGTTTCTGTGATTCTGTGAAATTAGGCCAATAAAGTATAAACAACTCTTGAATCCAAAGAATACAAACTGATAGCAGAGCAAGGTTTAAAACTCCAGTGTTGCCTAAGTGAAATCATATATTGGGGTAAATGCCTAGGTTACAATTACACTGTTTAAGGTAGGGTTAAATATAATGCATTGGTCTTCTAAGCAGACCTACTGATCAGGGGCTTTGTTGTGGAAAGCTGGTTACTTTGTACAAAAAATGCATGCCTTCCTAGTAACGTAAAAAAAAGAGGCTTTAAGAAGACATCAAGCACATCAAGACCTATAGAAACAAGAATGTGTCAACAAAAACACCCAAACTGTGCATATGTGATGGAGAGGTGCATAACTTCTTTGTTGCAACATGTATTTCTAAAAAGTGACCTTTACTCATTAACATTTCATTTCAATTCTAAAACACACACATCCTTGAGCTGAGAAGGCCCTAGTCTACAAGACCATCTTTCTTATTGCATGTGCTATTAATGTTGTAGATTCTGTTGTTTTAACTGAAGCCAAAGAATCTGTAACCCAAAGAAGAAGTAGAATAACTATACATATGAATAGGTTGGAGGAATGTGTTAACCAAATCGATATAAAAGTGTGAAACTTTGTAACAAGGTTGAGCTAGCTTTTTGAAATACCACCAGTTCCTGCCTTTGAACATATATGAGATAAATAAAAATATCACCACTCTTTGTGTATCATGGCTCTTGCATATAGGATAAACAGCACCACTTTTGGAATGACACCAAGACATTTCAAATCAGCCTCACACTGCCCAGTGCCCATCCACTGATTTTGCCTGCAAGACTTTGCAACCATATCACTTATCTGCCTGGTTACTATTATAATTAGGAGTTGGATATCTTTTTTAAAAATTTTGTTAATGCACATACCTCTTATTTAGATGAGAAGCTAAATTTCCTGGTCTACCCAACTGTTGCACACAAAACATCAAGCATTTATTTCAAGAGACCAAAATAGTTTAATAAATGCAGTTGACCTTTTTGTTTTCCATTGTGACTCACAGTGATGCCTTAGACATTAATTTACAAAGGACCCTATCCTTTTTTGCTACTGATTTAAGTGCTCATCCATAAATTATTTATTTAATAAAGAAAAAAAATCCCAAATGTTAAAACTGTAGTTTGCAAAATCAAAAAAATTAGAGGTACAGAAAGTTCATCTCTTACTACGTTGGTCACTTCACTTGAATTTGTTTCCTCCTCAAACTACCTAGGCAGTCTATAATTAATGATTAGATGCCATCAGTTAGTACTCTCATCAAATAAATGAATAGAGTGTTAAGAGGCTTTACAGAAATTCTTCCTCACCCTCACTCAAAGATATTTACTCAGAGCAGTGAGTCACAAACTACCAGCATAAGAAATGCTGTATTAGTCTTTGCATAGAAAAGCTAGGTTTTCTTTTTGCAGCTACAAACAAGGAATTTAATTACCTTTGTGGTAGCAATTTTAATTTTCACACCATAAGAAGTAATTGTGAACCTCTTGGCATTTTATTTTAAACATGGTACTGATTATTTTTACTATTTATTTCAGGGGAGTGCAGTAAGGTTCAAAAACTGCTATTTTAGTATCAAAATCCCTCATGCAACTATGCAGTCGTGCAACTGTCAGGATGAGCATGATGGCAGTTAAGAAGTTTGTTAGAGAAATTAATTTGCAGGCAGCACACATAAGACAGCTTTTCCAGAGAAAGAGTCATTATTTCTCATTGTTTACACTGGCTGATAATAGGCAAATAAGTTCCTGTTCAAGACAACTGATATAGCACAGTCATTTATAATACTGTGTGGGGCCTGCATTATCCTCCACTGGTCAACAAGTTGAGGGACCTTCAGTCTTTAAGATGACAAAAAGTGAGTCAGTTTTAGTGGCTTTAAATCTGATGACTTTCGTATCAGACCCAATACTAGGATATTTTCTTTTCTCCAGCCCTTCTTAGCCTCAAATCTTAATGTTCTGGACAAGATACTACTATTAGCTGGTGATGTTTTGCTTCTTATTCTCACCCAAGTAATCTCATCTGCATTACAAGGCTCCAAAACCAGTTTCTTCCAGGCATTCATCCCAATTGCCTTACCTAAGACTACCTTGCTCAGGAAGGCTTTGCCTTTTTTTATGCAAAAGGCAAGAGATTAACTAGACTACTTGTTTGCAAAAGTAGTCTGTCTCAGTAGAACTGGGTATTAAAGGCAGAGATATTTCACATTAGTTGCCATTGCAGAATCTATATAATGAGCTAAATTTAGTCCAAGGTCTAAACATCCTTAAGAGAAATAAATTACATTTTATTAAGATTGTATCAAATAAAAAGTAAATTATTTATTGGTACTTATGTCATCCTTCTTTTGAAGTAATTTTTCCACTTTATATACACTAAGATCTGGAGGAGCCCTAGTCCTTTTTAATGTAGGTTTTATGAACTTTTCAATCAAGTTTTCTGAACAGCAGTTTTTACATAAGCTACCATATGCCACCCTATTTGCTGGTAAAAAGAGTACTGCCTTTATACTATCAGGGGATTTCCATTTCTAAGTAATTCATTTTTGTCTTCTGTATAACTCCCTCTATGACAAATAAAACATTATCTTCAATTACCACAAGGGTGTGGATGGAATTAGCAGCTATTGAACATTTTAAGCTTACAGCACCAGCTTATATCCAAAAAGTATTAACAAACAACTTTACCGACCAAACTCACTTTATGTTTTTACCTGCCCTTACTTTATATATTTTAACACTGATGTTTAATTGTGTGCAGTGATATAATTGATTATATTTTTATATGGCTTTTAAACATGACTTTTTTTTTAATTTTTCATTTGTGATGATCTTTGCACTTTGGACATGCAAGTAGCCACTTGTAGCTAAGCCACAACACAAAGCATTTTTAGTGTGAGGAATATCTGGAGCAACTTTGTAACTAAATGCATCACATAGTCTGAAGATCTAGACAGCTCTGAATATATGGAGAATGAAAATCAGAGGCTTTCCTCCTTGGACTCATCTGAGATTTTGTTTTCATTCCTGCACGTGTGAAATAAGCTTCACATCAGAAAAGGAGCTACTCCTCAACATATCAATGGCCTTTGCAGGAGATGCTCCAAGGAATAGATGGGGTGTGAAAATACCTTTCAATGCTCTTTATACAATGACTAGATAAATTTGCAAATAAAAAAAATATTAGTGATGAATCCCATTTTTTAATATTTCCTTGAATCTTAAACTATGTTTGTCTTACAGTTTGAGAACCTCATTTATTTATTTAAAAAGGGAGGGTTCCAGATGGGAGCAAAAACTCACACACAGATCAGGATGAAATTCTGATACAGTATAAGGAGAAAATAGCAAATAGTTTTCATATGTGGCCACTGAGTATATTGTGAATTTGCTTAAGAGAAAAGTAGTGCATATGTAAAACAGCAGTGTATTTTTAGAATAGAACACCACTGTTGGGTCATGAGAGCTAAGCATCCTGTAGAATACATATACAATATATTTATTACTCATTGCCACCAATCTGAACAGAATACATGGTACTGAGATTTGTATTTTGAAGCTCAGTATAATTTCTACATGATTAGCCTCCAGATAAGCCGAAACAAAGGATTCCTTGCTCACAGCAATCACCTGGGAGGCAAGGGTGTGGGAAACTCTGAACACATTAAATATTTCAGACACAGTATTTTTCCAATATTTGTTTAAAAATTGCTCACAAACTCTACCCTGAAATTCATGCCTAACAATCTTTTTTCTTTTTTTTCCCCTTGAGATGCTCCTTTTAAAATTGCTAACAATAATCAAGTGATGGGATTTATTTTTTTTCTCCTAGAATCATAGAATCAATAAGGTTGAAAAAGACTTCAAAGATCATCAAGTCCAACCTATCACCCAAAAGTCCAACCTATCACCCAACACCCCATGACTACTAAACCATGGCACCAAGTGCCACGTCCAATTCCCTCTTGAACACCTCCAGGGACGGTGGCTCCACCACCTCCCTGGGCAGCACATTCCAATGGCCAACAACTCTGTGAAGAACTTTCTCCTCACCTTGAGCCTAAACTTCCCCTGGCACAGCTTGAGACTGAGTCCTCTCGTTCTGGTGCTGGTTACCTGGGAGAAGAGACCAACCCCCACCTGTCTACAACCTCAGGTAGTTGTAGACAGCAATGAGGTCTCTCCTGAGCCTTCTCTTCTCCAGGCTAAACAATCCCAGCTCCCTTAGCCTCTCTTTGTAGGGCTTGTGCTCGAGACCTCATCAGCCTCATTGCCCTTCTCTGGAAAATGTTCACGTGTCTCAATATCCTTAAATTCCAACACAGCCCCCTAACCAACATATGTTTTAATATTATTTTTCTTGGTAAACTATTGTTGAAAGGTAAGAAGCTTAATATTGCGACAGATGCACCTTATAGTATTGCCACTAGATCACGTGCTTTTGTGGGGCAAGAGCAGCAACAACTCCTTACCTGCTACATATGCCTCATACCATCCAGAGACAAATACAGTGCACCCAAAAGACAGCCATATGGAAGTCTTCAGACTGTCTTCAGACTATGACAATGTCTAACAAATGCAGTAATTTTGTAGCTAGCGTATCTAATTTCTCTCTCACATATATTGCATTCCTTGAAAATGCATAATACATACTTGGAGAAACAGTTTGTAAGTTTCAGATATGTCTTTTGTTGTAAATTACTTTTTATATGGGGAATGGAGTTCATTGTACAGTCAGTTCTTATGTCTTTTAATGAATATTTTTTGTGATCTTTCTGTATTTCCACATTTAATTATGTGGTCTAATCTATTTCCCACGGTAGCATGCATTTACATAAGTCAGTGTTTGTCTTTTTAATTACATAAGATCCTACATGCTATGATTGTAATTAAGACCTTTGAAGAATTCAATCCTGTCATGTGAATGTGCAGAATAATGAAGAGGTCTGAGAAGTAGATGGTATTTTAAAATAACTTAGATTTCATTGCATATAACTGTACTTATGAAAGTACAGCAAGACTGGAAGTACAGTAGCTAACTTTTCTGACTCATCATTGTTGCGGCTTCAGTCTCTGCTGTCAATGGGCCCCATGAGGCCACTCACACAACTGCTCACACATCCTGGTAAGATGGGAAGGAGGAATTGGGAGTGAAATTGGTATCTGAAGAGTTTAACAGAACACTAATTGTGCACTCAATATATAGCTTAATTTTTGCTGGCATTTCCCTTACAAGTTAGCACTGTTGCAGAGATTTCTCTCTTCAACATTGTCAGAAGTTAACTTTAGATCAATCACTTCCAATTACTGCATTAATCATTTGCAATCCTGAATTTCTGGTAGAGGAATAAATCAAAGATTATGCCTTACATTTTACCCCATGCATGTCCACAATATTTTTGGGTTTGTGGTGGTTTGTTGTTGTTATTTTGTTTGTTTGTTTTTTAAAGAACTTAGTACAAAGGCTTAGTAAAGGTAAGCTCTTTAAAATAACAGACAGAAGATTACAAGTACTAAGAATATAGAAGTACCAGAAAATAAGTGCTGTTCTAAGATGACGCTTTAGTCATGTAGTGTCATGTCATGTCTGATGAAGGAGTGCTTGATGAATTCTCAGGGTTTAGAAAATGGACAGTTAGTCCACTATTTATGAAATGTACTTATCTACTAGTATAAAGCAATCAAGATTTTACAAGATCATTCCCTAAAACTTCACAATGAGATAAGTCAATATTACCAATAATATCTAGAAACCAATATCAAACATTATTTGAGCATGAATGAAAGGACAGGTCTGGTAATGTATCCCACCACAACAGAGTGACCACTAGCTGAAAAATCATGCTTAGTACTAGGTGAAACAGGAGTACAAGGCCCCAAAAAAATCATGAGATACAGAAGAATTTTCAGAGGAGAAAAAAATAATATAAAACATAATGGAGCAATACATACAAATCCCAAAGAAGATGAAGCTCTTCAAAATATATGAGAAAAAAAGGCCATCTACTTGCTAGACTGTTCTAAAGAAATTGTAAGAATTTCTATTCCATATGAAATATATCTACTATCAGAAATTATTTACTATAGGAAATTTTAATGTAAAAGAAACTTCCAAAGCTTTTATAACACATTTGAAACTTGAAAGTTATGTATATGAAATTAAATGCCTATAATATCCTTAATTTATGGACCAAGCTGCAGTGGAATCTAGGGATTCAAAATGAATGAAAAGGCTACCATACAATACCAATTTAAATTTACAGAAAACATTGAAAATATGTTAAGCTGCCAAAGAAACAAAGAGGATTGCATGGACTAAGGCAAGAACAAACAACTTCTTTTAGCAAATCACAAATACATTAGTAATATACACATGAAAAATAAAAATGATGATAGCAAGTTTGCAAGTGATCCAACAAGAAGCAATTGCACAAGATTGCTTGTGTCTAACAGGCTGCCCATATTGTTACATAGTAAGCTAATAAAAACATTCTGCAAAACACATAATGTTTTGGGGTTTTTGTGGTTGTTTTTTTTTTTTAAGGAACTCAAGGAAATCAGGAAATCAGAATTTGTCACACAAAAAGTTAACATCTTTGAAGTCATACATAATAACTAATTATAGTAAGATATAATAAAAATTTGTAGGTTCAAAAGCATTCTTGCAAAGCATTTTTTCTTTTGACATAAATATTAAACAAAAATACACCTACAGGAACTCAGTTTGAGTTCTGCTAAAGTATTCAGAATTTCTCCTAAATTCTGTCTAATGCAGAACACATCATTAAAGACGGTAGATCAGACAATAGCACAGCCCAGGCAAAGCACTTCACCTGTTAAAATTTCTGAAGAAGTATCAGATCTACAAAGCAAGGAGGTCGTCCACTTAATTTTTTCCTTCTTTTTTTTCCTTTTTTTGAATAGAATAGAATAAATCAGGTTGGAGGAGACCTTCAAGATCATCACATCCAACCCATCAACCAATCCAACCCGTCTAAACAACTAAACCATGGCACCAAGCACCCCACCAAGTCTCCTCCTGAACACCTCTAATGATGGTGACTCCACCACCTCCTTGGGCAGCCCATTCCAATGGGCAACCACTCTCTCTGTATAGAACTTCTTCCTAACATCCAGCCTAAACCTCCCCTGGTGCAGCCTGAGACTATGTCCTCTTGTTCTGGTACTGGCTGCCTGGGAGAAGAGACCATCATCCGCCTGTCTAAAACCTCTCTTCAGGTAGTTGTAGAGAGCAACAACGTCACCCCTGAGTCTCCTCCTCTCCAGGCTAAGCAACCCCAGCTCCCTCAGCCTCCTCATAGGGCTTGTGTTCCAAACCCCCTTCTGAAGAAAGGGAGAGCTGCAACAGGTACTGCTATAAAAGACAAGTCTTGTACTGAGAGATCTAACCAGCCATACATATTGTTTTTTCTCCTTCACATTGTTCTTCCTTACTTGCTTATTTGTTCCTGTACAATAAAGACTTAGAATTTAGTCTTTGATTGTTCACTCATCTTCCTTGAGTGGTTTTGGGTTTCCTTTCTGGTAGCAGCAGTTCTGCTCCAATATGATTCTCACGTGGAAAAATGCCTCTTTCCTTCTTTCTTATTTATGGGGGAGATCAGTTTTGTCCTTATCTGTCTCATCAGGTTTGAACTACAGAGAAACAGTATTATTTCTCTCTGGTCCATTGTGTTGGTATTAGACAGCATCTTATTCCCCTAGGTGATTTCTTTCCTCCATCCTACTGACCTATGCATACTGTGTGCACAGATCCTATCAAGACACATTGTCTTTGCAAGTCTGTTGCCTATTTGTATACAAGCACCTACACAAGTGTGGCCTTCTTTACACAACAGTATTTGGAAGAAAAGAGTGGATATGTGGACTGGGTTATCTTAACACATTTGTTGTATGTCTCTGTCACAATATTAAGCAAATTATCTCCTAGGAATGACTTACACATCTGTTATGAATATTTTTACTCTATATGTAATACTGTGTAATACACATACTATGTACATAGAAAAGAAGGTAAAACATTCCATAAAGTCTGAAAACCAATGGAAGAAAGTCCACCTTGACTAAAAATGAACATAATGCTTGGTCAGCTCATTTAGAAAATGTGAATAAAACTTACATACTTTCTTTACTTTACTTACATAGTAAAAAGGAAGAAAGTAATAGAAAAATAATCAGATATTTTCTTAATTGAACAGAAACAAATAAGGTCATATATGCAAATTTAACTTCATCTTACTTGAATTATCTCTTCTCAAAGTTTGCATTTTACTTTGATAGTTCCAAAATGATGTTATTGTTAATTCAATTTTATTGCATTTATTACCTGATTAACACTGTCTTTCATTAGTACATTAATCTAATTAAATTAGGAAAATATGTTATAATCTGGTTTCTCTTTAAGATATTTTACCAGAATTATCAATTTGTTTTACATTTTGATATAGCTTCACTATACTTTGGTAGTTTCAGCATAAATCCACTGAAACAGGCAACACAGAACCACATCAAGTTAAAAACATTGCTCTTCTGCAGTCTACCTATAACTGACACTCAGGTTTTGTTAGTTCTTGTAATTTCCACTAAACCTGCATGAAAAGCTATTGCACAATGAAAATAAACAAAGACTTGAGTTTATCAGTACACATATGTCAGTTAAATTCCTGAAACTTAAAATGACACACCTTACCCATATCTTTCTATTTCTAAGGCATCTATCCTTTTCATATCTGAATGCCAAAGTCAATCTAAAGCTATTTACTATGGGTGGGGACAAAGGCTGAATGCAGATGAAAGTAATTTACATAGCTGAGCACATACTTGCGCTCTCAGTCACTAATTGTATTCAATGGCTAGGTTTGGGAGAGTATGGAGTTTTTTAACTAAAAAAAAGTCTACAGAGCAAAAATATAAAAATCCTGAGCATCAGAAAAATATTAAAGAAACCTTAGAAGAGCTGTAGGGGACAGAAAACAAAAGGGAAGACAAACAGTGGTCACATGAATACAAATGTCCTATGTCACTACTTGCTATATCTGAACTGACTCAAATAAACCACAAAGGCAGTAAATAGTCTGCCCAAATTTGCCTGGGGAAGGGAACCACCATCCATCCCACTCCTACCAGTTTGATGTCAGTGCCAGCAACAGATGCCAACATCTAGAGAAGGATTATAGGTCCTTGGAGAGCACCTGAAAACCATCAGAGTAGAACTTCAGGCATTTCAGCCAGTAAATTGGTTTCACTGGAGGCCATGCTTAAATGTAAATGCATGTCATGTGTGGAATAAACAAGAGGAGTTAGATGTGTGGACATCCTGCAGGGCTACAATCTTATCAGCATCACAGAGATGTGATGGGATATCTCCTTTGACTGGAGAGTTTGAAGGGAAGGATACAGGCTCTTTAGGAAGGACAGGCAATATTCATGTCAATTCCTAGCTGGAGTGTATCAGGCTCTGCTTAGGGATGGATGAGGAGCCAGCTGAGATCTTACGGGTCAGGATTAAAGGGAGGGCAGGGACAGGTGACATTATAATGAGGTCTGATAAAGGCCACCTGGCTAGGAAGACCAAGTGGATGAGGCCATAGGAGCAGCCACAGGAGCAGCCTCACATTCAGAGGCATTGGTCCTTATGGGGGACTTCAACAACTGCACTATCTGTTCAAGGGACAACACAGCAAGGCATAAGCAATCCAGGAGATGCACAAATCTGTGGGACGTGATGAGACATAACCAAGGGTCAGTCCTAGCAGATAAAGTTGTCAAGATATGCTCCATCACATTGGAGAAGATATGACAGTATGGTGAAGTTCCCACTGACTTTTTTAAAAAGAGAAAACAGGAAGACAGAGAGAACTGATTGGTCAGTATCACCATGGAGTAGATACTCCTGAAAACTCTGCTGGGACACATGAAAAGGTGTTTGGTGGCAAACAGCATGGCCTTACCAAGGGCAAATTCTGCCTGACAAGTTTGGTGGCCTCTTGTGATGAGGTTAAAGCACTGGTGGATAAGGGAAGAGTGACTGACATAATCAACTCGGACTTGGGCATTTGACATTGGGATGTTGTCCTATACAACATCCTTGTCTCTAAATTGGAGAGAAATGGTTTTGACAAGCGACACATGATGAATAAGGAATTGGCTGGATGGACTCACTCTTAAGAGATGAAGTCATAGCATGACATTCAGATGGAGACGAGTGAGAAGTGATGTTCCTCACAGACTGTTATCAGGATCACTGCTGTTTAACACCTTTGCTCCAGTATGGACAGGACAGTGGGATTGACTGCACCCTCAGCAAGTCTGCTGACAACACAAGCTGAGTGGTGCAGTCAGCATGCTGGAAGGAAGGGAAACCATCCAAAAAGACTGAGAGGCTGGAGAGGTGGGACAGTGTATATATCAGGAAGCCCAACAAGGCAAACACAGTGCCCTGAATGTGTGTTGGGACAATCCCAACCACAAATACAGGCTAGGCAGAGAATGAACAGAAAGTAGCCCTGCCAATAAGGATTTGAAAGTATTGGTTGATGAGAAAATTAACATGACAGGGCAATGGTTCTACACATTGGCCACAACAACCCCATGCAGTGCTACAGGCTGGGGTCAGAGTGGCTGGAGAGCAACCATGCAGAGAGGGACCTGGGGGTACTGGTTGATAGTAGGCGGAACATGAGCCAGCAGTGTGCCCAGGTGGCCAAGAAGGCCAATGGCATCATGGCCTGCATCAGTAATGGTGTGGCCAGCAGGAGCAGGGAAGTCATTCTGCCCCTGTACTCAGCACTGGTTAGGCCACACCTCAAGTACTGTGTCCAGTTCTGGGCCCCTCAGTTTAGGAAAGATGTTGAGTTGCTGGAAGGTGTCCAGAGAAGGGCAACAAAGTTGGGGAGGGGTTTGGAGCACAAGCCCTATGAGGAGAGGCTGAGTGAGCTGGGGTTGCTTAGCCTGGAGAAGAGGAGGCTCAGGGGTGACCTTTTTGCTGTCTACAACTACCAGAAGGGAGGTTGTAGACAGGCAGGGGCTGGTCTCTTCTCCCAGGGAACCAGCACCAGAACAAGAGGACACAGTCTCAAGTTGCACCAGGGGAGGTTTAGACTGGCTGTTAGGAAAAAATTCTTCACAGAGAGAGTGATTGCCCATTGGAATGGGCTGCCCAGGAGGTGGTGGAGTCGCCATCACTGGAGGTGTTTAGGAAGAGACTGGATGGGGTGCTTGGTGCCATGGTTTAGTTGATTAGATGGTATTGGTTGATAGGTTGGACTTGATCACGAAGGTCTCTTCCAACATAGTCTATTCTATTCTAATGTGTGTTTGAAGCCCAGAATGCCAACTGTATCCTGGGCAACATCAAAAAACCATGAATGGCAGATAGAAGGAGGTAATTCTCCTCATCTGCTTTGTTCTTGTGAGACCCACCTAAAGTACCATGCTCAGCTTTAGGGGCCCCAGAATAAAAAAGACATGGGTCCGGAGAAGTGCCATAAAGATCATAAGATTGCTGGAATGCCTTTCCTATGAGAACACTCTGAAAGAGTTGTGGTTGTTCAGCCTGGAGGAGAGAGGACTCTAGAATGACCTTATTGCAGCCTTCTAGTACTTAAAGGCAAACTACAAGAAAGTTGGAGTGGGGCTTTTCATAAGGCCATGTAGTGAAAAGAGAAGAGGTAATAGTTTTAAATGAAAAGTATATAACTAGATTTTATATAAAGAAGAAATTGTTTACTATTGAAGCAGTGGAACAGGTTGCCTGGAGAAGCTGTGCTCCCTATAGATGTTCAAGGTCAGGTTGGAGGGGGTTCAGAGCAGCCTGGTCAAGTAGAAAGTGGTTTTGCCCATGGCAGGGGAGTTGGAACTATATGATAGTTAAGGTATCTTTCAGCACAAAACATTATGTGATTCTATATAGAACAAGAAAAAGTGACTGAACATTTTGTGTTCACTAAGAAGTGGAAAAAAAAAAAAAAAAAAAAAGTCAAGCACTCTCGTGCCATAACTTTGTAATTCAAATTAAATAGATTCCACTTGATTGTTATGTCACTCTGACCTTACTATCCTGCTCCAATTATTTATGCTTTTTGCTTCCCCTCCATTTCCCACAGAAAGGAATTTTTCATGGTAAATAGAGGAAAGCTGACCTCCCACATGAGTTAATTAAAACAGAATGATTTAAAGTATCTAAACATCCCTCCACAGACTTTTGGACAAATGTCACACACACTAGCTGTTCACACAGCTAGCAAACCAACAGCTTACTCGCCTGTAACTGAAGGCCCTCTCTTCTCACAAATCCCTGCTACCCGTACTACCCCAGTGTAATCAAAGAATCACAGAATGGTAGGGGCTGGAAGTGATCTCTAGAGATCATCCAGTCCAGCATCATCTACGGCAGGTCACACAGGAATGCATTCAGGTAGGTTTTGAAAGTCTTCAGAGAGACTCCACAACCTCTCTAGGCAGCCTGGTTACAGTGTGTTCCCTGGGGCAATAGGTGGCTTAGACAAGGCATATAAAGAGCCAAGCAATCCAGAAACTGAATTTCTCAAGAATATACAACAGCACTTAATTATCTCATGTGCACCCAGTTGTAATATGTGCTGCCAAGTCACTATATTGACCAGATCTTTAAGTGTTATGTTTACTTTTACAATAATAACAATATAATCTAGATTTTTGAGGAACTCAAATGGGTTTTGGCTATTTCTGGCCATGATCCTTTTTTCCTTTTCAGTTGCTACATTTGTTTTCTACAGACTGTAATTTAATATTGTCTATAGGCTCAGAGTGATCCAGACCAAAAGTTCAAGGTAACTTAACTAGTTTTAATTTCTTAGTTACAGGCAAGACTACCTGTGTCTGAAGCTTGAAACCTTATATTTTGATTCATTCTAAATGCTGGATTTTTTCCTCTCTGAAATACATACATTATCTTTCAAGTGCTAGAACAAATTCAGTTTCTGATGAAGAAAACAGATAAAGATAACAGAAACAGGAGAAGAGATGAAGAGGAAAAGAAAGGAGAGGAGAACTCAAAATGCCTGAGGTTAATGGCTAGTGATGAACATTTGAGTTGGAATAAATATTGGCAAATTTTCCTCTGTATTTGTAAACAAACCCAAGTAATCTAACCACATTTCTGAGCACACAGCATCAAAACCTCCTATTAAAAACAAATTTTATAAATAACCCCTTAAATCATGTCTTCCTGAACTCAACCAAGAGAACAGATTTACATACATGGTTATATCAGTCTTTTAAGCACTCCCTAGTAAATGACACAGTTTGTCTACAATATTGATGACAATTTTTGTACAAGAAAATTTTGTTTTCAGAAAATGCAATGGTCCAACTTTTCAAGAAGTTCCTTAGATCTTCCTACAGAAGTCGTAAAGTCTTACATACTATATATTCTTTTGTAATCACATCCCTTTTACATAATACACCATTTCCCTCACTGTGTAAATGGACATTGAGTTCATTGTATATCCCTCTACATAAAAATATAAAGGCATCTTGGTACTTCACAACCAAGCCATTTATGCAGTGCTTACAAGACCAAATATTCCTGTCACACGAACAAAAATCAATTATTCATGTGAAAGGATAATAGTCAGATGGTAAAGAAAGTGCATAGTGTCAATGGTTCTTACATCCCATCATATGGACCATATCATATGAAGAACCAGGTTGCCAGCACAATTCACCAGTCTGACATCCACTGCTTGACTGTATCTGAATGCCATTTAAAAGTCTGCAAATCACAGTTAAGTGCAATCTACATGAACCGTTCTGGAGTACTGGATCTCTGGTGGCTGTATTTGGCACCATTGCAACATGCATCACTTAATATTTAGTGGTTTAAGATTAGTTCTTATGATATATGTATAAACTTCTAATCATAAGAAAACACTACATTTATAAAAACAGTGGTATTTTTTGAAGTCAGAATTTTATTCCAACTTATTGATGGTTTTAATAAGATCATGATATTACAATATTTTTATGCCTGTGTGAACAATGAACAAGAAATATGTACACATTAATTCAATTACTATTCTTATAGTACAAACCAGATTAAATTAGAAATACAGGAAAATCAGAGCAATAATAGAGAAGGTCATAAGTATGGTGGAACAACCTATATGCACTAAAACTAGAATGAATTCTCAATAGTACAGTATTCTGGTGTAACCTTACAACTATTTTCAAATGCACTTTACTTCTATGAGCTGCCTAAAATGTATTATATGTGCATGGAACTAAAACCACTATACTGCTTATGTAGCCAAAGCATCTAGAAGCCACCTGTGTATTGCACAGTATTTCAGGTTTTAAATAGAAAACCCAATAAAGATGTGTCAGTAACTACAGACTTGATGAGATTTGGCAAAAAAAAAATATAAATTTGTAAGCACAGTATTGCTTCTCTTTGCCTTCATACACCTGTAAATCTGATCACATCTTACTGTTTATGATTAGTGGTTTTTATCCTCTATCTTCTGAAATACTCAGGTTCTCAGGTAGTTTGTTGTAGCCTTTTCACTGTCTACTTGCTGAAAAACAGTGTTACTAAGATGAAACAGTCTGACAAACAACCTAGAAATAACTATAACTTGCTCAACAACTGTATTTCATAGGCCTAGTATTTCACATATTGGGGAAAAACGCAAGCATTTCCTACACTGCACACCATGCTCAAAAAGATATTATACCTAAACTCAAAACATTCTGAGGCTCACTAGAGGCTAATGTGTTTCATTAAGAAAGCCATTTTTTAATACTTTGCCAGCTTTTTCCCTTTCATGTTGCCCAAACCTGTTTGCTTACTTCGTATCTGTCCCTTTTAATACTCTTCCATTCTCTATCATCTTAAACTGTCTAGAGTAGCTGTCATAACATCTAATCACGCATGATAATTTCCCTCTGTAATGTTTCACAAATTCTGACCAGTTAACATTTGTTTCAAAACAAACGATGTTTAAAGGAACACTTGTTATGCCTCATCCTTCTCTGGAGTAAGAACATTATTTTATCAAAGGAGTATTTTAACTACACAAATTCAGAGACAGTAAAGATTTAGGCACACGTATATACTATGTGCAATGAACATCAGTCACACAACTATTGTGTAAATCTAATTTCAGATGTGAAGATAAACTTGAATAGCATTATCCATTTGCTGCTTAGAATGCATGACTTACTTCCTCCAAACATATTTCACTACTTTTTCTTTTGTTATATGACATTTTTATTTGAAAAATAGTGAAGGAAATGATCTCCCAAAAAGAAACGGAACACATCAAAAACTAAGGACCATCAAAGTAAACAGGAATGTATTATTGAGATAATATCACCTGCAACATTTTAAAAAAGGAGTAAATTAAGTAGTGAAATTATGCTGATGTTTTACAGACGACAGAGGCAACAAAATTAATGTCTTCTATACATCAGATCACTGACACAAGACAAAGAAATTACTGAGTCATAGAAGTAGTACTAGTGAATTATTTAACATGGGGTTTGCTTTCCATCTTTGTTTAGTCTAGCAAATGCTTTAATAAAAATCAGTGTTCCACATAGATATTTCTTCCCATCATTCTTTTCTATCATGTCTTCCTTAACTTCACTGCTGTTAAAAGATAATTTTATGGTAGGCTGCTGAGGAGTAGAGGGATTATAAATCATGAAAATAAACATGAATAAACAAACAATAATATTTAAAGGAAAGGAAAAAAAATACACAATTGCCTGTTCACTCTTGCCTCAACAGCACAAAGTGCTTCTTAAGATTCCACTATTTCTTGCTGGAAAAGGGAAAGGGGAAAGCTTTTATGAAAGCAAATATATGTTTTCTTGCACTGTATAAACTACTTTAATTAATGTAAGCTTCAGGTCTGAAATTAACTTGAGTCATGAATTAGAACTACCTCTTTCAATCAGAGGGATTCATGCAGAGATCAAACCAACAAATATAAGTACTGACATCAAGGAGATAAATGCTCTACAAGAAAAAAAAAAGTTAATCTGACATTTCATGACAGCCCATTCAGTGCTTACCAGGTATGTGCCACAGTAAAACGCCGCTGTTTTGGTATGTTACTATTTAAAAGCATCCTGCGCAAAAGCCGTGGAGAATTTCGAGGAGAAATAACTGGAGATAGCCGAGGAGAAACAGATGAAGATTTCCTAGGTGTCTTGGACTTCTCATGTTGCAACAGGTTTTCCCTCAGGGTCTTCACAAGATCTTCATTTAACCATGCATTTTGACAATGTGCATTACCCACTTCAGGAACAGCCAAAGTGTCCGGACTTGCCTGCTGAGCCATGTTTCCCAAGTAAGTTTGTTACTACAGTCTAATACAATCAAATATTGATTTAACTCCTTAAAATATTTTCTTTCTAGATAATTTTCCAAAGAACTGTGCAGAGCTCCAACTCCAGTTCAGCCTATTCTGTTTTCAACATGGTGCCAACTGCCCTCAGCGTCTCTCCACAGATAATGATCTGCAGTGAAAAAAGGCAAACTAACTCCTCCACAGAAACCTATTAAACATTACCACTCCTCTCAAAGCCCTGCTGCCAAAGATCACTTATTAGCTATCATAACAAGTGAGCACAGGAGGAACAAATTACTTTAGCACAGCTTTTGTCGGTGCTATAAAGCTGCCTGTTAAACTATTGAAACTAATGTGCTGCAGCTGCTTGAGTGACTTTTGGTTATGTACATAAAAAGTACTGGAGTATAGATGCATGCTCATTTTGTTTGGCTATTCTTTCCACTCGCTTACTTTTGAACATTCAGGGGGGCTGAAAGACAACTGCCGAACAATCTCTTCTATTTTTTGCAGGACCTACAGTATTTATCTTTATAGTCCTCATTTACAAATCAAGATTACAAACTTTTACCTCTTAAGCTAACTAGAAAATGCTGCAATTACTTTATGTAAACTAGGTTACGTTCTGCCTTACTTCCTGCCCTCTGCCCCTTTTCCCCTAGCAAGGTCAGATTTTCCAGGACAACAAAACAAATATTTAAGAACTGCACACAGACTGAAAACAGACTATGACAGCTACTACTATCTGTTTAATTAGATGTTTTGAATTCAGAATATCATCATATCATGATGACTGCTTAAACTGAGGAAGTACGTTTTTTTCTAGTCACAGACGGTAGGTACGTAAACTATTGAAAAATATTAAAAGAGACCTTTCAAAACATAAAAAGGCAAAAGTATATTCATTTGTTTGATCGATACATACAGCTATTAAATTCCATTTTCAATACATTTCTTTTCAAGGTATTTTGCAAACAAGATATCGGTGCACTTCTCTGATCCAACAAAACCTTTGTCAATCAATCCTGAGATTTTTTTTTCATTATTAATTATAATAAATCACTTCACCTATTCTGAAAGACATATTTTTTATATATTCAATTTTGTTCACAGCTCACTGATAGCACAAAGACCCATAATAACTGGCATTAGGCTAATATTTGCTTAAGCTTGGTACATTCATTTTTACAGCAACATTTTTTTCTGTTGTAGCCATATTTCCTGTTCATCCTACAGGAACAAACCATCACCATTTTGTGCGAGATTTCTTTTTAATGTCAGAACACTGGCTACATATAATTTTCATTAGTGCAATATATTTTTCTTTTCTACTTGCTCTTACAATCAATCTTTCCTTTGTGAATAAGAATTTCCTTTTGAAGCACACACAATATCCAGGCTTGTCCGTGGGTGAAGGGTGTTTGACCACAATTACATGAGCAGATGTGAAACGTAAATACTATTTTCTGTCTTATGGCAAAATCAGAAATCCTGCAAAATCAGCCTTCTGTCACAGTGAAGGGGAATCACCTTTGTACTTAGCACCAAAGCCACAAATCCTTATAAGGATTATAAAGAGAACATCATGATGCTGACAGAATTAAAGCAACACAGCAACTGAAAGGTCAGCTTACGTTAAGAATGACATTGCTATCAGGTGTCAGGCCCATTTTGTAGATAAGTTTAACTGTACTGCGTCATATGTGAAATTTGATAACAATGTATTTACAAGTTTAACTGAATACTAAACAGCACCACAGAATTCAGAAATCACTGTGTGAGTTTTATGCATTAAAAAAAAAAAATTATACAAGATTTAATCACTATTTAAAAACCAACACTGACCAAATACAGAACAAACCCCAGGTATCATTAAAACAACAACAAAAATAAAAAATAAAAAATTGAAACTATGTTTTCATAAGAAAAACACTAAACTGGAAATGATGTGTTAGCTGACATGATAGGAAAAAAAGAACTGCACAATAACTGTTTCTTCTTTTCAGTTGGAAGAAACGTATGTAGAGCACTGGTTCTCAGCAAAGGTGTTAATTTTAGATTTATGATGAACAAACATATCACTTCCCTATCAGTCTATTAATCATTCTTGTTAGAAAACACTATCAATTCCATGTGATTTCAATCATTTTTTCCAAACTAGAGTCTCTGTGAGAGATATGTTGTTTTATGCTATGAAATACTGCCATCTGATGTCTATTCCAAAGCATGGCCTTCAGATAGCTACAGTGGATTTATTAAACTAGACAAACTGACCCGTTGGAGATCAATGAATCAGTGACGTCAATAAGACCATTAACATTTATTACAGTAGGCTCTAGGATCATGCTCTAGGTTGCACTATGTTACAAAGATAATAATAGAAGAAAAAAAATTACTAGTCCACAGCTGAGCAGTTTTATTACCCTTGTTCTTAAAAATACTAGAACTAAGTAAGCAGCGACCATGAGCCTGGCACCCTGCAGTACAGGTTGAGTGGGTTTGCCACCCACTTACCAAAGAGCTAATATGTAATTTGTATAGAACAGCAGGGTAAGACCTTTTAACAGGAAAAATTAACTCAGTCTTCATACATTAGCTCCATTTTCATGAACAGTTAACTAAATGATCTTCCTTACTGGGTTAATGAGTTAAAAATCTGAACGTACATGTTCCATTCCTCCAGATAGGCCTGCCTCTTTCTGCTCAAAAATCTGGGATTACTAAAGATCTTCATCTGCTTGGAACTATCATTTTAATTACCATAAACAGTTTCATAATATGAACAACTTAAGAATCTGTTGAGCTAACCTAGGTATTGTCTAGCATCTATATATACTCCAAAAACTTTCAAGCATGCCCATGAAATAAAATGAAAGCCTTTGGACTGATTTTATTATAGACTAGAAACATGAACACCCTTCATTGCAATAAAAAAGCAGAGCACTTCCAGAAACACTGAGAAATTACTATGTGAATTAGACAAAATGATAATCCTACAGTCAGGACTGGTGAGAAGGCCAGCATAAAAAGAGCAACAGCATGAGGAAGCCTACCCAGGTCACTGAAACACAGGATATTAGGGGTTGGAAAGGACCTGCCAGAGCAGGACCATGGAATCTAGCACAGGTCACACAGGAATACATCCAGATGGGTCTTGAAAGTCTCCAGAGAACAAGACTCCACAACCCCCCTGGGCAGCTGGTGCCAGTGCTCTGTGACCCTCACAGTGAAGAGTCCTGGCTACTGGAGAGGTCCCAGATGACTGGAAACTGGCCAATGTGATCCCCATCCACAAGAAGGGACAGATGGAGGAACCCAGAAACTACAGGCCTGTCAGCCTGACCTCAGTGCCAGGGAAAATTATGGAGCAGATCATCTTGGGGGCAATCACTGTGTACCTGAAGAATGGCCAAGGGATCAGGCCCAGCCAACATGGATTTAGGAAGTGGAGATCCTGCCTCTCCAAACTGATCTCCTTCTATGATCAGAAGACCTGCCTGGTGGATGTGGGGAAGGCTGTGGATGGAGTCTACCTGGACTTCAGCAAGGCCTTTGACACCATCCCTCATAGCAAACTCCTGGACAAGCTGTTAGCTTGCGGCTTGGACAGTAACACTCTGTGCTGGGTTAGGAACTGGCTGGATGGCTGAGCCCAGAGAGTGGTGGTGAATGGTGCCACATCCAGCTGGAGGCCAGTCACCAGTGGTGTGCCCCAAGGATCAGTGCTGGGCCCCATCCTCTTTAACATCTTTGTTGATGATCTGGATGAGGGGATTGAGTGAGTCATCAGTTGGGAGCAGGTGTTGATCTGTTAGAGGGTGGAAGGGCTCTCCAAAGGGATCTTGACAGGCTGGACAGATGGACAGAGTCCAACATGATGGCATTCAACAAGTCCAAGTGCCGGGTGCTGCACTTTGGCCACGGCAACCCCATGCAGAGGTACAGGCTGGGGTTGGAGTGGCTGGGGAGCTCCCAAACAGAAAGGGACCTAGAGGTGCTGACTGACAGCTGGCTGAACATGAGCCAGCAGTGTACCCAGGTGGCCAAGAAGGCCAATGGCATCCTGGCCTGCATCAAGAATAGTGTGGCCAGCAGGAGCAGGGAAGGCATTGTGCCCCTGTACTCAGCAGTGGTTAGACACACCTTGATTACTGTGTCCAGTTCTGGGCCCCTCAGTTTAAGAAGGATATTAAGACTCTTGAACGTGTCCAGAGAAGGGCAACAAGGCTGGTGAGAGGCCTTGAACACAAGTCCTATGAGGAGAGGCTGAAGGATCTGGGATTGTTTAGCTTGGAGAAGAGGAGGCTCAGGGGAGACCTTCTTGCTGTCTACAAGTACCTGAAGGGCAGCTGTAGCCAGGAGGGGGTTGGTCTTTTCTCCCAGGCAACCAGCACCTGAACAAGAGGACACAGTCTCAAGCTGTGCCAGGGGAAGTTTAGACTTGAGGTGAGGAGGAAGTTCTTCACAGAAAGAGTGATTGGCCATTGGAATGTGCTGCCCAGTGATGTGGTGGAGTCACTGTCCCTGGAGGTGTTCAAGAGGGGAATGGATGTGGCACTTGGTGCCATGGTCTAGTAGTCATGAGGTTTTGGGTGACAGGCTGGACTTGATGATCTTTGTGGTCTTTTCCAACCTTATTGATTCTATGATTCTATGTTCCCCCCATACTGAGGTGGAACCTCCTGTGCTGTAGTACCCCTAGTCCTATGATAAGGTGCAATCATTGGGTGCGATTGAGAAGAGGTCCTTAAATAAAGCCTTGAAACAAAAGTATTCTGCAATGAAAAATCATCATTTCCAGTTTAATGTGTGTGGCTACCCATTTAAAAAAAAAAAATACAGGAAAGTATAATTTTATTTATTTCTTTGTAAAGATTCTGATAGAGGAACAGCCCTACTTGACTGCATTGTAATAAACACCTATCTCATTTTCCTATACTATAATTGTTAATTAAAACTGTAAAACACTGTCAGCCACTCCTTTGAAAAACTTTATGTAAAAACCACACAATGTGTTTTTCACACATGGAATCATAAAATCACCTGGGTGGAAAAGACTTTAAGAGTCCAACTAGAACCTAAAATGTCCTCATACATAACTGTCAGACCATGTTCCTAAGTTCCTCATCCAAATGTCTTTCAAACAGCTCCAGGAATGGTGACTCGACCATTTCCCTCAGCAGCCTGTCACAGTACCTGATGACCCTTTCAGTAAGCAATTTTTTCCTGATATGCAATCTAAACCACCTCTGGTGCAACTTAGGACCTTTTCCTTTCATCCTGTTACTTTCTGCCTGTGAGAAGAGGCTGGCCTCCACCTGTCTAGAAGCTCCTTTTAGGTAGTTGTAGAGAACAATGTGGTCTCCCCTCAGCCTCCACTTCTCCAGGCTGAGCAACCCTAACTCTGGCAGACACTCCTCATAAGACTCGTGTTCAAGTCCCCTCACCAGCCTTGTTTCCCTTTTCTGGACATGCTCCAGCACCTCAATCTCCTTCTTGTAGTGAGGGAGCCTAAAACTGAACAGAGTACTCAAGATGTGGCCTCACCATTGCTGACTATGGGGGTAAGATCACTTCCTCAGTTCTGCTGGCCACAGTATTTCCGATACAAGCCATTATAGGGTACAGTTCCAAAAATGCTGTAGGGTTTTTAATTGAAAATAATATATATAGATATAGTTATTTGTTCGGGGGTTTATTTATTTTTTTTTTTTTTAATTTATTTTTCCACAGTTACTTAGTTCTCTGGTCTCTTCCCCAGTTCTACCAGTGAAATAATCACTGAAACAAAAAAAGGCATTTCCTGTTTGTTTTTGTTTTTTAAATAAGAACATTTGAGATCTGATATTGCTTTAAGCATGTCCATGTTTTATGTCTTTAAGATAGTTGATTCACTTTCTGATTAAGTGTTCTAATTTAAGGCATTCATGTTTAAATCTAATTTTGCAGGTTTTGCTTAGTCACAGCTACACAGGTAAAAATTTTATCAGCACCAGACTTAATTGTTCCTGCTGCACATTTAACCAAATCACCATAGGGATCAGGACAAAAGCAGAGAACTAGAATATCCTTATAGTGAAAACTCAGTATTACAAAAGATCTCTAAGTGCCACTAGCTTCTATTCTCTTCCGTTAGCCATGAAGACTAGAAAGAGCTACAGCACACAAAAGAGAATAAGCTAATATGTTCCACAGGTAACACTGTGCAAGATAAAGAATGTATTTGATCTCACAGAAGAGACTAAAAAAGGATTAAAAAGTAATTTCTGTGTTACAGTTACTTTCAACATAGAGTATGATAAAGTCAGTTTAATATTTTAAGTACTAATCAACATATAAGATAAATTATGTGATCATGACTATTTTTAATTACTTCTAACATAATTTTCCTTATTAGAGCCTAAGTGCAATCACTCACATGCAGCACAAGAATTCTTTCACATAAAATATAAGGAGGAAAATTTTTTTTTTAAAATCTCACTTGAGGCCAACTGGAGAATTTCAGACACATAGGAATGCAAGGGAAAGAATAACACTCTAAAGTGACACTTCTTTGAAAGCAAGCAGATGGAGTATCACAGGATCATAGAAGAATTCAGGTTGTTAATAACCTCAGGATACCAAGTCCATTCTCCTGCTCACAGAAGGACCAGATGTAAGGTCAGATCACACTGAGATTCTAGAGCACAGTGAGGTACTAGGTGCAAAAGTGGAGAGAAGAAGACAAAATCAGAGGTAGCTGTGAAAAATGGGTGCTATACCATGGTTTAATTTCCTGAATCAAGTAACAGAATACTGAGAGTATGATATGACTAAGGAGAGTTCTAATTCTAGATAAGGCAGAAAATAAGAAACTTGAAACATATTATTGTTCTTATTTGTAAAGAGAGGTTAATGCATGAATTGAGAAGCACAGTAGTCTAAAGTACAAAAATTAGGATAAAATTAGTAAATGATAGAAAGTCTTCCTAAAACGTTATGTAGCAGAGAAGTTCATAGTATCATTTTAATACCTGCCATTTGGCACAGTCTCAAAGAGCTGAAAAGATACTTAGGGATTTGTCAGGTGCACACTTTCAAAATAATTTGCTAAGTGGAAGACAGACCCATAACAGAACTTCTAAAAAAGCTCCAAACTTTAAAGAAAGTAGTGCAATGTGTTTCTTAAGAGTTAATTGAAAATAGAGATTCTCTGAATTCTTTGCAAGATACTACAGTTCTTTCTATAATTTGTGCTTCTACAGAAAATTAATTAAAGGCATTTTTGGAACACAGTTTGTTTCAGGAATAAAAATGCGAACAGTGCTGTTGAGGAGGCATCCACTGTTGTCCTGTAAATAATAGTAAATGGCCTGTCAAGACCTTCAGCTTCAAAACACCAATTGCCATACATGTACATGAGAAAACAAAACAAATTAATTGGGGGAAACAATCATCTCAACAGCAGCCTACTTAGCATTTGGTTATAAATGAAATCATTATGTCAACACTGTACAGGATAGCCTGGAGATGTCCTTCAAACAAGATTAGATGTTCCTTAACTTAAAAAGTTTTATAAAAACTGCTTGAAAATCCAGAGGTGGTATTAGAAAGGACTGTCCAAACAATCCTGGTTGACTACCCAAAGAAAGCCATCAACAATTGAAAATAAAGTGCTTTTACTATACTAACCCTTGGAATAAAGACCTCAGATAGTGTGACACATTAGAATGGCTAACAGATACGTCATAAATATGAAAGTATCATTTCTTTAAAAAGATTGTATTTGGTGTGGCAAGAAACTGTCTCACACCACATCCTGGTCTCCAAACTGGTGACACATGGGTTTGATGGGTGGACCACTAGATGGGTAAGGAACTGGCTTGATGGCCGCACCCAAAGAGTAGCTGTCAATGGCTCCATGTCCCAGTGGAGGCCAGTGACAAGCGGAGTCCCTCAGGGATCAGTCCTGGGACCTGTCTTGTTCAACATCTTTGTGGGTGACATGGACAGTGGCATTGAGTGCACCCTCAGCAAGTTTGCTGATGACACCAAGCTGTGTGGTGCAGCAGACATGCTGGAGGGAAGGGAGGCCATCCAGAGGGACCTTGACAGGCTGGAGAGGTGGGCACAAGCCAATCTCATGAAGTTCAATAAGAGCAAGCGCAGGGTCCTGCATCTGGGTCGAGGCAATCCCAGGCACAAATCCAGGCTGGGCAGTGACTGGCTGGAAAGCAGCCCTGAGGAGAGAGACTTGGGGGTGCTGGTGGACAAGAAGCTCAACAGGAGCTCTCAATGTGCTCTTGCAGCCCGCAAAGCCAATCAGATCCTGGGCTGCATCAGGAGAAGTGTGGCCAGCAGGTCAAGGGAGGTGATCCTCCCCCTCTACTCAGCTCTGGTGAGACCCCACCTGGAGTACTGCATCCAGTTCTGGAGCCCCTATTACAAGAAGGATATGGACATGCTGGAACATGTCCAGAGAAGGGCCATGAGGATGATCAGAGGGCTGGAGCACCTCTCCTGTGAGGACAGACTGAAAGAATTGGGGCTGTTCAGTCTGGAGAAGAGAAGGCTCCGAGGTGACCTAATTGTGGCCTTCCAGTATCTGAAGGGGGCTTACAGGAAGGCTGGGGAGGGACTTCTCAGGATGTCAGGTAGTGATAGGACTAGGGGGAATGGAATGAAGCTGGAGGTGGGGAGATTCAGGCTGGAGGTGAGGAGGAGGTTCTTCCCCATGAGAGTGGTGAAGCCCTGGAATGAGTTGTCCAGGGAGGTGGTGGAGGCCCCATCCCTGGAGGTGTTTAAGACCAGGCTGGACGAGGCTCTGGCCAGCCTGATCTAGTGTGGGGTGTGCCTGCCCATGGCAGGGGGGTTGGAACTAGATGATCCTTGTGGTCCCTTCCAACCCTGACTGATACTATGATACTGCTATGATACTTGGCTTGCCAGAAAAAGGTAGATAGGTGTAACATTCCCCAGAATGACCCCATATAACAGATAAGAATAACTGGAATTAATAAGTGCAATTTCTAAACAACTGTGTAAGAGAATATTTACTGGTGTACAAATAGGGGAAATTAGTATACTTCTACACAAGCACATCAAGGACAGGAGCAGAAGGTAGCATTCCTGCCACTTCAATGCATAAAGATATAAGTTAACTATTAATTGTGATTGAAAGAGCAGAAAATAATTCTAATCATAAATTGCTTTACAGAGAAGTTCTGAGGGGAGGGGAAAGGAGAAGGCAGTAGAGAGGACAGGGCACAAAATGAACCGAGCTGAGCCACACCTTCCCAGACTACATTTAGAATAGAATAGAATAGAATAAACCAGGTTGGAAGAGACCTTCAAGATCATCACGTCCAACCTATCACCCAACACCACCCAATCAACTAACCCATGTAACCAAGCACCCTGTCAAGTCTCCTCCTGAACACCTCCAGTGACGGCGACTCCACCACCTCCCCAGGCAGCCCATTCCAATGGGCAATCACTCTCTCCATGTAAAACTTCCTCCTGACCTCCAGCCTGAACTTCCCCTGGCGCAGCCTGAGACTGTATCCTCTTGTTGTGGTGCTGGCTGCCTGGGAGAAGAGACCAACCTCTGCCTGTTTACAACCCCCCTTCAGGTAGTTGTAGAGAGTAATGAGGTCACCCCTGAGTCTCCTCCCCTCCAGGCTAAGCAGCCCCAGCTCCCTCAGTCTCTCCTCATAGGGCTTGTGTTCCAAGCCCCTCACTAACTTCGTTGCCCTTCTCTGGACTCGTTCCAGCAAGTCAACATCCTTCCTAAACTGAGGGGCCCAGAACTGGACACAGTATTCGAGGTGTGGCCTAACCAGGGCAGTGTACAGGGGCAGAATGACCTCCCTGCTCCTGCTGGTCACACTGTTCTTGATGCAGGCCAGGATGCCATTGGCCCTCTTGGCTGCCTGGGCACACTGCAGGTGCATGTTCATCCTACCATCAACCAGCACTCCCAGGTCCCTCTCTGCCTGGCCGCTCTCCAGCCACTCTGACCCCAGCCTGTACCACTGCATGGGGTTGTTGTGGCCAATGTGCAGAACCCAGCACTTGGATGCATTAAATCTCATGCCGTTGGACTCTGCCCATCTGTCCAGCCTGTTGAGGTCTCTCTGCAAAGCCTCTCTACCCTCTAGCAGATCAACTCCTGTCCCCAGCTTGGTGTCATCAGCAAATTTACTGATGATAGACTCAATGTCCTCATCCAGATCATCAACAAAGATGTTAAAGAGGATGGGGCCCAGCACTGATCCCTGGGGGACTCCACTACTGACTGGCCGCCAGCCGGATGTGACACCATTCACCACCACTCTCTGGGCTCAGCCATCCAGCCAGTTCCTAACCCAGCTCAGAGTGCTGCTGTCCAAGCCATGGGCTGACAGCTTGGCCAGGAGTTTGCTATGGGGGACGGTGTCAAAGGCCTTGCTGAGGTCCAGGTAAACTACATCCACAGGCCTCCCCACATCCACCAGGCGGGTCACCTGATCATAGAAGGAGATCAGGTTGGTCAGGCAGGACCTGCCCTTCCTAAATCCATGTTGGCTAGGCCTGATCCCTTGGCCATCCTCTAAGTGCTGTGTTAATGCACTCAGGATGACCTGTTCCATGATCTTGCCTGGCACTGAGGTCAGGCTGACAGGCCCATAATTCCCTGGCTCATCCAACCGGCCCTTCTTATGGATGGGCACCACGTTGGCCAGCTTCCAATCCTCTGGGACCTCGCCAGTGAGCCAGGACTGCTGAAAAATGATGGAGAGCGGCTTGGCCAGCTCCTCTGACAGCTCCCTCAGAACCCTAGGATGGATCCCATCTGGTCCCATGGACTTGTGGGGATCCAGGCGGCTGAGCAGATCACCAACTGCCCCATTTTGGAACATAGGGAAACTATGCTGCTCCCTGGCTCCTTCTCCCAGCTCTGCAGGCCAGCTGTCTGGAAGACATTCTGTCCTGCTAGTAAAAATTGAGGCAAAGAAGGTGTTAAGTATCTCTGCCTTTTCCTCATCCCTTATCACAACGTTCCCCTCCGTGTCCACCAAGGAGTGGAGGTTGTCTCTGCCCTTCCTCTTGCTATTAATGTATTTATAGAAGGACTTTTTGTTGTCCTTCACAGCAGAGGCCAGACTAAGCTCCAAATGCGCTTTTGCCTCCCTAATTTTCTTCCTGCAAGACCTAGCAACATCCTTAAATTTTTCACAGGTTGCCTCCCCTCTTCCAAAGGTGATACACCCTCTTTTTTTCCCTTAGTTCCATTAAAAGTTCATTAACCATCCAGGCTGGCCGTCTGCCCCGGCGGCTCATCTTCCGGCACATTGGCACAGCCTGTCCCTGAGCCTTCAACAGTTCTTCCTTGAAGTAGGACCAGCTCTCCTGGACCCCTTTGTTTTTAAGGGCTTTATCCCAAGGAACCCTCTGAATTAGTTCCTTGAGTAGCCTGAAGTCCGCCCTCCGGAAATCCAGAGTGGAGGTCTTCTTGCTGCCCCTCTTAGCTTGACCAAATAATGAGAATTCAATTATCTCGTGGTCACTGGCCCCTAAGCACCCTCCGACCACCACATCACCCACCAACCCTTCCCTATTGGTGAAGAGGAGGTCAAGCATAGCCTTGCCCCTGGTAGGCTCTCGCAGCACCTGGTACAAGAAGCTGTCCTCCATGCATTCTAAGAACCTCCTAGATTGCCACTTCTCTGCTATGTTAAGATCCCAGCAGATATCAGGCAAGTTGAAGTCACCCATGAGAACAAGGTCAGACGATCTTGAGACAGCCTTAAGCTGCCTATAGAATGACTCATCAACATCCTCCTCCTGGTTGGGTGGTCTATAACAGACTCCAACCAGGATGTCAGCCCTGTTGGCCTTCCCTCTAATTCTTACCCACAGGCACTCAACCTGATGGTCCCTAATCTCCGTCTCAATGGCATCTAGTGCCTCCCTGACGTACAGGGCCACCCCTCCACCCCTTCTTCCTTGCCTGTCTCTCCTGAAGAGCCTGTAGCCATCAATTGCAGCGCTCCAGTCATGTGAGTCATCCCACCACGTCTCTGTGATGGCAACTACATCATAACTTTCCTGCTGCAGCAAGGCTTCCAGCTCCTCTTGTTTGTTGCCCATGCTTCGTGCATTAGTGTACATGCACTTTAGCCGGGCTGCTGGTTTCACCTCTTGCTCTGGATTTGATATGGATATAGGCTTGATTAAAAAGTACAGCAGCTAGGCAAGTTGTGGTTGTAATCTTAGATTTCTCAAAGCCAAGCCTGTGACAGATACTGTTAGAGGGGTTTTTAAAATCAATTAGCTTACTGATGAGAGCACAATTTTGCCTGTTGTCAGTGAACGCAGGATGGCTTTGTAAAAATCCAAGAATTATAAAGTACTACAAGTACTTGGCAAAAAGCATATCAACATTCCAGATTCCCAAACTTCAGAGTTTATTTCTGAAGCTAGCAGGAGCAATAATTGTTACAAAACTAGACTTAACCCAGGTCCTCCAAGTATGGTGGTTAAGTCAGAGTATAATGTACAAATAAACAAGTACATTTCTGAGAGGTCAGACACACACACAGAAAGTTTACTTAATAAGGAAGCTAGACCATCTGTTGTTATATTTCAAACAATCTGTTATTTTGACCATGCATTAAAAGTTGGGAGGAATTAGAAAAAAAAAAAAAAGAAAAATTGTGAGTGGTTAGAATTTTTTTTTTTTTTTTAATTCTAAAAATCTACAGTAAGATTGCATAATAAAGTCATTGTCTGGAGATGAGCTGCTAAGTGATGTCATTAAAATAGAAATCATAGCTACTGAAAAAGTTTTAATCTTAAGAGACTTCAAAGTTTGGAGATTCTGCTTAGGCAGTTGAACTTATGATTGGTTCAGTTCAGACTTTTAGGACATTCAAGTTACTGAAATTTTGAGTAGATAATAAAAATATACCTTTTAAGAAAACTATTCATACAATTCCCTGAGGGACATTTCCATATCTTTTCTGCATATGTTAAACTTGCTACTTATTTGTAAGAACTAGAATTAAACAACACAAACTTACTTCTACAATGTTGTTAAAAGATTGACAAGAGTGTATTCCCAGTCAAAGTGATAAGGCTCTCTCAATAAGTTTTTGGGGAAAAAGTTCCTTCTCTACACAGAAAAGCTTTGAATTGCAATTCTACAAGCATATCACAGTTTTTTATTTATACAGTTACCCAGAAAGTATGATTTTTTCAAAAATCATTCCGGACTCAACAATATATATTTGTGTATTTGTCAGTTCTACAGTGTGTCTCTCTCCACGGTAAGTCATATGACTTACATAGACATTTAATTCTACCCTGCAGAATTCCATCCTGCAGTCTTCTTAAATACCATTACTTTCTTCTGAATGTACAGGGGGAAAAAAATTCGTAATTCCTTTTGGTGGTCTTTGGCTTATTTTGGATATTAAGAGATCTGTTTTATAAGTAATTTTAATTATTCTAACATTTATCCAAACTTTGGAGAAGGTTTGCTTTTGCATGGAAGCAACTACAAACCAGACACCAGAATGCAATGCATAAGAGAAAAGGTTAAGAGAAAATGGCAACAGTTACTTTTGTTTTTAGTGAAAATAATGTATTGAAGTACATCATGTGCCATATATAAGTGCACAGAAGAAAAAAAATTATTAATTATGAAACTGAAATACAGCTGCTCTCAGATACTCCAAAGTGTTGCAACAAATTTTAAACAGAGGGTTATATATAGCCTATAAGGTAAAGAAAATATATTTATGATAGAAACCTAATATAATTAGCAGACCTTTAAAATCACCTTATAGACTGCCCAAAACTAATACTATAGCTGGTTTTGTGTTTGAACCTGTCTATTGCCTTGAAATACAGACAGGAGCTACGTCCCCAGGTAGAACAATGACAGATGAAATCATCAGCCCTCTGTCACCCTCTACAGGAAAAAACCTATGCCAGAAGCAGTTCTTGCCTAATCCATCTCGTTCCTCCACTTCATCACTGCTTTAGTGGGCACTTTCATTTTCACAGGAATTAAAATTTCAAATGCTCTTATTGGATATTATCATAATGAAAATGTCTCTCTTCTTCATTTACACAACTGAGGAAAAGAAAAATTAGTTCTTTGTAGAACATATTAAGCATTTGTATTGCATTAATGCCCTTGGATTACTGGCAGAAACCAAACTAACATGACAAAAATTATGTGAAAATTTTGTACTGCACTTGCAGAATCCAAAATTCTAAGCTGAATTTTACACTTTTTTTTTTTTTTTTTTTTTTTTTATTTTCTCTTAGGTAAGATATGCTGGTTTTAATGTTAACAAAGAACACATAAAAGAGCTCAGGGAAAATTATGTTTACCAGGAAATAGAAAAGAAAATGAGGATTCAGAGCACTTTTTATGCATTTGAATGTAAGACATGAAATCCATTAACTGAAAGAGATATTCCAAAGGCCAGATCACGAAGCACCTTATAATTTCATTTATTTTTTTTTTATAATTCTGGTATTTGTTACTCATTTTCACATTTGTTTTTATTATTAAGTTTGAGATAATTAGATAATGTCCTAGGATTAACACTAAGAATAACTTTTGAGTCTATTTATATCTTGACTCTAAAACCAAAGGCAAAAAACGCCCAACCCTAAAAAATAGATAAATTCTTCCTTAAGTTACATTATTTTCAGTTACTAAGGTAATGCAGCATAATGAAAAATAGTTCAACTTTCAGTAGCAGGAAGATTTACCTTTCCAAGTTTTATTATCCCTGTTGCTTGGAAAGAAAACGTTTTACAAGTGGCAGGCACATGAGCTCACAGAGTGCTGAGCATACTAATGGGCCCTGGCTCCGCTCTGCTGAAGCTCCACAAAAGCACACAGCAATGTGCAGTGGCTGCGGCCAGCCCTGCCTTCTGCTGTCGCAGATGGTTCCCCTTCTGTCATCGGGAACTTTGACACCTGCCCGTCTCCTTCTCCTCCTACAACTACCTGAAGGGAGGTTGTATACAGGCGGATGATGGTCTCTTCTCACAGGCAGCCACTACCAGAACAAGGGGACACAGTCTCAGGCTGCGCCAGGGGAGGTTCAGGTTGGATGTCAGGAAGAAGTTCTATACAGAAAGAGTGATTGCGCTATGGAATGGGCTGCCTGGGGAGGTGGTGGAGTCGCCGTCATTGAAGGTGTTCAGGAGGAGACTTGATGGGGTACTTGGTGCCATGGGTTAGCTGTTTGGGTGGGTTGGATTGGTTCATGGGTTGGACACGATGATCTTGAAGGTCTCTTCCAACCTGGTTTGGTTTATTCTAATAAAGGTTTATTCTCCTGTTTGGACTTCCTGGACCAGACTCATCCCCTGGCTTCATCCGGGGCTGCTGGCTGCTGTCTCCTTCAACACCCTGCTCAGGTGCTGCAGACTGTGCCCTGCCTGCACCAGAGAAACTCTCTGATCCCGGCATATGTGAGCAGATCCACTCTTGCTGCTCCCTGACACAGTCAAACACTGCCTGCACATAACTCAGTGGAAGGCAATTAACACCTATTTAGGCAATTAGCTCATACTTAGGCGTTGGTGCTACCAATAGAACTTCAGGGTTTTTGACCAGGGGGAAGTTTCCTTGGCACTGGGTCTATTGGAGACAGATGCAGTTCATCCGTCCTGTAAGGGGAAAAACATCTTTGCACATGAGTTAGCTGACCTCATTGGCAAAGCTTTAAGCTAGTTTTAAAGAGGGAAGGGGATGTAGCTGGCCTGTACCAGCAAGAACCCTGGGTGTAGAAGCTCAGGAGCGGTGGAGTGGTGTGCTGGCATTGTAGATAACCAGAAGGTCTACCTCCCATCAAGGTTGAAAACTATGTACTCAGCCCCATTCCTGAAATGTTTATACACCAGTTCATGCAGCATGGGCAATAAACAGGAGAAGCTGGAAACTGTTGTGCAGCCATCACTGAAACCTGGTGGGATGACTCCTGTAGCTGAGTGCTGTAATCAGTGCATACGAACTTTTCAGAAGAGTTAGTCAAGAAAAAAGAGGCGGTGGAGTGGCCCTCTATATCAGGAGAACATAAGAAACCATGCAACATAATGAAAGTTAATTAAGTAATGATAGGGCAAGGTCCTTATTGGTAAGAATCAGGAGTAAGGCCAGTAAGAGTAATACTATGCTGGGACTCTGTTATAGACCACCGAACTAGGATGAAGAGGTAAATGAAATTTTTTATAAGCAGTTGACAGAGGTTTCACAATTGCTACCTCTTGTTCTTGTGGGAACATCAACTTCCCACATCTCTGCTGGAAATCCAATAGAGCAGGGAGAGAATAGTCCTAAAGGTTCCTGGAGTGTGAGCATGAGGAGAAGGATGAGGTGCTCAATGCCTACTTTGCCTCAGCCTTTAGCATTGGATCCAGCAGTTCCCTGGACACCCAGCCTCACAAAGTAGGAGGCAGGCAGGGGAATCAGAATGAGATCACCACAATAAATGAGGAATTGGTCACTGACCTGCTATGACACTTAGACACACACAAGTCTATGGGGCCAGAGGAAGGTGCTGAGGAAGTTGGTAGATGTGCTTGCCAAGCCACTTTCCATTATTTACTTGAAGTCCTGGCTAACTGGGGAGGTCCCAATACACTGGAGGGCAGCAAATGTAACACCCATCTACAAGAAAGGAGGAAAGAAGGATCCAGGAAACTATAGACCTATCAGTCTGACCTTTGTACCAGGGAAGGTCATGGAGCAGGGCATATCAAGTCATGCCATATAGAGAACAATTAGGGGATCAGACCCAGTGAGTACGTGTTTATGAAGGGCAGGTCTTGCCTGATGTACCTGATCTCCTTCTATGACAAGATGACCTGACTATCAGTTGAAGGAAAGGCTTTGAACATTCACAGGATCACAGGATGTTAGGTGTTGGAAGGGATCTCTGGAGATCTTCTAGTCCAAGCCCCCTACCAGAGCAGGACTTTTGAAACCTTTGACACTGGTCCCCACAGAATTCTCATGGGCACACACCCTGCTGGAAAAGCACAGACTGGATGCCTAGGCCCAAAAAGGGGTGGTCAATGGAGTTAAATCCAGCTGGTGGCTGATCACAAATGGTGTTCCTCAGGAGTCAGTGTTGGGACCACTTCTATTTAACATCTTTATTGATGATCTTCATAAAGACAGAGATGACACCAAGTTAGGTGGGAGTGTTGATGTGCACAAGGGTAGAGAGGCTCTACAGAGGGACTTGGATAGATTGCATCAACAGGCCAGCATTAATGAGATAAGTTTCAACAAGACCAAATGTCAGGTCCTGCATTTGGGCCCCAACAACCCCAGCAACACTACAGGCTTGGGGCAGTGTGGCTAGAAAGCTGCCTGGCAGAAAGCTCCTGGACAATCTGTCAGCCCGTGGCTTGGACAGGTGCTCTCTGCACTGGGTTAGGAACTGGCTGGAGGGCCAAGCTCAGAGAGTGGTGGTGAATGGTGCCACATCCAGCTGGCAACCAGTCACTAGTGGTATCCACCAGGGACCAGTGCCGGGCCCCATCCTGTTCAATATCTCTATTGATGATCAGGATGAGGGGATTGAGTCCATCACCAGTAAATTTGCAGATGCCACCAAGCTGGGGACAGGTGTTGATCTGTTAGAGGGTAGGAGAGCTCTGCAGAGTGACCTTGACAGTCTGGATAGATGGACAGAGTGCAACGGCATGAGATTTAACACATCTAAGTGCAGGGTTCTACACATTGGCCACAACAAGCCCATACAGTGCTAGAGGCTGGGGTCAGAGTGGCTGGAGAGCAGCCAGGTAGAAAGAGACCTGGGGGTACTGGTCAATGGCAGGCCAAACATGATCGAGCAGTGTGCCCAGGTGGCCAAGAAGGCCAATGGCATCCTGGCCTGTATCAGGAACAGTGTGGCCAGCAAGAGCAGGGAAGTCATTCTGCTCCGGTACTCAGCACTGGTTAGGCCACACCTTGAGTCCTGTGTCCAGTTCTGGGCCCCCCAGTTTAGGAAACATGTTGAGTTGCTGGAATGTGTCCAGACAAGGGCAACAAAGCTGGGGAGGGGTTTGGAGCACAAGCCCTATGAGGGGAGGCTGAGGAAGCTGGGGTTGCTTAGCTTGGAGAAGAGAAGGCTCCGAGGAGACCTTATCGCTGTCTCCAACTACCTGAAGAGAGGTTGTAGCCAGGTGGGGATTGGTCTCTTCTCCCAGGCAACCAGCACCAGAACAGGAGGACACAGTCTCAAGCTGAGCCAGGAGGTTTAGGCTGGATGTTAGGAAGAAATTCTTCACAGAAAGAGTGATTTGCCATTGGAATGGGCTGCCCAGGGAGGTGGTGGAGTCACCATCACTGGAGGTGCTTAAGAAGAGACTGGATGTGGCACTTGGTGCCATGGTTTAGTTGATTAGATGGTGTTGGGTGATAGGTTGAACTTGATGATCTCAAAGGTCTCTTCCAACCTGTTCTGTTCTGTTCTATTCTATTCTATTCTATTCTATTCTATTCTATTCTATTCTATTCTATTCTATTCTAACCTGGGGGTTCTAAATGAAAAGTGGCTGAAGTGTGCTGAGGTGGCCAAGAAAGTCAGTGACATCCTCGCTTGTATCAGAAATGCTGTATCCAGCAGGAGTAGGGACGTGATTGTCTCCTTGTACCCAGCTCTGGTGAGGCCACACTTTGAGTACTGTGTTGAGTTTTGGACCCCTCAATACAAGAGAGATGTCAAGGTTCTAAAGCAAGTGCAGAGGAGAGCAACGAAGCTGGTAAAGGGCCTGGAGAATAAATCTTATGAAGAGAGACTGAAGGAGCTGGGGCTGTTTAGTTTGAAAATAAGGAGGCTGAGGGGAGACCACATCGCTGTCTACAACTACCTGAAATGACATTGTGTAGATTCTGGTGTTTAGGATATTGGCTGCACAATTAATTATCGTCAAAGAAATGAGTTCCCTCTCCAACAATCAAGACTTCTGTAGATGTTTGACTGAATGAAAAGAGGATTAATGATGTCAGTAGATTTATGTTATACCTGATTAAAAATGCTGATGTAGAAATTAAGAGTATGAAAAAAAATGTAATTGTTCCACTGAAGTATCAAAACACTTATATTTTTTGTGGACACTGAGGATCTGGCCTGTCTGTTTCTTTAGTGGCAGTCACTTGCATTGAAGAAGAAGAAATTGCATCTTGCATGTCCAATGTAGATACTTTTTCTTTTTTAAAAAACATGATCATATGAGGGTTTTTTTGCCAAAAGGGATTAGCAAGATTGAAGACAGATGACATGATAGTGTCACCTGAACCATTGGCAGATGTCCATAAAAAAGTGTAATGAACCTACAGACAGTGCAAAACACCAAGAAAGTAAGAACCATATAGGGTCAGATCAAAGGTCCATTTACCTGGGTACATTTCTCTGGCATCTGCTAAGAGTCAAAAATAATTACAGGGAAGGAGACAAGTATGCAATGACATTTCCCATAATTGTGTCTTTCTTATAATTTGCAATGTTTGGAACACCTCAAGCTGCATGTTGTCTTTTTACTTAACAGAAAAAAATCAGTGGATTTTTCTTCCATGTGTTTGTCCAGTCACTTCTTGAACCAACTAAACTGTTAGCACTTTTTAATTCCTGATACAAGGACTTCCACAACTTGATTAGAGCAGTGCATTCTGGTTCATTTCAAACCTAGAAGATACCGATAAGCGAAGGAATGCATCTGCTGGCCTCAGTGGGAGGCTTTATTAGAAGGGTAATTCATAACAGCTTGAAGGAAGGAGAGATAAAATGAAATACCTTCTCTGGCCCATCCCCACAGCTGGGGATTGGTGATATGGTTCAGTGCTGGGATTCTGTTTATTCTAAAATAGCAGTATTCTGTTGCAAAATAATATCCAAGTCCCAAAAGTGGAGTATTAGTGAGTTTTGAATATATACCATGGTGGGTAAGATGTTTCACAAGAAATGTTTCTGGTTCCCTGAGGTTTCCTCATAGAAGCTTCCTTCTGATCCCATCTTGATGGTTTAGAAAAAGATATCTGAAGAGATTACAGAGAACATATAGGCTAAAAAATGCAAGGAGCTGAAGTGTTGTCTTTTCCAGTCCCCAGGAAACTCTCACATGTGAATAATGCAATTCTTGAACAGACTCATTTCTCAATCTTCTTCATGAAGCCCATTTTGCAGAAACTATGAGAAACTCACGAGAAATGGTCCATACACAACTCTAAATCTTCTATCTCTGGAGAACAACCTGGAGGTGGTGTTTGGTGCTCTGAGAAGGCATATAGTACCAAATGAAGATGAAGGGATTCAAGAAATCAATCACAAAGTACACACACTACATGTGTCTTTTTACTGCAAAATGTTTAAAGCATTTGGTTTTCTTTAACCTCTCAACTGCAAGACTGCTTATCTCATACTCACAACAAGCTCTGTGAAAAACCTAAAGGTCTGACACATCTGGCCTACATGGTAACTTGTAAATGTTTTAAATGTTGTAAGAAATGGTCTTGTATCTCTTATAATTGAGGAGTATTTTGTCCTGAATGCTGTAACTGAAAATAGGCAGTTTGGATTGATAGAGACCTTATTTTGTGGTGAAGAAAAAGGATTTAAATCCCCTTGGAAAATTCTTGAAAGGGATTGGCATAAGTGGGAAATAAAGACTAGAAAAATTTTAGTTAGGGATACCAAGAACAATTGAAAGGCTTAGTAAAAGGAAAAAAGTAAGCGAGACATAAGAAAAATTATTGTAGAAGATTTTGAGGGAAGAGCAATTGAAATAACAAAAGCACAATGGGAAATGGTAAACAAGCTAAAGAAGAAAGTAGAGAAGAGACTTCGAATGAAATCTTAAAGTGGGTCAAGGAATCTGTGGGGCTCCTGAAGAATGTAACTGCTGCCAAGAAGACATGACACCTAACTGCTGGTTGCACCCAGTAGGCTAAGGAGGCAGAGTTAACATATACTGGTGGAGCCTAATCTTGATCCTAATCCTATTTTTGTATAAGGAGTCCAATCAAAATCAAAGACCATGTTCCCATGTGTGGATAAATTCTCTTTCAGTATTAGGAATTATAGGTAGGTTGAAAGGCCATTATGGAGCCAAAATTATAATGCCATCTGAAGTAAAGGTGTGAGAACAAAACACTTATCTGTAGTTATTGAAAGGGAGCAGTCAGCTCAGTCAGTGGAGCATGAGACTCTTAATCTCAGGGTCATGGGTTCAAGCCTGCAGTGGACAGGCAGCACTGTCCTTTTACAGTTGGATTTGTTCCCAGCTACCTGAGAATTCAGCACACAGGTTTCCTTTGATAGGGGCAGCCTTTCCTGATGTAAGAGAAATAGAAAAAGCATTCCAAAAGCCCAGCAGCTTGAGGATTGTATGGATATTCCACAATCTCAGTTAAGGGGGAGATTACAATTTGAAGAACCCTTGGATGTAAATATGCCTGTACCTTGTATCCAGCAATGTTGGGAGACAACTATAGGCAGGAATAAAGGGGAAATAGGACTGACCCTGGATGTGGGAATGTAATTTTTATAGGGCAGTATTCAAAGTGTTCACAACTTATTAGTTAGGAAGAAGCAAAACTCAGGGGTGACCTTATCACTCTCTACAACTACCTGAAGGGAGGTTGTAGACAGGTGGATGATGGTCTCTTCTCCCAGGCAGCCAGTACCAGAACAAGAGGACACAGTCTCAGGCTGTGCCAGGGGAGGTTCAGGTTGGATGTCAGGAAGAAGTTCTATACAGAAAGAGTGATTGCCCATTGGAATGGGCTGCCCAAGGAGGTGGTGGAGTCACGTCATTGAAGGTGTTCAGGAGGAGACTTGATGGGGTGCTTGGTGCCATGGTCAGTTGTTTAGGTGGGTTGGATTGGTTGATGGGTTGGACGTGATGATCTTGAAGGTCTCTTCCAACCTGGTTTGGTCTATTCTATTCTATTCTATTCTATTCTATTCTATTCTATTCTATTCTATTCTATTCTAAATATGGGGAACCTTGATCAGACCAGAAAGAAAGGACACGTACCTAAAGGATGGCTGATACCTATTGGGTCAGGATGGTATTGGATATGTGGTAAAAATGCTTATAAGGTATTACCCTTAGGATGTCAAGGAAGATGTGCTATAGGACTGGTCTATCCTCATATCTTTCTAGTAAATCAGCCACAGGAATTACTCAGGAGCTTTGCAAGAAGAACCAAGAGCAGAGCAAATCCACTATCAACCCGGTATAGCAAGTTTCATAGTTTTGCTAGGAAGTTTCTACCTTGGCTTGGGGTTAGTGAACTTGAAAAAGCAATGGTAAATTCTCTGCTACAGCTGAAATGATGATGAATGCAAGGATAGATGCAATAAAAGCTCAATAGCTTGAACTCAATAGTCTCTCGAAAATATCTACTCAAAATAGGTTAGCTTTGGATTTCTTACATGTTGTATGTGTAGTCATAAATGTAAGCTGTCGTGGTTATGTTAATCTGTAGTTATGTTAAGTGATTGTAGATCACAATCAAATATTACATCAGAGTTCTCTGGATGATACTTCTTGTGGATTTAAAGAAATATGGGGTAAGTTAACTTCTTGGTTATCGAATATAAGTTGGTTTAAACATTTGTTTGTAATACCTGTTGGAATAATTGTAATACTGATCTGTGTAATTCTTTGTAATTGTTGTTTTAAAATGATGAGACCTTCAGGTAAATTTGTTTATGCCAATAAGTTACAGGCAGACGGTTAGGATCTGAAGGTGACCAAAATAGAGGAACTTAATTATGATCCAATTAAGGAGGTTCTGAAATATCTGGAAATTTTAACACAAATCAATGGTGACAAAAAGAAAATGGGGGATTGTTATGAATATACTGGTGATTCTGTGATTTGTGTTAAAGGTAGAGAATTCAGAGTGCACTGGGACTGGGGGTCAGGAGCTTGCAGGAGCCTGTTTTGAGGACAAAGTGGGAACTGCATATTTTACAGACTTAAACAGAGATAGTGTGTTTGGCTAATTGGAGACACCAAGGCTGAGGAGAAGAACTGAGAATTTTTCTGTAGATAAGAAGCCTGGATGACTGAGGGTGCGTGCAAGTGGATACTTTGACCCTTACCACACAGAGTGCACGGGAGCAGGGATATGCCCACCTATTCTAAGACTCACCATATGCCTGCCTTCTATTTAGCATAAGTTTGTTTATGTAGATGATGTAATTATATAAGATGAAGAAAGCTATTGTAAAGCTGCTGTGGAGGTGGAGTTTTGTCCCCTCTCAAGCCCAGCGCACTGCTTTGCTTGCCTTTCATTGCTTTTATTGCCTTTTATTACCTTTTTAAGATCTTCTAGTGCCAATAAAACTGCTACCAAAAACTTTTACCTGGAGTCATCTATAACAATGCAGATGTGTAGAAGATCCTTCCATTACCACACAAACTGCACTTAAAGAATGATGAACACCTGTGGTGAAGGCACATTATGCCCCAATACTGAATCTTGTCCCAGTATGTGGGCAAGTTCCCCCTCCCTCTAGGAGGGAGACAAAAGCCAAGGCATTAGCCAGGCTTGCACGCACCCAGCGCATGCAGTGCTCGTGCAGACACCAAGTATGGGCATAATTCTAGCTTCATGCTTTCTATAGGCTGAAGCTAGTTGCTTATGAGAGTGCCCATTGGTCAAGCCCAGCCTCGAGGAATCTATAAGTATTACCCCAGTTGGTAAACACGTTGCCCCCTCATTCACTTTGTCTCTGTGCTTGCTCGAGAGAGTAACTCTCGAGCTGCAGCCTTTGCCATTGAGCTTATTGTTATTAGCTTCTGTTACACATGCATGCATACTGGAAGCCTCTGCATCGTGAAGAAGCCCAGAGGGAGGACCTTCGCTGAGCCTGAGGAGCTCAGCATTGCTACAACCAGTCGTGCCGATCGGAAGAGCCCATCGTGCCACCGGAGGACTGGACCAACCCCCGCGGGTAAGATCTGCCCAGTTGCCGGGGAGAAGGGACTTGATTAATACCGAGTCCACGTATGCCTAACCCCGCCGTAGCGGGAAAGGAGCCGCCGAGTGCCGCTCTGAGCCCTGTGAATTCCAGGGAAAACCAGAGCATTGTTCGTGCTTTTATTGCACCGGACCCGGAACCACTGCGAGAGTCCTGTTGCTCCTTTAACCTCATTAAAGAGAATCCGCCGCCTAACGCAGCCGCATTCTCTCCCCGAGGCTGTTTGCATCAGCCCCGAGAACCACCGTGGTTGGGCCGACCCCCGTAGCTTTGCCTGCTTCCGTCGTTCGAGCCCGCCTACCGGCCACCGTCGTCCCGCCCTGCTGTGCGAGCCGACTTTAGAGGGCCGACCCCACAGACCGACCCTGTCCAGGACCGATCCCTGTTGTCTGAAGGGAATTGAATATCGTCCACGTGCTTTCCACCCACTAGCACTCAGTTCAAAGTATCCGCGTCTAGCAGAGTAAGCGTTGACGCATAGAAAGATTGTAATATTGCTGTGTATAGCCAGAAGCCGCCCGCGTCCCGCCGAGTCTCCATCTAGTGGCCAAGCGGCAGAACTGCACCCTTCGTTATACAAATATAGAAACGGTTTATAGATAGTTCAATTACGTTATAATCATAACACTAAGCCAGTTGTGGAATGTATTTCACGAACGTGCACTAGAACATGTATATAAGTTGGTGATTCATCGGTTATTAATAGTTTGATAATTAATAAAATTATATTTTTCATAATTCATATTTCATATTCATAAATTTAATAACCTCTTCACCACAACACCTTAAAAAAATGTGACAATGAATAATTATCCAACAGCACATTAAGTGTGCTCCATAGTGTAAATGAGCTGTCAGATAAATACTGAAAAGTAAAGAAACAAAAGAGAAAGATGACATAGAAAAGGGCACATGAAAAACGTTATGGAGATGAACTGGAAGGAAGACCTAAGAAACATCAGTGGGGACGGAAGATAAAGAATGGCAGTGAAAAGATAGTTCTGGCAATTTTGCTAAATGACCAGCCACATTTCTGGACATTTTTTATTTTGTGGAAATCCAAAACTGTGGTAGGACATTTGCATTATTTCCTGTCTGTTGTGAATGTCATTATCCTGACAGATAGCTCTACAATTTCAACACTGTAAACTGAGAACCCTGGGGAACCACACATCTGAAACAAAAAACAGTGTCAGCTTGTGCCTAGTATCCAGTTTTCAGTCATGCGGTGACATAGCAACCCCATCCATCCACACATCCACAACTCTCATCCAGAAAATCACTACCCTTCATAATTTCTCCTGGTCTTGACAAATACAGTTGTCAGGAATTCAGAACATTAAATTGCCAAGCATTCTGATATGACTCTATTCAATTTTATCTGTTGGTTTTCATTTTGGTGACGTAGACTGGTGCCGTCACTTTCCAGAAGTGTTCTCTGCCTATTTCACCATAGCTTTTTTTCTTTCATCTTGATGAAATGTCAGCTTCGACTTAAGATCTAATTCCTTCAGCCTCTTGCCACTAAAAAATACCTTCCAGCTGTCTTCAGGATGATCTTTTGCTTAGAAACAGCCATTTATAAGCCTCTGCAAACATAATAATAATAATAATAATAATAATAATAATAATAATAATAATAATAATAATAATAATAATAATAATAATAAAACCAACCAGGTTGGAAGAGACCTTCAAGATCATCGCGTCCAACCCATCAACCAACCAACTCACCTAAACAACTAAACCATGGCACCAAGCACCCCATCAAGTCTCCTCCTGAACACCTCCAATGATGGTGACTCCATCACCTCCCCGGGCAACCCATTCCAATGGGCAATCACTCTCTCTGTATAGAACTTCTTCCTGACATCCAACCTAAACCTCCCCTGGCACAGCTTGAGACTGTGTCCCCTTGTTCTGGTGCTGGCTGCCTGGGAGAAGAGATCAACATCTGCCTGTCTACAACCTCTCTTCAGGTAGTTGTAGAGAGTGATAAGGTCACCCCTGAGTCTCCTCCTCTCCAGGATAAGCAACCCCAGCTCCCTCAGTCTCTCCTCATAGGGCTTGTCTTCCAAACCCCTCACCAACTTTGTTGTCCTTCTCTGGACTCGTTCCAGCAAGTCAACATTCTTCCTAAACTGAGGGGCCCAGAACTGGGCACAGGACTCAAGGTGTGGACTAACCAGCGCAGTGTACAGGGGCAGAATGACCTTCCTGCTCCTGCTGGCCACATTGTTCTTGATGCAGGCCAGGATGCCATTGTCCCTCTCGGCTGCCTGGGCACACTGCAGGCTCATGTTTGGCCTACCAGCGACCAGTACCCCCAGGTCCCTCTCTGCCTGGCCGCTCTCCAGCCACTCTGACTCCAGCCTGTAGCACTGCATGGGGTTGTTGTGGCCAATGTGCAGAACCCGGCACTTGGATGTGTTAAATCTCATGCCGTTGGACTCTGCCCATCTGTCCAGCCTGTCGAGGTCTCTCTGCAGAGCCTCTCTGCCCTCCAGCAGATCAACTCCTGCTCCCAGCTTGGTGTCGTCAGCAAATTTACTGATGATCGACTCAACGCCCTCATCCAGATCATCAATAGAGATGTTAAAGAGCATGGGGCCCAGCACTGATCCCTGCAGGACACCACTAGTGACTGGCCGCCAGCTGGATGTGGCACCATTCACCACCACTCTCTGGGCTCGGCCCTCCAGCCAGTTCCTAACCCATCGCAGTGTGCTCCCGTCCAAGCCATGGGCTGACAGCTTGGCCAGCAGTTTGCTATGGGGGATGGTGTCAAAGGCCTTGCTGAGGTCCAGGCAGACTACATCCATAGGCCTCCCCACATCCACCAGGCGGGTCACCTGATCATAGAAGGAGATCAGGTTGGCCAGGCAGGACCTGCCCTTCCTAAATCTATGCTGGCTGGGCCTGATCCCTAGGCCATCCTGTAAGTGCTGTGGGATTGCACTCAAGATGACCTGTTCCATGATCTTGCCTGGCACTGAAGTCAGGCTGACAGGCCTATAATTCCCCGGTTCATCCAACCGGCCCTTATGGATGGGCACCACGTTGGCCAGCTTCCAGTCTTCTGGGACCTCTCCAGTGAGCCAGGAAGTTGAAAAATGATGGAGAGTGGGTTAGCCAGCTCATCTGCTAGCTCTCTCAGCACCCTAGGATGGATCCCATCTGGTCCCATGGACTTGTGGGGATCCAAGCAGCTGAGGAGAGCTCCAACTATCCTGCTCATGGAACATAGGGAAACTATGCTGCTCCCTGGCTCCTTCTGCCAGCTCTGCAGGCCAGCTGTCTGGAAGACGTTCTGTCCTGCTAGTAAAAATTGAGGCAAATCTCACCTCTTACCTTCAAATTCTTCATTACAGTGACCTTAGAAAACTGACAAACTGGTATACTGAAAACAGCACTTACTGTAGTCACTTTTAAATGTCTATATCCATCTGCTACAGTATGTGGCTTTAAATACAGGATGTGAAAGGAAGGTGCTTATGCTTGGACATCTCAACCAGGCTGTGATGACGTCCACCCAGCAGAAGGCCATGCCATTCGTGAGTCCTGCACCTGATAGGTCTGATGTCACATCTCAGAGTTCCAATGGGAGCAGGCAGCCACCTAGGTACTGGATTACAGGATGTGACCCACTCTTACACCAATGTTGGATGACAGCAGTGAGTACCACCTGTCAAAGGTGTGCTCAGATAAAGAACTTCCTCCACATAGTGATGGAACTCAGAGAGGTGGAAAGTACCATAGAATCAGAAACGTAGAATGGCCTAGGCTGGAAGAGACCTTAGAGGTCATCTAATCCAACCTGCCACAGGCAGGGACACCTCTCAACTAGACCAAGTTACTCAAGGCCCCATCCAGCCTGCCTTGAACATCTCCAGGGAAGAGGCGTCCACAACCTCTCTGTACATTCCAGAGTCTTGCCACCCTTGTAGTGAAAAATTTATTTAAAGATCCAATCTAAACCTATTATCCACCAATTTAAATCCATTTTCTCTTGTCCTGTTGGTGGGCATTCTTGTAATAAGTCCCTTTCCAGCCTTCCTGTAGGTTCCCTTCATGTACTGGGAGGCAGTTATAAGGTCCTCCTCAGAGTCTTCTCTTCTCCAGGCTGAACAATCCCAGTTCCCTATCCTCATAGCAGAGGTGTTCCAGCCCCTGGATCATCTTTGGGGCCCTTCTCTGGACTTGTTCCAACAGATCTATGTTCCTCTTAAGGTGGGGACTCCACAGCTTGACTCAGTGCTCAAGGTGGGGTCTCACCAGATCAGAGTAAAGGGGGAGAATCACCCTTCCGGATCTGCTCGACACACTCCTCCTGATGCATCCCAGCATACAGTTGGCTTTCTGGACTGCATGAGTGCACTGCTGACTCATGTTGAGCTTCTTATCTATCAACATCCCCAAGTCCTTCTCTTCAGGGCTACTCTCAACCCACTCTGTACCCATAGTATATTTGTGTCTGGGATTGGCCTGACCCAAACGTAGGACCTTGCACTTTGACTTGTTGAGCTGCATACAGTTTGCACCAGCCCATTTCTCAAGCCTGTCAAGGTCCCTATGGATGGCAAAGGTAGGTTGAGAACTATCAGGGAATGAGAGAGAGAGTGAGAGACTCTCAGAGGCACACCCTGCCTGCCATGAGACAAAGCCAAAAGGCAGACAGAACTCACGTTATGAGAGCTCCCTGTCCTCTCATTCCACAACAAAATGTGGTAACTCAGAAGATAGTGGGCAATGGCAGCAAGTTCCTGACCTGGACAATAGGCTTCACAGGTGTGCATCCCCAGTAACTACCCAACCTTCTCAGCTGCCCTTACAAAACACACATACACTGCTCTGCTAAAAGAAATAGACAATGACAAGGATGACGGATCACCCAGACTGCAAAAGTTGCTGAGATTCAGTCAGTCTAGATCCTGCATCAAAACTTCTCAGTAAAGATAAAACACAGGTCATTGTCACAGGTGACTCATTTATGAAGAGAGTGGAAGGCCCAATATACAAGCCAGACCCAAGTCTTTGGGAAGTCTGATGCCTCCCAGGGGCAGAGGTTAGCAATGTGAGGAGAAAGCTTCCTTCCCTAGTGCAGCCCTAAGATTACTATCCACTGCTGATCTTGCTGGTAAGCAGTGATGAAGGACAAAAATCCAAGAGCAGTGAAGAGAGACTTCAGGGCCTTAGGACAACTAGGTAAGGGATCAGGAGCACAGGTAGTGTTCTCCTCTAACTCTCCAGTTGCAGGGAGTGATGAGGGAACAAACAGAAAGAGCAAACAGTTCAATGCCTGGCTCCAAGCCTGGTGCCTCTGGGTTCTTTAATCACAGGTTGATTTACAGAACACCAAGTCTGCTGGCAACAGATGGGATACACCTGTTGCAAAGTGGGAAAAGGATCCTTGCCCAGGAGCTAGTAGGGCTCACTGAAAGAGCTCTAAACTGGGTTGGGAGGGAAGAAAACCAGGCTTGCTAGAAACAAGCCAGAAGGCAGCACACCAGTATTTGAAGAATGGTGCGCTGGTGGCATCTTTTGGTCTGTTGTATTAGAGGATGTGGGGAATGGAGACCCAGAAGACAGCAAAGATGTTAGGGTCACTGATGAATTAGCAACCACCTGAGACCAACCAGATAGAACTTCTCCTTAGAAAATGTGGAGCTGGAAGCCATTGTGCATCAGGAAAACTATGATACAGTGGCTATCACAGAAACTTGGTGGGATGTCTCACATGACTGAGTACCACAATCAATGGCTACAAACTCTTTAGAAGGGATAGGCAAGGAAGGAGAGATGGTGGGGTGGCCCTGCAGGTGAAGGAGTGGTTAGGGTTTTTTTTTGTGTTGATATTAATGATGATGATTGTAATTACCATTGAGTGTTTATGGGTAAGAATCACGGGGAAGTCCAACAAGGCAGATACCATGGTGGGAGCCTGTTATTGAACACCCAACCAGGATGAAGAGACAGATAAAATATTCTTCAGGCATCTGAGAGAAGTCTTGAATTTGATACCTCCTGTTCTCATTGGGGATTTCCATTTCCCTGATGTCTGCTGGAAACATAACACAGTAGAGATGGAGCAGTCCCAGAGTTTCCTAGAATGGGTGGAAGAGTACACAGCTGGGTGGTGGAGCCAACTAGGCAAGGCACCATGCTAGAACTTCTCTTTGTGAACAGAGAAGGACTTGTGTTTCTCAAATGTTGGAGAAGTAAGGAAAGAGTTTAGCAGAACTGTCACTTGGGACTTCTAGCAGGCAGACTTTGGCCTATTTTTGGAGGCTGCTAAACAGAGTCCCTTAGGAAGCAGTACTGAGGGGCCAAGGAGGCTGGACACTGTCCAAGAAGGAAGATTAAAGGTGCAGGAACATGCCATGCCCACATGCCAAAAAATGAGTTGGCAGGGAAGAAGGCTGGCCTGGCTTGAATAGAGAGGTTTGGTTTCGGCTTAGGGAGAAAAGGAGTCCATGCTTGTTGGAAGAAGAGGCAGACAACAGGGAAGAACTACAGAGTAGTCATGATTCCATGCAGGGAGAAAATTAGAAGGGCCAAAGCCCAGCTAGAAATTAAGTTGGCTTTGGCTGTTAAAGAGAACAAGAAGTGCTTCTACAGTGAGACTAACAACATCAGTCTTTTGCTGGATGCAGAGGGGAACATAGTGGTCAAGGATGAGGAAAAGAAGGTGGGGCTCTATAACTTAATTGCCTCAGCCTTTTGTAGTAAGATCACTTGTTCATTGGATACACAGCCTCCTGAGCTGGAAGACAGGGATGGGGAGTACAATGAAGTCCTCAAAGTCCAAGAGGAGATAGTTAGTGACCTGCTGCACCACTTTGACATCTACAAGTCTATGAGGCTGTATAGCATACACCCAAAGGAACTGAGAGACACGGCAGAAGTGCTCACCAAGCCACTTTCCATCATTTATCAACAGTCTTGGCAAACTGGGGAGGTCCCAGCAGACTGGAGATCAGCAAAATGTATGGAGGGCTGGAAGGAGGACCAGAGAACTACAGGCCTGGCAGTCTGACCCCAGTGCCCAGGAAGGTCATGGAGCAGGCCACCTTTATGCACCACCACTATGCATCATGCACAGGGCAACCAGATGGCCAGGCCCAATCAGCATGAGTTCATGAAGGGCAGGGCCTGCTTATCAAACCTCACCTTATTCTAAGAGAAGATGAATCACTTAATGAATGAGGGAAACGTCACGGATGTTGTTAACCTGGACTTTAGTAAAGCATTTGACACTGTCTCCCACAGTATTCTCCTGGAGAAACTGGCTACATATGGCTTGAATGGGAGGCTGGTTTGCTGGGTTATAAACTGGCTGGTTGGCTGTGCCCAAAGCGTGGTAATGATTTGAACTAAATCCAGTTGGTGCCCAGTCACAAGTTCCCCAGGGCTCAGTCAGTTTTGGGGCCAGTTTGGTTTACCATCTTTATCAATGATCTGGATGAGGAGATTGAGTACACCCTCAAAAAGTTTGCACCAAATTCGGTGGGAGTGTTGATCTGCTTGAAGGTAGGAAAGCTCTGCAAAAGGATCTGGACAGGCTGGATCAAGGGGCTGATGTCAGTTGCATGAACAAGGCCAAGTGCTGGATCCTGCACTTGAGTCACAACAACCCCATGCAATGCCACAGGGATGGAAAGCTGCTCATCAGGAAAGAAGACGACCCAGCAGGGTGGCCAGGTGGCCAAGAAGATGAATAGCATCAGGAGTAGTGTGGCCAGCAGGAGCAGGGAAATGGTTGTACCCCTGTACTCAGCAATGGGGAGGCAGCACCTCAAATCTGGGATTCAGTTTTGGGTCCCTAACTACAAGAAGGGCATGAAGGTGCTGAACTGTGTCCAGATAAGGGCAACAGAGCTGGTAAAGGGTCTGGAGGACAAGTCTTGAGAGGAGTGGCCGAGGGAACTGGGATTGTTTAGACAGGAGAAGGCTGAGGAAAGATCTCATTACTCTCTACAACTACCTAAAATAAAGTTGTGTTGAGACAGGTGTTGGCCTCTTCTGCCTAGTTTCAGTTGATAGAGGGAGATTAAATGGCCTAAAATTCCACCAGGGGAGATTACAATTGGATATTAGGAAAAACCTCTTTACTGAAAGAGTGAGCAGTCATTGGAATAGGTTGCCCAGTAAGGTGGTGGAGTCACTGTCCCTGCATGTGTCCTGAAAATGTGTATATAAGGCACTTTGGTACATGGTTTATTGCCCATGGTGGTAGCTCAGCAGCTGGACATGATAATCTTAGCGGTCTTTACTAATGGAAATAATTCTGTGATTCTATGATTCAAATACAGTTTCAATGTTCTTTATTAGTGAAATTACTAGTAGTTTTTCCCAATAATAAAATATTTCTGTCTTAGTTCAGATACACTGAATCTTGAGCATTCACAAATATGACTATTTTCCCCCTATACCTCCACGTTGCTACTAAACATGGGTTTTCTGCATCTGCAACAGAGAACAGCAGCTCTGACACCACACTGGGAGTGGCTGATGCGCTGGAGAGCAAGGCTGGACTTAAACAGGGCGGGAAAATGGATGGACAGGAATGTTCAGATAGTTCAATGAAGATAAAAGCAAATCAGTTGTAGCTGGGATGAAATAGCCCTAGGCAATGGTACAGGTATTTCACTGTCTCACCAGAATACAGCTTCCCAGGAAAAGACTAGGGAGTTCCCTGTGGACAGCAAGCTACTAAGTTTCATCAGTGTGCCCTTGTGAAAAGAAACGCTCACCACATACTGCGGTCTATCAAGAAAAATGTTGCAGCAAACTCAGGGAAGTGATTACTCCTGTCTTAAGACCACATGGAGAATACCGTGCTCAGCTGTGGGCTTCCAAAGCACAAGAAAGATACTGACATACTGGAGTGAGTCCTGAGAAGATGAGGCTAAGAAAAGCCTTAAGTGGAGAACGTTACACAGAGATCTTACTATGGTATGCAGATACCATTAGGAAAGTATAGAGTGAGACTTTAAGCAGATTTGCATGGATATTGGACAAGCAGTAACACATACAAATTGGAACATGTTAAATGGTGACTGGATGTACACACACACACAAAATCCATAAGGGTGGGCAAACTCTGGAACTGATTACCCAGAATGGACGTAAAAACTCCATCAAATGAGACACTAAAATTCCTTGAGCAACTTGTTCAAGGAGGAGACTGGACTACAGATCTCAGAAAGTCCCTTCCATCCCACGTGATAGAAATTATTTTTAATTTAATTCATGTTTTCATAATTAGGTTAAGTCCATGATACTTCATAGGAAAAACAGAATATAAAAAAATAAGAGAGAGAGGCAGGAAAGAGAGGCAGATCTATCTATGAGATCATGTATGAGGAAGGGGGACAGGCTAAACATTTTGTTCTGTTTTCTGATTTGAGAACTGGGCATAATATGAAGTTTCTGGGATGAAGCTTATAGATAAACAACTTAGTTCTTCATGCAATGAATAGTTGAACTATGGAACTCCTTATGAAGAGTTGCAGTAGATAACAAAAGTTTCTAAGAGCTGAAGGGCACACTACTTCACAGAAGAGAAAGCCATTTTATGTTGTTAAGTCAATAGGATCCATACCTTGCTCAGAAAGGCCCACACTGAAGGTGGCTGGGAGATGAAAAAGTCTGAAGTAGGCTTAACAGACTTGTTTATGCTGTTCTTATACTTTTTCTTAAAGATTTGCTCATGGAGAAGCAGAAGATTGTGCTTGTCGAACTACTCATTCTTCCCCTTCCAACCCCTAACATTCTGTGATTCTGTGCAGAGAAAAAAACAAAACATAACAGAACAAAACAATGCTCATCCTATTAACAGTTAAAAGACATGATAACATACTAGAAAGGCAAGTTAGAGGAAAATAATTGCTGAATAAGAAATTCTGCATAGATTTGAGGATAAGCAATTTGAGTTTTAACTTCACATGAAGTAGAAACAAAACAAAACAAACAAAAAAAAAAAAAAAGAGAAGAGAAACTGCATTCAACAATGCCTTTAGGAGCAAAAAGAAAAATGTTGGTTGAAAAATAGGAATGGACTTATTTAACAACAGTGTTCTGCATATGACAGCAGAGGGAAAAATGGGCAGACCAAACCAAACCAGATCACAATAGATAACTGAAGACATCAAAAAAAGGCAAATTTTGCCTGCCAGATCAGAAAGTCAGAGTAACAAATTTAGAAACATGCTACAGAAAGTGGCGAATTTCAAGTGTGGTTTTGACAGAAAGTTTGACCACAATATTGCAAACCTGAAAGACTTGATACATTGAAGTATAAGGGGAGAAAAAGAGCATAAAAGGAAGATAATTATATGCAATGAAATAATCAAAATTTAAATTGATGACCCCCCCAACATCAATTACTGTAAATTAGATTGCTTAGAAAGGTGCAGTTTTTAGTAGTGTTTAATTATGAATGGACTGAGAGTAGGTTTAAAAGTTAATTTGGACCTGAATACACATGAAATAAAGTAATTGCAAGGGAGACAACACTACCATCTCTGCTTGCATAAAACATGCCTATTGGGCTAAAAAATAACAATAATGTAATCACTCTTAAGGAAACACAGAGGCTTTTAGAGACTTCTAATGACAATGTTATATTGTTTTCAAAACACCACTTGAAGCTAAAGCTTTTTAAAATTCTGCTTTTCCCACCCATAATTGCCATCCTAGAGAGAGCTGCACAGCAGGAAAGAAGTCTGACCTTTAAAAACATTTATAAAGGACTGCATTAAAAATACAGGAACATAATTCTAAAGTTTTTTTGAATGCACTCCTTACAACATTGCCTCAGATTCCTATGTACTTCCTATCTTCAACACAAATCTCATTATCCTATCATAAAGGATATTTATCTAGCTTTGTCTCAGACTATAATTAAGAAAACGCCATTTCCTACTTCTACCGATGGGGCACATAATCCAGTAAAACTTCTTTCCTAGCTTTTATGAAGAAGTTCCAAGGTTTTCATACATGAAAGAGGCAGTCAGATAAATCCTTCTTTTTGCATACCACAAAAGACTGCCTTTCACAAATGCCTTTTTATTTTTTAAAATAAACCCCAATAACTCAAAGGACTTCTAAGTACTTCTGTCAACGTTCTTTTTACTGGCTCTGAAAATTTGTTCAGAGATAAAGAAATTGCTTTTATAGTGTTAGATAGAATGTATCTTACAAAATTATTTTTATTGGTACCAAAGAACCTTAAAAGTTCTCCTTATTTTTTTTAAGAAAACACCACCATATTTCTATTATTAAAACATCTATGAAACTGATCCAGAGACGCTCCTTTCCATATATGTGGCAGTGTAACTTCTGTAGATTCTTCACCAGTAATTAAGTGACATATAGCTAACGCAACTCTTTCCTTTACCAGCACCAGGACAAAAAAGGACCTTTTTGTTTCAAACACCAGTGTAAAATCATGGTTCTCTAACACTCTGTGCCACAATTAGATTTCTTTTTAGAAGTTTTATTCTAATTGTAGAAAGATTATTCTTCCACACCAATAAATAAAATCCAGAGGCAAGAGTAATGTCCCACAGATACAAGTACAGATGAAAAATTATAGCAGTCTACAGATCTGCAGCCAAAGTATGTAAACTATAGACCTGACAAAGAGTGTTGAACACGAAAACCAATTTGAGAGCATTTCTTCAGTTAGGTCACAGAATCCTGTAAGCGGTTTTTCACTTTTCCTCAAACTCTACAGATGGCGACCACTTGTACAAAATGAAAAAAAGTATGCCTTATCTTCATTTATAATACTATGCTGTATTAATGAGAAACAAATAAAGAAACCAAACCAAACCGAACCAAACCAAAAAAAAATAAAAAGAGAGAGAGAGAGATGATGGCTACTGCATTTTCATTAACGATCCTATGTCATCCGCTTCGGGTTTGCTCTAGTTTAAAAAAAAACCCAAGTAACAGCATTTGCTGCTGTTTAACACTAGAGGGGGCCCGCTTCCTTTAAAAAGATCAGCTTTATGCATTGGCAATGTTGACTACAGTGTCTTTCATATTAGCAGTCAAAAAGAATATGAAAACCAAAAAATAATTGCAAGTATACTATAGAATAAGGTTGCTATGCATTTTAAAGAAACAGAATTCTTTTAACTGCTAAATTGACTCTAAGAAAGTTATGATTAGTGTGAAAACCCATCCTAACTTTACGCGTTTTTTTTTTTTACCGTATAGAAAAAAAACCCAAACCATTGGCTGAGGCATGATTAAATGCTAAAATGGAAAAGCACTAGTTTCTCTGTTTATAGTGTAATATTTTCACATTTTAACCTTATTTTAAAAAATAAAATAGAAGGAAAAACATGAGTCAACGGTGTGCTGCAGTGGCAAAGAAAAGAACCAAGTACTGGTAAAACTGAAAAATTATGCAAAAACCCAATACTCAGGATGCATAAAAACTGTAAAGTATAGCAGCTGTGTTACAAAATGTTGATTAAGAATACAAATCTTAACATCTCAGGAGTTTCTGGAAGAAATCGTATACAGATGTCCATATAGAGGTGTATACAAATATTTATGTGGACAGTGTTTCAGGGAAATGACGGATTGCATTCTTTTTTGGCCTTACTGGGTATTTTCTGTAGTTGCAAATTCAGGCATGGAACAGAAGTTATATCAAATTCAACAGTACATTGGTTAAGTATTCCTTCTAAAGGATTACATTGAGGGCCACTAATTTACATTCTAAGATAATAGCATTCTGCCGTCATTGCTAATTTCTCTTGAAAATCTGCCACCCACCTCACACTACTGTAGCCGTAATTTTCACCAGCTGTTTGCTGGAGAGCTTTTAAATAAGAGTATGCATGAACACAAAAATCATATTCTAGAGTTCAGGATATTTTAGAGAACATTTAGGTATTTAGAGAATATCTAAATTCTGAAAACTTTTTGAAAGGTGATCTCTTCAAAGAAGTGTTAAAGTAAATAATTACAATCAGATCTGTTTAAAAACTCTAAGCCAAAATCCTAACTATCATAAATAGCATTCATGCATAAGTTTTAGAAGAGAAAAGTTGAGAAGGTTACCTAAGGCTGTGCCTACATTAGTAAGTAGTGAGGCCCAATAGGAGTGTGCCTGAAGAGTGAAATAGCAGATACAGATAACCCAACACCCACTTGTGCTGTTTGTTTCAGGAGCTTTAGCTCAGTTTGCCTGTGGGCTGGTTTGCCCGACAAAATGCTTGTAACTGGTTGGAGTGCCACAGAGCACCAGCATCTTCGAGCTAAGGTTGGGAATATGAGAGAATTTAAGCTAACATGTTCTGAGACACCTACATAGTGTAAATGCACAGTCCTGGTCTAAAATGCCAATCTAAAACACTTAAGACATACTCTCTTAAAGCAGACATTGTGATAGTATGTAATACCTTCCAGTAACTGAGTGAAAGACAGTTTTTCTGTATTACACGTTTACCTTCAGATTCTGATTCTAAACTACATGCATTATGTCACCTGAAGAAAATATGATGCTAGGTAAGAAAACTGATATTAAAATCATGCACAGGCACTGGTCTGAATATCATGATTTTCCACATTAATGACTGGCAAAAAAAAGCCTATACCTCAGCGTATCATGTTCCCATTTTTTTCATATGCAGACATGAAAGATGAGCCAGAGGGGAAGGCAACCATCCTGGATGGACAAGCAGCTCTGAAGGAATTAAGGGGAAAAAAGAGGGTATATAGACTTTGAAAAGGGGGGAAGGCAACTAGTGATATGTTTAAGGATGTTGTTAGATCATGCAGGAGAAAAATTAGAGAGGTGAAAGTCCAGTTAGAACTCAAGCTGGCCACTGCTGTGAAAGACAATAAAAAGCATTTTTATAAATATATTAATGCCAAAAAGAGGGGCAAGAAGAACCTCCACTCTGGACCTGGATGGGAACATTGTAACTAAAGATGAGGTAAAGGCTGAGGTTCTAAATACATTCTTTGGCTCCATTTTCAACAGTAAGGCAGGAGGACTTCAGGATAACTGACCTCCTGGTAAATGGGGTCAGGGAGCAGTATAATCCCCCTGAAATCTATGAGGAAGCAGTTAGGGACTTGCTGAGCTACTTGGATCCCCACAAGTCCGTAGGACTGGATGGGATCCATCCTAGGGCACTGAGAGAGCTGGCAGATAAGCTCGCCAAGCCACTCTCCATCATTTACCACCTGTCCTGGCTCACTGGAGAGGTCCCAGATGACTGGAAACTGAACAGTGTGATCCCCATCCACAAGAAGGGCCAGATGGAGGAACCTGGAAACTACAGGCCTGTCAGCCTGACTTCAGTGCCAGGCAAGATTATGGAGAAGATCATCCTGGGGGCAATCACAGCACACCTGTAGGATGGCCAACAGATCAGGCCCAGCCAGCATGGATTTAGGAATAGGATAGGATAGGATAGGATAGGATAGGATAGGATAGGATAGGATAGGATAGGATAGAATAGACCAGGGGGCAGGTCCTGCCTCACCAACCTGATCTCCTTCTATGATCAGGTGACCACCTGGTGGATGCGGGGAAGGCTGTGGATGTAGTCTACCTGGAGTGCAGCAAGGCCTTTGACACTGCCCCCCACAGCAAACTCCTGGACAAGTTGTCAGCTCGTGGCTTGGACAGCAGCACTCTGTGCTGAGCTAGGAACTGGCTGGAGGGGCCAGCCCAGAGAGTGGTGGTGGAATGGTGCCAATCCAGCTGGCAGCCAGGCACTAATGGTGTCCCCCAGGGATCAGTCTTGGGCCCCATCCTTTATTGATGATCTGGATAAGGGGATTGAGTCCACCATTAGTAAGTTTGCAGATGCCACCAAGATGGGGGTAGGTATTGATCTGTTAGAGGGTAGGAGAGCTCTGCAGAGGGCCCTTGACAGGCTGGATAGACAGACAGAGTCCAAGGGTATGAGATTTAACACATCTAAGTGCCAGGTTCTGCACATTGGTCACAACAACCCCATGCAGAGCTACAGCCTGGGGTCGGAGCGGCTGGAGAGCTGCCAGGTAGAAAGGGACCTGGGGGTACTGGTTGATAGTAGGCTGAACATGAGCCAGCCGTGTGCCCAGGTGGCCAAGAAGGCCAATGGCATCCTGGCCTGTATCAGGAATACTGTGGCCAGCAGGAGCAGGGAGGTCATTCTGCCCCTGTATGAAGCACTGGCTAGGCCACCCCTTGAGTCCTGTGTCCAGTTAAGGGCTCCTCAATTTAAGAAGGATATTCAGACATGTGAACATGTCCAGAGAAAGGCAACAAAGGTGGTGAGGGGTTTGGAGCACAAGCCCCACAGAGAGGTTGAGGAAGCTGGGGTTGTTTAGCCTGGAGAAGAGGATGTTCAGAGGAGACCTTCTTGCTCTCTAAAACTACCAGAAAGGAGGTTGTGGACAGGTGGGGGTTGGTCTCTTCTCTCAGGCAACCAGCACCAGAACAAGAAGGTACAGTCTGAAGCTGCACCAGGGGAAGTTTAGGCTCGAGGTGAGGAGAAATTTCTTCACAGAAAGAATTACTGGCCACTGGAATGGGCTGCCCAGGGAGGTGGTGGAGTCATGGTCCCTCGAGGTGTTCAAAAAAGGATTGGACATGGCACTTGAAGCCATGGTTTAGCTAGTCATGTGGTGTTGGGTGATAGGTTGGATTTGATGATCTCTGAGGTATTTTCCAACCTTATTGATTCTATGATTCTATAATATGCAACTAGAAAAAAAAAACGCCATTTTCTGTTATAAAGTGAGCTTCAAAGGCTGGTGAGAGGCCTCGAGCACTGTTTAGTCATGAGGTCTGTGGTGACAGGTTGGACTTGATGATCTTTGAGGTCTCTTCCAACCATGGTGATTCTGTGAAGAGATAATCTGCTCACATACATACAGATAAGCAATCTTAAAACTACCAAAATGTTAATACTGAGGGTAGGTATTTCTGTTGCCAATATATGACTTTGTCCACAGATTGTAAACTACTGCTGTGGCAAAATGATCATTAAAATGTTATAAAGGCAATAAACAGGAGGTGGAGTAAATAAAACTAAAATAATAGAATATTCTTTTATCACTCTTCCCATGACTTAACTGGGATGCTGGAGCTTGTAATTTTTAAAATGAGAAAATATATTAAAAAATTGGCAATGAGTTCCAAACTCATTTTTACTAAGTTGGAAGTGTAATTACTGGTCATGACAAAGCAAATATTGTAGTGTGCAACATGATCTCATAAGACAGAAGTATTTTAAATGGCAATCAACACAGTCTGAGGGAAAGTAATGGTGTTTTGGTTATAGTACATCTGTAAGGATTCTACTTATTTATATGACAATGAAAAATTATCATTTCAATTTGTTCTGTCAGGGTCCTGTCAAACAAATGGCAGACTGAATACCAGAGGTCACATTGAAAACTTTAATGAAATCATCCGACACAGAAAAACAATATTGATCCCCAACTACTTTTCAGAATGACTATATATTTAAGCATAAATGTAGCAAAAAATACTAAATTGCAGTTTTATCCAGTTCTACATCTTCACCTCAATTACACAAAAAGAATCCAAGCATACACTTCACAGTAAAAAAAAATATTGTCCTGGGTAATGTTTCTTGACAGTGTTTCCTTAATGATGAGCAATTATGGCACAGAGTTAACTGGATTACCATTACTACAATGTTAAAATAACACAGCTCTAACTGCAGAAAATGCTAAAATGCTCTATAGCCTTTTCACTCTACACAAAGATTTTCATACCCATCTATATTACCTGTAGTCTCAATTTCTAGATGGCAGACCTTGGATTTTACCATTTTAAAACATGGCATTTCTTATTTGTTTATGACTTCACTGCTTTCTTCTACAAACTATCTTCCCAAGTTTTATTTTTTTATCTGCAAACTCTTGTGTACACTAAATCAATAATAAAGTGATGTGACATCTTTCTAGAAACTCCTGTGTTAAAGATGTTCTACCAGAAATCTACTTTTTGGCATTACCCATTGCTGAGACTACAGGTCTTACCCAGTGCTGCACTGATTCCTGCATAGACTAAATTTACTAAATCAGAGTATCACACAGTTCTAAGTCAAACTAAATGTTTAAATATAGACCAGAAAATAAAAATAGTATGTGTCATCAAGTACAAGTCAGGATATACTGAAGATCCCACAATGAGAGATAATAAAGCAATAACTCACAAATGAGAGTTTTTTCAAAGAGATTAAATCATAGACAGAAGTTTGCAAGATAGCAATCTTCAAATGAAGACATATAATTACCTGAAACTGAAGTTATATTTCATTTATATAGTGTAAGTATCACTTCAGTTGTCCATTCTAAATGATCTCAACTTCTATGATTTCTAACTGCTACTTCAATAAAAGCTTTCTTTTAAATTAACCTTAAGTACAAATTAGAAATCTGTGCTCTCATTCCCTGCAGAAGAATTTAGAATTCCCCACCGTTCTCCAGGGAAACATATGGCTTTGAGTGCTTACGGAAGTATGAGTCACAGAGCTGCACATACAAGTGTATAGTAAAAAATATTAGAATCCAGTATTCTATAGACCTCTGTAATTACATTGTATCTCATCACTCTTTCACAGACCCTTACAATTTTACAAATGCCTTATTATCTAATGTTCCAGAAAAAGCTAGATTTTTATGAAAATGATAAAAAGGCCTGTATCTCACAGATTAGTATACAAGTTTTATTTTATACTCTGCTATGGTTTGCCTAGATCAAGATGTAAGACACAGAGCTTTCATTACCTTTTCAAAATGCCTAAGGGGATAGAGTGTTACTTAAGCTAATTACTATTTAGAAAAGTAACCCTTGCCACAGCTTTCTTCCTGTATAGTTGGAAATCTTGAAAGCATTTCACAGGAGATTTGCAGAATTTGTTTCATTTGAGTAACATGGTAGGTAATAAGCACAAAAAGCAAAACAATGAAAGGTGTTCTTCTAGGTAAGGGACTCCTCTCCAGGCTTCATGTATCACACCATCTCCCTGTCCTACTTAGAATACCACATGGTATGCATTACTCTACCATTTGGCAAAATCATCAATAAAACAAAATAAATAGTGGATTTCAGTCCAAACACGTAGCTAGTTCTGCATTATTTTATAAAAAATGTATCCTGTGATAATAGACCACAACATGGAATACATATTTGGAAATCATAACATGCTTCAGATTTTAGAAAAGGGCAACATCACTTTCTCTAAGAATGGTTTGTTATCCTCTATCCTCTAAGACTTCAGATTACCCAGCTACAGTTAAATTTTCAGTCAATTCCACTATAAGCAGCAAGGAAGTGAAAAGTGATCAAGTATCAGTACCACAGTATCACCAAGGTTGGAAGAGACCTCAAAGATCATCGAGTCCAGCCTGTCACCACAGACCTCATGACTAGACCATGGCACCAAGTGCCATGTCCAATCCCCTCTTGAACACCTCCAGGGATGGTGACTCCACCACCTCCCTGGGCAGCACGTTCCAATGGCGAACGACTCTCTCAATGAAGAACTTTCTCCTCACCTCGAGCACAAACTTCCCCTGGTGCAGCTTGGGACTGTGTCCTCTTGTTCTGGTGCTGGTTGCTAGACAGAAGAGACCAACCCCTTCCTGGCTACAACCACCCTTCAGGTAGTTGTAGAGAGCAATGAGGTCTCCCCTGAGCCTCCTTTTCTCCAGGCTAAACAGCCCAGCTCCCTCAGCCTCTCCTTGTAGTACAGGGCTTACTATAAAAAAACAAGGTACAACTTAGAAAACATACTATTTATAGATTGCAAAGTGGTCATTCACCTGCAGTTTTGTGTTTCTAGTGACACTGGTAGAAAAACATTCAAGAATAACTTATTAACGCTGTTTTCAAATAGGACTAGAATACAAAATTTCATTTCATATATGCAGAGAGCCATATACAAATTGAGCAATAGCTAGCCTGATGGGACCTGTGTTTGATACCCATTCTCTGAACGGATCTCTTTTATAGTCTCTAAGGCAAAACTGAAAAGACAGAAGTAATATATGTTCCAGTTTCCTCATTAGAAATTAATGCTGTAGGTTTTAAAAGTAAGACTTCTCTCTTGTTGCTTATCATTTTGTATAGCAAATGATCCAAGTAAAATACAGAGAAAATACCACTATTTCCCCAATTTACAAGAACTTAATTTTACAAGGGTACTTATCAACAGTTATTCATAAGGTAATTGCAAGAATAAATTATGTATATGTTTTTAAAATTGAGCCCTACAGGAAATAAAAGGACTTGTTTTCACTAGGCTTCCTATCTAGTGAAAGTGTAGACCATTTATGTCTGTTAAACCTAGCACTCTATAAAGTGTCTGCTGATTTACTCTGTTTCAGTTAACTTACCACTATATTTTCTCATGTGAATACTTAATCTTCATTCTAATCAAGGTGTCACAGTCCTAATTTATATACATTGCTTAGTCTAGAAATATTTACTATCTAATCCATTGTTACTCAGTATATGTTTCTCACTAAGTTCTATACCAAGAGACAGCAGTCTGTTTCCTACAGACACTGACAATGAACCTTAGTATTAACACAGAATAACCTCTTTGTTGATGGTCCTTTTAATCTCTTTTTAATAAACCACCAGAATTACACATGCACATGAATGTTCAGATAATATATATACATAGGCCCATATCATATATTCACAGAAACATCAAATAATAGTAACAGATGGATAAGATACATTCCAAAATTGCTTGCCAAGCCTATGTACTCAAATATTATGTATTTCAAGATACTGTATTGAAAGTTGCCTCAAAACACAAATAACTACTAAACAGTCAAAACGTATGATTTTTTTTTCCCCCACAAATGCAGTACTTCTAAAGGAGAAGTATTTTTGTCCTAAACAAAGTCTGTAAGAATGGTGTGATGCAGAATTACCAGTAGGTACCTAAAGCCTAAATAAGTTATTTAGCCATTGCATAAAACTGTAGTAACTCATTTCTTGGCATTAAACTAAGGAGGTTTTATATTGCATTAGATACCCCACAATAGCTTCTTCTCTTCAAGCCTCTTCTCACATAATATGTGGAGTATCTTTTTCCTCTGTTGTGTCTAATTCTAAATTATTATCTCCTCAATGCAAAATCATTCTGTCACAATTCTACAAGAAATCTTAAATTTCTACACAAGACTAAACTCTTCCTTTGTGTAACCTTCCATTTTTATCTGGCCATCCTTGTGCAAGTAAATTTTTCAGTCTTCAAAATGGGAATTCTGTGATTGTATGCCCTTAAAATATGTGCTAAAAAATGTCTACATTTGTAATCCCGCTTCTGCCTTAGGCTACAAGCCCCTAGTCGAGTGTGTTGCAGCATATTTTTTTACTCCAGCAGTATTGTGAAAATCCACTTTAATTTCTCTATTTTTTTTTTATTATTTCCTCACAGAACTTCTCTTATTTTCACTTGTGATGCTTATAAAAAAATTTATATATTGTCACTGTTTAGAATGGCACCTTTAGAAAGCTGAAGGGGTCTACAATGCCCTAGAACACACTAACATTTCACTTCACATTAAAATTTAAGGTACATGTTCAGACTTTCTGGAGTGCATCCCTCTGCAAAAGTTCAAAGCTATACCCTCACCATCCTGGCTCTGAATCAAGTAGCTGAAATATGCTTGCTATAGGATGAGTTTAAATCTGCTTCTATTCATACCATCCTGCCTCATGCCAGCTTCTAAATGAATGTGCTGGCTGGAGCAAAGTACTATGAGGCTTAAAGTTCAGATTGTAACATGAGAGGCTTCCTGTTCCGGTTGCTGCTCCTGGGTTCTGGGGTTTTTTGTGTTGGCTCTTTTCCTCAGGAATGACAGTGATATGGGGGGGAATTGGGTAGCATGTGGGCTTTTTGGTTTATGCTGGTTTGTTTTTTTTTCCTTTCCTGCATTTCACTCCACTTTGTTCTGTAAGTAGGCTAAGCTACGGTAATTGTGCATTATGTTATGTTATCTTATTTTATATTAAACTCTTATTACAACTCTTTATCTGAACTTGGAGGGGTTTTTTTTGTGTGTGGTACTTTACTTCACTTCTGTGTTGGGAGGTAACAGGCAGGTTAACCCCTGTACTGTGCATTAACCTCTTACAATGCTTTATGTTTTTCTTGAGTTTTCACATATTTTTATTAAAATCAGTTAAATAACTAATGAGACTTAACATGCATATATATTCAGCTTGACTTAAGTACCTCCCTGAAATGCAGAGGTGGCAAGTAATTCAGAATTAAGTTTTCACCTCGTGTTCCTGTATACATTATTGACTTTATGGCAGTCAGTTTTATGAAATTAAGAGAGAGGCAACATTAGAAAGAATCAAAACCCCCATTATAAATATTTATAAATATCTGAACATACTTCTTTTCTCCATGTATTATATAATACATGCCCAAAATACCACAAAATCAATGACACCAGAATTCTAACCTGAAACCTGTTGGTCCAAGCCTAAACCCATTGGGCATGGATAGCCTTCTGCACTGAGGGTAATCAAAAATTTTCATTATCCATATATATGGGACTTAAAAACAAAAGAATACACTCAGTCAGTTAATACTTAAAACCTACTTTAGTTCTGCTGTAAGATTAGTACAGTTTCTGTCTAGCCACAATGTTTCAATAGCACAGTAGATGCCCCACTTAGACAGGATGTCTGATAGCCACTTAAACTCACAGGACTATACTAAATTCCTAGCTGACACTAACATTTCTACATTTATAGAACAGGACTATAAAGGTTTTCCTGAGCAACAGCCTCCCAGTTTTGCAATTCACTTCTCCATTAATACTGGAACATCAAGAATTCAATTACAGAATACAGAATTAACCAGGTTGGAAAAGACTTTCGAGATCATCGAGTCCAACCTATCACCCAACACTATCTAATCAACTAAACCATGGCACCAAGCACCCCATCCAGTCTCTTTTTCCACACTTCCAGTGGTGGTGACTCCACCACCTCCCTGGGCAGTCCATTCCAACGGTCAATTACTCTTCCTGTGACGAATTTCTTCCTAACATCCAGCCTAAACCTCCCCTGGCACACTTTGAGGCTGTGTCCTCTTGTTCTGTCACAGGTCTGGGAAAATAGACTGACCCCTACCTGGCTACAACCTCCCTTCAAACGGTTGTAGATGGCAATTAGGTCTCCCCTGAGCCTCCTCTTCTCCAGGCTAACCCCTCAATAGCTCTGTCAACTAGGATAAGAAGTTTACTATTTGTTTGACACCTGTGCTGGACAGAAATATCTGTTGCTCATGGTGGACTGTTTTATGAATGCCTTGTTAACTCTTGCCCCTACAGCTAAGTAGCATAAAGAAATGCATGCACTTAAAACACTGAGATGCAAGCTAGAGTGCTTACAATGTTCCACATAGCTAAAAATGAGATAGCTTCATTCTCAATAAAACTTCCTGTGATGGCACAGCATGCAAGTATGCAATTACCATCAAATAGCTGAAATTCCCTGTTCATGCCGATCACTTCCACATAACCTGCTTTAGGATATATGCTCTTCACTAAATAGGGCAATCAATTGCAGCAGCTGAATTTAGTAGTAAGAAGGTCACTACCTCTGAAAGTACTATGCAGTCCTATATATATACATATGCTTTCTATATTTATATTTTTTAATTTATTTATTTCTACATTTGCATATTTATATATATATTGGTAAGGCACAACCCTCAGGAGAATCTGAGCCTTTCATTCTTAACCATTTATCTTGATCTTTCTGTTTCTCTAACTAAACCATCCATGCTACAGTAACATAAATTTTCATGTAAACTCTTTGGCCAGTGATTTCAAAAGCTGGCTTAGTTTCTGTAGTCTTCCAGGAAATTCACAGCCATAACAGTAAGTAAGTGCACACACAGAGGTATACAAATAAGAATTTTTTTGTTTGCACATACATGATTAGCTGATACCTTTTTAATCAACTTCCTAACATATAATTTTATTGTATTGTCATCCTCTTGTTATAATATACTTCTGGCAAGTGGCATGAAACTTCACTAGCCTACACGCAAAGCATATGTACTTGTCATTTATGTTTTTCCTCCTTTGATTTAAATATATAAATATTCATCTCCACCTGAAGTGGATTTTGACTTATAAGTATCTCTAGTTTCAGGCAGAACTTACTCCCTCTTAATTGATGCACCATATTTCTTAATATCTTAATAAAAAATTATAGTAGACATAAGCCTAGAAAGTAAGTGGGATTGCATAACTTTGAAAAGAACATGCAGATATATTTTTTATCATAAAATTGAAAATGGAACAAAAAATGTGTAAAGAATCACTGGAATCTGGTGAAAATATTTTAAACTGGATACATTGCAATTTACATTCAATTTGTCCCATTATTGTAATTCAAAATGCATTAGTCAATACTGTTAAGAAAGAATGGAAAAACATCACTGACAGCAGAATAGGGCAAACAAAATCTATTATTACAGTTCCCCAAATACCTTCCAAGGTATCCCTTCAATAAATCAATTTCATTAACTTTTGCTGATGATTAGGATGTTGTTAGTGACGATGATGCCAAAGCATAAAAGAGATTTTTTTCACAGAATCATAGAATGATTTGAGGTGGAAGGGACCTTAAAGATCACCTATATCCAATGCCCCTGCCATTGGCAGGGACAATTCTTATTAGCCCAGGCTGCTCAAAGCCTCATTCAGCCTGGTCTTCAAACATTTCCAGGGATGAGGCATCCACAACTTCTCTGGGCAACCTGTTCCAGTATCCCTCATAGTAAAGAACTTCTCCTTAATTTCTAATCTAAATCCTACACTGCTCTGTTTTAAAAACCATTGTCCCTTGTCCTGTCACCACATGCCCTTATAAAAAGCCCTTCTCTAGCTTTTCTGCAGAACTCCTTCAGGTACTGGAAGATTTCTGATGACATAATACAAGGATTTGCCATAATGCCATGTAATGTGTTAATGTTGGAGTCTCAATTCTCAAACAGTTGAGTGAGATAGATGAGCACAATCTCCCACACACTGCTGAACAAACAGACCTTCCTGGCAAAATGAACACAGTCTCACTGGAATGCTGCACGTTATGAAAAGGTTTGGAGTTCCCTTTTTCTGTTATTAATAGGTGCATTCCATACATGTCAGAAAAAATCCCTCAAGGTTTTTCTTTCACTTACAAGTGAATAATGGGTTAAATATATTTTCATATTAATCTAAAAATGTTATAAAATTCATATTGAAATACCCTAGAAAATAAAAATATTTAGACAAATAATTAGGAAATGAAAGGCATCAAACACCACAGTAAGATACATATGATCACATACCATGGTGGTTTGGCCCTGACTAGGGGCCAAATGCCCACCAAAGCCACTCCCCTTTAGATGGACATGGGAGAGGGGGAAATATAATAAAAGCCCGCTATATGATAGAAGCAATTTAATAACAATAATAAGCAAAAGCAATAGAGCATGAGGAAGCGAAAGCAGAGACAGACATTAGTCTCTACTTCTCATCAGCAGGATGATGGTCGGTCTCAGGAAGCAGGGCTCTCTAAGCTTGGTGCTTCCATTGGAGGACAGACATCATGGACAAATCCCCTTCACTTCCTTCTTATCCTTCATTCTTGTATGTGAGTTGATGTCATATGGCATGGAATACCTCTTTGGCCAGTTTGGGTCAGCTGGCCCAGCTTTGTTCCCTCCCAGGATCCTTCCCACTCCTCAGCATACTCTTGGAGCAGGGAAATGCCTGCACACTTGTTCAGCAGTAGCCAAAACACTGCTGTGCTATCAACTACTGCTGCAAAACACAGCACTAGAAGGATGCTTTTGCGAAGAATTAACTCCAGCTCAGCCAAAACCAACACATGTAACTACAGAATTCCCCAGATATTCAGATGATGTGCAATTCCTCTATGCATGGTCCCATTAGATGGTGCAAGGAGCTATACAGTGCCTAAGAGTACAAGTAAATTTTGTATTTGATACTTGCTCGTGAGTGTTACATAAAAGGGTAAAATTGTATTTCAAAACTTGTCGTCAGCAACAAGAAAAGGCATGGGTCATGGCTTCAAACTGGAAGAAGCTATATTTACATTGGCCATTAGGAATCAATTCTTCCCTGTGAGAGTTGTGAGGCACTGAAGCAGGTTGCCCAAAGCAGTTGTGAAGGCTCCAAGCCTGGAAGAGCTGAAAATTGCGTTGATTGGGACCTTGAGCAGCCTGGTGTAGTAGGAGATGTCCCTGCCCATGGCAGTGGGATTGGGACTAGATGGCCTTTAAGGTCCTTTCCAACCCAAACCATTCTAGGACTCTATGTTAAGAGTACTAAACACACACCAAAAAGCAAAACCCGTTTTCCAGATTTTAGATGTAACTTCTCCTCTCCATCTGCAAAGACACCTCGTATTTTCACAGTCTTATTATATAGCCTTTATTCACCCAGAACACTATTAAGAAAATTGCCTAATCAATTTCTTTAACATCTTCATCTCCCATGGTGCATCCTCCTTCAATTTTTCCCCCTTTTTATAGCATCAAATACAAGTTACTCCTTTTACCTTCAAGTTGCTCATTGTCTGTCTTCACCTTATTTGTATCTTATTTCCTGTAGGACAATTCACACTTCAAATCAGTCCACAACACCAACAGTCAATTAGCACTTGTCAAACTTTCAAACAAGGTGAAAATAGTCTTTTCTTATTGCTAGGGAGAAATCCATCAGAAAGCAATTTGCAGAACTAATCCATTAGTCACTCCCAAATTCCACTGAAATGGCTACTTTCTCATGGTATTTTTTAAATTGTTTATAATATTCTACATGAATATAACCTAAAGATATTAAGTCAAACAATTCAACAAGGGATCAAGTAATGTTGATTTAATTCCAAACCATACACCCTGCCATACATTAAGCCAATCCAGATAAGAGGTAATATCCAGTGTTAGCAGCTCACATAAAATAATCCCTCAGTATCAAAAGCAGAGGCTGACATTTCTTGATGAAAACAAACAAACAAACAACAACAACAACAACAAAAAACAGAAAGAGAAAAATATTCAAGTCTTTTAAAAGAAAAACTACTTAAAATTAGGATCTCTAGAACCTGTAGCACACACAAATTTCAGTGGTGTTAAATTTTAATATTCTCCTGCAAGTCCATTAAGGTCTTTCTAAATAATAGAAAAGAGGGTGATTTTATCTGAAACCACCACCTTCCTCCCACTCTTCTGCTTGTCTCTAGAGAAAGAAGGGAAAAAACCCCACAAACAAATAGAATCAACATAAAAAAAATCATAGAAGCATTTGCAAAATGTGTGAAAGCAGCAAGCTTGTAATTTAAAAGCTTCACACAGCAGGTAGAGTGCTTATGGAATGTCTTGAAAATATGCTTCCTTCCTGAGAATGAACATAATCAGAAGTTGCTGATTATTAGTATCAACACTTTTGGGTATTTTACAACTACACTGCCTTTTGTAAATGCTAAACCACTGGTTTCTGTTGATCCAATATTCCAAGATACTGTAGCTGAGATATTCCAGAGTTTGAAGTGAACAAGAAGGTTCATATATAGAAGGAAATCTTTTTAGGCCACTGGAATTCTTATCTGTGTTAACCTGCCCATAACTATTTTCTTTCTTTTTGTTTTTTTCCCCTGCATCTGCAATCTTTTATCATACACCTAAATTTTAGGATCTTATGAATTATTATTGGGATGGTTTGATCTTTGGAATGAGTCATCATTCTGTTTCAGGCTTTGACACTACCAAGCCAATCATAATATGATAAGAATAACAAATGCAGAAAATAGATGTAAATAACAAATTTGTGTCTGAGTCAGAAAGTAATACAAATTTTCAGGCTACCTCTACAGACCAATGTTTTATATTGCTTTGAACAACCAGCTACATTCTACTAATGTAAAATGAAATTTCTTTTAATATCTACAGGTGCTATGTGTATCAGAAATTGTAATTTTTTCCAAGAAAAAAGGAGAAAAGTTTGTATTAGTTATAAAACTTCACATCTAATAATGTAAAAGACATAAATAATGTTATGTATTTTTATGTTGCATTTTTATCACTAAAAACCTCACTGATTTTCAACAGCTACGCCGTTATGTTACTAGTTATTCTACATAGTAAAGAAGCAATATAATTGGAATACATAATTATAATTAAATCTTGATTTAAGCATAATAAACATAGTTTATCCAACTTAGTTTATTCTAGTTCCTTTGGATGGAAGTCAGGAAGAAAAGGAGAGTGCATAAACTTTAGAAGAAGGTGTAGACAACTGTGGAGGACTACAAAGATGTGATAAAGTTATACAGAACATCACAATTGCCACAGCCCAGCTAAACTTAATCAGGATGCTGCCATAAAGGATATATATATATATATATATATATATAAATTCTTTAACAACAAAAGGAGGGCTAAGGAGAATTTCCATCCATTACTGGGTGTAGGGGAAAATACAGAGATCAAGAATGAGGAAACAGGTGAGGTACTTCACGTATTCTTTGTTTCAGACTTTAATAATAAAATCGTCTGTACTCTTGATGGCCCAGTCTACTGTTCTGCATGGCAGGGATGGGGAACAGAATGAAGCCGCTATATTCCAAGAGGGAATGGTTAATTACATGCTGCACCACTTAGACACACACAAGTCTATGGGGCTGGATGTGATCCACCCAGGAATACTGAGGGAGCTGGTGGAACTGCTCCCCAAGCCACTTTCAATCATTCATTAGTCCTGGCTAACTGGAGAGGTCCTGCTGTCTGGAGATTGGCAAACATGATGCCCACCTACAAGAAGGGCTGAAAGAAGAACCCAGGGAACCACAGACCTGTCAGTGTGACCTCAATGTCAAGGAAGGTCATGGAGCACAGCAAAACACCTAGAGTGTCATTATGAAGTAAGCAGGTGATCAGTCCCTTTTAGCATGGGCTCATGAAGGACAGGTCCTGCTTGACTGATCTGACCTTTTACAACAAAGTAGATGACAGAAAGGCTGTGGATGTTGATTACCTGCATTTTTGTAAAGCTTTTGATAATGTCTCCCACAACATCCTCCTGGAGAAACTGGCTGAACATGGCTTGGATGGATGGATGTTTGCTGTGTAAAAACTGGATAGATGGTTAGGCCCAAAGAGTGGTGGTGAATGGAATTAAGTGCAGTTGGTGGTCACTAACAAGTAGTAGTCCCCAGGGCTCAGTACTAGGACCTTTTGTCTTGAATATCTTTGTCTGGATGAGGAGATTCAGTGCAACCACAGTAACTCTGTAGATGATGGAGTGCAAGTGTTGAACTGCTCAAAGGTACCAAGGCTCTGCAGATGGACCTGGACAGCTTGGAGCAATGTGCTAAGGTCAGTTTTATGAGGTTTAACAAGACCAAGAGAAGGGTCCCCCACCTCAGTCACAACAAACCCATACAATGCTACAGGCAGAGTGGCTGGAAAGTAGCTCTCGGAAAATTATTTGGGAGTGATGATTGGGGGTGATGAACATAAGCCCAGGTGGCCAAAAAGGCCAGCAATATCCTGACTTGAATCAGAAATAATGTGGCTAGCAGGAGTACAGAAGTCATTGTCCCCCTGAACTCAGCACTAGTGTTCAGTTCTCTGCCACTCAGTACAAGAAAGACACTGAAGTGCTAGAGCTTGTCCAAAGAACAGCAACAAAACTGGTGAAGAGCTGAGAGAGAAGTGTTCTGAGGTGTGGATGAGAGAACAAGGGTTGTCTGGCCTGGAGAAAAGGCGGTTGAGGGAAGACCAGAGAAGGGCAACAAAGTTGATGAGGAGTTTGGAACAGAAGCCCTATGAGGAGAGACTGAGGGAGCTGGGGTTGATTAGCCTACAGAAGAGGAGGCTCAGGGGAGACCTTATTGCTGTCTACAACTACAAGAAGGGAGGCCGTAACCAGATAGGGGTTGGTCTCTTCTCTCAGGCAACCAGCACCAGAGTAAGAGAACACAATCTCAAGCTGCACCAGGGGAGGTTCAGACTGGATGTTAGGAAGAAATTCTTCACAGAGAGAGTGATTACCCATTGGAATGTGCTGCTTGGGGAGGTGGTGGGGTCACCATCATCGGAGGTGTTCAGAACGAGACTTAATAGGGTGCTTGGTTGTATGGTTTAGTTGATTAGGTGGTGTTGGATGAGGGGTTGGATGCGATGATCTTGAAGGTCTCTTCCAACCTGGTTCATTCTATTCTATTCTATTCTATTCTATTCTATTCTATTCTATTCTATTCTATTCTATTCTATTCTATTCTATTCTATTCTATTCTATTCCTTTCCTATTCCTATTCTATTCTATTCTATTCTATTCTATTCTACTCTATTCTATTCTATTCTATTCTATTCTATTCTATTCTATTCTATTCTATTCCATTCCATTCCATTCCATTCCATTCCATTCTCATTCTCATTCTATTCTAAATAATTCTTATACCTTGTTCTCTACCACTATCTGAAAGGACACTGTAGCAAGGTGATTGTTGGTCTTCCAAGTTATGAGCAATAGGACAAGAGGGAATGGCCTCAAGTTACAACAGGGGAGGTATGGATTGGATATTAGGAAAAAATTCTGTTCTGGTTACTACTTTTGGGTTCTGGCTTCTTGAGTGTGGTCTCTTTTCTGCAGCCATGGTGGCAGAAAGAGTGGGAATTGGGTAGTTGCTGGGTTTGGCTTTCTGTTTTACACTGATTTTTTCCCTATGTATTCCACTGCACTTCTGCAAATAGGCTCAGCTGAGGTAATCATGCATTATATTTTTAGGTTAATTAGATTATTAGCTAAGGTAATTATGCATTGTGATTATGCTATCTTATGTTACATTAAACTCTTATCTCTTTATCTCAGCCTTGAGTCCTGTGTGTTACTCTTCCCTTCACTTTTGCGTTGGGGAAGCAGGGATGTTAGCCCTAGTGCTAACCCATTACACAACCTAAACAATTCCAGGATTCTGTGCTGAAACCACAGCACTACAAATTCTCTGGATTTGACCTAGTTCCTTGCAAATCCACTGTGGCAGTTTAGGCTGGGTGCCTCCTGTTACTGCCACATAAGCTATACCTCTGCTGTCTCCCGTGTCCAACCCAGTAGGTGGACACAGGAAATTAGAAGAAAATAGAATTAGAATAGAATAGAATAGAATAGAATAGAATAGAATAGAATAGAATAGAATAGAATAGAATAGAATAGGTTGGAAGAGACCTTTGAGATCATCACGTCCAACCCATCATCCAACACCAGCTAATCAACTAAACCATGCAACCAAGCACCTTATCGAGTCTCCTCCTGAACACCTCCAATGATGGTGACCCCACCACCTCCTCAGGCAGCACAGTCCAATAGGTAACATCCAATCTGAACCTCCCCTGGTGCAGCTTGAGACCGTGTCCTCTTGTTCTGGTGATGGTTGCCTGGGAGAAGAGACCTGCCCCCACCTGTCTACAACCTCCCTTCAAGTAGCCGTAGAGAGCAAAAAAGGTCTTCCCTGAGCCTCCTCTTCTCCAGGCTAATCAACCCCAGCTCCCTCAGCCTCTCTTCACAGGGTTTGTGTTCCAAACCCATCATACCCATAATATCCTGTTCCCTATAAATCCATCTGCAAAGTCATTCTCTTCCTCTTTCTTCCCTCTATGCTCTCATGGGAGATGCTCCTTATTGGGTAATGGTGGGGGAGTTATCTCAAGGCCTCTTAGGCCTGGATAGGCTTAATGCCAGGAGCAGAAGTGGTAGTTGGGGTGGGGGGGCAGTCTCAGACCTGGCCAGCCTGAGACCAGCCTAGCACTGGGACTAGACTAGACTAGACTAGACTAGACTGGAACAGAATTAACCAGGTTGCAAAAGACTTTCGAGATCATCAAGTCCAACCCATCACTCAACACCATCTAATCAACTAAAGCATGACACCAACTGCCCCATCCAGAGCCCTGGAGGTTTTGGGTATACCCTCAGGTGGGGAGATGTGAAGTGTTGGGTGGCTTTTGGGTGTTCTATAGGAGATACTGTATGCTTTGGGATTCTTTTGTCACTATGCTTGTAGCTTCTGTAAAACACTTACAGCTTTTCCATTTAAACTTTCCATCACTTTTGCAATCCATTTGTGTGATTGTCATTCTTTTGCCCCTTTCTTGGGGCAAGAGAGGATCTGTCTGGCCTCAAACCAGGACATCCACCAAAATAACTTTAGCAATATATTACATTTTATATTAATTTCAGAAATTACTCAGAAAACAGGAGTTTTTACCTACAGTTTTCAAAACACCTTTTTTTTCTTAAGAAAGTTTAGAGCAGCATTATATATATGGAATTAATGTCTTTTCACTAAGTAACACAAAATAAAATTTAGGAAGCTTGATGTTGAAGAATCAAATTTAATTATGTATAAATGACAAAAAGATAGTAAGTATGTTGAGAATGATATAATCAAAACTGAAATTAAAACTCAAACATCCGTCTGGGAAATTAAATACTTTGAAACTTACATATTCTTTTCTCACTGTCAACTTCCGTACTGTTGACATGATCTATGTCACAAAGTAAGATAGCTATGTAAGTTTCAGAACAAAGTTACAGGATGCCTTGGAATCCTTTTTAATATTTTTTTTTCCCCCCTGCTGAAAATGTGACTACAAAAGGATGGTCTACCCTTGAAGACAGTGTACACTTTAAGCTTACCCAGCAAATGAGACAATTTGATCCAGGCTTTTTAAAATAAGCACTTGCTATGTTTGTAATACTTCCAAGTCCTGGGAATATGAGGAAGTTCATCATAAGATACTCATTACAGATTTTAATTAATTGTGTGTGTTTTTTCCATCTAAACCAGTAACAATATCTAACTTTTTTTAAGCTGCACGTTAGGGTAAAACTGGAGCATCAAAAATCTCAAAAGACTTTAAGACTTCAGTACACTTGAGATATAGCAAGAACAGGAGTAAGTTTGTGTTAGAATCTGATATGGTATGGTATGACTGGTATCAAATGTGTTCAGTTCATGACACCACATTGCTAATGACTGTAATCACTGCTGCCACAAAGCAGCATCTTGAAAAAGCATCCAGCTTCTTATTTTAATAAAACTATAGATCTGAAAAATGTCAGGACAATTTGAATTGTATATTGCATACCTCTCTTTTGTTTCTCTTCCTTTTGGTGAGAAGGGCGAACAAGCCACAAAGCTGAATTTGAGCAATGTTAAGGCTCTTACTAAGTCAAAGATCTTTTTAGTACTGGTGGAAGAGTTTTTCATAATCTTGTAAAGACAGCTATGTTCTGGGATCTCTTGGCCTTATCACCTTCCTCTTGCAAAGTCTAATAAGGCAAAGTTCAATGAAATTCAGACTTCAGTTAGATTATTACACATAGCTCCTAGAAGAAGAAGCAGAAGTGGAAGCCTTTCTCTTCCACTATTTGATGCATGTGTTATTTTAAACTAAAGGTGATATACTTAAAGCAAGATGAAACGTCTGTGAATTGAAATTAACTGACATCTACTTATATGTAATTTATTAACTAATTTTGTACTTATATACCACTGAAAATATTGCATTGGTTGGACAATGAAATGGGTTGCATAGTGAAGTTGTGGTACCTCACCCCTGGAAGTGTTTAAGACCTGGCTGGATGAGGCTTTGAGCAACCTGCTCTAGTATGAGGTGTCATTACCCATGATGGGTTGTTGGAACTAGATGACCTTTAAGATCCCTTACAACTCAAGCTGTTCCATGATTCTATGTTTTGAAGGCTAGAAAATGTACATGTGGATTTCATTCTCCTCATTTCTCTAGGTTTCTCTGCCAGTTTAATATCTTTGTTCTTTCAATTTTGTTAGACAACATGAAACATTTTTTTTTCTCTGATCTGTTTTTCAAATTACACTTCAAGATTCCTTACCCTTAGTAAGTGCAACTTTACATTGATAAAAGAGAGGTTCTTTACACAGAGATAGAATCAACTGTTAGAATTCACATTTTGGGTATTTCTGAAACAATGCAAAAAATCATTGCCAGATTCGGTCATTTTTTTCTTCTATTCCTACTAGATTCAGTCATTAATTTTTCAATCATATTTAGAGCCATTAAAAATTAAATAGGTCAGAGTGGCTGGTGAGCAGCCAGGCAGAGAGGGACCTGGGGGTGCTGGTTGATGGTAGGCTGAACATGAGCCTGCAGTGTGCCCAGGTGGCCAGGAGGGCCAATGGCATCCTGGCCTGCATCAGGAACAGTGTGGCCAGCAGGAGCAGGGAGGTCATTCTGCCCCTGTACACTGCCCTGGTTAGGCCACACCTCAAGTCCTGTGCCCAGTTCTGGGCCCCTCAGTTTAGGAAGGATGTTGACTTGCTGGAATGAGTCCAGAGAAGGGCAACGAAGTTAGTGAGGGGCTTGGAACACAAGCCCTATGAGGAGAGACTGAGGGAGCTGGGGCTGCTTAGCCTGGAGAGGAGGAGACTCAGGGGTGACCTTATTGCTGTCTACAACTACCTGAAGGGGGGTTGTAGACAGGCAGAGGTTGGTCTCTTCTCCCAGGCAGCCAGCACCACAACAAGAGGACACAGTCTCAGGCTGCGCCAGGGGAAGTTCAGGCTGGAGGTCAGGAGGAAGTTTTACATGGAGAGAGTGATTGCCCATTGGAATGGGCTGCCCAGGGAGGTGGTGGAGTCGCCGTCACTGGAGGTGTTCAGGAGGAGACTTGACAGGGTGCTTGGTTACATGGGTTAGTTGATTGGGTGGTGTTGGGTGATAGGTTGGACGCGATGATCTTGAAGGTCTCTTCCAACCTGGTTTATTCTATTCTATTCTATTTAATGCACATTCTAGACAAAGTTTACCATAGAAATTTTGCTGATACAGTTTTATTTTAGAGTGTAATCTAGGCAAAGATTAGGCAGTTATTTCTATTCATGTGGACTATGCCCTACTGCTGCATTATTTAATAGACATAAGAATTTCACAGTGAATAATTTAATTATTTGCTGCATACTTCACCCTAAGAAAAGAAGTACTTCAAGTTACTCGCTTATCTTGTTTTCTTTGACTATGCATCTGTCACTGAATGCTAGGCTACACTTTCTATTACATTAACATTTCTATTACTACATCATCAATGTTTGCGTGTTACGTCAATGGGACTATCAAGTCACAAGCTATTTTTCTTGCTCTTCATGGAACACTAAATTTTGCATCCTAACTTTTAGCAATATAATAAGGCTTTCCACTCACCCTATGCTACAAGTTACATTACAAATATAAAGATGTTTTGATTACAGTCTTTTTTTTGTCCTTCATGATCTGAAGGAATTACCTGGCCTTTATTTATTATTATAGGACTTGCAGGAATATACAGCTAGGGGAAACTGCACAAGTGCAAGGTAACGGTAGACCTATTGAAAAGCATATGAGGTTACTGCGCACTGGAAGCCAATAATGATACAAAACTGCCATGCTGTTGGAAAAATATTCATCAGCAAACTAGGATAAATAAAGAGAAGTATAACTTGCAGAACACTTAAGATATGTTTCTGCTATATCCACTCTTAGCATTTCCTTAGCTGAAGGCTTTGATCAGTTTTGGAGGTACAAAGAAAGGTATAGATCAAAACTGGAAAGCATGTGGAAAAAAGTCGAAACTGAGTTATAACTATGTAAGTATGGAATAAGAAGGAAAAAAAACTAGGAAAGGAAAAAGAAACCTGACACAGATGTAGTTGATTCTTCTATGGAATCTCTCCCACCTTTATGATCCTAAGATAATAAACAGAAAATGAAGTATTTCTGCCATACGGTTTTAAAATACATATATAACAGGTCTGCTATTCCTTTTACAGAAGGTAGCTTGTAGTTTTTCAAATATTGCTGAGCTTTTTCTGGAAGAAAAATACATTACATCCTCCTTAATCCAAGGTACTGCTAGTCTTCAAAGGATCAATATAGGAAACAAGATCATTTGTATTTTCACAATGACATGTCATTTCTGGCAGCATGAGGTAGGAGGAAGCATTGTTGGTCAGAACAATTTCTTGCCCAGAACAATCTCTTGCCACATACCTAAACTACTCTATTATATTAGAATATATATTTTTCCAGGTGTCCACCTTTCCTATTACTAGTTTATAGTCAGTAAGCATGAGTGTAATTTTGTTTAGTTCCTCAGGAAAGTCAATGAATCACCACAGAGCCAGACTGACAGAAGCTAGTCAGAAAAGAGATCAAAAGGTGTTGAAACTTGCCAATTTTAGTGAAGTGGGCTTTAGGTAGTGGGCTTTGTTTGCTCAGGTTGTCCAGGGAGGTGGTTGAGGCCCTGTCCCTGGAGGTGTTTAAGACCAGGCTGGACGAGGCTCTGGCCAGCCTGATCTAGTGTGGGGTGTCCCTGCCCATGGCAGGGGGGTTGGAACTAGATGATCCTTGTGGTCCCTTCCAACCCTGAATGATACTATGATTCTAGGTTTATTTCTATGTCTCTCTCATCCAATAGCTTTATTTCTTAGAGTCCTCAGATGCAGGACCTTGCACTTTGACTTGTTGAACTTCACATATTTGGTACTGGCCTACTTCACAAGCCTGTCAAAATCCTTCTGGATGGCATCTCTCCCCTCAAGTGAGTTCACCACACATCTTTGTCTCACTGGCAAACTTGTTGAGGGTGCGTATGATGCCAGTGTACATCCTGCTGAAAATTATGTGAAACAGCACTGGACCCAGTACAGATCCCTGAGGAACTCCGCTTGTCACTGGTCTCACCTGGGCATTGAGCTGTTGACTACAATCCTCTGAGTTTGTCCATCTAGTCAGTTCCTTATCCATTGGATGGTCCATCTACCGCGTCCATATTTCTCCATCTTAGAGACATGGATGTCATGCAGAACTGTGTCAAATGCATTGAATAAGTCCAGGTAGATGATCCCAGATGCTCTCTGTGTATCTAGAAGAGCTGTAACTCTGTCATAGAAGGCCAGCAGACTTGTCAGGCACAATTTGCCCTTTGTGAAGCCATCCACAAAATGTATCTTTAGTGACATTTCTGTAAGGTTATGTATCAGAGGGATTCTTCTCCTCACATAGGGGAAAGCCCATAAACTATGTAGATACATCTAAATACCTATCTTAAGTGTAAACTCTTTTCATTCTCACAGCCAAGCACAGATTATGCCTAAAAATTCCTAGAACTTTGGTGTGTAGAGAAACATGTGTTGCTGATAATCTAAATTTTGTAACTGGAGAGAAATGAAGTAAAATGAACATCAGTTCCTGAAGCATGTGTATACATGTAGCTTCTCTTTATACCATTACTCTATCATTAGACAAAACATTACTACTGTTTTGTGATATCTCAAGTGTCTGAGAAAAAGAGAACACACACAACTGCATCTGCCTCTGGAAAAAAAAAAAAAAAAACAGCAAAAAAAAGCTAGCTTGGTCTTAAATTTGTGATATTTTTTATTTGATGTTATAAAAATTAGTAGATCCACAGAGTATTTATCCTCATTCCATTTACTACCTTAATTTCTTACTAGTAGCACCTCTACTGTCTTCTATAAATGTCACTTTGCTGTTTCTTGAGAACTCAACTATTGCCTTGGTGCTGTTTAATTTTTTTTTTTTAATTTATTAACCACAAACTATTAGTTTAGAGCTAATTATTGAAAACAATGGTTAATGTGCCAGAAACAGAAAAGATTAATAGCTGCCGCTCTTACTCTCGTAATTTTTTATGGTCAGTTGTTGTAAACAAGTGAACACAACCACATCTCAAAACATAGGTGTGATAACCTATGATGATAACTGAGCGATGTCCATACAGTGATTTCCCAGTTTCTAAATCTGACAGGAAATTTTCATCGCTCTGTTGTAACATTTTCTAGGAGAGTGGAAAATGCACTTTGCCTCATGAACTTGCAGATCCCATGACTACAGCTTTGAAGCACTTTATAGTCCCCTGAACATTAGCTGACACCACCACCCCCAACTCTAAATTCAACAGCTGGACTGAATGCACTTTGGTCTTTGCATGTGTGCCTGTGAGTACCTTCTCCCTCACCCCTATGACCAAGGGCTCATTTCATATATTTACTTCTATGTTGGAATGATGGTCTAAGACTTTAGAATAGAATAAACCAGGTTGGACAAGACCGTCAAGATCATCGCATCCAACCTAGTATCCAACCCACCTAATCAACTAAACCATACAACCAAGCACCCTATCAAGTCTCCTCCTGAACACCTCCAATGATGGTGACTCCACCACCTCCCTGGGCAGCCCATTCCAATGGGCAATCACTCTCTCTGTGTAGGACTTCTTCCTAACCTCCAGCCTAAACCTCCCCTGGCACAGCTTGAGACTGTTCAGGAAGAATAACAAAGCTATACTAGCCTATTTTCCCAAATATACTGAAGCTTCTAGTGAGTTTTAAGATCTCAAAGATGGTAAATTTTTGAGTTTCTTTCTTCTATAACCTTCTGTTGTTTGAGATGAAGTTTCCAGCAATTTTTCTGCACTACACAGTCCAGGAGAAATTGACTTATTTTCCAGAGAAAAAAAAGAACAAAAGAGCATCTTTTGGAAGAGGTTATAATGACAGGGACGAAGGAAACAGAAGAATTTAATTTCAAGGCCCACTCTGCAATCTCCTGTCTTCATGACATTGAATCAGATAAAGGTCTCTATCTAAAGCCTTGGAAAAGTAGAAGTAACAGGAAGTCAAGATCAGCAGTCTGAAGTGTCGGTTTAAGTATTGGACTAGCGACTTTGAAATTTGTCCTGAAGTTCTTTAATTTCTGAAACTGGAGAGAGGCCTGGCTGTCCCCAGTGGGGGGGGGAACAAAAAAAAACAACCAACCAAACAAAAAACCATTCCACTCATGCCTATTTTTTTCCATCAGGAGCTGGATGGACTTAGATCATGCTGAGCTACGGTTGGAGATGCAATAGTGGAAATGTTCACAACATCTCTAAGAGATAATAAACCTATTTGTGACAAACTATTTGATAGGAAAGCATAGTTCTTTTTTCTGCTCTATTTTTCCCCCAAGTATTCTCCCTCCCTGAAAGCTGAGAGAGGCTACAGATTGCTCACAGGGAGAAACAGAAAGAAAGGACAGTCTATGTAAACTCATCTACCTAAGCATCCAGGCACCGGTAGAAACATGTATCTAAAAAATAGCAGTGGAAAACACTTCCAGGATTAGACTTCCCACGAGAGCCGTGGAATTGCTATTCAGTACTTACGAGGCTGCACCCGGAGAACTATGCTTCAATGACAAGGGAGAGGATACAGTTTATGATAATGTGTTGGGTTTGGCTGGAATAATTTTCTTCATAGCAGCTACCATGGGGCCATGATAATTCAGATATGTTTTTGTTACTGCTGAGCAGTACTCACACAGAGTCAAAGCATTTTCTGCTCCTCGCACCACCCCAACAGTAAGCAGGCCAGGGCTGCACAAGAAGTTGGCAGGGGACACAGCTGGGACAGCTGACCTCAACTGTCCAAAGGGAATTTTCCATGCCATATCACATCACACTCAGCATATGGAGCTGGGTGAATAAGAAAGGAGGGAACATTGTCTTCCCAAGTAACTGTTATGCATGATATGCCTGGAGATAGCTGAACACCTGCCTTCTGATGGAAAGTGGTAAATCCTCATTTTGTTTTGCTCATGTGCACATCTTTTGCTTCCCCTGTTAAACTGTCCTTACCACAACCCATACGTTTTATCACTCACAAAATTCCTATTTATATTATCCTTGGCTGTATACCTGTGGTCCCAAGGAGAGATGTTCAAAGCATCAGTTGAGTGCCACAGAGTTGATACGATGAGTCTGTTCCCTTACATAACCATTTCTTAGACAGACATCTCTACTAATACTTAAATAATGTTGTTGTATTTAAAATATTTTTAAAAATACTAAAAGCAAAACTGTACTACATAGATCCCATTGAGAAATGCATTCATCAGTTATGTTAATAATTTTAAGGCAGGACTTTATGTGGCTGTGTTTACATATATTTAAATTCTGCTTAAATCAAATATCTCATTGATTATGATGGGCTTGTCCTGCTAAATTACCAGATGCCTCTACTCATGAAATTAAGAAACTACCCCCACTCATGTGCAGCAACATTCATATTAAAATTAGCATTATTTAATGTGTGAATTTTAAAAGTGAGTATTTTTACAGATTCCAACAGCATGAAAAATCAATGCTATTTGTATTGTTCAGGTCACACAACAATCAAAAAACGTAAGCCTTTTGAAACATACATGAAAATAAGGCCCTTATAGTCACCTATTTAAAACATTCGACAATATGAGTTTCTTATTTATGGTCAATTCATAAACAACATCAATCCAACAATGTTTACTAAGTTGTAGAACTTATTTATATCTTTGAGGGAGGGCTAGCATATGCCAATTATCACATCATCTTAGGTGGCAGTAGTACTTAGTAGTAAACAAAGCAATAAAGCTCTGCCAGGCAATTAAACAAACAAAAAAAAAAAAAAACCAACAAACAAACCTCTTAATGAGAGACTGCTACTAAATTTCAAGTGTATTCTGTAATAGCCTGTAAGTTGGAAAACACTCCTACTTCTTTTCTTTAGGCTATGTCAAAGTTTTGAAAAGTAATAGATCAAGGGTAGCTTTTCAAACCAACCAGAAGAACTGAATGGATTTTAGGGTGGAAAGATGGGTGAGTTTTATTGGACTACACAACAGACTTCTGCCAAGATTTGTGAAGGCACCATTATTTTTCAGATGCTTTCTTTGTAGGTACAGAAAGCAGGCTAAATCTAGCTAATTGGTTACAGTGTCATATAGTATCCCAGACTTCAGAAAGTCAAGAAACTAACACACAAAATTGCTTTCTTCTCTTAATAGAGAAAAAAGTCTCGGGGCACTGAAACAGTACACTTCACTCATTTTTGGATGTTATTTTAGATTCTTAATCCTTTATTGAGTGGCATAAGGACAACATTGACATTTACAGAAAAAACACTTTACTTTGAAGCAATCTCCACATGTAAGCAATTTAGTGGTAGATGCTACCTGATTAGACCTAGTCACATAAAAACAATGTGAAGAAAGAGGAAGCACATTTTTCTGACAGCAGCTGATTTTAATGGCCATTTACCAAAGTATAGTTTTAAACAGACAACACTATGGAACAAGCACCAGGATTATTGCACTGCAAAAAGCTAACATTGTCTTACATTTATTTGTGCAGTTGCTTACATATAAATACAGATAAAAAGTTCATTTCATGAAGAAGCTTAGATCTGTAAATCACTTGTGATAGAATGTACAGGAGACCAACTGTAAAAAAAATACATTCTGGGAAACATGATAAAAAGAAATCTAAGATCTAGGAGATGTAGCTGTATCTTGGGAAATGCTATGACTAGTGGACTAAAGATTGCTGGTATTTCTTCCTTATTTTTTCCAATCTGAAATTTCAGTAGTGAAAAATAGAACACTGAAAGATGATATGGCAAGATGATTTAATTGACATATGACTAATGGCCTTTAAAACGGCTAGGTGCTTTTTTGGTTTTTGTGGGTTTTTTTTTTAAGCAACTACACTGTGAATATAGACCATGCTATTGTGATAGTTACAGATGTAAGAAGCAAATAGAGTACATGACTTTTTTTTTTCCCAGACAATCAGAGTATCCGCTCCATCTATTACACTGAATATTTTTGCACTGCTGACTGGAAAATTGTTTGAGTTGAAGTATTTATGTCCCGATTCCACTCATACTATTTATCATTACACAATACCTTTTATTCTGTGATCTATAAAATTATATTAACATAAGCCTGCAATGACTCTATTTCTGTTTTTATTTTACACATGAGAAAACAGTGCCAGAGAGATTAATTGACTTGCCCAAGACCACACAGTAAACAAACAGCAAAAACTAAAAGATTGCAGACAGTCCCAACTATCTTAATTCCTCTGGCTTATGTATAGTTGCTGAGTACATGAATTCAAAGCACTTACCTTCTCATTTGAAAATACAGAAATAATCTCAATTTTAATAAAATTGTATCAGTCAATTATTCCTATACATTTTTCTGTGTAATGGAATACTAAATTAATTGAGTACAAAGTTATTGATGATCATATGGAGCCAGACTAAGTCTTAAAATGGTTGTATACAATACTTAATTTTCTGAACAAGAAGTGCATCATGTTTTTCAGCCAATTCAGTTTAGAATTTTTGCTGGCTCATTCTGCCTTTTAAATGATAGTTTTCTTCAGTCTGGATAATAAAGATGTAGTTGTCTGTTCCAACTCAGTTTTTAATCTCTGTAATTCCTTCTCCTCGTTTCTTTAAAAAAAAAAAAAAAATCACTCTACTTATATTTAAGTTTTCTATGAAACTAAAATAGAAGAAACTTCAAAGTTCATCTTCTTAAGTGTTCCTTTATAGTTTTCATTGAGGTTTTAAGAACTAGGGTACCTTCAGAGAAGAACAAAACAAAATCTGGAAAAACAATACTACAGATATAAGTTTTGCACATTCCAGCCATCATGTTTAATGCTATTCCTAAAACATGATGTGTTTTCTGCACAGTTCAATCCTATCATTTTCAGAGTAATTTGCTGTTTTCTGAAAGAAAAGCAAATCACCCTAGACTATAATAAATTCACAAAATCCATTAAGTAATGTTCTTCTGAGAAGCAGTTAAATAAGGGAGAAATATTAAAAAGTCGTAATATGAAAAGGGAACTGAAATACTTCAAAGAGGACTAGTGTAATTTTCAAAAGTATTGGGGTTTTCTTTGCAAGTTACCGGTTTTACAAGAATTCTCGGAAGACGCTTCGCTTTGCTCTCCATAGGGGGGGGAGAGGAGAAACTTGACCCAGAACTTGCAATTAAAGTCCCGCAAAGGCCAGCCTTTGTTGACATTTCTTGAATATATTTCTAAGGCAATTTGTTAACAGTTCACCTTATGTTTCCATACTACAGCTCTTTGTTTCATTAAAGAAGTTAAAGTGTGGCAATTTATTTTTTCTAAGAAAGTAGTTAATTTTATTGAGTTTCTTTACTCCAATTTCATTTAGTATTTCTAAAAAGGATGCATATCTGAAGCACTTTACCAGTCCCATAAAATTAAAATAAAATCCATTGACACTCTCTTAGTTTCAAAGCAGCATATCTTGTCAAACCAACGAGATGATGTAACATGATACATATTCTTTATCAAAATAATGGAAGTTTTAATACGTGTATGTATATATACATATACATATATATATATATGTGTGTTGAGGCATAGGAAGTTCAATGGAAACAGGAGGAAGAACTATTTCATTGTGAGGGTGACAGAACACTGGAACAGGTTTCCCAGGGCAGGTGTGGAGTCTCCCCCTTTGGAGATATTCAAGACCTGCCTGGATGAGTTCCTGTGTGAACTGGTATTGGTGATTCTGGTCTGGCAGGGGAGTTGGACTAGATGATGTCTCAAGGTCCCTTCCAGCCCCTAATATTCTGTGATTCTGTGATATAATACACAGATAATAATTTTAAATTCCTATTTAAACAGGAATCGTAAGAATTGTAATTTAAAACTTTGAAATGGCCCCAAAATTTTAACCAAAAAAGCAGTACGTGTACTTTCTCCTCCAACCTTCATTTGTCAATCCCTCAATAACTAACCACTTACAGAATAATGCTGAATATACACAACCCAACCATTATGATTTATAAAAATTAAACTACTTTGCATTCAGAAAATAGATTCCATCTTAATGACCAAAAGCACTAGACGCCTAGTCCTTTTCCATGAAAGAAACAGGAATGTATTGAAAATTGCATTAAATTGAACATTCACGCATTTTTTAGGCAAATTATTTGTTCTTTCATATCTTACACAGTGAAAAATTTAACATCATTAACTTCAGACAAGTGTGAGTTTACACAAGTGATACAAAGGTGCAGCAGCAGACTGGCTACGTGAAAACCAAAAGACATATTTTAAACATTGCTGATGTGAAAGCGTAGCTCTGATTTAGAATTGCTGAACCTTTTACTATTTCTCAATCATAGACAAAGTGGAAATCAAGTCAATGTGAGATAGAAATAGAGTAAACACTGCCAGAGAATACTGTGATATGCCTTGTTCAGATTTACAGCCAAAGCTCCATATGTAGAATACAGTGTGTACCACAGAAGCACACAAAGCAATCATTGTTCAGAAAGGATTATATTACTTATTCATCGAGCGTATCATGCTATAAAAATCTAATTAACCAGAAAATAAAAAATCTACAGAGCAACCGAGTATTAAGTATTATCCCTCCGCCCACCACTTTTTCCATAAATCCTTTATTCACAACATCCGCTTAATATTCAAATACAAGTGTGTGGCTTTCCTCTAAAGGAAGTGGCTCCAGCTACTAAAAATGAGCACCAAATAATAAACTGATCATTCAAAATCCTACTGATTTTGACAGAGAATTTGATTTTTAAAACGGATGCCTCTGATAGCCATCAAGGGCAAAATAAGCATTAGTGAGCTACACAGTGGAAGATAAATCTACAGCTCATTTAACAGGGAACAATAGACTAGTAGATGACGGACTCCTCCCTCTGGCTAAGAAACCATTAGCCTATTTTCTGATCTAAACCCATTCAAACTAGCAGGACCCTAACCCTGGATTCGCCAGACTGTCTCCCACCTCGCAGAGCTGTCATTATTTTAACTTTGTGCAAACACCACACGAATTGCGTTCTTTCCACCAGCGCTGCAGGCTCCCATGGAGCAGGCACAGCAAGGGCAGGTCCAGCGCGGTGGGGAGCGGGGCGAGCAGCGGGGCGAGCAGCGGGGCGGGCAGTAGAGCGGGGCGGCGGGAAGCGGGGCCCGGGCGACGAGCAGGGCCCCACACTGCTCACGGCTTCTGGGTGGCACAGATGCTGCCCCGCTCCCACCCACGTGTTTCGCGATTGCCTTTCCACCCACGGACAAGCTTGTAGTGCATGGGACGACATGCCTCCACCGCCTGTGCTCCGCTCACAACCGCTCCCGGCGAGCCCTACCCTAGAGCCCGGCGGTGAGCTGTCCCACTGTCCGCAGCCTCGCACCCCGGGCTCCACAGCGCCAGGGCTCCACAGCGCCAGCACTCCAGCCTAGCCCCACCTCCCTGTCGGAGGCTCCGCAGCCGCACGGCTTCCTTTTCTTCTTCCCGCCGCGGGGAGCAGGACTGGCCGGACGGGGGTCCCTCTGTGCCCACACCTACGCCGCCCCCGCTGCTTCCCCTCCCCGCGGCGGCAGCAACCATGGAAAGCAAGCACCCCGCCGCCGTGCCCCGACATACGCACAGCCGGAGCGGTGGGCCAAGCCCTCTCCTACCGTCTGAGTCCCTGGAAAGAGGAGGGCCAGGACATCCGCGATTTCTTCAAGCCGGGCCGGTGGCCGGTCTCCACGGCGTATGAGGCGCGGTCCATGGCTCGGCAGTAGAGGTATCGCTCCGTGTCGGAGTAGCCGCGGTGCCTGACGCGAGCCCCGGCCAGGCAGCGGCCCCGCGAGGCGGGCGGCGACGGGCCGGGGGGCTGCTGGTGCTGGAGGAACTGGTGCTGCCGCAGCTGCGGCGGGTAGTGCTGCTCGTGCCGCCACAGATGCTTCGGGGCTTTGACATTCCCGCTGCTCACGGTGCCGTCGCTTGTGCCGGCGCCGTCGCTGCTGCCGGGTAGCGCGGACACACCGCTGCTGCCTTCTGCCTCCATGCTGCCGGCGGGCGGGCTTGGCCGGGCGGGGCGGTGCGGCGGCCACCGCCTTCCTCTGGGCAGCGGCGGGGAAACTGTGCTGAAAAGTTGGACAGCTCCTGCCGCGCCGCCCTTCGCCCGCGTGTGGGAGCGGCTGAGCCCGCCGCGCCGCCGAGTCTGCGGGCCGCTCGGGAGGGAAGGCGGGGAGAAGGGTTGGAGGAGGAGAGGGGCTGGCTTCCCTCTCGGAAATATTTAAAGCCGGTCAGGAGTCGCCGTGGCGGAGAGTGGAGCTGTCAGCGAGCTGCCATCCCCGTGGGGAGCGCGCTTTGCTGTGCCGGGGGTGGGGGAAGGCACGGCGGGGAGTTCGGCCAGGCGTGGGGGAGGACCGGTACCGGGACTGGAAATGAGCGCAGAGGGAATCTCCCTGTCGCTTCTCCAGCCCGTCGCCTACCCGGGGTCGTTAATTGGCTCCAAGGGAGCCGGCGGCCCCGCACCAGTAGACGTGACTGACCCCGCCATTAGGAGCGTGCACTGCAACGCGACGGCAGGTGGCAAAGGCGCTCACGAGAACTTGGCGGTGGGTTAAAAAATTACGCCCTAAACAACTCCTCCCCTTATTCTCTGTATGATACTTCCAGCCTTGGCCACATCGCATTCAGAAATTGTCTGCTTCCCAAGTTGGAACCTTCCCCTGGTCTGCCATCTTCACCGATGAGTAAGCTCTCTCCTCCCTGAGAGTAAGACCGGCTGTAAACCAATGTAGGGAGGGTTTAATTATAGCCATGCTGAGCCTACATGGAAGCTTTTATATTATAAACCACGAGTTTCAGGAGTTTGTAACCGTGGTGGGGAGGGAGGAAACAAGGGGGAAGGAAATGTAAAAACAATTAAAACAACACTTACAGAACAGGAACTTCGTGCTCAACAGATTATTTTTTTAAATTAGTTTTATATTTCAAATGCTTTTGTGCTCCAGTACAATCAGTAAACCAGAACCAAAGGAGTTACAGTGTTTTAAGTTTTATTTTTATTTTCTTTCTTTGGGTTTGTTTTTTTTTTTCTTTTAGTAAAATTTATATTTGTCCTGTGTGGTAATATTGTAAAATCTACCACTTCATGATAAAATTATGATCATTGCACTCCTGATGAGATGTGAAAAAGATACATGCAGGTGTAGCTTCATGCCTGGTTTCTACTTCCTCAATCACAAATTCAGTCTTGCCGTGTTTTTTTTCCCTTTCTGTCACAGATCTACAATAATTTTAAGCTTCATACATTTGTTTCTAATCTTCTTGTTATTAATGGAAATGCACATCTATGCCAACTCTTTAAGTTGTTGATGCAATTTTTTTCATTTTCTGCGTTAGCTTGTTTCTATATTATAAGTTGGACTTGATGATCTCTGCAGTCTTTTCCAACCTGGTTGATTCTATGATTCCATGAAAAGTCAGCCTTCTTTCCCACACCTACAGCTGTCCTAAGGTCAAGATTCACCCTCTAACTATGCGCATCCAAGCTTCTGTCTGGCTAAAATCCCAGTTTGTGTTTTGCCAAACTAGCAAGATTTTCCTAGACGATCATGGTAACAATAATAAGTTGGGATAAATATTGCAAATACTAGGAAAGAGCCAAAGTATTTATCTAGATATACAAGACTATTTCCAAATGAGACATCTTAGATGACACCCAGCTGTAGCAGGCTGTGATAGTTTTGAGAGCATATATATAATGCAGAAATAGAAAAAGATGCAAGGACAACAGCTCAAGTAAGACAAAGACAAGAAATCAAGTAAACAATGAACATAATTGCTGTATGGTATATAGGCTGCAAATCTATTAAAAACTCAAAGTAACTTGCCCCCCTTCATCCTCATTCCCATAGTGGTATTGGACTGTATTTTAGAATTGCTAGTTCTTAAAATTAGACACAAGTTCTCTGACTAATTTCATAGAATCATAGAACTACAATTTGAAGGACTCTTATGAACTTGTCCAATCCAACTTCATGCTCAGCATGGGTCTGCCAACAACACTAGATCAAATCAGCCACTGCTTTGTCTGAACCTTAAAAAAAAAAACACCACAAAAAAAACAGAAATTCCCCAGCTCCAGTGCTGCATTGCATACCTAATGAATAAGACTTTCCTGATGTTCAGTCTGAAACCTCCAGTCAGAGGCCCTTACCTATCCTTAAACAGCATACCACTGCACAGAACAACTACCTGAAGGGAGGTTGTAGCCAGGTGGGGACTGGTCTCTTCTCCGAGGCAACCAGCACCAGAACAAGAGGACACAGTCTCAAGCTGCACCAGGGGAGGTTTACGCCAGATGTTAGGAAGAAATTCTTCACAGAAAGAGTAATTGGCCATTGGAATGGGCTGCCCAGGGAGGTGGTGGAGTCACCATCACTGGAGGTGTTTAAGAAGAGACTGGATAGGGTGCTTGGTGCCATGGTTTAGTTGATTAGATGGTGTTGGGTGATAGGTTGGACTCAATGATCTCTAAGGTATTTTCCAATCTGGTTAATTCTATTCTATTCTATTCTATTCTATTCTATTCTATTCTATTCTATTCTATTCTATTCTATAGAACTCTAAGTTTGTTGTCTTCTGCAGCTACCTTTCAATTAGCTGCAGATTGCCATTATATTGCTTTTCACCTCCTCCACATCCGCTCAGCTCTCTCACTGGCCATGTGATCTAGGTACCAGACATCCTGATAGCCCTCCCTTGGGATCGCAGTATTCCCCTTGATCCACTAACTACAGCTGCTTTGGCACAAAGGTTGTTTTACTTACAACAAAGAGTGCACTGCTGGACTGCTATTCACCCTGCAGTCCATTGAAGCCCTCAGGTCATTTTCAACCAGTTTGTGATCCAGTCAATCACTTGTTAGACTGTGTCTGATGCTTCAGGTTATTCTGGATGCCAAACTCTGCACTTCATCATCAGCTCTCGCATCAGCCCCTCACAATAATGGGCTCATTACTAGCTGCTAGCCAGATGCTGAGATGACAGTCTTTATACTTTGATCCCACCTAATAATCTATTCATCCACTCCAAACTTCAGTTTCCAAATGAGAATGTTCTGGGAGATTGTTTCAAAAACTTTACTAAATAGATGGTATGTTAAACTCACTGAAAAATCTTCCTCACAGTTGTTTCATCATGAAATGCAGTCAGGTCAATCCAATATCATCTACCCTTGGTAGATCTATATATTGAGTATTCACAGATCACACATCACAGAAACATTCTGGTTGGAAAATACCATCAGGATTACCAAGTCCAACAGATAGCCCTACTCTACGAGGTTCACCCCTAAACCATATCCCCAAGCACCATGTCCAAACAACCTTTAAACACATCCAGAGTTGGTGTCTCAACCACTTTCCTGGGCACCACATTCCAATGCCTGACCACTCTTTCTGTGAATTATTTTTTTCCTAATATCCAGTTGAAACTTACCCAGTCGTAGCTTGAGGCTATTCTGTCTTGTTCTATGCCTAATTACCTGTGAGAAAAGAGCAGCACCAGCCTTTACACAACCTTTCAGGTAGTTGTTGAGAGTGATGGTATCTCCCCTCAGCCTTCTCTTCTCCAAACTAAGCAGCCCCAGCTCCTTCAGTTGCTCTTCATAAGACTTATTTTCCAGGCCCTTCACCAGGTTCATTGCCCTCCTCTGCACTTTCTCCAGCACCTCCACGTCTCTCCTGTACTGAGGTGCCCAAAATGCAATATTCAAGGTGTGGCCTTACCAGAGCTGAGTACAAGAAAACAATCACCTCCCTACTCCTGCTGAACACAGCATTTCTGATACAAGCCAGGATGCCATTGGCTTGAGATGACCTGCTCCATGACCTTCCCTGGTACTGAGGTCAGACTGATAGGTCTATGGTTTCCTGGATCCTCCTATCCTCCTTTCCTCCTTTCTTGTAGATGGGTGTTACCTTTACTATGCTCCAGTCCATTGGGACCTCCCCAGCTAGTCAGGACTTCAGGTAAATAATGGAAAATGGGCTGGAGAGCTCATCTGCCAACTCCTTCAGCACGCTTGGGTGTAGCCCATCCGGCCCCATAGACTTGTTTGTGTCTAAGAAGCATAGAACGTCACTGACCACTTCATTTATTGTGGACCTCATTCTGACGCTCCTCCCTGCCTCCTAGTTCATGAGGCTGGGTGTCCAGGGAACTGCTGGATCTGCTGCTGAAGACAGAGGCAAAGTAGGCATTGAGCACCTCAGTATTCTCCTCATCTTTAGTCACTATGTTTCCCTCTGCATCCAATGAAGGATGGAGATTTTCCCTAGTCCTCCTGTTGTTGTTAATGAATTTATAGAAACATTTTTTATTATCCTTAATGGCTGTAGCTGGGTTGAGCTCTACCTGTGCTTTGGCTCTCCAACTTTTCTCCCTGCATAGCTTCACTACATATTTATAGTCCTGATGGGAGACCTGTCCCCTTTTCCAAAGGCCATGGACTCCTTTTGTTCTTGAAGTCCAGCCAAAAGTCCCTGTTCAGCCAGGCTGGATGCCTTCCCTGCCAACTCATTTTTCAGCACACAGGGACATCCTGCTCGTGAGCCTTTAAGACTTCCCTCTTGAAGTATGGCCAGCCTTCCTGGACTCCTGTATCCTTCAGGGTGGCCTCCCAAGGGACTTCATTAATCAGTCTCCTGAACAGGCCAAAGTTTGCTGTCTGGAAGTTCAAGGTGGCAGTTTTACTAACCCCTCTCCTTGTTTCCCCGAGAATAGAGAACTCAGTCATCTGATGAGCACTGAGCCCTAGATGCTCTCCAACCTTTACTTCTCCCACAAGTTCTTCCCTGCTCACAAGAAGCAGGTCTAGGAGAGCAGCTTCCCTGATTGGCTCCCTCACCAGTCATGTCAGGAAGTTATCTTCCACACCCTCTAGGAACCTCCAGGACTATTCTCTCCCTGCTATATTGGATTTCCAGCAGACATCTGGGAAGCTAAAATTCCCACAAGAACAAGGGGCAGTGATTGTGAAAGCTCTCTGAACTGCTTATAAAGAATTTCATCTACCTCTTCATCCTGGTTGGGTGGTCAGTAACAGGTTCCCACCACAATATCACTCTTGCTGGCCTCACTCCTTCATCTTATCCATAGGGACTGAACCCTATAATTAATTATTTAACCTTCATTAATTTGCATGGTTTCATATGTTTCCCTAACATGGAGGGCCACTCCACCGCCTCTTTTTCCTTGCCTATGCTTTCTGAAAAGCTGTTACCCATTGATTGCAGCATTCCAGCTGTGTGAGTCATCTCACCAGGTTTCTGTGATGGCTGCTATATCATACTTTCCCTGTACCACAATGGCCTCCAGCTTCTCCTGTTTATTGCCCATGCTGCATGAATTCTGTAAACATTGCAGGGAGGGAGTTGAATACATAATTTTCAACCTTAATGGGGGGTAGACCTTCTGGTTATCTTAGATGCCAACACACTGCTCCACAAGTGTTGGGCTACTACACCCAGGGTTCTTGGTGGCAAGGCCAGATGTGTCCTTATCCCCCTTTAATACTATTCTGACTGTCTTCATGCTCTTTACAGGCCCGGAAATAGATTCAGAGATGTTCTTTGACTTTCCTGTAACTGAGGTGAGGCTGATCAGTATTTAGTACTTTCTCAAGGGTGTGGCATTAAACTTTTCCAGCTGACCTGGACTTCCCTTGACTACCATGACTTTCCACGAATGAAAAACAGCAGCCTTGCAGTCACACTGGCATTGCTCTTAATAACAGCCTGATCTGATCTAATGTATTTGAAATTATAAGGACATTTCTGTTATTCCTCATTCAGTCCAGTATTTTCAGAGTACGCTTACTGATTCAGACATCAGGTACAATCTGACAAATAATCAAAGCATATTAGCATTTTAGTTTTTAAAAAAATAGCTTCAAGAAACAGAAATGGCAGAAGTACAAGCTTAGTGTGGAGGGTTTGAGAGAAGGGCTTAGCCTTCTCTCCCCCACAAACAGGAAGGGAAAAAACCCACAGCTAGCCAGCCGGAGAAGCAAAAGGGAAAATGCTATATTTACAAGCAAGTTTGGGGAATGCAGGAATATATATATATTTTATAGTATTTACCATATATACACAGAAATATGCAGCAAAGTAAAAAAAAAAAAACACAACAAAAAAACAGGAATGAAATTCCCTCCTCTGGAGAAGGGTTCCCCCTCTGTACCCCCTTCTCTCCTCTTTTTCCCCAAAGAGGGTTAGAAAGAGAGAAAAAGAGCAATTATTAATTAAAGGAAAATATATTAGTAGGCCTTAGCTGCTTATCTGTCCAAGGTCAGTCTGGCAGGGAGCCCAGAAGCAGACGAGCTGGAAAGGGAAAAGGAAAGGAGCGAACTGAGGAAAGTCCCAGCTGCACCTAAGCTTAAAACTGCATTTTTACCAACCCACCAATGAAATTAGTTTAGAATATCTGATTGTTTTCGTTAATATTCCAAAACATTCAGCCATAGTGTCCCAGCACTGTCTCTTTTCTTAAAGGCACAGCCTCAAACGGTCACACTTAGCCATATTACACTGCCAATGCTTTTGCAAGTAGAGTGGGACGTACTACATCAGAATTCATCCAGACAACTACAAGAATTCTTTTCAGACAAATTTCTTGGGGGATGGTGTGTATGTGTGTACAGAACCTTACTATACCTTCATGCCAGTAAGACTTGCATTAGAGTAGATAACTTTTCACTAGACTAACTTGTTTAACTTAGGTCAGTAGCATAAACTGCATTACTGTGTGTACTGATGTAAACTAGGTAGATTGGCTGGCAACCATTTTTGGTAGGAGACCATCCCTGCTAGTTTCTTGGCTTTTCTTGTGAGATTGAGAAGGAAACCAATTAGACACATGAATAGGATTTGCGTATTATACATGGACATGTAAAAATGCAGAATTAATGGAGTTTTCTAGTGCTTCACATGGGCCGCATGGGATAACTTGCAGTCATTATGAACAAAGGCTCATTAAATGTAGCTATACCAGTAACTTCCTAGTTCATAATCAGTTTCCCAAATCTTTTCCATTTCAGTTTACCCCATATTTCTTTTACTTTTTCACCTGCCCTTGGTTTAAGCAGGAGCTATGTTGCCAGTCTTAAAAGATATTTTGATATGAAAAAGAGAATAATTTCACAGTGTTATAACTGCATCACTGTTTCAAACTGTAATTTTAATCTGTAGAACAGATAGTATTTGTAAAATGCAATTGAATATGTAATTGTAACTAGTCTTAATAGACCAGCAATTTAAAATGAACAGCACATTGGAAAGTCTAGCTCTAATCTGATAAATCTTATGATGACAGTGACTAATTTAGTGGATTGTTTTAACAATAAATAAGCTTTTTTTGTACTTTGAAACATATTTTACCTTTTTCTGTAGTCACTTAAGAGAAAGACATCTGAGTGAAATGATGACAATTGTCATAAACTTAAATAAAGATAAAAGACAAAGGTAAGTTTGTTGAACAGAGATGACTAGCATTAATGGCCAAGAGAGTCTAAGATCCTTTCTCTGCCATCTGTGATTCTTACCATGCAGCAATTGCTTACCTGTTTTATAATTACTAAGACTATTACATTATTAAGAATAATGATGGTTTGCATTTCTATTGTGTTTTCTATCAGCTTCATTAAAATATATAGATAAGATACTGTGTTTTATACAAGCAGAAACTGAACCACAAGGCACAAGATGTGTCACAGTATTAAAGCAGACATTTAATTACCTTTACATATCTGACTTTCTTTCCAGCCACCTACTAATCTTTGTATTCATATTAAAAGAAAACAACATGTATTGCCAGTTGCTTATTACACTAGTGTGCTATGACACTGACAGAACATTTTGTTCCTAAAGGACAAAATATTTACACTTCCCTGCAAAATATGCTCTAAGTGGGACCTACTGGTTTTACCTGGGGAAAAAAACAAACAAACAAATAAAACCTCCCAAAACTTTTATATTATACTTTTTTTGGTCAACATTTCCTATGAAGTCAAGGCTTTTTTTTTTTTTTTTCTTACTTGCCTAGTTTATTTCACCACAAAATCCTCAAAAGTACTGTCTGAAGAAGATTCAATAGTAGCAGAACATTCTACATTTGGGAGTTGTAACTGAAAATAATTTAGAAAAATACATTTCATTCATTATCCTGGAACTTGCCTGAGCTTTCTCACAGGAGACTGGAATCTCCCTATCAAGTTGAGGCTTGAATACGAGAACTACTGATCCAGCCATCCCTACCAATTAGCCTTGTATCAGCATCTCAGAACTCTGGGCATACTTCACATCAAAATTCACAGGTATCTATAAAATAAATTGCAAAATTTTACCTCATAGGAAAATGCCACATGTCTTTTTAAAAATATGTCCTGGCTTTCAAGGAGTATTTAGAAAAGTAGAATAGTGTTCAAAAAATGATTTTGGTTTTGTATCTTCATTTACAAAGGTTTTGACAGTACATTTAAGGCTGCAATCAGATGATAGTGGTAGCATTAACAGTGGACTAGATAAATTGTTGTATCTCAGTCCTTCATAAATGGCACTACAGTTCTGCACAGATATGTATGACCATACTGCAGTGAGGATAAGTTAATTCTGACATACAGAAAATAACAGGGAGCATCTTATTTTGCCCATTCAGTTCCTAGAATAGCAATGACATGCAGTCCTTACAAACTACTATATTTTATTTTTGGTCTCAATGTAAGGGTGATATGTTGTCTAAGTGAAATAGAAACCATAACACTAGAGATTAATACATTAAGGAGATAAGTGTAATTAGATAGAAAATAAAATATACTGAAATTTAATTGAGAAACTAATAACATCCACCCACTTCATGTGGGAAGATATTTCTGTAATAGTTTACATACCTTGTCAACAAGGTAAAGTGAGAAAAAAAATCATCTGCATTTTCTGTACAAGAAATGGACCAATGTTGCACACATTAGATGATAATACATTTTGTTCACCGCTGCCTAAAGCATTGATAGTAATTCTGTAAAAGTTCAGCACAATGGCTCTTCAGAAGCTGTATATAATTGTATATAATCATAAAGTTTTGCTGAGTTTTTTCAAGTCCAACAAGGTTGAATTTCAGCTACAGTGGACAGTCACTAGCTGTTCATATACATTTTATCATGTCTGACTCGTGAAGAAAAAACACATTCCTGCTGCAAGTCATGGAAAAAAAATTCAACAAATCATCAATTTTTATAAATCCTTTGAAAAATAAATTATTTAAGAGGAAAAAAATGCCTCAAAAAGTCTTATTGAATGCAGAATATATTGTTAGATGTAGAACTGTAAATCACAGAAAAGGAAATATTGCAAGAACATAGTCATATAAGCCTCACATAATCTACTTGCAGAATATACTCACATTAATCATCAATTTCTTTACCATTGCAAACAAAGGGACAGTTCCGATAAGAGCAATATATAGCTTGAAATATATAGGTCCAGTAAGATTCAATATATATTCTGAAATCATGTTGTAGGGAATTTTTGTTGTTGTTGAATGCCTTTTGTAAATCATGTAATGACTCCATAATTTAATTCTTCTAAAATTACTATTAACATGATAAAAAGGATATTAATCTAGAACTGTGTAATTTTGCAGATTTGATGCTTGTCACCTATTAGGAAGGCTGCTTTTCCAGTTTGCAAAAAGATATTCCTGTAGGTAGCTGTATGGAGTTTATTTTTCACTACAGTGTTACATTGCAGAACAGCACTTTACAGTTTGGAAAGAACTTACTTTATTAGCTAGTGCCTTCTATACATTATCATAATTAAAATGCTTAATTTAGTACCCTACAGATTAAATTTTTTGAGTGTTCTTTAACTGTTCTTGAGTTCAGTTAGGAGCAATTCAAAGATGATGTGGTACAAATACAAAAAATGGTTTTTAGTATAAGGCAAAATAGAAATTATATCTATTTAAGTATTTTCAATAATACAGATTACATGGGTAGTTACTACATGGCTTTCAAAATCTGAATACAAACCCAAAGATAATGCAGTTTCTGTTTCTTACAGAGAGTGTGTATGCTAGAAGAATGTTTTTTTAACTTATAAAAATTTCAGTTTCAAGAGCATAGTGTTTCCCTATAGATTGTATTTGTGCTCTGTGTGCTAAAGCACTGCACTCAGGCCTGTGGAATACACTCACTGTAACCCATTCACAATGAAGAAAAATATCCTAATACACAAAGCCAACCCCCTCATTTTACACAGATAATTTAAAATTTGTCATATATGCAGAACCAAGTGTTTGATATTGCAGGTGTACGGACAGACACAGGTAACGTCGGGGCTTTGACACCCCTAGGCTGATGCAGAGCTCTACAGATGAAAAGCTGAGCTGACAGAGTTGAAAAGCACCTTCCAAGATCACAATTTCATTTAACCTCCCACTTGGAGCAATGGGCAAAGCCTCAGTCTATTTCAGAAGCACAGTAAAAATCACAAGCAAGACTCTCGCTAGTGCCATGTAATTACTGAACATAAAAGGGGGCAGATCGTAAAAACATTTCTTTGACTGGCTTGATTTGCAGCTGGAGGAGGAAACAACAGTAATGGTGATTACTTTCCCAGTTGGATAGCACAGGAGCAAGAGAAGAGGGATTTAACACGGTTAGTGTTCTTCCCACTACCTCCTCTTCTCCACTCAACACAGCAACTGATTAAATGAAGCATAAGCCCTCAGAAAAGCTCCGTAGAGTTTCTTCATTTTGTGGCACTAGGGGATGGTGCTACTAACTGGATTCAAACTTTTGTTTCCAAAGTAATTCCTGAATAATATGACTACACTTCATCCACTATTCTGGAAAGGTGAGAATCTAGTTCATTTTGAACAAGTTCTGAAAGGTTAAGGTACTTTTCTAGTTTCATTTCCATTGTATCACTTGAATTATTGATCTGCTCACTTCAAGCAGAGGAATGTGGGTGGCATCCAAGATACTTTATTAAGGATACACTTTTATGAAACATAATTACTTCTGTCTGCAGGGGTTTAGGAGTGTTGCATTCCTGCAAGAATTGCACAGTGTTAAACCCTGTTGATTTACAAACAAGGAAGCCTGCAAGTTAAAACCAAACTTCATTCAAACCTAGTTTTACTCATTTCTCAGTGAAAAAGTGTAAAACCATACTGGTGCTTTTGGATAAAATTGGGCAATAAGTTTATTCAGAACAAGGTAGTATAACTGCTTCTAAAATAAGCTTTAAAATAGTAACTTTGAGAGAAAAGCAATATAGGTATTTCACTTGTCTGTTCCTAGGTGATATGAAAATGAATGGAAAGGCTCATACCAGTTGATTTCAGGTAATTACTTTCAAAGCCTCTTAAAAATATTTCTGGAATATTTTTGTTTGGTTGGTTTTTTGGTGTATTTATTTTATATAAAGCACTACATGTATTCACTATAGTTAATAGAAAAAATAGAGTTCATTGCATTATTTGAAATAGCATTCAAAAGAAAATTACATTTGCCTGTATAATATATTTCAATTAATGAGCAGCTTCATTAACATATACCTAATATTAACTATGTCAGACACAGACCAAAAATTGAAGAATACAATGCATTGAAACTAGTTAAAGTGTCAAACTTTCTAGCAGCAGAAACTACATATTTCTTAATTAGAAAGTTAAGAATCAGTGTCAATCATTTTTCAATAAATTATTTTTAAACAAGTAAATCACCTAGATGTAAATTATCTTAGATAAATGGTATTTCCACTAAAAAGTTTGTTAATTACTTGCTTCTGATGAATCAAAAATATTAACAGTTTGAATAGTAAAATGTAATTTTGCACGTCAGTGGATTGCTTATTATTCAAATGAAGGATAGACAAGAAAGTAGCATTCATTAATGTGGGTAAGTGAGCGTGAATATTGTCAATTTAATTTCCCATCTGTAACTCTCCAAATTAAATGCCTTTACTGAAGAATATTAGCTTACAATATAAAAAAAAAAGAAAAAAATACAAAGTGTTATTTATCAAAATTGTCATTTGTTAGCTGTGCATCTCATACTTGTTGAAAATATCCTGGTGATATTACTGGCTTTAATTAATAAGTTTAGCTCATTTGGGTTCAATAGTCCTGCAGCTAGAACAAGTAGGAGGTTTTTCTGTTGTCTTCATTGAAACTTGGATTGTTCAGCTCATATTTGAGCTACAAGTGAATGTTATTTGAACTGCAATATTTGCCTAAAGCCTGTATAATACATCAGGTTTAGTTATGCTATGAAAAGATGAAACTCATTGGCTGAAAATTCTTTCACATTTGTCAAATGAATCACTTGCATAAGAAGAGTACTGCCCTTCAGAAACAAGTAAGAAAAGTCTCACAGACAACTGTTTGCACAGTAAAATGCAATGTTTTTCAAGTTATTTATTTTACAGAAATGGTGGAATGCTTTGAACCTGTTTTGTCACTTCAGCTAGCACCCACATAGTTGTCTTCAACCCTCCCTTGCCTCTCACTAATATTTTCAAACAGAGAGAAAGAGGGAAACATTAAATTATTAAAAACTACTTTTCACGTCTTTAAAAAAAGATGGAAGCTAAGCTTCAGCTTGATATTTGCAGGGTTTATGAACCCTATAGAGATGCTAGCCAGACTGTGACTATCCAAGGCATCAATCGCAAAGAGAAGAAACCCTGAAACCTCTTGGGTCATCATTCACTGAAACACTATTACACTCCCTGACCTCTAGCTCATCAGTAGACTTAGAAATAATTATCCTTTTTAGAGCAGTATGACTAAATCCTGCTTGAACTAACAGGGTCCAGTGCAATCAGTACCTGTTAAATGTATACTCAAACAGGGATTAAGATGAGGTCAGAGATAAAGGAAACTATCAGGGTCTAGCCTCTAGTGTTAGAAGGGTATTAATGGAGAATACTTGTAAGATCATATCTTTGTATTTTTGTTACTGGTGATTCAATGCTTTTTTAATAGTGACCACATCAGTAAAAGAAATATATACATCCACATATATTCAGTATCTTGAGGGTGTTCATAAATGGTAAATGTGTATGGAAGCATAAAAATGTTGTGCATACTTTCCCAAAATACTATGCAATCTGCATCCCTGTAGGAAGCAACAATATCTATTTACAGAATAAGTGCAGGTTTATTTTTTGACCATCTGCTAGTTTTCATAAAATGTGAAGCACTATGACTTGTCTTAAGTTCTTCAAATGGACGAACACTTAATGCTTTGGGGAGTAAGTACTTTGAATGCCACTGATCACCAAGGCAATGAAATAATCTGTTTTGGATCATATTCATATTAATGTGATTAATACTATTTAGTGTTGAAAGAAACCCCACAACCAGTAGCTGAATTCTCTGACTGAGATATAATACTGAATAAAAAATTAGAATCGACTTACAGCTTTAATGACTGAAATAATCACTGACAGCAAATGATGTTATGAATAGAAAGTGATGGGCCATTTTGTTTGTTTGTTTTTATCCAATGCTACCTTTTCCTGAACTTTTTGCATTCTTTAGTGGGTTGTGACATCCCCTCTCAATTCTTAATTAAGCACATAATATAACAGCTATGTTGCTATAAAGTATTCTTCATCTTTTGGTCTTTCCTAAAGAAAATGTTGTACTAGAGAGTAATGTTGGTAATATCAGCAGCATCCTGTACTTATTCTCATCACAGTTCCTTGGTACTGTTACTTCAGTAATACTCTTTGCACGTTTTAATCACCTTGACACAATGCAGAAAACTAGTAGCATAGCTGTTCCATGGGATTTCTTTTCCTGTTTCCTTTGTGCTTTTTGGCAAAACCCTTACTACAGTTAATCTTGGCCTATAAATTTAAATTTCTGTGTTTTGCAGAGAGAGAAGTCTTCTCCAACTTTCTTCTTTTTTTTTTTTTTTTTTTTTTAGGTTTTGTTGTTTGGAGGGTTTAAAATTATTAAACAAACCAGTTAATACTTCTTGAACTCCCTGTGTTAGAGCTGCCAATCCTACCTCCTGGAATTACACAGGTGATCAGAAAAAAAAAAACAGGATTCTATTATTGCACTTCTAATTAAGATCAATTCCAAAAAAAAGCACCCAAAACATTTCCTCTTATCGTAATGCCAATAACATCTCATGTGCAAAAGAGAGTAGCAATTGCTATTTCTGTATTACAGGACTACCATGAATATAACTTGTTACCCTTCGGAGTCATCAGGGTGCTTTAGAAAGCATTCTAGAGAGACTTTGCAGATTGTGGTTTTTCACTGACTGAGATAGCACTTTGAGACTGAAAAATAAAAACATGTATCATCAATTGCACCACAGGTTTTCAAAAGTCTAGAGTAAAATTTCAAAGGTTTAGGTTTGGGTCTCACTCTGACTTCAACCATTTTCAATTACATAAGTGGCTAGTTGAACATATTTAAGTAAACAAGCAGAAACTTCAAATATTCTTAAAAACCAGCAACATCTGCAACTGTATTTCAAGTATGTTTGAAATACATGTTCTCTGACTTTACTATACTGATTATGTTGGGCTACTCCAAATCAATCTTCTTAAAATATGAAAAAACCTGAAAAGTTTAGTGTTTACTGTTATGAATTATTTTTTTAATCGCATATTGAGTAACTCTGTTATGCATCTTTACCTGGCCTTTCATAGGTTGCTCTCTGATTTAACAGCTGTTTGTTTTTTTTTTCTAAATTCAAGATGTATCAAAGATAGGCAGAATAACCCAATATTGAAGTAACTGTCCTCAAATCTATGGAAAACTCTTCCATCTAGCAGCTCTTATCAAGGTGCAGAACACCTTTCTCAGAAATGGTATATTTCATGTCTGTCAGCAACTGTCATGTAAAGGCAAACACATATTTCCAAGAGCATTGGAGGAATAATGGATCTTCAGGTCAGCCTGTAATTGAACTTACATTTGAACTGGGATTCAGGATGTTTGGGTTCTATTCATGCCTATAATGGAGATCCTGAAAAGTACGACAGCCATTATTCCATTACTCAGTAAGTCTTTTGGCAAGAAGAAAAAACTTGGGAATTGAGATCACCAGAACCACAGAAAAGCTCCTACTACAAATTCAGAACTAACCAGTTTTGAAAGAAATATAACTCTACAGGACATTTTCACCTCTAGTGATGCAGTTGCTTTTCAGGTTAACAACTTCTACTGTATTTTGTGTATTTTCTCTTAAGGGAAAAAAAAAAAAAAAAAGAATGCGAAAAAAGAAGGCAGAGTACACATATCTGTTGTTTTATCCAGGAAATCAATGACAATCACCTGAAATAGAAACATGTTAGTGAGAAGCTTAGAAGTTTTTAAACTAGTAGAGAAATCAGCACTCTTTAATTTACATTATAATCTTAATGCTAGGATTTTAAAGGGTTTTTTTCCAGATCCCTATAAGTTTAGATAATTTCCTCCAATACTAAAATAAAATTATTATAATTCTCTGTGTTTTAAACTAATTGTTATTTACTTAAATCTAGTATATAATTTATACTTAACAGAGGAAGTCTTAAGATCTCTTTTTTTCTTGGTTTCCAATTAAGTGTAAATTTACAGAACAGTCTCCAGGGAAAATTCCAGACTACTGATGACTTTACAGTAAGCTTACACGCAGCTTTTACTGCCTCTGTGTATGGCATATCATAGAATCATAGAATCATAGAATCAATAAGGTTGGAAAAGACCTCAAAGATCATTGAGTCCAACCTGTCACCCAAGACCTCATGACTACTAAACCATAGCACCAAGTGCCACGTCCAATCCCCTCTTGAACACATCCAGGGATGGTGACTCCACCACCTCCCTGGGTAGCCCATTCCAACGGCTAACAACACTCTCTGTGAAGAACTTTCTCCTCACCTTGAGCCTAAAAGTGCTGTTCACACCTGCTGTTACATTACCCAAGGAAAAGCTGACAATTCTTTTTCCAGTATTGCATGTGTTTCTATAATTTTGTTGTCATAAAAATGGCTTGGAAACTGTGGCACTGGCTATCCTGCAAGTCACTTGATACATTGCTTAAGTTACTCAATACAATCTACTCTGTGTTGTCAGTCAATCTTGCTTCTGTCCAGTGGTGATAATTGCAAAACACACTGATTTACAGGCATTCTGCCAAAGATGAGGCATAGTTACAAAAATGATACAGAACATGAAAGACAACTGCCTTACATTGTGGCAGACCAAGAAAAGCAGTATATGTATGGTTAACAGATGTTTTAGACAGTGATAGAGAATATAATAAACAGCTGTATGCATCAGAAAGGTGTGAAAAACTGGAGAAGAAAAGAAATATGAGCCAAACCAGAACACCAGAAGGAAACTAAGAAAAGAAGCGTTGGCACAAGTGTGAAGACAGAAAAGGACACTGCTCCCTCAAATTTTTCAAAGTTTTCATAAAAATCCAATTTCTCAACTGAAAAACTAGCTAAAAGCATCTGAAAATGCATACCACTGATTTATTCCCAACAAAAAGTCTCAATTTCTGCAGATTCGGTGAATTTCAGATCATATGTAGCTATGAAAAATTCTTACTACCATGTATTTACTTTGTGCTAGAGATATGCAGCCATGTTTAATATATTAGTCCTGATAAGGCTACAGACAAATAGAATAGAATGGAATGGAATGGAATGGAATGGAATGGAATGGAATGGAATGGAATGGAATGGAATGGAATAGACCAGACCAGGTTGGAAGAGACCTTCAAGACCATCACGTCCAGCCCATCATCCAACACAACCTAATCAACTAAATCATCACAGTATCACAATATGACTAAGGTTGGAAGAGACCTCGAGGATCATTGAGTCCAACCTGTCACCACAGACCTCATGACTAGACCATGGCACCAAGTGCCACATCCAATCCCCTCTTGAACACCTCCAGGGACGGTGACTCCACCACCTCCCTGGGCAGCCCATTCCAATGACGAACGACTCACTCAGTGAAGAACTTTCTCCTCACCTCGAGTCTAAACCTTCCCTGGTGCAGCTTGAGACTGTGTCCCCTTGTTCTGGTGCTGGTTGCCTGGGAGAAGAGGCCAACCCCTTCCTGGCTACAACCACCCTTCAGGTAGTTGTAGAGAGCAATGAGGTCACCCCTGAGCCTCCTCTTCTCCAGGCTAAACAATCCCAGCTCCCTCACCCTCTCCTCATAAGGCTTGTGTTCAAGGCCTCTCACCAGTCTTGTTGCCCTTCTCTGGACACGCTCAAGTGTTTCGATGTCCTTCTTAAACTGAGGGGCCCAGAACTGGACACAGAACAATGGCACCAAGCATCCCATCAAGTCTCCGCCTAAACACCTCCAGTGACGGCGACTCCACCACCACCCCGGGCAGCCCATTCCAACGGCCAATTACTCTTTTTATGAAGAATTTCTTCCTAACATCCAGCCTAAACCTCCCCTGGTGCAGCTTGAGACTATGGCCTCTTTTTCTGGTGCTGGTTGCCTGGGAGAAGAGACCAGCCCCCACCTGTCCAAAACCTCCCTTCAGATAGTTGTAGAGAGCAGTAAGGTCTCCCCCTAAGATCTCCTCTTCTCCAGGCTAAGATATCCCAGCTCCCTCAGTCTCTCCTCATAGGGCTTGTGTTCCAAACCCCTCAACAACTTTGTTGCACTTCTCTGGACACATTCCAGCAACTCAACATCTTTCCTAAATTGAAGGGCCCAGACCTATACACAGTACTCAAGGTGTGGCCAAACCAGTGCAGCATACAGAGGGAGAATTACCTCCCTGCTCCTGCTGGCCACACTGTTCCTGATTCAGGCCAGGATGATATTGGCCTTCTTGGCCACCTGGGCACACTGCTGGCTCATGTTCACCCTACTCTCAACCAATATCCCCAGGTCCCTCTCTGCCTGACCGCTGTCCAGCCACTCTGACACTAGCCTGTAGCACTGCATGGGGTTGCTGTGGCCACTGTGCAGAACCTGGCACTTGGATGTGTTAAATCTCATACCCTTGGACTCTGCCCATCTGTCCAGCTTGTCAAGGTCCCTCTGCAAAGCCTTTCTACCCTCCAGCAGATCAACTCCTGCCACCAGCTTGGTGTCATCTGCAAATTTACTGATGATGGACTCAATGCCCTCATCCAGATCATCGATAAAGATATTAAAGAGCATGGGGCCCAAAACTGATCCTTGGGGCGCACCACTAGTGACTGGCTGCCAGCTGGATGTGGCACCAGTCACCATCACTTTCTAGTTTTGGCCCTCCAGCCAGTTCCTAACCCAGCGCAGAGTGCTGCTGTCCAAGCCACAGGCTGACAGCTTGGCCAGGAGTTTGCTGTGGGGGATGGTGTCAAAGGCCTTGCTGAAGTCCAAGTAGACTACATCCACTGCCTCCCCCACATCCACCAGGTGGGCCACCTGATCGTAGAAGGAGATGAGGTTGGTCAGGCAGGACCTGCCCTTCCTATATCCATGCTGGCTGGGCCTGATCCCTTGGCCACCCTGTAAGTGCTGTGTGATTGCACTCAAGATGACCTGTTCCATAATCTTGCCTGGCACTGAGGTCAGGCTGACAGGTCTGGAATTCCCTGGCTTGTCCAACTGGCCCTTCTTGTGGATGGGCATCATGCTGGCCAGTTTCCAGTCATCTGGGACCTCTCTAGTGAACCAGGACTGTTGAAAAATGATGGAGAGGAGCTTTGTAGACTCTGTTGTAGACTCACACATTTCTCATCATTGAACTGTTGCATTTAATCACCCTGTCCCATATACCAGAAAAAAAAACCCAACTCAGAGTTACTTTTGAATTAATGAAAATAATAGTTGAGAAGGGATATGGCAAGAGAACAGAATGAGACCATTACATAGCCATTACCTGAGATTGCACAGAAACTTATTTTGCTGGAAGTAATAGCAGTCAACCAGACTTTACTCTAGGAAATGGAGGAGATCATATAATAAGGTTCACATTTTTATTCTGTTCTGGAAATTTCAAGCAACAGACCTATGAAAAACATCTCATAAAATTGGTTAACTGCTTGGAAAGAGGTACAACTATAGTTACAGCCATTTCATGTCTTGACTTTTCTATTTTCTCTGGTGTAACAGGAACTTTATCTGCCCATATATTTTTGCAAGATAATTTTTATATCCTTTACTTTCATCTCAACTGCATAGACATTACCTCTTTAAAGAATGCTATTGTAAAGAAAGTAAAAATCACAGAGTATTTAAGTCCCAAGTGGATCTGACCCATATACTCTTTAGAGAACTAATGTCAGGAGTTCATCAGAAGTGAAAGGGGAAAATGTAATTAGGGTGTTTAAAACAAGAAGAAGAAAGTTTGGAGCCTTAGACCATAAAAAGAAAGACAACAGATGAATGAATATGCTTAACAGGCTGTTTTCTGTTAATGTAAAATATGTACATAGAACTCACTTCCTATGCTTCACCTTTTCAAACTATAATTTTGATCACAACTGTAAAAAAATCCAACTCCTTTTGTTTCCAGGAAATCTCATTTATTCCCCTGTGTTCCAATCTGGAGTATTACTCATTGTCTGCTATATGAATTTTCCTCTTATTTTTTTATTTATAGGAAACAAAGCACAATCTCAATAAATTAAATTCTTGCTTTCTGAAGTTAAGCCTTCAACTTAATGAGAGACTATATTTTTCAAATAAAAAAACTTTCTAAGGAGAGAGATAATCTCTATCTGTAAGAATACAAAATAATTTTTTGTATTCTTAAACCTGTTTAATGAAATAGTTTTTTCATGAAATTGTTACACTATAAAATGTTCTTTCTAATTCTGCAAATGAAATGTTTATATTCTATATAGATTTAGATGTGGTCTTGAACACTAAATAGAAGCCCTTGAAAGTATTAAGGGCAACAAGGCTGGTATTTAAGGGCTGGTATTTAAGGGCAACAAGGTTGGTGAAAGGCCTTGAGCACAAACCCCATGAGGAGAGGGTGAGGGAGCTGGGATTGTTTAGCCTGGAGAAGAGGAGGCTCAGGGGAGACCTTATTGCTCTCTACAACTTCCTGAAGGGTGGTTGTAGCCAGGAAGGGGTTGGTCTCTTCTCTCTAGCAATCAGCACCAGAACAAGAGGATACAGTCTCAAGCTGCACCAGGGGAAGTTTAGACTCGAGGTGAGGAGAAAGTTCTTCACTGAGCGAGTCATTCGTCATTGGAATGGGCTGCCCAGGGAGGTGGTGGAGTCACCATCCCTGGAGGTGTTCAAGAGGGGGTTGGATGTGGCACTTGGTGCCATGGTCTAGTCATGAGGTCTGTGGTGACAGGTTGGACTTGATGATCCTTGAGGTCTCTTCCAACCTTGGTGATACTGTGATGCTGTGATGATACTGTGATAATAAATGTTCAAATTCCAAAGTGAGATTTGGCATCCTCATTGACTGCATAGTCTACTAGTATTGTGAAATGTTACTGGAAATACGTTCAAAAGTTATAAATTTCTAATTTAAAATCTGTACTCACATAGTCATTAAAAAAAGTGAAAACATCAAGTAAAACTTTACTGGTAAAGCTATGGTTACTAATGATCTGAACACAGATGAGCATTTTGTAGAATCAAGTTGAGGAAATTTGCTTTATGGATAGATGACAACAGTCTAGAAAAGAGAAATCATTGCAATCCATTGTACGTGAGAATGGCTGTATTTCACCAAAGAGCCTTTCTAGCTCTCTCAGCTTGAGGCAGATCTTCCCCTGCCTCCCACCAGGGCAGAAAAACAAGACTCAGACAAGCAGATTGCAGAAGTGATGGAAAGTTTAAATGGAAAAGCAATGAGTGTTTTACACAAAACTACAAGCACAGTGACAGAAGAAACCCAAAGCATACCCAGAAAGCCTCCCAAGATTTCCCTTCTCCCTACCTGAGGGTACATACAAAACCCCTAGGGCTCTTTCTTCCTCTGCTTCCACTGTTAGGCTAATCTCAGCTGGCCAGATCTAAGATTGCCCTTCCCCCTTCTTCTCGTGGCATTAGGCCTAGCCAGGCCTAAGAGGCCTTGAGATAACTCCCCTTCCATTACCAGATGGGGAGCATCTCCCACAGGAGCGGTGAGGGAAGAAAGAGGAAGTGTGAGACCTTGCTGATGGATTTATGTGGAGCAGGACATTATGTGTATGAAATACGCAGTTTCCTGTGTCCACCCATTGGGCTGGACACCCAGGGCACCAGAGGTGCACCCCGTATGGCAGCAGCAGGAGGCACCCAGCCCAGACTGCCACACTAGCCTACATCCTGTAACCCATACGAGCCATAAGCAGGTACTTGACAAAAGAAAGAACAGGAAGGGCAGAGCTGATGTGCTTACTGAAGAAGAACTTTTCAAGCAACCTCCTAAAATACATCCCTTTTCTTCTCATAGGATTTCCTTAGCCAGGTATTTTTTTAAATTATAATTGGAATAAGGCTATAAAAGTGTCCAGTTTTATTAGTAATTGTGAGTACTATTTGTTGGGTTATGTTATCAGGTTCTTGTCTCCACACAGGTCTGTACTGAAGCAAGAGAGGTAAGGTATGCCAACAACAGGTTGGATTCACTACCTAGCCCAGATCCCTTTTTACCTGTGCACTACCTTGTTCTGTCAATTAGAGAAAGGAATGCATGAGAGAAAATACATCCTGTAATAAGCCTTAAAAAGATGGTGCAACAGTGACTGTGCACAAAGGCTGGTGGAAAGATTGGCTTGCTTAGTTGCTTAGAATTAATATGCTGCTATTTGTTTCTCTCTCCCACGTATGCATTCCCTGATCAGATGCTTGGCCTTATTCTGCATACAGGTGCACAAGGTACCTATGAGCTGTTCTGTGCTATCCTTCAACAGTTCACCATGTCCTTCAAGGTTAAGGTTGGATGGAATTTGTGGTGGGTTCCCATAATGTATGTGGAATGGGAAAATGAGCCAAAGGGGTAGAAGACTGGCCTGGCTAAGAATAGAGCTTTGAGTGGGAGGAATTCGGGAAGAAAAGGAAAGTATGCTGACTATTGAAGAAGGGGCAGGCAACTCACAAAGAGTACAAGGCTCTTGAAAGGATTGCAGGGAGAAAATTAGAATGGCTCTGGAGAGACCTCATAGCAGCCTTCCAGCATTTCAGGGAGGCTGGATGATAACTGAATAGGGATTTTTTACAAAGGCATGTAGAGACAGAACAAGGAGTAATGGCTTCTAAGTGGAATAAACTAGAATTAGATTAGACATTAGGAAGAAATTCTTCCCATTGAGAGTGTTGGGCCGCTGGACCAGGTTGCCCAAAGAAGTTGAAGAAGGTACAATCCTGGAAGTGTTCAAAGACAGGTTGGGTGGAGCCTTGAGTAACCAGATTGAGTAGTTTCATAGTTTCATAGTTTCATAGTTTCATTCAGGGTTGGAAGGGACCACAAGGATCATCTAGTTCCAACCCCCCTGCCATGGGCAGGGAAACCCCACACTAGATCAGGCTGGACAGAGCCTCATCCAGCCTGCTCTTAAACATCCCCAGGGACGGGGCCTCCACCACCTCCCTGGACAACCCATTCCAGGGTCTCACCACTCTCATGGTGAAGAACCTCCTCCTCACATCTAGCCTGAATCTTCCCACCTCCAGCTTCATTCCATTCCCCCTAGTCCTATCACTACCTGACATCCTGAGAAGTCCTTCCCCAGCCTTCCTGTAGGCCCCCTTCAGATACTGGAAGGCCACAATTAGGTCACCTCGGAGCCTTCTCTTCTGCAGACTGAACAGCCCCAACTCCTTCAGTCTGCTCCCATAGGAGAGGTGCTCAAGCCCTCTGATCATCCTCGTGGCCCTTCTCTGGACACGTTCCAGCACCTCCACATCCCTCTTGTAATAGGGACTCCAGAACTGGACACAGTACTCCAGGTGGGGTCTCACCAGGGCTGAGTAGAGGGGGAGGATCACCTCCCTCGACCTGCTAGCCACACTTCTCCTGATGCAGCCCAGGATCTGATTGGCCTTGCGGGCTGCAAGTGCACATTGAGAGCTCATGTTGAGCTTTTTGTCCACCAGTACCCCCAAGTCTCTCTCCTCAGGGCTACTTTCCAGCCAGTCACTGCCCAGCCTGTATTTGTGCCTGGGATTGCCTCGACCCAGATGCAGGACCCTGCACTTGCTCTTATTGAACTTCATGAGGTTGGCTTGTGCCCACCTCTCCAGCCTGTCAAGGTCCCTCTGGATGGCCTCCCTTCCCTCCAGCGTGTCTGCTGCACCACACAGCTTGGTGTCATCAGCAAACTTGCTGAGGGTGCACTCAATGCCACTGTCCATGTCACCCACAAAGATGTTGAACAAGACAGGTCCCAGGACTGATCCCTGAGGGACTCCGCTTGTCACTGGCCTCCACTGGGACATGGACCCATTGACAGCCACTCTTTGGGTGCGGCCATCAAGCCAGTTCCTTATCCATCTAGTGGTCCACCCATCAAACCCATGTGTCACCAGTTTGGAGACCAGGATGTGGTGCGGGACAGTGTCGAAGGCTTTGCTCAGGTCCAGGTAAATGACATCAGTTGCTCGCCCCTCATCGATTAATGTTGTCACCTGCTCATAGAAGGCCACCAGGTTGGTCAGGCAGGATTTGCCCTTGGCAAAGCCATGCTGACTGTTCCCAATCACCTCTTCACTATTCTTTTGAGCAAGTAGTGACTCCAGGAGGATCTGCTCCATGATCTTTCCAGGCACAGAGGTGAGACTGACTGGCCTGTAGTTCCCTGGTTCCTCCTTCTTACCCTTTTTGAAGATGGGGGCAATGTTTCCCCTTTTCCAGTCCGTGGGGACTTCACCAGATTGCCATGACTTTTGAAATATAATAGAGAGGGGTTTAGCAACCTCATCTGCCAGTTCTCTCAGTACCCGTGGGTGTATCCCGTCAGGTCCCATGGACTTGAACACTTTCAGGTTCTTCAGATGATCACGAACCTGATCTGCACTCACAATGGGCAGTTCTTCCTCCCCGTCCCTGGCTTTGACTTCCATAACGTCAGGAGTGTGGCTAGAGTAGGATGTGTCTCTGCCCATGACCAAGTTGGGGGTTTGTAAGGAGTGGGCTGAAAAGGCTCATTTGTCTCATTATTGTCATCAGGAATCAGGATCCACTTCTCCAAGCAGAAGGACTGAAATTCAAGCTAACATCTTAACATGAGTCCTTCAGCAGCCTACTCTATAATAAGTTACCAATTAAGTGACAGCCTGTGCACTGGAATGCAGGCTCCATGGTTTTCCAGGTGCAGGTTCCATGGGAGAGACCTAGATAGTACCAAGGGTCCGTACCCACCAAGTATGATGGACGACCCTACTATGTGCAATTATCACTTTGGAACAGAGAAATGGAACTGCAAGCAAGAGAGACTGATGTCCTGGCGTTGCAAGGGAACCATGAACTTTAGTGAACTCTTCTCATTATAATGTCATTATAAAATGAAAACACACCTCCTGGCCTGAGGCACACCTCCTTAAGCATGCATGGAAGCCCTACTCATGGTGGGGCACAAGAGGAGGAGAGAGGTGGAGTTCAGACATCAACAGGTGTGAAGTTGATTATAAAAGATGTCTCCCTAGCAATGGGAATTTGGAGTTTTCCCTGAGAGTTCTGTGTGTGTGAAAGTATGTTACCTGAAGAGTTCTGAAGAACTAACAAGAAGACTTCGAAGGAAACCTCTCCCTACTACAATCAGGAAGCACCAGCACGACTGGACCTGGGACTAGAGAGACATCTTTGGACCCTTACATTATTGGTAGCTGTAGACCTATTTCCCTTTCTCTTCTACTTTTCCCCTTTCTCCCCTCACTTTTCTCTACCTCCAATAGGTAAACAATAAAGTTTTGCTGCTGATTGAAGTGAACCCCCTGGCATGAGCCGCCTGAGTTTTTTGCACTGTGAGATCCCAGTAATGAACCATCATGAGTCCATTGTTTGGAGCGTGACAAGGTTGGAACTAAATGATCGTTAAGGTCCTGTCCAACCCCAATCATTCTGTGATTCTGTGCTTTATAAGCTGCAGTTTGAGGGATGATTCAAATGCAGATCAGAAGGAGCCCAAAAAATCTTCAGTCTTGAAGATAATCAAAAGTGACAAGTTCCAACCAGAGAAAATCCTTGTAAAGAAGATACTATGCACTCCTCTAACTGGATAAGCTTTCTGAATTCTTTTGTCATTTCTAAATTGACATTAATATGACATAGTGAAAAAAAAGTATTAAGAGATCATTTCGTTATGCATTTCTTTCCATGCTGCGTTTTCCATTGTGAATCAATTTCACACAATTTTCAGTAGTTTGTGAGCTTAGGTTGGCTGATTACCCAAAGAAGTATTTTAATAAAATAACTATTTTACTGGTTACCTGCTCAAAAAATGCAATACTTAAAAAGAAAAAATCGTTTTACTACCTCTCTTGCTTACAGTACAGAAAGTAAAGCTTTGCTCTACTTATCTGCATCTTGAAAAATTACATTTAGAAGCAATATTTTACTTTTTGAGCTTTCTCTTGTTCGGTGATCTATTGTAGACCTTGGAATCAACAATCATCTAAGCAGGTAGGTGAGCAACAGACTAGGAATAATTATCAGGAGAAATAACTTTAATAGATCACTTATCAATTGACCATTCAAATGACCAGCCCAATCAGCTATGAGCAACAACAGTCTCTCCCACTCTGCCACTCTCCCACTCTGCCACTCTCCCACAACAGCACCAAATGTGGGTGCAAAAATTGAGAATAAAGTTTGATTAAAGGGTTAGAAACAATACTAGGATGCCAAAGTGGCCAAACTGGGAACTTGTGACAGCGATGAAATGCTAAAAGCAGGAGTATATGCGGTAGAAGAAACACATTTCTGGGAAGCAATATGGAAGTATAACCTGGCTTTTCATTAATAATATCAGTAAAGTCATAGCTCAGCTGAAAACAAACCTAGAATGAAGATGAAGGGCAGCAAAAAGGTACATAAAAGACAAAAAGAAGAAAAATGAGAATGTGGGCCTGTTGCTGAATGGATTAGGCAACAATAACGATGTAAAAAAGGATGAAGTACTCAAACTCTTTGTTGCCTTATTGTACTGGTAAGATCTGTTCTCAGGTCGCCTTGTCCACAAGGGAAGTTTAGGGCTGAAGGTACCACCTGCTGAGGAAAAGATCAAGTTAGATTCTGCTTGAATAAGTCACAGAATCACAGAATCACCAAGGTTAGAAAAGACCTCAAAGATCATCAAGTCCAACCTGTCACCACAGACCTCATGACTAAACCATGGCACCAAGTGCCACGTCCAATCCCCTCTTGAACACCTCCAGGGATGGTGACTCCACCACCTCCCTGGGCAGCACATTCCAATGGTGAATGACTTTCTCAGTGAAGAACTTTCTCCTCACCTCGAGCCTAAACTTCCCCTGGCACAGCTTGAGACTGTGTCCTCTTGTTCTGGTGCTGGTTGCTTGAGAGAAGAGATCAACTCCCTCCTGGCTACAACCACCCTTCAGGTAGTTGTAGAGAGCAATAAGGTCTCCCCTGAGCCTCCTCTTCTCCAGGCTAAACAATCCCAGCTCCCTCACCCTCTCCTCATAGGGCTTGTGCTCAAGGCCTCTCACTCTCACCAACATTGTTGCCCTTCTCTGGATATGTTCAAGAATCTCAATGTCCTTCTTAAACTGAGGGGCCCAGAGCTGGACACAGTACTCAAGGTGTGGCCTAACCAGTGCAGAGTACAGTGGCACAATGATTTCCCGGCTCCTGCTGGCCACAATATTCTTGATGCAGGCCAGGATGCCATTGGCCTTCTTGGCCACCTGGGTACACTGCTGGCTCATGTTTAGGCAGCTGTCAATCAGCACCCCCAGGTCCCTTTCTGTTTGGCAGCTCTCCAGCCACTCCGACCCCAGCCTGTAATTCTGCATAGGGTTTTTGTGGTCATTCACATTGAACTTTCTGGGATCACTTAAGATGCATCCAGCAGTGCTGTTAAAGCTGGTCAATGTGATTGTGAGGCCATGTTCTGTTCATGACCTTTGAAGAACTGTCATGATCAGCAGAAGTCCTCAGTGGCCTAAAAAGGTCCAGTGGTAAGAATATCTATGAAAGGGACAGGAAAAGTACCTGGGGAGCTATAGCCTACTCCAGCCACATGTTAGGTCCTGGGGAGGTTATTGAACAGGTTCTGTTAGAAGTAATTTCTAAGTATATGAAGGTCAAGCAGAGACTGGGAACACTGGATATAAATTTGCATAAGTGATGAACCCAGTTCCTTTTCTTGCTCTGTGAATGACATGAGTAGCAGCAGCAGAGTACAGTGTAGATGACTGGACTACAAGGGAGATAATAAACCAGTTGGACCATCAGGCTCAAAAGAGAGTGGGTGAGTGGACATAGATATAAACAGCAGGTAGGTAAGAACAGAGATCCCTAGGAGTTCTGGGAATATATATAGCAGCATAGAAATTGTTGATGCTGGCTCAGTAGAATAAAAACACAGGAGAGAGAAAATACGGTGAAGAAAAAGGCCTGGACAATGCCACTGGGAAGGAAAACTCGAGAGAAGGAAAAGACCAGGGCAATGCTGCTCTGAAGAAAAATGGAGAGGCTACCAGGAGAGAAAAATGACAGAGACATCACCATGTAGCCTGGAAGAAACAGACCAACAGGAACCCTCTCTGTGTGTCCTAAATTCTGCCTGCTACAACTCATGGAGCTGAAGAGGCTGCTCAGAGGACAGCACAGCCAACAAGGATATCTCCAGGATGCCAAAGCTGCAGTAGCCTTTCTTCACAGACCCAGCATCTCCTCTCTTCCAAAGCTGCAGCAGTGTTCCTCCACAGACTCAAAATGTCTTGAGTGGTGAGGGGTGTGGTAATATAATTCCTTTCCTCTTCTCTCTCCCTATTTTCTCTCTCACTCTCTATTTTCTCTCTCCCCCCTTCTGATCCATCCACTTTATTTGTGTAATAAATAGCCTTGCTGTTGATATTTTGGCCTCGTTTTTGCCTCTAATTTCATAACATGGGAATATTCAAATGAACTGAGTCTCTTTCCCTCTCTGGACTGAGACAATAAGCTACCCTAGTGAGATGCAAATAAATAATCTGAAGAGCATCTTTTCTCCAGCTTTTGTTTTTATTACATGTTACTCTGCCAAGGTCCAGTCTCCTAGCTTTCATCATGTCTAACAATTAGTTTCTTAAAACAATAATTCAGAATTTAGTTTTTAAAATGACTTGCTGGTGTAGTAAGTGGATAAATGAAAAAGTATGGTTTCAGGATTCACACATTTCAATTGTTCAACATTTGAAAAAGCTTTCTTATCTTCACTATGGAAGACAAAATCTAATCTTTTAGGCATTACTGTGATGGGGGAAAACAAGGAGTGAGAAAGCAGCAGACATTAAGACACATGTAGTTAGGAAATTATGCCTCTAAGTCTGTATTGCCGTAATATCAAACTTACATCGATGATGCTAATAATTTTCCAATACTTCCTTTCAAAAATGGATATTAAAAAGTATAACACCATCTTTAAAGGGTCAAGTTTCACTTTAAACCAAGTTTTTAATCTGATTTTCAACAAAGTTTTTTACAGCTTCTTTACGGGATAATAAAACAGAGACATTTTTAAGCAGTACAGTGCCTATCTAATCCACAGAACTCAAGGAAGAACTCATGTATTAGAACAAAAAAACATCACATGAAAGGACACTTCAAAAATTAGCTATCAAGTAAGTCATTTTCATAGCTCCCTATAGTTTCATAAACACACTAATATTCATGCTTTCAGTTGTACATAAGCAATACAAAAGCAATTTAAAATAGATTTGATGTTGTACAATTAGTATAATCTTTCCCAAATGATGTTTGTGCAAAGAATAGGACAAATAGTAAGAAAAGACAATATATATACTGGATTATACAAAACTAAATAAAACACTCACTTTCACCCACTTTTTATTTTTCTAAATTTAATTTCACAGTATCACAGTATCACAGTATCACTTAGGTTGGAAAGGACCTTGAGGATCATCGAGTCCAACCTATCAACACAGACCCCATGACCAGACCATGGCACCAAGTGCCACGTCCAATCTCCCCTTGAACGCCTCCAGGGTCGATGACTCAACCACCTCCCTGGGTAACCCATTCCAATACCGAATGACTCGCTCGGTGAAGAACTTCCTCCTCACCTCGAGTCTAAACCTCCCCTGGCGCAGCTTGAGACTGTGTCCTCTTGTTCTGGTGCTGGTTGCCTGGGAGAAGAGGCCAACCCCTTCCTGGCTACAACCACCCTTCAGGTAGTTGTAGAGGGCAATGAGGTCACCCCTGAGCCTCCTCTTCTCCAGGCTAAACAATCCCAGCTCCCTCACCCTCTCCTCATAGGGCTTGTGTTCAAGGCCTCTCACCAGTCTTGTTGCCCTTCTCTGGACACGCTCAAGTGTTTCGATGTCCTTCTTAAACTGAGGGGCTCAGAACTGGACACAGTACTCAAGGTGCGGCCTAACCAAAGCAGACTACAGGGGCACTATGACCTCCCTCCTCCTGCTGGCCACACTATTCCTAATGCAGGCCAGGATGCTATTGGCCCTCCTGGCCACCTGGGCACACTGCTGGCTCATATTCAGGTGGCTGTCAATCAGCACACCCAGGTCTCTTTCTGTTTGGGAGCTCTCCAGCCACTCCGACCCCAGCCTGTAGCTCTGCATGGGATTGCCGTAGCCAAAGTGCAGCACTCGGCACTTGGACTTGTTGAATGCCATCCCATTGGACTCTGCCCATCTGTCCAGTCGGTCGAGGTCCCTCTGCAGAGCCTTTCCACCCTCTAACTGACTAACATCTGCCCCTAACTTGGTGTCATCTGCAAACTTGCTGATGACTGACTCTACCCCTTCATCCAGATCATCGATGAATATGTTGAAGAGGACAGGGCCCAGCACTGATCCCTGGGGGACACCACTGGTGACTGGCCTCCAGCTGGATGTGGCACCATTCACCACCACTCTCTGGGCCCAGCCCTCCAGCCAGTTCCTAACCCAGCACAGAGTGTAATGGCCCAATCCACGGGCTGACAGTTTAGCCAGCAGTTTGCTGTGGGGGACGGTGTCAAAGGCCTTGCTGAAGTCCAGGTAGACCACATCCACAGGCCTCCCCACATCCACCAGACAGGTCACCTGATCATAGAAAGAGATCAGGTTGGAGAGGCAGGATCTGCCCTTCCTAAATCCATGTTGGCTGGACCTGAGCCCTTGGCCATCCTTCAGGTGCGCAGTTATTGCCGCCAGGATAATCTGCTCCATCGCTTTCCCTGGCACTGAGGTCAGGCTGACCGGCCTGTAGTTTCCAGGTTCCTCCATCCGACCCTTCTTGTGGATGGGGACCACGTTGGCCACTTTCCAGTCATCTGGGACCTCACCGGTGAGCCAGGACTGGAGGAAAATGATGGAGAGTGGCCTAGCTAGCACACCTGCCAGCTCCCTCAGAACCCTAGGATGGATCCCATCCGGTCCCATGGACTTGTGAATATCCAAGTGGCTCAGCAGGTCCCGAACTAATTCCTCATGGAATTTCATTTTTACTAAAAGCATTGCTGATCACTTTCCAATTACAGAATAACATTTTGCTTTTAAATAATCCTCTTGATGCATTTTCCAAGCACATAATATACTCTTACAGTTCTGGGGCTTATATCTAATGAACATTCAATATTCATACATTCATACAATGTCAGTCATATGGACTAGGTTACAAAGAATCATAGCAACAGTTAGGGTCGTTTGCCTCTTTGACAAGGAGAAATCTATCTTCTAAAACAAAAAGGAAAGACTACATCAGCCTCTGACACCTTGGATGACTACCACTAATAGCTGGGTATGTACATGTGCCATTGCACTTCACAGTGTCAAAGCCAGCTCAAGAATATTTATATCCTATCCTCTTTTTCTTCCAAGTTAAGCAATGTAAGGAGACAGTTTTTGTAACAAAGGTGACTGATGATACTTTCATTCATATTTCCTGAAGTTTTGGACAAATCAGTACTATCATTACATATGTTTGACCAACTGTCTTAAATCACGTTGAAGTGTTTGAAGGAAGCAACCAACTTTACTATCATAATATACATCATTGCTTGAGTATTGGATCAGGGTAAGATCTGTGGCTATCGGGCAAAAGAAATACAGAAGAAACTAAATCTGCTTTGAAATAATTACAAAGAAAGTGAGATTATACCTCTTAAATCTCTTTGAACAAGTAAATGCCCATGTATAATAGTTCATCAATATTTTAATAGCAGCTTAAATGGCATCAAAAGTCCAGGTAAACTTGCTTACAGTTCTTGAGGAAAACTGGCAAAATTCAAAGCATGTGGTCACACAAACACTGCAAATATCCTGCCTATCTGAGCTTACTGTAAAATGCCACATTTAGTATTTTATACATATATAGATAAATATATCATTTACTGGGGAAGGGAGAAAAAAAAAAACTTAAAAAAGAGTAATTGAAATCTAAAAACTAATTGCCAGCCTGTTTATAATCCTCCCTGTAAAAGGTCCAGTAATTGTTACCTTTCATAAATTAAACTTGTTACCGGCTGCAGGCTCAGCCTATAAATTTACAAACACTTGTCTTTATAGCTCCTGATAGTAATTTTGCATGCAAAACTTCAATATAAGACATAGATCCTTCATCTTAACAATCATTATGGTCTCAATTTAACCTGGGTTAAAAAAAAAAAAAAAAAAAAAAAAAAAAGGGGAAAAAAAAAAAAAGAAAAGAAAATAGACATCAGAATCTGTCTCCCGGGATGCATAGAATGAGTGAAAGGAAGACACTGTCTCCTTAGAGTCTTAAAAGTTTACAAAGCGTGAAAGATTTAGAAAAATGTTACTGAATATTTATTTTCTGGGTTTTACTCTGCTGTTTTTTTAAAAGGAGAAAAGCTGTCTATGAACTAGCTCATTCCTCTGCAAAGCTAGCATGAAACTAGAAAAAGAAATCTGAGACATCTTAAAGATAAAAAGAGAGAAAAAGTAAATTAGCAGGGGGGTGTATGTGTGCAGGTGCGCATATTCATTCTCAGAAATAGAATGCTTAGGGGATGTTTTATCAGTTGTCACTGGGTTTAGTTTTCAGTATTTCAGCTATTTAAAGCACAACACAATATACTTTATAATACAATTTTTAAAAATTATTTTAGCATGTTTCTCCAAACCCATATACCTGTAATTTTAAAATGTTTCCTGTGGTGAATTTTTTCCATTTCAAAATGAGTTTCTGTGACCCAAATATTCTACCCTCACCTACCCATGGACTGCCGATTATCCTCCTGTCTCCAATCCACACTTTGGTTTCTTTTTCTCACCTGCATATTTGCATACATTTGAAGTCAATGGAGGTAAGCTGTGTTTCCACAGACATAACAGGTCCACTAACTTTTTCCAGCCATGCAGCTGGCATTAAAAGCACATAAACAGGAAATGCAAAATGTCTTGAGAGAGTCAAAACTGAAAAATGGCACAAAACATCTAGAGAAATTTAATTTCCTGAACAATATTCTTCCTGTAGCAGTGTAATTGCTCTTTAGCTAAGAAACAATTATATAACAAAAATATTTGTATTATAAAGAAAGATCAAAATTATAATTGCTGCTTCTTTTGTGTTCAGTTCTGGTTGTTTTGTTTGCTTGCTTGCTTGCTTGTTTGTTTGTTTAAACAGTCTGGCAGTTCCATTCAGCAATCTGTAGATCTGCTGCTTCTGTTTCACTCTCAGAAATACACCTCTTTGTAGATAAATCTTGTTTGGCCAACCACAGGAATGCATGACATACGTAGGATAGAGTGTTGTCATTTAATGCCCAGGACAGATGCTTAGCCACAAAGAAGCCCCTCAAAAGCGCGATCATTCCCTGAATACTGTAGACAGCTGTCCAGAGTAACCAGTAAACTTTAGGTTTGTTATTAATTTGAATACCTAGTAAACCATCTTACTCTTCTATATTTAAAAATAAGACTAGAAAATGATTCAGCCTCCAGAATAATCACTCTATAATCACATAGACTTTTTCATAGTATAGAAGTTCTTCCTTCTGCTTTCCGACCTACCACATCAGCAGTATACACCCATTTGTTTTTCAGTGCTACAAAAGTGCTACAAAAAAAACCCACAAAATATCTCCTGCATACTACACAGTTTGCACAAGACATTCTAAATGAAAGAATCAAAGCCAAACTCTCTGAAATTTAGAAAGGTCAGGAATGTGAACAGCAATCATTCCACCTACACTTACTTTCCTTTCTTATCTCAGATTTCTCTCCTGTCTGCACAGACACAGAACACAAAAAGATAGCTCGCTCTCTCTATAAATCTATCTATCTATCCTTCACCAAGGCCTTTGATACCATCCTGATACAGGCCGGAATGCCACTGACCTTCTTGGCTACCTGGGCACATTGATGGCTCATGTGCAGCCTACTATCAACCCTAAACCCCTTTCTGTTAGGTCACTCTGGCCCCTCTCCAGCCACTCTGACTCCAGCCTGTAGTGCTGCATGGGATTGTTGTGGCCAATGTGTAGAACCCTGCACTTAGATGTGTTAAATCTCATGGCATTGGACTCTGCCCATCTATCCAGCCTGTCAAGATCCCTCTGCAGAGCTCTCTTACCCTCTAGCAGATCAACTCCTGCCCCCAGCTTGGTGCATGTGCAAACTTACTAATGGTGGACTCAATGCCCTCATCCAGATCATTGATAAAGGTATTAAGAGCATCGGGCCCAGCACTGATCCCTGCAGGACACCACTAGTGACTGGCTGCCAGCTGGATGTGGCACCAGTCACCACCAATCTCTGGGCTTAGGCCTTCAGCCAGTTCCTAACCCAGCACAGAGTGTTGCTGTCAAGTCACAGGCTGACAGCTTGGCCAGGAGTTTGCTGTGGGGGACAGTGTTAAAGGCCTTGCTGAAGTCCAGGTAGACTACATCCACAGCCTTCCCCACATCCACCAGGCGGTCACCTGATCATAGAAGGAGATCAGGTTGGTCAGGCAGGACCTGCCCTTCCTAAATCCATGCTGTCTGGGCCTGATCCCTTGGCCATCCTGTAAGTGCTGTGTGATTGCACTCAAGATGACCTGTTCCATAATCTTGCCTGGCACTGAGGTCAGGCTGACAGGTCTGGAATTCCCTGGCTTGTCCAACTGGCCTTTCTTGTGGATGGGCATCATGTTGGCCAGCTTCCAGTCCTCTGGGACCTCTCCAGTGAGCCAGGACTGTTGAAAAATGATGGCGAGAGGCTTGGCCAGCTCATCTGCCATCTCTCTCAGCACCCTAGGATGGATTCCATCCAGTCCCATGGACTTGTGAGTATCCAAGTGGCTGTGCAGGTCTCTAACTACTTCCTCCTGGATCACAGGGGAACTACACTTCTCCCTGACTCCATCTGCCAGCTCAAGAGGCCAGTTGTCCAGAATACAACCTATCTTGCTATTCAAAATTAAGGCAAAGAAGGTGTTAAGTACCTCTGTCTTTTCATCATCTTTAGTTACAATATTCCCCTTCATGTCCGCTATGGAGTGGAGGTTGTCCTTGCCCCTTCTCTTGCCATTAATATATTTATAGAAGGATTTTTTGTTGTCCTTCACAGCAGTGCCCAGTCTAAACTCTAAATGAGCTTTTGACTCTCTAATTTTTTTCCTGCATGACTTAGCAACATCCTTAAACATTCCCTGGGTTACCTCACCTTTCTTCCAAAGATGATACACCCTCCTTTTTACCCCTTAATTCACCCAGAAGTTCATTGCCCATCCAGGCTGGCCATCTGCCCTGGCAGCTCATCTTCTGGCACATTGGCACAGCCTGTTCTTGCGCCTTCAAGAGTTCTTTCTTGAAATAGGTCCAGCCTTTCTGGAACCCTTTGTTTTTAAGGGCTGTTTCCCAAGGTACCTTCTGAGTTAATTCCTTGAGTAACCTGAAGTCTGGTCTCCAGAAGTCCAGAGTAGAGGGCTTGTTGCTGCCCCTCTTAGCTTGACTGAGTACTGAAAACTCAATTATCTCATGGTCACTGGATCCCAGACAGCCTCCAACCACCACATCTCCCACCAGCCCTTCTCTGTTTGTAAACAGAAGGCCAAGCAAAGCCTTACCCCTGCTAGGCTCACTCAGCAGCTGGGATAAGAAGCTATCCTCCATACATTCTGAGAACCTTCTAGACTGCTTCCTCTCTGCCAGCAGATATCTGGCAGGTTAAAGTCACCCATAAGAACAAGGCCTGGCGACCTTGAAACAGCCTCTAGCTGCCTATGGAATAATTCACCAACTTCTCCATCCTGGTTGGGTGGTCCATAACAGACTCCAACCAGGATGTCTGCCTTGTTGGTCTTCCCTCTAATTCTCACCCACAGGCACTCAACCTGATCATCTTTGATCTCTAGTTCCATGGTGCCTAGAGCCTCCCTGACGTACAGGGCCACCCCTCCACTCCTTCTCCCTTGTCTGTCTCTCCTGAAGAGCCTGTAGCCATCAATTACAGTGCTCCAGTCATGTGAGTCATCCCACCACATTTGTTTGATGGCAACTACATCATAACTTTCCTGCTGTAACAAGGTTTCCAGCTCCTCTTGTTTGTTACCCATACTGCATGCTGTGAGAGTCTAATAAGTTTGTCTCTCTCTATGTAAGTCAACAAAGATAAAGTGATAGCAGAGCCACTGGAAAGAAGGTGGAAAGAATCCTGTCCACCAATCCTGGATGCAAATCAGCTTGTGATTGCATCGTGATAACATGGGACTACAACAATGGACCCAAGGACCCAGCCATCACACCTTTAGGGCAAGATAATCTCCACCTGTTTCCTGAGCTTTGTCTGGATGGAGACAGGGTAGACAGAGATTTCCCCCCACCTCCAGCCAGGTTCTTGCCCAACACACACAGATTTCCTGCCACGGGAATTCCTGAGGGACAATATTTGACTACATACCAACACCTGCCTGAGGACTAAAAAACTGTATAAAAGACTTGAGCAACTACTGGTTTGTAGAGAGAAACAGAGGAGAGAAACAGAGGAGAAAAATGGGGAGAAAAACGGAGATGAAGGAAAACACAGGAGACGGGCCAGGCCGCTGAGAAGAGAAAGCCGGGACGATGCTGCTCCGGAGAAAAGAAGCTGCCCGGAGGACCACAGCTCCAGCCAAATCCTCAGCACCCCTTCTCTGCAGACCCAGGCTGCCCAGAGGAGCCTCAGCACTGTTCCTGTATCAACCCAACATCTCCCCAGAGGACCACAGCTGTTCTCCAGCAAAAGCCTCACCAGCGTTTCTCTACAAACCCAACACCTCCTGCAGCACCTTTCCTCCACAGACTTTAACTGTCTTGGGGGGGATGAGGGGTGTGATAATATAATTCCTTTCCTCTTGTCCCTCTCTCTCTCCCCCTCTTTATTTTCTCCCTCTCCCCTTTCTTATGTCCACTTTCTCTCTCTTTTCTCCCTCTCCCCTTTCTTATGTCCACTTTATTTATGTAATAAATAGTCTAGCTGTTGATACTTTGGCCTCGTTTGTGCCTTTAATTTCACAACACGGGAATATTTAAAAGAACTGTGTCTCCGGACCGAGACATCTAATGTCTCCGGACCGTGACACATGCATTAGTGTACATGCACTTCAGCTGGGCTGTTGGTTTCACTCCCTGACTCCACCTTACAACCCCCAGACTCCTATCCTGGGGGACTGGTTTCAGCTCGTTCCCCTTCAAATCTATTTTAAACCCCTGTCAATGAGACATGCCAACTCTCTTCCTAGAACCCTTTTCCCTTTGGGGGATAGGCTGTTCTCACATGCTAGGATTTTTCTCCCCTCTGGGATGGATGTACTCCATCTGTTTCTAGCTGACCTGGTGCCATAGAAAGTTCTCCAAGATCAAAGCCCAAAATTCTTTTGGTAGCACCAGCCTCTGAGCCACTTATTAATTACCCCTGCTGTCCTGTTCCTTTCAGTATTGCTACCTGCAACTAAGGGTATTGACGAAAAAATTACCTGTGCCCCTGACCCCTCAACCAGTTTTCCCAGAGCATTGAAGTCCTTGTGTTCCCCTCAGGAGGGAAGCACCAATAATGATTACCCTTTTCTTTTTTTTTTTTTGAGGGAACAAGTCCTGATGCAGGAGGCAGGCTGTTTGGCTTTAGGCAACACCTCAGATGGTGTGTCTTCTGCCATCAGAATCACCTCATCCTCAGCTTCCAGTGCCCCGTATTTGTTTTGCAAGGGCAGCAGGGAAGGTGAGGGGAGGTGTGAGGGTAATATTTACATTTGTAAATTATCTGAATGTTTACATGCTCTTGCAGGCTTGGTTAGTGTATCCATTAGCATATTTCAAGAACTTAATTATTAAAAAAAATTATGACACGCACATGGCATTAAGATCTGGGATATAATATTAACGTTAGTATTAGATGTTTTTTTGCCGAAGCATTTTAATGAGTTTTTATGGTCTTCCTATGTTTTGCAAGTCCTGCATTCTTTCCACAGTGACATTACCCAGAGCACAGCAGTCTCTCTGAAGATATATTAAAAAGTTTTTAAATCCTGTATTTCAGCTTTCAAGAAGTTCATCTTTTCATTTCCATATTAATTCTCAGATTGCTTATCAGCTACACTAGCTGCACCATGGTAAACTACAATTTCACACTGAACAACTCATATTTTGGAAAATATTAAAAACAGGACAGTATCAGAAACATTTAAGAATGGGAGAGGTCACAGATGTAATCTGAGGAAATTATAATATAAATCACTATAACCAAATATGTTCAACTGTTTACATTACAAATAATGTGTATGTAAAAGAGCAAGCAAACCCCTCTCAAGATTCCTTGAACCTTGTTTTGAAACTGCAGCATGTAAAATAATTTCTGTGTATCTTTATTATGAAAAGAAAAGATTATCCAAGCTTTCAGAAATCTTCTTTCTCAAAATAAAGTATTGATAATGTTCAGAGAAAATATTTTGTAATGTTTGTATTTGGACATGACCAAAATATTTATAGGCAATATTAACAAGATTCAGCTACAAATTTATATATTAATAATTTAAAATTTTATTCCAAATTATTTAGGGGATTTAGAAAAGTTATAAACTTCAGTCCTAGGAGCAGGATTTGTTGTCCTGTACCTGCTACTGAAAATGTCTAATCAAGAAGAAATTCTTGGGCCTTACCTGCTGGACTCGGCAGATGTAATGGCAATCAGAGGAGGAATCCTCAGTGGAAGGGTCATGGGCCTTGGGATAGTCTCAGCATCATTCTTTTTATCCCAGTCTGCCTGTTCTAACTGCCTAAAGGCTAGAGGGGGAAGCTGGATGTTACGGGATGACAATCTTCGTACAAGATAGGGTTCCATTGCCTGGACAGAATCTTCATCCTCAGTGCTGTGAAGAACTTCTTCTGAAACCTATGATCAAAGCAAAAAAATACACGTCATGTAAGAAAATGCCTACAATGTTAACGTGATAACTCATTTCCATAATCTAGAGGATTAATGGATTAATCTAATAGAGGAACCTACAAACTACAGGCCTGTCAGCCTGACCTCAGTGCCAGGAAAGATTATGGAGCAGATCATCTTGGGGACAATCACAGCACACCTGCAGGATGGCCAAGGGATCAGAACAGCCAACATGGATTTAGGAAGGACAGGTTCTGCCTGACCAACCTGATCTCCTTCTATGATCAGGTGACCGCCTGGTGGATGTGGGGCAGGCTGTGACCTCATTGCCCTCTACAACTACCTGAAGGGTGGTTGTAGCCAGGAAGGGGTTGGTCTCTTCTTCCAGGCAACCAGTACCAGAACAAGAGGACACAGTCTCAAGCTGTGCCAGGGGAGATTTAGACTCGAAGTGAGGAGGAAGTTCTTCACCGAGCGAGTCATTCGTCATTGGAATGGGTTGCCCAGGGAGGAGGTTGAGTCATTGTCCCTGGAGGCGTTCAAGAGGAGATTGGACGTGGCACTTGGTGCCATGGTCTAGTCATGGGGTCTGTGTTGATAGGTTGGACTCAATGATCCTCGAGGTCCTTTCCAACCTAAGTTACTGTGAAACTGTGTGAAACTGTGTAAATTTGAAGATGACACCAAGCTGGGAGCAGGGGCTGATCTGTTAGAGGGTAGGAGAGCTCTGCAGAGGGACCTTGACAGGCTGGATAGATGAGCAGAGTCCAATGACATGAGATTTAAGACATCTAAGTGCTGGGTTCTACACATTGGCCACAACAACCCCATGCAGTGCTACAGGCTGGGGTCAGAGTGGCTGGGGTCAGAGTGGCTGGAGAGCAGCCAGGTAGAAAGGGACTTAGGGGTCATGGTTGATAGTAGGCTGAACATGAGCCATCAGTGTGCCCAGGTGGCCAAGAAGGCAAATGGCATCATGGCTGGCATCAGAAATAGTGCGGCCAGCAGGAGCAGGAAAGTCATTGTGCCCCTGTACTCAGCACTGGTTAGGCCACACTTTGAGTACTGTGTCCAGTTCTGGGCCCCTCAGTTTAGGAAAGATGATGAGTTGCTGGAATGTGTCCAGAGAAGGGGAAAAAAGCTGGTGAGGGGTTAGGAACACAAGCCCTATAAGGAGAAGCTGAGAGAGTTGGGGTTGCTTAGGCTGGAGAGGGAGGAGGCTCATGGGAGAACTTATTGCTGTCTCAAACTACCTGAGGGGAGGTTGTAGCCAGGTGGGGGTTGGTCTCTTGTCCCAGGAAACCAGCACTAGAACAAGAGGACACAGTCTCAAGCTGCATCAGGAGAGGTTTAGACTGGATGTCAGAAAGAAGTTCTTCATAGGAAGAGTGACTGGACATTGGAATGGGCTGCCCAGGGAAGTGGTCGAGTCACCATCACTGGAGGTATTTAGGAGAAGACTTGATGGCGTGCTTGGTGCCATGGTTTAGTTGATTAGATGGTGTTGGCTGATAGGTTGGATTTGATGATCTCAAAGGTCTTTTCCCACCTGGTTAATTCTATTCTATTCTATTCTATTCTATTCTATTCTATTCTATTCTATTCTATTCTATTCTATTCTATTCTATTCTATTCTATCACCTTTGGAAGAGAGGGGAGGCAACCCACAGAATGTTTAAGGATGTTGCTAGGTCTTGTAGGAAGAAAATTAGGGAGGCAAAAGCACACTTGGAGCTTAAACTGGCCTCTACTGTGAAGGACAACAAAAAGTCCTTCTATAAATACATTAATAGTAAGAGGAAGGGATAGGACAACCTCCACTCCTTGGTGGACACAGAGGGGAACATTGTAACAAAGGATGAGGAAAAGGCAATTTTTGCTAGATTTTTGTTAGAAGGACAGAACGTCTTCCTGACAGCTGGCCTGCAGAGCTGGCAGAAGGAGCCAGGGAGCTGCACAGTTTCCCTATGTTCCATGAGGAGGTGGTTGGAACTCTCCTTAGCAGCTTGGATCCCCACAAGTCCATGGGGCGAGATGGGATTCATCCCAGGGTGCTGAGACAGCTGGCAGATGAGCTGGCCAAGCCACTCTCCATAATTTTCCAGCAGTCCTGGCTCACTGGCAAGGTCCCAGAGGACTGGAAGCTGGCCAACGTGGTGCCCATCCATAAGACGGGCCGGTTGGATGAGCCAGGGAATTACAGGCCTGTCAGTCTGACCTCAGTGCCAGGCAAGATCATGGAACAGGACATCCTGAGTGCAATAACACAGCACTTAGAGGATGGCCAAGGGATCAGGCCTAGCCAGCATGGATTTAGGAAGGGCAGGTCCTGCCTGACCAACCTGATCTCCTTCTATGATCAGGTGACCCGCCTGGTGGATGTGGGGAGGCCTGTGGATGTAGTCTACCTGGACTTCAGCAAGGCCTTTGACACTGTGCCCCATAGCAAACTGCTGGCCAAGCTGCCAGCCCATGGCTTGGACGGGAGCACACTGCGATGGGTTAGGAACTGGCTGGATGGCCAAGCCCAGAGAGTGGTGGTGAATGGTGCCACATCCAGCTGGCAGCCAGTCACTAGTGGTGTGCCCCAAGGATCAGTGTTGGGCCCTGTGCTCTTTAACATCTTTATTGATGATCTGGATGAGGGCATTGAGTCCATCATCAGTAAATTTGCTGACGACACCAAGCTGGGGGCAAGAGTTGATCTGCTGGAAGGTAGAGAGGCTCTGCAGAGAGAACTCGACCGACTGGACAGATGGGCAGAATTCAACAGCATGAGATTTAACACATCCAAGTGCCAGGTTCTGCACATTGGCCACAACAACCCCATGCAGAGCTACAGGCTGGGGTCAGAGTGGCTGGAGAGCGGCCAGGCAGAGAGGGAGCTGGGGTTACTGGTCGCTGGTAGGCCAAACATGAGCCTGCAGTGTGCCCAGGCAGCCAAGAGGGCCAATGGCATCCTGGCCTGCATCAAGAACAGTGTGGCCAGCAGGAGCAGGGAGGTCATTCTGCCCCTGTATACTGCACTGGTTAGGCCACACCTCGAGTACTGTGTCCAGTCCTGGGCCCCTCAGTTTAGGAAGGATGTTGACTTGCTGGAACGAGTCCAGAGAAGGGCAACAAAGTTGGTGAGGGGCTTGGAACACAAGCCCTATGAGGAAAGGCTGAGGGAGCTGGGGTTGCTCAGCCTTGAGAAGAGGAGACTCAGGGGTGACCTTATCACTCTCTACAACTACCTGAAGGGAGGTTGTAGACAGGTGGATGATGGTCTCTTCTCCCATGCAGCCAGTACCAGAACAAGGGGACACAGTCTCAGGCTGCGCCAGGGGAGGTTCAGGTTGGATGTTAGGAAGAAGTTCTATACAGAAAGAGTGACTGCGCTTTGGAATAGGCTGCCCAGGGAGGTGGTGGAGTCACCATCATTGAAGGTGTTCAGGAAGAGACTTGATGGGGTACTTAGTGCCATGGGTTAGCTGTTTGGGTGGGTTGGATTGGTTGATGGGTTGGACACGATGGTCTTGAAGGTCTCTTCCAACCTGGTTTGGTTTATTCTATTAAAGGTTTATTCTATTCTATTCTATTCTATTCTATTCTATTCTATTCTATTCTATTCTATTCTATTCTATTCTATTCTATTCTATTCTATTCTATTCTTCCATCCTGTAGGACCCCCAGGTCCCTTACTGCTCCCGTGCTCTCCAACAGGTGATGTATGCCAAACTAATTTCACATATTTATTTTGGTATACAAAGGAAAGCAAGCTCTGCCCACAGTTTATTATCACACCTCCAGTCACAGCTCAGCCACAGATTTCAGTCTGACCTGTTTCATGAGGACTAACAAACATTTGCAAGAAAAACTTGCATCTAAATGTATTTATTCTGCACACACAGTGAGAGCCATTACTTGGAATACCTTTCATGATGAGTGTCCTGGAACAGCCATTAACAAGCCAACTAAACCTGTTTGGGCACTGCCCTTTTTCCTCCTTCCCCGTTGCAGAGTCCAGGTTTGAGGTCAAGGTGCCAACAGGTAGGTGCCATTAAGGCTGCCTGGAGGGGGTGGAAGCTGGACCTTGAGCATCATGTTTCAGGGAGGCAGCTGCACGTGTCATAGGCTATGAGAGCAGGTGTGTGCAGTTTTGCCTGCCAGACAACATTTTGAACTGATTGGTGGGATTTGAATAGCAAATGTACCATTAGGCTGTTTGGTTTCCAACAAGGGAATATATAGGGGAAAATTTCAGAGCCCACAGCTCTCTCCCTCTCTTATCTCTCTTGTCTTCTCCCCCGGTTCGTTAATGGGATTTGAGGCAGTGACAAGCATCTACTTCATGCTCCTGTCTTCAGGGCAATTAGCTTCTTTTGTACTAGCAGCATAGTGTTTAATTCTCCACCACAGCAGTGTGTCTCCATCTCTCTCACTTCCTCTAATTTTGGATACTACTTTTTGGATTATTCCTTCCCCTTGGATTACAAATACAAATTCATAGCACCTCTTCATCCCACAAAAGTTTTGGTAGTTAACAACTCAGCAGTTTGTGAGTAACTTATGCTAATTGACCTGGTTATGTCTAAGGTTCACAGCTTGTTTGCCTGTTGATTAGTTCAATTGTGAACTCGAGGTGGTCAGTCTTGCCACCTGGGGCAGCATTGCTGTTTGTTTTGTGCTTATAACAAGTTTCCAGTTTGTTCCTCTATATTTCAAGTTCTGATTTTCCTAGACTATTACTGTAATTAACCTATCATCGACCAGGCAAACAAACCTGAATAAAATTTGCTCTGATTTTTTTTTTTATATTTAATATATCATATTCATATTTTATCATATTTTCTGCTTATCAATTTGGTCAAAAACTGTATCAATGAATGAGTGCCTTAGATTTGCATGGCAAGGTTTTGGTAACAGGAGGGATACAGGGGTGGCTTCTGTGAGAAGCTGGTAGAAGCTTCCCCTGTATCCAATAGAGCCAATACCAGACAGCTCCAAGATGGATCCACCACTGGCCAAGTCCTAGTCCATCAGCGATCATGGTAGCACCTCTGCAATAACATGTTTAAGAATGGCAGAAGAGGGAAAGGGTACAGACTCTGTATCAAACAGTATCAGCAGAGAGCAAGGAGTGAGAATATGTGAGAGAAACAACTCTGCAGGCATGAAAGTCAGTGAAGGGGGAGGGGCACTAGGAATATCAGCCACCAGAGCGGATTCCCTTGCAGCCCATCATGAAGAACATGTTGATCCAGGCTGGGATACCTGAAAGAGGCTGTGTCTCCATGGACAACCTGTGCTGGAGCAGGCTCCTCAAAGGACTTGTGAACCCATAGGGGAAAAGTCTACACTGATGCATGTTTTCTGGGAGGATTTATGACTCCTTGGGAGACCCATATAGTAGCATTCTGTTCCTGAAGGACTGCACCTCATGGAAGTGACCTATGATGAAGCAGTTTGTGAAGAATAGCAGCCCATGCAAAGAACTCATATTCAAAAAGTTCATGGACAACTGTCTCTCATAGGAGAGATCCCATGCTAGGGCAGAAGAGTGTGAGGAGTATTTCCCCTGAGAAGGAAGGAGCAGCAGAGGCAATGCATGATAAACTGACTGCAACTCCCATTCCCCATTACTCAGGTGGAGGTAGAGAATTCAGGACTAAAGTTTAACCCAGAAAAAAGGAGGGCTGGGGTAAGACTTTTTTGACGATTTAGTGCTTATTTCTCATTATCCTACTCTGATTCCAGTTTCCCCATGTCACCATTGTTTTTCTTGTGTAAGTAATTGGTGGGTGATTTCTTCCTGTTGCTACCCAGTTAGCTGTTCATTATAATTTCTCTGCTCTGTCCAGCTGAGGAGAGTGATAAAGCAACTTTGGTGCATACCTGATGTCCAGACAGGGTCAATTCACCACAGTAATATTAATAACCTCCATTTATACTCAGAACTGGAGAGGTTGCTGCCAGCAAGACATTTATAATTATATTTTTTACTTTAAAAACATCTAATTTAACAATTTAGCTATTTTTCTTAATTTAGCTGTAGTGTAGCAGTTTGAGAAAATGTTTATAAAATGGTATGCATTAAAAAACAGCAAAATCAATCACTGTGAATATACTACAAGAATTAATGTGTTATAGTCATCCAGACAGAAATTTAAATTCAGGCTTGGATTTTGAATGTGTGCATAGTGGATATTCAAGACATGAATAAATAAAATAATAATAATGTAATTAATTATAGCTCTGCAAGAAATAAAAATGCTTATACTAGAGCTAAAAATAAACTATCACATGGTGTTACTTGGTCAACTTCACTAGCTGATTCTTTGGGAAGTTCTGAAATCATAAAAAACCTTGAATTGCAGCCATTGACAATCAGAAAGAATGAGAAGAAATTAATTCACTGGGGAAATTCTTCTTTAACCCATAGGCAAAAATTAGAGAGGTAGAAGATTATAGCATAAGGATTAAGCCAGAAGTGAAAGAAAAGGCATCTAACCCAAATAATAAAGTCAAGCTTAGAAGAAATCAAACAATAGGCACTCAATGTATATTTTGATCATAATGGAAGATTAAAGCAATTTATGAAAAAACAGGCCACCAATTCAGGTACAAATATTCAAGCATCTAAGCCAGAAATGATTGATCATAGTGATTTTCACTCATCTTGGCAAAACACGAGGAAAATGTGCATTACGATTTTTGCCTTATTTTTGAACATTGTGGTAAGGAGCACTATGTATGATTACAGAACCACAGAACTGCTGTTAGGAGGGCTTTTGTGAAGTTGTCCAGTTCAACTTCATGCTCAGCATGGATCTATCTACAACATTAAATCTCATCAAACACAGCTTTGTACGAATATAAAAAACAGAATCACAGAACAAACCAGGTTGAAAAACACCTTCAAGATCATCAAATCCAACCTATCAGCCAACACCATCTAATCAACTAAACCATGGCACCAAGCACGCCATCAAGTCTTCTCCTAAACACCTCCAGTGATGGTGACTCTACCACCTCCCTGGGCAGCCCATTCCAATGTCCAGTCACTCTTTCTATGAAGAACTTCTTTCTAACATCCAGTCTAAACCTCTCCTGGTGCAGCTTGAGACTGTGTCCTCTTGTTCTAGTGCTGGTTTCCTGGGACAAGAGACCAACCCCCACCTGGCTACAACCTCCCCTCAGGTAGTTTGAGACAGCAATAAGTTCTCCCATGAGCCTCCTCCCTCTCCAGCCTAAGCAACCCCAACTCTCTCAGCTTCTCCTTATAGGGCTTGTGTTCCTAACCCCTCACCAGCTTTTTTCCCCTTCTCTGGACACATTCCAGCAACTCATCATCTTTCCTAAACTGAGGGGCCCAGAACTGGACACAGTACTCAAAGTGTGGCCTAACCAGTGCTGAGTACAGGGGCACAATGACTTTCCTGCTCCTGCTGGCCGCACTATTTCTGATGCCAGCCATGATGCCATTTGCCTTCTTGGCCACCTGGGCACACTGATGGCTCATGTTCAGCCTACTATCAACCATGACCCCTAAGTCCCTTTCTACCTGGCTGCTCTCCAGCCACTCTGACCCCAGCCTGTAGCACTGCATGGGGTTGTTGTGGCTGTCGTGGGTTGAGGCGAAGGCCCAGCCTTCTTCCCCCCACAGAGTGATGGAAAAAAAATTGCCACAGCTAATCACAGCTGAATGAGCAAAAGAATGCTGTATTTACAAGCAATGCAGGGGAATATATACACAATTTACAGTATTTACAATATATACACAGAAATATACAGCAAAGTAACACAGGAATGAGATTTCCCTCCCCTGGAGGAGGGCTCCCCCACCCCGTACCCCCTTCTCTCCCCTTTTTCCCCAGAGAGGGTTAGAAAGAGAGGAAAGGATCAGTTGTTAATTAAAAGCAGTCATAAATCAGAGCAAAATGTTAGTAGGTTTTGCAGGCCTTATGCTTATCAGTCCAAGGTCAGTCTGGCAGAAAGCCTTGAAGCCGCAAGCTGCGAAAGGAGGAGGGAAAAGTGCAAGACTGCCCGAAGTCTCTGCTGGACTCAGAGCTCAAAGCTGTAATCTACCAATCCACTAATGAATTTAATTTAGACCTGTCTTTTGTTTATAAAACATTCAACCATAGTGTCCCTTTCTTAAAGGTGCAGCCTCAAACGGTCACAGTAGCCAATGTGTAGAACCCAGCACTTAGATGTCTTAAATCTCATGGCATTGGACTCTGCCCATCTGTCCAGCCTGTCAAGGTCCCTCTGCAGAGCTCTCCTACCTTCTAATAAATCAACACTTGCCTCCAGCTTGGTGTCATCTTCAAATTTACTGATGATGGACTCAATCCCCTCATTCAGATCATCAATGAAGATATTTAATAGGAACTCTCCCGTAACAGAAATTCCCCAGCCTTCATAGATAACCTGCTCCAGAGCTGCACCACATACCTAAAGAGGAAGATTTTTCTGTGTTCAATATCAATCTACCAATCAGAGACCCTTGCGATTCCTTAAATAGTATATCACTGCTGAAAAGTTTGTTATCTTTTGCAATTACCCTTCAAGTAGCTGAAGATTACCATTACATTGCCTTTCACCTTCTCCACAGCAGCTCAGCTCTCTCACTGACCATGTACTCTAGGTCCCAGACATCTTGATAGACCTCCCTTGCGCTACAGCTTGGTCCACTAGCTACAGCTGTTTTGGCACAGAGATTGTTATATTTACAATGAGGAATGCACTGCTGGACCGCTATCCTCCCTGCAGTCCATTGAAGCCCTCAGGTCCTTTCCAACCGTTTTGTGATCCAGTCAGTCACTTGCTGGCCTTTGTTGATGCTTCAGGTTATTCTGGCTGGGTGCCAAACTCTGCTCTGCATCATGGGCTCTAGTATCAACCCCTCATGTTGATGTGCTCATTACCAGCTGCCAGCCAGATGCTAATATGATTCTCTTTACATAAATTAAAACCATAGTACTAATAATAGCTATTTCCTCATTTCAGAATAGAGTACACAAATTATTTTGTAAAACTACTTTAAACTACTTTAAATTCCATTTCAAACTATTTAATTTAATTTAATTTAATTTAATTTAATTTAATTTAATTAATTAGATTTTAATTTCAAAACAATAAAAAACTAAGTAAGGGTGCCTTTTTTGTGATCTAGATCAAACTGTTTCTGTTTTGATCAAAAAATAAAAAGAAAAAATAATTTCTCTCATATGTCATGCTTATACAACATAAACTAAAACTGACTAAAACAAAATTAAAATGGAATGGGAGAGATGCCTGAGGACTGGAAGAGGAAATGTCACTCCATCCTTCAAAAAGGGCGAGAACAAAGACCCTACAGACAACTACAGACCAGTCAGCCTCACCTCCATCCCTGGAAATATGATAGAGGAGCTGGGCTGCCCGGGGAGGTGGTGGAGTCACCATCATTGGAGGTGTTCAGGAGGAGACTTGATGGGGTGCTTGGTGCCATGGTTTAGTTGTTTAGGTGGGTTGGATTGGTTGATGGGTTGGACACGATGATCTTGAAGGTCTCTTCCAACCTGGTTTATTATTCTATTCTATTCTATTCTATTCTATTCTATTCTATTCTATTCTATTCTATTCTATTCTATTCTATTCTATTCTATTCTATTCTATTCTATACTACTGGCGATCTCTAACCACATTAAAGAAAAGAAGGTTAAAAAGAGTAGCCAAGTACAGGGGGACAATCACCTCCCTAGTCCTGCTGACCATACCATTCCTAACACAGGACAGGATGCCACTGGCCTCTTTGGCCATCCAGGCACACTGCTGGATCATATTCAGCACCCCTAGTTCGCTTTCTGCTGAACATCTTTCCAGCCACTCTATCCTAAACCTGTATCATTGCATGGGTTTAATGCAGCCAAAGTGCAGGACCTGACACTTGGAATTGTTGAAGCCCATATGACTGGTTCTAGCATGATTGTAAGCCCTCTTTAGTAAGTGACCTAGAAGAATGGCTTTGAACAGGGCCCTGAGCAGCATGACACTTTGGAACAAATTAAACAGAAGAAAGCTTGTGCAGTAGCCTTTGGGCCATTGCAAAGAGGACAAGATGTGAAAAATGTGCTTTATACCACAGTCAGCCTGACCTGGAGGCTCTGGCAGAAAGAACCTGGAGAGACTCAAAACTGACCTCTAGAGTTTTGAATCCAGGGATATAGAAGATCTGAAGCCCATCACACCCCAACTGAAAGAGAAATCTTAGCAGCACATGAAGGAGTCTGAGTCACTTCAGAAGTGGTTGACACTGAAGCAGAGATCCTTTGGCATCTCTACTACCTGTGTGGGGCTGGATATTCAAAGGGAGGGTTCCCTCTACATCATGCAATTTATGCTATATGAACTGAGTTGCACTGATGACACAAGAAGTCCTGACCACCCAGTAATTCTGGAAGTGATGGGGAACTGGCCAAAAGGCTGAAAGTTAAGACCCAGAGAAGCTAACCCATGCTGAAGAGGCTCCATTGAATAACTAGTAATCAGAAAATTTGAAGTAGTATGCACTTTTACTGATGGATTCTATTGTACTATGGAGAAACAGCAAAGGTGGAAAGCTGCTGTGTGCAGTTGTACATAACGAGTTGGAAAAAATGCTGAAGGAAAAGGCAAATTGAGTCTGCACGTGAAAGCCATCCAACTGCTGAATGAGAAAAACAGACAGTACTTTATCTCTATACTGAGTCAGGAATGGCAGCATTCCTGGTAGCACTCTGTGAGAGTGCCTACAGGAATAGAAGCAGAATAATTGGTAGCATAGAGATAAACCCGTCTGGACTGTGAAATTGTGGCAAGATGTTTCTGTCCAGGTGGACAACCAGGTTGTAAAAGTATATCACATAGATGCTCATACATCCAAGATTCATGCCATTGAAGAATGTTGAAACAGTAAGCAGTGGACCAGGATGCTAAGATTAAAGTGGCTCAAGTGGACTTGGACTAAGAATATAAGGGTGAGCTACTTATAACTCCGTGGGCTCATGACAGATGAAGCACGTGGACATGTTCCCCCTCCTTTCATGAGGGGAACAAAGGCTAAGGCATTAGCCAGGCAGCATGGACCCCTGCAAGCACCCATCGCTTGTGCTAATACCAAGTATGGGCATTATTCTAGATTTACGCTTCCTACAGGCTGAAGCTGGTTGTTTATGAGAGTGTCCATTGGCCAAATCTAGCCTCGAGAAACCTGTAAGTATTATCCCAGCTTGTAAATACATTGCCCTCTTTCACTTTATTCTTTTTCCTTCCTCGAGCCTAAGCTCATGCCATAGCCTTCACTATTAAACCTGCATCTGGGCAGGCCCATTAAGCCTCAGCCCTGAGAGTATCTCCAGAGGAGGGACCAATGCTGAGTGCCTGAGAAGCTATAGCATTGTATCACCAGTCTCACCGGTTGGAAAAGCCCGCCGTCTCTTCAAGAGAACTGGGCCCCCGAGGGTAAGATCTGCCCAGTTGCTGGCGAAGGGGCTTAGCTGGGTTCACCAGTCCACACGTCTGCGTCAGCCTTAAGCAACAGACTGACAAGCTTTACAACCCTGTGTGTGTCAGCTCGGTGAGCAGGAACAGCGTCCACTGCATGCCTGTGTAACCCCGCCATCGCGGGAGAGGAGTCGCTTCTTCCACCGCTCCGTGCCCTGTGACCCTCAGGGAAACCTAGAGCACTCTCTGTGCCTGTGCTTCAAAGCTGGGACGGCTCCGAGAGGGTCCCACCGCTCACTTGAGCCAAGCAAAGGGAAAGCCACCGCTTTGCGCAGTCATGCCTCTTCCCTGGGGTCATCCTTGCCAGCCCCAAAGCCTGTTGCTGCCGAGCCGACCCTGCTGGGTCCAGCCCCACTTGCCACAGCGCCAGATCAGAAACCTCTGAGCCTGCCTACCGGGAGCTGTCGCTCCGCCCTGCCATGCGGGCCAACTCTGTGAGGGCCAAACCTGTCCTGGGACCAGCCCTACCGGCCCTGAGGGGCTGATCTCGCAGGACCACTCCCTGCCAGGCCGACCCTGCAGACTGCTTCTGCCATCCGGAGGGAGCAACCCGAATCCTGCAAAGGGAATCTTCCTACTGGCTAACATATAGAATAGAATAGAATAGAACAGAATAGAACAGAATAGAATAGAATAGAATAGAATAGAATAGAATAGAATAGAATAGAATAGAATAGAATAAACCAGGTTGGAAGAGACCTTCAAGATCATCGTGTCCAACCTATCATCCAACACCACCTAATCAAATAACCCATGCAACCAAGCATGGGTCAAGTCTCCTCCTGAACACCTCCAGTGATGGCAATTCCACCATCTCCCCGGGCAGCCCATTCCAATGGGCAATCACTCTCTCTGTGTAAAACTTCCTCCTGACCTCCAGCCTGAACTTCCCCTGGCGCAGCCTGAGACTGTGTCCTCTTGTTCTGGTACTGGCTGCCTGGGAGAAGAGACCAACCTCTGCCTGTCCACAACCCCCTTTCAGGTAGTTGTAGACAGCAATAAGGTCACCCCTGAGTCTCCTCTTCTCCAGGCTAAGCAGCCCCAGCTCCCTCAGCCTCTCCCCATAGGGCTTGTGTTCCAAGCCCCTCATCAACTTTGTTGCCCTTCTCTGGACTCGTTCCAGCAAGTCAACATCCTTCCTAAACTGAGGGGCCCAGAACTGGACACAGTACTCAAGGTGTGGCCTAACCAGTGCAGTGTACAGGGGCAGAATGACCTCCCTGCTCCTGCTGACCACACTGTTCTTAATGCAGGCCAGGATGCCATTGGCCCTCTTGGCTGCCTGGGCACACTGCAGGCTCATGTTCAGCCTACCATCAACCAGCACCCCCAGGTCCCTCTCTGCCTGGCCGCTCTCCAGCCACTCTGACCCTAGCCTGTAGCACTGCATGGGGTTGTTGTGGCCAATGTGCAGAACCCAGCACTTGGATGTGTTAAATCTCATGCCTTATGCTCCATTCCCTCTCCACTGCCATGGGAGGGAACAGGTTGCTGCCCATCGTCACCCTCCAGATCAGCTAGGAGCCAGCCCGGCAACAGTGGGAACCTAATCTTGCTGCAAACAAAGGACACAGCCTATCTTCCACGTGCTTTCCACTCATTAATATTCGGTTCAAAGAACCCGCGTCTAGCAGAGTAACCTCTGACACGTTGTAATACCTCTGTATATAGTTAGCAGCCTCCAGGATCTCATCCAGTCACCATCTGGTGGACAAGTGGTGGAATTGCACCCTTTGTTATATAAATAGAGTGTAATTATGTAAATATTCTAATTGAGTCCAAAGTATAAATACTAAACCACTTATGGGATGTATTTCACAATCGTGCACTAGAATAAGTATATAAAATAGTGATTAATTGATTATTAATAATTTTAATAATAAAATTAATATTTATTTAATCATATTTCATATTAATAAATAAATAACCCCTTAATCACAGCCCTTTCTGCTCCTCCCAGCATCCCACCAGCTCAAAATGTCGAGAGGCAATACAGATGGGACAGCTGATCCCAACAGATCAATGTCATGTGCTTAACAATAAAACTGGGGAGTAGATTGGTGGAAGGGCTGCTGCTCAGGGATTGGCTGAGCATCAGACTGTTGGTGGGTAGTATTTGTTTTCATTTTTATTGCTTGTTTTCTTGGGTTTTATTTTCCTCTGTTATTTTGTGTTTGTTTTTCTTTTTCTTAATTTATTTTTAAAACTTGTTTTTAAGTATGAAAATGTTTTTATCTAAATTGATGAGATTAAAAACTTCTTACTTTTGCCCTTCTCAAGGGGTGGGAGCAGTGGGTGTGGGGGCAGTGACTGAGAGCAGCTGAGCAGCTGTGTGGTGTGTAGCTGCCACCTGACATCCTTCATAGGCTTTTCTTAAGCATGTGTGACCTCAATAGCTGTGACCACCACAGGCATTAAACTCCACAATTCTTACTGAACATAGAGGAATGGTATTATCCCATTTTATAGGTAAGATTCAGAGATACAATGAGATAAACTGAAACACAGTCTCTAATTTCTCTTGACCAGTTTGAGAAATAAAAGTTTTTAAATACTTCACATTATCTTCCTGCAACACCTTCAAGCATAGCCCTGAGGTAATCCACGAATGATCCACCAGGACATTCTGTGGAAACCGAGGGGAATTGGCACAAGAGGAGGACAGGGCCAGCCCAGCTGAAGTGCTTCTATGCGAATACACGCAGCTTGGGCAACAAACAGGATGAGTCAAAGGCCACTGTGCTGCTGGGATGCCACGACATAGTGGCTATTACTGAAACTTGGTGGGATTATTCCCATGACTGGAATGTAGGGATAGATGGGTACAAGCTCTTTAGGAGAGTTCAGGACAAGTGGCATCCTGAGCTGCGTGATGGGATCAGGGAGCAGTGTGTTGCCCTGGAAATCCATAAGGAATTAGTTTGGGACTTGCTGAGCCACTTGGATCCTCACAAGTCTATGGGACTGGATGGGATCAACCCTGGGGTGCTGAGAGAGCTGGCAGATGAGCTGGCCAAGCCACTCTCTGTCATTTTCCACCAGACCTACCTCACCGGAGAGGTCCCAGATGGCTGCTGGGATGCCATGATATAGTGACTATTACTGAAACTTGGTGGAATGATTCCCATGACTGGAATGTAGGGATAGATGGCTATAAACTCTTTAGGAAGGATAGGCAGGGAAGGAGAGGCGGAGGTGTTGCCCTCTATGTCAATAATCAGCCGGAATCAGCGAAGCTCCACCTGGGGAGGGATGATGAGCTGGTTGAGAGTGTATGAGTTAAAATTAAAGGCAAGACAGGGGAAGGAGATATTACTTTGGGGGTCTCCTCCAGGCCACCTGACCAGCAGAACCAAGCAGATGAGGCCCTCCACAGGCAAATAGAAGCGGATTCCAGGTCACAAGCCCTGGTCCTCATGGATGATTTCAACCACTCTGACATCTGCTGGAGGGACAACACAGCAAGGCACCAGCAATCCAGGATGTTCCTGTACTGCATAGAAGACAACTTCCTCCTCCAAATGGTAGAGGAACCAACAAGAAAGGTGCTATGCTGGCCATTTTAGTTCGCTAGCTGATTGGGACTGCTCATTCGGGACCACTCCGCTTGAACTGTGAGTTTCTCTCGGGGTTTTTTTGCCTTCCTTTTGGGATTTCACAGGTCGGGAGGACTCCTGGTAGGGGGGAGCCAGCAGGATCGTGCTCATGAGAGCCTGCACAGGAACGGGAGCCTGATGTCAGCCGCGGCAGTTTTAAATACTGCCTGGGCTGTGCGCATGGTGCCATTTTGGTTTGCTAGCCAATCGGCTGGTTGCAAAATTATTATTTTTTTTTCACTCAAAAAAAAAAATTCACACCATGGTAGTCACTCGGATGAAGGGTAGAAAAGCAGCATCCACCCAGACAGAGCTTTTTTACCAGCATGCCGGAGTCCAGGCTGCCAGCTGCAGAGAGTGCTTCAGCCTGGCACTTGGAATAGAGGGGGAGGGAGAGGACACCTGTGTCAGGTGTGACCAGGTGAACTTTCTCCTCAGCCTGGTGGCAGAGCTGAAGGATGAAGTGGCCGAGCTGAAGGAGGAGGTATCTAGGCTAAGGACAATAAGGGAAAGTGAAAGGGAGTTATATTTGTGGGAGAAGGCTTTGCAGATCTCCCCTGCTGAGGGAAGTGTCCCTGGAAACAGAGAGGGATGAATACAGGTCCCTGCCAGGGGTGGCAAGAGAAATCCACCCCGACCCTCTCCTCCTCCTCTGCTGCCCTTGCATAATAAGTATGAGGCCCTGCAGGCTGAGGGCAGTGGGGATGAGAGGGCTAAGGCTGAGGAGCAGCCATCCACAGGGGAGCCTAAGGCCAAGTGGTCCCCACCAGCTATAACAACCAGCTCCAGGAAGGAGCCTAAGCCCAAGCGGTCCCCACCAGCTATAACGACCAGCTCCAGGAAGGAGCCTAAGCCCAAGCGGTCTCCACCAGCTATAACGACCAGCTCCACAAAGAAAAGGAGAAGGGTTATAGTTGTTGGGGGACTCTCTCCTGGGGGGTGCTGAGGGACCCATATGTTGTCCTGACCCATCCCACAGGGAGGTCTGCTCCCTACCCGGGGCGCGGGTTAGGGACATTGCAAGGAGACTCCCTAAATTAATCCAGCCTACTGACTATTACCCTCTGCTGGTAATACAGGCTGGGAGTGATGAGATTGAGAAGAAGGGCACCAGGGCAATTAAGAAGGAGTTCAGGGCCCTTGGACAATTGATTGATGGGGCAGAAGCTCAAGTGGTGTTCTGCTCAGTTCCCTCAGTGGCAGGGGTGTACACTGAGAGGAATGGGAGAACCCACACCATCAACAATTGGCTCAGGAGATGGTGCCAGCGGCAGAACTTTGGTTTCTTTGATCATGGGACAATTTTCACTGCACCTAACCTGCTGGGTCCTGATGGGGTGTATCTATCTAGAAGGGGTAGGAGAGTCCTAGCACTGGAGTTGGCAGGGCTCATTAGGAGGGCTTTAAACTAGGTCTGAAGGGGGTGGGTGAGGATATCAGTCCCTCTGCAGAGGAAAGAGTAGGCTACAAGGTAGGGTCAATTGAGAAGTCAGGAACCCAGCTGCGATGCATGTACACCAATGCATGCAGCCTGGGCAATAAGCAAGAGCAGTTGGAGGTCCTGATCCATCAGGGCAACTATGATATAGTCGCCATCTCAGAAACTTGGTGGGACAACACACGATTGGAGTGCTACACTGCGGGGCTACAGGCTCTTTAGGAGAGACAGGCAAAGGAGAAGAGGAGGAGGGGTGGCTCTGACTGACCCCCACCTGGCTACAACTCCTCTTCAGGTAGTTGTAGACAGCAATGAGGTCTCTCCTGAGCCTCCTCTACTTCAGGCTAAACACCCCAGCTCCCTTAGCTTCTCCTCATAGGACTTGGTCAGAAGCATCTTGCTGGAGCAGTGTTGCTGTTCGCATCTTCAGAAAGAAAGTTACATGCCCCTGAATGCTTCAATAACACACCGGTATGTGTTTTGTTACTTTTCAAATCTGAACTCCATTTTTCCTCTATCAAAATTCTTTTCCCTCTTTGTTTTCTTTTCTTGCCCTGCCTTTTACTTCCATCAATTTCTTGAATTGAATAATTATTTTATCTTTATTTCCTGAACATCATTATCATCAGACCTCCAAGAGCTGAGGGAGGTCAGAGGAAGAAGGCAGACAAATACATTTGGTAATTTTCTTTGACATCTGCATTATGTCTGGCTGGAATAGAGTTAGTTTCGCTCATAGCAGCCCATACAGTATTATGGTTTAGATCTGTGAGTGAAACAATGTTGGTAACACACCAGTGTTTTAGCTGTTGCTGAATAGTTCTTACACTGCATTCAGGCCTTTTCTGTTTCTTATGCTGCACCCCTAGGCAGCAGGCTAGGGGTGCACAAGAAGTTGCAGGGACCACCAGGGAACCAGAACAGCTGACATCAGCTGACCAATGGAGTATTCATTGACGTATGATGTTGTGCACAGGAACATAGGTCAGGGGAAGGAGGAGGAAGATTTAAGGCATTCAGGTTCATGGCACCCGTACATCAAAGGAAACATAACAGATGCTGAGGTGCTGCTTTCTGGGACAAAACAGAATTGAAGAACATACCTTTTTTGTTTGTTTTTCTGTCTTGTGTTAGCTGTCTTAAGTATGAGCGTGCTAATTTATGTGAAAGTTTACCATCATATTTTAACCAGCAAAAAAACCCTCATTCTTGTTAACAGATAAACCAAACCAGGTTGGAAGAGACCTTCAAGATCATCGTGTCCAACCCATCAACCAATCCAACCCACCTAAATAACTAACCCATGGCACCAAGCACCCCATTAAGTCTCCTCCTGAACACCTCCAACGACGGCAACTCCACCACCTCCCCGGGCAGCCCATTCCAATGGGCAATCACCCTTTCTGTATAGAACTTCTTCCTAACATCCAACCTGAACCTCCCCTGGTGCAGCCCGAGACTGTGTCCTCTTGTTCTGGCACTGGCTGCCTGGGAGAAGAGACCATCATCCACCTGTCTACAACGTCCCTTCAGGTAGTTGTAGAGAGTGATAAGGTCATCCCTGAGTCTCCTCTTCTCCAGGCTAAGCAATCCCAGCTCCCTCAGCCTTTCCTCATAGGGCTTGTGTTTCAGACCCCTCACCAACTTTGTTGCCCTTCTCTGGACTTGTTCCAGCAAGTCAACATCCTTCCTAAACTGCAGGGCCCAGAACTGGACACAGTACTCGAGGTGTGGCCTAACCAGTGCAGTGTACAGGGGCAGACTGACCTCCCTGGTCCTGCTGGCCACACTGTTCCTGATGCAGGCCAAGATGCCATTGGCCCTCTTGATGAACTATCTTGAGTTAGAGTTGCAAAAATAATTATCCTAAGAAAGATAACCAGTGTAGATAGTGTTATTCAAGGCTGCAAATAAGGCTTTCCTCCATTATAAGAAACAATAGCAGTATTCCATTATGAAATTGTTGAGCAAGCACAATAAAATCCAGTGCTCTCATCAGCATAAACCCACCGAGAAAGACAACCAAGATTTGAAATGTCAGATATCTGAGTTGCTACATAAAGGGATAGTTGCTAATAAAAATGAAGGTACTCTGAGAAATAGTTCCACTCCTGACATGTCTGACCTCTGAGAATGTATGCAAGAGAAGGGAAGAGAAAGGAAGTGACTGTTAATGAAATCAGTTAAATAGAACTTTTAAAGCCTCCTAGTTCATATTAGAGCCTGGAATATTTTGTTAATCCTTTCCCTGTAACAAATTAATGTAGTTCTAGAATATTACACCCTTTTAGATAGCAATAAATTCTTGCAATCCAAGGAACAAGTCAGCCACATAGGAAAAACAGGCACAGGCTGAGAGAAGTAAAAAAGTAGAGTCCTGACATGAATAATGGACTGGGGTTTTTTGTTATTTTTCTGCAGGCCTCTTGACAGACTTAACAATATTATTAATTTCTCACCTTCCTTAGCATTCATTTGAAAAATATTTTTTAGAAGTATCACAGTATGCATCACTAACAAAGCAGATGTATAGTGCCAGTTCTTGAATCATCCATTAGCAGCCCACCCTGACACACCCTCTCATCATTTCCATCTGCTACTCAATCTTATGACATGGATCAAATGACTACTGACATCTTAAAGTTTATCCATTCTCTTCCAAGAACAACTAAAGAAACTTCCAAGTGCTTAAAAAAACTCCAACACTGCAGTCATTATTCTAACAACTTTGACATGCCAGCACCGTGCACTTTAAAGTAATACTGACTGGGGGGGAAAAAGATGCAGCTTCATAATCTTCACGTGTGTTCTTGCATTATTGTGTCACAATATACATCGTATCAGTAGAATTAAACTAGAAGGCAGCTGAAAATTAGGTTAAAATAATCAGCTCAGTTTGTTTATTTACAGCCCTGAGGTATACTGAGTATCAAAGAGCCAGAAGCCACAATGAAAATTCGTATTGGAAGTTTGGCACATAAGGAAAAAAAAATTATCCTAATAATGGGGATTGCTTCTTGTTCACCCACAAAACAACATTTTGGCTCAGCCCTGTGTCTAGATTGAGTCAGAAAAAATAATCTCTAATAATTCTCCTCACTTCTGCTCACAATAATACTCTCATTTGCACCAAAATATTTTGAGAAAAACTTCCCAAATATTTGCTTTATACTTACAGTTGGAAGAATAATTATTATTTTGCACTTTATTAGAAGCTGACAAAGTAGTATTTATGGTAACTTTATGATATTTAGCATAACTTTTCAAACAGTCCATCTAAACTGAGAATGAGCCAATGAAGAGGAAGTACTTTCCAGACCATTAGTATAGAGAGTTTTCTAGGAAAAAGTTTTAAGTTAGTGTATCAAATGGTTTCTACAGAAAAACCTTATAAATTTGAAAGAGAGTCCCTTAGTTTTCATAATAGCAAATCCTGGAAAGCAAGGGAATTCCAAAAGGACTGGAAGAACCTCTGTTCTAAGAGAACAAGTTAGATCGCCCTAATTTCAATATAAGATTGAACCTACCAACATCAAAAAACCCAGGAAAGATGTAAGAATAATCCAGTGAACACAGCTTTATAGGACACACATCTTCTCGTGCCAAACATTGACATTTTGATTGTACATGCCACAGTGTTTTGTAAGGTACTGAAAGGAAACTGATGACAAAAACAAAGCTATATAAAAGTGCTTATCTCTGAGGCAGACACCCTGGGTACAGGATTTTTAGGTTCCAAGCACTATTTCTATATGCTTTTAGTCTTTTTAATTTAAAAGAAAACTGAGCTCTAGCTCATCACTCCCTGATCCTGAGTTTTGTTCTTGGACCTATATGATGCTTTAGGTTGGAAAAGATGCTTGACATCATCAAGTCCAACCATTAACCCAGCACCACCAAGTCCAACACTAAACCATATCCCTGAGCACCACATCTACATCTTTTAAATGCCTGAAGGGAAGGTGAATCCATCACTTTTATAGACAGTCTGTTTCAATGCTTAAAAATTCTTCTGGTGAGGGAAGTTTTCCTAATAACCAATCTAAACCTTCCCTTGCACAACTTGAAGCCCATTTCCTCTTGTTGTGCTTGTTAAGTAGGAAAAGGTAGGGTACATCTATCCCAAGATACAAAATCCAGTCTCTAGCCTCAGGACTTTGTGCATTTTCAACATCCTCAGTCCAGGTATTGATTTATGAGACTTTATTAGCTGTCTTGATCCTGCACTACTTCAGTCAGAAATTTTCCTACAAGTTCTTGTGTTTTGGTTGGGTTTTTATCTACAGAGGCTGTTTACCAGTACATGGTTCTGGAAGAATGTGTGCAGTTAGATGCTCAGCAATGAAGAAGAAAATAAAATTAAATAAACAAAGTTATTCAGAGTCATAATGATGGTATCAATAGTTTTGAATTTCAGATCAGTTCGTATAGGAGATCATGCCAAGAGCACTGCAACCACTGCTGCATGCACAATGAAAACCTCTAGGAATGCAGGCAGGTTTTCTGTGCTTCAGTAAGGCAGAACTACACTGACTTCAGCTTCCTGATGCATTGTCAGTTGTGTAGGAGGACCTCATTCAGTAATAATCTGAAATCATATGACATTCAGTAACTAAGCTAAGAACATGTGTCAGGCAGCTGCTGACATACTTGTCCAAATGTTCAAAAAATGGTAGTACAAGATTTAATCTTTTAAAGGCAGCTGAAAAATCAAGAAACAAAGGCTTACCCATACTATTTGTATTTAAAAACTCAGTTTGCTTACTGCTACATGGGGTTCTTCTGATGAGTATACACAAGTAGACTCTGCATGGGAAGGAAGCCAAGATGGGCAAATGCAAAAAGGAGAGATTCTAAAATGAAAAAAAATGCTTCTTCTAGTCCTTTTTGTCACAAAATTGATAACATAGATGTAAATAGAAAAGGAGAAGCATAGAGGTAATATCTTTCAGGATAAATCAAGGCTTTGACATAGATACTCTATTTCCTGATATAAATATTCTTTTCTGAGAGGGACAAAAATATTATGTCTACTTTTTTTTTTTTTACTTTTTTTTTTTTTTTTCTTTCCCACCCCCCAAATCCCTGTTTAGGCATTTCAACAAATTTCTTGATTACCAGGAGTCCTGAAACAAAGCCTTTTTATTGATATTTTCCAGCTGCTGGAAAAAAGACCATTCATATGGTAAGTTTTTTCCAATAAAGTCCTGAAATAGGGCTGTGACATTCCAATCGCATTACAAATTGCTGGAGAGCACTGATAGTGCACCTTGGTTCTAAGACATGGCCATAGCAAAGTAGTGACCAGAGGTTCTTCTATGTCATTTATTTCCCAAAGGGGACGTTAACCTTTTTTAATGCTAATCCAGATACAATATTTTCTCAGAAGTCTTTACCTCTTACTCTTATCTCCTCCCCGAATAATAGTTGTTCAGTAGTTCATACGAACAGTGAGGCACACACTGAAATTCAGATTTGTCCTCTCTGTATTTCTCTTATATCTTTTGATATCTGAGCCAGTATCAGATACTAGTTGTTGAGGAAGATTAATATGAACTACATCTCTACTTTTGAACAGAAAAAGTCAACAAAGGATGATTTCATAAAAAATTGAAGAACTGGTAGATCCATTCATTATCAATGTATTTTATAGACCTAAACCTAAACAAAACAAAAAAGCAGATTTTTTTTCCAGTTCAAGACTAATAAATTCAAAGCAGTCAAACAATCATCACAAAAAGGTAACATGGCACACTAAAATTTCTCTATGCACGTCACACATACCTCATAACATATTTCTGATACTCCCATACAGAATAGACAGAAATACCAAACTTTTACACAGACTTGAGGTAAGATTATAGTCTTCTGCAGAAACATAATTAGCAGTAGAAATGACTAAGCATGTTCAACCAGTTCCCTCTTTACCTGTGTGTTCTGCAGACCATCACAGATTCTACTGAAGAAGTATGTTAAATCAGGCTGGTGGAAACTGTCTGCTCTTTTACCTTTCTCCATATAATGAAGATGGACACAAAGAGGACACAAAGGAAAAAACTACCGAAACATCATATCCATTAGGGATTTTATATACATTTTTTCATTGTTGCATCTTAATTCTTACAATAACACCATAAACATGAAAACAAACAAACAAGCAAAAACTCCACCAGACAGGTGGCACTTCAGAAAGAATGTAAGTTTGCACTGTAATAATGTCATTATGATACAACAAATTAATGTTCCTGAAAGAACAAATTATTATGTAGGTACTCTCAGGCTATCACAAATACAAAGTAGAAGACATCCTCAATATCAGTAAAGTACATTTTGCCTTTTTTGACTACATACACTACTATTGTTCATTTTTTCCACCCTTACCAGGATGCAAAATTGCATGACTGAGGTTTTCAGGACATTCACAGATGTAGAATATCTCTCAAAGTTTCCTCAAAGATGCCTTTTCTGTTGACCTAAATTTTCTGTTGCTGTAAATAGTAATCTTTGCAAAGATTTTCATGGCCAGGACAACTAAACAGTGTGTTCTGTGGAAGTTTGGCTGAAGAAAAAGTGTGCAAAAATAAATCTTTGTTCCAGTAAGAAAAGATAAATAAGGCTAATTTTGTGAATATCTACTACATGCAACACAAGTTTAGAGACTTAGTTCCCTGCACAAATGGAACATTCAATATAGAAGTGCTACAGAGTCTTTTCTGGATGTGACTTTTACTGGAATGTGTGTGACTTTTGTGGAATATATATGGAATTTCATTATTTAACGGATTCCAAAATTGCATCAGGTCAGCAGGGTCTGTCAAAGGTCCAGTTCAAAGACTAATAAATGCGAAACAGTCACAAACGGTCATTAAAAAAAAAAAAAAAAGTTGACTCTAGGCACTACAAGTTTCTTTGAGCAAAGAAAATTATTCTGCCATTTCTCTTTGTCAGCAGATGACACACAACTCACTACTTGTCAAAACTCTGTAGAAAGCAGTATTACACCTCCAAAATGTTCCTTTTTTAGAGTTGTGAAACTTCAAGTTGTTCATGGACTGGTTTCTGGATTAATCTGTGTTTTTATACTCTCTCTGTGAATGGAGCTGAATTACATAATAAGCTCCCCAAATTGTAGGGAAATAAATTACATACAGATAGGTGTGAAGCAAAATGTCATATTATATCATTCAAAGGAAAAGTTATAGAAAAGAGTGATATTGAGAAACTGTACAATAGTATGAATTATGAGTTTGTGCAGAGACTTCAGTTGCAAGAACAGGAAGAAAGAGAAGATTCTGATCTAAACGCTATACAGTTCAGCTACTGTTGCTATTATGCTGCTCTAGAAACTTAGAAATTAAAATTTAGAGTTGTATTAACTCTAAGACCAAACCAAACCAAACCCAACAACGATAAAAAAACACCTACATTTAGTAAGCAGATGACATCTAGACTGAGCTTGCTTGAAATTTTTTATTTTCCTTCAGAAAAATCTATCAGAGGCAGTTGAACATAAATAAAATAACACAAAGAAAATAATGCACATAGGCATTATTCCATGTTGTACTTTGCAAGTATTCCAGAAAGATGTTAAAGTATAAGTAAAGAAATTTGAGTGGGAAGCTTTTATATATCAAAACTGATTTTTTCAAGTGATCTTTTCCAAGATGTTATTTTATTACAATATTTTAATATTGTAAAAAAACAAACAGAACCAAAAAACTGCCTTGAAGCAATCCACTTAGTGTTTAAAAATTTCTACTTGTTGGGACATCTCTCTTGCACTTCAAGTTGTTTCTAAGCAACTCAACAAGCATGACTGTATGTTTAAGTGTATATTGTTATGCAGTTCACTTGATCATGAAAAATTACAAGAGAAAGCTGTTTCTGCAATTCACATGAACAAGAAATACGTTAAGAAAGCTTCTGAATTCTTCATAATATGCTTTGAAATCCCACGGTACAGAAGTTATTTGCTTTTACTTCATTGAGATTGAGCTAATGCCTTAACAAGGTTTTGAGATATTGCATGTTTGCTAGTGATGAATTTAATTTTATTAGGGTGTTCTGTTTACCCACCTGTAGTATGAAATCCATATCAGAAAGTCTTTGTTCAGAATAAATAAATATTTGATACTGCTGCTATACAATCAGTTAAAGTTCTATGTAAAATAAATAAATAAATACATTCAATATCACAACAGTTTCTTTATCTTGTTTGACTAGGAGAGATGATTAAACTGGTTCATATGAAACTATACATAGCCCAATATCCTCTCCAATGACAGTTGGCAGGAAATCACATTAGAAAAGATAATATATATTCTTTTTGCATTTTTTAATCTTTAGTTTTACAATTTATTTGTATTTTCTGCCAAAAAATACTCCTTTTTTTTTGCTTTTTACAAGTTGCCTGGTAATTACATTTTTCTCTATGCCTTTCAGAATAATCCCTAGTACCCATTTGATTTTTAAACCACTGCTGATTCTTGAGTTGATTTCTGCAGAAAAATACCCACAATAATGTCCAGGTTTTCTATTCTAAGAAGAAATTAGAATAGAATAGAATTGAATAGAATCGAATAGAATAGATCAGATCAAGTTGGAAAAGACCTTCAAGATCATCACGTCCAACCTATCAACCTAATCAACTAAACCATGGCACCAAGTACCCCATCAAGTCTCCTCCTGAACACCTCTAAGGATGGTGACTCCACCACCTCCCTGGGCAGCCCATTCGAATGGGTGATCACTCTCTCTGTATAGAACTTCTTCCTAACATCCAGCCTAAACCTCCCCTGGTGCAGCCTGAGACTGTGTCCTCTTGTTCTGATGCTGGCTGCCTGGGAGAAGAGAAGGTCACCCCTGAGTCTCTTCTTCTCCAGGCTAAGCAACCCCAGCTCACTCAGCCTCTCCGCATAGGGCTTGTGTTCCAAACCCCTCACCAATCTCATTGTCCTTCTCTGGACATGTTCCAGCAAGTCAACATCCTTCCTACACTGAGGGGCCCAGAACTGGACACAGTACTTAAGGTGTGGCCTAATCAGTGCAGTGTACAGGGGCAGAATGACCTCCCTGCTCCTGCTGGCCACGCTATTCTTAATGCAGGCCAGGATGCCATTGGCCCTCTTGTCTGCCTGGGCACACTGCAGGCTCATGTTCAGCCTACCATCAACCAGCAACCCCAGCTCCCTCTCTGCCTGGTCACTCTCCTGCCACTCTGACCCCAGGCTGTAGCTCTGCATGGAGTTGTTGAGGCCAATGTGCAGAACCCGGCACTTGGATGTGTTAAATCTCATGCCTTTAGATTCTGCCCATCTGTCCAGCCTGTCGAGGTCCCTCTGCAGAGCCTCTCTGCCCTCCAGCAGATCAACTCCTGCCCCCAGCTTGGTGTCGTCAGCAAATTTACTGATGATGGACTCAATGCCCTCATCCAGATCATCAATAAAGATGTTAAAGAGCATGGGGCCCAGCACTGATCCCTGGGGGACTCCACTACTGACAGGCTGCCAGCTGGATGTGGCACCATTCACCACCACTCTCTGGGCTCAGCCCTCCAGCCAGTTCCTAACCCAATGCAGTGTGCTCCCATCCAAGACATTGATTGATAGCTTGGCCAGGAGTTTGCTATGGGGGGCAGTGTCAAAGGCCTTGCTGAGGTCCAGGTAGACTACATCCACAGCCTGCCCCACATCCACCAGGAGGATCACCTGATCATAGAAGGAAATGAGGTTGGTCAGTCAGGACCTACCCTTACTGAATCCATGCTGGCTGGGCCTGATCCCTTGGCCATCCTGTAAGTGCTGTGTGATTGCACTCAAGATGACCTGTTCCATAATCTTGCCTGGTACTGAGGTCAGGCTGACAGGTCTGGAATTCCCTGGCTTGTCCAACTGGCCTTTCTTGTAGATGGGCATCATGTTGGCCAACTTCCAATCATCTGGGACCTCTCCAGTGAGCCAGGACTGCTGAAAAATGATGGAGAGAGGCTTGGCCAGCTCATCTGCCAGCTCTCTCAGCACCCTAGGATGGATCCCGTCTGGTCCCATGGACTTGTGGGAATCCACGCAGCTGAGGAGAGCTCCAACTGTCTGCTCCTGGAACCTAGGGAAACTATGCAGCTCCCTGGCTCCTTCTGCCAGCTCTGCAGGTCAACTCTCTGGAAGACATTCCATCCTGCTAGTAAAAAATTGAGGCAAAGAAGGTGTTAAGTACCTCTGCCTTTTCATCATCCTTGGTTACAGCATTCCCCTCCTTTTCCACCAAGGAGTGGAGGTTGTCCTTGCCCCTCCTCTTGCTATTAATATATTTATAGAAGGACTTTTTGTTGTCCTTCACTGCAGAGGCCAGCTCTAAATGTGCTTTTGCCTCCCTAATTTTCTTCCTACAAGACCTACCAACATCCTTAAACATTCTGTGTGTTGCCTCCCCTTTCTTCCAAAGGTGATACACCCTCTTTTTTTCCCTTAGTTCTTTTAGAAGTTCATTGCCCATCCAGGCTGGCCATCTGCCCTGGCAGCTCATCTTCTGGCACGTTGACACAGCCTGTTCCTGTGCCTTCAAGAGTTCTTCCTTGAAGCAGATCCAGCTCTCCTGGACCCCTTTGTTTTTAAGAGCTGTTTCCCAAGCAACCTTCTGAGTTAGTTCCTTGAGTAACCTGAAGTCTGCCCTCTGGAAGTCCAGAATAGATGATTAACCCCCCACTATGATGAAAGTATAATTGTTTTTGTTTTCCCATGTGCATTTATAAGTACTTGGCAATACTGCTAGGTAAAACATACTACCTTTTGAAACAACTTAAGATCAGTTTGGTGGAATTATTATCTTTACGCTGTTTAAAATGTATATTTTCCAGCAAATGAAGAAGTAACTTTAATTTTTCAGCACATACCCTAGAAAAAGATATCTATGAAATCATGAGTTAAAGATATTTAAGAGCAGCCCCTGACAAGGAATTGTTGTTTGCACCTTTAGGTTCATATTAATTTCTTAAAGGAGAAAAATTGCAAACCCACAATCCTCAGGTCAATAGGTCATTCAAATGTCTACCATTGTGAATGAGATATATGTTCTCACCAACCTCTCTCCTCATATTTGAGTAGACCAGGACAGAGCACAACCTCCTGAAAAGCAAATTAACCAAGTTCTCTGTCACGTAATCACTGAACTTAGATCTCTAGAGATTATCTAGTTCAGTTCTTCTGTTCAAGGAAGGTCAAATAGTGGCTTGCTCAGGAGAATGTTCAGTCAGGAGACTTCACGCCTTCTCTAGGAAGCCTTAGTTTTATGGCTGCTCTCTTAAATGAAAGGCAGCTCCTCTCCTCACCTAACTGGCCTACACTTCTTAAAGAGCTAGCATTCACCTATGACAGCATGGAGTAGTCAGGATATATCAGGTATTTACCTGCTGTCCTGTCTGACTGGCCTCAGTAAAATATTGGCAATGCTGTGGTAAGTATTTCTCAATTTCTCTTCTTGAAACAGAATATTACCTACAACTAATTACTTGCAATTTGTGTGAGAAGAGATGCAGTCTTCATTTACTTGGACACGTTAATGGCTACTGATTTTTAAAATTAAATAGAAACCAGAATAGCACAGTGCATGTGGATAGGAGAGAAGAGAAAGAAATTGAATTCTTTTAAGCAGATATCCAGTTCTGTACCCAGGATAATCCTCAGTGAATGACTCACCAGATCTCTCCTACATTTGTGTGAAAAGTTTCAGTCTTCATAATGTTACATCAGCCTGAACATACAAATTAATATGGTCAGTGCCTACAATAATGACAATGAAGTGTTACAGTGCAACGACATCATCTGATACAACATAAGTTGATCAGTTTTGAACTTCCATGGAGAAGACCCAAGAAGAGAGGGATAGTCTCTCACTGTCTACAAAATGCTGTGTACAGCAGCAACAACTCACTAGAGACAATGATTCAGCAACTACTCACTGCAGCTGCAATTTCTACCAGAGAGGTAAGCACCTCCTATAATTTCCTTTATTTGTTGTACAGTGGTCCAAGCAGCATACCACTTTGTGGTTCTGACATACTGAGTTTAGTATTAAAAACCACAATGATATATTGATAATAGCATTCATTGTAGAAGCTGATCATATAGAATGTTAGCACTTGGGGATGAAACAATGATATCGTGAGTGCTTCTGTGGATACAGTGGGCAAATCTAGACACTTACTTCTACTACATCATCAGAGATTACTTTACACAGTTGCAGCAAAACAGGAACTTTCATCACTGTCCAGAAAAGACTGAATGGAGAAAGTTTGACCAGCACACGTTTGAAGGGATCATTAAACCTTTTCTCTACCTTGCTGTGCTGCAGTTATTCGAGGTAAAAACAGGCAAGGCAGAGATAGAAAAAGTAGCAAATATACAACATTGGTGCTTGAGTTGTGAGCATCACGGATATGACATTTTATCAGTACACTCTAACTAGTGGAATCCCTGTCTTCCTGTGTCTCTTCAGTGTCTTTGAGCTTTGCCAAATTACCTAGACATGACAAAGGCAGGGGATAGAAGAGAAGGGAGAGGATTTCTCCATGTGTAATAAAGAAGTACCCTCTGTTATGCTACTGATATGAAGGCATGTGGATCAGTATCGGAACAGAGCCCCATTAACCCCCTAGTGAAAAACAGGTTCAGCTTTTAGATATTACGCTAAGTGACTCAGCTCAATATGACTCCAAATAATGGTGCTGCTCTGACATATCAAGGTAAAAAAATTATCATCATTTTAGGTTATAATACTTTAATATTTTACATTAGACTGCAAAAATGCTTTTATGCTCTCAACATCCACCGGTAAAAGTATTGTGCTATTTAAAGATCATTTAGTTATTTTCTGAATAATGTCATTTAGTTATTTGAGGTGGCATAAAAATTCTAATAACCCATCTTCTTTGGCATACGTGAATATGTCACACTTCTTTTTGCTTCTAAGTTGTGCTTTGCTTCTGAGTTAGCCTCAACCTAAAATGAATCAGCCTACCCCTACTGGAAATCTGTGCAATTTCTCTACTAGAAATCTCTTCCTTCACATTTATTCAGTGTGCTGGTATTCTGAAATCCAAGGCAATGTAACATGACTCACCTTCAGCTATCAGTCATTTCACTTTCTGAATTTTGATGTTATGTATTAGAAATTTACACCTGACATCTGATTTAATCATAATTCTTATATTATTTATAACTGATATTTTCCATTTTCATTCATAAACTACCAATACTTATTAGAGATGTTAGCTAGCCTCTCACATTGCAGTTATTACTGAAAACCACTGATGTCAAAAGTTACTAATTTTTATTTGTAAAAGCCAAATCATTCATATATTGAACGTATTTAGACTGCAGGAGTACTCATAAGATATCCTCACCACTAGGCAATCCTGCTCTTTCTTTTATACGAATGTTCAGCTTTTGGCATTGTAATGGAGAACAGTCTGTTCAGTTCTAAAACTGTTACAGTGTGTAAGTACCTTTTACTCTCATTTTGTCTGTTTGTTGAACAGTGATCTTTAAATGCAAAAAAACCCAACCCAACCCAAACCAACCAACCAACAAAGCAAACCCAAACCCAAACCCAAACCCAAACCCAAACCCAAACCCAAAAACTACTTGGATTTCCTGATCATGACTTAAATGGCATATAAAAGAATATACACACCTATTTCATTTTCTTGTCCTGTATCCTGTATCCTGTCTCCTGTTAAAATAAATGACACTCCTTCTCCACCTGCATAGTTTTAGGGGCACGCTAGATTTTTCTCCCCAGTTTCCATAGTAAATATTCTTGTGCAAGTAAGTCTTACACTCTCAAAATTTTGTCACATATCAGTAAATTATTAACATTAGCAAAATTACAGCTTGCTGACATTGTTTGAAATTTCTGACTTTTCAGATAATATTTTCTCTTCTCTTCTCTCTCATCTTTTATGAAAGTTTGTTTCTTCATGATTTTATGCTTTCAGAATTATACAAATTATTGCTGTATTTATCTTTTTATCCATATTTTTCATGCATGCTTTTTGCTTGGTTTCAAACTGACTGCTGCAACACTGCTTCTGGTAAGAGGATCTTTCACATTAATTCATTATAGTCTGAATCTTTCCTTCAGCTTCTGAACATATAGATTATATATATATATATATATATATTTTTTAATTCAATTTGTTTTGGATGGTCTTTTTTGCAAATTTTATTTAGCTATTTCAGTGTATTTTTCAGGGTTTAATTTGCTCTACAGCCTTTTATTCTCATACTGCTTCTATCTAAATTATAACAATACAGGACTCCCAAAAGCATCTCTAAGTGCTGTATTAATTATTAATTGGTTTAGGTACATCAGCATATTTCTGTAATGTGTGACATTTTAATGAAGAAGAGATTACAATATTATTAATTTTTAGACGATCTTGAAAAGAAAGCCTAGTAATGGTTACTAAATGAAAGTAATTGTTTCCTATAGGATTCAAACAAAAGCTTATTGTCTCACTCTAAGAATGTATATATTTTCTTTACGCACAACTTTTTTACACTTACTCTTATAAAGATAAATTTGCAATATCTGTTCTTTAATTTCACATCTCTTCAATCTCTCTCAAACCTTACCATTTCTTAACATGTCTAACTGCATACACTTTCATCAGTTGTGATATACTTTATAACCCTAGCAGCAATGGCTTAATATAGGAAAAACTTTCAGAATCATATTGAAGTTACTCCTGTGTGTCCAGTTGGCCAAGAAGGCTGACAGCATCTTCACTTGTATTAGAAATTTTTTGGCCAGCAGCAGTGGTGAGGATGCACCTCAAATACTGTGTTCACTTTTGCATGATTTTACTGCACTCTTGTTACCTTTTGCTAAACTATTTCACAAAAAAAATTTTACATTGCTTGTAGAATCACAGAACTGTTTTGATCAGGTGAGACCTTTCAGATCATCACTTCCAACTGTTAACACAGGACCACCAAGTCTATCACTAAATCATGTCCCTAAGCACCACATCTGCATGTCTTTTAAATAGCTGTTCCAATGCTTGAAAAACCTCACTGTGGAGAAATTTTTCCCAATACCCAATCTAAACCTTCCCTGGCACAACTTAAAGCTTTTTCCTCTTGTCTTGTTACTTGTGAGAAAATACACTTTAGTAGTAAACATCACTTCAGATGAACTGAAGTGCTTTAGGAAAATATCATATGCTTCTATACAAGGAGACTCCTGTTGTGAAGATAGCTCCACAGGACGTTATATCTGTACATGAAATCCCTTAATGCTAACTACATCATTTAATAAGTATTCCAACATTAATGCACTGGGTAAAATGGCATTTTATAGAATAACTGAGTCAGCCTACTGATTTATCACAGGTTTATCACAGTTCCCGCAAAGCTTTCAGAGAAATAATACTAATTCATGCAGAAAATACTAGCCATGCTCAAACAAGAGTAAGAAACTGAATCAAACACAAACCTTTCAGTGTTCTGAACATTTACTTCTTATCTGAGCATTGAAGTTTGTCTGGTGGCTTAAATCGTTCTCTGTTTTGAGGCTCCTCATAGAGAACTGTCTCATTATCATTGAATCAACTAGGTTGGAAGAGACCTCCAAGATCATTCAGTCCAACCTATCACCCAGCCCTACCCAATCAACTAGACCACAGCACTAAGTGCCTCATCTAGTCTTTTCTTGAAGATCTCCGTAGGCGGCAACTCTACCACCTCCCTGGGCAGCCAATTCCAATGGCAAATCACTCTCTCTGTGAATAACTTCTTCCTTATATCCAGCCTGAACCTCCCCTGGCACAACTTATCAATGGTAACAGGGCAAAAAGTAAGTTGCACTCTGTGTTTTCATTTTCATTCTCAACACACTGAGCTTCAAGATTTGGGATTGATGCAAAGTATTAGACAAAAATATTTGCTTTTCAAGTCTCTGCGTAGTCTGTTTTTCCTCCACTCATACACAGTATGATAAGGTTCTCATGCATTCTCAGTGTTGAGTTCTTTCTGAAAGAACAATCAGTAAATGTATTGCTTATTGTATTTGCAACTGAGAAAAAGAACAAGCTTTACAGTGGTAATTTACAATTAACAGTGACTGGTAGAAACTAGACTCTGCATGTAAAGGGACCTTGCTTGGCACAAAAACTTTATGATTTATAAAGTATATATTAATTATCTCCATTACAAAATACTTGCATTACAGATGACACACTGTTTTCAAAGAATCACAGACTGGTTTGGATTGGAATGGACTTTAAAGATCATCTAATTCCAACCCCCCAACCATGGGATACCTTCCACTAGACCAGGTTGCTGAAGAACCCATCCAACCCATCCTTGAACCTTTTCAGGGAGGGGGCACCCACAACTTCCCTGGGTAACCTCTTCTGTTTTCTCACCATCCTTGCTGTAAAGAGTTTCTTCCTAATATCCAGTCTAAGTCTACCCCATTCCAGGTAAAGCCATTCCCCCTTGTCCTGACACAAGCCCTTGTAAAAGTCCTTCCCCAGTTTTCTTGTAGTTCCCCTTCAGGTACTGAACGGCAACTGTAAGGTCTCCCTAGAGCCTTCTCTTCTTCAGACTGAATAGCCATGACTCTGATAGCTTGTCCTCATATGGGAGGTGTTGTGGCACTCTCATCCTCTCTGTGGCTCTCCTCTGAACCTGCTTCAAGTTTCAGTCAGCCCTGAACGGGTAAGGAAGTTGGAGTAGGTGATCATTGCAGGACTCTTCTAAGTGAAATATTCTATTCAAATATATTCCTCTGTAATTCTAGGATTCAAGAGGAACAAAACTGACATCACTTAACTGGATGAGGTGCCGCATCAGAGAACCCTGTGATGTCTCTGGGGAACATCAGTGATGACATTAACCTCACTGCTTTTGAGTAGCTGCAGGCTCTGTCCCGTCCAGAGCTCTGCGAGGTGTGCACTTGTCTTCAAGCTGTGGCAGGATGTGGGCCTACACTAGCAGTGCTGCATTTGGGTAGAGCCTTGGCCAGGCCAAGGCTGCAGGTCCCACGTGTCACTGTGCTGGGTCCTTGACCACAAGGGAGGTGCTGGCACCCTTGGCACCAATGCCCTCCAGCCAGTTCACCTCCTGAAGGTGCTCTGTGCTAGCTCGAGTCATGCTGGCTCTGAGAAGAGTCAAATGACAGGCAGGTGTGGAGGCAGCCCTCAGGGCTGGGTGATAATTTTGCAGCCTGCAAGCAGTTGCTTGGGGAGGGTCTTAGCTTCCCTCTTCCACTGCCTTTGAACTCCTGGCATTAGAAAAGCTCAGATACTTTGCACCTCTCTCTTGGCAGAACATGGCATGGGGCACTGCAGAGCTCAGGAGTGGAGCAACTCTGCTGCCAGGGCCAGCACCAGCCAGGTGGAGAAGGCAAGATGGTGGGAGACAACAGGAGACAGTCTGTGCCCCACTTGACTGGGGAAGGTGAATAGCAGCCTATGTCAACACCTACTGCCACTACTTATGCTTCGTCTCCAGCCGGCTGTTGCCTGCCATGACAGCTGCCTGCCCACTCTGCAAGCAGCCTTTCCATTGTGTCCTGCACAAGGTGAGGGTGGACAACGACTACCAAAACCATGTGGTTGCTTTGTATTCCCAGTGGCAGAAGATTGCAGCCAAGGAATGGGTGCACAGCAGATCTCCTGAAGTGGCACTACCCCCACACTGGGGGCCTGCCAACACTGGTCCCACTGCTGGGAAAAAGGGGCTTACAGGAAGGCACCAAGCGGCATGAGGCACCATAGCTCTATGGCACTCCAAAACCACTGTGCAGCAGGCTTCAGGGCAGAGCCCAGACATGCCATCTGTCTTTTACATCAATATGGTGGTGTTGTAGCTTCTGTACATCAAATACGCTGAACAGAGGCTCCAGTAAACATTTGGACACCTCCGAAAACCAGCAATGGACTCTCCAAGCCCTCTGCCAGGCTGAGGGTCTCAGAGGCCTGAAGGGTAGTCAACACAACCAGGACAGCTTTACCAAACAACAAAATACATTAAAAAACCAAGACACTCAGTAATTAATTTCAACCAATCTTTAGAGTGTTTTGCATACATTTTTTACATCTTTACTTCTTTTGTCTTCCTTTTCCTGCTTTCTGAGTTTCTACTAATTATCAGTTTTATTGTCACCTTTTTATCCTGAAGTCTTAACACTTGCAGCGAGTATGCACATGTGAAAACCAAACTCCTGAATTACACTTTCCTAACCCAAATTTTCTTTTTGAAAGGCATCCATCAAAGCTGAAAGTGGTGCAACTTGCATGAGGCACATTTCTTTCAAATACTGTTTTCAAGGTAATTCATAAAATGGCACTGAACTTCCACTTAATAAATTCTGTTTGAGCAAGTTCAGTGACAGACTGATTCAGTTTTTGTGTAGTATGTCCAGCACAATTGCTTTTAAACACAGAAAACTAAGCACTACATTTATAATTTTTATTTATTTATTCATTCATTCATTAAAATACACTCAGATTTCCAATTATAGTTATGACTTTGCTGACCAAAACATTACAAACAGCCACTTCATGCAGAATTAGCAAGGTAAATAAATAGATATATATATTAAAATAATATATCACACAGCACAATTTATGCCCTTTACATAATTTAATAATCTAACAAATGCAGCAATAAACCCCCCCACACCCCAATAAGTAGAGGTATATTTAATACTTTCAGTAACTAATGTCTCTTCTCCTAGAAAAAGAGAACTTGCAGAAGTAGGATGTGAAGAAACCTATTAAACAGCAATTTACCTCTAATACATGAATGCAGTGCTTCCTTCAAGACTTGTTCTGTTTTCTTCATTCTAATAGGACCTTCACCTCGAGTTCAAAGACAGAAGGCTCACTGATCCAGCTGAAGGCCAGAGGAAGCCAGGCTTGAATACCCACAAATGAGTGCAAAATGCATCCATCCATGTTCTCAATGACATGTTTGAGCAAAGCTGCTGCTCAAATTTCTTTCACATTCTGAGTCATGAATTAAAAAGAAACAGCAGACAGTTGCCACAAAGGCTGAACAGAGACAGAAGTAGAAGGCCTTCTTATTTTAATTTTCTCTGAATACAGGTTTTCTTTGCCAAATGTTATTAGAATACAAAGAAAGGTGCAAGTCCTTGACTTCTACACAGCTTGAACTGAAAAGAACTGTGGTACATCTTCACAGTAAATGCCTTTATTTTCTGCTTCTCTGCCAAAATAGTAGGCACTTCTGCCAGTTCATTTTCTAAGTATGTTTTCCTGAGCCCTTGCTTCTTTGCAATTGTACGACTTCAAGAACAGAAAAGCCTATTGTCCCTTACGCAAGAAACCCAGAGTACAGGCGATATAAAATAATGTGAAGATAAATGCTTACCACAATGCTTTTAGATTCCATTGCTGGGAACAGGTGTTTTTTCTTTCTGCACAAAGGCTATGTATTCTCCCACAAAATAACACCACTTGCAAAATGATACATCTAAGTATACACATATAGGTCCTGCAAATTCAAGGCTGAATTTACATTGTTTTGAAGATTTCTTTAATTGTTCCTCCTTTTATGGCTTGACGTTACAAAAGCGTATTTACAGCTTTATCTTCCTATGCTTCCTGAGTATCAGAAGAGTTGACATTGAAATTTCCTCCTCCTCAATTCCAGAGCTACATAGACAATAGTTTTCAAATAAACAATTGCCTTCAAAAAAAGCTTTTTTCAAAGGTCATTGCCCTTACAATAGGAAAAGTGCATAGTTGTACAAACATAAAATATACTTGTCTATATAAAAAATTTCAGAAGTAACATTTGCACAATATTAGGCTCTGTTCTAGACTAGTTTTTAAACCAGTATGGTTAGAATTGTGGATATTGTCAAGGGTAGCATAGAATACTAAATGCACTGATGTGAGAAAAGGGGTCCAAAACACTTCTAAAATGGAATTCTACTACATGGGACCCAATCCTAGAAGAACTGAGTGCAGTTCAAGGCAGTTGCACTCAGTGGAAGACAGCCAAGTGGATATTGGAAACAAAATCACTACAATGGATTAGTTACATCCAAGATAGTACTGAGATTTTATGTATGCCGAATAAAGCATTAATTCAGATGTAGCACAAATTTCAGAGAAGGATAAAGTAATGAAATCAGTGGGCCAAATTAATCTCTAGAGTTATGTATCTGACGTCAAGTGAGCAAAGAAAATCTTGTTTGCAATTTCAAAGTGAATTGTGCCAGCTGAATCTGCACAACACACCTGACAAAATCAACAAATTTATGCTTCCCTTTCTCAAACACATCCATGGAAGAACATGTCTCTCCAAAGTGGTGTATTGGAGAACACCCATTCACAGTTCCCCACTGAAAAGTCAGAAGATTGCTCCTTCCTTAGTATTCACACTGATTCTGCAGACTTGTAGGCGGTGGGTTGTTTTTTTTTTTTTCTTTTCTTGTTAAAACAGCTGCTAAGAATCCACACTTTCTGCTTCTTCAGAGAAAACGGTCTGTTCCAGCAGTCCACAATAAATATTTGGCCACAATGACAAGAGTTGAATTTAGCTTCTGTTACTCTCTTCAAAAGAATTAGTATTAACAACTTATAGAATTCATACTGTGATCCATGTAGTTTGATTATATTAATTTACATTAATTTTACTTACTATAGAAAACTAGGGGTGAAGAATGCAGGTTGAAAACAGGGGTGTTGGGCAGTGGTTGACTGCTTTTTAGAATTACTGATTTATTTCTCAGAGAAGTGATGTGGTGTGAACTCACCACTCCTTGGTCTTCAAATAATATGCACTGATGCAGCATCATATAGTAAGGTAACAAGTTGTTGAAATTATTGTTCCTATTTCAGAAGCTGAAGAGGGAAAACTGAAGCACCCCTCTGCAAACTTGGAAAAATGGAGCTAACTGAAATTCACACTTCACCCTAATGAGTTAAAAGTAACCAGTGTCTTTACAAAGCAAGGATTGTATAAGAAGGAGTTTGCAAGGGGAAGGGGGGAACCGGACCGTTCCCCGTTCTATATGCATAAATAACAAAGGATCTGTGAAGTACCTTATCTTAAACATCACTGTAAATCAGTGGGTGTCTGTCTGAGGATGACAAGACACTGAATACAGAGTAAACTTCTGAAGTTTTAGGCCGGAGTACAGGATTAATAGACTACTGAATATTAACTTCTCCACCCAGATAAGTGAGGAACTTAATATAGTATAGTATAGTATAGTATAGTATAGTATAGTATAGTATAGTATAGTATAGTATAGTATAGTATAGTATCGTATCATATCATATTGTATCGTATTGTATTGTATTGTATTGTATTGTATCGTATCAGTCAGGGTTGGAAGGGACCACAAGGATCATCCAGTTCCAACCCCTCTGCCATGGGCAGGGACACCCCACACTAGATCAGGCTGGCCAGAGCCTCGTCCAGCCTGGTCTTAAACACCCCCAGGGATGGCACCCCAACCACCTCCCTGGACAACACATTCCAGGGCTTATCCACTCTCATGGTGAAGAACTTCCTCCCCACCTCCAGCTTCATTCCATTCTCCCTAGCCCTATCACTACCTGAGATCCTGAGAAGTCCCTCCCCAGCCTTCCTATAGGCCCCCTTCAGATACTGGAAGGCCACAATTAGGTCACCTCGGAGCCTTCACTTCTCCAGACTGAACAGCCCCAACTCCTTCAGTCTGTCCTCATGGAAGAGCTGCTCCAGCCCTCTGATCATCCTCGTGGCCCTTCTCTGGACACGTTCCAGCACATCCATATCCCTCTTGTAATAGGGGCTCCAGAAGTGGATGCAGTACTCCAGGTGGGGTCTCACCAGAGCTGAGTAGAGGGGGAGAATCACCTCCCTCGACCTGCTGGCCACACTTCTCTTGATGTAGCCCAGGATCTGATTGGCTTTGCGGGCTGCAAGTGCACATTGAGAGCTCATGTTGAGCTTCTCATCCACCAGCACCCCCAAGTCTCTCTCCTCAGGGCTGCTTTCCAGCCAGTCACTGCCCAGCCTGGATTTGTGCCTGGGGTTGCCTCAACCCAGATGCAGGACCCTGCACTTGGTCTTGTTGAACCTCATGAGGTTGGCTTGTGCCCACCTCTCCAGCCTGTCAAGGTCCCTCTGGATGGCCTCCCTTCCCCTCTAGCATGTCTGCTGCACCACACAGCTTGGTGTCATCAGCAAACTTGCTGAGGGTGCACTCAATGCCACTGTCCATGTCACTGACAAAGATGTTGAACAAGACAGGTCCCAGGACTGATCCCTGAGGGACTCCGCTTGTCACTGGCCTCCACTGGGATATGGACCTATTGACAGCCACTCTCTGCATACAGCCATCAAGCCGGTTCTTTAGAGGGCAGGGGAAGGGGTGGTTGCATGTGAAATGGGACATGTAGTAGGCATTTTGGGAAAGACTGTAAAACCAGAGTACTTTAGCCAATGGGGAAAGGGAGAGGGAAATTTGATTCTGGGAATTTAGGATGAAAAGGGAGCTACATCTCCCAAGAATTTGAGAGACCCCACAAGGAATTGTCCTGTGTACTCTCCCTTTATTCAAATAAAGCTTTACTAAACTCCTCTGTCTCTGTTGGGAACAGGAACTTCTAAATTGAAGAATTTTTTTTTCCTTACAACCCTTTACATCAACTCTTCCTGATTAAGGTCTTCTGTGATATTATCTTGACTTCATCCCATGAAAGTGAAATACATGCTCTTGGAATCACAGCTAGTAAATTTTCTTTATCAACATCCAAATTAAATAATGCAAACAAGTTTATGTTGTATTTGTACATATCTGTAATTCTAGTGGGAATAGCATCTGGCCATAGAGGTAATTGAATGCAGAGTTTATCTCTTAATGATTCCTGCTACTAAATAAGCTACTGCACAGGAAATTCCTAGCAGAAAAATCTTTCTTTATAAGATGAGCTGTACACCATGTCTCTCCTGGTAAGTCATAACAAGCATATTCAACAACCTTTTCCTAAACATATGGTATTATAAAATGTTCCGGTTCCACACAGTTGTGTTAGCGAAAGACCATTGTCCTGGAAGAGGCATTAACGGGACGACAGCTAAGTCTGTTTTGAGCCACAGCCCCTTTCTTCTCTCTCTCTGTTGCAGGGTCTGGATTAGGTTGAGGAGCCTAACAGGCAGGTGCCATTAAGGCTGTCTGGAGGGGGGTGGAAGCCAAACCCAATCCCTGAGCCTCATGTTTCAGAGAGGTTACTGCATGTGTCAGATGCCATGAGAGAAGGCGTGTGCAGTTTACTCGCCACATAAACATTTTGAACTGATTGGTGGGGTTTGAATGGCTAATGTGCCATTGGGCTGTTCAGTCTTCAAAAAGGGAATTTATAGGGGAAGACCTCCTATACTTCTTGCTTGTTACACTCATAGCATGCATGCTCGTCACTCTCTTATCTCTCTTGCCCATTGATGGGATTCAAGGCAGCGACAAGCACCCTACCTGCTTTATCTTCAAGGCAATTAGTTTCTTTTGTTTTAGCGGCATAGTGCACGAGTTGGCCTCCACTACAGCAGTGTGCTCTCTCATTTTCTCTGATTTTTGGATACTGCCCTTTGGACTATAACAATGAACTCAAGATATCTCTTCATCCAGCAAAGGTGGAAGAGGAGGACACAGTCTCAGGCTGCGCCAGGGGAAGTTCAGGCTGGAGGTCAGGAGGAAGTTTTACACAGAGAGAGTGATTGCCCATTGGAATGGACTGCCCGGGGAGGTGGTTGAGTCGCCGTCACTGGAGGTGTTCAGGAGGAGACTTGACAGGGTGCTTGGTTACATGGGTTAGTTAATTGGGTGGTGTTGGGTGATAGGTTGGACGTGATGATCTTGAAGGTCTCTTCCAACCTGGTTTATTCTATTCTATTCTATTCTATTCTATTCTATTCTATTCTATTCTATTCTATTCTATTCTATTCTATTCTATTCTATTGGTTTCAGTAGTCAGCAGCTCGTCAGTTTGTGAGTAAATTACGCTATCTTACCTGGTCTGACGTTTATAGCTGGTGGCCCGTAGGTTAGCTCTGTTGTGAACTCAACAGTGGTTCATCTACACCACCCGAGGCAGTATTGCTGTTTGGTTTCATGCTCACAGGGAGATTCCAGATTGTTCCTCTGTATTCCAAGTTATGATTGTTCTAGACTGTTATTCTACTGTTTATTAGCCTTCTACCTTGTGCAAGCAATTTGTTATTGACTGGGCAAATGAACCTGAATAAAATTGGCTTAGGAAAACAATTTTTGCTATTTAATAAATAATATTAATATTTTATCATATTTCTGGCCAAAAGAAATTATATAACTAAAACTATCATGGATCAACATAATGAGCAGCATGTGAGTGCTTATTATGCTTTGTATTCTTATTATGGTAAACTAGATGTACCTAAACGCTTATTTATACAGTGCTCTGCTTCATTTCCTATTAATTTCCTGATAACATCTAACATCTGTTTTCTGTTAACCAGTACTGAACAGTGTGGCTATGTTTCCATGGAATCTTAACACTACAGTCACCTGAGTGGTAAGGATGAGTTCAGAGCTCTTGATATATGTGTAAATTTAGAAAGTTTTCTTTGACAATCACTACTTTAGATTTTTCTGTATGTCTATTCAGCTGAAAATTCATAAATGTATGGAATTATAAAATGTTCCATTTCCACAAAACTATATTGTTGAAATATCATGGATAACTCACATGAACAGCATGCTTTGTATTCTTACTATAGTAACTATTTGATTTGTAACACTTTGTACGTATTAGCTTTTCATTTTTCTCCTACCAATGTATATGCTATTGGAAGTAATCTTCAATTTCTGCATTCTTTTTCTCTTTCTGTACCCCTACAAGTTAAGCAAGCTGCTTATATGTTCTCCTGTTACCGTAGTGTCGCACTTTCAAACCAGAAAATACTGATTTTCAAAATTCCGTTGTGTAGTATGAATCTTTGATCATCCCCATATTAGAAACAGGGAATGGAGGGAGGAAAATAGCAACTATGGCTTTCAAAGGGCATAAGTATGAGACAAAGACTTCTGAAATTCTAGAGACATTTAGTGGAGTAGAAGCACATACTTATGAACAATTTCAATAGGCAGATTCTTCTTCTTACCTAGACCATAAAGAAAGTATTTAGAAATGTGAAAGTCAAAGTCATAGACTAATGACTGGAATAATGTTGCCATATATTGGAAATACTGTCTTTTCAAGAAGAAGCACTTCCAAAAAGAAATGGATCTTGTGTAATGGATCCATTTCTAACAACAGCAGTAGCAAAGCTGAGGGAAAACCCAAACTCAGCCAAGTCTCTTGCCTTCATGGAACATTAGATTAAGACAAATGAACAGTCCTTCACAAGTAACAAGTTCTTATCAAGTGTTTAGTTGTCACCATAAATAAATCCATTAGGACAATTATAAAAGATCTAAAGGCTGCTTAGAATTACAGAAGATACATGAATGTCGTTTAAATTATCTGAATGCATTACTCTCTACATCTATCTGTATTTCAGCAGAGCAGCACCATTGTACACAAACTTCCTGCACAAGCAATAAATTAACTTTCTACAGAATCACACAATGGCAGGGGTTGCAAGGGACCCCTGAGGATCATACAGTCCGGTTCTCCCTGCTAAAGCAGGTTTGCCTACATCAGGTGGCACAGGAATGCATCCAGGCAGGTTTTGAAAGTCTTCAGAGAAAGAGACTGAACAACATCTCTGAACAGCCTGCTCCAGTGCTTTGCCACCTTCAAAGTAAAAAAGTTCTTCTTTATGTTTAGATGAGATTTCATGTGTTCTAGTTTGTGCCCGTTGCCCCTTCTCCTATTACTGGGCACCACCAAAAAGAGTCTGTCTCATGTTCTTGGTCCCCACCTTTTAGATATTGTTAAGCACTGATAAGACCCCCTCTCAGTCATCTCTACTCCAGGCTAGGGAGCCCCAGGTCTCAGCTTCTCCTCATCAGAAAGATATTCCAGTCCCCTAATCATCTTTGTGGCACTCCATTGGACTCTCTTCAATATTTGCCTGTCTATCTTGACCTGGAGAGTCCCTGAAGAGAGCATATTTCAGACATGCCCTCACTAAAGCATAGTGGATGGGGAGGAGAACCTCCCTTGATCACCTGGCTACAATCTTCCTAACGTACCACAGAATAACACTGGCCTCTGCCACAAGATTATACTGCTGGCTCATGGTAAACCTGTTGTCCTCCAAGACCCTCATGTACTTCTCCACAGACCTGCTTTCTGGCAGGGAAATATATGAAGGATGAAACCTTGGAGAAACATCCCTTTCATTGAATTTCTGTTTATTTTTAAATAAAATCTTAATTCAGATTTAAAAGTTTTTTATACACTTATCTCTGTCAGCTTTAATAAATAGCTCTGTATATTCTGGAGAGAAATAGTTCAACCTGTTTCTTCAAGGTTCTTGTATTCAATTTCCCTCTAAGCTGCAATGTCTTCCTCAATATAACTCCTGTCTGCTAAATTATAGATGGTTTGGCTTTACAATTGACCACAACTGGATTAGTAACTTACCATCAGACAGAGAGACAGAATTTGAATACAGTCATGGAAAAAGAACAGTTTATGAAAATAATAACAGCACACTCTGGATTCACAGGATTTTGTTTAACTGATAGGATTTCTGATTTTGGTGTTCTTGTAAGTGTAGCTCTAGACTTGACTATGTAGAGCACAATGTAAGCCTAGATTCCGGTCACGTGGCAGGCTCCTTATGGTAGGAATAAATACCTTTGATTGCTTTCAAGTACTAATTCCTAAGATAATGTTCTTATACATTACATAAGAATAGAATGCATCTGTAGAGAATTGTGCTAAATTGAGCTTAGAAATAATGCAATATCCATTATCCACACTGTGTTAAAGACATAAAACTTTTTCTTTTGAATAAAGAGTGTTTCTCCAGTGGTAAGAATACTAAGTAACACTATCAAGTTATAGACTGCTTAATAGATGTATGCTTAATGAAAGTGTATGCTTTCCTCATGAAGCAGAACTGCCTGCCTTGAGCACTGTGATATAAAAAAACAAATTAAACTTCCTGCTGAAATGTTTACATCTGGCTGAAGCTTGTGCCTGGAATCTGTTGTACCATAAATCTTCATAGCACAGACTATTACAGTGAAAAATCTCCCAATTTTAAAAATTATTCCAGTAAACAAGCGTAGCCATGAACAAACAGAATTAATTCACAAGATGAAATCATAAGTATGCATAGATCGTTTGTCACACCTTTTTGTCAAGGAGATCCTCTTGTGCTTCTGACACAACACATGCAAAAAGGCCATGACCCCCTCCTAATATCATCAGGAAATCCTACAAATTATTCAAAACAATTCTGACACATAGATAACTTATTCTGCACTGCATGACTATAAGCCAAACTTTTTGTTAAATCAATCTCAGAAGTGTTTATAAACACTGTATCCTGGCATTTCCCTTATTTGGATAAATAATTGCAGGAAGGTTCTAGGAGAACTTGCCAATCTGATCTCTCAGGTAAACTGTTCTCCATGGTCAGTAGACACAGGGACTATGAAATTTCTAACTGCCTTTTGCCTTCAAAGCATCAAGTGAATTCAATTAATTTGTGTTTTACAGAAACAATTACTTTAGGATTAATATTTGGTTATAATTATGGCTAGGTTGAAAGGAGGTGGAATTTTTGCCATTGCCTTCAATAGGAAGGCTTTCAATGATGCAATGTACATAGCACATGCTAGGTTATGGATCTTATATTTGCTAGCCAGTGTAGAGATTAGGAAAATATTAATTAGTTTACTGGACTTATTCTTTAATTATTCATTGCAAACTGGTAAATGATTATCAGGAAGTCCTGCAGTTTAATTTTGGATATAGGATTTACTCCTGATCTAGTAAATATTACTAGATGTTAGTGTTTATGTCAGCCTTTCCCTGACTAAAGGAGGAGAATCCTTGCCCCTGAAGTGCCCCTACATTACAGATATATTGCCCTGTGGATGGAGAATGAAGAGAGAGGGAGTAACAGGCAAACCATGAAAGGCTAGCCATGCAAAGTTGGTCCAAACAATCATCCACATCAAACCCAAGTACTACTGGAAACACACATAGGATGTTAGTAATTGAAGAGTCCTTGTTGAGAGGCACCACAGCACCCATTTGTCACCCATGTAGTATCTCTAGAGGTGTTTGCTGTGTGCCAGGAGCTCACATCTGTGATGTCATAGAGAGACTGCTGAGCCTAGTGAAGCCTGTGGACTGTCATTTGTTCGTACTATTCCAAGCAGGATCAAATGGTGCTTCAATGCTGTGACTGTGAAATATCAAGAGATTTTATGTCCCTCAGAAATATGCTGAAAGGAGTGGGAATACAGCTGGTATTCTCTACCCTCCCAGTCACAGAAGGAGATTTGAGAAACAGGAGATAAATTGAAGAAGTGAATGATAGGCTAATAACATGCCATGCTCAAGGGCTTGGCTTCTACAATCTTTGGCATATCTTTGATAAACTGAGCTTCTTGACAGCTGGGCTCATCTGACCAAGTGTGAGAGTATTCTGGGCAAAAAGATGTCTGGACTTATAAACAGAACTATAAATTAGATTTAATGGAGGAAGTGGATGGTGTTCTGAATCAAGAAGATCCAGAGACTGCTGAAGCATTAGGAAGCAACAGGGAAGCAGTGAACCCCCTGTGAGCTGCCTCAAGAGTGAGTCATCTGGCCCCACAAATTATGACAGTCTCCATTAAGAAAAAAAGGAGAGTAGTCATTGCAGATGATTCTCTTCTGAGGGGAACAGAGGGCCCAATCTCACAACCAGAACACAGGGAACCCAGCCTGGTACCTGGGTTAGCAATGTTACTAGGAAACTCATGGTTTCTTACCGCTTTCTGACTGTTACCTGCTGTTGGTGCTGAAGGTTGGCAGTAATGAGGTTGCAGAGAAAAGTCCAAAAGTGATTGAGAGGAATGTCAGTACACTGGGGTGACTAGTTGAAGATTTAGGAACACAGGTAGTGTTTTCCTCAAATCCTTCACTGGCAGGGAAGAATGCTGAAAGGAGCGAGAAAACACACCTGATTAACAGTTGACTCAGAGTGTAGTGCCATCTGTGGAATTTTGGTTTCTTTGATCATGGAGAATTTTAAGTGGCACCAGGCCTGCTGAAAACTGATGAAGTGCTTCCATCTCAAAGGGGAAAAGGGATTCTCACCCATGAATTGGTGGGACTTGTGAAGAGGGTTTTAAACTGCTTGAGGTTGAAGAGGATAAAACCAGGCTCACTAGAGATGAGCCTAGTGGTGTCATATAAGTGTTGGCAATGAAATCAATAACCCAGCTCCAATGCATCTACACCAATGCATGCAACATGGGCAACAAACATGAAGAGATGGAAGCCATTGTGCAGCAGGATATCTATGACTTAGTTGCCATTACTGAAACATGGTGGGATGACTCTTATGGCTGGAGTACTACAATGGATGGCTAATAATTTTATTGAGAAAGAGAGGCCAGCAAGGTAAGGTGGTGGAATTGCAAGGTAGCTGATAGCCTAACTTAAGTTCCTCTATACCTACATATGCAGCAGTAGGAAATAAACAGGAGGAGCCATCTATGTTAAGAAATTAATAGGGAGCCAAGAGATGTTCCTAAAGAATAGCCATAAGCAAGTCAAAAGCTTAAGAGTAGGAGACCAAGGCAACAAGGAGGTGGGGCTCTTTAGCTTAGAGAAGAGGAGACTGAGAGGTGACCTCATCAGTGTTTACAAATATGCAATGGGTGAGTGCTGAGGGGATAGAGCCAAGCTCTTCTCACTGATGCTCAATGACAGGACAAGGGGCAATGGGTAGAAGTTGAGGCATAGGAAGTTTCATGTAATTATGAGGAAAAAAAATTTCACTGTGAGGGTGACAGAACACTGGAACAGGCTGCCTAGGGAGGTGGTAGAGTCTCATTCTCTGGAGATATTCAAAGGTTGCCTGGATGCATTCCTGTGCAATCTGGTGTAGGTGATCCTGCTCTGGCAGGGGGGTTGGACTAGATGATCTCTCAAGGTCCCTTCCAGCCCCTGAAATTCTGTGATTCTGTGATAAATGCAAACCTCTTTAAATTTTAAAATAATTGTATTTGTTAAATGCTTGTATGCATGAGCATTATAGAATAGCAGGCACAACATTGTGAATCTTTTGTAGAACTCATGCTTTTTTGAGTGTTATCGCGAGTGCTATGTTACTATTCAGTTGTTTAGTAAAACAGTGCTTCTGGGACTGTGGGTGGGAGGCTAGGGTCTATGTGTCCATCTCACATAGTTCTGTTCACCTGAAGTTACCCTGCAACATTTCACTTTGGAGACCATATTTTAGTGTCTTTCTTATCCCTTAAGGCTTCTAATCATTTTGCCCCTAACCCTCCTGTAACTGGTGGTGAGGTATTGCTCATTACTGCATGGGACAGAAATCAACAGGTGAACTGCCACTGGACACAAGGAAGGGAGAACAAGAACTGCAGGGTGAGTACAGTGTAGTATCTTTTCATGATATCTCAACTGCTGGCTCATATCACACTGCCTCAGCACTGAGCTGGGGAACATTGCAGTTAGCTCTTAGTACCTGGGAGTGTATCCAGAAAACAGAATTGTATGGGGATTAGATAGAAATGTTTACAGCGAAAGTTCAATATAGAGTATGTTACCACAATGCTCTCTAAAACAAAGCAAAGGAAAATCAACCCCATTTTAGAAGATTCATCTAATATAAATTTCAAAAACCTTTCATCCTATTAACAGTCTACTAGAGGATAAGATGCATGTGGATCCACTGCCCTCAGCATGGCAAAGAGTAAGATGAGATAAACAAGCAACCAATCTGTAGGCCAAGAAATTCCCCAGGATGGTTTCTCCTGATGCAGCTGAATTTTTTCTGGAGATTCCACCTATGGCATAAGCTTGGTCCTCACTTGTGCATCACTGATATATAGGACCTTGAAAAATCACAGTTCTTATCCTAGTAGCTTTTGATAGAAATGACAGATATGAAGAAAAAACATGTCACAGCATACAGTAGACTATGAGGTCTGTGGAAAGTAAGATTTCTTCTTGTTTTATTCATGTACACTGAACTCTCAAGAACAAGATAGAAAAAAATTATTACAGAATTGTTTAGGTAGGAAAAGACCATTAAGATCATGAATTTCAACTGTTAACCTAATACAGCCAAGTTCACCTTGAAACCATGTGTGGTGAGTTATGCTCATCCTAGGAGGGGGGAAGAGAGGGGGAGAGGGAAGGGTTGTGAGAGCCCTACTCTCCCTGGGGATTAAGGAAACCTGATCCAGGTGGACTTGGTTCCTTCCTTCCTCCTCAGGAAACCAAGTTAGTCTATTTCACTCCTACTTCCTGTCTAGCAAGACTATAAAGGGGAGGGCAGAGCAACCATTTTCCCCTCTCTTTTGCTCCTGTGTTGCCTGGGTGAGAGGACTAAGAGTTGCTGCTGGCTTCCTGGTTGTCTGCCACGTGGTCAGTCCTGGTCTTTCTCCCTGCCGCATCCATGTCTCTCCAAAGGGCGGTTGGTTTTGGATATCTCCCTTCCATCCTTGTTCCTTACTCTTGTAGATCCTTTCTTGTTTTTGTGTTTATATATATATATATAAACAAAAATTTTACCTCTCTACTTCCAAATTGACTCCAAATTATTTTTTGGTAGCTTTACCTCCTCCTCTTTTTCCTTACCCCCCCCTTTCTTTCCCCTTTTCATTCCCCTTCCCTTATTTTTCTTGATTCTTTCTCCTTTCCTTTTTTCTGGTGTTGGTTTTTTTTTTCCTATTGGGAAAGAGGAAGGGGCAGTGGGGAGGGGTTCTGAGTCTTGTCCCCCATCTGAGCTCTTAAATGCCAGTTAAGGCTCAAACCACAACAATATTTTGGAGTTCCAACGTGGGGTTTAGAAATTAATATTCTATTTGGAAGGTAATACTTTGTTTGAAACAAAAGGATTGGAAGTAGAGATGCTAATTTTGAAGAAGCTGATGTTCAAAGCTTTTGCCTGAGTGTTTGGCTGGATCTTTTGGACATATATCTACAAATTAATAAATTACCATGTGGTGTGGTTAATGATAGAGATGCTACTCAACTAGATAAAAACTTTACCAATACAGTTAGGCATGTACCTCTTGAATTGTTTGAAATTTACTGGTAGTGGTAATTTCTCTAATATAGAAAATTTTTCTGAAGCAAGCTACGAAACTAATGGTGTAAACAAAAATGTCTTTGGTGGAAAATTGCCTTATATTACAATATGTTCTACATGCTTACATATAATCCCTATAGGGGCATTTTCTCTCACAATGTTTGGTGGGGGAAGCGCTAACCCATTAAGAACTCTTTGCAGAGGGACCAGGCAGTCTTTTGTAAGCTCTAATGACTGAGGGGGCATGTGCTGTGAACACTCTAAGCACTGTGTAAACACAAAGAGGGAAGGGTTGGGTTATAGTGAGTGTTGCCTGAAAAGGGACACCCAATCTCAGCCTGACCCCAGGCATAAAGGTTTGCCCCACCACCAGCAGTTCCACACTTAACCCTTGATGCTCCTGCCCATGCAGTTTCTTTAGCAACTGTCACCATATGCTGGAAAAAGATGCAAAAATCCTCTCCAAACACGGATGGTGAGGAAGGCATGTCAGCAGGACCTACCACATTGCAGAACCCACTGGTGGATGAGGATGACTCAGATCAAGAAATAACTGTTACATCTCTACCCAGAAAGGAATTAGGGCAAACTCATCTGGATTACACACAGGAAGAAGGTGAGCCAATACTAAGCAGGGCCCTGAGAGGTTGGGACAAAGGGGTGGACATGGTGGACCTGGATAAGAAGGAAGTGAAGCTTTTAGGCTCCCTGACTTGTGATGCCAGTCTGGACAAAGAGTTACCCAAACTCGATGGAACACACACTCTCTGGGGCCAGATCCTGGATGCCACAAGAGCCGGTACCGCTCAAAAGACAACCTTTCCTGGGGCCCAATTAGATGGACAGCTATGGAACAGAGCATAGATTTCTGTGCTGGAAATAATTTATGGAGATTGCCGGCTCCCCTCAGACCCAGATAAGGTGCCCATGAAATGGTCCTTCATAAAGAAACTCACCCAGGGGGCCCCCTCAAAAACATGCTTACACATTGGGAGAGATGCTCCTGACTAGACAGGATGGAAGTCCTAACACTGTCTGTGAGTTTCTAGCAATTTAAGGGAATATGAGGACAGTGTAAATCAGAAACCCATAATCTCAGCCATAGAAACTATGTCTAAAGAGCTTAAGGCCTCCCTGTCTGAACTGAAAAAAGGGAATGATACCTTGTTTTCCTATTCTCCTTCAGAATGGGTCCATGTTTCATCAATCAGGAGTAGGCGTCCTCCTCTTAGGAGATCACCCCAAGCCAATCAGGGGATGTCAAGTGGGTCTCTGTGGAGGATCCTCTGTGACCATGGAAAGAACATGGACAGCTGGCATGGCCAATCCACCTCTGCCCTCTGGGACAGAGTGTGGGAACCGCAAGGTGGCCACAATGGGGATAACTTGTCCAGGAGAAGGGCTGCCCCAGTTTCCCAGAGTGGTCCCTCTTGCTCAAGAAACCCTTCTCCTAGTAACACAGGACCCTGTGACAGGTGTAAGCATTGCTGCCAGCATTAGGGGTAGTCTATCTCCAGCCAGGTGGAGGCCAGGGACAACAGCGTGTACTGGGATGTTTATGTGAAATGGCCTGGCACTTCAGAAGCCCTGAAGTACCAAGCTCTGGTGGACGCAGGGGCCCAATGCCCTCTGACATCATCAAGGTACAAAGGGGCTGAGTCCATAAGCATTCAGGGAGTCATGGGGGATTTATGAGATTTGACTGCACTGCAGGCTGACATATACCTGACTGGGAATGAATGGGAAATGCACAACATAGTGACCAGGGTACAAGATGCACCTTGCATTCTTGGCATTGACTTTCTGTGGGAGGGTTGCTTCAAGGACCCTAAGGGGCACAAGTGGGCATTTGGGGTGGCAGCTGTAGAGACTGCAGGCAAAGAACAGCTATCTACCACGCCCAAATTGTCAGATGACTTCTCTGTAGTGGGCAGCCATAGGGTGCAGGATTTGAAGTTACCTATTGCCTCTCGCATAGTACACCGCAGGCAATACAGGACCAACAGAGACTCTCTGCACCCCTCTTTGCACCAACTGATTTGATGACTGTAGAGGCAGAAGGTGATCTTCAAGGCTCACTCACCCTTCAACAGCCCGATATGGCCAGTGCAGAAGGCAAATGGGGAATGGAGACTAACCGTAGACTACCATGGCCTGAATAAAATGACTCCTCCGATCAGTGCTGCCATGCCAGACATGTTGGAGCTCCAGTATGAGCTGGAATAGAAGATGGCCAAGTGGTATTCCACAACTGACTTTGCTAATGCCTTTTTCTCCATTCCCATTGCAGAATATTGCAGGTCACAGAAGGGAGAACAGTACCACAGTAAGTTCTTCACAGAAAGAATTATTGGCCATTGGAATGGGCTGCCCAGGGAGGTGGTGCAGTCACCATCCCTGGAGTTGTTCAAGAGGGGATTGGACGTGGCGCTTGGTGCCATGGTTTACTAGTTATGAGGTCTTGGGTGACAGGTTGGACAGGTTGGATCTTTGAGGTTTTTTCCAACCTTATTGATTCTATGATTTAAAGCTGTTTTCCCACCCCAATGTCTAATCTAAACCTCCGCTAGCGCAACTTGAGGCTGTCTTCTCTTGTCATATAACTTGCTACTTGGAAGAAAAGACCAACACCCACCTTGTTGTACCCTCCTTTCAGGTAGTTGTGAAAAGCAATAAGGTCTCCCCTCAGCCTCCCCTCACAACACTTGTACTCTAGACACTTCACCAGTTTTGTTGCCCTTCTTTGGATGCACTCTAACAACTCAGTGTCCTTCCTGAAGTGGGGGCCCCAAAACAGAAACGGTATTTGAGATGTAGCCTCACCAATGCCAACTACAGTGGCACTTCCCTTAGTCCTGCTGTCCTCACAATTTTTGACAAGCTAGAATTCTGCCAGCATTCTTGATCTGCTATGCACACTACTAGCTCATATTCAGATGGCTGTTGACCAACCTCCCAGGTCCTTCTCCACCAAGCAGCTTTCCAGTCGCTCTTTCCTAAGCCTTTAGTGTTGCATAGAGTTGTTGTGATCCAAGTGCAGGACTGAGCACTTTTCTTTATTAAACCTTGTATATCAATCCAGCCTATCCAGATACCCTTGCAGAGCCTTCCTACCCTCAAGCAGATCAACACTTCCACTCAACTTGGTGTTGCTGAAGGTGCACTTTGTTCTCTTGTCCAGACCATTGGTATAATATTAAGTAGAACAGGCTCCAGGGAACACCGCTTGTGACTGTCTGGCAGCTGGGTTTCACTCCATTCACCACCACTCTCTGGGCTCAGCCATCCAGCCAGTTTTTTATGAAGTGAGGAGTTCATTAACAGCTGAGTTAATAACCCAAATAATGACACTATGCACCATTAGAAAACAAACAAACAAATCATTTTGCAATCTTATAAAATTGAACAAGTTGTGAATTGAAATTTCTTTAAGTAAAGTTGCACTTCAGCAGTTTTTACTTTCCAAACTATTTCTAAGCAGCATTTCAAAGGGATTTCATGATTATTTTATTTATTGATAGCCGCTGCTTGTTCTGGAATGCTATTTTCATGCTTGGTGAAGTATGAAGGACTTCAGCTTTTCTATCTGGAAAGTAGTTCAATACAGCCCTCACTACCTGGGATAAAGTAAGGAAATGAGGGAATATACTTCCTTCCTTACCAGCATTTGTTATAGGTTACACCCATCCTGAAAGGGGAGAGGGGTTTTGAGAGCTCTGCTCTCCCTAGAGAGGTGTTTTGCCCCCTTGGAAACCAAGTTAGTTCCACTCCACCTCTCTGTCCAGCAAAACTATGAAGGGGAGGGTACGGTGACCATTTCACTCTCTTTTGCTTCTGCCTTGCCAGTACAAGAGGACTAAGAGACTCGCTGCTGGCTTCCTGATTCTCTGCCACATGGTTGGGCCTGGTCTTTCTCCCTGCTGCATCCATGTTTCTTCAAAGGACTGTTGGTTTTGTGTATCTCCCTATCCATCCTTGTTCCTTAGCCTTGTGAACCCTTCCTGTTATATATATACATATACACACTTTGCACCAGCCACCACTTTTGTTTTCAAGCAATGGTAACAAATACTCATCATCAGATTCAGTTGGCTAAACCCATGACGGAAGTGCAGATTTACCAAATGCTGAATAGAATGATAGTGATCTTGAATAGCAGCATGCCCCCTTAAAAGGGCAAAAAACATAAATGAGGGACACTATGTGCTCTGAAATAATGAAATCTTGCATCTAGTAGTTAACAGATTTTTTTTTAAAGTAATACTTGTGATTGTTGCATTTGTTTATCCTAGGTGTGTGTATATTTATGTAGCCTTTTAAATACTAATTAGATCCCTAATTTAGAGGGATGCACACAATATACATCACAACAGACATGAAGAAATGCATAGATAATATTGTCTATTGTGTCTTTCTGTGGATTAGTTATTGTGGAAGCGTATAAATGGAAAATTATGACATTTGTATATTACTAAAGGAATAGAAGTAGAATATTGCTATTAGTAGGATATTGCTGTTAATATTGTGTAGGCAAAGCTGAAATAACCTGTGCAATACTTATGGAGGAATCCTGCTGCTATATAGAGGATGATGAGTCACTAGTGGTGGCTGTCTGCTTTTGGAATGATGACTACCTTATTTGAACAGAAATGTTTGGTTTTCTTGAAATGGTGCTGATAGCAGTGGATGAGGAGATTGCATTTCTGTACATGTCTGTTAAACCTGTCTTTCTTGCATATGTACAATACTAAACCAGTAGATTCCTATAGGAGCCTTTATTTTCATAATTCCTTATCAGTTAGCCTGAAATGAGACTGTGAGATCTTTTTGTTTCCTGACTTTTGTCTTTTAACACAGTTACTGTATGATAATTTTTGAGGGGACTCTTATGTGGGCAGATTTACTATGACTAATACTTCATAAATTATTTGCATCCTGACATATTTCTGTAGAGGAGGATCAAACAAAATCAGAGTTGGCATCATAGTCTGAGTAGCACAATGTATCTAAGAGAACTCTGTTCTTAAGGTATGGGCGCAAGACATGTAAATTGTGCCTGCAAAGTTGATTTTGGCCTGAATCGCCAGCTGTCCTATGACAATGCTGTGTGTGGGATATATAAAATGGAAGACAAGTGAAAGATTTAGTTAAAAAAAAAAATTGAAAGGCTAAACTGGAAGAAGAAAAGGAAAAATCAGAAGAAACAAGGGACTTGGAGCTGTGAAGGACTTAGATCAGCAGGTGATATTGTTGGCAGTTCCACCTCTTTTGGAAAGACTTTCTGCCAATATAAGGAAAGCAGTGACTAGAAACATGTAGCTGGGTAACCCAGACCATAAAGAATGGTAACTGGAAACCCAGTGGAACCTTTCTAATGCAACAGAATGCCATTCAAGCCAAATGGAGGTTTCTTTAGTCCAGCAGAGAAAAAGCAAAGTGCTCTGAAGTGTTCAGAAATTTTGCTTATTTCTTGCTCTTTTTGTTTACTTATGCTGTGTCCATGAGGAGTGAACAGATGACTGCTAACTTCACTGATACTGAGAAACAGACAAGTTAGTGTTTCAGTGAATTGGTAATCCTTCTGTTGCCCTCTTTATATGAGATTTCAAGGGGAAAGGCATGAAAAAAATGTGAAAAATCCTAATAAGCTTTGAATTCTTTAAATTATACATTTCAATATTGTATTGCAAACCTCAATATTTAAAAATCATATGAAATACAGACATTTTAATCCCTTGTGTTATGTTTTCCAATTAGGTGAAAATCAGATAATTAATTACTCCTTTGCAAGCCTATTTTAAATCTTTTACTTGATATTTTTTTCTATTACTGGGTAGACCTGTACAAGATTGCATCTTTTACTGACCTTTAGAAATGTTCTTTAATAATTAATCTTTCTTACCCTCATCACTTTAAGTGCTAGAAAATTTTCCTACACAAGCAGACTTTGATTAGTTTGGTATTCTTGCCAGTGTACACATTATGTTACTATTCTGAAAGGATGATTGGTAATACATTTTTCTTCAGTGATCCATTTTAAGGACATTCTGCAAAAGAAATTCTCGTATTTGTAGTACCGCTAAGGAAAATACTGATTTCATACAATATACATTAATTAATCTGTATTCCAAATAAGTTAAAAATGCCATATTAAAAAAAACCACCAACGAACACAAAACTAAAACAGAACAACAACACTTGATCTGAGTTAAGAATCCTTTACAGAATACAGCTTGAAGCAGAAAATTGTTGATGGTAAATGAAAACTTGCAAGAAGAAGGAAATCATCAAAACATACTACAATTTTAAAGTGTTGTCATAAAGCAATACTTATATGCATTTGTATACACAAATACATGTTAAAAAATATAATTGTTATTGTCAGAGACTTGAATATGCAAGGTTCAGTCAATGTCTTTCATGTTGTCCCTTGACTAGAATAATGTTCGAAGACAGGGGTGTATAGAATCATACCACAGAAGTCCTGTGAATAAAATTTTGTGTAGCCTAATTGCTAGTCATTGCCTTATGACCAGTGACAACAGCATTGCTGTCAAATATCTGATTTCAGGGTAATTATTTTAAAAATCCTGTTGTGAATAAGGGCCATATGAAGTGAATTGCAAATAATTTACCATAAGATATGATGACCAGGCCAGATACTGAAACATTTATTAATAAATAAAGTTAAATTGACCCTTGATATTAATATGCACAAAGTTTCAGTATCCTGTTGTCATGCCCTGATTTTTCCAAGAATAAAGAACCTAGGATAATGTCAGAAAAATGGTAAATGTGTAAAGGAAAAATAAGGTAATTAAGATGTAGTGGACCACCTGTTATAGTAGTAGTATTCTAATATGAAGTATGTGGACACAGTCCTGTCTTGTCTGTTACACTGAAACTGTCATGGGTGATTATCGAATGAATTTTAGTGCTGTTTTTCTAGTTCAGCTGTTGGTTCAAATAGATACAGTGAGAAACTCAGACCACTTCCAGCTGCTAGTGTGCTATTAAAACTATTTTTTTATCAGTCTGGCCAAGAATCAGGTAGAAGTGGCTGACAGCTGTGATAATGACTTTAGCAGAATCACAGGATAACAGAGTGGCAGGAGTTGGAAAGGACCTCTGGAGATCATCTAAGCAAGCCTACAGGTAATTATGATTTGTAATAAAGTAAGGATGATATGAAAAGCTTGCCTACAGCATTTGAAAATATCCTTTAATTTTACTGCTTCATCTGGGATTAGAAATTCAAGCATCTGTCCAAGATCTTGTTGAAAAAGCTAAAGTGAGAAATTAAATGCATTTCTAGCCCGATGGGATTTCCCACTGAGCCTCCCCATTGCTTGACAAGTTAACTCTGGATGCTATTTATAATTATTGCCTGTTATCCTTTCATTGTGCACTTCAGAGAAGAATCTGTCTCTCTTTTCTCTACAACCACCCTCATGGAACACTGAAATTATTTCCTCCTATATATAGGCCTTCTCCTCTGGTCAAATCAGCTCATCTACCTCAGCCCCCCCCTTGAAAGTAATTTGCTCGAGACCTTGACCACACTGGTGGCCCATCCTCTGCTGAACTCTCTCCAGTTAGTCTGCATCCCTCTTGTATTGGGTAGGATCAATGTGGATCCAGATTCAGATCCAACCTAAGAAGTGCTGAGGCAAACAAAACAGCCACTTCCTCTGACTGGGGGCTGTGTTTTTTTCCAGCCTAAAATGTATTTGAAAATGCATCCATACATGTCAAACTTCATGATGATTCTGTTGAAATGTCATTCATGAAATCTAGATTTCCACTTTTGCTTCTATGACTGGTATGTTTTTAAAGGACAAATAGGCTTCTTCTTTTTTTTTTTTTTTTTTCATTTTATTTAGACTTGATGGGACTCCAGGTCTTACAGAATATGACTTATTTATGCTCTACTTTTTTCCCCAGCTATGGCACTTGCCAAATGCTTAATTTTTACTGAGATGGTTTAACAAAAATGTTAAAATACACATTTCCAGTACCTATACTCTAGTGTTTTTTTTTTATACTAGTGAAGGATTTAAAAAAATATATATGGTAGAGACGGGATGAGAGAAAGAACCAGAGACACACAGGCAGCATGACATATGAGGAGAGGCTGAGGGAGCTGGGGCTGCTTAGCCTGGAGAGGAGGAGACTCAGGGGTGACCTCATTACTCTCTACAACTACCTGAAGGGGGGTTGTAAACAGGCAGAGGTTGGAGGAAGTTTTACACAGAGAGAGTGATTGCCCATTGGAATGGACTGCCCGGGGAGGTGGTGGAGTCGCCGTCACTGGAGGTGTTCAGGAGGAGACTTGACAGGGTGCTTGGTTACATGGGTTAGTTAATTAGGTGGTGTTGGGTGATAGGTTGGACGCGATGATCTTGAAGGTCTCTTCCAACCTGGTCCTATTCTATTCTATTCTATTCTATTCTATTCTATTCTATTCTATTCTATTCTATTCTATTCTATTCTATTCTATTCTATTCTATTCTATTCATTTGAACCTTCTTATATTTTTTTTAAACACTGTGATTCTTTAACAAAATTATAGGCAACTCTACTATGAACATAAACTGGAGATACTGGCATGATGCTGGGGAAGCATAAAAGATGTCAATGTAGTGTTTAAGGATATGTTGGTGTTTCAATTTTCAACAAACAGCATATATGTGCATTTTTGATTTTTCATTCTGAATACTCTTTCTAGCATATTTTTCTTGTATTCTGTAAGACAATATGCATTTAAAATGCTCTAGGTGGAGGAAGGATGATATGTGTTTGTTCATGCTTACAAAAACATTGGCTTCTTTATACTGTGTTTATTTTATGTTTATTTCAGGAGTGGAGTTATTTGTATTATTTCAACTAACATGTAAAATAATAAGCCAAGGGGAAATGTATCTTTGATCTGTGGTAAAATAATCTGAGGGAAAACTGAGTTTGTATTCAAATTATGCTGATCATGTTTGCAAGCACTACAAATATTTGTACCATATTTTATAAATTACAATAGTAATAGTGCACAATAGTGCAAAGTCTATCAAAGAAGGTAACCCAAATACACAGTTTACAATATTTTTCTAGTGTTGTAGACTTTCTAGGGGAAAAAAAATAGTTGCAAAGCTAAATACTGGATACTCCATTTCTTTCTTTCTATTTGTAACCTATTAAAGCAAATGTGAAAACCTATACAACACTTTTTGCAGTAGTTTTTTTTTCTTTGTCCTATAGTTAGGAATCAAATTCCTTATTTGATGTTTAACATAAATTTTTACTGCAAGATAAACCTTGTAGTTTTCCACTATTTTGTAAATAAGAGTGAAATCACTTACTTGCTAGTACAGTTAAGATTTTATATATATATATAATATATATATACCCTGTTAAGAGTATACAAAAAAGACAAAGCTATAAAACTCTTACCAACCTGTTTTGTAATAGAGAACTGAGTCTTCTATTTTTTTTTTTTATGCTGAAGTAAGAGCATATACTTTTTATTGACTAAACACATGCCAAGATTTTTAGAAATCATATTTCATAAATGAAGATGGAAGAAATAAGACACTTATAAAACCCTGAAATTCATTTTTCAGTCTTTAAAGTAAACACCAGTGGGCTACAACTTTACTTAAGATTACAGTTTTAGTGTGCCTAGACAATGGATGCTGCACAATGTAATACTGATGCTGAGATGCTTCCAGTGTGCAGCTGTTTTTATGATTAGGAAAAAACCTCAGTTGCCTGAAGCTGATTAAAAAGAAGTTTACATCCTGACTTCCAATCAACATCATTGCCAGAAAATTAAAAGCCATCTGGTCTGCAAGGCCTGACTGAAATTCTTACATTTTAATTGTCTTATCATGCTGCCCAAATTAATTTTTCATTTCTTTCAGTCTATTTCTGGAGAAAATTAAAATATTAAGAAGACTTGCCTGTATTTCAGAAGACTTGCTTCCATATACAGAGACACAGCTTTGCCTGTATTGCAAAAATATCCCTCTATGTTCTTAAAGAACTGTTATTTTCATGATAATTAAAAAATGAGACAGGTCTCTTTGTATTTATAGGAAACAACATATAGGATATTTATTTATAGTAAAATAAAAGTAACAATGTAAAAGACACTAATGATTCTCATAAGGAATTGTTACATTCTTTGCAGTTGCCATATCTGCAGTTCAAAAACACATGCTTGCTCTGAACTGCTCCTGAATGCATTTCCACTCCAATATTTCTTCACAGAAGTGCCTCTGGATGTAATTTTATATACTGTATAAAAAATGCAATCTGTGAATTTGTAAAATAGAAAAGCATGGAATGTCATCACACTCTCGTTACTGCTTTTTTTTTTTCTCTTCCTTTTCCCCAAATAATTAGCGTTAGGCCAGTTTCAGCATATTCCCAGTGACAGGATTTTACTGCATTCCTTCGAGAATGCCTTTGTCTTTCCTGCAGGGGGGAGCCCAGAACTTGAACCAGCACTCCAGATGTGCTTCCCCTAGGGTCAAGGAGAAGGAAAGGGTCAAAGAATCATTGTGTTCCCTTGACAAACTGACAGAACACCTTTTCATGCTATGTGGCTTGGTCTTGGCCTGATGCTTCTGCACTGATGAACCACTACGTGTTCCAGACTTCACCTCCTGTTCGTAGGGTCCTGGGTTTCCTGAAGGCCAGTGTTGCCAGAAAAGAACAAGGCAGAGAAGCATGGAGTAGTTTGGTGTTTTCCCTGTCCCTTGTAATCAGATCTTGTGACTCACATTTTCCCTAGCTTTCCTTTCACTGCTGATATACCTGGAGAAGCTTTACCTGTTGCCTTAGACATCTTTCACCAAATTCAGCTGCAGATGGGGTGTGCTTTGCTAACTACAGGTGATATCTCTGTATTTCACCTGGGTAACTTGTATGCTTCCTTCCAACAATTCAAAAACAATGTTGCTTTACCAACAATTCTTTCTTCATCTGTGCAGGCTCTGACAACATCCCCTTGATATCCCTTTTGTTGGTCTGCATTGTCCTTGAGCTTGGAAAAGGGGGTCCTTGGAAATCAGCCAGCTTTCCTGGACCTGTCTTCTCACCAGAGTTGTATCCCATTCCTAAAAGATATCTTGAGCCTGCTCTCTGGAAGTCCAGGCCTAAGGGCCTCTTGTGATCCTGAGCCCCACCTATCTCAGTCTTTGCACCCGAAGCCACTGTCAACATGTAATTCCTCCACAGATCTTTCTGTTTGTTCAGTATCAGGTCCAACTGAGACCCTTGTTCACCTGTATCAGGAAGTTGTCATCAAGGCACTCCAGGCACAACTCCTACGCATTGTTGTGGTGTCCTCCCAGCAGAAATCAGGTGATCAAAGTCCCCCGCTAGGGACTAGGACCTATGAACCTGAAGCTTCCTCCAGTTTATTTACTTGTCTGCTACATTTCCTTGATCAGGATGTCTGAAGCAGACCACTACCACTCTACCACTGACATTGGTCTGCCCCCTAACACCAACCCATAAGCTCTCAGATGTCTTATCTCTTGGCCCTACACAGAGCTATACGCTATCCTGGTTGCTTTTCAGCCCTCTTTCAAGGGGAAAAGAAGTTCAAAACAATTTCCATGTCACTGTTCTAAAGATCTAGTTAATGAAAGATTTTTAATGAGAGTTAAATCATAGAATCATTGAATAATAAAATAAGATTGGAAATGACCTCCAAAGATGATCTAGTCCAACCTCTCAGCAATGAATGGGTGACATCTTCAACTAGATCACCTTGTGCAGAGCTCCATCCAACTGTGGATGTTTTCAGGCATGGAGCATTCACCAATTTTTTTGGCAAGGTGTTCCAGTGTTTCACCACACTTACTGTAAAAAAATTCTTTACATATATATTCCAAATCTAGGGTCTTTTTGCATAAAACCATCAGTCTTAGATCTATTGCAAATGGCTAACTGAAAGGCCTGTATCCTGTCTTTCTTACAGGCACCCTTTAAATACTGAAAGGTCTTAGTAAGGTCTTTCTGGTGCCTTCGTAGTCTTTCCTCATAGGTAAGGTGTTCCATCTTTTTTAATCGAATGAAAAGATCATTTTTGTGTTTTTGCTTTGGACCCACTCCGTCAGGTCCATGTCTTCCCTGTACTGAAGACTCCAGAGCTTGACACAGTACTCCGGGTGAGGTCTCATCAGAGAGGAGAGGTGGGTAAAATCACCTCCCTTGACCTGCCAGCCATGTGTCCAGCTTTTCATCCACCAGTCTCCCCAGGTTCTTCTCTGCATGGCTGCTCTCAATCCCTTCAGGCCCCAGCCTTCAGTGATCCTGAGAATTGCTCCAATCCATGCACACAAAATTGCCTTGGGCCTTATCAAACCTCATGAGGTTCACACAGGCTCATTTCTCAAGTATTTCCAGAGCCCTCTGGATGGCAGCTTCTGGTATATCAACTGCACCACTCAGCTTGCTGTCATCTGCAAACTTGCTGAGGATGCATCCAGTCCCGCTGTGTCACTGATAAAGTTATTCAACAGCACTGGTCTCAAAATGGTCCCCCCAAAGGACACCACTCTTCACCAGTCTCTAGCTGGACATCAAGCCATTGATCACTAACATCTAGAAGTGACCATCCAAATAAGTCCTCATCCACTGATCATATCCATATGTCTCCAATTTAGAGAAAGATATTTTGAGGGACTCTGTCAGCAGTTTGGGGGATAGAAGTCCAGCAAGTTGATACCCATATCTCTTCCCTCATTCACTGATGTAGTCATTCCATCGTAGAAGGCCATTTGGTTGGTTAGGCAGCTCTTGCTCTTAGGGAAGCCATGCTGGCTGTTTCAAATCACCTCTCTGTTCTCCATGTGCCTTACAAGAGCTTCTAGGATGGTCTAGAATTGTCTTGTTCTGTGATCTTCCCAGACAGAGGCTGGGGTGAGGATGACAGGTCAATAGTTCCCAGGGTCCTCATTTCTACCCTTTTTAGCAATGGGTGCAATATTTTACTTCTTCCAGTCTCTGGGCACTTCACCTGACTGCAGGACTTTTCAAACATACTGGAGAGTGACTTGGCAACTACATCAAGTAATTGCCTTGTGACTCTGGGATGCATCTCATCAGATCCCATAGACTTATATAAGTTCAGCTTCCTTAGGTGGTCACAAACTTGATCTTGCAGCATGAGGGACTTTGCTTCCCTAATTCCAGTCTTGTGATCCATCCATTTGAGAGGTGTGGGCAGAGAGGCTGCCAAAAACTGGGGCTCAGTATTTTTTGAGTACCTCAGCCTTATCCTGCTGTTACCAGTTTGCCAGTCGTGTTCATCAAGGTGGTGTGTGTTTTCTTTGACCTTAATTTCTGGCTCTTGCCAAGTTTAGCTCCACCTTGACACTGGGCTTCCTGACCTACAAAATCCCTACACAATCAGCTGTGTCTCTATACTCTTCTCAGGCTACCTATCAGTGCTTCCATGGCCTGTGCCTTTCCTTGTTGCCCTTTATTTTGACCAGAAAGTCTTGTCTCAGCTAAGCTGTTCTATTCCTTACTTGATTTCTTATACCTGGGGACCAAGAGCTCTTGCACTCTTTGAAAGTGTCTTTAAAAGCTTGACAGCTGTGTATTCCCTTGTCTCTTAGGGCAATTCCCCAGCGAATTCTACTGACTAACTCCTTGGTTTGCTTTATTAAAATTCAGGGTCTTTACTTCACCCTTCACCTGAACCATATACTTTGGAACTCAGATTCCACAAGTATGAAAGGGCCCAGGCTGTGTCTGGTATTGACATCAGTCATCAATACACTAGCTTTGGTGAGTGTCAAGTCCAGTATCACATCACCTCTGGTAGGGCTGTCTATTACCTAGCTTAAGAAGTTATCCTCAATTTATTCCAGGAGTCTCCTGAACTGCCTCCAGCTCACTGTGTTACTCCTCTGGCAAATGTCAGGGTGGTTGAAGTCCTCCAGTAGCCTCCTGTAGCTGGAGTTAGAATGTTTTGTCAGTAGGCTCCCCTTGACTGACCAACCAGAACGTTTCCCTTGTTGCCCCAGCCTCTAATTCTTACCCATAATTTTTCAATCTGTTCATGCCTGCTCCTCAGAGACAGCTTTTCACACCCTGTTTCAGGATGCAGTGTAACACCTTCCCCCCTCCTTCCTTGCCTGCCCCTTCTGAGCAGTCAGTAGCTATTGATAGCCACGCTTCAGTCATGGGATTTGTTCCACCAGGTTTCAGTAATGGCAGTCAGCTCACAGCTTTCTAGCAACATGATGGTTTCCAGCTCCTCCTGTTTGCTGCCCGTACTTGTGCAGAGGCACTCCATCTGGGCTGTCAGCTATGTCACCTTCATAGAGGAACACCCCTTAATTAATTTAAGGCATTTCAGTGGTGTTTCTCTGTTTGCTCCTGGTATCTCAGAACCTCTGGCTCTTCTCTGTATATGTCAGTATAATCATCACAATGGCTAGTTCTAAAAAATTTAAATTACTATTTCTAATGAATTTCAGCAAACAAGCAACCACAGTTTGACCCCCTAAGTTTTGCACAGAAGTAGCTTATGCACCAACACAGATTTCTTTCTGTTAATATGTTAGTATTCTGAGTAGCAACCTCAGCAAACAGGATGCAAGAACAATACTTTCAAGTGTTGGCAGCTAATTTCTTCTTTGGGTACCTGTCCAAAGATTTTTTTAATCAGATATGGAAAAAGATATGTAGCTATCTCTGTCTTCCAACTTGTCATTGCATTGGTTGCTTTAGCCTGAACCTTGAGGATTTTAGAGCAACTACCATAAACTCAGGCTGAAGAAATATAAACCTTGTTTCATATCAAATATTCATAGCATTTCTCAAGGAAGATGTTCATTTAGGTGTATCAGGTTACAGGATGCCCTCTTTTCTTCTTACTGCTTCAGAGACGTATAAAATTTACTGTTGGAAAAAAGGAGCTTTTCAGAGAATCCCATTGATGTTAACCAACAGTTCTAAAGCTTTTGTGATGGTAACTTTGAAAAAAGATGTTCATGTGGGAATGCTTTATAATGGATACATGTTCTGTAATTAATGAGGGAAATAATAATGGTCTTGTGGCTTCCTTTCTATACTTAAAAGGGAAACTACAGGGAAGATGAGGAGGAATGTTTTATTGCTTTATCAGAAAGTGTAGCAATAGGATGAGGGTTTTAAAAGGAAAGAGGGTAGATTTAGATCAGATATAAGGGAGAAATTGTTTACTGTGACGGTGGTGAGACACTGGAACTGGTTGCCCAAGGAAGTTGGGAATGCCCCATTCTTGGTAGTTTTAAAGGCCAGGTTGGGCTTTGGGCAACCTGTCCTAATATTACAGTATCACAGTACGTTAGAGGTTGGAAGGGACCTCAAGAGATCATTGGGTCCAATCCCTCTGCCTAAGCAGGATCACTTAGGGTCATCTGCGCAGGAATGCATCCAGGCAGGTTTTGAAAGTCTCCAGAGAAGGAGACTCAGCAACCCTGGGCAGCCTGTTCTAGTGCTCCATCACCCTCACTGTAAAGAAGTTTCTCCTCATATCGAGGTGAAATCTTCTATGTTCAAGATGGAACCTGTGTTCCTTGTCTTATTACTGTGCACCACCAAAAAGAGATTGGCCCCCTCCACTTGACACCCACCCCTCAAATATAGTAGAAGGTGTCCCTGCCCGTGGCAGGGCAGTTGGAACTAGATTATTTTTCAGGTCTGTAGTGAAAGATGCTTGTGGTCAGGATTGTGCCCCAAACATTTGTAGGATATATTTCTCTGTGTGCTAACCCTCCTTTGTCCCCCCTCCTTTCTGGAGGCGGCGAAGGGGGTGATCCTAGCACCACTGAGTCCAGGTAAACAGCCTACCTGGGCGTGGTCTCACCCCTGTAGTACACAAGGGGCAGGCTATATGTTTGTTTCCCTGGGTATAGCATATACTTAGGCCATATTTGGTAGGTGTCAGTTCATTGGTTAATCTTTGCGTTAACAACAGACGCTTATTGGACCAGTATTCACTGGGGCAAATGGTAAATAGGGGTCGTTTGGTAAATGACCCCCCCCACCTTGGTGTTGGGGCTTGTGTATATGCATGCCAGTGCTTCAAGAGGCCTCGTGGTCCTTTGCCACTGTCACCCAGCTGCGTGTGGTGCCATGGACAGTACTCCATGGGATCAACCACTGCATGATCCATCGCTGTAGGAGAAAACCTGGTAGCCCGTGTGAACCAGCGTTGCTGACCTGCCACAGCGCCCCCCCAAGCGAGGAACCTTTTGTATCCTGGGAGAGAACAGCAGCCACACAGTGCAGCCACATGGCTGGCACCACTTCCTGTCTCTTTATTACAGCACATCTGTGCCACGTTCTCTGGACTATAAACATTAAGGAAAGAATTCACGAAGTTCTCAACTTGTGAGTAAGCCAAGCCCTTCTTTATAAAGCTTCAGTTAGGATAGCGTTTAAATTGCTCCGGGTGGAGGGTTGCCGGTCACTGACCAACCCCTCCCCCGCCACTCTCTGACTCAGTTTTGATTATAAGTTCTGTGAATCATTTGATTTAAGTGCCCATACATAACATTCTGTAAAGATAGTTCCACTAACTGAATATTGATACCTGTGAAGGGTGACTGTAAATACCCCGTTACAGAGTTTGTGTATATATATATATAAATAAACTTATATTTTCATTGATATGTCTGCCGCTCATTTCTGAGGGCATATTCACGACAAGGTCCCTTCCTACCTTCCTACCCACGCCTTTATGATTTTGTGATACTGTGATGGGGCTCAATACAAAATGTGTGTCATGCGTTGTGTTTGCCTATAAAATTTATTATTAAGTATTTCTTCAGGTAACATACTTTAATTTGCCATGTTCTCACATAGTAAGAGATCAAACTTTGTTTCTTTTTGCCAAAACATCAAAAGATCTTTCAGCAGTAATTAGTTGTTAGTGTATAATAAAAATATAATATCCAGCCTAAACCACTCTTGGCTCAGCTAGTATCTGTTTCCTTTAGTCCTGCTGCTTGCCACTAGGGAGAAGAATCTCCTTCCTTGCTCAGCCTACTTTCAGATTGTGATAGAAAGTTATAAGGACTCCCCTCAGCCTACTTTTCTCCAGACTGAACACCCTCAGCCATCTCAGCTGCTCCTCACAAGACTTGTGCTCTAGGTCCTTCATAACCCTTTCTCTGGATGTGCTCCAGCACTTGTATGTCCTTCTTATAGTTAGGGTCCCCAGAAGTGAACACAATGTTCAAGGTGTTGCCTCACCAGTTCTGCATCTGGAGAGTAATAATCTGATGTATCAGTATAGGTCAGGGGCTGACCTCTATAAAGCAGTTTTGAGGAGAAAGACATGGGGGTCGTGGTGGACAAGTTCATCGTGACTTAGCAGTGTGCACTTGTGGCTGAGAAGGTCAGTGGTATCCTAGTGTGCATAAGGAAGAGTGTGACCAGTGGGTTAAGGGAGTCAAATGGAGGGCCACAAAGATGATTAGGGGACTGGAACATCATTCTGATGAGGAGAAGCTGAGACCTGGGGCTCCCTAGCCTGGAGTAGAGATGACTGAGAGGGGATCTTATCAATGCTTAACAATATCTCAAAGGTGGGGATCAAGAACATGAGACAGACTCTTTTTGGTGGTGCCCAGTAATAGGAGATCCATTTCTTTTTGGAAGTGCATCTTCTTGAAAAGACAGTATTTCCAATATATGGCAACATTATTCCAGTCATTAGTCTATGACTTTGACTTTCACATTTCTAAATACTTTCTTTATGGTCTAGGTAAGAAGAAGAATCTGCCTATTGAAATTGTTCATAAGTATGTGCTTCTACTCCACTAAATGTCTCTAGAATTTCAGAAGTCTTTGTCTCATACTTACTTATGCCCTTTGAAAGCCATAGTTGCTATTTTCCTCCCTCCATTCCCTGTTTCTAATATGGGGATGATCAAAGATTCATACTACACAACGGAATTTTGAAAATCAGTATTTTCTGGTTTGAAAGTGCGACACTACGGTAACAGGAGAACATATAAGCAGCTTGCTTAACTTGTAGGGGTACAGAAAGAGAAAAAGAATGCAGAAATTGAAGATTACTTCCAATAGCATATACATTGGTAGGAGAAAAATGAAAAGCTAATACGTACAAAGTGTTACAAATCAAATAGTTACTATAGTAAGAATACAAAGCATGCTGTTCATGTGAGTTATCCATGATATTTCAACAATATAGTTTTGTGGAAATGGAACATTTTATAATTCCATACATTTATGAATTTTCAGCTGAATAGACATACAGAAAAATCTAAAGTAGTGATTGTCAAAGAAAACTTTCTAAATTTACACATATATCAAGAGCTCTGAACTCATCCTTACCACTCAGGTGACTGTAGTGTTAAGATTCCATGGAAACATAGCCACACTGTTCAGTACTGGTTAACAGAAAACAGATGTTAGATGTTATCAGGAAATTAATAGGAAATGAAGCAGAGCACTGTATAAATAAGCGTTTAGGCACTTCTTGAAAAAAATGCATGTAGTTCTGGCCTATTCCCATTTGAAAATGACTGTATACTTCAGAATGTTTCAGAGGTTAGTAATGTGAATGATTAAATGTATGTAAAAGCTTCTTTGTAAAGAGTTGCTAAATAAAATAACAACAATAACCATCTTTGGAAGCAGCATAAAGAGATATGTTAGACTGATCCAAGAGTCATTCGTGCCTGGGAGGAACATCTCAGTATGTCTGTGTCAGTCTTCCATTCAAAGAGGGGTCAATACTGAGTTCAGATTGACATGCTCAATATTTCTTTGATTAGGTCTTGAGTTATCCTATAAGGATGGAGACTGAACAGCCTCTGTAGAACTTGCCAATGCTAAGTTAGTCTTCAATAAAAATGTTTTCCTCATATCCAGTGAAAACCTCCACTCTTTCCATTGAAAACCACTGAAATGGCTGATCTTAGTCTATATCTTTATAGGGAGGAATCACAGCATCACAGTATCACAGTATAACTTAGGTTGGAAGAGACCTCGAGGATCATCGAGTCCAACCTATCAACACAGTCCCCATGACTAAACCATGGCACCAAGTGCCACGTCCAATCTCCTCTTGAACGCCTTCAGGGACGGCGACTCAACCACCTCCCTGGGCAACCTGTTCCAATGACGAATGACTCTCTCAGTGAAGAACTTCCTCCTCACCTCGAGTCTAAACCTCCCCTGGCGCAGCTTGAGACTATGTCCCCTTGTTCTGGTGCTGGTTGCCTGGGAGAAGAGATCAACCCCCTCCTGGCCACAACCACCCCTCAGGTAATTGTAGAGGGCAATGAGGTCACCCCTGAGCCTCTTCTTCTCCAGGCTAAACAATCCCAGCTCCCTCAGTCTCTCCTCATAGGGCTTGTGCCCAAGGCCTCTCACCAGTCTTGTTGCCCTTCTCTGGACACGCTCAAGTGTCTCAATGTCCTTCTTAAACTGAGGGGCCCAGAACTGGACACAGTAATCAAGGTGTGGCCTAACCAAAGCAGAGTACAGGGGCACAATGACTTCTGTGCTCCTGCTGGCCACACTATTCCTAATGCAGGCCAGGATACCATTGGCCCTCTTGGCCACCTGGGCACACTGCTGGCTCATATTCAGGTGACTGTCGATCAGCACCCTCAGGTCCCTCTCTATTTGGGAGCTCTCCAGCCACTCCAACCCCAATCATGAAATAAAGATGGCAGGACTAACGTTTGAAAGAGATATAGGAATAGGAGTGTCCACACAGACAGCTGATTTGTGGACCTTTTGCAAAGACACTTGCAGAAGTGAAATTTTATGTGAGTTCAAGGAAGAACTTGGCATTTCCATTCACAGAAGAGTAATCCACTGAAGCTTCTTAATTAATGCTTAAGAAACATGGTATTTGTGTAAATAAAGGCTATTTCACTTGACAGATACTTTCACATGAATTATCTTTTAACTAATACTTTCTGTTAAAACACACCTGCCAGGCAAGGGAATTACAGATTCCAATTTTGTAGATGAGGTTATTCTTCATAGTCCCTCTCTCCACACAGAGCTTATTTACACAGTGTGCATCAAACTAATTTATTCACAGTTTTAAAAATCATGATTCCATGTTCTACCTCTCATAAACCTACCTATGCTGGCAAGAAACCCAAAGCATCAGCTCTGCAGATGTGAGAATTTGTCAAAAATACCACTAAGGCCCATGAAGCATTATAAATAATGGTTCTGAGAAGCAAGAAACCTCCATGATTTCTGGCCCTCATGCTGTTATGAAAGCTGAGTTTAGTACTCTTGAACATGAGGGATTAGTGTTACTTGCTGCATTCAAAGTGCTCCTAAAATATCCCCAAAACAGCTCTAACAGTGGACTTCACTATCTGCAGCAATACATTTGGCACTGAACTTCTGAGTACACTTTGCCGAGCATTAACACTTGTTCCAAATGTCCTGTCTCATACTTTGCATCAGCTGGCTCCAGAGTCTAAACTCATGTAGTTAGTCTGTTTCAGCTGGGAAACAGGAGGGAACAAAGATAAATCCCCCAAATAAACAAAACCAGAACAGACCCCAAAATTTGAAGACCACATACAGTTCTTCACCTCAGAGAAATTTTGCTGGTTTATGGCTTACTAACAAGAAACAGACCTTCAGGTTAAAAAACTGCAAGTTAAAATATTTTAATATCAAATGTCAAAAATCAAGATATAAATGTACCATAATTGTGTTATAACTGACATGCCTTCTTCTATGATAGATGTCATTAATATTGTTATTTTATTTTAGATAATAAATCCTTAAGACTTAATCAAATGTGGAAAATGAACCATGAAAATATCACAGACACAAAGAGAGACAAGTCTGATGGAACATTTGTAGTTAGGGAGAAATGAATATGCAGAGTCCATGAATGACAGTAATTCCCATAGTAGTTATATTTACAGAGCTGGCCACTGACATTTTAAATTTCAGGAACATGAAAAGCCACTTGAATTAATTTCAAATTAGGAAGTGATTATCCTTCTCATAATGTGCTTTATTTTTGTCAACTAAAAGTAATTTTAAAAGTTGCTGGTCCAAAATTTAGTACAAAGATTGGAATACGTTGAATTTGTGTGGAAAATGGACGTTCAGAGAAAAGGAGGAAATAAACAAAATTACGCAGACCAAAGTTAAAAGCTATAAAGTGTCTGCATAACCTGGGCTTTTGTTTTGTTTTGTTTTGGTGAAGTTTTCTGGGGGTAGGGGCTTTTGTTTTCATTTTTATCCTGAGTGGTGAAAAAAGTTTAATAACTCAGTAGACAGAAACACAAGAAATCTTTCAGAGGTAAAAACACACTAGAAAATAAATCTCTTTCGCTTTGCCCAAAGAGAAAGATTTTTATTGCAGTACCCTGTTCACAATTGATTGAAAAGTATCACAAATGCCTCTTTCTAAATAGGGAAGAATCATACTTTTTAATTTTACCAAAGGTATGTCCAAACTGTTTTTGAATACTATAAGCAATGCAGTTTATAAGCACCACAAAATCTTCCATTGCATTAGTCATCGCATCATTTCAGGTTAAAAACTACTGAGAGGAGTTGCCATATGAAACAAAACACAAATCCCAGCAGAGGAAGTAATATTTGAAGTTAAGTCCAGATTTCCAAAGGTGAATCACCAAATTTCATTACAAGTAGAAATGAAAATCCTAAATAACAAAGCATGTACAGACATGTATTTACTCTCCTCATAGACTATATTCTTAGTTAAGTTTTTCAAATTAAGAAAGTGTTGCGGGTTTTATTGGTTTTGGTGTCCTTTTTTTTTTTGGGGGTGGGGTTGGGAGTCAGGGTTGGTTGGTTGTTTTTCAGAATGAGACAATATCATACTGGTTTTGTACTTTCCAGATACCCTGTCTCCAAAGACTGGAAAGTATTAGAAGATATGCTCAGAGTGACACCAAAGCCAGTGTGTTTGGCCAATACAGTTTTCTCTGCAGCAATCAAAATCTGAATGTGCACGTTTTGCTGAAAGATTAATTATTCAATTAGGCAAACAAACAAAAAAAAAAAAAAAACACACCCCCAAAGTAGTATGTTAACATCATTTATTTTCCACTTCTTCCCTCTCTCAGTTGCTTCACAAACACTTGAAAATAAAGCCCAAAGTGGAAACAATCTATGTCAGAAAGCAGACAGGAAATGAGAAGCATGTTGCAGAAATTTGTTGTCTAAATGCAAGAAGATGACAGTAACCTAGATTCCTTACTCAATCAGCAGACAAAAGGGCATATTCCCATGCTAGAAACTCTGAATTGCCCTCAAAATTGCCTAGTCAGTGGGAAATATAAGGTCCCACCCTGGGCATATGAACAAAATACTCTAGTATGCCTTGCAATACCCCCCTTCACATCCCGAAAGTGACTGTATCCCAAGAAATTCAGATCAAATCAATTGCTCCTACTCACCTCATCACTTACCTAGTGTGCTCTGGAATCTAACTTCCCTGACAGATATCTTATATTCAGTATAATTTTTTTCCTGGCCACTCCATTTTTAAAAATTTTTGTACTGACACTTCTGTGAATTTAAGTAGGCTCCTAATTCTTCCTGGCTCTGAGATTTTATTTCTCCATTGCTATCATTTTAAATCTCCGTAGCATGGCGTTATATTACTCTTCCACATAATATTTCTCTCAACATAGATAAACCTTTCTCAAACTACAGTACTGAGAAATGTGTACTGTGTTCCAGCTGAATGATTTTCCATTATAAAAGACAATGGTATTAATTTCACTAGTGGAACAAGTTTACCGTATTCATCCTAGAACCCCATTTTTCCTTTTCACAGCAACCTCACTTTGTTTGCTATAACTCCATCTGTGACATACTAAGAAACTCTGATCTGCCTTGTTTTCTGTACTTTGAAGTTGATAAACCTCCAACTTAGAGCAGAAAAAATATTTTAGTAAGTTCTCATATGTGCACAACTTCTTATTTTAGGTTATTAAATTTATTCCCACTTCAGCTAGGCCACTAACACCTGCACAGGGAATAATCAGAGCCTTCCGTTTCTTGATGACATCTCATGACTTGAAATAAATCAAGTCAACCAAATCACAAAGGAAATATTTCTATAACCACCCACTAACCATACAGATATCACTCCAATAAGAACCTGCTGTCTGCCCTTTAGATAGTTCCTTGTCCAACTTACAATACTTAAACTGACCACTGCCTTCTCCACACTAATACATATGGAACATTATAGCAAGCATTTCAGTGAAGTCTGACTTGATTAAATTTTTTTCTTACCTAGAAAGTGAAAAGGAAGAAGGAGCATCCTAGAGCACTCTATTGCAAACCAGTGCTGCAGGTTTTTTTTTTTTTACCTCTATATTTTTATTTACTTCTTTAAAACATGCTCAATGAACTGTCCGACCCACTAAATGATAGGAAGCCAGTAATAACATTTTTAAATCAGTAACCATTCCTAAGAGACAAATTTTCAGGCACAGCAAGCAAAATTATTTATTTATTAGGACAGAAAATACACAGACCTACATGGCAGACATGACAAAGCAGCAGAATATGATTGGAAAGTAGAGTTTCTGTCTCTTCAAGAACTTTAAAATCCCTTAGTTTATTCTGTAGGAATTTTATTGTGTAACAATTATTTAATTCACCAACCTGATCTCCTTCTGTGATCAGGTGATGCACCTGGTGGATGTGGGGAAGGCTGTGGATGTAGTCTACCTGGACTTCAACAAGGCCTTTGACACCATCCCCCACAGCAAACTCCTGGACAAGCTGCCAGCACTCTGTGCTGGGTTAGGAACTGTCTGAAGGGCCCAGCCCAGAGAGTGGTGGTGAATGGTCCCACATCCAGCTGGCAGCCAGTCACTAGTGGTGGCCCCCAGGGATGAGTGCTGGGCCCCATCCTGTTCAATATCTTTATTGATGATCTGGACGAGGGGGTTAAGTCCATCTTCAGTAAGTTTGCAGACGACACCAAGCTGGGGGAAGGTGTTGATCTGTTAGAAGGTAGGAGAGCTCTGCAGGGGGACCTTGACAGGGTGGACAGATGGGCAGAGTCCAAGGGCATGAGATGTAACACATCTAAGTGCCAGGTTGTACACATTGGCCACAACATCCCCATGCAGTTCTACAGGCTGTGGTCAGAGTGGCTGGAGAGTGACCAGGCGGAGAGGGACCTGGTGGTAGTGGTTGATAGTAGGCTGAACATGAGGCAACAGTGTGCCCAGGTGGACAAGAAGGCCAATGGCATCATGGCCTGCATCAGGAATAGTGTGGCCAGCAGGAGCAGGGAAGTCATTGTGCCCCTGTACTCATCACTGGTTAAGCTACACCTCAAGTACTGTGTCCAGTTCTGGGTGCCCCTTAATTTAAGAAAGATGTTGAGTTTCTGGAGCATGTCCAGAGAAAGGCAACAAGATTTGTGAGGGGTTTGGAGCAAAAGCCCTGTGAAGAGCAGCTGAGGGAGCTCAGGTTGTTTAGCCTGGAGAAGAGGAGGCTCAGGGGAGACCTTATTGCTGTCTCCAACTACCTGAAGGGTGATTGTACGCAAGTGGGGATTGGTCTCTTCTCCCAGGCAACCAGCACCAGAACAAGAGGACACAGTCTCAAGATGAGCCAGGGGAGGTTTAAGTTGTTGGATTTTAGGAAGAAGTTCTTCATAGCAAGAGTGATTTGCCATTGGAATGCCCTGCCCAGGGAGATGGTGGAGTCACCATCACTGGAGGTGTATAAGAAGAGACTGCTTGAGGCACTTGGTGCCATGGTTTAGTTGATTGGATGGTGTTGGGTGATGGGTTGGACTTGACGATCTCGAAGGTCTTTTCCAACCTGGTTAAATGTATTCTATTCTATTCTAATTCCAAGGAGGCCTTAGCTTTCCTAGTTGCCTCCCCATATCTTCGGACCACAGTCTTATACTTTTCCAAAGTGACCAGTTCTTTCATCATCTGTAGACTCTCTTCTTCTCCTTGAGTTTGCTCAGCAGTTCCCTGCCTACCCATGCATGTCTCCTGGCTCCCTTTCTCAGAGAATCACAGAATCACCAAGGTTGGAAGAGATCTCAAAGATCATCAAATCCAATCTGTCACCACAGACCTCATGACTAAACCATGGCACCAAGTGCCACATCCAGTCCCCTCCTGAACACCTCCAGGGATGGTGACTCCACCACCTCCCTAGGCAGCACATTCCAATGGCTAACAACTCTCTCAGTGAAGAACTTTCTCCTCACCTCAAGCCGAAACTTCCCCTGGCACAGCTTGAGACTGTGTCCCCTTGTTCTGGTTCTGGTTGCCTGGGAGAAAAGACCAACTCCCTCCTGGCTACAGCTGCCCGGGAGAAAAGACCAACTCCCTCCTGGCTACAGCTGCCCTTCAGGTACTTGCAGACAGCAATGAGGTCACCCCTGAGCCTCCTCTTCTCCAGGCTAAACAATCCCAGCTCCTTCAGCCTCTCATAGGGCTTGTGCTCAAGGCCTCTCACCAGCCTTGTTGCCCTTCTCTGGACACGCTCAAGTGTTTCGATGTCCTTCCTAAACTGAGGGGCCCAGAACTGGACACAGTAATCAAGGTGCAGCCTAACCAATGCAGAGTACAGGGGCACAATGACTTCACTGCTCCTGCTGGCCATACTATTCCTAATGCAGGCCAGGATGCCATTGGCCTTCTTGGCAACCTGGGTACACTGCTGGCTCATATTCAGGCGGCTGTCGATCAGTACCCCCAGGTCCCTCTCTGTTTGGGAGCTCTCCAGCCACTCTGACCCCAGCCTGCAGCTCTGCATGGGATTGTTGTGGCCAAAGTGCAGCACCCGGCACTTGGACTTGTTAAATGTCATCTTGTTGGGCTCTGCCCATCTGTCCACCCTGTTGAGGTCCCTCTGGAGAGCCCTTTTACCCTCTAACAGATCAACAACTGCTCCCAACTTGGTGTCATCTGCAAACTTGCTGATGACTGACTCAATCCCCTTATCTAGATCATCAATAAAGATGTTAAAGAGCATGGGGCCCAGCACTGATCCTTGGGGCACTCCACTAGTGACAGGCCACCAGCTGGATGTGGCACCATTCACCACCACTCTCTGGGCTTGGCCCTCGAGCCACTTCCTAACCCATCGCAGTGTGCTCCCATCCAAGCCATGGGCTGACAGCTTGGCCAGGAGTTTACTGTGAGGGACAGTGTCAAAGGCCTTCCTGAAGTCCAGGTAGACCACATCCACAGGCCTCCCCACATCCACCAGGCGGGTCACCTGACCATAGAAGGAGATCAGGTTGGTCAGGCAGGACCTGCCCTTCCTAAATCCATGTTGGCTGGACCTGAGTACTTGGCCATCCTTCCGGTGCGCAGTTATTGCCATCAGGATAATCTGCTCCATCATTTTCCTGGGCACTGAAGTCAGACTGACAGGCCTGTAGTTTCCAGGTTTCCCCATCTGACCCTTCTTGTGGATGGGCATCACAACAGCCAGTTTCCAGTCATAGAATCATTCAGGGTTGGAAGGGACCACAAGGATCATCTAGTTCCAACCCCCCTGCCATGGGCAGGCACACCCCACACTAGATCAGGCTGGACAGAGCCTCATCCAGCCTGCTCTTAAACACCCCCAGGGATGGGGCCTCGACCACCTCCCTGAACAACCCATTCCAGGGTTTCACCACTCTCATGGGGAAGAACCTCCTCCTCACATCCAGCCTGAATCTCCCCACCTCCAACTTCATTCCATTCCCCCTAGTCCTATCACTACCTGAGATCCTGAGAAGCCCCTCCCCAGCCTTTCTGTAGGCCCCCTTCAGATACTGGAAGGCCACAATTAGGTCACCTCGGAGCCTTCTCTTCTGCAGACTGAACAGCCCCAACTCCTTCAGTCTGTCCTCACAGGAGAGTTGCTCCAGCCCTCTGATCATCCTCATGGCCCTTCTCTGGACATGTTCCAGCATGTCCATATCCTTCTTGTAACAGGGGCTCCAGAACTGGACACAGTACTCCAGGTGGGGTCTCACCAGAGCTGAGTAGAGGGGGAGGATCACCTCCCTTGACCTGCTGGCCACACTTCTCTTGATGCAGCCCAGGATCTGATTGGCCTTCTGGGCTGCAAGTGCACATTGAGAGCTCCTGTTGAGCTTCTTGTCCACCAGCACCCCCAAGTCTCTCTCCTCAGGGCTGCTTTCTAGCCAGTCCCTGCCCAGCCTGGATTTGTGCCTGGGATTGCCTCGACCCAGATGCAGGACCCTGCACTTACTCTTATTGAACTTCATGAGGTTGGCTTGTGCCCACCTCTCCAGCCTGTCAAGGTCCCTCTGGATGGCCTCCCTTTCCCTCCAGCGTGTCTGCTGCACCACACAGCTTGGTGTCATCAGCAAACTTGCTGAGGGTACACTCAATGCCACTCTCCATGTCTCCCACAAAGATGTTGAATAAGATGGGTCCCAGGACTGATCCCTGGGGGACTCCACTTGTCACTGGCCTCCACTGGGACATGGAGCCATTGACAGCCACTCTTTGGGTGTGGCTATCAAGCCAGTTCCTTATCCATCTAGTGGTCCACCCATCAAACCCATGTGTCACCAGTTTGGAGACCAGGATGTGGTGCGGGACAGTGTCGAAGGCTTTGCTCAGGTCCAGGTAAACGACATCAGTTGCTCGCCCCTCATCTATTAATGTTGTCCCCATACAAGGCCACCAGGTTGGTCAGGCAGGATTTGCCCCTCTTGAAGCCATGCTAACTGTATCAAATCACCTCTTCACTATTCTTCTGAGTCAGTAGTGCCTCCAGGAGGATCTGCTCCATGATCTTTCCAGGCACAGAGGTGAGACTGACTGGCCTGTAGTTCCCTGGTTCCTCCTTCTTACCCTTTTTGAAGATGGGGGCAATGTTTCCCCTTTTCCAGTCTGTGGGGACTTCACCAGACTGCCATGACTTTTGGAATATAATAGAGAGGCATTTAGCAACCTCATCTGCCAGTTCTCTCAGCACCCATGGGTGTATCCCATCGGGTCCCATGGACTTGAACACTTTCAGGTTCTTCAGGTGATCACCAACCTGATCTTCACTTACAATGGGCAGTTCTTCCTCCCCGTCCCTGGCATTGTCTTCCATAACATCAGGAGTGCGGCTAGAGGCCCTTGCAGTGAAGACTGAGGTAAAGAAGTTATTAAGTACCTCAGCCTTTTCCTCATCACTTGTGACCATGTCACCAGTTTCCTTTCTGAGGGGGCCCACACCTTCCCTAGTCTTCTTCTTCCCGTTAATATACCTGTAGAAGTTCTTAGTGTTCCCTTTAACCTCCCTGGCTAGATTCAGTTCAAACTCTGCTTTGGCTTTCCTAACCAGGACTCTTACTGCTCGAGCAGCTTCCTTATATACCCCCTGTTCTACCTGTCCTTCCCTCCACTTACTGTAGAGTTTCTTTTTAAGTGATAGTGTGTCCGTTAGCTCCTTCCTCATCCAGGCAGGCCTCCTAGCATTCTTTCCTGCTTTTCTCTTTGTTGATATATATTGCTCCTGGACACACAAGAAGTGGTCCTTGAATACTGACCAGCTGTCCTGGGTCCCTCTTCCCTCCAGGGCTTCGTTCCAAGACACTTCAGATATTAGATCCCTGAAGCAATCAAAGTGTGCACACCTAAACTCTAGGGTAGTAAGCTTGGAATACTTCTTCCTGATTGCCCTGAGGATATTAAATTCAACTGCTTCATGGTCACTGCAGCCAAGGCTGTCTCTGAGCCTCACATTGGTTACCAGCCCTTCCCTGTTGATGAGAACAAGCTCCAGCATAGCACCTTTTCTTGTTGGTTCCTCTACCATTTGGAGGAGGAAGTTGTCTTCTCTGCAGTCCAGGAACATCCTGGATTGCTGGTGCCTTGCTGTGTTGTCCCTCCAGCAGATGTCCGGGTGGTTGAAATCACCCTTGAGGACCAGGGCTTGTGACCTGGAATCCGCTTCTATTTGCCTGTGGAGAGCCTCATCTGCTTGGTTCTGCTGGTCAGGTGGCCTGTAGGAGACCCCCACAGTAATATCTCCTTCCCCTGTCTTGCCTTTAATTTTAACCCATACGCTCTCAACTAGCTCATCATCCCTCCCCAGGTGGAGCTTCGCTGATTCCGGCTGGTTATTGACATAGAGGGCAACACCTCCGCCTCTCCTTCCCTGCCTATCCTTCCTAAAGAGTTATAGCCATCTATCCCTACATTCCAGTCATGGGAATCATTCCACCAAGTTTCAGTAATAGTCACTATATCATGGCATCCCAGCAGCCATCTGGGACCTCTCCGGTGAGGCAGGTCTGGTGAAAAATGACAGAGAGTGGCTTGGCCAGCTCATCTGCCAGCTCTCTCAGCACCCCAGGGTTGATCCCATCCAGTCCCATAGACTTGTGAGGATCCAAGTGGCTCAGCAAGTCCCAAACTAATTCCTTATGGATTTCCAGGGCAATACACTGCTCCCTGATCCCATCACGCAGCTCAGGATGCCACTTGTCCTGAACTCTCCTAAAGAGCTTGTAACCACCCAGTGCAGTACTCCAATTACGTAAATCGTCCCACCATGCTTCTGTATTGGCAACTACATCACAGTTTTCCTGGTGGACCAAGACTTCCAATTCTTCTTGCTTGATAGCCATGCTGCATGCATTGGTGTACATGCACTTTAGCTAGGCTCTCAATTTCTCAGTTAACCCTAATTTTTGTTCCACTCTCTCCTCTCCAGAGACTGGTTTCCTCACCCTCCCCCTTCAGACCTCGTTTAAAGCCCTCTTAATGAGCCCTGCCAACTCTAGTGCTAGGACTCTCTTATCCTTTCTTGATAAATGCACCCCATCAGGACCAAGCAGGTCAGCTGCAGTAAAAGTTGCCCCTTGATCAAAGAACCCAAAATTCCATTGCCAGTACCATCTCCTGAGCCAATTGTTGATGGCATGGGTTCTGCCGTCCCTCTCTGTGTACTCCCCTGCCACTGAGGGAACTGAGAAGAACACCACTTGAGCTTCTGCCCCATCAATCAATTGTCTGAGGGCCTTGAATTCTTTTTTAATCATCCTGGTGTCTTTCTTATCAATCTCATCACTTCCAGCTTGGATTACCAGCCATGGGTGATAATCAGAGGGCTGGATTAGGTTTGGGAATCTCCTTGTGATGTCCCTTACCCAGGCCCCAGGTAGGGAGCAGACCTGCCTATGGGATGGGTCAGGATTACATGTGGGTCCTTCAGTCCCCCTCAGGAGAGAGTCCCCAACAACTATAACCCTTATCTTTTTCCTTGTGGAGCTGGTTGTTATAGTTGGTGGGGACTGCTTGGCCTTAGGCATCACTCCAGATGGCTGCTCCTCAGCCCTCTCATCCACATTACCCTCAGCCTGCAGGGGCTCATACTTATTATGCAAGGGCACCAGAAGAGAAGGAGAGGGCCAGGATGGATTTCCCTTGCTTCCTCTGACAGGGACCTGTATCTATCCCTCCCTGCTTCAAGGGAGGCTTCAGCAGGGGAGGTCTGCAGAGCCTGCTCCCACATATCTAACTCCCTTTTGCATTCCCTTATTGACCTGAGCCTTGATACTCGGCCACTTCATCCTTTAACTCTGCCACCAGATTGAGGGGAAAGTTCACCTGGTCACACCTGACACAGGTGTTCTCTCTTTCCCCCACCATTCCAAGTGCCAGGCTCCAGCACTCTGCAGCCAACAGCCTGGACTCCTGCATTCTGATGCACCAACTGGGTACATACTGTTTTTCTAATAGCCTTTGCCCAAGAAATAACCATGGTTCAGCATTTTATTGATAGTTATTAAAAATATATGTTCAACCTAAATTCTATAATTTATCTGAGCTGCCACAGGCGGTTGCCCTGGCACGTGCAGTTGGACAGAAGGCTCTGCAGCCAAAATGGCATCACGTGCACAGCCCCAGTGGGTTTTAAACTTCCCGCAGCTGATGTCATGATCCCACACAGGCACACAAGGGGATGACCCTGCCAGACCTCGCCACCTACCACAAAGCCCCAAAAAGAAAGCAAAAGCAAAAGCGAAGGCTCTTGGTTCACACGCAGTGGTCCCAAGTGCTGGTCCCAATTGGCTCTGCAGCCAAAATGGCTTCTCGATTTCCTGCTTGTTGGGATGCTCTGATCTTGACCTGGGAAGAAGTGGTCCTTGAATATCAACCAACTGTCTTGGGCCCCTTTGCCTTCTAGTACCCTGTCCCATGAGATTTCCCCTAGCAATTGCTTGAAAAGGCCAAAGTTGGCCCTGTTGAAGTCCAAGGTTGTGAACCTACTTGGTATTCTGTTCCTACTGGACAAGATCCTGTGATCTCTCCATCTCATGATCTCTACAACCAAGACCTCTCTCAATCTCCACTGCTTCAACCAGACCATCCTTGTTAGTGAGTATTAGGTGGCACTCCAGTGGCACTGCACTCCTAGTTGGTTCATTCACCATTTACATCATGAAGTTATCATCAATGCACTGGAGGAACCTGCTGGACTGTGGATGGCTGCCTGAGTAGGCCTTCCAGCAAATATCTGGGTAGTTAAAATCCCCCATGAGAACCAGGGCCTGTGATTGCAAGGCTGCTGTCAGCTGCTTGTAGAAGGCTTCATCAACTTCCTTGTCCTGATCAGGTGGCCTGTAATAAACACCCACAACAGTATCACCCATGACAGCTTGCTCCTTAATTCACACTTGTGAACTCTCAACTTGCCTCTCATCCACCCCTGGACAGAGCTCAATACATTCTAGTTGCTCCCTCATGTAAAGAGCAACTCCACCACCTCACTTTGTTGACCTGTTGGCCATCCATGACCACATTCCAGTCAGGTGAGCTGTCCCACCATGTCTCTGTAATTGCCACCAGATCATAACCCCTTGATCACACACAGAATTCTAACTCCTTCTGTTTATTCCCCATGCTGTGTGCATTGGTGTACAGGCATTTCAGGGAGTGAGCTAATTATGCTGATTCTACCCTGGGGGGATGCTGGAGCAGGTGCAGTAAAAAGCAACTAAGTCAGTGAAGGGCCTTGAGAACAAGTCATATGAGGAGCTGTTGAGGGATCCGGGGCTGTTTAGTCTGAAGAAAAGGGGGCTGAGGGGAGACTTTTATCAGTCACTACAACTACCACTCCAAGCTGGTAAAATATGGGTTTGATGCATGGACCACTCAGGGGATAAAGAACTGGCTTGAGTGCTCCACCCAAAGGGTGGCTGTCAACAGGCCCCTGTCCAGGTGGAGGCCAGGGACAAGTGGAGTCCCTCAAGGATCAGTACTGGGACCAGTCTTGTTATGACATCTTTGTTATTAACATCTTGTTGGCAACATGGACAGTGGTATTGAGTGCACCCTCAGGAGGTTTGCTGATGACACTAAGCTGTGTGGTGCGGCAGACATGCTGAAGGAAAGGGATGTCATTCAGAAGGACCTTGACAGACTGGAGAGGTGGGGCCAAGCCAATCTCAGGAAGTGTAGCAAGACCAAGTGCAGGGTTGTGCATCTGGGTTGAGGCAATCCCAGGCACCAGTATAAGCTGGGCAGTGACTGGCTTGAGAGCAGCCCTGAAGACAAGGACTTGGGGGTGCTAATGGGTGAAAAGCTCAACATGAGCCACCAGTATGCACTTGCAGCCCAGAAACTCAACTGTACCCTGGGCAGAATCAAGAGAATTGTGACCAACAGGTTGAGAGAGATGATTCTCCTCTACTCCACTCTGGTGAGACCCCACCTGGAGTACTGCATTCAGTTCTGGAGTCCCTATTATCATAAGGATCTAGACATGCTGGAGTGTGTCCAGAGAAGGGCCACAAGGATGATCAGAGGGCTGGAGCATCTCTTCTATGGAGGCAGGTTGACAGAGCTGGGGTTCTTTAGTTTGGAGAAGAGAAGGCTCTGAGAAGACCTTATTGTGGCCTTCCAGTATCTTAAGGTTGGTGGAAGCCCCTTCCCTGCATGTTTTTAAGGCCAGGCTAGATGTGGCTCTGGGCAACCTGATCTAGTGGAAAGTGTCCCTGACCATGGCAGTGGGGTTGGAACTGGATGATGCTTGAGGTCCTTTCCCACCCTGACAATTTTGTGATACTTGAAAGGAGGTTGTTGTGAGGTTCTCCCTAGGAACTAGTAGTAGAGCAAGAAGGAATTGTTTCAAGATGCATCAGGGGTGGTTTAGGGTGTTCTTCAAGAAGAAAAATTTCAGTGAAAGTCTTGGCAGGCATTACAGTATCACAGTATCACAGTATAACTAAGGTTGGAAGAGACCTCGAGGATCATCGAGTCCAACCTATCAACACAGACCCCATGACTAGACCATGGCACCAAGTGCCACGTCTAATCTCCTCTTGAACGCCTCCAGGGATGGTGACTCAACCACCTCCCTGGGCAGCCCATTCCAATGACGAATGACTCGCTCGGTGAAGAACTTTCTCCTCACCTTGAGTCTAAACCTCCCCTGGCGCAGCTTGAGACTGTGTCCCCTTGTTCTGGTGCTGGTTGCCTGGGAGAAGAGACCAACCCCCACTTGGCTACAACCTCCCTTCAGGTAGTTGTAGAGGTCACTCCTGAGCCTCCTCTTCTCCAGGCTAAACAATCCCAGCTCCCTCAGCCTCTCCTCATAGGGCTTGTGCTCAAGGCCTCTCACCAGCCTTGTTGCCCTTCTCTGGATATGTTCAAGAGTCTTAATATCCTTCTTAAACTGAGGGGCCCAGAACTGGACACAGTACTCAAGGTGCAGCCTAACCAAAGCAGAGTACAGGGGCACAATGACCTCCCTGCTCCTTCTAGCCACACTATTCCTAATGCAGGCCAGGATGCCATTGGCCTTCTTGGCCACCTGGGCACACTGCTGGCTCATGTTCAGGCAGCTGTTGATCAGTACCCCCAGGTCCCTCTCTGTTTGGGAGCTCTCCAGCCACCCTGACCCCAGCCTGTAGCTCTGCATGGAATTGCCGTGGCCAAAGTGCAGCACTCAGCACTTGGACTTGTTAAATGCCATCCCACTGGATTCTGCCCATCCGTCCAGTCAGTCTAGGTCCCTCTGCAGAGCCTTTCCACCCTCTAACTGACTAACATCTGCTCCTAACTTGGTGTCATCTGCAAATTTGCTGATGACTGACTCGACCCCCTCATCCAGATCATCAATGAAGATGTTGAAGAGGGCAGGGTCCAGCACTGATCCCTGGGGGACGCCACTGGTGACTGGCCGCCAGCTGGATGTGGCATCATTCACCACCACTCTCTGGGCCCCGCCCTCCAGCCACTTCCTAATCCAGCACAGAGTGTAGTGGTCCAAGCCACGAGCTGACAGCTTAGTCAGCAGTTTGCTGTGGGGGATGGTGTCAAAGACCTTGCTGAAGTCCAGGTAGACCACATCCACAGGCCTCCCCACGTCCACCAGACGGGTCACCTGATCATAGAAGATCAGGTTGGAGAGGCAGGACCTGCCCTTCCTAAATTCATGTTGGCTGGACCTGAGCCCTTGGCCATCCTTCAGATGCGCAGTTATTGCCACCAGGATAATCTGCTCCATCACTTTCCCTGGCACTGAGGTCAGGCTGACTGGCCTGCAGTTTCCAGGTTCCTCCATCTGACCCTTCTTGTGGATGGGCATCACATTGGCCAGCTTCCAGTCACCCGGGACCTCTCCAGTGAGCCAGGACTGGAGGAAAATGATGGAGAGCAGCTTGTACAGCTCATCTGCCAGCTCTCTCAGCACCCTAGGATAGATCCCATCCAGTCTCATGGACTTGTGAGTGTCCAAGTGGCTCAGCAGGTCCCGAACTAATCCCTCATGGATTACCGGGGCACTACACTGCTCCCTGATCCCATCACCCAGTTCAGGAGGCCATTCATCCTGAACTCCTGCCTTGCTGTTAAAAATTGGGGCAAAGAAGGTGTTCAGGACCTCAGCCTTTTCCTCATCTTCAGTCACCGTGTTCTCCTCCAGGTCCAATAGGGAGTGCAGGTTCTTCCTGCCCTTCTTCTTATTGTTAATATATTTGTAAAAATGCTTTTTATTGTCTTTCACAGAGGTGGCCAGCTTCAGTTCCAACTGGGCCTTTGCCTCTCTAATTTTATTCCTACATAATCTAACAACTTCCTTAAACATACCTCAAGAAGCCTTCCCCTCCTTCCAAAGGTGATACAGCCTCCTTAGTCCCCTTAAATCATCCAGGAGCTGCTTGCTCATCCAGGCCGGTCGCCTTCCCCGCCGGCTCGCCTTTCGGTACATAGGAACTGCCAGTTCCTGTGCCTTCAAGAGCTCCTATTTGAAGTAGGTCCAACCCTCCTGCACCCCTTGGTTCATGAGGGCTGGTACCCAGGGGACTTTACAAATAGGTTTCTTAAACAGGCTGAAGTTCGCCCTCCGGAAGTCCAAGGTGAAGGTTCTGTTGGTGCTCCTCCCTATCTCCCTGCATATTGAAAACTTCACTGTCTCGTGGTCACTGCACCCTAGGAGTGCATTGGAGCAGCCTGCCCAAAGAGATATTTCAGTCCCCACCCCTGAATGTGTTTAAAATCCATTTTGAGGACACAGTTTAATAGTGTAGTTGGCAGAGTAGGGCTATTGATTGGACTCAATGACCTTAAAGGTATTTTCCAACCTAAATGATTCTATGATTCATATTTTCAAACTGTCCACTGGTTTCATTGGTTACACAGTACCTTGTGTAGCGATGCAGTCCCAGCTAATCATTTATATTTCCTTAATCAGGCACCAAACAAGAAGTCTGATCAGAACTGGTGCTATTTGTTCTCTGCAACTACCTGACGGGAGGTTGTAGAGAGGCGGAGGTTGGTCTGTTCTCCCAGGCAGCCAGTACCAGAACAAGAGGACACAGTCTCAGGCTGTGCCAGGGGAGGTTTAAGTTGGATGTTAGGAAGAAGTTCTATACAGAGAGAGTGATTGCCCATTGGAATGGGCTGCCCAGGGAGGTGGTGGAATCACCATCATTGGAGGTGTTCAGGAGGAGACTTGATGGGGTGCTTGGTGCCATGAGTTAGTTGATTAGGTGGGTTGGATTGGTTGGTGGGTTGGACGCGATGGTCTTGAAGGTCTCTTCCAACCTGGATTATTCTATGTATTCTATTCTATGTATTTTACAAGCATCTGATACGTCCATGAATGCTTTCTAGTTTTGATTTTCACTTTGGTACAAAGATTTTATTAAAGTAGTTAAAATAACAGATGACAGATGTGATATACTCAGCTACAAGTCAGCACTTTGATATTCTTCTGTGGATGAACAGAAATTAGAATCATAGAATCAACAAGGTTGGAAAAGACCTCAAAGATCATCAAGTCCAACCTGTCACCCAAGACCTCTTGACTACTAAACCATGGCTTCAAGTGCCACATCCAATCCCTTTTTGGACACCTCCAGGGATGGTGACTCCACCACAACCCTGGGCAGCATGTTGCAACAGCAAACAACTCTCTCTGTGTAGAAATTTCTCCTCACCTCGAGCGTAAACTTCCCCTGGCACAATTTGAGACTGTGTCCTCTTGTTCTGGTGCTGGTTGCCTGGGAGAAGAGACCAACCCCCTCCTGGCTTTATTTTAATCACTTTGTATATAAAGTTTAGTTAATCCCTGTTGTCTTGCATCCTTTCAATCGCTAATAAAACATAGGAGTCCTCCACAGTTACCTACAGCCTTTGCAAAAGATATTTTGAGATGTGAAATTCTAGCCTTTGTCTTACTTTCCTCCAGACATTGTTCTCTAATGTTTCTTTCATTCCTGTTTTGTTACATTAAAAAATTGGCAATGTTATGATTTCACATATGTTGACAGCAGAAGAGGTAGAGTCTGGAACTTCTGAGGCTTCACATCATGACAGACTCATTAATATCAAGGTGCTGCACAGTGAATGAAGTGTCACTTACTTGTGAACTGTGGCTGAGTATGCCTTAAATCTTCACCTGTTTTCTTCAGCTATAGGATTTTATATTTGTAAGTGTGCATATGGAAGAAGAACGAGAACTTCAGATATTTTTTTTTCCCCTAGAAAATCTGATTAGAATCACAGAATCACAGAATTACAGAAGATCATAGAGTCCAGCCCCCCTGCCAAAGCAGGATCACCTAAAGCAGATCACATAGGAACTGGGGTTGCTCAGCCTGGAGAAGAGGAGACTCAGGGGTGACCTTATCACTCTCTACAACTACCTGAATGGAGGTTGTAGACAGGTGGATGATGGTCTCTTCTCCCAGGCACCCAGTACCAGAACAAGAGGACACAGTCTCAGGCTGCGCCAGGGGAGGTTCAGGTTGGATGTTAGGAAAAAGTTCTATACAGAAAGAGTGATTGCCCATTGGAATGGGCTGCCCAGGGAGGTGGTGGAATCACCATCATTGAAGGTGTTCAGGAGGAGACTTGATGGGTTGCTTAGTGCCATGGGTTAGCTGTTTGGGTGGGTTGGATTGGTTGATGGGTTGGACACGATGATCTTGAAGGTCTCTTCCAACCTGGTTTGGTTTATTCTAATAAAGGTTTATTCACATCTCTGCAAAGACAGAGATTCCACCAATTCTCTAAGCAGCCTGTTCCAGTGCTCAGCCACACTCAAAGAAGTTCCTTCTCATTTTCAGATGGCCCTTCCTTTGTCCAAGTTCATGCCCATTAGCTCTTCTCCTGTTCACCAGAAACCTGAGAAGAGTGTGACCCCAAGTTTCTGACACACTCTTCAGATATTTTTAAGCAATAATAAGACACCCCTCAGCCTCCTCTTTTCAAGCTCTCTCAGCCTTTCCTCTTACGATAGATGCTTCAATCCCCTAACCATTTTAGGGGCCCTGTGCTGGAATCTCTCTAGTAGTTCTTTGTCCTTCTTGCTCTGTTTAAAACTGAATACAGTACTTCAGATGAGACCTCACCAACACAGAGCAGAGGGGGAGGAGAACCTCCCTTGACCTACTTCTTGGCCACACTACTCTTGCTTCATTGCAGGATGCAATTGGTCTTCTTAGGCCATACTGTTGCCTACCAGGACTCCTAGGTCCTTATCTGCAGCACTGCTCCCCAGCAGATCATCCTGTACTGATACTTAGGGTTCCTCCTGAGATGCAGTAATTGCCCTCATCAAATCTTATTAAATTTCTTCCCTGCCAGCTCTCCAGGCTGTCTAGGTTACACTGGATGGCAGCACAACCTTCTGATATCTTATCAAGTCCTCTCTGTTTAGTGTCTTCAGCAAACTTGCTGAGGGTACACCCTATACCTTTGTCCAGATCGCTGATTAATATACTGAACAGGGCTGGACACATTACTGACCTCTAGGGGACGCCACTAGCCACAGGCCTCCAACTAGGCTGCCCCAGTGACAGCAAGCCCTGTTCTTCAGCCAGATCTCAATCTACCTCACACTCAACCATCAGTCCAGACTTGTTAAGTTTTTCTGTGAGAATGCCATGAGAGACACTGTAAAAAGTGCTGAAGTCAAGGCAGAACAGCATCCGCTAACCTTTCCTCAGCTGTCCATCTAGTTATGCCATCATAAACAGCTATCAAATTGGTCAAGCATGACCTCCCCTTGTTGACTACATGCTGACTACTTGATACAAGTCTCTTTTCCTGATACTTTGAGATGGTACTAAGAATAAGCTGTTCCATTGCCTCTCCAGGGATGGAGGTGAGACTGAACAACTTATAGTTACCCTAGTCCTCCTTCTTGCCCTTTTTGAAGACCGGACTGACATTGTCTTTTCTCCAGTCCTCAGGCAGCTCTCCTATTCTTAAGGACTTCTCAAAGATTACGGAGAGTGGCCTAGCAATGACTTCTGCCAACTCCATCAGCACTTACAGGTGCACCCCATCAGGGCACATGGATTTTTGGATGTTCAGTTTTCTTAATTGATCTCTAACCCAATCCTCTTCAACTAAGGCAAAATCTTCTTTTCCCCTGAATTCCTCATTTTGAAGGTGTGGCACTCCTGAGGGCTGTCTTTAACAGTAGTGAAGACTGAGGAAAAGGTGGAATTCAGTAACTCTGCCTTCTCTCTATCCTTGGTGTCCAGGGCACCCATTCCATTCAGCAGTGGGTTCATATTTCCTGTAGTCTTCCTTTAGCCTCCAGCATGTTTGAAGAAACTTTTATTGTTGCCTTAGATATCTCTCACCAGGTTTACCTCTAAGGAGCCTTAGCTTTTCTTGTCACATCCCTACTTCCTCTGACAATGTTCTAGTATTCTTACTCAACATACTTTTCTAGAGTGGGTATAAACTTGATGACAAAAAGATACTCTCTCTTCTACATTTACCTTTGGTTGGTTTTTGGGCTTTTTTAGGTACTGTGGACTATTTAGGGAACCTTGCCTCAATATTTTTAACACTGCATAAATGGAAACACATTGTGTAGTACAATTTTCACCATAGCAGATGAAAATTTATCAATACGATACCTGTATGGATAGAGATAAAAACTTCAGCTCTGCAATAGGACACCAATAAGACACTACAAAGCTGTATCCAGATCTTTCATGCTTTCATCTCTCAAACCTATGCAAAGTAATAATATTATACCTCCTCCTTCTTTCTCCACAGTACATTGACTATTTTTAAAAAATGTATTTTAAAATAACAAATCTCTAGAAAAATTAATTTGTGATGTTTTTGTATTAAATGGATTCGACAGGTGGAAATTTGATGGTACTTGCAAGCACTTTCACTTATTTGCTCTGATAAATGACATATTGAAATTTAACACCCTGATTCTCAGGTATGCACAGAATGATTAGGTGATGCTCCTGCCCACTTACTGAGTTATAACCACTTCTTGCAACACTCTTTGTAGTGCCAGAAATCTGCTTCTTTGTGCTTAGTCATTTAGTGCTCCTGTAAACTCAGAGCTCAAGCATTAAATTCACGTTTTATGAGCTGCAGAAGAGTTTATAAGCAGACACTAGGAGTGTGGATTCTATTGAAGTTCAACAGCAGGCACTTCTGTACATATGCCTACAGTCACAGCTTTTTTTTCTTTTTTCTTTTTTCTTTTTTTTTTTTTTGTGCTGCTGCAGTTTCATGATACCGTCAAGAGAAATTTGTGTTTTAAAAAACATATTTTAGAATCATAGAATTGTTTTGGTTGGAAAAGACCTCTAAGATAATGGATCCTCGAATTGTCCTTCTGACATTTGCTAAACCCCTGTCAGCTGGGACCTCCACAGTAAGCCAGGACTTCTGGCAAATGATTGAAAGTGGCTTGACTCACCAGTTGTCTCAGCAGCCTTGGATATATACCACCCAGTCCCATAGACCTCTGTATGCCTAAATAGTGCAGCAGGTCACTAACCATCAACTCTTGGATTATGAGGGTTTCATTCTTCTCCCCATCCCTGTCTTCCAGTACAGAGGGCTGGGTATCAAGCAAATAACTGGTCTTACTACTAAATACTGAGGCAAAAAAGCTATGGAGTACCTCAGCTTTGTTGTCATCCCTGATCACTATGCTCCTCCCCACATCCAAGAAAGGACAGAGATTCTCCTTAGTTCTCCTGAAGTCAAATTAATTTCCAGTTGGGCTTTAGTCTTTCTAATTTTCTCTCTGCATAGCCTTTTTACAAGTTCGTAGTGCTCCTGAATGGTCTGGCACTTTTTCCAGTGATCATAAGCTCTCCTTTTCTCCCTAAACAGATACTAAACCTCTCTATTCATCCAGCTTACTGTCTTCTCCACTGACTTGTCTTTCAGCACACAGGAACAGACTTTTCCTGTGCCTTTAAGACTTATCTCTTGAACACTGTTCAGCCTTCCTGGATTCCTTGGCCCTAGACTGCCTCCCAAAGGACTCTCCCAGTCTCTGAAACAGGCCTACTGGAAGTCCAAGATGGCAGTTCTGCTAACCTCCCTCTTTACTTGTCCAGCAGCTGAGAATTCTGTCATTTCATGATTGCTGTGCCCAAGACAGCCTCCAACTATTACTTTGCCCACATTGTCTAGAAGACTACCTACCCTAGTTTGCTGCATCACCAACTGTGTCAGGAAGTTTTCCTCCATACACTCTAGGAATGTCCAGGACTGCTCCATCTCTGCTGTGCTGTATTTCCAGCAGACATCAGAGAAGCTGAAGTCTCCCACAAAACAAAGACTAGAGATTGTGAGACTTCTCCATCTGCTTCTTATTAGATCTGCCTCTTCTTCCTGGTTGGATGATCTGTAACAGACTCCCACCATGGTATCTGCCTTCTTGGCCTTCACTCTGATTCTTACCCATAAACACTCAATCCCCTGGTCACCAAAGACAATCAAATTGCTCAAGAGAATCAAAAAGACATACAGGACTACCCCAGAACCCCTTATTCTGTGCCTGTCCCTTCTGAAGAGTTTACAGTCATTGCAAGACTCCAGTCCTGTGAGATGCCTCACTACATTTCTGTGATGGCCACTATATCACAGTTTTCCTGAAACACAGTGGCTTCCAGCTCCTACTGGTTGTTTCCCATACTATGTATGTCAGTGTATATGCACTTCAGTTAGTCTAAGGGTCTTACCGCCTTTTAGTAGGGACAAATCCTAATTCCTATTTGGCTGTTCTCAGGTGCTCCTGTGGTTACTAATTCATCAGTGATCCTAGTGTCTTTGCTGCCTTCTGGGTCTCCATTCCCTATCTCCAATGATGCAGCAGACTGAAAGTCCTCATAAGCATACCATCTGTCAAATACTGATGTGCTGCCCTCAGGCTTATTTCTAGCCAGCCCAGATTTGTGCCCTTCTTCCTTCAGACTTAGTTTAAAGCTCATTCAGTGATTCCTGCTAGCTCCTGGGCTAGGATCATTTTTTCCCTTCGAAACGTGTTTCCTATCTGTTGCCATCAGGCATGGTGTCTTGTAAATCAACTTTCATGTTCAAAGATCAGTGTATGACCAATGAGACTTTTTGACATAATGAAGAATGAAAAGCAGTGAGAGGCAGCATATAGGATTTTAAGTGATCCCACAATTTATCTCAAGAGGCTTATCTTTTGGAACCATAATATCATTCCTAGATAGGTTATTTTTGGGGAAAACAAATAAATTAATTATGTAAGTTTTATTTAATGTGCTTAGAGAACATTCTGTTTACTGATTTGAGGAAAAAAAAAAGGGGAGGGGGGATATGGAATTCAAACGTGTACAAAATGAGCAGCTACAATCCCATAATCCAGGCCTCCTTTTATTTTTCTTTTATAAACAGAAGAATCTAGGACAATATATGCAACAGTATGACCCCAGTTTTGTCCTCTTAGGACTAAGTTTTCCATTTGAAAGATTTTTAATATTTCAAGAAAGGAAGACTTTGTGAAAGTTATTTGGAAATTGGCTTTTGAAACAGGTCATAGGACAAATTGCTGATGTGCTATTTCCAAATTCAGCACATGCTACAAGTCTCCCTGCTGGGCCAGCCTTTATTAAATGTGACAGGTAATGCAGCCTGAAAACAATGGATGCGTTATGTTGACACAAGAGGGCACTTCAGCTGTCATGCAAAGGGAGGCTGTTGACATTTATCTGTGTTCCTTTCTTCTTTGTTTCACTATTTAATTAACATGAACTTTGGAAGTGGACAATTAAGTTCCCATTTTCACTGTGACACATGGTGAAAAACACATTCCAATTTTCTTTCCTTTCCTTGTCACTACAACTCAGATGTATGAAACAACTTAGAATTTTATTTTTTTTAAAAGAAGATATTAAATAGTGCCATGTCTCTGTGCTTGAAGAAGTCTTACAATGATACAAAAATGGTCATTGCTTGAGTGGCACAACTGCAGTCATCTATGAGAAACTGCAGCAATGGTTAGATTTTTATAAACTCTATACTAAGTTGAATAGGTACAACCAATCCCTTCCCTTTCACTGCTTGAAAGAGAACAGTAAGGACATCGCTGCTTGTGCAGGAAATGGATAGTCTGTAACTCTTATACCTCATGTGGTTTTCAAAAGCTTACTAAAGAGACAAGTTTAATTTGCAGTTTGATTCTGACAATTTATTTGCTGATGCTAAATGACTCATTAAACAGCACGGATTTAAGCCTCCTGCGTGCCCTGCATGTGCAGCAGTTGATTGTGTACTTTCTGTTTTGCAAATACTATTATGAGTCAGCTTAATTTAATATAAATATGCTTTAGTTAATTCTTTAGTCTTACTTATTTGTCCCATAAATACGAAGACATATATATCTTTTGGGTTAACTGGCCAGCAATACCCAGTTAAATGTTTGAGCTACATCTCTCAGGTAGCTGAGGCCTTTTTAACCACCTGAAAACTGAGAAAGGCTGGTTAAAATCCTGACCACTTGAAATTTGCAGGGTAACACAACCTGTTGTCCTGGCCTGTGTTCTCCAAACCACAAGAACTTTTAAGGGATTAGGAATACTGCTGAATTACAAAACTAGAAAATATACATGTGGTATACTTAGTGTTGGTAAACATATACTAAGACTTGAAACCAGATTATGTTTCAAACTGCAGCTATTCCTGTGGGAGTAGAAGTTGTAAAAACTAGAAGGTAACACAAAACTTCCTACAAATCAGTATCTAAATTGAGTTAGTGTGGAATGTTTATATACTAATTTGAGCTGAAGAAAATTCCTGAGAACCTGTCATTACAAATTCTTAGGTTTGAGATAATCCTAGGAATCTTCAAGTTAACCTGATATTCAAACATGATGAAATGTGTAAGCACATAATAGTTGAATGCAAAAAGTAGTTGCACGCATACGGATGAAAAGCAGCACAAAGGCATGCACACATATCTTTTAAGTAAGCTGCGTGCAAACTTTGTGTACAGGTAAAAATCTGACTGAATCAGGAACATGTGTCCTTAATTATTTCATTGTGACAAAAGTTTACAATTTCAGCTTAATCTCAAAAATTTAAATTATGTAGATTATTGTTGAGTAGAAAACCTCCTAAATAGAATAGAATTAACCATGTTGGAAGAGATCTTCAAGATAATCAAGTCTAACCCGTCACCCAACACCATCTAATCAACTAAACCATGGCACCAAGTGCCTCATCAAGTCTCTTCTTAAACGTCTCCAGTAATGGTGACTCCACCATCTCCCTGGGCAGCACATTCCAGTGGCCCCATCACTCTGTCTGTGAAGAACTTCCTAATATCCAGCCTAAATCTCCCCTGGTGCAGCTTGAGATTGTGTCCCCTTGTTCTGGTGCTGGTTGCCTGGGAGAAGAGACCAGCCCCTTCCCAGGATACAACCTCCCTTCAGCTAGTTGTAGAGAGCAGTAAGATTTCCTCTGAGCCTCCTCTTCTCCAGGCTAAACAACCCCAGCTCCCTCAGCCTCTCCTCATGGGGCTTGTGGTCCAAACCCCTCAACATCTTTGTTGCCCTTCTCTGGACACATTCCAACAAGTCAACATCTTTCCTAAACTGAGGGGCCCAGAACTAGACACAATACTCAAGGTGTGGCCTAACCAGTGCAGAGTACAGGGGCGTAATGTCCTCCCTGCACCTGCTGGCCACACTACTCCTGATCCAGGCCAGGATGCCATTGGCCTTCTTGACCACCTGTAGACACTGATGGCTCATGTTCAGCCAGCTGTCAGTCAGTACCCCCATGTCCCTTTCTGTCTGTCTGCTCTCCAGCCACTCTGACCTCAGCCTGTAGCACTGCATGGGGTTGTCGTGGCCACTCTGCTTATCTGTCTAGCCTGTCAAGGTCCCTCTACAGAGCTCTCCTACATTCTAACAGAGCAACACATGACCCCAGCTTGGTGGCATCTGCAAATTTACTAATGGTGGACTCAATCCCCGCCATCCAGATCATCAGTAAAGATATTAAAGAGGATGGGGCCCAGCACTCATCCCTTGGGGACACCACTAGTGCCTGGCTGCTAGCTGGATGTGGGACCATTCACCACCACTCTCTGAGCTTGGCCCTCCAGCCAGCTTCTAACCCAGCACAGAGTGCTGCTGCCCAAGCCACAGGCTAGCAGTTTGCTGTGGGGTACAGTGTCAAAGGCCTTGCTGATGTCCAGGTAGACTACATCCACAGCCTCCCCCACATCCACCAGGCGGTCACCTGATCATAGAAGGAGATCAGGTTGGTCAGGCAGTATCTGCCCTTCCTAAATCCATGCTGGCTGGGCCTGATCCCTTGGCCATCCTGTAAGTGCTGTGTGATTGCACTCAAGAGGACCTGTTCCATAATCTTGCCTGGCACTGTGGTCAGGCTAACAGGTCTGTAATCCCCTGGTTCCTCCTTCAGGCCCTTCTTGTGGATGAGCATCACACTGGCCAGCTTCCAGTCATCTGGGACCTCTCCAGTGAGCCACGACTGTTGAAAAATGATGGCGAGAGGCTTGGCCAGCTCATCTGCCAGCTCTCTCAGCACCCTAGGATGGATCCCATCCAGTCCAATGGACTTGTGAGGATCCAAATGGCTGCACAGGTCTCTAACTACTTCCTCCTGGATCACAGGGGAACTACACTTCTCCCTGACTCCATCTGCCAGCTCAAGAGGCCAGTTGTCCAGAATACAACCTATCTTACTATTCAAAATTAAGGCAAAGAAGGTGTTAAGTACCTCTGTCTTTTCATCATCCTTGGTTACAGCATTCCTCTCTGTGTCCACTTAGGAGTGGAGGTTGTCCTTGCCCCTCCTCTGGCCATTAATATATTTATAGAAGGATTTCTTGTTGTCCTTCACAGCAGAGGCCAGTCTAAGCTCTAAATGGGCTTTTGACTCTCTAATTTTTTTCCTACATGACCTAGTAATATCCTTAAACATACCAGGGGTTACCTCTCTTTCCTTCCAAAGATGATACACCCTCTTTTTTTCCCTTAATTCACCCAGAAGTTCATTACCCATCCCAGCTGGCCGTCTGCCCTGGCAGCTCATCTTCTGGCACATTGGCACAGCCTGTTCCTGTGCCTTCAAGAGTTCTTACTTGAAGTAGGTCCAGCCCTCCTGGACCCCTCTCTTTTTAAGGGCTGATTCCCAAGGTACTTTCTCAGTTAGTTCCTTAAGTAACCTGATGTCCACCTTTAGAAGTCCAGAGTGGAGGTTTTGTTGCTGCCCCTCTTAGCTTGACTGTATATTGAAAACTCAATTATTTCGTGGTCACTGGACCCCAGACAGCCTCCAACCACCACATCTCCCATCAGCCCCTCTCTGTAAATAGAAGGTCAAGCAAAGCCTTACCCCTGGTAGGCTCACACAGCAGCTGGCATAAGAAGCTATCCTCCATACACTCTAAAAACCTTCTAGACTGCCTCGTCTCTGCTGTGTTAAGTTCCCAGCAGCTATCAGGCAGGTTAAAGCTGCCCATGAGAACAAAGTCTGGTGATATTGAGACAGCCTCTAGCTGCCTATAGAATAATTCATCAACCTCTTCATCAATTCATCAACCTCTTCATCCTGGTTGGGTGTTCCATAACAGACTCCAACCAGGATGTCAGCCTTGTTTGCCTTCCCTCTAATTCCCACCCACAGGCACTCAACCTGATCATCTTTGATCTCTAGTTCCATGGTGCCTAGAGCCTCCCTGATGTATAGGGCTGTCCCTCCACCCCTTCTCCCTTGTCTGTCTCTCCTGAAGAGCCTATAGGCATCAATTATGGTTCTCCAGTCATGTGAGTGATCCCACCACGTTTCTGTCACGGCAACTACATCATAACTCTCATGCTGTAACAAGGCTTCCAGCTCCTCTTGTTTGTTACCCATACTGCATGCATTAGTGTACATGCACTTCAGCTGGGCTGCTGGTTTCACCCCTGACTCCAGCTTACCACCCCCAGACTCCTTCCTGAGGGGACTGGTTTCAGCCCCTTCCCCCTTCAAATCTAGTTTAAACCCCTGTCAATGAGACCTGCCAACTCCCTTCCTAGAACCCTTTTCCCTCTGTGGAATAGGCTGGTCTCATGTGCTAGGATTTTTCTCCTCCACTGGGATGGATATACTCCATCTCTTGCAAGTGGACCTGGTACCTTAGAAAGTTTCCCAAGATCAAAAACCCCAAAATTCTGTTGGTGACACCAGCCTCTGAGCCACTTGTTAATTACACCTACTGTCCTGCTCATTTCAGTAGTCCTTCCTGCAACTAAGGGTATTGATGAAAAAATTACCTGTGTCCCTGACCCCTCAACCAGTTTTCCCAGAGCCTTGAAATCCTTTTTGATAGCCTTTGGACCTCTAGTTTCAACATCATCACTCCCTACCTGCACAACTATCAAGGGATAGTAATCAGAGGACTGTACGAGACTAGATAGCCTTCTGGTAACATCTCTGAACCAGGCCCCAGGGAGGCAGCAGACTTCCCTGTGGGAAGCATCCTGCCAGCATATGGGGCCCTCTGTTCCCTTCAGGAGGGAATCATCAATAACAATTACCCTCCTCTTTGTTTTTAAGGGAACAAGTCCTGATGAAGGGGGGAGGCTCTTTGACTTTAGGCAATACCTATTATCTTGCTGGGCACAGAGGTGGGAATGACTTGCCTGTATTTCCCCAGGTCTACCTGATCTTCCTTTTTGAAAATGGGAGTTATGTTTTCCTTTTTCCAGTCAGTGAGAATTTGATCAGACCACTATGACTTCTCAAATATGATGGAAAGCAGCTTTGCAACTTCACCCACTAGTTCCCTCAGAACCTGCAGATGGATCTTGTCAAGTCCTTTCACCTTCAGGTTCATTATATGGTCTCAAACCTGGGCTTCTCTTACAGTGGGCAGATCTTCATAGGCAGGTCTTCATTCTCCCAGTCTCTGTCCTTGCCTTGTGCAACCTGGATTGTATTGTTAGAGCCCCTACCATTAAAGACTGAGGAAAAAAGTCTTTGAGTACATCAGCCTTCTCTGTATCTTGTGTGACCACGTCCCCTGTTCCCTTCTGGAGAGGGCCCATGTTTTTCCTCTTCTTCCTTTTGTTACCAACATACTTAGAAAAACTTGTTTTGTTACCCTTGATGTCCCTATCCATTTGTTTTCCTCACAGGTTACTTGTCCCTTTTTTCCACCCTCTGTAGGCTTAAATTTTGCAATAATAGTGTCCAGAAACTCCCTGATCATCCATTCGGGCCTCTATTGGAATGCTTTGGGCCTTGAAGGAGGTGATCTTGAATACTATCCATCTTTTTCTTGGGGTCCTCTCCTCTGCAGGTCCTTCTCTGATGGTACCCTACTAAGCAAGTCCTTGAGGAGTTCAAAATCTGCTCTTCTGAAGTCCAGGCTAGTGAGCCTGTTACACATCCTCCTCACTGTCCTAAGGATCATGAATTCCATCATTTTATGTCCACTGCAGCCAAGGTTGCCTTTGAGCTTCACACTGTCCCCCAGCCCCTCCTCACTGGCAAAAACAAGGTCCAGAATAGCCCTCTGTTTATTGGCTCCTCTATAATTTGCCTATCCTTAAGCTTTTTACTTGCTTGTGGCTATTCTTTAGGGACACCTCTTCACACTCTATCCATTTCTTAACATAGATGGCAACATTTCCTCCCCTCCTTCTTCCCACATCTCTTCCGAACAACTTGTAGCCATTGATAGTCACAATCCAGTCACAGGAATTGCACTACCAAGTTTCATTAAGGGCCAATATATTGTAGCTTTCCAGCACCACAATAGCTTCCAGCTCCACGATAGCTTCCAGCTCCTCCTGTTGATGCCTGTGATGCATGTGTTTGTGCAGAGGCACTTCAGCTGGGCTGTTGGCCATGTCACCTTCATAGAGAAACACCCCTTCATTCTCCTAAGGTCTTTCACTGGTGTTTCCCTCTTAGGATTCTACTTCCTCAGGATCTCCTGGATGATCTCTGTAAGACTTTGACTGTGCTTCAGTGCTCCTGGCCTACCTTAGCACAAGAGGTTGAAGGCCTTTGTGTCATTCCCTAGTGTGTCATTCCACAGTCACAAAGTGTGCTAGTCACAGACAAACCTTATATTGTGATTCCCCTCCCAAATCCCTATCTAATTTAATGCCCTGTTGATCTACCCCTAAGTCTCATGAGCAAAGACTCTCTTACCCTTGTGAGAAAGGTGTCTCCCATTTGGTAACAGCAATCCTGGTGCCATGTAGACCACACAATTGGAAAAAAAAAATTTAAAAAATAGACAGAGACAGAGACAGAGACAGAGACAGAGACAGAGACAGAGACAGAGACAGAGACAGACACAGAGAGATAGTGGCAGTGACACCAGCCACAGAGCCATATATTCATATACTGGATCTGTCTGATCCTTACAATGTCATTGACCATAACTGAAAGGAGAGAGGCAAAAATAACCTGTTCTTCAATGGTACCTGAGAGGGCAAAGTGGGCTGCACCAGTCTAAGTCTTGTTCAGCCTTCCTGATGCTCCTCAGCTTTTCCACTTCCTCCTTCAGCTCTGCCAACAGGTCACACTGCACACAGGTGTTGTCTCTGCTGCCCTCTGGTACTAGCAACAGGCTCAGGTGCTCCCTGCAACTGGAGACCTGCACATCTGTATGTTTCTCTGGGATTTCCATCTAGGCCTCCATATTCCTTCTGGTGATGACCTTTAAGTGAGTGGATACCAAAGCTGGCTTTTTTTCTGGGAAGGCCATGAACACTGCTAGAGCTGCCTGCCTTGGTTGCCCTTCCTGCACAAACTATCCCACCATGCCATTCTGATGTGCCACACCCTGTTTGTCCCTCCTGTTCACCCCACTCCTGCTCATTCATGCTCCCTAAGGTTGCTCTTGTATGAATGGCTGTTAGCCACCATCACTCTTGTCCCCACCCACAGTGAACCAGAGCTTCCTCTTGCAAACTGCACAGTTTAGTTCTGTCTGAGCTCTTTCTCAATAGGGACATGAAAGAAATAATTCACAAGGTCCTTTGGAGAACTTACTCAACATGTATCCACAAAGCATCAGCTGCAATCAACCCAGAAGTTTAATCAAAAGTCTTAGAAACATGTTTCTCACCCAGATTCACCGAGAAAATCCAAACAGCATGTTATGGAGTTGTTTGCTGCACTGGCTTGTCTAAAGATATCACCGCTTGACTCTTTCCATTAACTATGCTCTCAAACTGTATGAAGACCTGTCGAAAGGCATATTCTTTGAAATCTGACGAAGATTGTTTTTTGCTGAGACCAAAAATAAGAGAGTGATACTGTTCACCGGTAGATTGATTCAACTCCACAGAATTATTACTGAGAATATTAGTATTAAGTCAATATAGATAAGACAAAAAGATTGCAGAAACCAGTATGCTCAGCACAATGGTTAAAAGAACGTAATGAAGAGTAGAACTTCTTTTTCTGTTCTGGAAGGAATTTGGATTGCACTGCAAATTATATTAAAGTTAAATGGAAAAAGGGGGAGCAGGGTCAGGGGAGAGAGAACTACATTTTCCCAGACCCTGCAGTGCTGAAAGAAATGGGCAAGAACCTGAAGATTTAACCAGTACTTCTATGTATATTACTAGGTATCACAGCCTCAAACCAGTCAGAAGCATCTGCTCAAGGCCTACAGATCACGCAGCTTCCCTGTTCATAGGCTGGCAGGAGGCTAGTTTACAGTTGTAAGGTAACAAAGTGCAAATTACTCTGAATGCATTGCACCAAGTGAAAGATGCCTACCATTTTTTAGAAAAGCAAGTTTGCTATTAGCTGTTTTCAGCACAACATCTGAAGTTTTTCTTAATAGAACTATGTATTCATTTAAGGAAAGCTGATCAGCCTTTATTTCATTAAGGGCTTCAGGATGTATCATCATAGAATATGCTTTCTCCATTTCTAGACTATGTATTTATATATGCAGATGTGTAGAAGATGCTTTTATGCATAGACAGGTAGAAGTTTATAGATATTGCATGAGTATTGCATATATTTTTAAAAAAATAATTTTGCACACAGAGACACAGTTGTTTCTGAAACTGCTGCTAAAGCAACCTAGTAGAAGTTATAAAACACCCATAAGAAGAGTGGTCTAAGAGTTTAGGGCCAGTCTTAATTCCTAAATTTACTGGTCTTGTCCAGCCTACTTAAACTGTAAAATTACTCAATTGTTACTCATATTCTGTTTCAAATTCCCCATGTCTCCTGTTGGTGTCAGTGTCCAAAGAACAGTAATCTTTGCCAGGATTTATGCTTTCCTATAATAACTTGCATGAAACTATTTCCATTTTCCACAGAAATATTTAGCAAATTATTCTGCCAGTGAATATTTCTTCTCTTAAAAACTTTGTCCATGTAACAGCTTCTTACCACTTGTTAGTGCTCTTAGCATTTGCATCTGTTGAACTTCAAAATGCTCAACATTTGCATATTTCTATTCAAACTATTTAATATTTATATTTGGTGGATAGCTGCCCAGCTTGCTGTGTGACAGGAATGCAGATTAATTTATTTGCTTTGGAAGAAAGTTTGAGATGCTTACAACCAAGAGATCTTTATGTTTACTGTGGAAATAGAGATCCGAGAGCTGGCCTGCCAAGCAGCTGAAGAAGGGAGTCGTATGAAGCTAAGACAGTCCTGCTTCAGCTAAAACTAGTGAAGCAAGGCAAAACCAACAAAAACAGGCAGCTTCATAACAGATTTCAAAGGCTATAGAGAAAAAACTCTTGCCTAATTAGCTGCAAAATAAATATATATGTTTACACGTCAATGTATGGTAATGAGTCATATGGAATAGATGCTAAGCATATATGACTCTGCTACTTAACTCTCCATCCAAATCACGCTAATCACCTAGAAGGCAGAGATAGTCAGCATTAGGATATAAAAAGCCATGAAGGGAACACCTCTCTATGCGTTGGGTTCCTTTTCTCCAGCCAAGATCACGATGCCTTATTTGTAAGAACTGCCTTCAACATATCAGCATCAGTCAGCCTTTTCAGAACCACTTCAAAATTTGGTCTGAAACTCAAAAGATGCATTGATCACAGATTGAAGAGCCTTCAAAGTCACCTGCATATTTAAAGAAGACAGAACACTGTGGAGAAACTCAGTCATGGGTTAGCAGCATATGGTAATAAATAAGTAGGAAAGAAAAGTAGGGAGACATAATTTTGTGTTAATCTCTACTACAACTATGTTTAATCACATTATCCACCACTTTCAGCCATTTCCTCTGCTCTATGCCTGACCTTATTCGTTGTGAAGTGCCACGTGTAACATTTTTTTAGTTCATCTCCTCCAGGCCCTTAGTCATTTCTGTTGTCTATGTATTATTTCTTTTTCTTTCCTAACCCTTTCATATGCGTTTCATTTAAGTTTACTTTCTTCAAGGTACATGCATTCTCTTAAATTTATAGAGTGGGATCTTCAGGTTTGTTTAGGTTTTTTTCTTCATTGCTGTCACTAATAATTATGAAGGTGAAAGTACTTGACTCAAACATGATAAACAAGAGGGCTGGAGCTGGTTTCATAGAACAATTGGTTTTCAGCTACTAGTAAGCAGTGAAGCACCAAAGTATGTTTAATTCTGAAACAAATGATTAAGACCTCCCAGCCCTTCCCACAAAGCAAGGCCTGAGCCACTCATTATGCCTCTTGAAGGTGGTCTGAGTATCGCTGAGAAGTATAAAATTAATCTGCATTGCTAGGAAGAAAGAGCCTCATGTAGACAATTCTCCTCAGAGGTAGGTGAATGTAATGGGTGGAGCAAACCCCCTCCGCACCACGCGCAGAAATAACGACTCAGACAAACTGATTGCAAAAGTGATGGAAAGTTTAAATAGAGAACAGTGAGTGTGTGCAGAAAGCTAGAAACACAGTGACAAGAAGAAACCCCAAAACAGACCCAGAAAGATCCCATCCCCACCTGAGGATGCACTCAAAACTCCCAGGGCTCCTTCTTCCCCCTCCCACTGCTAGGCTAGTCTCAGCTGGCCAGATCTGAGACTGCCCATCCCCTCATGGCCTTGGGCCTAACCAGGCCCATGGCCGGGAGATCTCTCCCCCCCAGTTACCAGGTGGTGGAGAGGAAGGAAAGAGGAAGTGCCAGACCTCGCCATATAATTTATAGTGGTGCAAGGGATCATGGTAGGAAATACCTAATTTCCTGTGTCCACCCACTGGGCTGGACTTCTGGACCCAGGGAACACCCCTGTAGCAGAGGGCACCCAGCCCAAACTACGACAGTGAACTAGGACAGATGATACCAGTGACACAAATGTGCAAGAATTCCAAGACTCATCTACACTTCAGGGGTTTTCTGGTGTAGTTGAGCTGCAAAACTCTGACAGACTCACTCAAATCATAAGAGAATTTTCCTCTTGAATTTGTAATTTGAACTAAATATCTGCTATTGACCCACATTAATTTTCATATTGCACATTTAAATTACAGGTTATGTCTGCTAACATATTTGTGGGAATATTTTCACATTTCAAAATGCTATAAGTTGCAGAGTTCCAAGTGCTTCTAAATCACCCTGAGATAAGTAGGTAAGACTTGTTTCAAAAAGACTGGAACTTTGTTAAGAAGGTAGAAAGGAGAGTCACCCCCAAAAAAAAAAAAAAAAATGACAGAAGCACAAATATTAATATCAGAACTATCAAAGGAAGAAGGAAAAAAACCAAATTTTGAAACCTGATCAGACTAGAGTGGCTGCAAATGTCAACTGAAACATCCATGAAAGACTGGAGAGTGTGGAATAGAGAAAGGAAGAAATCCAGAAGGAGTGGGAGGAAAGAAAAACAGTTGCAATTACTTTGTCTGAAATACACTAGTATCTCCCTGCTATGTAACCTTTTCTCTCACTGAGACAATCCCACAATGAAAAGGGAATTATAAATCATACACATGTGAATCTAAGACAACTGAATCAACACTAATTGACTTTTCAAGGAATTAACTTGTTAGGTGTGAAATTCAGCTATTCCTTCTCAGAGTGGAATACCCCCCTGGACATAAGCTCCTAGCACCTGTAGAATAAATGTTAGAAAACATGCAGAAAGGCATAAAATTTCTCTAGGCATTACTTGCTCTCTCTTCAGGCATTTCCTATGCATCAGCTGCTGCTTTGCTTAAGGGAACTTGATGCTTAAAATGTCTATTCTGCCAGGCAACTACAGCAACTGACTTGAAGGGGAAAGTACCACAACTGAATGGGCTGCAATTCATCCTTTAGGAATGTCTTGTCTTTACCTTTTCTATCCCTTGTTTCCTTTGCAAAGGCTGTACTACAGGAGGGCTGGAAGAACGCAAAGAATACATAATGTAATTGTTTCCCATTAAAGAACAGTTAGTACAAGCCATCTCCCTCTGAGTATCCTGCTATCAGCTTACAAATGGACCTGACCACTGGCAATGAGAGAAAAATCAATTTGTTTGAAAATAATGCAAATTTATTATGAAAAATGCTTCTGGAACACTTCAAGCACATCCCATGTCTGTTGACATATCAGTTAATTAGAACTATTGACCTGAAGCAAGGATTGCTGTCTGACAGTGCACAGAACTGTACTGTGACAGAAAAGCCTCTGGAGCTGAAGTTATTTGCACACTCTGTGGAGAACTACATCACTGCTCTGGTGTATAGTATCTTACCCTACTGCTGAATAGCTGTTCCAGCTGGTGAGCTGAGGTGTGTACTGAATTTGGCTGGGATAGACAGGATGACATTCTCTCTCCCTTTACATTTGTTTACAGGAGTTGCAGACAAAGAGCCGCTGGCTCTTGTCATCTCTGTAAATCATAATCTAAACTGAAATGATCATAAGAATAAAGGAAGTCTTTAGCTTCCTCTTCTCTCCTCCACATCAGAACCAAAGGTTATGACAAGCTAGCTTTAAGTATTTTGGATTAAAGTATCTCAGTGAATCATCTGTTTGTAAACAGCCCTCCACCTTCTTCTGTGCTTCATCTCTGTAGGTGATCCATGTCTGCCTTGCATTCACATGAGCTCCAACCCACTCCCTGCAACTTCTGCCTGTAGCTAAGGTCTCAGAAGTTTTGCTGCAATCACTCTGAGCATTTCCTTGAATTCCAGCATTGTTTGGCTCCATCAGTAGTAACAAATTTGGTTTTAAAGTTTTGATCATAGAATGAGACAAGCACTTTGAATCTTGTTAATGATCTGTAGTTTATCCAGAAGTTAGTCATTGAAAGTACATCTTTTGTATGTAATCCTTTTATGAATTCAAAACAGTCTCACACTTCAAGGCTTATACAGATGTTCTTAAGTTAAAAGGCTGACCAACCTTTGTTTCTCTAATTTTGTTTCCTGCTCTCTGCTCCTTTTTTGTCGTTGTTGAAGATGTTAGGATTCCAGTTTAAGCAGGCCCTGTTGCTAAACTTATCCTCTTCATTTGTTCATTTTCCTGCAATATAGCTATTTCCTGAGTTGACTCATTTCTGACACAATGTTCCGTGATGAACCCACACAGTCTAACGTTCAGACTTTTTTTTTCTCCATATACACTTTAACTCTCATCACCTGAAAGTAGAATTTTATTTCCTTTAGCTCTTCAGATATGCTTCCAGCATAATAACTAGATTTCTATGGAAGTATAATACTCTACCGTCTGGTGTTTGATTAGTCTGCACAGGAAGTGGTAGAATTGCCATCCCTGGAGGTGTTAAAAAACCATGAAGATGTGGCACTCTGGGACATGATTTAGTGGTCATGGTAGTATTGGGTTGATTGTTGGACTGGAAGTCTTTTCCAACCTTAGTGATTCTATATTGAAAAGTTATTTACTATTAATGGTGTATTAATCATCAGAAAAGTCGTGCTGAATGCAGACCAGAAGTCTGATTTTAAACATATCAATTACTAACCAAAACACCTATGCCATACTAGAAGTAACTTTGTAAGCTGAGGGGAAGAGAACTAAATTAGAAGGAAAGAATGACGGGAAGAACAACATTCAGCTGGATATTCTGAATTGCCAGATGCTAAGTCAAACTTAAGGCAATAAGACTTCAGGAATAGTTTAGGAAATTCAAGACACCAGAAAAGCAGACATTTGAGGGAAGAAGGAATTTATTCATGAGGAAACCATTTAAAGAAACAAAAAGCTACCTATAGAAAACTGACAAAGAGAGACTAGACAGATAATACATGTAGACTGAAAGGACAGGTTGCCACGGTTCAGTCAGGAGGTCTGTGGTGACAGGTTGGACTTGATAATCTTTGAGGTCTCTTCCAACCTTGGTCATTCTGTCATTCTGTGACATATATATATACAGGCATCCAAACTGAATGCTGTGAGAAGAGTGAAAGAAAGAAGAGCTGACTATTGTATAAATCCTTATTTAAAAGTACAGTTAAATGCATTTCCATAGGCTACCAATGAAGGAATGAATAGCAATGTAGTGCAAACAAGCCAGGGAGAGGGTAGAGCACTAACAGGATGATACATATTGTGCTAGCTGAGGAAATGGACTACAAGAAATGGAATAAAAAAATCTATTGGAAGAATTTTTTAAATAAATATTAATCACATATTTTTAATTAGAAGATCATCAGCAAGTGATTTTTTAGAAACACTATTAGACATAGTGTATGATAGGAAAAAAAGTAATAGAAGTGTTAATAATGTCATTTCTATAAGCGGTTTCTATTATGTGCATTCTGTATAGGTTTTCTGTTCTCTGGCCAGCAGGTCAAGGGAGGTGATTCTACCGGTCTACTCATCCCTGGTAAGACCTCATCAGCAGTACTACATCCAGCACGGGAGTCCTCATCACACGAAAAACATGGATACATTGCAGCAAGTTCAGAGGAGACACCACAAAAACGAGGGCTGGAGTACCTCCCTTAAGGGGACAAGCTGAAAACTCTGGAGTTGTTCAGCCTGGAGAACAGGAGGCTGTGGGGGATACCTAATTGCAGCCTTTCAGCACTTATTAGAAGGGACCTATTAGAAAGACAGTGACAGGTTTCTTGTGGCAGGACAGAGGATGACAGTTTTAAAATAAAAGAGGGTAGATTCAAACAAGGTATGAGGAAGACATTTTTCACCCTGAGGGTGATGAAACATGTGAACAAGTTGCCCAGAGAGCTGCTAGATGCCTGATCCATGGAAACATTCATGTCAGGCTGGATGCGGCTCACTGCCGGGAGGTTGGACTAGATGGCCTTTAAAGGTTCTTTCCAAACCAAAACATTCTATGATTCCATGATTATTCTACATTGTTCATGATGCACAAGTAGTTCTACATTTGATGAAATAAAACAGTGTTCTCACATATCTGCAGGTTCACCTTCCATATTAGATGAATTATGTTCAGTGACATCTGAAACCACTGAAACAAGACGGATTGCTGTGCTTCCTAGAAACATAAAAAGATGTCTCTGAAAGCTATGTGACAATGTCTTCTGGAGTAAAAGCAGAAGCTGTGTTATATTTTTCTTTTTAAGGTTATTCCATTCACTAATGACATTTTACCTACTCTCCAGAGGGTTTCTTGAGGAAGTGACTGGTCTGGTACATCTTTGACGATGAAAATTCAAATTGACAGACAGGTAGGAAGATGAAAGATTTGATGCCAGTGCCATGTGATAAGAAATCTTTGGCTTTACTAGGCAAGTGTAATGAGGTATTTCTTCAGTCACTTTTGTTCAAGAGTGCTACTATCACCCTGTGAGGAATAGTCAAGGAATTATTTAAATAGTATTCTAATACATGTCTTTAAATATTTTTTTAGGTATTACATATTTTGCGATTTAAAAACAACTAACAGCAGGAAGTATTTTATATATCCACCTGTCCTGAATGAACAAACAAACCTCAAAATTGCTCTGAATCAGACAATGAGGCAGAAGCTAGTAGATGTGGTTCTTTAGGCTTGCCTGAACATGTTTCAGAGCCAGAATGAGCCAGGTGGGTGTGATTTTGGCCACATTTGGAAAGAAGGTTTTCTATAGGTTGCAATATCAGCATTTTATCCCTAGATCTGTGTTGCTACTGGCCATTATTGTCTGAAAATCTATAAGTATCAGCCCAAAGAGACAGAGTCTGGTCTTGCAATTGTCCACGCTCTGGAAGGAACCATAATCTTCATTTGGAAGCCAAACTGTGTTTCAGTTTACCCAGACAAGACAGTAAAGACCCCACACTATTTTCAGTGTTGTAAAGCCCAGGGAACAGATACGCATCTTGCCGGGTCGAGAGGTGAAATCCCAGAGGAGCTGAGTCCCCAGGACAGTTTTGTTTGACTAGAGCAAGGAGCGAGTGCTGCTGCAAAAGGATTACAGCTGAGGAACCTCCTCTTTACAAAGCTTTCAGCTACAAATCCTTCTGGAGCAAATCCTGCCTCAGTAATAAGCTGCAGACACCAACAGAAAGTGAAACTCTGCTCCTGCAGCTTCCACGTGGTCGACGCCATTTTGGTTTGTCTAGATCTTAACATGTGCCACGAGGTATCAGGATCAGTGAGTAATTACAACACCTGATTTTTATAAGCATCTATTGAAGGTCTGTTGCCCCAGGAAATTCTGGAATTCCCCCACACACACTGTGAGTAATCGCCGGCTTCTTTGCTGAGGTTCCTTTTCTTTACAGTTCAACATGCTGTTTGTTGTTTCTGGATTTTTGTACTTATTGTTTAAATTGTTACTTGTTCCTGCTGGTGAGGTATCTGTTTCACGACCGAACATCCCGAACCTGTAAATAGGTTTTATTTAATATTTTTTGCAGGATTTTTATGATTAATAAAATTATTAATTTTTATTAATCGCTCTGCTTATTGAATATTAAAATATCCTTTTAATAGACTACAACACCACCTGGAAGACATATAGCTGCAGATGAATATGAGTAAGTTCACACAGCAAGACGTGCTAAGATTTAACACTAAAACTAATGAAGTTTATTTTTTAGTTTAAAAAGTTCTCATTTAGGACCTAAAATGTTTGATATCTTTATGAACTTTTAGAAATAAATTTAATAAATGGAATGCTTATAATAAAATATGAAGATCCTCTGAATTAATAAATAATAATTGATAAAACTTCAGTCAGTTAACTTAAAGAGAAACAGTGTTGGTCTCTCCCCCAAATTTGACCAAATGTCATTAGAACAGCTGGCATTAAAATGTTATGCTTTGTGGTCTTTAAAAAATTTGATGGACAGCCTCATGTTTCACATAATTCCTCAGAATTTGCTAGAAAGCTGACTCAGGACCGGCACTTGGGACCAACAAACTCGAGAAGCAAGGCACTTCACTCTACTTTCATTTTCAGGCTTTCAGGAGTGGGAGGACCCCAGCAATCTCCAAGGCAGAGAGCAAGGTCCGGCATAGCCATTTTCTCATGTGCCTGCTTGAGATCGTGACATCAGCCAGGGGAAGTTCAAAACATGCCCGAGGCTGGCGCAGTTGAGCATCTCCCTAGAGAGCTGCTGTCCTCTCACTCAGCTGCAGCCAGCTACACACACTGTGGCACTGATTTGATTTTTTTTTTTCCAGTCAGTCGGTGGCCAGGGATAGGGATGGTTGCAACTTTCAGCAAAGCTGCCTTCAAAAGAGCAGTGTCGACCCAGACTGAGGTAAAAAATAAGCAGGTAGGTGTCCAGGTATCTGGCTGTAGAGAGTGCTGGAGCCTGGCACTTGAAATGGAGAGTAGTGGAGACAACATCTTCATTAGGTGAGAGCAGATCGACTGTCTGCTTAACCTAGTAGCTGAATTGAAGGAGGAAGTTACTAGACTTAGAATGCAAGGGAATGTGAAAGGGAGTTGAACTTGAGTAACCAGGCTCTGCAGGCTCCCCTAGCAGAGGCAGGTGACTCAAAAAGCAGTGGGGGATGGACACAGGTCCCTCTTCGGAGACGTAAAGTAAAACTCCTATGCCTCCCCTCACCTTCTGCTCTGCAAAACTGGAAGTTGAGGGTGAGGTGATTGCAATGCCAGAGGATGCACCATCTGAGGTGTTGCCTAAGACAAAACAGCCTACCCCCAGTATCAGGACTTGTTCCCTCCAAAAAACAGAGGAGAGTAATTGTTATTGGTGATTCCCTGCTGAGGGGAACAGAGGGCCCCATATGTTGGCAGGATCCGTCCCACAGAGAAGTCTGCTGCCTCCCCAGAGCCCAGGTCAGGGATATTACTAAAAGGCTGCCTAGTCTGGTGCAGCCCTCTGATTACTATCCCTTAATAGTTATGCAGTTAGGGAATGATGATTTTGCAACCAGAAGTCCCAAGGCAATCAAAAAGGATTTCAAGGCTCTGGGAAAACTAGTTGAGGGGTCAGGGACACAGGTAATTTTTTCCATCAATACCCTTAGATGCAGAAAACAGTACTGAAATCAACAGGTCAGCAGCTGTAATTAACAAGTGGCTCAGAGGCTGGTGCTACCAAAAGAATGTTGGGTTTTTTGACCTTGGGGAACTTTCTACGGCATCAGATCCACTAGCAACAGATGGAGAACATCCATCACAGAGGAGGAGAAAAATCCTAGCACATGAGACCAGCCTATCCCCCAAAGGGAAAAACACTTTAGGAAGGGAGTTGACAGATCACATTGACAAGGCTTTAAACTAGATTTGAAGGGGGAAGGGGCTGAAATCAGTCCCCCCAGACTCCTGTAAGATGGAGTCGAGGGTGAGACCAACAGCCCAGCTAAAGTGCATGTACTCTCAGTATTCAGTATCACTAAGGTTGGAAGAGACCTCAAAGATCATTGAGTCCAACCTGTCACCACAGACCTCATGACTAGAGTACAGAGGACACTACTGCCCACTGCAGGCTTGAACTCACAACCTTCCCATTAAGGGTCTTATGTGCTACCAACTGAGCCACATCCTGCACAAAGAATGGGCAACAAACAAGAGGAGCTGGAGGCCTTGTTACAGCAGGAAAATTATGATGTAGTTGCCATCATTGAAACATTGTGGAACAAGTCACATGACTAGAGAACCATAATTGATGTCTATAGGCTCTTCAGGAGAGTCATGGAGTCAGAGAGCAGTATAGTTCCCCTGTAATCCAGGAGGAAGTAGTTAGAGACCTCCTTAGCCTCTTGGATCCTCGCAAGTCCATGGGACCAGATGGGATCCATCCTAGGGTGCTGAGAGAGATGGCAGATGAGCTGGCCAAGCCTCTCGCCATCATTTTTCAGCAGTGCTGGCACACTGGAGAGGTCCCAGAAGACTGGAAGCTGGCCAGCGTGATGCCCATCCACAAGAAGGGCCGGTTGAATGAGCCAGGGGATTACAGACCTGTTAGCCTGACTACAGTGCCAGGCAAGATTATGGAACAGGTCCTCTTGAGTGCAATCACACAGCACTTACAGGATGGCCAAGGGATCAGGCTCAGCCAGGATGGATTTAGGAAGGACAGATCCTGCCTAACCAACGTGACCTCCTTCTATGATCAGGTGATCCCCTGGTGGATGTGGGGAGGCCTGTGGATGTAGTCTACCTAGACTTCAGCAAGGCCTTTGACACTGTCCATCACAGCAAACTCCTGGCCAAGCTGTCAGCTCATAGCTTGGACAGCAGCACTCCGTGCTGGGTTAGAAACTGGCTGGAGGGCTGATCCTAGAGAGTGGTGGTGAATGATACCACATCCAGCTGGCAGCCAGTCACTAGTGGTGGTCCCCAGGGATGAATGCTGGGCCACATCCTCTTTAACATCTTTACTGATGATCTGGATGAGGAGATTGAGGCCATCATCAGTAAATTTGCAGATGCCACCAAGCTGGGGTCATGTGCTGCTCTGTTAGAAGGTAGGAGAGCTCTGCAGAGGGACCTTGACAGGCTGGACAGATGGGCAGAGTCCAAGGACATGAGATTTAACACCTCTAAGTGCCAGGTTCTACACATTGTCCAACTGCAGTGCTACAGGCTGGGGTTAGAGTGGCTGGAGAGTGACCAGGCAGAAAGGGACATGGGGGTACTGGTTGATAGTAGGCTAAACATGATCCAGCAGTGTGCCCAGGTGGCCAAGAAGGCCAATGGCATCCTGGCCTGTATCAGGAACAGTGTGGCCAGCAGGTGCATGGAGGACATTCTGCTGCTGTACACTGCACTGGTTAGGCCACACCTTGAGTACTGTGTCCAGTTCTGGGCCCCTCAGTGTAGGAAAGATTTTGACTTGCTGGAACGGGTCCAGAGAAGGGCAACAAAGTTAGTGAGGGGTTTGGAGCACAAGCCCTGTGAGGAGAGGCTATGGGAACTGGGATTGCTTAGCCTAGAGAAGAGGAGGCTCAGGGCAGACCTTTTTGCTCTCTACAACTACCTGAAGGGAGGTTGTAGCCACAGAAGGTGGGGGGCTGGTCTCTTCTCCCAGGCCACCACCAACAGAACAAGAGGACACAATCTCAAGCTGTGCCAGGGCAGGTTTAGGCTGGATGTTAGGAAGAAGTTCTTCATAGAATGAGCGATTGGCCATTGAAATGGGCTGCTCAGGGAGGTGGTGGTGTCACCATCACTGGAGGTGTTTATGAAGAGACTTGATGGGGTGCTTGTTGTCATGGTTTCGTTGATTAGATGGTGTTGGATGATAGGTTGGAGTTGATGATCTGAAAGTTCTCTTCCAACCTGGTTAATTCTTTTCTATTCTATTCAAATGAGAAGGTCAGAGAGCAGCAATAGTGAAGCTTTATTAGCCACAAGAACTCTGGAAAACTGCCTTTAGTTTGTTAGGACATACCAGGCTGCTTACTTGATCCATATATCAAACTGCAGTACCACAATTATTTTGACATACTTCTGTAACTTTCTCCCTTATGGCTGTATATACATATGCTGATATCAGACACAACCACGCACTAGTGGTGACAAAGCAGAGACAGCATTCCCAATGTCACTAAAGGGCAAGTTGGAAGATGCTCAAAGGAAGATAAAAAGTCTGGATCCAGAGTAGTTTGGAATATATTCCAAGTGAACTTTCTCAGAATAGAAAGAAATGTCCTTATAGATGCAGAGTCCTTGTAGAGGGAGACTAGAACTTTACTTTCCTATTACCACTTATCAAAGCACTTGAAATGTCCTTGTCTATTGGGATAAAGGGCATATTCAACAGCTTAAACACAGCAGTAGCATATCAGAAATAACATTCAGTTCTTGTGGATGCCTGTAAGTCTCACTTAGGTTGTTCCATGAGCATCTGGAGACAGGCTACAACAGCAGCCAAACCTCTCTGTCTCAGTAGTACCTTTGATACCAGGGACATGTATTTAAGAAAAAAAAACAAAAAAAAAACAACAACAGTACACCACCCACAACACAAAAAAACACTAGACACAACAACACAACCCCCCAAAAAACCCAAAACCCTGAAAACCTACAAAGACTAGAAAACAAGCAAAATTAAACCTCATCCAAATCTATTCATACCTTAATAGCATATTTTCCCACTGGTGTCCTGGACCATTTCACAGTGAACATATCATGAACACATTGATCAAACTGAGCAGTCTCTGATACCAATGTCAGTGCACAGGCATACACTTATGAGTAAGTACATGGTAGGGAATATGTAAACTTATATTTCAGTGAATGATCAAAAAAAAAAAAAAAAACCCTGCATGAAACATTGTGAGAAATGAATGCCTCAAATATAAAACAAGATACTCAACAACATACTACTATTCAATAATACTATCTCTTTGTGTGCAAGTTATGCTAGTACATTCATTCAAGATACAGATACAAGAATAAGATACAACTAACAAAAGATTTTATCACAGTTGCTATCCTACTCATAGAGTAGTATTTGAAAGTCTGATCCAACACTTGAGTAGCATGGAAGAATATTGATAATAAAAATAGAAGCAAGGAAAAGGAAATATGCTACTCACACTTTTGCTCTTCCCAAGTAGACTGCAATTATTCTTGTTCATCATGACTGTGACCAAATCAGAAATGTTCTGCAGGCTTCAAAAGGGACTTCTTATCCCTTGACAATCCAAATACCAGCTGTAACACCAAAAGGAAATTAATTTATTTCCTTAGCATCAAGGTCTTTGCAAGTTGTACAACATCCAGGTAAAAGTTACTGTTCCAGTGTACAAAAGCTGCAAATATTCAAAGTCCACTAAAGCAGACATTTCATGTGTCACTGAATTATTCAACACATATGGTTACCCTGAACCATGTAACAAGCCTATCTGTGACCAGTGCATATTTTTCGGGCAATAATGAGTGTATGCCAACCCCAGCAATTAACAAACATTACAGATTTCCGAGGCAGGGATTTTTGCTGCATTTATTCACCCAAATATCATAGCTACTGTTTGTAATAATGAAATACATATTATTGAGTATTTTTAGCCAGTTGCTCAATCTGAAGGGATGCGTTAACTTCTACACTATTCAGGCTGGCAGACAAACTGAATATAGGGGAAGGCCACCTAGAGTAATTTTCAAATGCCAATACCTAAGGATGCTCAAAAATGTGGTTGAGTAGTTTCATATGGAATAGAATAGAATAGAATAGAATAGAATAGAATAGAATAGAATAGAATAGAATAGAATAGAATAGACCAGTTTGGAAGAGACCTTCAAGATCATCACGTCCAACCTATCATCCAACACCACCTAATCAACTAAACCATGCAACCAAGCACCCTGTCAAGTCTCCTCCTGAACACCTCCAGTGATGGCGATTCCACCACCTCCCCGGGCAGCTCATTACAATGGGCAATCACTCTCTCTGTGTAAAACTTCCTCCTGACCTCCAGCCTGAACCTCCTCTGGTGCAGCCTGAGACTGTATCCTCTTGTTCTGGTGCTGGCTGCCTGGGAGAACAGACCAACCTCTGCCTGTCTACAGCTCCCCTTCAGGTAGTTGGAGAGAGCAATAAGGTCACCCCTGAGTCTCCTCTTCTCCAGATTAAGCAGCCCCAGCTTCATCAGTCTCTCCTCATAGAGCTTGTGTTCCAAGCCCCTCACCAACTTTGTTGCCCTTCTCTGGACATGCTCCAGCAAGTCAACATCCTTCCTAAACTGAGGGGCCCAGAACTGGACACAGTACTCGAGGTGTGGCCTAACCAGTGCAGAGTACAGGGGCAGAATGACCTCCCTGCTCCTGCTGGTCACACTGTTCTTGATGCAGGCCAGGATGCCATTGGCCCTCTTGGCCGCCTGGGCACACTGCAGGCTCATGTTCAGCCTACCATCAACCAGCAACCCCAGGTCCCTCTCTGCCTGGCCGCTCTCCAGCCACTCTAACCCCAGCCTGTAGCACTGCATGGGGTTGTTGTGGCCAATGTGCAGAACCCGGCACTTGGATGTGTTCAATCTCATGCTGTTGGACTCTGCCCATCTGTCCAGCCTGTTGAGGTCCCTCTGCAAAGCCTCTCTACCCTCCAGCAGATCAGCTCCTGCCCCCAGCTTGGTGTCATCTGCAAATTTACTGATGATGGACTCAATGCTCTCATCCAGATCATCAATAAAGATGTTAAAGAGGATGGGGCCCAGCACTGATCCCTGGGGGACTCCACTACTGACAGGCCGCCAGCTGGATGTGGCACCATTCACCACCACTCTCTGGGCTCAGCCCTCCAGCCAGTTCCTACGCAACGCAGAGTGCTGCTGTCCAAGCCATGGGCTGACAGCTTGGCCAGGAGTTTGCTGTGGGGGACGGTGTCAAAGGCCTTGTTGAGGTCCAGGTAGACTACATCCACAGGCCTCCCCACATCCACCAGGCGGGTCACCTGATCATAGAAGGAGATCAGGTTGGTCAGGCAGGACCTGCCCTTCCTAAATCCATCCTGGCTGAGCCTGATTCCTTGGCCATCCTGTAAGTGCTGTGTGATTGCACTCAGGATGACCTGTTCCATGATCTTGCCTGGCACTGAGGTCAGGCTGACAGGCCTATAATTCCCTGCTCATCCAACCGGCCCTTCTTGTGGATGGGAACCACACTGGCCTGTTTCCAGTCCTCTGGGACATCTCCAGAGAGCCACGACTGTTGAAAAATGATGGAGAGCGGCTTGGCCAGCTCCTCTGTCAGCTCTTTCAGCACCCTAGGATGGATCCCATCTGGTCCCATGGACTTGTGGGGATCCAAGCAACTGAGCAGATCACCAACTACCCAATTCTGGAACAGAGGAAAACTGTGCTGCTCCCTGGCTCCTTCTCCCAGCTCTGCAGGCCAACTGTCTGGAAGACATTCTGTCCTGCTAGTGAAAATTGAGGCAAAGGAGGTGTTAAGTATCTCTGCCTTTTCCTCATCCTTTGTTACAATGTTCCCCTCCGTGTCCACCAAGGAGTGGAGGTCGTCCTTGCCCCTCCTCTTGCTATTAATATATTTATAGAAGGACTTTTTGTTGTCCTTCACAGCAGAGGCCAGGCTAAGCTCCAAATGTGCTTTTGCCTCCCTAATTTTCTTCCTACATGATTTGGCAACATCCTTAAACATTCCGTGGGTTGCCTCCCCTCTCTTCCAAAGATGATATACCCTCTTTTTTTCCCTTAGTTCTATTAAAAGTTCATTGCCCATCCAGGCTGGCCGTCTGCCCCGGCGGCTCATCTTCCAGCACATTGGCACAGCCTGTCCCTGAGCCTTCAACAATTCTTCCTTGAAGTAGGTCCAGCTCTCCTGGACCCTTTTGTTTTTAAGGGCTTTATCCCAAGGAACCCTCTGAATTAGTTCCTTAAGTAATCTTAAGTCCACCCTCCAGAAATCCAGAGTGGAGGTCTTCTTGCTGCCCCTCTTAGCATGACCAAATACTGAAAATTCAATTATCTCGTGGTCACTGTCCCCTAAACACCCTCTGACCACCACATCACCCACCAGCCCTTCCCTGTTGGTGAAGAGGAGGTCAAGAATAGCCTTGCCCCTGGTAGGCTCATGCAGCACCTGGTACAAGAAGCTGTCCTCCATGCACTCTAACAACCTCCTAGACTGCCTCCTCTCTGCTATGTGAAGATCCCAGCAGATATCAGGCAAGTTGAAGTCGCCCATGAGAACAAGGTCAGGCGATCCTGAGACAGCCTTAAGCTGCCTGTAGAATGACTCATCAACATCCTCCTCCTGGTTGGGTGGTCTATAACAGACTCCAACCAGGATGTCTGCCCTGTTGGCCTTCCCTCTAATTCTCACCCACAGGCACTCAACCTGATGGTCCCTGATCTCCAGCTCAATGGCATCTAGTGCCTTCCTGATGTACAGGGCCACCCCTCTACCCCTTCTTCCTTGCCTGTCTCTCCTGAAGAGCCTGTAGCCATCAATTGCAGCGCTCCAGTCATGTGAGTCATCCCACCACATCTCTGTGATGGCAACTACATCATAACTTTCCTGCTGCAGCAAGGCTTCCAGCTCCTCTTGTTTGTTGCCCATGCTTCGTGCATTAGTGTACATGCACTTCATCTGGGCTGCTGGTTTCACCTCTGGCTCTGGCTTATCACCCCCAGACCCCAGCCTGAGGGGACTGGTTTCAGCCCCTTCCCCCTTCGAAACTAGTTTAAAGCCCTATCTATGAGACCTGCCAATTCCCTCCCTAGAATCTTTTTCCTTTTGAGGGATAGGCCATTCTCATACACTCTGATCTTACCCCTCCTCTGGGACAGATGTGCTCCATCTGTTGCCAGCTGGCCTGGTGCAGCAGAAAGTTTTTCAAGATCGAAAAACCCAAAATTCTTTTGACTGCACCAGCCTCTAAGCCACTTGTTGACTGCAGCTGCTGACCTGTTCCTTATGGTATTCCCACCTGCAACTAAGGGTATAGACGAAAAAATTATTTGTGCACCTGACCCCTCAACCCGATCTCCCAGGGCCCTGAAGTCATCTTTGATAGCCCTGGGAGTTCTGGTTGCAACATCATCATTCCCTAACTGCATAACTATCAAGGGATAATAGTCAGAGGGCTGCACCATATCAGGCAGTCTTCTGGTAACATCTCCAACCCTAGCTCCCGGAAGGCAACAAACCTCCCTGGTGAGTAGAGTCTGGCCGACATATGGGGCCCTCTGTTCCCCTCAGGAGGGAATCACCAATAACAATTACCCTCCTCTTTTTTTTTAAGGGAGCAAGTCCTGATGCCGGCGGAAGGCTGTTTAACCTTAGGCTGTTTAACCTTAGGCTGTTTTGCCACAGGAAAAACCCCAGATGGTGTGTCCTCTGATATCAGAGTCACCTCACCCTCAACCTCCAAGCCCCGTACTTGTTTTCCAAGGGCAGTGGGAGCGGAGAGGGAAGGCAAGGAGGTTTAACCTTGTGTCTTTTGAGAGGAATCTGCATCCATTCCCCTCTGCTTTTTGGATAACCAGCCTTTGCTGGGGGGGCCTGCAGTGCCTGGTTACTCAGGTTCGTCACCCTTCTACAATCCCTTACATCTCTAAGTCTAGCAACCTCGTCCTTCAGTCTGGCCACCAGGCTAAGCAGACAGTCGATCTGCTCACATGTTATGCAGGAGCTGTCTCCACTACCCTGCATCTCAAGTGCCAGGCTCCAGCACTGTCTGCAGCTAGATGCCTGGACACCTACCTCTTGCTTATGACACCTGCCTATCTGCTTATATTCCCCCTCAGTCTGAGTTGAGACTGATTTTTCAAAGGAGTTATTGCAGTGAATTACCACCACGGCTAGCCCTGCCGACAGGACCTACTGGAGAAAGTTTTAGAAAAAGTGTGGTGGCGCGCGCTGACAGAATTAGACCAACTGGTCATTATATTATAATAACTAGTAGGCGAAAGCTTTGAAATGCAGCATTGATCAGCCTCTGGGTTAAGTGCATAGCAGTAATCATGGAAGAATTAAAGGTTAATTCATGTGCTTCAGGATCAGTTAGTTGAAAGGTTTATATTATCATTTGGGTCATATACAACTCTGCATACACTTTTTTTCCTTATCTCTGTCAGCCAAAGATGAGGTTAATTTTGTAACTAACAGAGCTGCTACAGTAAAATCTCATAATATAGAATTCAACACACCAGCAAAATTAAAGATATTTCCCTGATGGACAGGGACATCACTGATGCAAGTCATATGGTGTTAAGAAATATCTTCCTCAGTTAGGCATCATCCACAGTACCATAATTTTGGTGGCACAATATGCCATTTTAAAATTACTACATTTTTGAGAATCTCCAAAACTCATCTCTACCAAAATAAAAAATGAAGTTTCAAGTGCCATTATGATACTAAAAGCCAAAATATTCACATGGGTATACAAATGTGCAGGTGTAGTTTCCTATCCAACCAGAGAACTTCATCACCTGTGACAAATCTACAAGTATCATTTTCCTGCCTAAGTAACCCACTCATATCAATGCATGAGCAAGCCATCAGCACAGTACTTGATTGTTGATTTGTTTTCTAAAACTAATACTTCCTTCAGGTAAATAATAAATGTGTTGATTATTTATGTATTTCATTTTTTATAGGCATCATCCAATAGCACAGAAGCAAAGCCACCTGTTGAGGAAACAGCTAATTTTTTAAATATTTAAATATCTATATTAATATTGTTGCTGGCAGGTTTACAACAATGAAATAGAGGAACTAATTTGCAATTAGAGCTGCAGAGGCTACATCTCCTTATGGTCCTGCTGGATACCTTTTAATAATAATCAAGGTATCTTCTGCCCCAATGTGAAGGAGTTATGGTTGTTTCCTCCCTATAAACTGCCTTCGTTGACTGACTGATTGTTAATTACACAGATGCAAGAAACTCAGGCACTGCCTGTGTTCATACCATTGCCCAAAGCCAGTGCCCACAATGATCTATTTGGTTCTAGTCTGGCAGTTCTTGTGGGTAGCACAATGCATCTTATGTATGCTCTCACCTGAGGGTCAGCTGTTGCAGATTATATTTGTATCAGTGGCCACATAAATGTTTGTATGAGCATCTCTAGTTTACAAGTCCATACTATAACCAGAAAGCAAGATAGCAGAGCTCTCAAAATCATTGAATACAAAAGATAAAGAAAGTCTATTGCTAGGATAAAGTCTGAGAAGGCTACTTCCTGCCCAATGTGCATTTGATCAAAGAGAATGAAGAACATTCCCTGATCACTACTTTTCTGTGGGTGTAACATCTGGAATCATCACATGCCATCACAAGACCTCATTGAACCACCCCAGAGATGCTTCCAGCAGCCAGACCATTGCAATTGATTATAACAGGAATGTGAGTCATATAGATAGATGCCCTACTTTCAGACCTTTAAAGATTCCCAGGTTTTCCAAGCACTAAGAACCTTATTTCTGTGGAATATGACAGATATGACCAAAATATAAGAAAAAAAATTATTCAGACAGAAGATATTCAAGGTATTTACATGGAGGGGAGATCCATTGAGTAAAGCAGAAACACCACGCAAAACACTACCTTTCACTTCAGGAAATTCTAAGCAAATTAGAAAAATTTACAGGAGTAATATTGAAAGAGGATAAAGTAAAATGTGCAGGAAATTTGGCCAGACTATTTGAGCAGATTCCAGAGTGAATCAGGAGATTTTAAAAATAAGTATGAGAAGTTCTTTTTGGCATGTAGGATACTAATGTTATTTGGTTATTTGTTTGTATGTATGTATGTATGCACATGCCACAGAAGAAGAGGCATATTTTCTGTAAAAAGAGATATAGAATACTGCAAAATAATCCTTGTTGCATAATTTGAAGGACTTCTACTCTTTGTGTTTGCCAGAAAGCCTTAAATTCCTTTATTTTTCTTTTTCCCCAAAAAAATATTCCGTCAGATTTGCACACATATGTGTTGAACTAGCCAGGAAGTTCTTACATCAATTTAATATTTTTGACTTGAACATGAATTACCTGAAGTGTTTAATGCCTCTGTGCAACAGTTGGCCATGCATCCTCTTACCAGACTTTTAACAAACAAAGGTGAAGACACTGTCTTCCACAGGGTGTTAACAATCAGTATGCCTATATATATTGTGCTTCCCCACATTTAAGTAGTTTCATAGTTTCATAGTTTCATTCAGGGTTGGAAGGGACCACAAGGATCATCTAGTTCCAACCCCCCTGCCATGGGCAGGGAAACCCCACACTAGATCAGGCTGGACAGAGCCTCATCCAGCCTGGTCTTAAACACCCCCAGGGACGGGGCCTCGACCACCTCCCTGGACAACCCATTTCAGGGTCTCACCACTCTCATGGTGAAGAACCTCCTCCTCACATCTAGCCTGAATCTCCCCACCTCCAGCTTCATTCCATTCCCCCTAGTCCTATCACTACCTGACATCCTGACAAGTCCTTCCCCAGCCTTCTTGTAGGCCCCCTTCAGATACTGAAAGGCCACAATTAGGTCACCTCGGAGCCTTCTCTTCTGCAGACTGAACAGCCCCAACTCCTTCAGTCTGTCCTCATAGGAGAGGTGCTCCAGCCCTCTGATCATCCTTGTGGCCCTTCTCTGGACACGTTCCAGCACCTCCATATCCCTCTTGTAATAGGGGCTCCAGAACTGGACACAGTACTCCAGGTGGGGTCTCACCAGGGCTGAGTAGAGGGGGAGGATCACCTCCCTCGACCTGCTGGCCACACTTCTCTTGATGCAGCCCAGGATCTGATTGGCTTTGTGGGCTGCAAGTGCACATTGAGAACTCATGTTGAGCTTTTTGTCCACCAGCACCCCCAAGTCTCTCTCCTCAGGGCTACTTTCCAGCCAGTCACTGCCCAGCCTGTATTTGTGCCTGGGATTGCCTCCACCCAGAAGCAGGACCCTGCTCTTGCTCTTATTGAACTTCATGAGGTTGGCTTGTGCCCACCTTTCCAGCCTGTCAAGGTCCCTCTGGATGGCCTCCCTTCCCTCCAGCGTGTCTGCTGCACCACACAGCTTGGTGTTATCAGCAAACTTGCTGAGGGTGCACTCAATGCCACTGTCCATGTCACTGACAAAGATGTTGAACAAGCCAGGTCCCAGGACTGATCCCTGAGGGACTCCGCTTGTCACTGGCTTCCACTGGGACATGGACCCATTGACAGCCACTCTTTGGGTGCGGCCATCAAGCCAGTTCCTTATCCATCTAGTTGTCCACCCATCAAACCCATGTGTCACCAGTTTGGAGACCAGGATGTGGTGCAGGACAGTGTCGAAGGCTTTGCTCAGGTCCAGGTAAATGACATCAGTTGCTCACCCCTCATCTATTAATTTTGTCACCTGCTCATAGAAGGCAACCAGGTTGGTCAGGCAGGATTTGCCCTTGGCAAAGTCATGCTGACTGTTCCCAATCACCTCTTCACTATTCTTTTGAGTGAGTAGTGACTCCAGGAGCATCTGCTCCATGATCTTTCCAGGCACAGAGGTGAGACTGACTGGCCTGGAGTTCCCTGGTTCCTCCTTCTTACCCTTTTTGAAGATGGGGGCAATGTTTCCCCTTTTCCAGTCTGTGGGGACTTCACCAGATTGCCATGAGCAAATACATGCTTTCAGTTAGTTTACCTTAGATACTTATCTAAAATCTGAGCGAAGAGGTTTCCATATATGAGCTCAAAATTAAGTGGTTTTGGAGAGGAGATTGCTGGCAGATAGCAAGATTGTGTTACTGCTTATTATTTTACTAAAGCACACTGAAAATATCTGCCTCTGCATCTGCTTAGATTAATAAAATACAGCTATAGGCTCGAGATTTTTCGTCTTTCTCACTGCCACTGCAAATGTTACACTATCACTTGGAAACATTCATGGTCTACAAAGATTTCAGTGATTTATATTGCCAATCACTACCTAAAATCTTTCTGCAAAAGCTGTAAAAAGGACTTAAGATATGGCTTGCTCTCTGTTGCCATTCAACATCCATATGCATGAATAAGATGAACTCACACTGTTTATCTCAGATACATCTCTATTTCTGAGCAGTTCTGACCTGATGACATCAAAATTCTTTTGATTAAAAGGACAGGATAATAGCAAATTATCATACAGGATTAGAGATCTCTTGAATGATCTGCCTGGCTCCCTGATCTGCCCCAAGAAACCAGGTAGTGCCCTGAAAAAGTATGTTGCTTACAGATTTTAATCTCAGAGACAAGCAAAGCATATTCCCTTTACAACAGCAAGATAAAAATCAAAAAATTCTGAGCTTCTATCTGCAGTGCATGACTCATTCAGTGGTCAGGACCAATTCTGGAACACTTTAATGTTGGCTTGTTTAATGTCACTTGAAGTTGCTCTTTAGGGACTTGCTTCTTCCCCAGCACGAAAGCATACAAAAGAAAAAAAAACAAGAAAAAAAGCCAAAACAAAAGAGCACAGACACTCCAATTAATCTGTTAAGTCACACTGATCAATTTTTCAAAAGCAACAAGCTGCAGATCTAGACACCTGGAACAGCTGTGAAAAAGAGACAAGACCATGAAAAGGGATGAGGTTTCAAATTACAATTCATTTTCAGTCATCTTTTCCCATAGCACATGTGCAACCTTTATTAATCCCTTCTATACTAGATGCTGCATTTCTTTGGTTACACTTGAATAAGAGGGAAAAAAAAGTTGTATGAGCAGGTTATTGCTGACATATGAGAAATCCATAATTAAAAGAAACCTGAGAAAATAAATACTTGAATATTCAAGGCCTAAGATATTGCTGTTTTCATGATACTGACCATTGATTTCCCTAACTGTCTGGTAAAGCATTACCCAGAAATCAGTCAAGATTTCTCAGCTAAATTAGGTTTTACCTCCTCTCAATATGGTGCATTTTCTATGTAGTCTGCTTCACATTGTAGGCCATTTTCAAAATGACAGAGCCCTTCAGAACAGACAGAAAATTTAAATAATAAAGTGCAAAGTAATGTTTAAAGAATGTTAGGCTTTATTGTTCTACAGAAAGCAAATATCTAGAAACTGATGCTGAAAACTGACCCTGACAAAATCTCAGATATTTTCAACTGTTTCAAAGCAGTGGAACTTACACCAAATGTCATTATATTAAATAGAATGTATACAGCATCTCTATTTATATTGTTTTACATTATTATTATTTTTTAAGTACAATTAGCACAAGTATGAACATTTCACATTCTTTACATTTGGCTAAATGCAGAGTAAGCAAAAACATGAGTGTCATACTATAAAGAGTCAATGATACCTCAGTTTTGAAAGAAAAAGGAGAAAAAACTTGACAATAACCTTCATAATAAACTGTTACACTCACAATTTCTGTTTTCCTTACATTCTTCAAAGTTTCAAGGGACTACAGTAAAAGTCAATATCTCTGACTTACAGAACAACAAGGGAGTTCCTCGGACAAACATACTGCACACCATAATAGCATCTCTGAAGACTGCAAATAGGCCAGATTAATACATAATTGGTTCGTATTTTGGTTGTTTTTAAAATACTAATACTAATCTATTATTTTATTATCATTTATTATTGTTGATGTCGTTATTTCCTGTTCCTATGGGAACTTCTATCAGCAGTAGCAAAAATTTAGACAGTGGTAATTTTGACATTGATCCAGGTAACCAGAAAATTTAATTTCAGTAGAATAGACTTGAACTCATGTCATACTTGCAGAAAGCTGTATTTTCAGTCATTTTTCTTAAGTTTTTTCAAAAGGAAATGGTATTTACCAGTTTTTGCTTTATCATGTATGCCTCTAAGTACTTATTACAAATGTTAACAATCAGGTTACACAATTATTTTCATTATCAGCCCTTATTTGATAAGTATGGTACTTTTGGTGGGGGAGTGGGATGCTAATTCCCCACATGCCACCAAACAAAATTAAGCAATATTGGAGATTTACTTTCCTATGTGCTTTTTCCAACAACTGAAATGCATGAAGCCTAGGTTATGAGTACAACTTTTCAGGAAATTTTTGCAGCCTGTGCAACAAGACTTCTCACAAGTTCTTTGAGAAGGCAAATATTATTATTAGTACAATGTAAATATTAATACAATGTAAATATTAATGTCAGCTAATTTTGAGTACTCTTCACTAGAATAATGTCGTGTCAGAGCTATGCACTATATAGAGTTATGTGCTGAGGTTTTAACAAAAACATTGAAGAAAATTTATTGCAGCAGGTTATAAAGCACAGAATAATGTAAAGATACTCCTTTTACTAGATTAAATACCTATTTCAATGAAGTTATAAAGCCTGGTATTATGAACACAGGGAATGTGATTTTAGCAGAATACAGTATGAACTCAATGGGAATACTAAAGTCCACTTAGTACCTTTTTTCTTCCCCCCTCCCTGTTTTTTTTTTGTAATAACTTCCATCCAGAAGTAAGTGCTTAGCGCTTACCTCTGAAAAAATGATTTGAAGTAGAAAAACAAAGGCATGAAAGCTAGGGAATTCTATCAGACATCAAGTCAAGTTTGGGGAGGGGGCGTAAAAAGGCAATTTTGGCTAAGAATATCTCCACTAAATATATTTATCTTATGACTGTGTATTTGATAACTGCATTTGTAAACTTACAAACCAATTGCTAACATTTTGTTCATCACTTTTATGTGTTAGCACTGAGGACTCACACCTAGGGACTTGGGCTGAATCAATACTAGGGATTACTAGCAAGCATGACTGCACGCAAAAAAGCATGTGCTCACTTTTAACACATCAAGAAATAATTAAGTACTATTTTGCTTTCTTTTTTTTTTTTTTCTTTTTTTTTTTTTTAAAGGTAATTTTTTCCCCTTCAATCTTGTGCTAAAAACAGCTCAAAGGAAGATATAAAATACTGAAGAGAGTAAATCAAAGTTTTTTTTTCTCTGGTCCTGTGCCTACTGTGACAGAAAGGAATTAAGTAGAATCAGTTATTGTTGCTCTTTATAATGTACTTCTGAAGTCTTCTTAAGTACTGTTTTGATTAGAAGAACAGAATCCTTCTTTGGTATTTTCATACTGAAATGAAATACATGTTTGATACTGGATTGTATCAGTCTATATCTGGCCTAACAAATTAGATGTGGCTGGGACAACTATCTAGTATTATGGCCTGCTAGCCCACACCCAAAACATTACATTTAGCCTCAAAGCCAGTGTGGCAACACATGCACCATGTACAGGGGGGTGAGCATCCAAACTGCCACAGCTGCTTGGGAGGGCACCAGCAAGCTGCAGCTGAACCCAGCTGGGAACTACCATGCAAACAGAATAGCAAAACCCATTGCAGGTCCCCATCACCACTCACCTACCTCTTTTTATATAGGCTATTGGGTGTAAAAAGCAGGGTGTAAGGGACCTGCAGGAAAGCTGGAGAAGGACTGTTTTGAAAGACTTGTAGTGATAGGATGAGGGGCAATGGTTTTAAACTGGAGAAGGGTAGATTTAGGTTGGACATAAGGAAGGAATTATTTACAATGGCAGTGATAAAATACTGGAACAAGTTGCCCAGGGATGTGGTTGAGGCCCCATCACTGAAGGCATTCACGGTAAGACTTGATGTGTCGCTGGATAGCGTGATCTATCTGGAGGTGTCTCTGTTCACCACAGGGGGGTTGGACAGGATGACCTTTGAGGGTCCCTTCCAACCCAATGCAATCTCTGAATTTGTCATGCACTTCCCGAGGTAGTGGCAGCTGGGTTTGGCCAGCAGGAGGAGATGTGCCTGGAGAAAGGAGGCAATCAGCCCCAAAGGATGACCCTCTTAGGGTTCTATAGCCCATGGGAAACCTGCACTGGAGTGAGGACAGACAGCTTACCTAGGGGTCTGCAGCCAAGGCATACCATGAACAGCCTTGAGAAACAAGCCACCTTTCTTCCTCAGCTGTTTCGTTCACAGCCTGAACTGTCCTGGTTAAGTCTAACAATTTCTCATCCTGAATCATCCCTGCCACTCTTCTAAACCTGCCCCATCCTACCCTATCAGGAGAGGCTTTCTTTTTGCACAAGCTCTTTGAGTATTACACATTTGAGTATTATACATTTGAGTATTACTCAAGAGAATACTGCATGTGTCCTGACTCTGTGCACATGTAGTAAATAGTACCAAGGCCAAGCACTGCTATTCCTAGCATTCTTCCCGTTGGGAAATGACTGATCCAAGAATGCTTTCTTTTTAGTAGAGGAACTAACTAAAAATAACTGTAATACCTGCAAGTCTTTGAATGCTGATACCTTCCTAGCACTGAATAAATACCAAATTTATTTTACAAAAAATGGGTACACTTCAAGATGTCTGATCAGAACCTCCCACACTGCTCAACATGCAGGTGGTCCTGGCATGTACACACCAGCATAATGACAGTGTCAGCTTTGTTTTCTGCTGTTTTCCACACACATTCTAAAATTTCTGCTTCCTCCTTGACCTCTGAGCATCAGCATAAGATATTCATGCAACTGTTCATTTTTGCCTGAAGACCACATTTCTACACAGCAATATTCAGTCAGAGCCCATCATGCAAGTTTAACCATGCCTTCTTCCCACTGTGTGCATCACTTTGCATTTCATTTTAATTTCATCTGCTATTTTATTACATCCTGAAGTCTGAAATTTTACATACTTGTCTTTAATGCCATAAATAGCTTAGCATAATTTTTTTTCTTTTTTTTTTTTCCCCCTCTCAAACCATTTGTAGCATACAGAAAATCACAAAGATCTGCTTTAGTGCAAGCTCACATTTCAGAACTAGCGGCTGGAAGAAGGGACACATTACATCCATTTTTAAAAAGGGTAGAAAGGAGGACCCTGGAAACTACTGACCTGTCAGCCTCACCTCTGTGCGGACAAAGGAGGAACAGATCCTCCCAGATGCCATGATGATGCGTATGGAGGACAGGGAGGTCATTCAATGCAGCCAGAAAGGCTTCACTAGGGGCAAATCCTGCCTGAGCAACCTAGTAGCTTTCTATGATGAAGTGACTATGCCAGTGCACAATGGATGACCTATGGATGTGATCTGTCTGGACTTCTGCAAGGCCTTTGACACAGTCTCCCACAACAAAGAATCATAGAATCGTTAGGGTGAGAAGGGATCTCAAGGATCATCAAGTTGCAGTCCCCCCAGTGATGGGCAGAGACCCCTCACACTAGATCAGGTTGCTCAGAGCCACATCAAGCCTGGTCTTAAAAACCTCCAGGAACGGGGCTTCTACCACCTCCCTGGGCAACCTGTACCAGTGTCTCACCACTCTCATGGTGAAAAACTTCTTGCTGATATTCAATCTGAATCTATCCATTTCACTTTTTGCTCCATTCCCCCTGGTCCTGTCATTACCTGACACCCTAAGAAGTCCCTCACCAGCTTTCTTGTAAGCCCCCTTCAGATACGGGAAGGCTACAATTAGGTCTCCTCAGAGCCTTCTCTTCTCCAGACTGAATACCACAACACTCTCAGTCTGTCCTCATAGGAGAGATGCTCCAGCTCTCTGATCACCCTCTTAGCCCTTCTCTGGACGTGCTTCAGCAAGTCCAGATCCTTCCTGTAATAGGAGCTCCAGAACTGAATGAAGTACTCCAGGTGGGGTCTCAGCACAGCAGAGTAGAGGAGGAGAATCACCTCCCTTGACCTGCTGGCCATGCTTCTCTTGATGCAGCCTGAGTTACAATTGGCTTTCTGGGCTGCAAGTGCACACTGGTGGCTCATGTTGAGCTTCTCATCCACCAGCACCCCTAAGCCCTTTTCTTCAGGGCTGCTTTCAAGCCAGTCACTGCCCAGCCTATATCGGCACTTGGGATTTCTCCAACCCAGATTCAGGACTTTGCATTTGATCTTGTTGAACCTCATGAGGTTGTCAAGTGCCCACCTCTCCAGCCTGCCAAGGTCCCTCTGGATGGCATCCCTTTCCTCTAGCTTGTCTGCTGCACCACACAGCTTGGTGTCATCAGCAAACCTGCTGAGGGTGCACTCAATGCCACTGTCCATGTTGCCAATGAAGATGTTAAGACTGGTCCTAGTACTGATCCTGAGGAACTCCGCTTGTCACTGGCCTCCACTTGGACATGGACCCATTGACAGCCACGCTTTGGGTATGGCCATCAAGCCAGTTCTTTATCCACTGAATGGTCCATCCATCATACCCACATTGTACCATCTCTGAGACCAGGATATCATGTAGGACAGTGTTGAGGGCTTTGCTCAGGTCCAGGTAAATGATGTCAGTTGCTCAGCCTTCATCTATTAATGTTGTGACCTTGTCATAAAAGGCCACCAGGTTTGTCAGGCAAGATCTGACCTTGGTGAAGTTGTGCTGATTGCACCCAGTCATCTCTTTATTATTCTTTTGCCTCATCAGTGCCTCCAGGAGGATCTGCTTCATGATCCTACTGGGCACAGAGGTGAGACTGACTGGCCTACAGTTCCCTGGGTCATCCTTCTTTCCCTTCTTGAAAATGGGGTTATGTTTCCTCTTTTCCAGTCATAGGGAACTCCCTGGACCGCCACGACTTTTGGAATATGATGGAGAGCAGTTTAGCAACCTCATCCACCAGTTGCCTCAGCACCCATGTATCCCATCAGGTCCCATGGACTTGAACACTTTCAGGTACTTCAGGTGGTGACAAACCTGATCTTCACTCACAATGGGCAGTTCCTTCTTCAAGTCCCTGCCATTGTCTTCCACTATTCTGGGAGTGTGGCTGAAGCCCTTGCCAGTGAAGACTGAGGTAAAGAAATCATTGAAAATCTCAACCTTCTCCATGTCCCTTGTCACCAGCTCACCTGTTTCCTTTCTGAGGGAGCCCACAACTTCCCTGGTCTTCTTTTTAACATTACTACACCTATAGAAATTTTCACTGTTCCACTTGATCTCCCTGGCTAGATTTAATTCTAACTGAGCTTTAGCTTCTCTAACCAGGTCTTCTTGCTGCTCGGGCAGCTTCCTTATATGCCCCCAATTCCAGATGTCCTTTCTTCCACTCCTTGTAAGGTTTCTTTTTATGTGTCAGCATGTCTAGCAGCTCCTTGCTAATCTAGGCAGGTCTCCTAGCATTCTTTCCTGCTTTCCTCTCTGTGGGTATACTTTGCTCCTGGGCACAGAGAATGTGGTCCTTGAATACTGACCAGCTGTCCTGGGCCCTCTTCCCTCTAGAGTATTGTCCCATGATACTTTGGCCAGCAGATCCCTGAAGTGATCAAAGTCTGCATGCCTAAAATCCAGGGTTGGAAGACTGGGATACATCCTCCTAGTTGCCCTGAGGATCTTAAATTCTATTGTTTCATGGTCACTGCAGCCAAGGTTATCCTTGAGCCTCACATTGATCACCATCCCTTCCCTGTTGGTGAGAACAAGGTCCATCATAGCACCTTTTCTCATTGGTTTCTCTACCATTTGGAGGAGGAAGTTGTCATCTATGCATTCCAGGGATATCCTGGAATGCTGGTACCTGGCTGTGTTGTCCCTCCAGCAGATGTCAGGGTGGTTGAAATCCCCCCACAAGGACCAGGGCCTGTGAAAGTATTTGCCTATGGAGTGCCTCATCTGCTTGGTTCTGCTCATCAGGTGGCCTGTAACAGACCCCTACAGTAACATCACCTTTCCCTGTCTTCCCCTTAACCTTCACCCATATGCTCTCAACCAGCTCATCATCCTTCCCCAGGTGGAGCTCCACTGATTCCAGATAGTCACTGATATAGAGAGCAACACCTCCTACCCTGCCTGTCCTTTGTAAAGATCTTGTACCCACTACCTGAAGGGAGATTGTAGCCAGATGGGGGTTGGTCTCTTCTCCCAGGCAACCAGCACCAGAACAAGAGGACACAGTCTCAAGCTACACCAGGGGAGGTTTAGGCTGGAGGTTAGGAAGCTCTTCACAGAAAGAGTGATTGGCCATTGGAATGTGCTGCCCAGGGAGGTGGTAGAGTCACTGGAAGTGTTTAAGAGGAGACTGGATAAGGCACTTGGTGCGATGGTTTAGTTGATTAGATGGTGTTGGGTGATGGGTTGGACTTGATGATCTCGAAGGTCTATTCTATTCTATTCTATTCTATTCTATTCTATTCTATTCTATTCTATTCTATTCTATTCTATTCTATTCTATTCCTAGATTCCAGTCACGGGAATCATCCCACCAAGCTTCAGAAATAGCCACTATGTCATGGCATTCCAGCAGCACAGTGGCTCTTAATTCACCCTATTAATTGCCCAAGCTGTGTGCATTTGCATAGAGGCATTTCAGCTGGGCTGATCATGCCTCCCTCTTAGGCGAATCCCCCTTGATTCCCTTGGGGTGTCCCAGTGCTTTGTCCTTGGCTTGCCTCAGGGCATCAAATGGAGAGCCTTTGCTAGCACTCCATCCCTCTGCCTCTGGTGAGCTGCCCCAATGCTTGTCACAGGCAAGCATGAGATTAACAACCCCTTACCCCCTTGAATCTAGTTTAAAGACCTATCAGTGAGCCCTGCCAACTTCTGCCCTAGAATCCTTTTGCCCACTTGGACAGGTGTATCTCATTGGTTGCCTGCAGCTCTGGTGCCCTGTAAACTGAGCTGTGATCATAAAGTCCAAACCCCTGTCAATGACACCAGTCCCAGAGCCATGAATTGACTTGTTGGCTCTTCCTAAATGTTCCCTCATTCATCACCAATGTCTGAGGAATGGAGGAGAACACAACTTGAGCTCCTGATCCCTTTGGCATTGCCCCAAAGCCCTGAAGTCTCTTTTAATTGATTGTGAGCCTCTCACTGCTGCATCATCACTACCCACATGAAAAAAACAGAAGTGGGCAATAGCCTGAAGGACTCACAAGGGTGGGAAGTTTACCTACAACATCCTTTACCCAGGTACCAGGGCGACAGTAGACTTCTCTATGCAGTGGATTTGGCCTGCATATCAAGCCCTCTGCTCCCTTCAGCAGGGAAACACCTACAACATTGACCTTTTGATATTTCTTTTCAGGGTCAGTTTTTATGGCTGGCCTGAGGTGGGTCAGCCTTGGTGGATGCATTGCCAGCAGATCCAGAGAGGTGCTTCTGCCACTTTGGTCTGCTCTGGTGAGACCTCACCTGGAGTACTGTGTCCTGGTCTGGAGCCTTCAATATAGAAAGGAGATGGATGTGATGGAGCAGCTCCAGAGGAGGGCCACGAAAATGATCAGGGGGTTGGAGCACCTCTGCTGTAAGGACAGGCTGAGGGAGCTGGGATTGCTCAGTCTGAAGAAGAGGAGGCTCTGGGAAGACTTAATAGCAGCCTTCCAGTACCTGAAGGGGGCCTACAGGAAGGATAGGGAGAGACTGTTTAAAAGGCCTGTACTGATAGGATGAGCACCAATGGCTTCAAACTAGAGAAGAGCAGATTTAGATTGGATGTTAGGAACCAGTTCTTTACCATGAGGGTAATGGAACACTGGAACAGGTTGCCCAGGTTGTGGTTGGGACCCTATCCCTGGAGATATTGAAGTTGAGGCTTGACAAGGCTGTGGACAACCTGATCTAGTTAAGAATGTCCCTGCTTACTGCAGAAGGGGTTGGACTAGATGACCTTTGGAGGTCTCTTCCAAGCCGTATTCTATGATATATTTAATACCTGGGTGCCGTTAGAACTGTTATGCCAATTGTTCTTGCCCACTTTACCTATCTCTTTAATAAGCTTTTTTCCTATTACGTAAATCTGAGTCAGACCATTTGAGGACTCTTATAAACCCCCTCCCCCCCAAAAAAAATCTATTATAAGTGGCTTTGTAAGACCTCTCATACTAAGCCTTTGCTATATGTTCCTTTAACCCTAGTTATGTCCCTCCAATCTCTCTAGATAACTTCATAACCTGGAGGAGGTTTCTCAGCAGATTTTTATATCTTCATAACTTTTTTCCTGTTGCCCTTTTTTTGGTTGTCTTTTTTTTATATGCAATTTCTCAGATACAGTGTTTTCTATTATCCGGGCAAAAGTTCAACAATTTGAAGGATCCTTTTTCTTTTCAAGGACTGTCTTTATTCTACTGGTTCACCATGTCAGCTTTCTTTCACATTCTAAAAATTATACTTTCATGTTATCCCAGTTATTCTTTGGTTTGCAATAGTCATACAAAAAAAAAAAAAAAAGGCTTATAGAGGCATGTCCTTTTTCTTCTTTACTGTGTCTAATAGTAATGGCACTCTAAGTCTATTCAAATTTCCTGTTTGATAAAAATTTTCTAATGTTACTTTTTTTTTCAGAGATACATTTTAGGGGAATTCATCACATTGAAACATGCTATTCATAGCTATCTGTTTTCCCTCACTCTTGAATTTAAAAACCTCAAATATAACTCAGCCTTTAAAGGATTTAAAACCTTATTATGACTTCTTGATATATGTCACATGCCTCTTTTGATGTTCAAGTAAAGCCTACCTCTCTAAAAAGAGTAATTCTTGTGTTCTGGAAACATACTGCTGGCCCTTTGCTTCTTCTCCAGTTAGACTCATAGAATTGTTAGGATTGGCAGGGACCTCAAGGATCATCTAGTTCCAGCCTATGGGCAGAGACACCTCACAGTGTCAGGCTGCTGACACTATGATCAGGCTGATCAGGCTGCACAGAGCCACATCAAGCCTGGCTTTAAAAACCTCCAGGGATGGGACTTCTACCACCTCCCTGGGCAACCTGTACCAGTGTCTCACCACTCTCATGGTGAAAAACTTCTTGCTGATATTCAATCTGAATCTATCCATTTCTATTTTTGCTCCATTCCCCCTAGTCCTGTCATTACCTGACATGCTAAAAAGTCCCTCACCAGCTTTCTTGTAAGCCCCGTTCAGATACTGGAAGGCTACAATTAGGTCTCCTCAGAGCCTTCTCTTCTCCAGACTGAATACCCCAACTCCCTCAGTGTGTCCTCATAGGAGAGGTCCTCCAGCCCTCTGACCATCCTCATACCCCTTCTCTGGACACGTTCCAGCATGTCTAGATCCTTCCTGTAATAGGGGCTCCAAAACTGGATGCAGTACTCCAGGTGGGGTCTCAGCAGAGCAGAGTAGAGGAGGAGAATCACCTCCCTTGACCTGTTGGCTATGCTTCTCTTGTTGCAGCCCTGGTTACAGTTTGCTTTCTGGGCTGCGAGTGTACACTGGTGGCTCATGTTGAGCTTCTCATCCACCAGCACCCCTAAGTCCTTTCCTTCAGGGCTGCTCTCAAGCAAGTCACGGCCCAGTCTATATAAGTGCTTGGGATTGCTGGAACCCAGATATAAGACCTTGCAATTGGTGTTGTTGAACCTCATAAGGTTGTCATGGGCCCACCTCTCCAGCCTGCCAAGGTCCCTCTGGATGGCAACCCTTCCTTCCATTGTGTCTGCCACACCACACAGCTTGGTGTCATCAGCAAACCTGCTGAGGGTGCATTCAATGCCATTGTCCATGTTGCCAACAAAGATGTTGAACAAGACTGGTCCCATTACTGATCCTTGAGGGACTCCACTTGTCACTGGCCTCCACTTGTCCATCACTCCTCCAGCTGTCCATCCATCAAACCCATACTGCACTATCTTGGAGACCAGGATGCTGTGCAGGATGGTGTTGAATGCTTTTCAGTTCTACATTCAGCATAGGAAGCACTGCAGAGAATACCACTGTAGAGATGGAACACTACTTAAACAACTTCTTAAATTTTTGTGAAAGTGTTCTTGTTTTTCCCATCTCCCTATGTACTTTGAATAAAGGTCATCAACAAAACCAGTTCAGAATAACACAGATAGATTTTTTTTCTATAACTACATCTGTTAGAATTTAACAGCACAGTTCTAGCATACAAAATTCATATTTGATGGCTCAAATAAATAAATACATATATATGTGTATGTATAAATCATCAAATGCTATCCCTTTTAAAAATGTTTTCAGTATTGTAAGGCATCAATAGTTGTTCGCTATCTATATTTCACCTACAGCATGCATTCATACTATGACTTTACAGAGCAATGTAGCGTCTGGTTTTGTATGCTCATTTGTAATATTTTTCCTTCTACAGGCAGCAGTAACATTCATCTGTGCCTCACAGTACTGTAATTTCCATGCTTTTTAAAAACACATCACAATTGTCCTCCCCTTATTTGCATGCTGCTACTGAACATATCTCTGCTATTGTATATTTTGCATTTATTAAAAATTAATTTCAGCACTCCAAGATACTCAAAGTTATGCTGTTTTGCTTTCAGAGCATTTCCAGAGGAACAGGTCCAGACTGAAATAGCAGCAAGGCTCTCAAAATCGGAATTTGGCTCCCTATCAAAATATACAATACACTACATAGAGAGAGATGTATGATCCAAGTGTCAAACCCATAAAATTGTGTTGCAAGGCTGAGAATTGCACCATTTAATTCCGATGTTTACAAGTATGATTTCTTCATACAGGTAAAAGCTTGAAACAGATTTGTAAAAAGCTAGAAATAAAAGTATGATAATATTCTACCTCATGTTTTGATCGAATTTTGCCAGATAAGTGGGGCTGTAAAATCAAAGTTGGCAAATCTAAAAGAAAACTGAGAGAACAACCTTGTTTGCCATTTTAATGCTGTTTTGTCTAATAGTAGAATGCATAGTTAGGGAGACTTTGTGGACTAGACAGACTTCTTGGACATGTTTGCTCCAGAGAATTCTACTTTATATTCCTGTCATATGCCACAGACTGTCAAGGTCAAGTTGTTAATCCCTAGTTTGCAAACTCTAAACATAAGAATGTTAGTGACAAAGATCTTGGCTTTAATAATATAAAATACACATGTATCTTTTGATGATCTTACATAATTTATTTAAATTATGCCCAAAAAAAGGAGAAGCATGATACTCCAAAGTTATCTGTGGAGACTAAAAATGAATTGTCCTTAAGTTTCACAAACATGAATTTGAAATGTTATTATTCTATTAGACCGAGAAGATTTGTAATATAAAAGTTTATGTTCTTCTTCTTTTGGCTGAACTTAATTGCAGGAGATTGGAGCAAAAAGTATTATTTTTTTTAGACTGTTGCATAACATTTTAAATATACACATATTATTAGTAGAAATACTGGATATTTATGTCATAACAAATCTTGTTTAGTTTGTATTGCGTTTGCAATCTGTCAATGGAAGACAACTTACTTATGGAAGAGTAGTTAACATGTCCTAAAAGAGAAACAGTAACCTTCACAGAGTAGCTAAAATACAGTTTTCTGTGAGTAAACTATTAGCTACAGCAAATAAAGCATTTCAATTAAATGCATTTGGATGAAGTGAAAAACAAAAGGGTTAAAAAAAAAAAAGGGGGGGGGATGGGGGGGCAATAAATCTTAGAAGAAATTTATGTCTGTGTCCAAAACCTAGTCTGGTATTTTGGATTTCCTTATCTTTTTATGTCCAGCAGGAGAGCAACTTTCACAGGTACATCTATCTCTGACTTCGTGATATCTTAAAGTTTTCATCATTCTTAGTACGACTAAGATTTCTCTTAGATGAAGACAAACCCCAGGACAAGCGTTTGATTTGGGGTACAGAGAATATATATTTAAACCTTTATCTCTTCAGGACCACAAAATATAAAGCACCTCTCATTTGACTGCTTTTTTCTCCCTCTTCTTTGCTGGCAGAAGAAAATGCATTTTCCCAGTGTTGCCTAGTTAACAACACTGACTACTGTTTTCGGAATTTTGATTCTGGGAAGAAAGTGAAAACAATTCCACGTGTAAGGTAAACAAAAATAATCATGGAAACTATGAGAAATCAAAGCCATCACAAAGATTAAAGCAAAAAGAGGTCCACAAGTTACCTACTTGTTATTGCAGAAGGAAGAAATATGAAGAAACTACATGTTGTGTTAATTTGCAAGAAGACTTCGAGGTCTTTTAGCGCTAACAAAATCTTTCTTAACCGCAAGTTACATGCCCCGACTTCCTATATAGTAGATGTTAAAAAAAAAAAGAAACCAAAAAAAACCTTAAATAATATAGTAAAAATATCATTAAAAATATGATAAACATAAATAGCCAACCAAATTACCCAAGAAAGAAACAAACGTCATGACAGAATTGATTTGAAAGACAACAAATCTCCTAGTCAGAAAAACCTTTACTAAACTTCAAATCAATGTGGAGGACAACAGTTCCTCTCACATGGAAAAACCTTATAGTCCTTTGTAGTTATCTTCACTATTTAAAAAATTTAAGTGCTCCTGGAACAATGGGAGTTTCATTCCTTGCCCACTTTAGAAGAGGGCCTTGAACATGCATCTTCCAGTTCACAAGGTAGTCCTCTACATAACATGATGAGTGTTCCATGGATTTTGAGGTGGATCTCTGTCCTTAAAGTCACCCATTAATTTCTCCTTAGGTTTTAGATTAGATCAAATTCAGTAGCAAAACCATCAGGGAACAGCAAAGAATAGCAGTTATTTAAGATAATGTTTCAAATTGTGTAACAATATGTCCTCTAGATAAATTCTGAGGTTCGAGTAACAGTCTTAGCCTGCTGAACCCTTTAGGAGGAAAATAAGTTCTCCTGTTCTGCAAGATGAGAATATGTATTAGAATATTTAGAAAGAAACTGATATTCAGCATACACACATGGAATATCTTGCTGCACAAGAACTTGTTCATCAGCCCATAGTCATAAAATCATTATTAGATTCATACCTGTGGTAGTTTTAGGCTGTGCCTAGAAAATTTTCACACAAATCTTGAACAGCACATGGTAGAATGTAAATAAACTACCATTGGATATCAAAAGGGCAATAATGATACATAATCCCTTTGGACAGATATCTACCATAAAGTTAGTTTAGTACACCAACTTGCTCTCTTTTTAGCTTCCTTTGTTCTAGCAGATACTAGTTCTGGCTTATGCTGTCTTTTCTGACCTTGGCTGCGTTACTATGTTGTGGTTAAGTATTAACAAACAGCTACTCTCTGCTCTTTCTCTTGTCCTGTGTACAGGGAGGAGGGAAGTGAGAAGGGAGGGGAAGACTATTAGTAGCACCCTGATCTGTCCAGGGAGGTTTTTGTGCTGTTTATAAACTGTAAATATATATGAATATTGTATATTTTGCATATATTCATTGCATTTCATATTTTAGATTGTAGTTTTACCTGTAAATACAGCTTCATTTGCTTTCTAACTGAGCTGGTCTGGCAATTTTATGTTGGGGGGAATTTTCAACCCACCACAATCTCCACAGACAATATACTAGTGAAATGCTCTACATAAAAATCAAAGCATGAAAACCAGACTCTTCAGTGGTCCCTGTTCATGTTATAATGTATTAGTAGAAGTTTTACAGAAAACAGAACAGAACAGAACAGAACAGAATAGAATAGAATAGAATAGAATAGAATAGAATAGAATAGAATTAATCAGGTTGGAAAATGCCTTTGAGATCATCAAGTCCAACCCATCACCCCACACCATCTAACCAACTAAACCATGGCACTTGTGAAATTTAGATACATCTATAGATATAAGAAGGAAATAGAAAACGCAAGGATCTGCATTCAAGGCCTAGGCGTTCATATGCAGACCATGTTACAAGAGGAATGAGACCTGGCATTTACATATTTGGGACTTAAACTTCCCCGGATTTGACAGTAGGGATTCTGCTAAACTGTTTCTGTGCAAAGTTCAAAAATTGCTAGTAAACATAAAACAAGACAGCAAAGATGAAATGAATGCAAATAGCAGAAGCAGTCACAACAAACTTAGTACAGCTACTAGTAAATATATATATACAATGGTGCTGATATTTCTGGACTGATTATCTACCTGATTATCTACCTGATTATCTGTAGTAGGTTGAGAGACCAATTCTCCCACCACGGGCAAAAGAAAGACTCAGACAAAATAGATTGCAAAAAATGGTGGAAAGTTTAAATTGAAAAAAACAAAAACCAAACAATGAAAATTTTACAGAAAACCACAAGCACCGTGACAGAAGAGAGAGATCCCAAAACATACCAAAGAACATCTCATCCACACACAGGGGTACACCCAATCTGCCCCACCCCAGGGCTCTTTCTGTCCCCCCAAACCAGCCTCGAGCCTGGGCAGGCCCAAGGGAGGCAGCTCACGCCATTTTACCTAGGCAGCGACAAGGGAAGAAGGAGGAAGTGAGGACCCCTTGCTGATGTTTTATAGGGGAGCAGGGCATTATGGGGTGAAATACCTGGCTTCCTGTGGCCACCCACTGGGCTGGGCCCTCTTTGGGACATCCCAGGTGTGGCCTGTGCGGTTGTATCAGGGGCTGGCACCCAGCCTAAATCAGCACACTCTCTGATTTGTGGCTACAGCAATAACCAGAATATCATACTGTGGTAAAGTTTGCATCATGCCCAGAATTATGCCTCAAATATGACCAAAACATGTCCCTGCATGATTTGCTCAAACCCCTCTTCCCTCTCCTTTCGGGGTGGGTACTCAGTCCAGAGCTGAGAAAAAAAGGGCCAGGCACCAAGAAGCCTGGGTAAACAACCCAATGTACCTTGTTTGGGTAAACAAGAGCACACACCCACCTTATGGGATGCTTGTACTGTACTTGTGCTTCTTCCAAGTATGGGCATATTCTGGCCATATGCTTTGCTATTGGCTAATGGCATTTACCAAGTCTGACTATTGGCTAAATCAAAGTCTTAAGCATGTTATTAATATTACCCAAATTGTAAAGCACAAAGCTGCAGACCTGCAAGCTAAAGCCATTTCAGTGCATCCACCGCTTGCGAAGCCAGAAATGTGCCCAGCTGTTCCTGTGCTGGCCACTAAGTCATGGGAGAAGGGAGCCACCACCTGCGATTCCACAGCCCTGTAACTCAAGCACCAGGGCAATCCAGAGCACCATCCATGTCCTGCCAGGACCACCTGTGAGTGTCCCAGCCAGGCATAACATCCTGGAAACTCAGCACTGCTACCAGCCCCAGGAATCACCTAAGAGCCGTTCCAGGTGAACCAGCCTCAAGAGCACAAGCGCACCCCCACAGAGCCCACACGGAACCCCACAGCCACAGAGGAAAGCCACCTCCACTGTGTCTGGAAGTGACTGCCCCCAGGAGCCAGCCATAGCCCCAAGAAGTCCCAGAAGCCTCTGCAGTGACCAGTTGAGCAACCAGTTTAGCAACCGGTCTTCACCAGTGAAACTGTATCTTTTTCAGTGTTCCTATGTATAACACCAGTTTTGCTTCTATTTAGAATCCATGCACTTTAGCCAGCGTGGTATCGTGCCCTGTGGATTTTAACGCAGCAGTCCGAGAATATCTGGAGCTATGATTATAGTAATAACAAGTGCCTGCCGAGTTGTCCCCTGGTGGACAAACGGCAAATTGCATCCTAGTTCTGATTGAATAATTGTTTTGTGTTTTTCTAATTTGGTAAAAAATTGTAAAACTGTGCCAGCTTATGAGATTATAACCATGACCATACAATATAATCTGCACTATGCATATGCATATAAGGTTATATTTAAAGGATATTAATATTGTATATTAATAATAATTATTAATGATTCATACTTGGTATTAATAGCCATCACACATGCACAGACTGCATGTCCTGGTCCACTGACTCAGGGCTTGCCAGATGGTTAAACGTGCTGCACTGCATGGCTGGCAATCAAAGAACTTGCCATTCAGTGTGTCCTTGACATTTCGTCTGGGAAAAATGCACACTTCTGAAAGAAATGGCTTGAGTTTATCTTGGTAGGTTCTTTAGGTATATGATGACTCTGACATTTTCTGTGTCATACTTGGATAAAATTTTGCTACAGAAGTGAGGGAATAAAATCAAAGCTGGGAAATATAAAAGTAAATTGAAAGAACAAACTTATTGGCTATGATTTTAGTACTCTTTAGAATTAAATACTGAAATACTGCAGAACTGTACGTAATAAAGACAAGCATATTCGTGGGAGAAGTTTCAAAAAATATATAATTTGATGGCTGGATAATGAAATAATAAGAAAAGATGACAGTAAATCTACTTCAGGCACAAAGCTACATTTATTTTCTAGTTCTGGTAACCTAAGCATATCCACTGTCAAGATGGGGATCTTTGGAAAGTCAACAAGATTAATTGCACATCTTTAACATCCATTTGATGACTGTTGCTCAGTACTATCTATATGCATTCTGGAACAGTTGCAAAATCTGATCTTTAAATCCATGACACTGTGGTTTTATATTTATTTTTAGAAAACTGTTTTATATTCAAGGAATAACCTAATCTTTTTGTTTCATTTTGTTTGATTTTGTTGTTGTTGTTGTTGTTCTTCTTCTTCCACCATTCACAATAATAGTATGCTTTTTCATTCTATAAATTACTCCTTAAACTTCAATTGATGCCTTAAAAACCGTATTGCAAACCACTGCCACAGTAATCATTAAAAGATCAGTGCACTAAAAATTCTGCTTTTCTGAACAGTCTTCATGTCAGGTAAAAAAAATCATCATCTTACAAAGCCAGTTCTGCATGCCCATTTTTTTCCATTATTTAACACTAAATTTTTAGCCTGGGCAGTGTAACAAATATCTACAGGGGTATTCTTTTTATACTGGATTACCAAATTAACCACCAGAATCCATAGTTTAAACCAAAAGCTTCTTTGAAATCTTACTGTTTCAGGGTTGGTTTTGTTTTTTTTGAGAGAGAGCTCAGTCTGGAAACAGATCTGTGAGCCATGTTATATTTTTACATGTTTTTGTATACAGACATACACACATACATTTGCCTGTGCAAAAATACACACATTTTACTATATTTATGATGAGTGGGAGACAGAATTCTGAAATGCAAAACAGATTTCATGCTATTTAATTTGAATGTGACTAAGATAATTTGTGTGACAGTGACTTGATGAATTACTTAAAAAGAGGCCATAAAAATCAGCAATACTTAAATCCAGAAGGGATTAAATTCACAGCTCCAGCAAAAGACATGAAGATGAAAAAGCATCTGATAACATATAATCCAGGAGAAAATCCTTTCCCAGCTAAATTAGAGAATTTGCATTGATCAAAACTTATGAATAGGTAATTATGTATATTTAGATTTAAATGCCTAGGAAACAAGGATTGATTAAAATCCTTTCAATGTGTTACTTCTGTCAAAAAATACACATTATGTGGCATAGTCACTGTAACAATCCAGACAAAAATATTCTTAATATGTTTCTTTCTTCATTGATCATAAGGTAAACATGCCAATAAATTAAAAGCTAATGGAATAAATATTATCAAAAAGGCCCTTCTGCAGTTAAATGTGAATCCCTACAATCAGGCTAGGAAAATCTTGGGTTTTTTCCTTTCCTTCTTCTCTAAACATACATACCCATGCTCCAAATAGATACTATATATTTTAAAAAGTGTTACATTACTGGAAAACATTAATTGGAAATCAGAAATCTAGTACTGTCTTGACAATTTAAAGATAGAAATTTTAGACATTTTTGTTCATTTTCTTCACTAGACCTTGCCATTTCAAGAAATTATTTAAAGTGGTTGATTTAAATTCAACAATAGAAAAAAAAACTAATCAAGGGTACACAAAGAAGAGATTACTACAGCTGAAGGGAAATGTTCTCTAAGTTGAATAATTTACAGACAGACTTCAAATTGCATGCATACTTAAATCCAAGAAAAATACTCCTTAAGACATTATAAATATTTCTGACCTTTCAAGCATATGAATATGTATATCTTGGTACAGAAACAACCAAATACATAGAAAAAAATCACAGTAAAGTGACTTCGGCATTGTCATGTGCTTTTAAAGAACAGAGGATAATTTTTCCCAAGTATAAAATACCATGTATCCCTACCTAATACTCTCTATCTTCCTTTCTTGTGCAACATAAGGCTACACTGCAGTATCTCTGTGTGATGCTTAACATTCTGGGGACAGCATAAATAGCTTCACTTATTTTCATGTTGGCATTCACTAAACCTACTATTGGCTGTTTGCTTAACAGCCATATCTTAATTTTTCCTAAATATGCCTTATGAGAAACTTAATGTGCCAATGAGCTTCCTGTACTGAGGTCTATAGTCTGGCTTCTTTAAGTTCATTAATTTGATTTTGTTGTTGTCCAGCTTTATATTATTTTAATCAACTCCATAGAATAGAACTATATTCTGGTTGTAAAAGACCCTTAAGATCATTGACTTTATCCAACCTGACAAAGTCTGGTGCTAAACCATGCCTGTTAGCACCACATCTATAAATCTTTTAAACACCCTCAGGAATGGTGATTCAACCACCCCCTGGGGGAGCATACTGCAGTCCTTGATAACCCTTTCAGTGCAGAATTTTCTTCTAATATCCAGTCTAAACCGCCCCTGGTGCAGCTTGAGGCCTTTTTCCTATCAGTTGTAACTAGGGAGAAGTGACCAATATTCACTCTGCTACAACTTCCTTTCAGGCAATTATTGAGAGAACCAAAGTCTTCCTTCAGCTTCCTTTTGTCCAGATTAAACAACCCCGGATCCTTCAAGACCTGTTCTCCAGACTCAATGTGATTGCCCTTCTCTGCACTTACTTCAGAACTTCAATGATTTTCCCGTCATGAGAAAGGGTTCCAAAACCGAACACAGTACTCAAGGTGTAGCCTCCTTAGTGCAGAGTACAGGGGATCATTAATTACTCTGGTCCTTCATCGAATTATCCAAGTCATTGACAAACATGTTGAACAAGTCTGGACCAAACATGACTGGCTACAGGCCTTCAGCTAGATCAACACTGTTGATCATAACCCTCTGTGCTTTGCCTTTCAGCCCGTATGCATCTCCCTGTCCACCCATCAAATCCATACTTTCATGGTTTACCTCTGGTGAATGAGAAGCCCAGCATGAGCCACCAGTGTGCACTTGCAGCCCAGAACGCAAACTGTATCCGGGGCTGCATCAAGAGAAGGATAGCCAGCATGTCAAGGGAGGAGATTCTCCTCCTCTACTCCGCTCTGCTGGGACTCCACTTGGAGTACTGGGTACAGTTCTGGAGCCCCTATTACAGGAAGGATCTGGACTTGCTGGAGCACATCCAGAGAAGGGCTATGAGGGTGCTCAGAGGGCTGGAGCACCTCTCCTATGAGGACAGACTGAGAGTGTTGGAGTATTCAGTCTGGAGAAGAGAAGGCTCCGAGGAGACCTTATTATAGCCTTCCAGTATCTGAAGGGGGCCTACAGAAAGCTGGTGAGGGACTTTTTAGGGTGTCAGGTAATGATAGGACTAGGGGGAATGGAGCAAAAAGTGAAATGGATAGATTCAGATTGAATATCAGCAAGAAGTTTTTCACCATGAGAGTGGTGAGACACCGGTACAGGTTGCCCTGGAGGTTTTTAAAGCCAGGTTGGATGTGGCTCTGAGCATCCTGATCTAGTGTGAGGTGTCCCTGCCCATGGGTTGGAACTAAATGATCTTTGAGGTCCCTTCCGACTCTAACAGTTTTATGATTCTGTGAGGCTATTTTTGGGAGAGAGTGTCAAAAGCCTTGCTGAAGTTGAGGCAGACAACAGCCACTTGCTCTCCCCTCATCTACTTTTCTTCTTTCCCCTGATCTTCTTTACTTCCACATGATATGAAATGTCTCCCAGAATAAACTTCCTGTAGATGGATGACATATTTTCTAGCCTCCAGTCAACTGTAAGCTCCCCAGTAAGCAAAGACTGCTGATAAAGGATGCACATGCCTTGCTGCACATGCTCTTTCAAGTACCCTCAGGTGTATCCATCCAGCCCCATAAACTTGTGTATGTCTAAGTGGTGCAACAGGTCAATAACGGTCTCCTATTGTATTATGGGATCTTCATTCTGACTCATATCTCTATCAGAAACCTGCCCTCCTTTTTAACATTCTGTGAAGTCCTACTACTTAGGCAGTATCCTGCTGATCTGTATTTTAGCTTTCTATACCAACAAGCTGTAACAAAACCATCAAGAACATGACAGACAAGACCTTGACCTATTCCTTCTCCAAAAGATTTCTGGGAAATTCTTCCTACTGCAATGTCCAGTGCTTTGTTTTAATCTTTAGTTGCCCACAGGAAGCACTTTCTACCTGCCCTTTCAATTCTGGTGGTATGCTGTGCATCATCAGCACAATAGTACCTTGAACTTTTCTCCTCTAAATATTTCCTATGGACTTTCAGCAGATCCCATTCCTTTTGTATTCTGAATTTCAGACCAAGCACACTCCTTTTTGATTTATAGAGCAACATGCATTTTCCCTCTTATCTGTCCCTCCTTTTATAGTAATATTTTCGTCAGACAAATTATTCTGTAAGTCAACTATGTTGTAATGTCAATAGTGCATGGAGACTTTTGGCTCCTTTTGCTTGTTTCTCATTCTTCATATATTTTCATATAGGCTGACTAAAATGTGTTTAAAAAAACAAACAAACAAACAAACAAAAAAACCTAATAGGCAAATGCAGACAAGAGTATAGCAAGCAGGCAGTGACCTTAATAGTAATGATCTCATATACTTTCCTTTATGCATTGAAGATTATTTTAAAGTATATTCCAAAATTCATTATCCTCTGACTTTTTCAGTTTTTCCTTTACTCCACATTAAGCTTCAGTCTAGAGCCTCTCAAAGCATCATTTCTGTGTTTAGCATACAACTGTACAAAATCCTAGAATGGCTAAATTTTAATGACAGCTAGCATCTGCATCTATTTTTAGCCGGTATCTGCAGCTAAACTATAGTAGTTGTTGCTGTATAATATGATGACTCCTCCCCAGCAAAGAGGAACTGAGAAAAGGCAAAAAGACCCACAGGTTGAAAACAGTTTTAATGAAATAGCCAAACTGATACCAATGTCAATACAGCAGTCACGTTAAACAGGAAAGTAGTCCTTGAGAACAGAAGAGGAACATCATCAGGAGAACCCCAAGCAGGGAGTTTCTCCTCACCAAATTTCCCCCTTTATACTGAATGGGATGTCTATAGTATGTGATACAATTGCTAAGACTCAGAACTGCTAATAGCCTGAAGGCCATGGTTGGCCCATTTTTGGTTCCCAGCCAAACCAGGACAAGCTGTCATTCAAAACCAAGGGTCTTCAAAGTGGCTGTTCTTATATTTGCATAACTGAATGACACTAGACACATCTGTCTTTGCACCTATGTTCAGCCTGTCCTATGAAGAACAATATAGAGGAATTAACAGTTTTTGAGAAATTAGAAGCAAATGGGGAAAAGTTGTTTGCCCCTTCTCTTGGATCAGCTGGTTGCAGTCAGTTAACCATGCCAATTCTCTGCTGAGATTAAACAAGCCAAAAGCATATGAGCAATCCCAAGCCACAGCTCTGTCATGTACAATGCATGACTAAGAAAGAAAGCAAAACAAAACTATTTTTTTTCTTAGCCTGTCTCCTCTCTTAGTGGGTCTTCAAGGATTCTGTAGTGTAGGAGTCAGAAATATGATATGATACAAAGTACAGCAAGTGCTACTGCAGGTAGAACACAAGGTGGCTGAAATATTAGGAAAAGACCTTATTATTTAACATTTTGGGGAAAAAAAATCTTACTAAAACTGTTAATATTTCTTGGATACATACTAAAACTTTCATCTGAAATGACACTTTGCAGAAATGCTAAGAATGTTAATAAATGCTTTAATGACACATTTAATGACCAAAATGTTGCAAACTATTTTATAGATATCCAGTTTTCTGTTTGCAAGAAGACTATCACATTTGCATAGAGGAAGTAGCCAAAATTCAAATCTTCCTTCACTGTGGGAAAAAATCACCTCTATAATACCATCAGGTTTTTGTTCTCCTGATTCAGTCCTAATTATTCTTGAGGGAGGAAGAGTTGCTCTTGCAGCTTATCATAAAGAAGTAGAACTCGGTACCTTTTCTTAGAGATCTATTTCCCTACTATGAAAAGGCCCTGGAAAACTCTCTCTCCCTTATTTAGTACTCTCTGCTTGTTCTTGGACCACATTGCAAGTGCTACTTTGGTATGTCTATACTTCTTCCAGCCCTGTGCACTGTTGTTTTCTTCTGCCTTTCCTCAAAAGCACAAGCTGCTTTACTTTTCTGGAAGTCACAGTATTTTTTCAGTTTGCACAACCCTTTTTTGACTTAGCCCATTCTGAAGGAAAATCTGTAAGACAGTGGCCTTCACTGACAAAGTGCATTTTGGAGAAACAGGTAGTTCTCTTTCCCCTTTCTAGTGCTACACTCAGGACATGAATTAGTTTCTGTTCGTGACAGAAATCCTAGTGGAGATGACTAAGACCTATTTATCATCCTTGTGTTTTCAAGCTGCCTTTTTTTTTTTTTGTGTGTGTCTCTCTCTGTGTGCTTTGCTTTGTCTCCAACCAGAGAATGTGCTCAGATGAGCTCCCCCCTGTCCAAACAGGCATGTTATATGCAGGAACATATCTCCTGCTTCTCAAGTCCCTGGCCTAATCTAATCTTTACACATCTGGGCATAACAGCACATCTGAAAAAAATTACAATTATACATGATCACACATGATTTGGGAGAAAATGTGAACCAATTCCAGATTTACAAGTCTGAAAATCCTTAAAAGAAAAACAACCCCAAAACAAACCAGAAAAACCCCACCACTTCACACCCTGCAGATGCTCCTTTAAAGTAAAATGACTCAAATACAATTCTATGTAGACTTTCTGCATGACTTCTCTTTTCTTTCCAGCTCTTACGTTATACTTTATTTTTTCAACCATGAGCCAAAGTAATATGCTTGTGCCTCTGATATATTTGTTTATCATGAACTCACCTGAAACTTTTATAAACTGCATCAGCTAGAAAAGTACTTTCATATACATTCATACTTTTCACATAAGGACACTTTAAGCTAGAAGTAACAATAAACACAGGTACTAAAAAAAGTCCTTTTTTACATTCCAAGTTATAAATGTTTATTTTGCCATAATGCATATTGGTTTACAGCTGAAGAAAGCACAATTATCACCCATTTAAATTTATAGATTATAAAAACAACTGCTAAATTTAAATTGCTAAGACTTTGCTTCTGCTGAAGAAAGTAAACAAAATTACCCTGTCTTTATTTTACTCTACCAGGATATTGGGTGTATTCACAGCACACTTCCCATTTATATCCAAAACTGTCCAGAAAATATGGATGGATAAACTCATAAGCATGTATCATCATAATTTTAAAACAATAATTATTTGAGCAGAACTGAACTAATTTATTTCATTAGCAATTGGTTTTTTTTTTCTGAGGGATGGGTTAATATGAGATATAACAAGAAGAGTAATTGAATATTTTGTTAAAAAGAAAAAAATGTGTGGTAAAGTAAATGTTGCATGAACATTTTTCTGCTGTCAGTCAAAGATTCAAATAATCACTATTCTCTTCTATACAGTTCAGACCGATAAATAAATGTCAGGCTTTATTTTAGGCTATTGGAATGTAAAGCTCTCTCTAAAACTGTTTGCAAGACAGAATCTGACTAATATAGTAGAGAGGGTAGGAGAGATAGAAAATACTGGCAATGGCAAGCCATTATATTTGTCTGAAAAAAATCTGAAATATATTGTCTTCTCTCTACAAAACGAGATCTCCATACTTGGTTAAGAGTGATGAGAAGGAGAATGCACTGGGAATTTGGTATTTTGAGAAGAAATGCCTTTGAAGAAACTTTGGATATTTTTTGTGTGAATGAATCTGATTTTTTCACTTCATAAGAATTTTCTCAGAACTGGAGAGAGGAGACAAAATCAGTAATGTGCCACCTGGAGAATGGCAGAAGAGACACATTCATTGTAAACAAAGTGTTAATCCAATGGAGTCTATCAAAAGCAAATAGTAAAGGCCACCAGCATGGTAAATGTCAAGTGGGCTTGACAAAAATAAGCAAAAAATTTTCAGAATTTAACCCAGGAGTTGTTATACATTTCCCCGTGGCTCTATAGATCACACCCAGAAAACAAGAACAATTATGCTGAAAGAAACAGGTGAAATGCACCTGTGAGACAACACACATAAAACCTACAATGCATTCTTAGAAGACCAGTGTAGTAGTGCAAGTCTATGAAATGTTGAGAAAGTTGTGAGCCAATGAAGATAACAGACAAAAAAAGAAAAACTAACCATTTTGTTCAAAGAATGACAAAGTACAAAGTTCATCTTTCTAATAGGGCTTTCTAACTCAGCTTGTTTTGTTGATAAATTTCACAGTATCACTGTATAACTAAGGTTGGAATGACCTCGAGGATCATCGAGTCCAACCTATCAACACAGACCCTGTGCCACATCCAATTTCCTCTTGAACACCTCCAGGGAAGGTGACCCAACCACCTCCCTGGGCAGCCCATACTAATGATGAATGACTCACTTGAAGAACTTTCTCCTCACCTCGAGTCTAAACCTCCCCTGGCGCAGCCTGAGACTGTGTCCCCTTGTTCTGGTGCTGGTTGCCTGGGAGAAGAGGCCAACCCCTTCCCGGCTACAACCACCCTTCAGGTAGCTGTAGAGGGCAATGAGGTCACCCCTGAGCCTCCTCTTCTCCAGGCTAAACAATCCTAGCTCCCTCAGCCTCTCTTCATAGGGCTTGTGTTCAAGGCCTCTCACCAGCCTTGTTGCCCTTCTCTGGACACGCTCAAGTGTTTCGATGTCCTTCTTAAACTGAGTGGCCCAGAACTGGACACAGGACTCAAGGTGCAGCCTAACCAAAGCAGAGTACAGGGGCACAATGACCTCCCTGCTCCTGCTGGCCACACTATTCCTAATGCAGGCTTAATTAGCATATAAAGTACTATAATTCTACCTTGGGATAAATGCCAAAATCACACTTCCATTTTAAAAAACACTTGCTGAGTGCTAGCATATGACCATATGGTCATTTGTGTCCCACAGCAGAGAGCACCTGATACAGGTGACATATATGGCTCAATGTGCTTTTAGATCAGCTGCTCACAGCCTTACTGAAAGTCAGGAAGCAAGCAAGAACTTCTAAAGCAAACTGCTTTTCATTCACCTTCAATGAGCAGAAAATACTACATGATCTTTAACTTATGAACAACAAACTCCTTTGCAAACAATAAAGGTTCTTTAATTAGAATAATATTCAGTGCAATGTAACTAAAAATCTAAATGATCTCAGCACAAAACATATGCACCCTATCTGAGACAATAAATAAAAATTATATGCATGAAATCCTCTAACAGCACTCCTCTTTCTCTATTTCTATTTTAGAGTGGATGATATCAAACATAAAATTCAAAATAATTGCTGGGATCAGACTTGACTGACTGCATAATCCAGACTACATGATGGCCCAGATTCAATCATCATTTGAATGAGAAGATGTGTTCTTGAAATATCCCAGGCTGATTAAAAATGTTGCCACAATGAAGATTCCATGGTAGTCTTAGCAACTGTGATTGAGTACACTCTGAATTAAAAAAAAATAATATTTCTCAATCATCTGAATTTGCCTTTCTTCAATGTTCAACCACTTCATTCAGTCTGACTCTCAGGCCTCCCAAAGCAGTTTGATTGAACACTTTGGGTCCTTCTATAACAACTCAAACAGCCTGAGTATTTTTTAATTCTTCATCATTGCTGATCTTCAATCTCCCTAACTCAACATGGCCCTCCAGTAACAGTTCACACCACTAGCAAGTTGAAAGTTAAATTGAATAGGAATTATTCTAGCACTGATCATTCCACAAGACCAATCATAGATGCCATTTTCTGAAAAAGATGCTATTTAAAAAAAATAATTTAACCTGGCTGCTGATTTTCTAACAGATAATGGTATAAAAAAATTGCCATTTTTTAAAATCTACTTGTCTACTTGTAATTGACCAAGCTCTGGGAGAAGTCACAAGCCTTGCTTGAAATTCAAGCTGTGCTTAAGTTTACCCAGACAGGTCTGCAAGACCTCTTGCTGTATAGCCCAGGAGGAAAGCAGATGTGTTGTGCCAGGTCGAGACACAAAACCCAGGAGGAGCCAAGAGTCCCCAAGACAATTTTGTTTTACTGGAAGAAGCAACAAGCACCACTGTGAAGATTGCAGCTGAAGAACCTCTCCAAATAGACAAAGCTACAAAAGCCAATAAGCCCTGCAAGCTTTGGCAGCAACCTCTTTCCTGCAAACCTTTCAGCTACAAAGCCTCCGGAGATAAACCCTGTACGTGCTACAGCAACAAACTGCAGAAGCCAACAGAAAGTGAAACTCTGTTCCTGCAGCTCTCACGTGGTCAACACCATTTTGGTTTTGTTTAAATTCGCACATGTGCTGCGTGGTACCACGATCAGTGAGTAGTTATGAAATCTGATTTTTATAAGCATCTGTTAAAGGTCTGTTGCCCTAGAGAATTCTGGAGTTCTGCCCCCTTGTGGGCAATCTCCTGCATGTTGCAAATGTTCTCTTTTTTCTTTACAGTTTAAATTGCTGTTTGTTGTTTCTGGATTTTTGCTCATGTTGTTTAAATTATGACATGTTCCCGCTGGTGAGGTACCTGTTCCACAACCAAATATTTCAAACCAGTAAATAGGTTTTATTAATATTTTCCATTGATTCTTTAATTAATAAAGTTATTAATTTTTTTTATTTAATCTATTTAATATTAATACCCTCCTTATGATAATAACAGATGATAAATTACTTTATAGTCAAAATTATCTTATGTTGGACCTTTCTAAGAAAAAATATCTTATGGTGCATGTATGTAGAAGTCCTCTATCTAGGGCATACTCCAAGTACTTCTACACAGAGCAGCAACAAATTATATGAGCCAAGGCCTGGAAAGTGATTATTCTTTATTCTAATAGTGGAGAAAAATGCAAAACATCTAACCAGAGATCTGAGGTCTCCTAACTTCTGAGAACCAGAGTGTATAAGATTATATAACTTCCACTTTCAAGTGAAAAATCCTTCAGATCAAGAGATAAATCTTGAAGAATGGATTATTTTTTACAATACTTATATCAGACATTGGTCTGAACACATATTTTATTATCTTTGTTCTGTTTCAATAGACCTGTGGAATTTTGAATGATCAAAAGTGAACAAGACCTGAGTTTCACACTTCAGTCATCATAAAATGATACTTCTACTGATGCTATAAAAACTCTGAATTCTCCTGTAACTTCATGATTAAGACAATACGAAAGGCATTATTTGGAAGGCATTTAGATATCCTACACAAATTAGTGACCTCTTCCAAATTGGTATCATGAACCTTGGACTAAACACAAAAAACTAACTCTCCTATTTTCATTTCCTGTTTTACCCCATTACCTAGTTGCAGAGACCTTTTACTTTTTCTGACATTGTAAGTAATGAAACCTGCTTATGCAGCAAGTTTAACTATTCAGAAAGTCTCCTACCAGGAAAAAAAAAAAAAAAAAAGGATAGTGCCACTGAGATTTCTCATCATCACAAGGATCTAGGTAGAAGGAAACACAGGTCTGATTTGACTGGGGTTAAATTGACGAGGTGGCAATTACAAAAATATAGTTATCTTTATTTTTCCTGAAAACCCCACCCCAAAATTATATATAAAGATCAATAAATTATTTACAGGTTCTATTTGGTCACAAACTGTACCGAGACACTTATGGGCAACTTTAGTACAACTTACAGAATTCAGAAAATGGAAAAGGTGAAGCCACAAAATAACTTTACCTTATCAGCTTGCCTTACTAGAGGCAAGCCAGGACCTTAGGGAAAGTGTGAGAATGCCAGGTTGTACTCGTGAGGACAGAGCAGGAATTTGGTGATGGTCCCTAGGTCCTTCTTCAGCAGCAGGCTCCAGAAGTGCAGGTTTTATAACCCAATTTGTGGATAACATGGCACAAATCCAAAGGAAAAGGAACCCGCCAGAATAAAATTGTCCATAGACACAGCTGCCAAGAGGGAAAATTCATGCAGTAGCTCTGTCTGAACAGTGTAAGAAGGCTGCAGTTTCATGGCAGGCAGGGTCCTTCCAGCAGCAGGAGGGCCATTCCAGCAGCAGGCAGGTAGCAAGACACCAGGGCAGGCAGGTCCAGGGAGAATCCAGGTCCGACTGCTGGTTCCTCCAATTTTGCCACAAATGCAGAGTGAGTCCAAGATGAGCCAAAATGGGAGTGAGTGGAAAATGAGAGTGAGAGCCCCAATCACTTTCTGGTCACTGTTTAAGGTGTTTCTAAACGATGTGTCCAGAGCCAATGTATGCTAGGCATGGAGCACCCCATAGATCATAGCTACCAAACCCAGTGGACTTTCCCCACTGGAGAAGGCCCTCCACCCTGTCAGGAAGAATGGGCATAGTTTACCTGTCTCCAGGGGAAGGGGAAGGCAATTTCACACCTTGGAAGGGAATTTCGTGCTTTTGTCTTTCCCCACTCAAACCTCCATTGATGGAGATGGGCAAGGGGATTTGGAGCACCCCGTAACAAGGTCACAATGAGGTTTTGAGATACTGTAGACAATGTCCACTGCCCTTTTCTCATCCACTAGGCAGGTATGCTGGGTTACACCCATCATGGAGGGGAGAGTTGTGAGAGTCCTGTTTCCCCCAGGGGACAAAAGAAACCTGATCCAGGTGGATGTGGTTTCTCCTTCCTTTGGAGGATGGGTCCCCTAGATCTAAGTTGGTCTGTTCCACTCCTCCTTCCTGTCCAGCAAGACTATAAAGGGGAGGGGGTGGCAGCCATTTCCTTCTTTGTTCCTGCCTTGCCTGTTTCAAAGGGCCCACAGCTGCTGCTGGCCTCCTGGTTTCTGCCACATGGTCGGGCCTGATCTTCTCCCTGCCGTATCCATGCTTCTCTAAATCCACGTACATCAAGGGAGATACAAGGCCATCCAAATTTGGTTATGTATATTTTCCCATTCATCCTTATTCCTACCCTTGCAAATCCTCCCTGTTATTGCTATATGTCTATTTTGTTAAAAAATTCACTTCTCCTACTTCCAAACTGACTCCAGATTATTTTTTGGTAGATTAAACTTCAGTTAAGGCTCAAACGGTCATATCAGGCCAACTTATTTTTGAAAGAAATCAGATTAATCAGGCAGGACTTGCCTTTCATAAGCCCATGCTGACTGGGCCTGTTCATCTGGTTGTATCACAGTATCATAGTATCAGTATCACTAAGGTTGGAAAGGACCTCGAGGATCATTGAGTCCAACCTATCAACACAGACCCCATGACTAGACCATGGCACCAAGTGCCACGTCCAATCTCCTCTTGAACACCTCCAGGGACGATGACTCAACCACCTCCCTGGGCAACCCGTTCCAATGACAAATGACTCGCTCGGTAAAGAACTTCCTCCTCACCTAGAGTCTAAACCTCCCCTGGCGCAGCTTGAGACTGTGTCCTCTTGTTCTGGTGCTGGTTGCCTGGGAGAAGAGGCCAACCCCTTCCTGTCTACAACCACCTTTCAAGTAGTTGTAGAGGGCAATGAGGTCACCCCTGAGCCTCCTCTTGTCCAGGCTAAACAATCCCAGCTCCCTCAGCCTCTCCTCATAGGGCTTATGTTCAAGGCCTCTCACCAGCCTTGTTGCCCTTCTCTGGACACATTCAAGTGTTTCAGTGTCCTTCTTAAACTGAGGGGCCCAGAACTGGACACAGGACTCAAGGTGCAGCCTAACCAAAGCAGAGTACAGGGGCACTATGACCTCCCTGCTCCTGCTGGCCACACTATTCCTAATGCAGGCCAGGATGCTATTGGCCCTCCTGGCCACCTGGGCACACTGCTGGCTCATATTCAGGTGGCTGTCAATCAGCACCCCCAGGTCCCTCTCTGTTTGGGAGCTCTCCAGCCACTCTGATGCCAGTCTGTATCTCTGCATGGAATTGCCGTAGCCAAAGTGCAGCACTCGGCACTTAGACTTGTTGAATGCCATCCCATTGGACTCTGCCCATCTGTCCAGTCGGTCGAGGTCCCTCTGTCTTGTATGTGCCATGCGATGGCACTCAAGATGACCTGCTCCATAATCTTTCCTAGCACTGAGGTCATACTGACAGGTCTGTAGTTCCCTGAATCGTCCTTTCAGCCTTTCTGGTAGATGGACAGCACATTAGCTAGCCTCCCATTAACTGGGACCTCCCAGGTCCATGTGTGTGTCCTTTCAGCCTTGGAGACTATGATTCAAAGGGGCAGTCGTTCTCCTTGGTGTTAATGCGGCTCTTTCTCCTTTCATGAAGCTGCTTCTTCAACCTCATGAAGTTCAACAACATCTGGGTCAGAGTAACCACAGGCACTGATGTAGGCTGGGCAGTGACTGGCTTGAGAGCAACCCTGAAGAAAAAGACTTGGGGGTGCTGGTGGATGAGAAGCTCAACATGAGGCACCAGTGTACACTTGCAGCCCTGAAAGCCAATTATATCTGGTGCTGCATCAAGAGAAGTATAGCCAGCAAGTCAAGGGAGGCGACTGTCCTCCTTTACTCTGCTCTCCTGAGACCCCACCTGGAGTACTGCATTCAGTTCTGGCGCTCCTATTACAGAAAGGATCTGCAAGTGCTGGAACATGTCCAGAGAAGGTCTATGAGGGTGATCAGAGGGCTGGAGCACCTCTCCTATGAGGACATACTGAGAGAGGTGGGGCTGTTCAGTCTGGAGAAGAGAAGGCTCTGAGGAGACTTTATTGTGGTCTTCCAGTATCTGAAGGAGACCTACAGGAAAACTGGTGAGGGACATTTTAGGATATCAGGTAAGAATAGGACTAAGGGGAATGGAGCTAAACTAGAAGTGAGTAAATTCAGGTTGGATGTTAGGAAGAAGTTCTTCACCATGAGGGTGGTGAGACACTGGCACAGGTTGCCCAGGGAGGTGGTAGAAGCCCCATCCCTGGAAGTCTTTAAGGCCAGGCTGGATGTGGCTCTAAGCAGCCTAATCTAGTCCCTGCCCATAGCAGGGGAGTTGGATGATCCTTGAGATCCCTTCCAACCCTGACAATTCTGTGTTTAATTACCAGGATTTCTATCCAAGCCAGAAACAAACCAGATTTTCAAATGATGTACTGGAAGACTGCAGGAAAAAAAGCATTTCAGTAACGCTGAGATTAAATTTAGTTTAGACTGGCTCAAACTAAAGACTCAAATAATACAACATGAAAAAAAGGGAAAAACAAAAAAACCCAAAAATCTATTGGCTCACGACTAGCATGCTAAGTGTAATTTGTCATAAACTTTAAAGCAACAAGGTTTTGTATCAGGCATAAATCATTCTATTTATTTAAAGGCCAACACTCAGTTTAAGGGTTACATCACTCTTGGAAGACACCTGCTCAGCTCTCAGATTGTTCTGATTTTTTTTCCCTTTTCTGTCACATTATACAAGGGGGGGGGGGTGTAAGAAAGAAAAGATAAATAAAACAGGAAAAGCAGCTGACTGATTAAAGAAAAATGTGTTTCATTCTGTTTGTGTGTGAATGAAAACTCTGACTTGATATCCAATCTCAGAGCAGTTCCAAACATGATTGTTAAAAATCCAAAGTAGTACTTAAAAATAATGAAGCACAGTTTATTTATCAAGTCTGACAGGTTTCTCTTTACCTCCTTTCTCCCTGGAAATGCAACATATTTGACAGAAAACAAAAGGAGGGTTCACAGGAGTTGCTCTCCTTGTCCTTCTCCTTCCTTGCTCTTGTCCCTCTGTGCAGTCTCACAGTGAGGGGTTCACTGCACTGCTGCTCACAGCTCGTTCTGAATCTTTTAAGGCCACGTTCAGCAATAAAAAACAGGGGAAACAGCAGTACATAAAGAGGCAAATCTCAAATTGTTCATTTTGTAAATCAGTAAGATACATGTCAAAGTATCTCAGGAAGAGTCTCACTGGGGATCTCAGAGTACAATGATGTGGTCACAAAGTGATTAGTCACAGATTATTTTTGAAGCTTCAGACCACTGAACAGACTGCCTTTGCAATGATTAAAGCATAAAATGTTTGTACTCATATTCATTTTTATGCTTCATGGAACATTTAATGCCAACTTTAAATCATTTAAAAGGCAACCAAGTTTTCAGCTGAGATAAACAAGATGATTCCCTAACAGTATCAATGTATTGACAAAGCATCAAGTAAAGAACAGCTTATTCTCAAAGGGAATGTGTCAGAAGTTTAGTTTGGGTTGTTTTTTTTTAATAAACATGTAATAGTATCTGTGTAGGTATTCATACTCTGCCTTCTATTTAAGTCTTGCTTCTGAAGATGACACTATAAAAGGCTGCAATATTTTCTGGAAGAAATAGGGGGACTGGAAGAAGGAACTGCTCATTGTAAGTGAAGATCAGGTTGAAGACCATCTGAAGAACCTGAAATTGTTTGATTTCATGGGACCTGATGGGATATACCCACAGTTGCTGAGGGAACCAAGGGATGAGGTTGCTAAACCATTCTCTATTATATTCCAAAAGTTGTGGCACTCTGGTGAAGACTTCACTGACTGGAATAGGGGAGAAAGAATCCCCATTTTCAAAGACGAAAAGAAGAATGACCCACGGAACTGTAGGCCAGTCAGTCTCTCTTCTGTGCCCAGTAAGATCATGAAGCAGATCCTCCTGGAGGCACTGCTGAGGCAGAAGAATGATGAAGAGGTTATTTGGTACAGTCAGCATGGCTTCACCAAGGGCAAATCCTGCCTGAAAAACCAGGTAGCCTTTTATGAAAAGGCCACAACATTTATATATGAAGGTCAAGCAGCTGACATCATTTACCTGGACCTGCGCAATGCCTTTGACAGTGTCCCACACGACATCCTGATCTCCAAGATGGTGCAGTGTAGATTTGATGGATGGACCATTCAGTAGATAAAGAACTGGCTAGACAGCCTTACCCAAAGGGTGGCTGTCAATTGGTCCACATCCAAGTGGAGGCCAGTGACAAGTGGAATAGAATAGAATAGAATAGAATAGAATAGAATAGAATAGAATAGAATAGAATAGAATAGACCAGGTTGTAAGAGACCTTTAAGATCATCACATCCAACCTATCAACTAATCCAACCCACCTAATCAACTAACCCATGGCACCAAGCACCCTATCAAGTCTCCTCCTGAACACCTCCAGAGATGGTGACTCCACCACCTCCCCAGGCAGCCCATTCCAATGGGCAATCACTCTCTCTATGTATAACTTCTTCCTAACATGCAGCCTAAACCTCCTCTGGCGCAGCGTTAGACTGTGTCCTCTTGTTCTGGTACTGGCTGCCTGGGAGAAGAGACCAACATCCACCTGTCTCCCTTCAGGTAGTTGTAGAGAGCAATAAGGTCACCCCTGAGTCTCCACTTCTCCAGGCTAAGCAACCCCAGCTCACTCAGCTTCTCCTCATAGGGCTTGTGTTCCAAACCCCTCACCAACTTTATTGTCCTTCTCTGGACATGCTCCAGCAAGTCAACATCTTTTCTATACTGAGGGGCCCAGAACAGGACACAGGACTCAAGGTGTGGACTAACCAGTGCAGCATACAGGGGGAGAATCACCTTCCTGGTCCTGCTGGCCACACTGTTCCTGATGCAGGCCAGGATGCCATTGGCTCTCCTGGCTGCCTGGGCACACTGCAGGATCCTGTCCAGCCTACCATCAACCAGTACCCTCAGGTCCCTCTCTGCCTGGCCACTGTCTAACCACTCTGACCCCAGCCTGTAGCACTGCATGGGGTTGCTGTGGCCAATGGGTAGAACTCAACACTTGGATGTGTTAAATCTCATGCTGTTGGATTCTGCCCATCTGTCCAGCCTGTCGAGGTCCCTCTGCAGAGCCTCTCTACCCTCCAGCAGAGCCTCTCTACCCTCCAGCAGATCAACTCCTGCCCCCAGCTTGGTATCATCTGCAAATTTACTGATGATGGACTCAATGCCCTCATCCAGATCATCAAGAAAGATATTGAACAGGATAGGCCCCAGCACTGATCCCTGGGGGACTCCACTACTGGCTGGCCCACCAGCTCGATGTGGCACCATTCACCACCACTCTCAGCCCTCCAGCCAGTTCCTACCAAACACAGTGTGCTCCTGTCCAAGCCATGGGCTGACAGCTTGGCCAGGAATTTGCTATGGGGGACAGTGTCAAAGGCCTTGCTGAGGTCCAGGTAGACTACATCCACAGGCCTCCCCACATCCACCAGGCGGGTCACCTGATCATAGAAGGAGATCAGGTTGGTCAGGCAGGACCTGCCCTTCCTAAATCCATGTTGGCTGAGCCTGATCCCTTGGCCATCCTGTAAGTGCTGCGTGATTGCACTCAGGATGTCCTGTTCCATGATCTTGCCTGGCACTGAGGTCAGGCTGACAGGCCTGTAATTCCCTGGCTCATCCAACCGGCCCTTCTTGTGGATGGGCACAACGTTGGCCAGCTTCCAGTCCTCTGGGACCTCGCCAGTGAGCCAGAACTGCTGGAAATGATGGATAGTGGTTTGGTCAGCTCCTCTGACAGCTCTCTCAGCACCCTAGGATGGATCCCATCTGGTCCCATGGACTTGTGGGGATCCAAACAGCTGAGAAGATCTCTAACTACCTCCTCCTTTATTAGAATAAACCAAACCAGGTTGGAAGAGACCTTCAAGATCATCGTGTCCAACCCATCAACCAATCCAACCCACCCAAACAGCTAACCCATGGCACCAAGCACCCCATCAAGTCTCCTTCTGAACACCTTCAATGACGGCGACTCCACCACCTCCCCGGGCAACCCATTCCAATGGGCAATCACTCTTTCTGTATAGAACTTCTTCCTAACATCCAACCTGAACGTCCCCTGGCGCAGCCTGAGACTGTGTCCTCTTGTTCTGGTACTGGCTGCCTAGGAGAAGAGACCATCATCTGCCTGTCTACAACCTCCCTTCAGGTAGTTGTAGAGAGTGATAAGGTCACCCCTGAGTCTCCTCTTCTCCAGGCTGAGCAACCCCAGACTGGAACAGAGAGAAACTGTGCTGCTCCCTGACTCCTCCCAGCTCTGCAGGCCAGCTGTCTGGAAGACATTCTGTCCTGCTAGTAAAATTTGAGTCAAAGAAGGTGTTAAGTACCTCTGCCTTTTCCTCATCCTCTGTTACAACGTTCCCCTCCATGTCCACCAAGGAGTGGAGGTTGTCCTTGCCCCTCCTATTGCTGTTAATATATTTATAGAAGTTTTTTTTGTTGTCCTTCACAGCAGAGGCCAGTCTAAGCTCCAAATGTGCTTTTGCCTCCCTAATTTTCTTCCTACAAGACCTCCCCTTTCTTCCAAAGATGATACACCCTCTTTTTTTCCCTTAGTTCTATTAGAAGTTCATCGCCCATACAGGCTGGCCGTCTGCCCTGTTGGCTCATCTTCTGACACACTGGCTCACCCTGTTCCTGTGCCTTTAAGATTTCTTCCTTGAAGTAAGTCCAACTCCCCTGGCCCCCTTTGTTTTTAAGGGCTGTTTCCCAAGGAACTCTCTGAATTAGTTCCTTGAGTAACCTGAAGTCCACCCTCCGGAAGTCCAGAGTGGAGGTCTTCTTGCTGCCCCTCTTAGCTTGACCAAATACTGAAAATTCAATTATCTCATGGTCACTGACCCCTAAACACCCTCCAACCATCACATCACCCACCAGCCCTTCCCTGTTGGTGAAGAGGAGGTCAAGCATAGCCTTACCCCGGTAGGCTCACGCAGCACCTGGTACAAGAAGCTGTCCTCCATGCACTCTAAGAATCTCCTAGACTGCCTCCTCTCTGCTGTGCAGATATCCCAGCAGATGTCAGGCAAGTTGAAGTCACCCATGAGAACAAGGTCAGGCAATCTTGAGAAAGCCTTAAGCTGCCTAGAGAATGATTCATCAGCATCTTTCTCCTGGTTGGGTGGTCTATAACAGGCTCCAACCAGGATATCTGCCCTGTTGGCCTTCCCTCTAATTGTTACCCACAAGCACTCAACCCGATCATCCCTGATCTCCAGCTCAATGGCATCTAGTGCCTCCCTGATATAAAGGGCCACCCCTCTACCCCTTCTTCCTTGCCTGTCTCTCCTGAAGAGCCTGTAGCCATGCATGCTCCAGTCATGCGAGTAGTCTCACTCCGTCTCTATGATGACAACTACATCATAACTTTCCTGCTGTAACAAGGCTTCCAGCTCCTCTTGTTTGTTGCTCATACTTTATGCATTAGTGTACATGCACTGCAGCTGGGTTGCTGGTTTCACCCCTGGCTGTAGCTTATCACCCCCAGACTCCTGCCTGGGGGGGCTGATTTCAGCCCCTTCTCCCTTCAAATATAGTTTAAAGCCCTATCAATGAGACCTGTCAATTCCCTTCCTAGAATCTTTTTACCTTTGGGGGATAGGCCATTCTTGTACGCTGTGACCTTTCCCCTCCTCTGGGACAGATGTACTCCATCTGTTGCCAGCTGGCCTGGTGCAGTAGAAAGTTCTCCAAGATTGAAAAACCTGAAATTCTTTTGATTTCACCAGCCTCTAAGCCACTTGTTGACTGCAGCTGCTGACCTGTTCCTTCTGGTATTCGCTCCTGCAACAAAGGGTATTGATGAAAAAATTATTTTGCACCTGACCCCTCAACCCGATCTCCCAGGGCCCTGAAGTCATTTTTCATAGCCCTGGGAGTTCTTGTTGCAACGTCATCATTCCCTAACTACTAAGGGACTACTAAATAGTCTGAGGGTTGCACCAGACTAGGCAGCCTTCTGGTAACATCTCTAACTTGAACTCCTGGGAGGCAGCAAACTTCCCTATGAGAAGGGTCTGGCTGACATATGGGGCCCTCTGTTCCCCTCAGGAGGGAATCACCAATAACAATTACCCTCCTCTTTTTTTTGAGGGAGCAAGTCCTGATGCCAGGGGAAGGCTGTTTAACCTTAGGCTGTTTTGCCTTAGGCTGTTTAACCTTAGGTTGTTTAGCCTCAGGGAAAACCCCAGATAGTGTGTCCTCCGGTATCAGAATCACCTCACCCTTGACCTCCGGTGCCCCATGGTTTTTTTCCAAGGGCAGAGGGTAAGGTGAGGGGAGACAAGGACGTTTTACTTTGCATCCTTTGAGAGGAACCTGTGTCTATTCCCTGCTGCTTTTTGGATAACCAGCCTCTGCTGGGGGAGCCTGAAGAGCCTAATTCCCTCGAGGATCAGTACTGGGACCAGTCTTGTTTAATATCTTTGCTCGCAACATGGACACGGGCATTGAGTACACCCTCAGCAAGTTTGCGGATGACACTGAGCTGTGTGGTGCAGCAGACAAGCTGGAGGAAAGGGATGCCATCCAGAGGGACCTTGGCAGGCTGGAAAGGAGGGCCCATGACAACCTCATGAGATTCAACAACACCAAATGCAAGGTCCTGCATCTGGGTCGGGGCAATCACAGGCACTGATGTAGGCTGGGCAGTGACTGGCTTGAGAGCAGCCCTGAAGAAAAGGGCTTAGGGGTACTGGCGGATGAGAAGCTCAACATGAGGCACCAGTGTACACCTGCAGCCCAGAAAGCCAATTATATCTGGGTCTGTATCAAGAGAAGGATAGCCAGCAGGTCAAGGCAGGAGATTCTCCTCCTCTACTCTGCTCTGGTGAGACCCCACCTGGAGTACTGTGTCCGGTTCTGGAGCCTCTATTACAGGAAGGATCTGGACATGCTGGAGCCTGTCCAGAGAAGGGCTATGAGGATGATGAGAGGGCTGGAGCACCTTTCTTATGAGGACAGACCGAGGGAGTTGGGGCTATTCAGTCTGGAGAAGACAAAGCTCTGAGGAAACCTTATTGTGGCCTTCCAGTATCTTAAGGGAGCCTACAAGAAAGCTGGTGAGAGACTTCTTAGGGTGTCAGGTAATGATAGGACTAGGGGGAATGAAACAAAAATAGAAATGGGTAGATTCAGATTTGATGATAGGAAGAAGTTTTTCACCATGAGAGTGGTGAGACACTGGCAGATATTGCCCAGGGAGGTGGTAGAATCCCTGTTCCTGAAGGTTTTTAAGGCCAGGCGGATGTGGCTCTGAGCAACCTGATCTAGACTGAGGGGTTCCTGTGCATGGCAGGGAGGTTGGAACTAGACAATTCTTGATGTCCCTTCCAACCCTAACAATTATATGATTCTATGATTTTCCCATTTAAGACTTTTCCTGAAATTATAGGATTACCACTTGCCATACAGTACTGAAAGCCTTTGTATGCAGCCAGACATACTCATCTTGCTTAGATATCACTGAGAATTGTTACAAAACTACATAAGACGTCAGAGTTGTTCTTTATACAACCTACATCCCGTAGTTATGAAATGTGCTATTATTCTTCCTTTCTTAGAATAAATTGAGAACCACATTGAGAATATTCACTACTTAGAGAAATTAAACTCTCACATCATCCAAATAAATTACAGAGGTCCCTATAAGAAGAGAAATAATACAGATAATTATTAATAAAACTCCATTGTGCTTTACTCTGGATTCTTTGTACTTGAAGGACACAACTTGTATTGTTTACATTTAAGTCTGGGAAAGAGACACTATCTGAGGGAAAGAGATATTGAGAAATTATGCTTAAAAAAACCTTAGCATAGTCACAGACCAGCACATAGAAAATATTACTACTGTTGCATGGTCTTCATTCTACACTGGGCAAGCACCTGTAAATGGGAAGTATATACAGCTACAGTTTTGTTAGAGTTTGAACACATAATTTGAGGAAATGCCTTGGCTTCCCATTATATGTAGTCTTTGAAATGGTCTTTACCCATTATCATATTCTAAGTGTTAGCACTGTTACCACAGTTAATCCGTAATCTAACTCCTTGGTAAAGCAGCCAGCTGGGTTGTTTGACATTGCAAAAAAAATGGTTGTTTCAACTCAGAGTAATGACTACTCAAAAGTACAACAGAAATCCATGGATCAATGAATAGGATTATTTGAGTTTGAAGGGACCTTTAAACATCATCTAGATCAACCAACAAGCAGGGACATCTTTATCTAGACTGGCATGCTCAGAACTCTGTCCAATCTGACCTTGAATGCTTCCAGGACTGGAGCTCCTATGACAACTCTAAGCAGCCTGTTCCAGTGTTTCACCACCCTCACCATAAAAAAATTCTTCCTTTCTGACTAAACTTTTGTACAATTGCTAGACCGTTTATTTTTGGATGAGAACCACAGAACAATAGTGTATGTGTCCTTTACTTGTGGTATGATACACAAGCTCGCAAATGCATCATACTTAAGTATGAGTCAGTAAACTGTATCCAGTCACTAATAGTTAATATTCTTCAGAGAAGGTATTGCAAAACTTGGCAGAAATTTTAAAAAGCAAATGGGATCCCGTTACTCAATCCAAACACCAATTAACATTTGTGCTTATCAGAAGACCACCACACAATATAGTACAACTGGTATTTTCTGTTCAAGGCACCACTACACTTGGACCAGCAGGAATACTACTCTAAAAAGAGTTTCAATACTGTCTTTTATAAGAATTTGGACATAGCTGCCTATTCAGTGATTTCCATGAGCTCTAGCTAGAGGTACTCACAGTCTTGAGTATCAACTTCAGTCCCATAAAAGGTGAAAAGGAGGTTTATTTAGACCACCTATGCATAGACTTCATAATTTAACTATACACTTGATATTCCTGACTGAATTTGCATTCTTCTGCTATATATCTGTTGGAAGACTAAGTGGTACTCAAAGCAATTTTCTCATATTAGGGAGAACTGGGAAGAAGTGACTCCCTGAATCTAAATAGATACTCAGCAGCAAGTCAGCAGCTTTTTAAGGCAGAAAAAAATGTTTAAATTTAAGGAGACCACTTAAATGCGGAACACTGCTCTGATTTGGTGTGCCTGAGCTGACTACAAAATGATTCCTTTGTTCCCTAAATATATTTCCACACTACTGCCATCTTGTCGTCACACTTGCTTAACATAAGGGTGTTGCTGCACAGCCTGTGTTTAGAAAAGTGTTAAGGAATCTAATCAGTTGAAGGATCCAAGTGACATAAGATAAATTTGAACTAAAAGTAATAACTACAAGAAGGTTAAGTAATTATTGGAACACTTATTAAGGGACATCTTTGATAGTTGATGTTCTAGGCTGGATGATTTTCTGTATATTCTAGGTTCTGAGAAAGACTTTCTGTGAAGGTCAGATTACATGACCCTTAGCATCCTTCTGGCCTTTAAAAATATGCTGTTTATATGCAAAGCATATAAAGCATATTCAAGGCTGCATATCACCCTTGTTGCCCTTCTCTGGACATGTTCAAGAGTCTCAATGTCCTTCATAAATTGAGGGGCCTGGAACAGAACACAGTACTCAAAGTTTAAGAATGACATTGAGACATTTGAACGTGTCCAGAGAAGGGCAAGAAGGCTGGTGAGAGGCCTTGAGCACAAGCCCTATGAGGATAGGCTGAGGGAGCTGGGATTGCTTAGCCTGGAGAAGAGGAGGCTCAGGGGTGACCTCATTGCCCTCTACAACTACCTGAAGGGAGGTTGTGGTCAAGTGGGGGTTGGTCTCTTCTTCCAGGCAACCAGCACCAGAACAAGGGGACACAGTCTCAAGCTGCACCAGGGGACGTTTTGGCTTGAGGTGAGGAGAAAGTTCTTCACGGAGAGAGTCATTTGTCATTGGAATGGGCTGCCCAGGGAGGTGGTGGAGTCACCATCCCTAGAGGTGTTCAAGAGGGGATTGGACGTGGCACTTGGTGCCATGGTCTAGTCAGGAGGTCTGTGGTGACAGGTTGGACTCGATGATCTTTGAGGTCTCTTCCAACCTTAGTTATACTGTGATACTGTGATACTGTGAATATGATGTGGTTTGGCCAGCTCATCTGCCAGCTCTCTCAGCACCCTAGGATGGTTCCCATCTGGTCCCACGGACTTGTGTGTTTCCAAGTGGTTCAGCAAGTCACTGACTACTTCCTTGTGGATTTCAGGGGCACTACACTGCTCTCTGACCTCATCCACCAGTTCAGGAGGCCAGTTATCCTGCAGTACTCCTGCCTTCCCATTGAAAGTGAAGGCAAAGAAGGTATTTAGAACCTCAGCCTTTTCCTCATCTTTTGTTACAACGTTCCCCTCCAGGTCCAATAAAGAGTGGAGGTTCTTCTTGCCCTCTTTTTACCATTAATATATTCATAAAAATGCTTTTTATTGTCTTTCACAGTAGTGGCCAGCTTGAGTTCTAACTGGGCTTTTGCCTTAAACATATCATGAGTTGCCTCCACCCACTTTCCAAAGGCCATACAGTCTCTTTCTTTTCCCTTATTTCCTTCAGGAGCTGCTTGCTCATCCAGGCTGGTCATCTTCCCCAGCGGCTCATCTTTCGGCACATGAGCACAGCCTATTTCTGTGCCTTCAAGATCTCCTGTTTGAAGTAGGTCCAAGTGTCCTGGACCACTTTGTTCTTGAGAGCTGCTACCCAGGGTACTCTCCAAATTAGTTGCTTAAATAAGCTGAAGTCTGCCCTCCAGAATTCCAAAGTGAGGGTTCTGTTATTGCTCCTCCTTATTTCCCTGCATATTGAAAACTTCACTATCTCATGGTTGCTGCATCCTAGGCAGCCTCCTATCATCCCGTCTCTCACCAGCCCTTCTCTATTTGAGAACAGCAGGTCAAGTAAAGCCTGACTCCTGTTAGGCTCACTTAAGAGCTGCATCAAGAAGCTGTCCTCCTTACACTCTAAGAACCTTCTCAACTCACTCCTCCCTTCTGAGTTCAGTTCCCAGCAGATGTCTGGCAGGTTGAAGTCACCCACAAGGACAAGGTCTGATGATCTTGAGACAGCCTCCAGCTGCTTATAGAATAGTTCATCTTGTTCTCATCCTGGTTGGGTGGTCTATAACAGATTCCAACCAGATGTCAGTTTTGTTAGCCCTCCCTCTGATTTTAACCCACAGGCACTCAATCCTTTCATCTGCAACCTCAAGTTCTGAGGCATCACAAGATTCCCTAATATCCAAGGCCACCCCTCCTCTTCTTCTCCCTCACCTGTCTGTCCTAAAGAGCTGGTCACCATCCAGTGCAATACTCCAATCATGTGAATTGTCCCACCATGTTTCTGTAATGGCAACTACATCACAGTTTTCCTGGTGGATCAAGACTTCCAGTTCCTCGTTTGTTACCCATACTGCATGCATTGGTGTACATGCACTTCAGCTGAGCCTCTGATTTCTCAATTAACCCTAATTTATGTCCCTCTCTCTCCTCTCTGGTTTCCTCACCCACCCGCTTCAGACCTAGTTTAAAGCCCTGCCAATGAGCCCTGCCAACTCTAGTGCTAGAACTCTCTTGCCCTGTCTAGATAGATTCATCCCATCTGGGTCCAGCAGGTTAAGTGCAGTAAAAGCTGCCCCTTGATCAAAGAACCCAAATTCCATTGCTGGTACCATCTCCTGAGCCAATTGTTGATGGCAAGGGTTCTCCTGTTCCTCTCAGTGTACTCTTCTGCCACTGAGAGAACTGAGCAGAACACGACTTGAGCTCCTGCCCCATCAATCAGTTGACTGAGGGCCTTGAATTCCTTTTTAATCATCCTGGTGCCCTTCCTATCAATCTTGTTGCTTCCAGCTTGGATTACCAGCAATGGGTAATAGTCAGAGGGCTGAATTAGCTTTGGTAGTCTCCTGGTGATGTCCCTTATGCAGGCCCCTGGTAGGCAGCAGACTTCCCTGTGTGATGGGTCAGGATGACATATAGGACTCTCTATTCCCCTCAGGAGAGAGTCACCAATAACCATTACCCCCCTCTTTTTCTTTATGTCACTAGTCCTGATGGTTGGTGGGGACTGATTTGCTTTAGGCATCCCCTTAGATGGTTCCTCTTCTGCCCTCTCATCCACATTTCCTTGGCCTGCCGGGGCCTCATACTTAGTGTGCAAGGACAACAGGGGAGGAGAAGATGGCCAAGATGGATTCTCCATGCTTCTCCTAACAGGGAGTTATACCCATTCCCCCCTGTTTCCAGGGATGCCTCCCTCAACATGGGGGTCTGCAAAGCCTGCTCCCACATATCTAACTCCCTTTTGCATTCCCTTATAGTCCTGAGCCTTGCTACTTCATCCTTTAGCTCAGCCACTTAATTCTTATGCTCAGCCACCAGATCGAGAAGGTAATTCACTTGGTCACACCTGACACAGGTGTTGGCTCCTTCCCCTCCATTCCAAGTGCCAGGCTCCAGCACTCTCTGCAGTTAGCAGCCTGGACACCTTCATGCTTGTGTGCCATCTCTCTCTGGGTACTTACTGTTTTTCTAGTAGCCTTTGGCTGAGTCATTACCATGGCTGGATCTCATCAGGCAGGTGAGATTAACTTTAGGGGTTTTATTGTATGTTGTTAGAAATATATATTCCACCTAACTACTATATTTTGTCCCAGTTACCACAGAGGCTTCTGTACTCTGTCGGCTGGCCTAGCATGTGCAGTCAGGCAAGAAGGCTCTCCAGCCAAAATGGCATCATGCGGGACAGCCCTGACAGGGTTTAAAATTCCCACAGCTGATGTCACGATCCCGAGCAGTCACACAGCAGTACAACCTTGCCAATCCTTGCTGACTGTCAAGGTCTTCCCAACCTGAAAAGCCCCAAAAAGAAAGCAAAATAGAAAGGTCTCAGATCAAGCATGCTGGTCCCAGTAGTGGTCCCAATTCATCTCTCTATCCAAATGTCTTGCATCAGGTAAAATTCTAAGACAGAAGGAAGTGACAAGGAGAAAAGATGCAGCTTCTAGAACAGACTAGAGAGACACTCAAATGGAGCACCTCTTTGTCAGGAATTATACAACCATGTAGTTCACTAGGATATCAGCACTTTTAGTTGTGGCCCCAGGTTCACTCCCTTCACTAAAGCATACATTTTTTCTTTCAGCACATTATCTAGATATTGAGAACTGATTTAGGCAACTTGAGAAACAGCTATGCAAGAGAGTCATCTGAGCTAGGAAGGAATACAGTAAAAGGAAACATTCTTCTTAATTTTACCTTTCTAATGCAGTTGCACCACTTTAGAAGATTAATGAGAGAGGAAATTTTAAAAGGCTGGTCACATTGCTGCTGAGTTTTCTTATACATTCTATTACAAGCAGCATCTCATTAAAGTTACAGAACTGAATCAGACTCTACCTATGCATTTAGGGTGGCTTAGCAACTACTCTTCACTGTAAAATTGCAAAGAAGCTTGTTTTGTTGCTGCAGTCAAGGTTGGCTTTTAGGAAACTAAATTACATCCCTGACATTTCTCTGTCTTCAAGGGACTGCAACAGAAAGCCACATTTTTCTCTGTACTTCAATTTATATATGTGTAGAACAAGAATAAATTTTCTATCTTGCTAAGTTTGTAAACTGTTTCAATTAGAACATTAAGGTATATTGATGCATGTTGCTTTAATTTTTCATTTCAGAACTACTTGTCCTTCACTAAACAATAAAAATGCAACATATTTTACAATAATTATTTATATATATTTCTCTCCTTAAATAATATTCACAGGACTCTTATCATCAATTAAGCTTATTTGCCAGACTGTTATTAAAACTTAAGATTTTTCATTTGTTTGGAAGGCTAAACTAGACAGTTCCAGAAATTGCAGTGAAAAGGTTAGAACAGGTTGATATACATAAGTATATAGGAGATACATTGCAGGGGGTTACACTTACAGAGAATAAAATCAATTAACAGTTCAAGATTTCTTTTGTCTGGTTTCTATTTGACTAGGTAAAGTGACAGATAATTGAAATGAGAACATTATCAGAATGAGAATAGAAGTTCTATGAATGCATTCAGTATTCACATTCTGAGTCATGAATTCTAGGAAAATAAACAAACAAAATTCTAAATAATCTTGCTTGATATTTATTCCAGTAAAGAGCTTAAGTACAAAACAATTAGTCAGTTACCAAAAGGAAGCAAAAACGAACTGTCTATCAGCAGAAGCAAAATAATCAAAGACTGTAATGTTTTTCCCATACTCTCCCATAGAAGAAACCCCTGTAGACCTATGATCTGACCATTAAAACTTCTGGTGTTGGTTAACCTACCAGAATGCCATGGAGGAAAGAGAAGAACAATTTCTCCTTTAAGTTGCTTATATGTTTATGGTTTATATCTATGGCAGTTATGCAGTAACATTTAAGAAATAATAATGTAAGGGAAATTTTATTTTTGAAAGCAAATTTAAATGGTCAAACTATCTGTGTATTTGCAATTCAGCTGATTTTGAAATACGTATGGCCTGCAGAGTTGGCAGAAGGAGCCAGGGAGCAGCACAGTTTTTCTCTGTTCCATGAGGAGGTGGTTGGAACTATCCTCAGCAGCTTGGATCCCCACAAGTCCATGGGACTGGATGGGACCCATCCTAGGGTGCTGAGAGAGCTGGCAGAGGAGCTGGCCAAACCACTATCCATAATTTTCCAGCAGTTCTGGCTCACTGGCGAGGTCCCAGAGGACTGGAAGCTGGCCAACGCTGTGCCCATCCACAAGAAGGGCCGGTTGGATGAGCCAGGGAATTACAGGCCTGTCAGCCTGACCTCAGTGCCAGGCAAGATTATGGAACAGGTCATCCTGAGTGCAATCACGCAGCACTTACAGGATGGCCAAGGGATCAGGCTCAGACAGCATGGATTTAGGAAGGGCAGGTCCTGCCTGATGAACCTGATCTCCTTCTATGATCAGTTGACCCACCTGATGGATGTCAGGAGGCCTGTTGATGTAGTTTACCTAGACTTCAGCAAGGCCTTTGACACTGTCCCCCATAGCAAACTCCTGGCCAAGCTGTCAGCCCATGGCTTGGATGGGAGCACACTGCATTGGGTTAGGAACTGGCTGGAGGGCCAAGCCCAGAGAGTGGTGGTGAATGGTGCCACATCCAGCTGGCAGCCAGTCACTAGTGGTGTGCCCCAAGGATCAGTGCTGGGCCCCATGCTCTTTAACATCTTTATTGATGATCTGGATGAGGGCATTGAGTCCATCATCAGTAAATTTGCTGACGACACCAAGCTGGGGGCAGGAGTTGATCTGCTGGAGGGTAGAGAGGCTCTGCAGAGAGACCTCGACAGGCTGGACAGATGGGCAGAATCCAAAGGCATGAGATTGAACACATCCAAGTGCCGGGTTCTGCACATTGGCCACAACAACCCCATGCAGAGCTACAGGCTGGGGTCAGAGTGGCTGGAGAGCAGCCAGGCAGAGAGGGAGCTGGGGTTACTGGTCGATGGTAGGCTGAACATGAGCCTGCTGTGTACCCAGGCAGCCAAGAGGGCCAATGGCATCCTGGCCTGCATTAAGAGTAGTGTGGCCAGCAGGAGCAGGGAGGTCATTCTGCCCCTGTACTCTGCACTGGTTAGGCCACACCTTGAGTACTGTGTCCAGTTCTGGGCCCCTCAGTTTAGGAAGGATGTTGACTTGCTGGAATGAGTCCAGAGAAGGGCAACAAAGTTGGTGAGGGGTTTGGAACACAAGCCCTATGAGGAAAGACTGAGGGAGCTGGGGTTGCTCAGGCTGGAGAAGAGGAGACTCAGGGATGACCTTATCACTCTCTACAACTACCTGAAGGGAGGTTGTAGACAGGCAGATGATGGTCTCTTCTCCCAGGCAGCCACTACCAGAACAAGAGGACACAGTCTCAGGCTGCGCCAGGGGATGTTCAGGTTGGATGTTAGGAAGAAGTTCTATACAGAAAGAGTGATTGCCCATTGGAATGGGCTGCCCAAGGAGGTGGTGGAGATATTCAGGAGGAGACTTGATGGGGTACTTTGTGCCATGGGTTAGTTGTTTAGGTGGGTTGGATTGGTTGGTAGGTTGGACGCGATGATCTTGAAGGTCTCTTCCAACCTGGTTTGGTTTATTCTAAATAAAGATTTATTCTATTCTATAGCTGGTAGCAGTGCCTGAGTTTCTAAAAACTGGCAGTTATGGGAAATATAATTTCTACCATCTGGCTTCTGTGATTCTTCTAGTATAGTCTGTTTCATGTCAAAATACTACCAAAGTTTAACTTCTGTTCTATTGGCAATGTATTTTTCCACATGGCTGAGTCTCCCATATTAAAACAAATTATAAAAAGTGTTTTTCTCTCCATTACTGAAATGGTTGCATAATCTCTTGGTACCTCAGCAGCTATTAAGAAGGTTTAAAACTGAATTTATATGTTGAGAGAACTCTCTCTTGAACCTTGTGATGGTGGTGGTTACATTAAGAACTGAGAAGTGTTTTAACAAAAGTAAGATCATTGTGAATGACCTGCCTGATTTGTCAGCTCTGCCACCAAGACAACACACCTGGCCTTCACATATGTAGTGTAATGTGGCTAGGGTGTGGATCAGGTGGAGGTACAATGAATGAACCAGGAACAGTATAAAAGCCCGGAGCTAGTAAAACTTATGGGAGAAAACATCACTGGGGATATCTGAAGCTAGAAGCTGCAGCCCAGGACATCTCTCCTCCCCAGAATCCACAGTGCAGTAACTATTTCCCCTGCTCTCTCTTCGTTTGCTCTCTCCTTCTTTCTCCCTTTTTGTTCTTTCTCTGTTCTGTTTACTCTATTCGCTTTAATAAATAGTCTCATCTTGATATTTGACCTCATTTGTACCTTAATTTCACTCATGGAAATGTTCAGAAAAGAATTGCATCTCCTTCCCAACTTCTGGGCAGAGACATGTAAATTTAGTTGAGGGAACACAGCAACAATTGCCACTCATGCACAAAATACAAAGCCAGGTTCAGTCAGAAATTAAATTGATTTGTAATCAAATTTGTAGTTATTTTCATCGGAATTCTTTCACAAATAATGCAGCAAACCAGCGGTGAATAAAGCCAAATTCAAATCACAGAATCATTAAGGTTGGATAAGACCTCAAAAATCATCAAGTCCAACCTGTCACTCAAGACCTCATGACTACTAAACCATGGTTTCAAGTGCAACATCCAATCCCTTTTTGAACACCTCCAGGGACAGTGACTCCATCATCTCCCTGGGCAGCACATTCCAATGGCAAATCACTCTTTCTGTGAAGAACTTCCTAACATCCAACCTAAACCTCCCCTGGCACAGCTTGAGACTGTGTCCTCTTGTTCTGTCACAGGTTGCCTGGGAGAAGAGACCAAAACCCACATGCTTACAATCACCCTTCAGGTAGACAGCAGTAAGGTCTCCCCTGAGCCTCCTCTTCTCCAGGCTAAACAACCCGAGCTACCTCAGTCTTTCCTCATAGGGCTTGTGCTCCAAACCCCTCACCAGCTTTGTTGCCCTTCTCCAGACAGGTTCCAGCAACTCAACATCTTTCTTAAATTAAGGGGCACCCAGAACTGTATACAGGGCTCAAGGTGTGGCCTAACCAGTGCTGAGTACAGGGGCACAATGACTTCCCTGCTCCTGCTGGCCACATTATTCCTGATGCAGGCCATGATGCCATTGGCCTTCTTGGCCACCTGGGCACACTGCTGGATCATGTTCAGCCAGCTGTCAATCAGTACCCCTATGTCCATTTCTGCCTGGCCGCTCTCCAGCCACTCTGACCCCAGCCTGTAGCGCTGCATGGGGTTGTTGTGACCAAAGTGCAGCAGCCGACACTTGGATTTGTGGAATGCCATCATGTTGGATTCCGCTGATCTGTCTAGTCTGTTAAGGTCCCTCTGGAGAGCGCTTCTGCCCTCTGACAGATCAACACCTACTCCCAGCTTGGTGTCATCAACAAATTTACTGATGATGGACTCAATTCCCAAATGCAACAGTTATCAGAGCTGGTGAAAAATAGTGGGGTAGGACAAACACAGTAATATCTTCACAATTCCTTTTTATTCCTTGTTATATGCCTAAGGTAACTAAACAGGAATCCGTTAATATATGGAGAAAGGCAGAAATCTAAACCTGTGCAAGCAAGAGAAAAGATATTTCTATCACCCTATATTACAATGGCACTTGTGAAGAACAACAGGGTTTCTCTGCTATTGAGGGTTTCTCTCCAGCTTGCTTTTTTTTCTACAGAATCTGAGAAACTTAATCCTTTGATCAAGCTTTGTGAGAAAGCTTCTATTTAACAATGTGATAACCCTTTTTTCTCTCTCTTAGAATAAGAGAGGATAATTTAAATATGAAACTGATACTATATTAGTATTTTGTTAAAATCAATGCTATAATTCCAGAAGCCCTTTATTTAATTCTTTATTCATGCTTCTCTGAAGGATAAGAGTCTGTGAGCAGTATAGGCTTAGTGTAATCATGACTACAATAGGTCTTATTCTATTGGTGAACTGAAAAACATGAGCAGAGATAGCCTCAGACAAGAACTGAGGCAGCTGATGAGAGGTCAAGTCTTCCTTTGGCAAAGTTATTCTCTTTTTTTAGTAGTATCTTTCCCAAGTTATTTTCTTTTGAAAGTATGTATAAACTTGATTTTGGAATTTTTTTTTTTTTTTTAATCTCGCTTTTTCAATACCTTTCATTTTAGCATACAATAATTATGTAAAGATAGGCATGAAAGGAAAAAACTTTATAAAAACTGGGGAAAAGCAAAAATATGTATCACTGTTCTTTCTATTTAATGAATTATTACATTTTTAAGGTGTTCTATAATATTTTTCACAAAAGCTAGGAATCATTGGGCATCATAAATTCCCATTTATTATATTTTTGTTTATAGCTAATTCTACAAATGAAAAACCGTAGCACAGAGAGTATTCATACAATTCCATTTCACATATGTAACTGAAGAATAAAACTGAGTGACTTAAGGACTTAAGGCCACTTCCATTCAATAATATAGCTCACTTCCAGTGACCAATACTGAGTATCTGAGGGTGGAGATGTACCAGATACTTTGAATCTCTTAGCAAAAGAGCTTTAAACATCTTCCACTCTCTCCTCTTTGGATGGGTGTCACTGAACACATAACGTGTCTCTCAACACAGGATCACAGAACAGTAAGGGTTGGAATGGACCTTGGGAGATTATCAAATCCAACCCCCTGCCAAAGCAGGATCACCTAGGGCAGGTCACACGGGAAAGTCTCTAGAGAAGGTGTCACAGGTTTATCCATCTGAATCTACTCATGAATATTCAACACCATGCTGATGTCATGCCAGTTTTAAAATGGAAGTGCTGTCTGGTGCAAAGTATCATGGGGCTTGTTCAGGTTGTAACATGCAAGAGGCTTCCTGTTGCTGGTTGTTGCTTCTGGTTTTGAGGTGTTGGTCTTTTACACTGGGCTGACCTTCAGGGTGAATGGGTCATTTTACAGATGGCTTCTGCTGCTGCTTCTGCTTTTGCTGTGTTTTTCTGCCAAACAGCTAAGGCAATTGTACGTTGGATCTTTTAATTAAAATCTGATTCCAACCCAGGGCTCTTTGTGTTACTTTCTCTTGTGATCTGTGGGAGGGTCGTGCTTCTGAGAGCAGGATGTCTTAAACCAGGATGGAAAGTGTGTCCACAACCTATCTGGGGAATGTGTTCCAGTGCTCTGTCTCTGTCACAGTAAGGAAGTTTTTCCTCATGTTGAGGTGGAACTTCCTGTGTTCCCGCTTGTGTCCACTGCCTCTTGTACTATCACAGAGCACCACTGAAAAGAAACTGGCCTCTTTCTCTTGACATGCGCCCCTCAGATTTTTGTAAATATAAATGAGCTCTACTCTCAGTCTTCTTCAGACTAAACAGCCTTTCGTCATAAGACAGAGGTTCCAGTCCCGTAATCAGATTCACAGCCCTCTCTTGGGACCCTCTCTAGTATTTCCCTGTTCCTCTGGAACTGGAGAGCACAGAACTGGACACAATACTCCAAATATGGTCTCACTAGGGCAGAGTAGAGGGAGAGGAGAGCCTTTCTTGACCTACTGACCACACTCTTCCAAGTGTACCCCAGGATACCATTTGCCTTCTTGGCTATAAAGGCACATTACTGTTCCAAAGACAACTTATTGTTATTCCAGGACTCCAAAGTCTTTCTCCATGGAGCCCCTTGCAGCAAGTAACCCTTAATTTGTACTGGTACATAGCATTTTTCCTCTCCATGTGCAGAACTCTGTAATTATTCTTATTGAACCTCATTAGGTTCCAGTCTGCCCAGCTCTTCACAGCTATGCTAAGACAACAGAAACAAAGATGTTGAGTTTTTGGAACGTGTCCAGAGAAGGGCAACAAAGCTGGTGAGGGGTTTGGAGCACAAGCCCTATGAGGAGAGGATGAGGGAGTTGTAGTTGCTTAGCCTGGAGAAGAGGAGGCTCAGAGGAGAACTTATTGCTGTCTACAACTACCTGAAGGGAGGTTGTAGCTAGGAGGGGATTGGTCTCTTCTCCCAGGCAGCCAGCACCAGAATGAGAGGACACAGTCTCAAGCTGCACCAGGGGAGGTTTAGGCTGGATGTTAGGAAGAAGTTCTTCACAGAAAGAATGATTTGCCATTGGAATGGGCTGTCCTGCAGACACCATCACTGGAGGTGTTTAGGAAGAGACTGGATGGGGTGCTTGGTGCCATGGTTTAGTTGATTAGATGGTTTTGTACGACAGGTTGGACTCAATGATCTCAAAGGTCTTTTGCAACCTGGTTAATTCTAGTCTAGTCTAGTCTAGTCTAGTTTAATGAAATCAGAACAATGAAAATTTTAAAGATGCTTCTTCTCCCTACACGCTTTTCTATAGGGATGCTTTAACCTAGACCACTACAGTGCTTGGGTTTGCAGACTGTTATCTTGATGCAGCTCTCAGGACAGCAAATTGCTGCACAGGAAACAGCTGTCTAAGCTGGGATGGGGCAGATGAGCCCTGAGCTGGCTGTATTACTACTGCCAGCATCAAGCAACTACCTGTGAGATCAGCCTCTTCCTGTGAAGTTGGTCTCTCCAGATGTGCAGAAACATTAGAAATCTAAGCTGGGCTTCAGTGTCATATATTTTAAATGAGTTGTGATGGTTTTGACTACCCAGTTGATTATGCTTACACACAGGAAATTCATGTTATTCCTCCCAGTAATACTTCTCCCTCACTACTTTCAATATTGCTAGCCAGAGCTTTTGATAGATGTCCATTATAAGAGAATGCATTAAAATTTTGCTCTATTTTCATATGCATTCATGTGATCTGTTAAAAACAAAATGTCTGCAAGTATGAAAAAAACAACATGTCCTCTGTCACACAAAATAAGGATCAAATATTGTTCTCTTTTGGTCAGTGTACAGTTGGTTTTACAGTAGAAAAAAAATAATGAAAAAAGGAGATGTTATTTCTTCTGACTATTTAAAAAAGCCAAGCACATTCCAGGTATTCATCGGTGCAGGAATAAGAACTATGTCTTGTCACCAACCTCCATTTACATAAACAAAGTCTTTTTTTTCACACACCATTACTCAAGATGCTATGAATCATAATACCACATTTGGAAGTGACTGCAGTGACCTTAAAGAACACTGACATTTTAGAAAGTGGTTTTAAATGGCTGTGTAATTGCAAAAAGCCAAAGGAACAGTTATTTCCCTGATTTTTTTTTTAATGTCCACCAATACCACAGTGTTAATACTATACAATTTTATTACACCTCCTCAATAAGTTCCCCTTAAAAAAATATAATAATTTTACCCTGAATTTCCAAACTATTGGTCCAGTATTACATAAAGACTTCATGGGTTCTTGGTTATTGTTCAGGCACATCAAGGTAGAAAGACCAAAACTTTAACATCAAGGATACTCAAAAACTTGTTAGTTGCAAAAATTACCAAGTTTGAGCTTTGAAAACTACAAGGCATGTCTTCCATTGATTTCAATAGATTTTGCAGGAATAAACACTTTTTGAAGTTTCATGAACAGCCTATCTTAGTCTGTAGGCATCTGTGGGATTCTATTGATAAAGAACTTTGTCTCCTATGATGCTAGGTTCTTCTGAAAAAGACTGAGGCATAGTGTATTTTCAGAAATTTGAATCAGATGTCCAGCTGATAGTCAGACTTTTTTAGTACAGCCTAGTATTCCCAGGATTTCGTAAGATTGTTATTGAGCTATTTATTGCTTGAGATTTTCTATGCATCAAATGCAAGAACAGGTCTTTACATATGGTAGTTACATTAGTGATCAAAAATGCTGCACAGATTCTTCCATTTTACAAATGGACCAAGAAGACAGCTAGGGGAGACATTTTCTTTTAAACCCAGATTTGTAATTTACTGATAAAAAGATAGTACAGAATGCAGAACACTCAGGAGAGTTTACTTGAACTACATTATAAAACCCCCTGAAAACAACAGTGTTTTCAAATAGCGCTTGTATAACAATTTTGTAGACCATGCTTGGGGAAATTATCATGCTTTTAGAAGTTACTTCTCTTTCCCGTATCATGTGTACTTGAATAAAGATCCAATTGCTTGCATGAAATAACCACAAAGAAGCAGAACACGTATACCAAAATGTAACATGAAGTGGACAGGAATCCATAAATATATTTTCCTTCTACTTTGTTTTCTTATTTACTTGAGTTAAATAATTAATTTTCTTTTAAACCTTTATATTATTTTTATGACAGTACTAATTTAATGACCTGACATTTTATCTGATGACAGTCTAAATGTGAAAGACAGCTTTAAATTCTAGTCTACACAGTCTAGTAAAATCGGCATTTGCTGTTAATGAGCGACTTTGATACTTACAACATAATGAACTGCAGAGCTACCAAAGCAATGATGTCCCTGATGCAGCTTTAATCTACAAAGTGTTAGTATGGAGAGCAGCAAAGACATATACTTTTAAAGACAGAACATCACTAAGAAATAAAGTTGAAAAATTACAGATGAAAAGTAATTATTCTATGTGTAGAAGTAAGTAATCCTGAGAATGTCAGCAACTTACTCGCATTACTGAATTTGCACATGAATTTTGTGCACTGCACCTGCTCCAAATGCAAAAGTACATGCCCATATACGCTTAAAATACCACAGGAGTGGGAATGAAGGAAGGTATAATAAAACTCTCTCCTGCTTTCATGGAAAATTCATGATTAACCAATAAAAGAAGATGGAAAAGAACCAAATGCAAAAATTATATTGGGTCCTATCAGTGAAAAACTGACACAATGTTTTCCCTATTGCTGGTATGCTAATTCTTTTTTCAACAGTTTACCTTGCAAACTTCTGGATTTAAAACCTCAAAAATTTTGGTTCATAATCCTGTCAAATTAATTACTAAATAAGTCAAAGATGACAACAGTTTGGGGTTTTGGGTAGCAACTCAGATTCTGACTATCTGGCACTGCAAATCCATTTAGCTCAATTAACAAAATAAAAACAAATATAACAAAACAAATTGAATAAAATAGAGGAGGTTTGAGGACTTTGCATAGTTCTTGACAGTTCTTTTAGAAAACAACTGGTAAAAGACCATTTTGCTTGCATAACTGTGGCTTCTAAATGAATTCAGAATATGTAATTTGAAAATTTTCAGTTGAATTAGGAAATTCTTTCACAAATATGGTTTTAAAAAGAGAAAGGAAGTTTCTTTCCAAAACAACCTGTTCCACATATACTGTGATGATAATCTAATCAGCAGGGGAATAGCTGAGAGACTTATCTGTGCTCAATAGCACTATGAGCAAGAATAATGAGAGTGTCTTTTGTACCCAGATATTTCTCTTGGCCTATCTGTATCCTCAAATTCTAATTACAAAAAGGCCAAACTTACAAGCACTGATTTATCGATACAAAAAATAATCTATCAAAACTTGATAGACACAAGCAAAACGTTCTTTTGTATTTTTGAGTAATTCAAACTTGCAATGAAAATCACCAATTACAACAATGATCTTCACCCAGTATTTAAAACAAATAATGTTTAAAAGAAATAGAATTTGAATAGTTGAATGTTTTGTTTGCAAATCTATGCCTAGTTTTGGAGCACTGAATTAAATCCATTTATATCAGTAAAAAAAGATAAAGATCCAATATTAGGACAATTTTAACAGCACAGAAAGCAGAATAGTGGGATGTGCTGCTGGGAAAACTCATGGCCTCCTTCTTTGGACTGCTCCTAGAAAAGCTTCATTCTTGATTGGAAGTATAGGTATATTTAATGGTGCCATGGGACCTCAGCAATAGTGAACAAATTCTCTTCCAGCCCACAATGCTGTGAGCTAGTTAAATCCTAGGCAGCTGACTGCTCTGTGATCTCCAGCACATAGAAATTCCCTACATATTAAGTGCAGTCCCACAGATTCAGACAAAAAATGATTACTGTTCAATATTAACACACAACGTTTCTTGTAATCTCCCAACCACATCTAATTGCAGTCTCTCAAGAAAATACTGAAAGCACTCAGTTGTATCGACTATCTGCTTCCCAGCCTATCTGAAGAACCAAGGACTCTGGTTCACAACATAAACTATGTAAAGCCCAATCTGAAAGCTGACCTGACTGTTCTCAGCACCTACAAGATATTCTTAATCATGAACTCAATCAAGAAAGCCAATCATGCTGTCTTACTTCCAGGTGATTCCATCCCTACCACTAAGCCTAGCCATCCTTGCTGCACTGTGTCCTCAGAAGTAAGTGGGAATAGTTTCCTTGCCCCCGAGATTGCTAGAGGTTACTTTGATACTTCAGGCTGATCCTCTGCTCCTACAATCAATAGCAATCAATTCATGCATTATTGTAAAGCAAGGTTTACATATTAAATATGCTCTTTGAGACTCCACAATGATAAGCAGAACTTTAAATCTATATTCTTCCTTTAAATAAGCTTGAAATGGTTCACTTTTCATCTGGGCCAAGATGCAATGGAGTTGTGCTGAGATAACGATCGGGTAACATCTCGTAATTCCCAAGTGTTTCATATTTCAATGCTTCTGTTTACTCACTTCCCACTCTACTGCCTACACCTGAAGATGCTTTCTAGTTCATATGCAGTTAGCATTTAACCCCCCCATGCAACATTTCTCAATTTTTCAAACACCTAGCTCCAAGTCATTCAGCGAAGGCCTGCCAAGCAGGCTGCCAGCTGAGCACAGGAACAGGCTGTGTTTGCACGCTTAGTTAGAGCCTCCTTGTTACCATCCAGACATTAGCCATACTCACAGACTGTTCAAACAGCCTTGGCTCTCAATCCAGCCCTCTGATGAGCAGGGCATCAGAAGTGAATCAGCTGTCTCTTGGGAGGCTAAATTCCATGTATGTGCTGTTCTTTGGATGGTGATTCACATAATATGACATTTGATCACCAAGACCAATCTCTGTCCATGTAAGTGCTTCTCTTCCATTTCAGAGCAAAATCTAGACTAACCTGTCTGACCATGCAGTGGAATAGAGCAGAGCAGTATAAGCAGAGTAGAAAGCACTTATAACTGAAATACCTTAAATACCGTCTAGTCTAAAACTGTCTCAGGAAAGATTGAAAGTGGAGATGAAGCTGAATATCTAACAGCATAAGTAACATCTACCATAAATTTAAAGGTAGCAGTCAAAACTCTCTGTTTACCTGCCACTGTAATAAAAAGATTTGACCTTTCATTTCACCGTTACATTCTCAGAAGGAACCTTATGATTTTTTATGCTTTCAGACACTTAGGGCTGAAACAGCAACAGAAACGATAAACAAATTACATATAGATCAAAAAGTACTCCAGTGATGCTGGTGCTCCAGTGTTGCCAGCGATACAGTTAAGTAGGAGCCACAGTCTTCTAGCTCTATTGTAAAAAAAATTGCAAGAAGTATGGGAGGATTTTCCCGGGTTTAATCAACAAAACCCACTATTCTGGAGAGTAATGAATGCAGTAAAATGGCTTCATCTTTCATTATGAGGTTTTAAATAAAAAGGAAACATATTTGCAATGAAGTATGTCAGCCAGCACAATCTGCCACTCTACACCCAGTCCTTGCAAATCTGCTGCACCAATCAACTCTAGTTTCTACCAATGAAGCTTTGCTCCTGGCAGACTGCATTATGTAGTCCTAATGCTGTATCTTTTGAAAATGAGGACTTTTTTTTATGTGATGTATGTGCTTGGATGCTCTGATTTTTCTGTGGTGTGACACGTGGGGAACAGCCACAGTTCAGCTGTTAGCAGCTTTCTGCAACATTCCCCACTCTGTCCCCATTGATGATACATGCTGCTAAATTTAACTGCGCATAAACCTAAGATGCTTAAAGTGACTTTCTGGTGAGAGAATGGCTCCATAGCTTCAAGCACGGGGTGGATGGAACTGATAGCAGCTCCATTGGTATTTATTTAATCTGAAGGAGAGAATGCCTCCTTCTTGAAGGCAGGTAAACACCGACCTCTTTGGCAAAAAAATGGCATCCTGTGGTTTTCTAGAATATCCTGTGTTGTTGTTGACTTATGTGCCTTTATGGTTGTTTGAGGTCTATCCAGAAGCTCCGATGCCAAAAAAACGCAGTACAAATTTAGTTTCTTGCTGTTTGAATACCAACCGTACTTAAGGGATTTTCATCCTGTCCAAAGTCTATTCACAGTCCACATAAAACGTGCCATTAAAGGCTCAGGTTCACTCCAGTGTCATCATATATCCACAAGAGGTGAAAAGAAAACCTATGTTTTTGTACACACTGTACTGCAGATTGACACTTCCACAATCACTCCTTTGTCTTTCATTAGTTAACAAAGATAACAGTTGGAATGCTGCTGCTCTTGGTAAAGGGACCTGCAAAGCAGAAATATAAATCTGCTAATTCATTTCAAGGTGGCCTGCAGGTAGTTATAAGATGGCAGTGGTTTGCTGTAGCTATTGAATAAGGATGTGTTGAAGTAACAGAAGTTTTTATACAACAGTATATTGCATCATCTTTTTTCTGAGTATTTTCTGCCCTGATTAGAAATTCATCTGAAATTTCTGTAATCACTGCTTCTATTTCCTATGCAACAGGATAGTACATAGAAAATAAGGTATATGTTTCTAGCGAATTGAAAAGGCACATCTTTAAAGGGAGCAGAAAGGAACATAGACACTTCACTTATGAAACAAAATCAGTATGTTTTTTATGTTAGTATAAGGCATATTTGCTTTCTGAACATTTTAGCTGTCTGGTACAAGGGAGAGCCCTGAAAGAAAAGAGTCTGCATATTTCAAGAGACTCTGCTACAAGCTTTTTGGTAGAAGTCTCTTTTAGTAAAGGACATTGTTCATTACTGAGTTTCCAGATGTTTCCATCTTCCTTGCCCTTGCACCAAGCATTCTATATTCTTTTTGGATTAGGACACTTCAGGATGTGTGTTCAGGGACAGAGGGCAGTTCTGACATAATGAGGGCCACACAGCTGATTAACACACTCCCAGCACTACACCCACGCACTGCCGGTATCTGTCTGCTACATAACAGCCTGGAGCGCCTTGGAGCAGCAGGGAGCTGCCAGAGAGAAACCACCAGAGAAGCTTCGTGGGTGGTCAAAAGAAAAAAGATAACTTGAAATAGACAATCAAGAAATATAGAACACTTCAAGCTCAGACTAAATTCCAATTTCCATTTTGTAGAAATGAAAGGTTGTATGTAAATGGGCGAACACCATGTGGAGATAAATTTGGAAGTGTGTTAAATCTTCCCAGTAAATGTAAATGATGAAATCTGCAATCTTTTTTTCTGTCACCACAGGCTCCGTAGATTTTAAAAGTGGAGATTGAGAAGACAACATGACACACTTTCACTGCTGCTTAAATGAAGTTAAGGCGAATATATTGAAAACCACAGACTCATAAACAAATTTGCAGTTCACATGGTATAATCTATCTTTTCTGTCAAATGTGCATATTATTAGACATCACAATCAAGGTTTTCTATCCCATTCTGCCATTTTAATGCTGACTGCTCCTGTAAGCCCCAGTAATAAAAACAGACTGAATGCTGGGGACTCTGGGGAAAAAAATCTAAAACTTATTCAGGAAATGGATTATTCATTAATAGTTTTATAGCAAAACTTCTGTGGAAGTGCCAGGTCAACTCACTGTAGTATAGGACAAATGCATTAAAAATTATTTCATAAGCTAAAATATACAAATAAAGCCTGAAAGCATTTATAACAACATTACATTTCTATTCATCCAACTAATACAGTTCTATCTACCAGGCACTGGCAAATACACACATACTCAACACAGATAACTGAACCTATCAGTTGAGCCCAATTGGGACAGGTACATACACACTAAATATCACAAAAGACTGACAGATGTCTGACAAAAGGCTGAGGTTTGATAAATGCTGATAAAGACCAGCTTGACACTTCTCAGACATTAACTGACATGTATGGGCCCAGGTTCTTAACCTGGTTTGTGGGATTCCATGAGCTAGGCCCTCCAATGAATTGGAAATGACCACAGTGAACCCCGAACTTAAGATATAAATGGAGTCCTGTGGCTACAGAGACTTTTTGCGTTGGTCTCCACAAAGCAAGTGGCTTGGTGGTCAAATTCTTTCCCCATAGAATAGGGCACCAGATTAAGCAAGTCCTCACCTCACATTTGGTGAGCATATATTTTGGGTACCCCTGATTGGGAGGTTTCTTCTTGGTGAGTGAGTGCACACACTTCTGGGCTCATCTTTCCAGAAAGAATGTTCCTTGAAGCTTAATGTTAAGGCTTAACTGCTTATGTAGTAGCCTGTTCCTGACTGACACCCACACTTGTAATTTAATTTTGTTTGGAAGGATTGCCAGGTACAATAAATGCACATTTCTGGATGGCTATTGCTGTCTGTTTTGTGGCTGCCTCTGTGACTCCAATGTAGTCACTGTTTTTCAGCTGTAAGTGGAAAATAAGACACACCATCTTTCCAAAGATCCACAAGTATTTGAAGGAATTTGTTGAACTCTAAAGAGCATGTCAGTACAAAGTAGGAACCACTTCTAACTGGTGTCTAAGGCTCCTTCTGAATTTGAATATTTTCAAATCGAAGTATCATAATAGCAGCCAAATGAAACAAATCCAGGCAAAAGATAACTAGAAAGAGTGAACAAATCCATTTATAGCAAGATTCCCAATCTAGAACACTCTGACGCTGTGACTATTATCACCATGGCCAAGAAAAACCTTCCAATGAACAGCACATTTCAGCAAACAACAAGACCTTCAGTAGGATCAATAGAGGACACAGTCTCAAACTGTGCATGGGAAGTTTAGGTTCAAGGTGAGGAGAAAGTTCTTCAAAGAGAGAGTTGTTAGCCATTGGAATGTGCTGCCCAGGGAGGTGGTGGAGTTACTGTCCCTGGAGGTGTTCAAACAGGGATTGAACGTGGCACTTGGTGCCATGGTTTAGTGTAGGAAGAGGTTGTTTCAGCCTTTGGAAGGCTATGGGGAGGATTTTCCTTTGCTCAAATTAGAGAAAGCTAAGTTTTGTCTTTGACTCTGAAAAGAATGTAAAGACCTTGTAACTGAAGGAGAGAAACTAGGCAGAATTTGCTTGGATGTGTTAAAATACTGTTTTGTTATTTTAACCTATCGTATGCCTTAATTACAGCATGCCAGTAGAAAATAAAACCAATTAAGATGTGACTCATATGCCTTCTGATAGACTACATAACTTTGCTGTATAACATAATAAATATCTTTGCCTGCTTACATCTTGTCCTGGAAGCTGTGCTCAAGGTGATTCGAACATCTATATGACAATAAAAGGAAGCAGTGAAATGAGAAGAATAGGAAATCTATACTATTACAGTTTAGTAGTCATGAGGTCTTGGGTGACAGGGTGGACATGATGATCTTTGAGGTATTTTCCAACCTTATTGATTCTATGATTATCTGTCAATTCATATCAGATGGAGTTACTACCACAGCTTCAAGTTAAATAAATGGAGGATATCCTTTATCCTTTGATACTAGATGAAATATGGATCATAGTGGTAAAACTCACATACATGAAGGTCTCATAGGATTTTAATAGGTTACACACATCTGTTAAAAATTTTCACCAGTACCATTGCATCAATTCCTCAATTAATGGTTTTTTTCAGGGACTAGATAGGAATCATAATGTGTAATGGATTTTTGTGGTGCAAAAGGCTTAGGGACCTGCTAAGATGGAGGGACCATGTTGTTAACTAGGTCTGCTGTCTTGTCCAGAAAACCACACAGAGGGACAAGCAGGTCTTGTTTCCAGCTGTCTGTTTCTTCAGACATTAAACACTGCCTATTTGCTGCTGCTTCTTCAGTCACATTCACCTGGGAATACACTCAATAAAACCTGATTTCTGACAGTTTAACAAAATAAACTGCATCATGATCTATTCACATTGAGACAGTCTACAAATAAATCCAAGTTTGGCCTAGAACACTAAAATCATTTTATAAAGCAGGTTTCTGCATTATTATTTTGGTTTCTGCATTATTATTTTAGTCATAATCCAACTACTCAGTTAATAGTCACAAAAAATGATACTGTCTACTGTCTCAAAGTTAAGTGGTTTGCAAAAAATAGTTTCAGAGTAATGCCAACTTTAGTTATAAACAGTAAAGGACATCCTGCAGAGAGACTGTTTTGGCTTGAGCCAGGTTAGGGTTTTAAGCTTAACTAGAAGTGTAATCTCTTTTCTAGCTTCTTAGAGATGCACAGAAGTAGAGCTAGATTTACTATCTGAACACAGAATACCAAATTCATAAAAAGGAATTTCATCTAATCACGACAGGAGATAACAAATGCATCACTATTACAATTCTTTGTCACTTCAGCTATCAATTTCAGATTGCAAGGCCTGCTGAGGAGCTGTGCTTACTTTCACCCCCTCTCCACTAAAAGCATGGAGGATGACAGAGCCTTTTAAACTCCTTTTCTTAAAAGAGAAGAGGGTGGAGAAGAAGGGTGGTTCCCCTTCCTCCACTCCAGATAGTAAGCTTGGAACCAATTCTGATTTTTGCAAGATCTAGTGGTGCCATTTAATTCAGAGGAAACTTTATTTTTTAAATATGGCAAATTCAGTACCAAGCAAATGGCTGTTACACATGATAGAACATTTCCAAAGGGCTACCGAGTGCACGAGGCAAGTTGGCAAGTACCTTTAAGCCTGCGGGACAGGAGTTCTGGTTACTCCTTCATTCACTCACAGACACATGGTGATGCATAACAGTAGCTCCATCTGGTGTTAAGAGACTGACTCACTGCTGGCAGTGATTGCCAGAAATGGGTCCACTCCAGTGGTAATTTGCCCTCGTCGTTTCAGAAAGAAGGAAATGTGGTTTAACTAGTAAATCATTAATCATTAAGTATTTGTTGCTTGAAACTGTATACTTAAAATATTGTAAAAATTATTAAAATTACTGGCATTGTCATACCGTGCCAGAAACTTCTTGTTAATAAAGAAGAGCATTCATGAACAAAACATATGCCTCAGTTTAGTGAAAGACACTACATTGAGGGATACATTTTATTTAAAGAGTATTTCAGTACAATTCCTCCCCCATTCCCTTTATCCCTAAATTCTCCATCACATTTCTAAGGGAAATTAAATCATCATGAATAACATTATACAACATGGTAAACTGATATTGAAAGACACTATGCTGAAGAGAAGTAGAGGCCTTTTGTATCCCAGAGTCCAGAAAGAACTGGCTGATGCTGTTGATAAGCCGGGAGCCATAACATTTGAAAAGTGATGGCAATCAGGTGAAGAACCTGGGGACTGGGAAAATGGAAAAATTGAAGTAATTTTTTAAAAAGCAGAAAGAAGGACCCTGGGAAATACCAAACTTTCATCCTTGCTTCTCTGTATGGGAAGATCTTTTAACAAGTCCTCCCAGAAATTTATGCTAAGGGACATGGAGGAAAGTTGTTGCCACTTCAGTCTTTAAAAAGTTCAGTAAAGAGGAGCCAGGAAACTACAGGCCAGTCAGCCTCACCTCCATCTCTGGAAGGTGATGGAACAGCTTATTCTCTGGAGGTCACGTCTAAGTACGTAGAGAAAAATAAGGTTATCAGAAATAGCATGGATTCATGAAGGAGAAATCATGCTTGATCCATCTGAAAGACTTCTATGACAGCCTGACCTGCTGGGTAGATGAAGGGAGAGCAATGGATACTGCCTTCCTGATCTTTAGCAAGGCTTTTGACACCATCCTATAATATCCTCACAGATAAACACAGATGAGTGGACAGTGAGGCAGGTTCAGAACTGGTTGAATGACAGACCACAGAGGGATGTGACCAGCAGTGCAGTCTAGTTGGAGGCCTGTGGCTAGTGGTGTTCCCCAGGGTTCAGTACTGCTGCAGTCTTGTTCAACAGAGTGTACTCTCAGTAAGTTTGCTTGTGGTATGAAATTGTGAAAAGTGGCTGACATACCAGAAGGCTCTGTTGCACTCAGGAAGAGCTGGACAAGCTGGATAACTGGTTAGAGATGAGCCTCAAGAGGTTTAACAAGGGCAAGTTTACAGTCCTGCGTCTGGGGTGGTACAGGTTAAGGATCAACTTGCTGGAAAGCAGCTCTCTGGAGAAAGTCTTGCAACATGCTCTCATGACCAAGAAGGCCAAGGGCATTCTGAGGTGCATTAACAAGAGTGAGGCCAGCAGGTCAAGGGAGATTTTTCTTTACCTCTACTCTGTCCTGGTGAGGCCACACCTGCAGTATTGCGTCCAGTTCTTAACTCCCCAGTTCAAGAGAGACAGGCGAGTGCCAGAGTCTCCAGCAGAGGACTACAAAGATGATTAGGGGACTGGAGCATCTTTCTTATAAGAAGAGATTGAGAGATCTATATGTTCTTTAGCCTGAAAAAAATAGAATACTGAGAGGATATGTTATCAATGTTTAACAATATCTAAAAGGATCAAGAAGGTGGGGCTGGGCTCTTTTCATTGGTACCCAGTAATAGACAAGGGGAAATGGGCACTAACTGGAACACAGGAAGTTTCACTTAAGAAAAAACATATTTAGTTTGAGGTTGACAGAGCACTGGAAGAGGCTACCCAGAAAGGCTGTGGAGTCTCTTTCTCTGGAGACTTTCAAAATCTGCCCAGATGTGTTTCTGTGCAGCATGATGCAGGCAAACCCCTATAATTCTGTGGTTCTGTGATATAGAAATACATGGTCTGTAAGCAAATATGCTACCAGGGAATAATATCACTATGAACAATGCATGTTGGTTTGTGTTATTGTTTGAGGCTAATGCTTTAGCTTAGTGTCTTAGTTACAGACAAGAATAGGGACTTTCTGGACATCTTTGAGTAAAAACCTAAATAAAGTTAACCTTTAGATACAGAAGAGTAACAACTGATTTATCTATATCATTCCATTGGCTTGCTGACTAGGATAAAGTTTGCTGCAAAAACTACCCTTTCCTCCTTTTTGCTTTTTCTCTTTACAATTCTGATTTTAACTGCTCCATCATCTCTTTCCTGACCTTCTGCTGGCTCAATATTATGTCTGTGAGGTAACAGGAAGGGAAGAAGAGAAGAGATTGTCAACAGTCCTCCTGGACTGTCCAGGGTGGTGATTCTGTGCAAGGGGATCCTTGTATTTGTGTTTTTCTGAATTGTAAATATATGTCAATGTATTTTGTACATACTCATTGTATTTTATAGTTCTAGATTTTAATTTACCTTTTGTAAATATAACTTTCATTTTGCTTTCTGAATTCCAAGTTGGGTTTTTGGGTGGAGATTGCTTTGGTAGTAAATTCCAATTAGTTGGGGGCTAATTTCAACCCACCACAGTTCATCTTCATATAACAAAAGAAACAAAATTAATTAGAGGCTTTAAAATAAAGATAGATAAAATGGCATTAAATAAATAAATATCTAGACCCAGAGACGGAAATGCCATTATAACCACCGGTCAAACACTATGTTTTATACAAAAGAATTTGGAATCCGATGTGGTTTTATTCTTGACTTGATTAAGTTTCTTTCAATCTACAGAATAATAATCAAGCCAGACAACCAGAAACTGAGAATTATCTCTATGCAGCAATTAATTAATCAGACATCCCCCAAATCAGCTAATTATCAAGAAGACCAAGCGAGGAAATGAATCTATTTCAATCACTTGTGTTTCTTAGGTGCATACACCACTAGGTATACATAGACTTTTTCCCCAATATTTGAGCCCTCCCCTTCACATATCTATAAAACTTTCATCACAGAACTCATTTACTAACAGAGCAGAGATGAACAAAGAGTCCAGGAGATCTCTAAGGAGTAAGTCTGGAATGAAAGCTAAAAAACCCAAACAGCTTCTTCCAACTGATCCTTTCAGCTCCTTCCAACTGCAACTGCTCAGCCTGGGTTGCCACATGAGAGCAGTTGCATATTTTTTCAGTTATTTCAAGGTCAGAAATAATCTAGGAAACTGGATTATCTACTTCTATTCTTCATCTTTCTCTTTTTCTCTCTCCATCTATGTATGTCTGGGTTTTGTAACTTAACATGGTTAAACACAAGAGATAAATAAGCAATATTTTTTCAGTTTTAGAAATTCAAGATTGAAGTCTAATTCTGTTTCTCCACATCCAGCCAAAACAAACAAACCAAACACACACAAGAGAAGGAAGGAAGGAAGGAAGGAAGGAAGGAAGGAAGGAAGGAAGGAAGGAAGGAAGGAAGGAAGGAAGGAAGGAAGGAAGGAAGGAAGGAAGGAAGGAAGGAAGGAAGGAAGGAAGGAAGGAAGGAAGGAAGGAAGGAAGGAAGGAAGGAAGGAAGGATACTGAAATATCTTCTAGGAACAAGCCATTTTTAAATTATAAGTGGAAAATCTTCCAGCTTTATCTGGGCAACTCTTACTACTCAGAAATATGAGGAAGGCAGTTAATAGATCTGTGGCATTTTTAAAGATTTTTCTTCAATTTCCAGCACTTCTTGTTTGAAGACAGATGTTTAGTCATGAAAGAGATAATTTCTCCTCATTTCAATGGTTTTGGAGCCTTGCAAATCTCCTTTGTCAACTGTTATAACAACTCAAGTTATAAAAAGATTAGCATATTGCAATTATTAAGAGAAATATTTCAGAACCAGTATCTCAGAGAAGAAAGTCTTCTTTCTGAGTAGGGGGGGTGAAGAAAAAAAAAAAAAAAAAAGTTGCTGTCTGATTTGGTATGGCAGAGGAACCTGAAAGTACTTCATTCCAATTAAGACTCTTATGAAAGAAATCTTTCACTAAAGAGGAGAAATTCAGATGCTGGGCATCCGACTGCAAAAGAATCATACTAATTATGTTCCTCATAAGATGCTAAGTTGTCACCATTAAAAATGATCAAAGTTTGCAAGTATCCAGTTTTTCAGCAGAAAAACTTATCACTGCCACATAGTAGTATGTCATCTTCAATGTTTCAGAAATTAATTACTCGTCTCCACGTCTCAAAGGCTTTACAAGTACACAGGCAAGTTGCTCACAAATATGTGAAGCAAATTAAAACACTGTGGCAAAATGCAATTGTGTGGCTCCTTTTAATTTTTATTTTAGCATATAATAGCATTATTTAATACTGTTTGTCTCAAAATACTGCTTTATTTCAATTACTGTGACCAGAAGAATCCATGAAAATATTCTTCTTGCTGTCTTAGTCAGGAGGTAGACAAAAGGTCTCATGTAATTGTCAATCTCAAAACTAATCATTCTTTTGTGAGCTGTTTTCTAGTATAGGTGCTTCACTGGCAGCCAGCCATTGCAGCAAGAGCTCACTTTGCAACTGGCCAGTCAGTGTGAAAATAACCTGGAATTGCTGTAGGACAACAGGTAGGGAGAAGGAGTGCTCTGCTCTTTAATTGTTAGCTATACAACTGTAGGTATGTTTTCTAGGTCAACAACATTTCTTTTCAAAGTGGCAGCCTTTTATGATTTCAGACAGCTTAGTGCTTTCTCCCTTTTCTCATCAAAGATTAGTTGAAAGATGAGTTCCTTGCATGGAGGAGAAATGAGTCTGAATCGGTGCCATTCTTTTCCTCGCTAGCTTTTCCAAAAAGTTAAATACTTCACACTGACTGACTTAAACCATCTCATGAGGAAGCTAAAATGTTACCAATAATATTTTAAAGCCTACATGCCAGAATGCACTTCTGTTCCCCAAAATCAATGTTTATTCTGCAAAGTTTCTAACTTCATTGAATGTTAGCTGCCAGGAAGCTAACATGCTTTCTCCAAGACTGCCTCCCAGACCAGGTTCCTCCATTTCTCCCACATCATTACCTTCAAAACTAGCCACTTCCTTTGTAGTCAGAGTAAATACTGCAATTTCCAGAAAGTACAACAATGTCCACCCATGGCTTTAGGAAGATGCAAAAATGAGCAAAATCCTATGAGGGGGCATTTTTTTAGTCTTTTTCACCAAGTAGCTATTTATTTTAAAGAATGCTGAGATCCTAAAAGTGTAGAAATGTAGAAACTTCCCCACTGATATTAAAGAAAATATAATGACATCCTAACACATTTTGATGAGCCAAGTAATTGCCAAACATGAAGTATGAATAACAAAATGGTCACTTTCACTCTTTCTATTGACCTGCCATGTAATTTCTTTAAATTTGCAAGTTTTATTATTCTTGTGTGTTAACAGTTCAAAATAATTGTAGCCAAAACAAGGTTGCACTGCAGTTAAGCTATCAAGATATCTCATCTAGCTTTTCAAATTTGTAAGTTCCAAAAAAATAAATTTTTTTCAAGTACTTTGAAAATAACCAGCTGCAGTAATGACATCAAGACAGAACACTCACTTTAAATGTAGCAAAATATGCTTATTAATGAAAGGCAAAAACCTGAAGGAAACAGCAGGTGACTGGTGTAATTATCACAGTGAATACTCAGAAACAGAAGCACAGATTTTTGCAAAAGTCAAGAGGGCACTTGACACTGCGTATTTCCAATCAGTACTCACAGGCAATATTTAATACTCTTGATCTAATGGATACAGAAGCACTGCAGTCCTTCAGGCACCAAATACCAGGCAAGCAAATAAGTCCTGCAATCAACAGGCTACCAAGCCCACATTTGAAGTACAAAAGATAAAAACAAAATAAATAAAAAAAGAAAAGAGAGTAAAAAAAGGATATAAGAGAAGACAGGAGCATAGATTTTATAACAATGTCGTCTGAGTGATATTAAACATACTGAAGCACTGTGCCAGACAAATCTTTGACATGCTGAATCTCTGCTTCTGTTAGCAAGGCTAATTCTGCTTCTGTTAACAAGGCTAATATTGCTACTGCTGAGCTCTCTTGATGAAACAGGAGATGCCTGCACTTTTTTCCCACCTTACTGGAGTGACTGTAATTGCAGACAGCTGCATAATTTTCACTTCATCAAATATAAAGGAATGTTATCTCATAACTGCACATGTCTACCTTACCTACAGTTGTTTTTACCTTGGAAACCTTATGCTTCATTTTGTAGAAGTACAACAGCTCCTGTTACAACAATATGCTGTATCTAATTGCTTGCATCTGTTATAGGCTGGTTGTTGAAAGAGCATGCAACAGGGTGTCATAGGCTGACATCAGGCTGAAGGTTCAGCTGCATGAGCTTTGATTTATGTTATTCAACAAGTATCCTTCATTGTTTTCAGCAGAAGCATAGATTACAAGGACTTCCTTCTCAGCATTTTGTTAGAGCACTCAGTTAAATACATTCAACATTGAAAGTACATGAGGAAGTGCCCAGAGTTGTGTATTCTCCCCCATTGCTGAGTACACTTTCAAATTCCCTAAGGGGGAGAGGAGGGGGCAGGGAAAGAGGGGGTGGGAGGAGAAATAAAAAGAAAAAGAAGAAAAAAAAAAAAAAAAAAAAAAGACTCCTCAGGTGGTGGAAATTATTTGGAGGACTCCTCAGCCCTCCACTATCAACAGCTATGCAGAAATTGAAGTATGGTCTCGACAGCACTTCCTTGGGCAAGTATTAACAGCACAAAACCAGTCCAGTCCAGTCCAGTCACAGCTTGTCTACAAAATCACGCAAGTGTGGACTTACTGTGAGCAGTGAGAAAGTAGCTCCACTTAAGCAGCCTCTCAACAAGTTGAAGATACAAAGATAAAACCTAATGAGGAAATAATAACAGTTGTCAACACCACTGAAGATCTCCTATGGAGGAGAAAGAGATTTGATGCCACTTCTTGCATATTGTTTTTAAGTAGAGAAATACTGCTTCTGGAGCACTTACTTTAGCTTAGAAATAGATGGTTAAAATGTATCTTCCTCCTTTTAAATGATTCTTATGCAGATAGGCTTGCCACTCATTTCGGAGGATTCCTTTTAGTTTCAGAAATAGCTGAACCTACTGGCACCTTCACACCAGCCAGGGAGCAGACTGGGACAGAGTCTGCTGCAGCAAGCAAAAAACCCATCACCACAAAACACAGCCACATGAAAGTTCCTCAATCCTCATCCTTTCCCGTATGAAAACTATGCCCTACAGCTTACTTTTTTTCTGTGATAAATGTCAGGATAGATAAATAAAAGGAACATCAGTAGACTTAAAAATCCAGTGCTAAAGCATTAGTTAAAATTTAGGGCTGCTTTACCATGACATTAGCTACCAGCTGCTTGAGGAAGGTTACCATATTCACTTGCTGTAAAAATTCAACATGGAGTCTTGGAAAACAAGCCATGATTTTCATTTAGCTGAAACCTTCTTCAGAAGTGCAACAGTAAATATATATTTTTTTTTTTAATAACAATATAGTAAAAGTTATATGTCATAAACACTAAAACAACTTGGATGTATGAAGTTATTGCCAGACAGCTGAATTAATAATATTAAATGTTAGTGTGTGTAAATATATTGGTTGCACTCCTACCTCTTCCTTCCTTGTGTGATTATATTGTCATTCACTTTTGGAGAGGAGATGGAGTTATTTGGTTTTAGTGCAGAACAAGGTTGGATGAATGGTTAGTCACCTAATAAGACAGTTTTGTTATATATCACTTGGCTTTACGGTCTAACTCTACATAGGTTTTCATGTCCTTTACACTAGTAAATAAAATATGTTTGGTGGCCTCTCCAAGAAATGTGTGAAATACCTTAATCCAGTTCCTCATTCTTTGGTTTTATAGTCAACACAAGCTAGCTAGAAGGCAGAAAGATCAACCAGTTTTCATTTAAGTGCTGAGAAAGGAAAGGAATGAACTGCAATCAAAGTGACAAACTCCTTTAAAATCTGTTTGTTTGTAAAAGGTTTAGGGGGAAGGGAATGGGGAGAGAATGAGTGATTTAGAAGTGATATTTTAAAAAAACAAAAGAGAGAGAGAGAGGAAATTAACACTGAAGCTCACACTTCCTCAGAAGGCTAGCAAGCTGAATTATTTGTCAAAGTTGATCATTAAAACATCAAAAAATTTAAATATCATGTTTACAAGAAATGCAAGCATGTTTATCACTAAGCTTAAATGCTTCACACTATTTATCCAGATGAACCAATCAGTTGCAAAGCAATGGAAAGTTATATGAAAATTAAGAACACATACAGTTATACTATGCGTATCAATTTTAAGACCATTTTTTAAGTGAATGAATTCATAAGGAAAAAAAGCAGACCTCCAGGTATTCAGGACAAGGATTCCTGCTCTTATTAGAAATTCAGTTGATTTTCAAGTAAATACACTCATAAAGATGATACTATTAAGGGAAAAAAGGAGGGTGTAGTGTCTTTGGAAGGTAGGCAACCCATGGAATGTTTAAGGATGTTGCTAGGTCATGCAGGAAAAAAATTAGAGAGGCAAAAGCCCATTTAGAGCTTAGACTGGCCTCTGCTCTGAAGGACAACAAAAAATCCTTCTATAAATATATTAATAGCAAGAGGAAGGACCTCCACTCCTTAGTGGACAAGAAGGGGAACATAGCAACAAAAGATGAGGAAAAGGCAGAGGGGTACTTAACACCTTCTTTGCCTCAATTTTTAATAGCAGGACAGAATGTCTTCCAGACAACTGGCCTCCTGAGATGGCAGATGGAGTCAGGGAGCAGTATAATTCCACTGTGATCCAGGATGAAGTAGTTAGAGACCTCCTTGGCTATTTGGATCCGCATAAGCCCATGGGACCAGATGGGATGCATCCTAGGGTGCTTAGAGAGCTGGCAGATGAGCTGGCCAAACCACTCTCCATCATTTTTCAACAGTCCTGGCTCACTGGAGGGATCCCAGATGACTGGAAGCTGCCCAATGTGATGCCCATCCACAAGAAGGGCCAGAAGGAGGAACCAGAGAACTACAAGCATGTCAGCCTGACCTCAGTGCCAGGCAAGATTATGGAACAGGTCATCTTGAGTGCAATTGCACAGCACTTACAGGATGGCCAAGGGATCAGGCCCAGCCAGCATGGATTTAGGAAGGGCAGATCCTGCCTGACCTCCTTCTATGATCAGGTGACCCCCCTGGTGGATGTGGGGAAGGCTGTAGATGTAGTCTACCTGGACTTCAGCAAGGCCTTTGACACTGTACCCCACAGCAAACTCCTGGCCAAGCTGTCAGCCACGGATTGGACAGCAGCCCTCTGTGCTGGGTTAGGAAGTGGCTGGAGGGCCGAGCCCAGAGAGTGATGGTGAATGGTGCCACATCCAGCTGTCTGCATGTCACTAGTGATGTCCCCAGGGATCAGTACTGGGCCACATCCTTTTCAATATCTTTGTTGATGATCTGGATGAGAGTATTGAGTCCATCATCAGTAAATTTGCAGACGACACCAAGCTGAGGGCAGGTGTTGGTCTGTTAGACGGTCAGAGAGCTCTGCAGAGGGACCTTGACAGGCTGGACAGATGGGCAGAGTCCAAGGGCATGAGATTTAACACATCTACATGTCAGGTTCTACATATTGGCCACAGCAACTCCATGCAGTGCTACAGGCTGGGGTCAGAGTGGCTGGAGAGTGGCCAGGCAGAAAAGGACCTGGGGGTACTGGTTGATAGTAGGCTGAACATGATCCAGCAGTGTGCCCAGGTGGCCAAGAAGGTCAATGGCATCCTGGCCTGTATCAGGAATAGTGTGGCCAGCAGGAGCAGGGAGGTCATTGTGTCCCAGTACTCATCACTGGTTAGGCCACACCTTGAGTACTGTGTCCAGTTCTGGGTCCCTCAGTTTAGATGTTGGGTTGCTGGAACGTGTCCAGAGAAGGGCAACAAAACTGGTGAGGGGTTTGGAACACAAGCCCTGTGAGGAGAGGATGAGGGAGTTGGGGTTGCTTAACCTGGAGAAGAGGATACTCAGGGGAGATGCTTATTGCTCTCTACAACTACCTGAAGGGAGGTTGTAGCCAGGTGGGGGTTGGTCTCTTCTCCCAGACAACCAGCACCAGCACAAGAGGACACAGTCTCAAGCTGTGCCAGGGGAGGTTTAGGCTGGATGTTAGGAAGAAATTCTTTACAGAAAGAGAGATTTGGCATTGGAATGGGAGGTGGTGGGAGGCACCATCATTGGAGATGTTTAGAAAGAGACTGGATGAGGCGCTTGGTGCTATGGTTGAGTTGATTAGATAGTGTTGGATGATAGGTTGCACTTGATGATCTCAAAGGTCTTTTTCAACCTGGTAAATTCTATTCTATTCTAGTCTAGTCTAGTCTAATCTAGTCCATTCCATTCCATTCCATTCCATTCCATTCCATTCCATTCCATTCTCTTTTAGGACACATGTAAAATAATTACACTGTGTTCCAGTGATGAGAGATGTCATGGGCTTACTGCTATGACATCATGTCTCAACAATTGCTGATATAGAATATGTTTGTAACCTGATTATTCCACCAATCTGATAATCCAGAGTTCATTTTAGTTGTTTTCTTGCAAGTCTTGTGAAGACTTGGGAAGAAATACTTATAATAAGGCTTAAAGCTGTATGTTTAACTATATTCTAAACAATTTAGAAATTTAAACAGTAGCATGAACTGAAGCAGGAACATGGATTTAGACACTACATAATAAGCAGCATGAAATCTGTATTTTAATAGGTATAACAAATAACTTTATCCATCCAGCAGAAATTAAGACCTTGTGTTCATGAAGAACCTGGGACTCTGCAACCCATGAGGGACTGACATAATTCATATTTTGCTATTCAAAAAATAAACAAACAAGCAAACAAACAAAACCCAAAACAACAACACACATATTTGCTATTATTTTTATTGGAAGAGCCTGTGTTCTTGTGAGGATAATAACTTACTGAAACATATTACTAGGTGAAAGAATATTCACAACATGAAAAAGACTCCCTCATATTGCCTGCAAAACAACAACACTTTACTTACCAAGAGGTGGAGACTCTATTCCTTTTTAGAATTAGAAAAATCTACTAATTTGCTATTTTCCTTGTTTGGTCATTTCTGGAATTAACCCAAAACAAAGTAGGTGTTTAGAATTCAAAACAGTAGTTTAATTTGCAATGCATATCACCTCGCCAGAAATTATCAGAGGAAGCTTTGTTCTATACATGCCCTCTTACACTCTTCTGTAAGCATCTGCTCCAGACCATGTCAAATGGAGAATAACAGCACTTTGTAGTTTTAGGCTGACCAAGACTTTCACAGCTAACAAGTGGCACAAGTGACACAGGACAGAAGAGGAAAAGAACAAATGGGTAAAAAGTAATATAAAAAGGAAGCAGCAGGGAAAAAGTAATACTGATTATTTTGTCCCAGACGTTCTTAACAGATTCCACAAAAGCACTTTTCAGAATCAGTCAGGCTAATCTAATTTTTTCTTTGAGCTTGAAACTGAACATGGATAAGAAGCAGTGACACATGCATTTGCACCACTAAAACTGGAAAACACATAAGAAAAAATTCTCTCCCCTGCCCCCTAGAAGCTGACAGTATTATTAAATAGGTGAAACTTCATAAACTGTTTCAAGATCAAACCTGATGTTTTTGCACTTCTATTGTACATAAATTCTACACAGACTGAGTGGGAAACACAGACTAAACACAGACTATTTCAAAATACAACTTCAGAGTTGGATTAGCTTCCACTTTGTTACATTCCTCTAGGAATGAACAAAGTACCTTAAATAGAACTGTTTGCTTATTATGATTACTCTTTCACAAGCCATGAAATTAAGCTATCAAATTTAATAGCACAGGAAACAATTCCTCATCAAGCAGCAGAATAATGAAAGAGAAACCCAAACAATGCATGCTCAAGGAGGAGTACATGCTACATAGTTTTCATTTACCTGTACTGTGCCCACAGTGTATGTGTATATCTCATGGCTTTTTTATTTAAACTGTTGATTCCTAACAACCATCCACACCAGAACAGAAGTATTTAATGTAATTTTTAGTGACCAAGAAATGGGTAAGAGAGAATTTTTGCATGTTCTAGCTACTCACATTCCCCTAACTGATGATCCTCCGTACTGCGCCAGGAGGAATGTGAACCACACTCTTCCTGGCATGCGCCATGTTACATTGAGTCAATGCAAATATTTCTGCAAAGCAATCACCTGCCAACTAGTCCAGAAGCCATTTGCTATTGCACCATAAGTAGGCCAAGTCTGAAGTCACAAAAATACAAGAAGGTGCTTATCCCAGTTGAGAAAGTCCTGTGTGCCATGTATTCCACAGATATTTTTTTCTGTAACCTGAGTGTGCTAATTACATGTTTATTAGTAACTTATTAGTTAATTTTCCTTTTCTCAAACAGAGTTGCCTGGACTGCGTTTGTCCCTGCATTTTTGACCTCGTACCATTCCAATGATACAAAGCAAAACAGTATTTCTTTCAGATGAGTAAGTAGCAGTAACAAGCTGTTTCATGAAAACATGACAGATGCACACAAAAGAGAGTAGTCAAAGAACAGAATTGCTTCCAGATTTCTGGTTTTGGCTGTTAAATTGTGGAAATATACAAATGACATAAATTCATTAAAAACAAAACAAAACAAACAAAAAAACCCAACCAAACGAACAAAAATCCACCTTCCATGTTGATCTAATACTAGTAATATTGAAAGTAGTAGTAACACCTTGTTATATATTAATCTCACTGAGTTCAGCATGACACATAACAGAAAGCTGTGCTGGCAGGTGCTGTTTAGTAACTTTGATGTAACACAGAGGTGGCAGCTTGGATCCTAGCACCAAGAGGAAAAAGCTGTCTTATTGCAAAAATTTACATATTAATTAAACTTGTCACTCTGATGGCTCAGAAAGTGTGTCTGATTCTACCAAATTAAGCAGCTGAAGATAACCTCTTTGGGACAAGGACCTTCCATGTTACTCTCTTAAAATCCAGTATATACTAGCATTTTAGCAACTGAAATACTTAATGAAATCTGAGCTGAGACTTTGGGGAATTAAACAAATTCATTTCTTCTGGCATTATATGAGCTTTTATTTCCTCTTAAAGAAAACACACATGCCTTGCCTACACACATGATCCTGTTAATGCATCCCTTGTGCATATACTTTTCAGTGTTAGCTGATAATTAAATCCATTGCTGTGAAGTGTGTAATGAAAGTAGTACGATTTAAAGTCATCCATCCAATTAAAACATTTTAAATAAAGTATCTAGAGATTACTAAATCTATCTTCCTCACTAAAATGTTCATCAACATTTTGTTTAAATGACCAATTTTTGGAAAGTATCAGAATAGCTATACCTTGAAGATAAAAAGAAAATAAATTTCCCAGAAATAGGCACTTGTAATGGAATTTCTCAGCTCTGATTCAATGTTTATGCTAATCCTCTCTCAAACTGGCTGACTTACAGAACAAGTACACAGACGGCACACATTTTCAAAGATATCTATTTTGTACAAACATGCTGAGTTCACAGAGGAAAATCACAAATAAAAACACAACACAAGAAAGCATAAGCCATTGAAATAAGGTAACATAATAAGTGACTAATCTGGGGCTTTTCCAAAAATCATGAAAAATGAGAGAAAAAAAAAAAATGAGCAATTTCAGAAAACAAAAAGCTGTTTCACAACTTTATCTACCACTAAAAACTATAGAATAAAATCATAGAATCACAGAACCATTTAGGTTGGAGAGGAGCCTTGAGATTGTTGAGTCCAGGCATAAATTTAATATTACCAAGTCCACCACTAATCCATGCTCCTTAGCACCACATCTACTCAGCCGTGTAAATACATTCAGGGCTGGTGACTCCATAGCTTCCCTGAGAAGCCTGTTGTCTTGCTTGACATCCTTTTTATAAATAAATATTTCCTGATGTTGATCTAAACCCTGCCCTGATGCAAGCCATTCCCTCTAGTCTTATCACTTGCTACTTGAGAGGAATGACCAACACCCACCTCTTCTCAGGTATCTGTAAAGAATGTAAAGTCTCCCTTCAGCCTCCTTTCCTCCAGGATTAACAAGATTTTGTAATTGCAGGCTTATGTTAGAATCACAAGAAGCAAAGGAAAGGATCTGAGGGAAACGTCCCATCCCAAGTTGTTATGCTAATGGGGCAAGCATGGAATTAAGCTATACCTAGAACTGGCTGAGAAATGGAAACTTCCTTAAATTTTATAATAATAATAACAACATAACTTTTATTCAACTGAAGTATAAGTCTTTTCTTCCCCTTCTGTGGAAAAGAGAAAAATTATACAAACAATAAAGCAAGGAAACAAAGGCATGCTGTCATACATGCACACAATATTGGGGTGGGGGGTATGTTTGAGAATACTCAATTATACTCCCAACAGCACTTCCAACTTTGTCTTCTTCAGCAGGCAAGTCGCAACACTAACCTTCACTGTTGCTAGTGTTACCAGCTTTTTGAAAGATGAGGCACAGGATGCATTGCTGTGAATAGTATAGACAGGTTAGACAAAAATCAGGTTTGAGACAAGGAGTCAGACAGAATGGAGAACAGTCATCCACAAAAACTGGTGAGGGACAAAAATCATAAAGAGCTTTTTATCTATGAAAAAACCAAATTGAAACTCATGTTTTCACAGGTTTTTTAATGGCATTCACACACATAGCCAGAGATTTCTGTCCAGAAATTCTCTCAGATAGGATTTCTCATACTGCACTACGTACATCTAAGCATGAACAGGAAAGCCAAGGTCTTTCAACATCTGTATCACCTCCAGAATGGTTGTGCAATTTATCTCAAAAGAAAAAAACAAAAGCCCACAATTGGGTGATTTGATGAACTTACTACAATGCTGAATGCTAATATACATAATATACACAATCTAGTTGTTTCATACCAGAGACTGTAAATTTCTAGATGGAGGCAAGTGAGATTCAGGCATGATAGCTAGCACATAATTCTATGATACCAAGTTCGTTCTGCCTAGTCTGCAAGGACAAGAAGGGACAAAGTGTGGAGAGAATTAGAATTTTCTTTTAGAGGCAGAAGTCCATATATTTAGGAAGTAGTCTGGGGAAAAAAAAAAAAAAAAAAAAAAAAAAAAAAAAAGGAGGATAAAAAGGGGAAACTTCAGAAGGTCAAAGCAGCTCAGGACACCAAAAGAGACCTGAAAATTTGAAAGGATCCTGATTCAAAGTCCAACGGGCACACAAGAGTAAGAACTAACTAGGTACAAGGAATGGCAGACATGTATGTTACCTCTTTAACCCAGTCTAAAATGACTCTAAAATGTCTAAAATTGATCATTTTTCTTCAATTCAAAGTCTTGGTTTGATTTTAAAATCTTCTGTTCTTGGAAACCACACACCAGAACAATCTGAGTGGGATCAACTATCCTCATAAAAGTATTTTTCAGGAACAGCACAGTGCTCATTGTCTCTGAGGCAGAAGGTCCCACTGCAGGATGTGGAAGATTCTACTTGCAGAAGACAAGATCTTAGTGCCACTGTAGATTCAATACCTAGGGGAGCTGTGAGTCTGATTAAAAACAAACCAACCAAAAACCCCACAAACAAACAAACAAAAAAAAACTCACAACAACCAGAAAGAGTTTAGAAATCCAGGTATGCATCATGCAGTCAAACCAGCAGCCTGTCAAAGTATCATTGGGATATTTTTTGTCACAGCAGCAAGAAAGCACAAATACTAGTGTTATTCAGATGTGGTCTAGCTGATAGCACATGGACCAAATCACCTTGCTTAAAAAAATGCCATTAGCTTCAGTCTTTCCCCTCATGAGTAAGGAAGGGCTGACAATGGGGAACATGTGCTACAACCAGTTATATAACCATTTCCAAACCTACATATGCCTACCTGCTCAGACCCTAAACAGCCTGATACAGAGTAGAGAAAAAATAAAGTGAAAGATTTCTACGTATCATTATGGCAGACAATATAAGAAAACTGGGAAGTAAAAAAAATCTGTGCTTCAGTTGTCACAACTCATCCAACTTGAAAAAGTCATTAGAAGATTCAATTAAGCCTTAAAAACCATTTTGGAAATGGGAAGTGGTTTTGATTTAGTTTGGTTTGGTTTGAGTTTTTGTGTTGTTTCATATTTTAAATTGCTAAAGGGAAAGTGCCAACAATGACAACTCCTACTCATCCTTTAAAAAAAACAAAAAGTCAACTGGAAAATGAAAACTCATCAACTGAAAAGAAATCATGCAAATTCTGCATTGACAAATTAGATGTGCAAGGGCTGAAAAAAAAACCACCATTACTTATCCAGCTGACACTAGACTTCCAAAAAAAAACAACTATTTTTATGTCTTTCAAGTTCAAAACAAACATCTTTACTGCTGAAACCCCCTTGTAAGTGCTGAGGAATATGACAACAAGAATATGACACTGAATGAATTGTGCTAATATTGCCTTCTTGGCCAAAATGTAGAAGATGGAGATGACCTCGAGTCATTAAAAATAGCTACAAAGATCACACACCTAAACCAGTTTGGTTAAATTGTCTGTACCTCTGCTAATGCTGTTGCATGTTACCAAGGGTTTATCATGTACAAACCACATTTTCTGTTACATTTGGACTCTTCTGCAAGAAAGTTTCCATATAAGACAGAAAGTCTCAATATAGATATCTGAAAGCTTCCAAACTGTGTTATTATTATCCACCCACCAAGTTAAATTGCTAACAAAAGAGAAAAAAGATAAAATACCCAGCAATATCCTAGACAGTTCCCATAATTTTGCATATCATAAGATGAATCTGGTTTTATGAGTAACTGTTGTCATGGCAGCAGTGTCACAGTCCCAAAGGGAAATAAATCCTCCTAACAACTTGTGACAAACCAGCCCAGCAAAGAACAAAATTACTTCAATCTTGCTAAAAAATTATTAACTTATTGTTTGAAGCTCAGCATTGGTTATTGAAAAATCACTACCATGTTTGGTTTTGTAGGTTGTTTTTTTTTTTTGGCATGTTTCCAAGAGCAGGATGGCAGACAGATAAAGATTTTCTTTAGGGGAAATTTTCTTTCAGAATAGGCAATTTCTGCAAAACCAGACTTTCTGTTCGATTTAGCACAACATTCAGCTTAAAAAAAATAAAATTAAAAAGACAAGCAAGTGGTTTAGAGGGGAAGAAAAACCTGAAAGCAAGTATTGAGCTTGAACTAACACAACATATTTTGAAAACCTGGAAAGAGACAAAACATTTCTCTTAAAAATAGTCCAATATTAAACTTAATTTTTCCTCCATTGCCTGCAGAAGATGTGCTTGTAGTGAAAAAGATGGATAAGACAAAGCTTATACCAAGTGTTTTTTCACATAGGTAATTGACCTGTATGACTCCTAACCATATAGAAATCATACCAAGTTCAGGCAATTCCACACCTCTTTCAGCAGAAAGTGCTGGAGCACATTGGAAGTTAGAAGAATTTTATGACGAGGAATTGCCTGCCCTCTATTTCTGTGTCTTTCTTAGCTACTCTCAAAACTGAGGTGGGATAACAGGCAAGATGAGTCTTTGATTTTTTTGCCACTACAGGCATTTCAATGAGATTCAAGCATCTAAATTGCTTACTGAAGTTATATTCCTTTTTAATGGATTAGTCTGTCTGGGATGGGTCAGACTTTTCTGCTGGATGGTGTCTTCTGTGGTGCAAAATAATCTCTGACACTGACATATTGTATTAAGGAATGATCATCTCAAGGTAGACATCATGTAAGAATGCAATCTGATAACTAGAGAACAACAAAATAACTCAGCCAATTTAACATCTTAAAATACAATAGTGTTCTCAGCCTAGACACTAAATATCCGTATGTTTGTTTTAATCTGTATCATGTTTTGGTACTCAGTCTCTGAAGTACTGCTCCTGATTGCTACCAAATGGTTGTCATCTGAAAAGGTTATTGAATTGTACCCAGACTGTAACAGTAGCAGATATACTTCACTGCATATTGTGAGGCTTAATGAATGTTCCTAATGAGCTTTCAAAGATCACCAAAACAAAGTAGCTACCTCATCAGCACATAGGAAAAGTGAAATTAAAATAGAGAATTGGTATATGTGGAGTTCATTGTTCATATGCATTAATTTAATCTACCATTTCTTGGTGTGTTCCTTTCCACTCTATAATAAAGCCATTTCAAATCGGACAGTTAATCTGCAGCATAACTAACAAAATTCTAAGGAGCTATGTCCATAATTTCCAAATCAAGTATGAGAAATATTTAGAGATATGTTTATTATTTCTACCATTATACTATGGCAAATTGAATCATTTAATAAGCATCCTCTAGCTGATCAAGAGATTGAGAATCAAAATACAGAAGCAAGAGACCTGCAAGCCTGTCATTCCAGCCAAACAATATTATGGTAAGATCACTTTTTTTCTTCTAGAATTTCTTAAGCTCTTAATATCATGACTATTGCAAAGCATACTGTCTAAAGATATTTTTTATTTTATCCAGAATCTTTGTATATCTCATCTTGGTTCAATTTTTCACTGCTCTTATTTTTCCTCTGCATTTCCTGCTGTGCACTTCCATTAAGATATTTTGATATTGAGCATCACTGTACTTTTTCAAACTGGATGTTGTAATGCCATAGTTTCCTTACTTCTTCAGAATACACCACAAATTCTCAGCTCAGATGGTGAATTTCAAAGCAAACACTTACTGTGGGCATTTACAAATTAATACCAGTCTTTTATCTTTTTCCTGCTTAGTACAAGATTCAACCATCATTCTTGACTGCACTTCATCAAAATGCTGCAGGACCCCTGTTAGCCTTGTTTCTCAACTTCTGTCTATGCTTGCTGCTGTACAGAAAAAAATCTTGGTTATCTACTTGGCCTGTAGTTGTAGTATTCTGACAGCGATACTTGGAGGCATTGTGCAGGGGACACTCCACTTAGAGTGCTGGTAGTTTGCAGCCCAGGCTGAATGAAACTATTGGCAACACATAATCCAACTGAGTGAAAGTCTGAACATGAAAAAAATAGTTTTATTCTTATCACTGCAAGAACTAGGAATGCAATGCAAAGAGAATGCAAGGAAAGCTGAAAACCACTTTCAATCGGAAGCAAAAGAAGTATGAGCGATCGGTGGGACATTTCTTCAGTTCCTAGCTAAAGACATTTTAAAAATTTCAAGTTAGATATTTCACCTAGGAAAAATGGCTATGTGGGAAATTACTAATTTCAAGTAATTTTGCTTCAAAAAGACTTAGAGAGATTTTTAAAAAGATCATATAGTTGAAGAATTGCTTTGACCCTTTTTAAAAAAGGAACATTTCTGTCTGCCATTAAAACAAAATTCTTCATGGGATTTAGAGAACACAGAATTATCACCAAAATGGAAACAAAATGTCCCAGGGCAACTGAAATGAGTTTCCAGAGTTTGTTTCACTGAGGAAGATTGTTTTCATTAGGTACTGAGACAGATGACTCTTTTCTCCCCTAACAGTGGATTTGCACATGTAAACTGAGATCCCGCCCAGCTCAAGACCTCACTATGCCAAAATATACTGCTGAGGGAATTTGCAAATACTGTGTCCATATGTTGTAGTTTAACCCCAGACATCAATTAAGCACCACAAAGCTACTTGCTCACTGCCCTCACATAATGGGATGAAGGAGAGAAGTGGAAGGAAAGAAAAATGTAAGACTCACAGGTTGAGATAGTTTATTAGAACAGGAAAGGAAGGGATGTAATGTTAACATCAATATTCATAATTATTTAAACATAAACAAATACCAAGTGATACACAATAGAATTGCTCACTATCCACCCACTGCCCAATGCCCAGTCAATCCTCAAGCCACAGTATTCACTGGCCAACTTTCCACAGTTTACTTAGTTGATGTCATATTGTATGGCATACCCCTTTGGCTCATTTGGGTCAGCTTCTCCTTGTTGTGTCACCTCCCACCCTCTTGTGCACTCCCAGCCTCTACTGGCAGGGCAGTATGAGAAGCTGAAAAGTCCTTTACTTAATATAAGTTCTGCTTAGAAACAACTAAACCATCCATGTACTATCAACATTATTCTCATCTTACATCCAAAACACAGCACTGTACCAGATACTTTGAACAAAATTAGCTTTATTCCTGACAGAAATCAGCACACCACACTAGTACACCGAGCAATAAGCATCTCCCCTTTCTCTTCAGAGAATGAAAAAAACATGCTGCTTCAACAAGCAATGGCAGAAATTAGAAGGAAAGGTCCTAAGCACTGCTGTTCACTGACATTCATTTCCAAAGCCATCAGAGGTCAGACTTGAAGACAACAATGTGATTCTTACCTAGAACACATAAACCAACTCTGGCTCATGTGAGCTGCTGATGCAAAATGTCACACGTTTCATCTGCACATATTCAAGACAGCTGTTTTATTTTGTTAGATTTATTTCTGACTTTTTGCTATTTAATGCTTTTTAATTTGAACTTAACTCCTTGAGCACAAAAAAAAGATGCAAAAGGCATAGGAGTATGTGAATTGAGTCCGAGACAAAGTGATGACTTAATGTAACAGTTGTCAGTAATCTCTACATACTTGTTGTCAGGTCTGCGTTTTTCCAGAAACGTTGCTGGAATTTAGGAGACAAGCATGCTAGCCTATTTGTATATGCTCCAAATAAGGTAATTGTTAAAGACTATTAGTGCACAAGCAATCTTGCCTAAAGCAAGATACAAATCTAATCTTGGTGAAACCCATTCCATCCTATTTTGTTGGTAAGAAGAAGAGACACAGTGAGAGGGATGGAAAACTCCAAAATAGAAAACGAAGAAATTATCTATAAAAAGTAGTTTTTAATGGCTAAAATACTATGAAAGTCAGGAAGGTAGAGAGGCATATCATTCTTAGTAAGCACAGGCTTTGACTCCCATTGAAGCTGAAAGGAAGCTAACACAGAGGAAGACATCAAAGGAACAGTCAGAAAAACCTTCATAGAGAGAACTTGTGAAAACCATGGAGCCAAACAGCCACAAACATTGGAGCACACAGGAGAAAGCAAGACCAGAAAAGGGAAAGAAATGACTCACCGTGTTGTCCAGATCCTGCAGTCAAGCTGAGCTTGTGTACACAGTGCTACAAAGTGATCTCCAAATAGCCTTAAGAGTAAATGCACTTGTTACAACAGTGCAAAACAAAGCCATGTTGGACTTCTGTACCTTTACATACCACTGCCTGTTGCTATGTATTCCCTGTACTTTGTGAAGCAAACGGCATTTGCTTTACATATGCATCAAGATAAACTACATGCTACTTGCTTCCTGTAGTTTGTCCTTGAAGAGATAAAAAGAGTAACAACGCAGGACAGGAGAAATGGGAAACAAGGAATATGTGCTCAAATCACTAAATGGTTTGGGAAATGTTCAGTATTTATGGCAAACATCACAGTATCCTAGTACACATTTACTACCGACTTTGTAAACATCTCTGAGTTAGTTGCACAGCCCTTGATTTTGAATGCTTTTTTACATCCAGTGTAGATAAAATAATTGCCTTTTTCGTAAGTAAAACTCTGGAGGAATGATGAGAAGATACAAATTGCTCTATCAATCCGTCTTGTGCTCCACCTGACAAGGGCTGTGCCAGCCACTTTGACAACAGGTAGCTAACTCCATATGCTCAAAGGAAATTGCTTAAACTAGTAAAATCCACCTAATGCGTGCCAACAAGGGCATGCTAATCTGCTAGTGTCTCAGAGCCTCTTGAAGAACGATCAGCTTGTCTCCTGCTGGCCTTGAATACATTCATCACATGAACAGACTTTGTAGAACTACTTTGTAGAACTACAGCTTGATTGCTATGTCTATCACATGCCTGCTCTCCATACGGAAAAGGGAGGCCAACTGTCCTTCTTGTGTGTTTTGAAGTAGGGCATCAGCTGATGTTTTCCCCCAGAAAAATAAACAGTAAATACCAGCCCTTAGAAGAGGACTACAAGTCAGTATGATACTGAAAACTGAAATGCGGGAATATAGCAATGGGAATACTGCATTCCCAGGGCTGCACAGTGAGGGGGAAGAAGGAAGCTAAGCAGTTGCTCTAGGATATATGTTTATATAATTTCTCAAACTTCACAGCTCCTTACTACCCAGAAGACACTGTGGGGGTGGAATAGAAGAATGTCATGACCACCTTCATGAATATCATAGTCTTCCAGAAAGATGGATAACAATGTTCTGAGAAAGGGGCTGCATCTCAGCCTGAAACTCACCTAATGGGCAAGAATAAATAAGAACATGTGGAGGAGTCAAATAATACAGAATCACAAAAAAATTTACCCAGCAACTGTTTTGCCACAGTGGAGCAAAAGCCTTGGAAACTGACTGGAGCAAAACCAAACTGTAATTCTGCATTGAGAAGAGCAGCAAAAGGTCAGCCCTTCTCAAAAGCAAAATTTCATGCCTGACAGGACATTGCACCGTGCCCATTCAGGTCTGAGAGAAAACTGAACTTAAAAGCCAAAAAGTTTCAACCTCCCAAAACAGCAGGCACATTGAAGCAGAAATGTTCATTACTGCATTCTTGCATGTACATGGGCCATACCACTTCACATAAAACAGTTCAAATTAAAACAGAAACCTACTTTTACATGCTAACACTGGATGGGGCTATATCAATACTGAAGGTGTTCACAATGGTATTTGCAAGTTTGACTACTAAATACTACCTTCTGAAAAGGTGCTCTTTAAGCCAAAGATTAGTTTATACAAGCTATTAAATGGTCAATGTGAAAGATCATAATTAAAAATTATACTTCTCTGTCTGTGTGTACACATATATAATGTTAGAGTTTGTGTAGGGTTTTTTATGTGAACTTCCTTTACAAATTTTGTTCCAAATAAGCAGCTTTCTTAGGGCATTTCCTTTTATGTACAACTTCTAAATACAGCAATCTTCTATCCTGCATCTCCCTTGATTCTTACCAGATGCCTGCAAATGTCATGTACAGTCTGCACTGGAATATCCAGACAGAAAAGTACAAAACCCCTAACTATGACATATTTGAAGTCATAAGGATTAAAACTAATTTTAGGAGAGGTAGTAAAAGCAAATAAACATATTTATAACATCAGAGTGACAAAGCATCCAAAATACATTGCTGGCCTCTTTTATACCAAATAAAGGACATTAATGACACAAGTAATGATGGACATGAGTGAGAAAGCTTGCTAGTATCTAAGATTAGAAATGTAGATTTCTACTTTATTTCTATGTTGCACCAGGAGACTGGATTTGCTCTTATTTCTTTATTATTTTAAATTGTGCTCAAGTTTGTATCACAGATTTATCTCTACCATTGTATTTTAATATAACCAATCTCCTTTAGTCCTCCTTAACCTCTTATTTTTGTGGATTCTGTTATAAATATGTATCTTTTCTACTTAGAAATATCTTGGTTTTCATTATTTTTTCCATGTTATTTTTTTCTTTTTACAGAGGTTTAATTTCAAATTTTTTTCTGACAATATAGATTGGGCTTTGTTCACTGGAAGATACATTCTATCATACTATGAGATCTGCCACACTTGATTATAAACACATGAGCTTTTTCCCTGAAAAATAATAATTTAAGTTACTGTGAGGTAAAGCATAGGAATAAGTGTGACTTTGCCAGCAACATGTTAGAAAATATTTTGCTACTGATGTTTCACTGTGTTTTAATATATGGCTAATGACTGTGAAGGATACCACATAAAAGTAAATGAATATATTTCACATTTTCTGTGCAGATTGCCAAGTTTACTTGGACTCTTCTTACTGATGTCTGTAACAGTAAAAAGACATTGAGCAATGACAGCTAATGCAGACACACCTGAAGATGCATTATTAGTAAATTTCAAGTATTTTCCTGTGAAAGATTAATAAAAAAAACCTTGAACGGTCAAGAAGATAAATATCTTCAATTAAGTGCACCTTTCCTCTCTTAGTGCTTTGCATATTGTTTCTCAAAATATATAGCCATTATGTCTGTCATAGTAAAAATGTTAAAAATTCAGCTAGGCACCTAACTATGTAAGTAGGCAATTAATAGGTTTCCAGAGGAAACAGGAGTATAAACTTTCTACATAGTTTTAATCTCCAGATACCTTAAAGTGTTGAAAAGATGACCTAATTTTTTTATATGTGTCTATCTTTAGGCACTTCGAGGCACTCTTTGTTACTCAGATGAAGCTAAGTTTAGAAAACTTCCCCAGTTGAGAAAATAACACTACATGACACACAAATCCTTATCCTTCAGCAGCTTCATATACCACACTTTCTTGTTTAACCCTACGTGGCACCATCTTGCAAGGCATCCCCACTCACAATAAAATATCACAGTATCACAGTATAACCAAGGTTGGAGGAGACCTTGAGGATAATCAAGTCCAACCTGTCAACACAGACCTCATGACTAGACCATAGCACCAAGTGCCACATCCAATCCCCTCTTGAACACCTCCAGGGACGGTGACTCCACCACCTACCTGGGCAGCACATTCCAATGGCGAACGACTCACTCGGTGAAGCACTTTCTTCTCACCTTGAGTCTAAACCTCCCCTGGTGCAGCTTGAGACTGTGCCCCCTTGTTCTGGTGCTGGTTGCTAGAGAGAAGAGACCAACCTCTTCCTGGCTACAACCACCTTTCAGGTAGTTGTAGAGCACAATGAGGTCATCCCTGAGCCTCCTCTTCTCCAGGCTAAACAATCCCAGCTCCTTCAGCCTCTCCTCATAGGGCTTGTGCTCAAGGCCTCTCACCAGCCTTGTTGCCCTTCTCTGGACACCTTCAAGTGTCTCAATGTCCTTCTTAAACTGAGGGGCCCAGAATTGGACACAGTATTCAAGGTGCGGCCTAACCAATGCAGAGTACAGGGGCACAATGACCTCCCTGCTCCTGCTGGCCACACTATTCCTAATGCAGGCCAGGATGCCATTGGCCTTCTTGCCCACCTAGGCACACTGCTGACTCATGTTTAGGCTGCTGTCGATCAGCACCCCTAGGTCCCTTTCTGTTTGGCAGCTCTCCAACCAATCTGACCCCAGCCTGTAGCTCTGCATGGGGTTGCCGTGGCCAAAGTGCAGCACCCAGCAATTGGATCTGTTGAATGCCATCCTGTTGGACTCTGTCCATCTGTCCAGTTGGTCGAGGTCCCTCTGCAGAGCCTTTCTACCCTCTAACTGACTAACATCTGCTCCTAACTTGGTGTCATCTGCAAACCCCCTCTTCCAGATCATCAATGAAGATGTTAAAGAGGATGGGGCCCAGCACTGATCCCTGGGGGACACCACTGGTGACTGGCCGCCAGCTGGATGTGACACCATTCACCACCACTCTCTGGTCTCGGCCCTCCAGCCACTTTCTAACCCAGCACAGAGTGTTGCAGTCCAAGCCAGGGGCTGACAGCCTAGACAGCAGTTTACTGTGGGAGACAGTGTCAAAAGCCTTGCTGAGGTCCAGGTAGACCACATTCACAGGGCTCCCCACGTCCACCAGACGGGTCACCTGATCATAGAAAGAGATCAGGTTGGAGAAGCAGGATCTGCCCTTCCTGAATCCATGTTGGCTGGACCTGAGCCCTTGGCCGTCCTTCAGGTGTGCAGTTATTGCCACCAGGATAATCTGCTCCATCACTTTCCCTGGCACTGAGGTCAGGCTGACCAGCCTGTAGTTTCCAGGTTCCTCCATCCAACCCTTCTTGTGGATGGGGACCACATTGACCAGTTTCCAGTCATCTGGGACCTCACCTGTGAGCCAAGACTGGAGGAAAACGATGGAGAGCAGCTTGGCCAGCTCATCTGCCAGCTCTCTCAGCACCCTGGGATGGATCCCATCTGGTCCCATGGACTTGTGGGGATCCAAGACATTGAGGAGATCTCTAACTACCCGCTCCTGGAACATGGGGAAACTATGCTGCTCCCTGGCTCCTTCTGCCAGCTCTGCAGGCCAGCTGTCTGGAAGACATGCTGTCCTGCTAGTGAAAATTGAGGCAAAAAAGGTGTTAAGTAACTCTGCCTTTTCCTTATCCTTTGTTACAATATTCCCCTCCATGTCCACCAAAGAGTGGAGGTTGTCCTTGCCCTTCCTCTTGCTATTAATGTATTTACAGAGGGACCTTTTGTTGTCCTTCACAGCAGAGGCCAGTCTAAGCTCCAAATGTTCTTTTGCCTCCCTAATTTTCTTCCTACAAGACCTAGCAACATCCTTAAATTTTTCATGGGTTGCCTCCCCTCTCTTCCAAAGATGATATTCCAAAGATGATACACCCTCTTTTTTTCCCTTAGCTCTATTAAAAGTTCATTGCCCATCCAGGCTGGCCGTCTGCCCCGGCGGCTCATCTTCCGGCACATTGGCACAGCCTGTCCCTGAGCCTTCAACGATTCTTCTTTGAAGTAGGACCAGCTCTCCTGGACCCCTTCGTTTTTAAGGGCTTTATCCCAAGGAACCCTCTGAATTAGTTCCTTGAGTAGCCTGAAGTCCACCCTCCAGAAGTTCAGAGTGGAGGTCTTCTTGCTGCCCCTCTTAGCTTGACCAAATACTGCAAATTCAATTATCTCGTGGTCACTGGCCCCTAAGCACCCTCCGACCACCACATCACCCACCAGCCCTTCCCTATTGGTGAAGAGGAGGTCAAGCATAGCCTTGGCCCTGGTAGGCTCTTGCAGCACCTGGGATAAGAAGCTGTCCTCCATGCATTCTAAGAACCTCCTAGATTGCCTCCTCTCTGCTATGTGAAGATCCCAGCAGATATCAGGCAAGTTGAAGTCGTCCATTAGAACAAGGTCAGGCGATCTTGAGACAGCCTTAAGCTGCTTATAGAATGATACATCAACATCTTTCTCCTGGTTGGGTGGTCTATAACAGACTCCAACCAGGATGTCAGCCCTGTTGGCCTTCCCTCTAATTCTCACCCACAGGCACTCAACCTAATGGTCCCTGATCTCCAGCTCAATGGCATCTAGTGCCTTCCTGATGTAAAGGGCCACCCCTCCACCCCTTCTTCCTTGCCTATCTCTCTTGAAGAGCCTGTAGCCATCAATTTTAGCGCTCCAGCCATGTGAGTCATCCCACCACATCTCTGTGATGGCAACTACATCATAACTTTTCTGCTGCAGCAAGGCTTCAAGCTCCTCTTGTTTGTTGCCCATGCTTCGTACATTAGTGTACATGCACTTCATCCGGGCTGCTGGTTTCACCTCTGGCTCTGGCTTATCACCCCCAGACTCCTGCCTGGGGGGACTGGTTTCAGCCCCTTCCCCCTTCGAAACTAGTTTAAAGCCCTATCTATGAGACCTGCCAATTCCCTTCCTAGAATCTTTTTCCCTTTGAGGGATAGGCCATTCTCGTACACTCTGATCTTACCCCTCCTCTGGGACAGATGTGCTCCATCTGTTGCCAGCTGGCCTGGTGCAGTAGAAAGTTTTTCAAGATCAAAAACCTCAAAATTCTTTTGACTGCACCAGCCTCTAAGCCACTTGTTGACTGCAGCTGCTGACCTGTTAAATCTAAATATCTAGGTAGTCCTTGCAATGAAGAAGAAATTAAGAACAACTCTATCAAGTAAATTCTTGTGCTTTTTCTATTCAGTGCCTTCTAAGTAGAAGGTTGTAGTGGAAGAAATAATTAATCTGGAGAGCACTTAAGTGACATTGATAGCTTTTCATATCAAGTAAAGAAATAATTCATAGATGAAGAAATGTGCAGAATTTCTAGAGTAACACAGCCCCTGGCAAACCCCTTTGCTTTAGACAGTGAAACCACTCAGCTCCATTCAACGCATTTATCATGATCCCCATGGTTTGCAGGGTCAGGCACATGGAAAGGAACAGCTGTGGTTGCAACCCAGGCAAAAACTGTTAGCAAAAGAAATGCGGTGACCCAGAGAGCAGTTCCATGTAAGTGAGTATGTGTTTAGGCCACTGGCTGCAGGGACTGCCAGAACCTCTCACTTGCAATGACAGACTGTAGATGCAACGCCTGTGTTTGATATAAGCAGGTAAATGATCTGCTGAGCCTGGTGGCTAGACTGAAAGAGGATGTTGAAAGGCTGAGGACTGTAAGAGAGTATGAGAGGGATACAGACTAGTGGAACCAGGCTCTGCCCTCCCTGCAAGAGAAATACTGCCAGATAGCAAGCAGGATCTAGGAGCCCCTGTATCCTGTCCTGTACAGGTGGAAGACAGAAGCCCAAATGAAAGGAGTGAGTAGAGGCAAGTTCATGGCCATGGCAGAAGCCGAGCACCCTCTTTGTCCACCTTGCCTCCCCAGGTGCCTCTGAGAAGTAGATGAGGCCCCAATGGAAGGCAGCCACTCTCATGTGGTTGTGGATGATATGCAACATATACCAGAGGACTTACCATGGTCAATAGGAAGAGTTTGTCTTGGTTGATGAGGAATGGGTTAGGGATAAATTAACAATCTGAACATCCATAAATCCATGGGTCTTGATGGGATGCAACTGCAGGTGCTGACAGAAGTCACTTGCTAAGCCACTTTCTATCATCCTTGATAAATCATGGGGAACAGGAGGGGTGCCTGAGGACTGGAGGAAAGCAAATGTCTTCAAAAAGGGTAAGAAGGAGGACCTGGGTAGCTGTAGACTGGTAAAGTTCACCTCCATCTCTCAAAAGATGTTGGAGCAACTTATTCTTGATGCTGTCTCCACACACATCAAGGATAAAAAGATCATTGGAAGTAGTCAGCTTGCTTTTACCGAAGGGAATTCATGCTTAACCGACCTGGGAACCTTTTATGAGGACTTAACCAGGTGGGCAGATGATAGTAGTGCGGTGGATGTGCTTTAGCTCTACCTCAGGAAAGCATTTGACACTGTCCCTCACAGAATCCTTGCAGCTAAACTGAGGAATTGTGGTTTGGATGCTAGGGTAGTGAGGTGGATTGAGAGCTGGTTGAAGGAAAGAAGTCAGAGAGTTGTGGTCAATGAGACAGAGTCTAGTCGGAGGCCGGCATCTAGTGGAGTCCTCAGGGGAAAGTACTGGGACCAGTACTATTCAATATATTCAGTCATGACCTGAATGAAGGAACAGAGTGTACTGTCAGCAGTCTGGGGGAGTGGCTGACACACCCGAATCCTGTGCTGCTATTCAGAGAGACCTGGACAGGCTGGAGAGTTGGGCAGGGAGAAATGTAGTGAAATATACCAAATGTAGAGTCTTGCATCTGAGAAAGAACCGGTATAGGTTGGGGGCTGACCTTTTCAAAAGGAGCTCCGGAGAAAAGGACCTGGAAACCCTGGTGGACAACTGGATGACCGTGAGTAAACAATTTGCCCTTTTGGCCAAGAAGGCCAATGGCATTCTGGGGTGTAGTAGAAGGATTGTGGTTAGTAGGTTCAGAGAGGCTCTCCTCACCCTCTACTCTGCCCTGGTGAAACTGCATCTGAAGTATTATGTCCAGTGCTGGGGGCGCCAGTTTAAAGAGGGCAGGGAACTGCTTGAAAGAGTCCAGCACAGAGCCATAAAGATGATTAAGGGAGGGGAGCATCTCCTTCATGAGGAAAGGCTGATCTTCAAGAAGAGAAGACTGAGAGGTGACCTCATTCATATTTATAAATATGTGATGGATGAGTGTCGGGAGGACAGAGCCAGGCTCTTCTCATTGATGTCCAGTGAAAGGACAAGGAGCAATGGGTGAAAGCTGGAGCATAGGAGGCTCCAAAGGAACATACAGAAACACATTTTCACTGTGAGGGTTTCAGAACACTGGAACAGGCTGTTCAGAGAGGTTGTGGAGTCTCCTGCAGTGGAAATATTCAAAACCATGCAGGATTTATTAGTGTGTGACCTACTCTGGCAGGGGGGGTTGGTGTAGAACTTTTGAGGTCCCTCCCAACCCCTAACATCCTGTGATTCTGTGAAGCATTTACAAAATACAATACTGAGAATTGATTCATAAGGACACCCTATATATAAACTTAAAATTAACTTCTGTCATGATGGAACCTGTCATCCAAAGGAAAACAGCCCTGTAATTCTCAGTTCTGCTAGACCCTAGCTTGTTTTCTACAGGTGGTTTTGCTCCTGAATTAATACCAGCTGAATTCTCCTCACACTTCAAGAAGACTCACAGGAAGCCATAGCAGCTGTACTGGAGCACACAATCACATGGCTTTGTAGTGCACCCTGGAGGTTGTGATCCTTTAAAGAATTCAATAGAAATAGTATGAGGCCTACCTCTAGCACAGGCCTGTAATGGCTTGAGGCAGACCCCCTCCCCACCACAGGCAGAAATAACGACTCAGACAAACGGATTGCAAAAGTGATGGAAAATTTAAATGGAAAACAATGAATGTTTACAGAGAACCAGAAGCACAGTGACAAAAGAAATCCCAAAGCAGACCCAGAAACATTCCATCCCCACCTGAGGGTACACCCAAGAACCCCAGGGCTCTTTCTTCCCCCCGTCCCCCCTACTAGGCTAGTCTCAGCTGGCCAGATCTGAGACTGCCCATTCTCCCATGGCCTTGGGCCTAGCCAGGTCCAAGACTGGGAGACATCTCCCCCAGTTACCAGGTGGCAGAGAGGGAAGAAAGAGAAAGTGCCAGACCCCGCACTGGATCTTATAGTGGTGCAGAGAATTATGGTATGAAATACCTAGTTTCCTGTGTCCACCCACTGGGCTGGACTTCTGGACAAAGGAAGCACCCCCTGTAGCAGAGGGCACCCAGTCCAAACTACTACAAGGCCAAATAAGGATATTTCATGATTTTTTAATGGTGAGGATTGGAAGGCATGAGAAAAAAGAGGAACAGCGAATGATTCCAATTATAACCGCAGTCTGAAAAATCAGTGCTTGTTTAATACTGTCACACCATTCAGAAAATTTACTTCATTATTCCACTTTACTCCTTTCAAAAAATCTTACAAAGTGATGAATTGAAATTCTGATTTCCTAATTATTCTAATTACTTGTGATTTGACTTTAAAAGACTTTAAAAAGCTTTGCCAAACACCTTAACAAAAACAAGCCAGCATCCTACAGAGGAGAAGTGGAAAGAGGGAGGGCTATTCAGAAGAGGCTTTTCCCAGTATTACCCAGTAACAGGGAGCAGTGTGAAAAAAATAGAATACAAGCAGTTCTCTCTCAACATTAGGAAATGTTTCTTGGTTTTTTTAATGTCAGGATGACTGAATACAGGAAAAGTTTGCCCAGGGAGTTTGTGGACATACTGGGAAACCTGTTTCCTCTAGGAGGCCCTGCCTGAGCTGGGGACATTACACAAGATGATGTCCAGAGGTTCCTGCCGTGTTCTGGGGCTTTTCCAGTAGAGACCATAGGTGAGTGTTTGTTCCGTTACAACCTTGAAGGGAGCTGAGCCAGAAAGCTCCATTGGTGCCAAGAAGATCACCAGGTTTCTCTGCCTGTGTTGCTATGCTCTCTCCCTTGGTAGGCTCTTGCCCTTGCGGACACCAGCCTCCCACCATGGGACCTTGGCTTCACCAAGGGCAAGTGCCTCCTAACCAACCTATGACAGAGTGACTACATCAGTGGATGAGGGAAGAGCTATGAATGTCATATATCTGGACTTCTATGAAGCTCTTAACATGCTCTCCCACAATATTCTTCGCTCTAAACTGGAGAGGTATGATTTGATGGGAGGACAACCAGGCAACCAGCACCAGAACAAGGGGACACAGTCTCAAGCTGCGCCAGGGGAGGTTTAGACTCGAGGTGAGGAGAAAGTTCTTCACCGAGCGAGTCGTTCATCATTGAAATGGGCTGCCCAGGGAGGTGGTTGAGTCACCATCCCTGGAGGCATTCAAGAGGGGATTGGATGTGGCACTTGGTGCCATGGTCTAGTCATGGGGTCTGTGTTGATAGGTTGGACTCGATGGTCCTCGAGGTCTCTTCCAATCTTAGTTATACTGTGATACTGTGATACTGTGACTGCTTGGTAGATAAGCGATTAGTTGGGTGGTCACATCTAGAGTGTAGTGGCCAGTGACTCAATGCCCAGATGGAGATGAGTAACAAGAGGTATCCCATGGGGTCCACTGCTGTTTAATATCTTCATCAATGACAGACAATGGGATCAAGCACACTCTCAGCAAGTTTGCAGATGACACCAAGATGAGTGGAGAAGCTGAGACACCAGAGGCCTGGGATGCCATCCAGAGGGACCTGGGCAAGATTCAGAAGTAAGCCTGTGTGAACCTCATGAAACGCAACAAGGCCTGCATGTATTTGGAGCAGTCCCTGGTACCAATACAGGCTGGGGGTAAAAGGGTTGAGTGCAGCCCTGAAGAGAAGGACTTGGGGAGACTGGTGGATGAACAGCTGGACATGAGCTGCCAATGTGAACTTGCAGCCCAGAAGACCAAGCGCATCCTGGGATGTACTGAAAGAAGCATGGCCGGGAGGTCAAACAAGGTGGTTCTGCTGTACTACTCCACTCTGCTTGAGACCTCACCTGGAGTACAGTGTCCAGGTCAGGAGCTTTCAGCACAAGAAGGAAAAGAATCCATTGGAGCAGGTCAAGAGGAGGGTCACAGAAATTATCAGAGGGGTGGAACACCTTACCTACAACGAGAGGTTGAGAGTGTTGGGGTTGTTCAGTGTGGAGAAAAGAAGGCTTTGGGGAGACCATATTCATGGAATCATAGAATGCATTAGGTTTGACTGCAGCCTTTCAGTACTTTAAAAAGAGCCTGCTGAAAGATGGAGACAGTCTTTACTGTTTTTACAGTGAAGGTGGTGAAACTCTGCAGCAGGTTACCCACAGAGATGGTAAGTGCCTCATTCCTGAAAACATTCAAAGACAGGTTGGATGGGGCTCTGAGCAAGCCAAGCTAGTTGAAGATGTCCCTGCTCATTGCAATAGTGTTGGACTAGATGATCTTTAAGGGTCCCTTCCAACCCAAACTTTTCTATGATTCTATGACCTGGCCTGAGGATAAAACATCCCCACAAGGCTGTAGGAAGGTGACCAACATCCTCTGAAGCAGGTGCTCTCCCTCTTTGGGATGTGGGCTGTTGTCTCTTCAACAGTAGCTGGTGGGTAGGCCCAGAGTACACTTCAGCATCTTATCTGGGGAACATCAGTGATGGCACTATCCCCACTGCCCTTGACCAGCTCTGCCCCAGCACATTTGGTCTACAACTCTGCAAGGTGCACAGATGCCATGTGCAAGCTGTGGCAGGACTGTGGACCTACACTAGGAGTACTGAATCTGGGCAGAGCCTTGGCTGGCTGAGACTGTGGGTCCCATATGTGTCTGTCCCGGAGCTTTGGACATGAAGAGGAGAGGGTGCTGGCGCCTTTGGCACAAATGCCCTCCAGCCAGTTCACCTCCTGCAGGTACCCTGTGCTCATTCTAGTCATGCTGACTGTCATGGGGAGGAACAGAATGGCAGGCAGGTGTGGAGGCAGCCCTCAGGGCTGTATGACCACTTTTCAGCCTGCAAGGAGTTCCTTCGGGTAGTGCTTGACTTAACTGTCCCACTTACCTTTGCTTTTATACTCCTGGCACCAGAAAAGCTCAGATACTTTGCAGCTGTCTTTTGACAGGATATGGCATGAGGCACTGGAGAGGCTCAGGAGTGGAGCAGATCTGCTGCCAGGGCCAGCACGAGCCAGGTGGAGAAGGCAGGATGGCGGGAGACAGCAGCAAGTAACTGTGACTTACCTGCCTGGGTGAGGCAAACAACACAGCCTACATCAGCACCTATTTGCTACTGCTTCTGCTTCATCTCAACCTGGCAGTGGTCTCTCATGACAGCTGCCTGCCTTCTTTGCAAGCAGCCTTTCCACCATGTCCTGCACAAGATGAGGGTAGATGCTGACTACCAAGAGCATGTGGTTGCCTCATCTGCCTGCTAGCAGAAGAGTGTGGCCAGGGAACAGGTCCATAGCAGTTATTCCCTTCCTCCCCCATCCTATTCCCCCACCATGGGCTTCTCTGAGACAGTCCACAAGGAGCTTCACGTGTCTATAAATCAGTGAGCAGCATCCTCTGACAGCTCTGGGACACCTCAAAGTGCTCTTGCTCCTCATGCTGCAGGAACTCCCCCAGCCCTGCAAGCATTGACCTTATGCAAGGCCCCAGGTAGCATTTCTGCCACTGAGCACTCTCAGCTCTATAAAGAAGGTCCTGGAAGCTATCCACCCACTTCAACATGATCCAGTAACATGACCTTGCTGTAAAGGGGCTCGAGCACCTGCCATAGAACAGCCTGGTAGATCTGAGACTAGCCAGTCTTGAGAGAAGGCTGAGGGAGGATCTCATGTACGTGTACAGAAACACAAAGAGACATACAATACAAATATGCAAAAACTATGGAGCCAGGCCCTTTTCAGGAAACACTTCATTACTGTGAGAGTGATTGCACAGGTGCAGGTGGCCCAGAGAGACTGAAGGCTATTCTACTGAAGGGAACACCAGCCATCTAACCATGAAAGAAATCCTCTCTTGTGATGGCACTACATCAAGCCCTCTGAGACACTTTAACAGTGGGAGTTGTCTCACATTAAATAATAAAAAAAAAAACTCCTCCAAAATTTTCTGGCAGAACACAGCTGGTGCACTGACAGTGCCAAATATTTATAGATTATCTTATAGGCTTTGGAGGAGACCACCTGACAACATAAGGCATTCCTGAAGGACAATGATTTGCTCCCAATTGTTGAGCTCTTTTCTTGACAAAGGCATCTGGAAAGGTCATGGTGCTCAATAAGTCCTTAATTTGATTTTCTGTTTAATTTTGCAGCAGATTCTAAATACCTGTAAGTTTTAACGTAATCACATAGAGAATATTTTAATGTATTTGCATTACCTGCTGTACAAGAGATTAATCCCATTCCTACCTTTAGACCCCATTCTTTTGCATAGTCAAACATCCAGACAAAGGGTGCATTGAGATTAATCTGAAAGTTAGAAATGCCAACATCTGTGCAATACACAAACATTCAATAAAGGAAGAAGAACACAAGTAAAGAATAAGCTAAGGCAGGCAGTACTCACACTCCACCATAGGTAAATATCCAAGTACTTACTACTGCATTCTTCTCAATACAGCAATGTATATTCTTATTATAGAAATACATACAAAGATCTGCAGGGCTTTTATCTTTTTCTCCACGAATAGCAAGTCTGCTCCATCTACAGGTACATGCCTTAATGAAAATGACCTTTAATCTACAAACTGTCTGGGGCTAAACTTGGATTCTTTTTCTTTCCTGTTTGCCCCAGTTTTTCCTGGCTTGAGTTAAGGCCCTCTGCTACTTGTAAATCACCTTAATTATTTTGAGACAGAATTCTGTTCTCAGGACAGTATGTTAGTAGTAAATGAGTGAGCCCTGAGGCACTTTTCTTTTTTCAAATGTACTTTAAAAAGAATTTTCAAACTTTCTTGCTTCCATAACCTGAGAGGGGTTTTTGTGTTCCTCATGTGAAAGATGGACAAGGTTTTTAAGAGAAAATCATCTGAAAAAAAAATATTTTTCCACCAAAATGCCCATCTATTCTGAGCAAACAGACTATGACAGACACTTTCATGTATTTCTCAACTTAAATGGCATTTTGTTTGTTTGTTTGTTTGTTTGTTTGTTTTATGATAGAAAAGTAGCAAAAGAAATTTTATAAAGTTTTCAGAAACATTGCAGGAGCTACCTGACAGGACATGGTCCTGGGCAACATGCTCCATGTGACCAGATTTTGTGCAAAGGGTTGGGCTAAATGATCTCTAGAGGTGCCATCCAGCCTCGATTACTCTGTAATTTTGTCTATGGTAATTAAAAAGAAACAGAAGTTTGCCAGGTACAGAATATAGTTGGTTTTTTTAAAAATAAATAAATCCAGTTTTATGTTGCATATACAGCTTTGTAGCATCACAAGCATTGGTCAATTACTCAACAAAACAGACTGTTCTCTTAAGTAGTTGGACGAGCTCTCTGCTCTTTCAAATATATGTTTCAACAGCTCTGCTGTACATTGCAACACAGCGATTCATTACTAACTTTTCTTTGCAAAGAAGAGGTTGGGTCTAGGAAACTGCCTTTGAAACTTAAAAACTGTATGTACAGTATCCTTTCACAACCCGTTTGACATTGAAGCAGGAAATAGAATGCATTTTGTTGGACTTTTCTTCATGTTTTTTTAACAAAAGTAATTCCACTAATGTAATTTAATATTTACATAATTTGTATAACACAATCATGTAAAAAAGTTTACAAGCTACCTTTAAAAAAATTACTGTGAGACATTAAAACCGTAAACCCAAATGTAAAACTTCTATTTTCTTTGAAAATCTTGTGCAAAGCATTTAAAAATACTTTGCAATTCACATCTGAGTTGGGAGAAACACCATTTTGGTTTAGCTTGTCTAGAAAATCTTTAAAACAATGTTTAAATTAAAAATAATAACAATTTGCTCTCCAAACGATTTACATTAAATGTGAAAAATATTCTGCTGTACAGAATGTTCCCCCTACATAACAGCAACATATTTTCCAAGAAATTGACTTAGAACCAGATGAATGTGGAGCAGACAGGAAGACTAAGCCTGATTTGGAAAGAATCCTTCAGAAATTCAGGGTCCAGATGGTCTGCTGCATCTCAAGCCGAGTTAAAGCTGATATGCAGATATGCTTTGTCAGACAACAACAAATACACGTCTGTTCTGGTTTAGGAGTGACTGTATAAACCAGCTTCCAGCTACACATGGAAGCAAGGCAGCAAATATTGCCACAGCTGCTGTGGCTCATTGGTGGCTGTGAAGCTGGCTGCCATCTATTATAACTCTGTTGTATTTTTGAGTATCACCAGAACCTCCTCTTGTCCAGTTATGGGTAAAACTATAGAAGACTTGCGGAATGAGGACTGCTGACTACCCTTCAGCTAAACCTCTCAGATAAAATTCCTTTACTGTTCTAATAATTTTAACTGCTTTTCAATTGTTGATAAATTTTGCCGGACTTCATTTATTTGGAGTGAAATTTCCCTTAACAGATATTTAATTCCAACTGAATTTTGGGGACACAAGTTAGCCACATAGTTCAATGAATCTGAAGAAGACAATAAAAGGAAACTTTAGATAAATTAAGCATCTTTGACATGTATTTTCAACTGGTTTTGTAAATATTCCTAACTAACAATACTTCTGAGAAAAAATAAAAATAATAAAAATCATCTGACACAAGGACTAATGTCTGTACCTGAGTTTTTGGAAGCCTTGGATCAACAGATCATATTCTGCCCTGTGTTAGGTTCTGCAGCCATCACATCTGTGCTAAACTGGAGTACACAGAGACTGAAAAGGATAAACATTGGACATGGCTAAAGCTGCAGAGCAATGGTGGACTGCACTACTCTGTATTTGCTCTCAAATACAGAGCAAGTACATGTTTCCTTAATTGCCACGAGTCTCACTATTACAGCAATGATTTTGAATTTTACTAAGGAAAAAGAAACTGTGAAACACATCCAGGAATGGAAAGTATCTGGATAGAAACAGGAAAGACTGAGACTAACAAGATGGGAAAACCAGAAGAAATAAAGCCGGAATCGACATGGCTAGTTAGCTGGCAGAGCAGAAAAGCTAGTATAGACTGGTGAACAGACAAATACAGGGGAGACTGTCAAAGGTGAGGACTGGATTAGTGTACAGGAAGAAAAGCAATATGTGAAGATACAGAAGCAGATATAACCACCAGATTATACTAATAGAATGATCTGAGTCGGAAGGAATCTTCAGAGGTCATCTTGTTTCAACCCCCTTGCCATGGGTGGAGACACCTCCCACTACTCCAGGTTGCTCAAATCCTCATCCAACCTGATCTTGAACATTTTCAGGGAAGGGGGCATTCACAACCTATTCCTGTGTCTCACCACCCTCACAGTAAAGAATTTCTTCCTTCTATCCAGTCTAAACCTACCCTCTTTCAACAGAAAACCATTACTTTTGTCCTGTCACTACAGATCCTGGTAAAAATGTTTTTCTCAATTTCTCTTTTATAAATTGAAAGATTACAGTGTCTCCCCAGAGCTATCCCTTCTCCAGGCTGACCAATAATCCCCCACAAAAAAAAATGAAAATCAGCCTAGAATTCCAGTGTCACTAAAGGGGACAGCCCAGAGGCACCAATTGCAGATGGAACTGCTGCCCACATTCAGTCCCTTTCCCTTACTGAATTATCTGTACAGGAATAACTGGCAGTGGCTGTCCTAAAATTTTGCTGCAGTCACATATTTTGTGACCTGCACTTTGATTTCAAAGGTCCAGATCAAAATTGTCAGGGAAGCTGCACAACACAAGTCACAATCCAATACCAGTTTATATTTCTGCTTTCTTCAAATCTAGTGCCGTGTAAAGTCTTGCCATGAAACTGCCTTTCTTTAAGTGTAGGGCTTTTAGTGGAATTAACATTGCAAATGCTTTTAGCACCATACTGTTTTAAAACAGGCTATTTGGATTAGATAATCAATATGGTTTTATAATCAATAGGGTTTTATATAAATTATTTCACTTTATTAATAAAAATGTAATTCTAAAATTAGCATTTGACAGCGGATCACTTGCAAATCTGAATGACACAAAAAAGAGTTTAAGTAGCAACTAGGGAAAAAAGAATAATAAACCCTATAAATTATTGTAAATTGTCATTCTACTGTAATTGCATGATTTGCGATTCAGCTGTCATTTAGCTCAGTCATTAGTTAACATCTGTTCATCACAGAGTATAGCACACTTTACACTCAAAGTGGCACCTGTAAATTTAAATTGTTTAATAACAGCTTCAGGGTCAAGTTTATTTCACCTGGTGATATATGTAGGGAGTGGATGTGTGTTTTTATTTTCACAGCCTGTCTGGTCATAGATTAACTCTCTCACAACTCTCTTGTGTTCTTTCAGATTTCTTAAGGAGTCATTGATCCAGGTTTTGGAATTTTGAGTTAATACACATATCACCCAGTTTCCTGAAGCAACAAAATTTTAATTTTTTTTCCCCACCAAAGAAGGCAACTTCATATAAATTAATGCACACGCATAGTATTGGATAGTCAGACACACAATGGTGTAAGGCGAATCAATGAAAGAGTAACCACATTAAAATGTTTTAAAAAATCCCTGCACACTAAGATGCCCATGGGTTATCCCCATGATGAACAACATAAACTAGTAGCTTTAGTATTAAAAAAAAAAAAAAAAAAAAATAAGAGCAAGCCACAAAATTTGGAAAAGTTGCATTTTTTTCAGATTTCACTGTATATCTCTGAAATGTATTACGAACCAAAGGCAGCAAGGGACTGTATTAGTGCCTGGTTTCAAGCAGGTAATTCCACTGAAATCCATTATCTTAATTTCTTGTGTATGTTACAATATTGTCTTGTCTTTTTGCTATCTTCATATACTGTAAATGTAAACACCTTGATGAACCCATATGCAGCTTCCCATGGCAAAGCCTCAATTCACTGTTTTTAACTCAAAGTTTTCTGATGTAGTTTTGCACAGCACTCCCAGAACACTTGCAGGGAAGGCAACTGAAGTAGAAAAGGAGTTGGTCTTGAGCCACACCCTTGAGGTCACTCGGATTAGCTGCAGACTGTGCCCAAAGCAATCACAGTCTACACATAGAAATCCCTGTGCAAATGGCACAGCAGGTGGCCCAGGCAGTACACATCCTGCAAGATGTAAGGCATGTGTGGGCCCTTCTCTGGGGAGAGAAATTCCTCTTACCTGTAGGGCTTTCTTCAGTAAGTTGCCCTTCATTGGGAAACTAGAGGGCCATAGGTTTGAGAGGACCCAGTTTCCCAAGCAAGTAAAGAGCCAACCAGGAAGCTGGTCAGCTAGTCAGCTGGTATAGGAAGGAGGCTGAGAAGTTACCCAGGCAAAAGACACCACAGCAGCACAGCGAACACACATAGCAGATAGAACAGTACTCCTGAAAGCCAAAAAAAATGCGGCTTGAACACTGGACCATTGGACCCCAGTGGGAACTGCAAACATGTTTCTTAGCATGATAGGGGCTGTGTCAGCTAGCATGAGGGGACAAGGTTTGGTAACTGACACATTCTTTAATGGTACCATATTGTGGAGGCTATTCCCAATAGGAAGAACTGACAAGATTTCACTCCCTTCATTCTTCACACTCCCCAGATGTCTTTTTGCCTTTAAACACCACCAGCATGCCAGGTTCTGGAGCATACTGGATATATCACATTTCATACTACAAAAACTTTACCTGCAAGAAATTTTCTGCAAGGGCACATGGTTTCACCATCATTTTAGATACTTTCCACCAGGGACGTGGGAGGCAGGAATTGGAGAGAGAGCTAAATAAATAAAGCCTGATTTCATTTAGGGCCATGGGACTGAGATCTGTGTAACACAGGTGGGTGCATTGCCTCGACTTCATAGTGAACTTTATCCCTACCTTATTAAGGATTCCAATACTGAAGCCTTCAAATAGCTGTAAGTTAAAATTAAATAAAAAGACAACAACAACAATTTTCCTTGCCATCTGGAAAGTACAGTTATAATGTTTAGTGGTCAACTGACAGCAAACTATGATCAAGAAAGATGATGAAAAAGCAGGTTCCAGGGAGAATAATACAAAAGAAAATAGCACAAAAATAAAATACCTTTTTTTCAGAACGGGCTCTCTTAACACTAATACAGCACACATGGTAAAATGTTTAATATCTCTGAAAGTGGAACCTACAATGAGCCATGAAAAGTTTCAGAGGATGAAAAGTGTCCTCAATGAAGATAGGAGTTTTTTAAAGTAACACTCCATATAATTTAGACAGATCAAACATATCTAAAACCAGAGGTTGCATTAGAAACCTTGGAATCTTAGCCAGGATTAGAAAATAACTATTTATAATGATTTAATCACATATTAATTACAGACTTTGAAAGTGATTTTTGGTCTTAACCTGGAAGTAGAATAAGAGTCAGTAGCTAAAGCTAGGGGAAAGAATACCCAAAAGTAAGCCATTCTGCTTTCATTAAAACAACATGTAAATGTTGCACTTTAGAAAGAAGCGAGTGTAAGACCTTCTGAAAAATTAAGTCTTCAAGCCATAAAGCATCTCCTTCTGATTTCACAATCCAACATACTCCGAAAGTAGACATTTCCTGGCTTTTCAACTAATGGCTTCTGAAAGGGTTATTTGATACTTTCCTCTATATTCTTTTCCCACCCTCTTCCCACAACCCTACCCATTATGTCAACAAATGTTGCTAAATGCCCTACAAAGAACTACTCTTTTCCTTTCTACTGTTGCTATGTTTTCCTATTGCACTCCAAATCTGGAAATAAAAGGCCACATAACCCCATTACACTGGTGCACATCATTTCTAGTTCTTGCTTTTTATGGGTTTTAAATGCTATCTTTTGTTATTCTTCTTACGCAGAAAATTTGCTAGAATCAGTCCGCATTGTGTTTGGGGGGAAAACATCAGGATTATGATTGCCTGCATATCAGTATTCCCACAATGAGACACTTGACAAGGCAGTTAAATCTGAGTGTTTGAATAAAGAGCCTTAGTGTTATTTCTGTGACAATGCTTCAGGAAATTACTGTAATGACTGAGGTTTATAGTCTCAAACTTTATTTTGTCATCAGGAGTAGCTGACTTCATCCAAAACAAACTTGAACAGATTATTCAGAGTAACAGATATTTTTCAGGGAGATTCATGTTTAAATTTAAAAAAAAAAAAAAAAAAAAAAAAAAAAAAAACCACCAAACCATATTGATAATAGGGTCTTTACAGGTCTCGGATACTTGTTTCATTTACTGTATACACATGTGCTGCGCTATATCCACTATATGTAAATCTAGTATCAAAAACGTTGGTGATTAAGTACTCCCCCTCTGTACATAGTTAAATATCTTAGTAAGAAGCATCCATATAGACATAACAGAGGTAAATAACAGATTTTTATATCCCTGAAATTCAAGGGCATCACACTGTTAGAAATTTCCATATACCAAAAAGATGGAGCAAAGACAGTCATTTTAATGGTCAAAGGTAGGTGGGTATACAAATACATTCATGCCAGACATCACATTGCACCACAAATGCCTTGGACATCATAGATCTTACCATCTGTTTAAATGGATGATCTCAAAGATCTTAGGGAAGATGAGATCCCTAGATAATAAGTTAAAGAACAGGCAACATACATTTCAACTTCTTAGCTGTAAAATGTTAGGGTTTGGGGGTTTTTTGAAAAAAAATCCAAATATTTTGTTACACATTGAATGAAAAGTTATATGCATTTATGTACTACAGTAAAATCCAATTTTCTTTAACAGTGATGAGAAAGCTTAATGTCTAGGAGGGCTGTCTGAGATAACTACAAACATGGACAAACAAATTCAACATATAATGTTTCATGGCATGCACATCCTTTATATTCTAAAGAGTCTGTCTTTCCAGTGAAACTGAGTATAAAACAGCTTTCAAGATTCACCAGCTCTGTCTACACAGCAAATAGTCCATTTAGACCATTTAGATCCTTTTCTGTCACAGGACAGAACATATCTTTCCTTTTCCTTTTCCTTTTCCTTTTCCTTTTCCCTTTCCTTTCCTTTCCTTTCCTTTCCTTTCCTTTCCTTTCCTTTCCTTTCCTTTCCTTTCCTTTCCTTTCCTTTCCTTTCCTTTCCTTTCCTTTCCTTTCCTTTCCTTTCCTTTCCTTTCCTTTCCTTTCCTTTCCTTTCCTTTCCTTTCCTTTCCTTTCCTTTCCTTTCCTTTCCTTTCCTTTCCTTTCCTTTCCTTTCCTTTCCTTTCCTTTCCTTTCCTTTCCTTTCCTTTCCTTTCCTCTTTTCTTTTCCTTTCTTTTCTTTCCTTTCCTTTCCTTTCCTTTCCTTTCCTTTCCTTTCCTTTCCTTTCCTTTCCTTTCCTTTCCTTTCCTTTCCTTTCCTTTCCTCTTTTCTTTTCCTTTCTTTTCTTTCTTTTCCTTTCTCTTTTCTTTTCTTTTCTTTTCTTTTCTTTTCTTTTCTTTTCTTTTCTTTTCTTTTCTTTTCTTTTCTTTTCTTTTCTTTTCTTTTCTTTTCTTTTCTTTTCTTTTCTTTTCTTTTCTTTTCTTTTCTTTTCTTCTGTCTTTCACTTTCTTCCTAACCCCCTCCAAACACATGCATCAATCACAAAGAAACTATTTTTAATCAACATCTCAAAAAAAAAATTATATGTGTACATATATATAAACATGCAGACACACATAATTAATTCCATACATATAATACACACACACACAAAACAAAGCAAACAAAACACACACAAACAACTTACACACACACACCCCGGGTTTCTCCCTCTATAATCTTTTCAAATCCATTACTGAAAAGGAATAATTTCATTTTTTATTATACACTTGCAGTCATTACTTGAGAGCATTTGGCCACAAAAATTCAAAAAAGTTTTTGTCTGCATTTGGCAGAAAGGAATCAATAAATAAGGGATCAATAAAGAAAGCTGACCAACTCTCCATAGGCTGTAATTCAGATTCCAGGCTATAGCAAGGCTAAGCTTTTCTACCTCTCAAAATCACTGTGACAGGTAAATCTTCTTGGCAAATTATTTAATGCAAAAGACATGATCACTTCTCATATGGTGACCAGCAAGTTCCAATGAGCCCTTGAAGGAACAGCATGTTCTTGGTACACAAGGCAGGAGCTATGTGACTTGGGGAGAATATTTGTGTTACTACCTGAAATTGTAAATACATCTATATTCTGCTTGGATAACAATACTTTCATTCAAGGAAATCAAGCTGAGACACAGGAACAAAGTATTACTTTTTTAGATGCACAAATCTCAAATCCTGACAAAACAAAAGCAGTCCTGTCCTTAATCCTGAGAATGCAAAGACATGCAAACAATGAGCACCGGTTTTGCTTAAGGCCTTTCCCACATATATACAAATGATCACCTGCTATGAACACAGTTATCTTTCAGTTATATTTCAGTATTCAGTAGGTTCACTGCCCAACTATTTAGAGAAAGTGACTGCAAAGACAAAATTATACCAGTGACCCTAAAGCTGCTTCATTAATAACATGACTTGGAGGCTTTTTCCTTCCCATTCTGGGCCCAATAGTGTTCACACTCTTTGTTTAAAAGTATAAAATAACATTTTCAAGACACTTTCAAGATATTAATTTGAACACTTAATATTAGCTTCCATACTCTCACTTTATCCCTTTGTTTTCCCTCTATCTCCAAATGTGATTGGAACTTACTTGGTTTCCTCCAGATTTCTGTATTTCCTCTTTTGCTCTGCCCTTCCCCCATCATTCAATCTGCTGAGTATCTACCAGAACACAACAATATTACAGCTATACATTTGTGCTGTTTAAAGAGGATATAATACATTATTGTATTGATGATGGTGTCCCAAAATGAGGTTCTTTACCTTGTGTGCGAAAATCAATCTGCACAAAGAGTTTGGTTCTGCACAGAAAAGGATGTTAGGTGATAATTTGGAAAGCTACAATGCCTTCTGGTATGTAAGCCAAGTCTTATATACAAAATAACAATAAATTAAAAAACTACAGAAAAGCAAATAACCGTTTAGTCATCAACACACCCTACTTTACATATGAAAACATAAATTTACCATTCTCTTATCTCCAGACTATCCTTATCTGAGATTAGTTTGGAGCTATCTGGGTCTGATGACCCCCTCAATGCCTCAGGCAAAACCTGGAATTTTTGTAGCTGTTAAACCTTTCTTTTTTTTTTTCCTTTTTTTTTCTTTTTTTTTCTTTTTTTTTCCTTTTTATTTTTTTTGTCTGCTTTTCCCCAAGTATGTTTTAACTATTAATGATCAGCCAGGAAGAAAGCAAAATGTCTCCATTCAAAAATGAAAGAAAAATTAAAAAAATCATTGCAAATTTCAACCTGGCTATTTATTTTTCAAGTTCTGGAAAAATCTTTATAAATGCATAGTTAATTCAGAAATTTAAATTGAATACTGTAAATGAGAGAAGAAAAAGTTTAGTATAGATAGGCTGAACAAGAAAAAATAACTTTTTTCCTTGGGAACTCTATCTGGCTATAGCTTCTGCAATTTTTGTGAGAAACATTAAAACATAAGACTGTAACAACACAGTCGCATCAATACATTCTTCTGTGAAGCCAAAGCAATTTGGATCTGTCAAACTGAGGTATATAGAAATATTTATTTCTAAGCTAAGCAATGCCACACTCAAAGTCAATGTTATGATTCAAATAATATTACATAGCAACAGCAACAGAAGGCCCTGTCAGATCCACAACTAATTTTGGCCTGTACTTAATTCCCTAGGCTGCTATGAATTATTAGCAGAACCAAAGGAATGGGCTAACTGCCCTACTGGCAGAGTTCTGCCTTTCTGCTGTCCTGGCTGTTTTCAGCTTGAAAAACTCACCACTTGTAGTGGCTTAAGATCTGTTCAGTGGCTAATGTGGGTGGGGGTTTGGGGAGGTTTAGAAAGGGTTTTGGTGAATGTCCCCTTCACGTTTTTTTGTTAGTGCTTTGGGATAGGGTTTTCTTCCCACACTGGTATCTGGCAGAGACACCAGTGGAAGAAATGTTTCTACTGGCTGCAAATGGCTTACGGTTAACTGCCTATCAGAAGATTGTAACAGGAGTAAAAAAGCAGGACATACTTACAGCCAGTACTCTAGTGCTGTACTGAGCTGAGTTTCAATGTTTGTAAGTGAAACATTTGCCAAAATATTTTCCAAAAGCCACTGGATTTTTTATATAAATTATGTTGTTGTCATGGTTACCTGAACTAACATTTAAATTAATTAGCAAAGCAGCAGGCCTTAGAGTTTAAAGGACAGTTTAGTTCTTTTTGAAAGCTCTTCCATTTCTTCATATCAATCTTATATTTAAGAAGAGAAGCACACGTTAATTTTACCTGCTTTGGACAAACACCAATATATACAACTCAGACAGCAGGACTTAAGGTAGGTGCTATATAAAAGCTAGAACTTGGGACATTTTCCCTGCAGAGTCAAACTTTGTTGCATTTATAGAGACAAGGCACTAGCATATTTTAAATGAAGATGCAAATGTAAGACTCACTGCTAAACAACTGGGAAAAGGTTTTCAATGAGTTCTGAAAAATTAGCTACCTAGACTTTCAAAAGTGAATATAAGATAATAGAATAGTTATTTAGCATAATAGGAATCAACAAGTTTCTTTCAAGTAACATCAGTATGGTCAGAGAATTTCAAATTAGGGAATCATCTATGCAAGAGATAGTAAAATGTTCAGTGCAATAAAATTTTGTCCTAATTAGCCTTAGCAAAATGTACCTGTACTGCTTCTGGAATCAAACAGGTGTCCCAATGTGGATCTTAACTTCTTTAGTTATTTTCTACAGATATCTCTAACAAAAATCATATTGCATATATATTCCAGGGTTTCATTCCTCCTTTGGCTGCTAACCAGCTCTGACTTGCCCAAGGTTATGTTTAAATTGTGCTTATTTTTTTACTGTGCCTACCATCCTGTTCAGTTTATAATCTTGTAAGAGCAGGGACTGCCTTTTACTGCTTGTTTGAACAGCATCTAGCACAACAGGACTTTGATCCTGTAGGCACTGCTTGTGGTATGTTAGGTTCAAAATATCACCTATAGAATTCTGTACCAATACAGTTTCAGTTCCTGGAAACATGATATTAGCTGTATTGAAATGGTACCTGTACTCAGCTACAGTATAGGACCACTTTTCTCTGTTATTCCCCTTAAGATCAGAACTAACACAATGCCACAAGAAACCCACTTTAAATTGCAGAGGTTTTTTCCCATAGTCTGCTTTTTTGTTTGTTTGTTGAGCACAAGAGAAGTAAAGTAGCAACATTCAGAGCTAAATAATCTAACTAGGTTAAAGAAATTACCACAGCAGAGATAACTTTCATTCAAATGAGACATGACAAGTCACATGGCTGTTCAGACCATACCACCACATTCTCTGTGTTTAGTGTCTTACCAACTGATTTCCTTCTGCTTCTCATACATTAGAGAAACTATGCTGGAACCAGCATTTCATATCGACATGAACTAATTTGGATTTCTTATTTCAGAAATATTATAGAAACTAATAGTTTATACTAGAATTCACTGCCTCCCTTAATGCATATCATTTCAGTCAGACAGATTTGACTGTGGTTTAGGTTTTATGTTACATAAATAATAGTGTGCCTATTTACCATATCTGACCACCTAGGGTAAAGCAGTAAAGCTGGCAAAAGTTATCTCAGATACTACTTGTGTGAGTTTTTATTGTAACTTCATAAAGCCATTTGGAGGAATTAAATAGTTTAGTTTGCTGATCCACACCTAACAAAAGTACTTTAGACAGTATCACAGATTGTATTGATTTTCAGTTTGTGATGGTTACTTTAATTTGGCATGATTCTGTTAATTACAGTGTAAGTCATGCAAACAGGAATCTTGTGAAAATTACATTCCTCTTTTCTATTACAGGTTCAAGAAAGTTTTTGCTAGTGAAAGAAGATTTTTATAGAACTTTTACAAGGATGTTTTTCTATCCCCAGAAGCTACGATATTTACTAGAAAGAGTAAGTGATCTGGTCTGAAGAACATTTACTATTTTAAAAGTGTTTATTCACACGAATTCATCTGAAAAGCCACATCTTCAAGATGGAAATCTATCAAGAAACAGCATAAACTTATATCCTGCTAGTAGAACTGCGGGCTATAACGTGAGCTATTTGCCCACAAATGCTAGCTTACTACACCACATAAAGACATTATGTTTCCAGTGGAAAAACAAGCATTGTGGTACCTTTTTTTGGCACGAACTAATGCAGTGAATACAACCTTGTAGCCTTTACTAGAGAGGTGCAGAGCACTAGCTTAATAGCTAATTTCTGCTTTCTATCTGCTGCTTTATTGTTTTAAACCTGAACTGTGCAGAGGTAACATCCGACAATCTGAGGAAACCAACAGGGGAGTCACTGTGATAACTCCATCTGATTAAACTGCAGATCCTGAACAGCATTTCCCACTGGTTTCTAATCCACTGTGAGTAGAAATTTCTTTTTTTTCCTCTCTCTTTTTTTTTTTTTACATGTGAACTCTCACATGCTGACATTTTGCTTGCTACAAAAACAACATCTACAAAATAAGGAAAGCATCATAGCACCATTAGAAAAAAGGGGTGGGGTGCTGGTGGAGAGTGTGTTAAGATTTGGAGTTGTTTAAGATACCAGATGTTAACACTGTCCTGTTCTTAGAGAAGATGCAGGGAGAGACTGCAAAAGGAGTGGGTATTCTTTATTCTTCTGCAAGCTGAGTGTGCATTTCTTCAACAGTTCTACAAAAAAATTGCTAGTATACAATACACAAATTGTATGAAAATGTTAGACCTGCCATATGATGTCTTCATTAGGCACAAATGAGGTGTAATGCAGCATTACTGTATTTTATTACAGAAGAATGAAAAACTAAAGGGATCAAACACAGCCTATTTCATAAATAAATAAATTTCAACTGTACTGACTACATGCAACATCATGAAGCTATTTTAAACCTAGCAAGAGAAGAGCTACAAAGTTAACAGTACTTGATTTCACACAGCACAGAATCTGAAATGTTAGCTGCTAGTGAACTACTTCTTATACACAAGCATTCTTATTTATGATATGCAATTAACAGAGCAGGAAAAAAAAATCAAAATTACTCACAGAGTCCTGAAGATGCAATAGCAAGCTATCTAAGACAGGAAATTCCAGTGCAATATTATAAAACAAGTAGAAATAAACATGCATGAAGTCAGGAACTGACAGGCCTCTGAATTACTGCAACTGTAGGAATCATGCTCGTGCATGCTGGGCTATACTTTATGAAATGGAGCTCAGGAGCAACCAATTGCTTAGCTCCTCCTAACATGTCCAACTGGCTATGAAAAGCTGGAGGTGCTGCACAGAACAATGAAGAGGAGCTATCCCACGTATTAATCTGCTTATCAAGGATTGCCTTCTGTGTAGAGTAATGGGAAGCATGTAAAAGGGGGTGGGGTGGGGGGGAGGACGGGGGCAAAAACAGGAGAGCAAGAAAAGAAAGAAAGAAAGGAAAATCACAGCTTCATTCTACAGGCAAATCTTCCATTGCCATCAGAAGGCCAGAACTGTAGTCAAACACCTGAAGCATCAGCTAAAACATCTCAGAAGACTTCCATTCTCCTTAGTACTGATTTTTTCACACTACTGGCAGAAAGTTGTGCAAGCTGAGTTTGTATTTCCTATGCAATTTTTTCAGTGCTGCCTTGCTATTAATTTAAATGTAATATTGCTTTGTGTGAAACATCCTTCTATAAAGTGTGATTAGAGTAAGATTGATTTTTTTTTTTCTTTTCTTCTTCAGATCACAGGTGGCTGTTCAGTGTATTAATGAGCAGCCTTTCCTGGAAAGCCATCTGTATGGTTCTGGGGTTTAAGATTTAAAAGACAATTATTTACCAGAGAGATAAGAATAGGAACAAGAAAGTGTGCCTCCAATTAATAACCAGAAAATAAATACTTTAAACAATCTATAACAGACCTGAATTTACATACTAGAGCATATGGAGCCAAAGTTATTCTTCCTGGGAAATTCCACAGGTTTGAAATGTGGTTGTAAATAATTTGAAGCTAACACTACTTTGATATTTTCTGCTAAACAACTTTTCCAAAGTGCTTCAGACTAACAAAAGACATTTTATTCTCAATTCTGTTTTATTTTATAAAATAACATTTATAGTTTCATCTAGTGAAAAAAATACATAAGAATACAGCAAGATAAAAAAAATTGACATTACAGAGCTGTCTTCTTGTAAACATGCCCACTGAATTCTCCATGTTGGTAAATTTCTATTTACTAAAAGAAAAAAAAAAGTAATACACAAACTTAAGAAAGGTACTTTTTTTTTTTTTTTTTTAATAGTTGTTAGACTGTTTGTACAGAAATCCTATCAATACTGAATGAAAACATAGGTACTTTGGGGTAGATTTTACAAGGATGGAAATCATGTGGGCTTGGTTGCTTTATCTTTAAATCCTTTTTACATATGGTTGTTCTTCACATTCCTTGCTTTTTTTGTTTCTCCTTGTAATGCATTCCTTAATTTCTGAAATCTCCTTGTCAAAATATATTTTATCAAATCTACTCCAGTATTTGCTGTCATGACACCCATATTCAACATCTCCTACAGATATTTTGCAGCTTGAGATGTTTTCCCAGATGACTGTTACTAACTGCAGATGACCATCTGGATCATCTCATCCTACTGGGCATCATTACTTGAATTAAACAAATGGAAGTCTTTAATCTCACACATTGAGTCCTTTTGCATACCTAAGCAGATTCCTCCTTATTCTCCCATCTATCACTACATGTACTAATCATGACCTATCTCAGCACTACAGGCTTTTACATTTCTCTTGATGAAAAAATAATAAAAGGAAAAAACCCAATGTGCTGAAAATCAACAATTTATAATAGATACTGTGGTGAGTTAAGCCTTAACTGGGAGTTAAGAGCTCACATGGGGGCAAGGCTGAGAATCTCTCCCCCACTCCCCCCTCCTCCCTCCCAACAGAGAGGGGGGAAAAAAAAAGGAAGGAGCAGATCCACCAAAAAATAATTTGGAGTCGGCTTGGAAGTAGAAAGGTAAAGAGTTTTCTTTAAAATATATATATATGCGTGTGTGTGTGTGTGTGTGTGTGTGTATACACATATATAAATAACAGGTAAGGTTCACAAGGGCAAGGAACAAGGATGGATGGGAGGGGGACAAAGAAGAATACAAAACCAGTCTCTCTCTAAAGAGCCACGGAGGCAGCAGGGAGAAGGCAGAGGAGCAGGAAAACAGCCGCAGTAGCTCTCATCCAGGAGAGGCAGGAGCCAAAAGGAGACCAAATAGCTGCAATGTCCTGTTTTTATAACATAGTTAGGCAGGGAGGGGGGAGTGGAACAGACTCAGTTTCCCACGGGGAAAATGCCCTGACGGGAGGGTGAAGTACCTGCAAGCCCTCCATCCTGTTTTGTTTTTGTTTTCAGAATGGGCATTGACCCACCACAGGTACTCAGACTTATATTCACCTACCTTGTTTCTGTTAATTAGAATAAATTCTCAATGTCCTACAGATAATCAACTGTCCAGCAGAAGGTAAAAAGAATAATTTTATTAAAAAATTCTGCAGTTGCAATAGTGACTGAGAAGCAGCCACCAAGAAAGAATAGCATTTGCTAACCAAAGGCACAAACGGAAGTGATAACATACATAAAAATTTAAAAATAAACTTTTTTTTTTTTTTGTAAGGGGTAGTATTATACAACCTTAAAATCTGAAAATGTTCTAGTTATACCTGTGAAATGCATACAAAATCTTCAGCTACCTGTATCCATTGATAACCTTTTCACCAGCTCATATTCTATTTGACAAATGCTGAAAAGGAACGCAATGGCTTCACAGAGTTGGAAAGTTCATTACCTTTACAAGGCACGTCTCCAAATTGGAAAAGGAAACCTTATAAATTTTGGTTTCAGCTTCCCGCTGCCATAACATAAGGAAAATAAAGCAATTACCATCTGGTTTCTTTCCGCAGTGACAAAGGAATAGCTTCCTCCAAAGAAAAGCATTTGTTAATAAACAAGGTAAGTTAATAAATAAGGTAAATTAATAGACATACACACATGCTAAACTGGTGGGGGTTTTTCACTTATTCAAGTAGACTGCTGCCACTCTACCCTAGACAGCTTTTCACAGAATCACAGAATCAATAAGATTGGAAAAGACCTCAAAGATCATCAAGTCCAACCTGTCACCCAACAATTCATGACTACTAAACCATGGCATCAAGTGCCACGTCCAATCCCTTTTTGAACACCTCCAGGGACAGGGACCCCACCACCTCCCTGGGCAGCCCATTCCAACGGCCAACAACTCTCTCAATGAAGAACTTTCTCCTCACCTCAAGCCTAAACTACCACTGGCACAGCTTGAGACTGTGTCCTCTTGTTCTGGTGCTGGTTGCCTGGGAGAAGAGATCAACCCCCACCTGGCTAAAACCTCCCTTCAGGTAGTCATACATGGCGATAAGGTCTCCTCTGAGCCTCCTCTTCTCTAGGCTAAGCAACCCCAGCTCCCTCAGCCTCTCCTCATAGGGCTTGTGCTCCAAACCCCACTGTCCAGCCACTTCCTAACCCAGCGCAGAATGCTGGTGTTCAAGACACGGGCTGACAGCTTGGCCAGGAGTTTGCTATGGGGGCAGTATCAAAGGCCTTTTGACATCCAGGTAGACTACATCCACAGCCTGCCTGCTGTGCAGGTCACCTGATCATAGAAGGAGATCAGGTTGGTCAGGCAGGACCTGCCCTTCCTAAATCCATGCTGGCTGGGCCTGATCCCTTGGCCATCCTGCAGGTGTGCAGTGATTGCCCCCAAGATGATCTGCTCCATAATCTTTCCTGGCACTGACATCAGACTGACAGGCCTGTAGTTTCCATGTTCATCCATCCAACCCTTGTTGTGGATGGGCATCACATTGGCCAGTTTCCAGTCATCCAGAACCAAACCGGTGAGCCAGGACTGGTGGTAAATGATGGAGAGTAGCTTGGCTTTTACAGTTCTCTCTTCCACCTCACCATCTATTGAGACTATGACAGAGTCTGCAGATAGGAGGGAGAATGCTTTCTCCATCACCCTATCTAAAACATCCTTCTTACACCTTTTGCTTCTTTTTATGACTTTGGTAATCAAAATGTGAGGGTGCTAGCTCTTGTTCTCTCAATAAAGAAAACTACCACAATTCTTTACTACATCCTCAAAGAGTGGCAGTCTCTGTCTTTCCTTCTGAAGGTCATAAAGAGCATTAGCTCTTTCCATTTCCACCAGTGGAGGAGATCTACATATGCTGAAACCCTCATTCAGTGTTTTGAAAACAAAATCCAATGCAGTACCATAATAAAATTGTACCATTCCCTTATTTGCTGTATGTTGGGAAAGATTTGCCCTTCTATACATTTGCAACTGTATCAGTCTGGACAGTATCAAATTGCCATTCTACTGTTGTAAAATTTAAACCCAAATAATTTACTAAAACAAAATCTGCAGTTAAGAAAAGACTTCACTGAATAACTGGAATATCTGAGGTAAAGCAATACAGTTAATCCTTCAGTACTTAAGATATCATATCATTGGCATTATTTCTCTTCTAGACCATCTTTCTAAACTATGTGATTTATTTGGGGTTTGGGTCTGACACACTGGTATCAGCTTCACATCTACTAATAAAGTCAGCAATTTGAAAAGTAATGCATTTCTCTGCCAGTTACCTTTCTTGTTTCTTTGGTTTGTTTGGTTGGTTTGGGGTTTTTTTAATGCTTCACCCACAAACTACTTCTCTTTACCAAAATTTGAAATACTTCTCTTAGTGGAAAACTTTTAAAACACTACAGCATACAGAGTCCAGCTGGAGGCCTGCATCTAGGAGTTGGTACTGGGACCAGTGCTATTCAATATATTTTTCAACAACCTGGATGAGGGAACAGAGAGCACTATCAGCAAGTTTGCCAAGGACACAAAACTGGGTGGAGTGGCTGACACACCTACAGGCAGTGCTACCATTCAATAAGACCTGGACAGGCTGGAGAGTTGGATGAGGAGGAAAGGCCAAGAGATCTGGGCCTCTTCAGCTTGGAGAAGGGGAGGTGAAGGAGTAGCCTCATGAATACTTATGAATATGTGAAGGGTGAGCGTTGGAGGACAGAGCCAGGCTCTTCTCAGTGATGTCCCTAAACCATATCCCCAAGCACAACATCCTGTCCTGAAGGGACAAAAGCTGCAAAAATGCTGTGAATCAGACAATGGGACAGAAGCCAGCAGGTCTGGTTTTTTCAGGAAAATGCCCACATTGCCCAGGCTTGTCTGAACATGCCCTGGTGTCCAAGTGGGTCAGGTGTGTGTGCCATTGGCCGTGTTTGGAGAAAACTCATTCTATAGGTTATAGTATCACATTCTTATCTCCTCATCCTTGTTTTCACTGGCCATCATTATCTCAGAAAATTTATAAATACCAGCCCAAAGAGTGAGTGCCTTGCCTTGCCTTGTCCAAGATCTGGGAGAAGTCACAGTATCACAGTATCACAGTATAACCAAGGTTGGAAGAGACCTCGAGGATCATTGAGTCCAACCTATCAACACAGACCCCATGCCTAGACCATGGCACCAAGTGCCACGTCCAATCTCTTCTTGAACACCTCCAGGGTCGATGACTCAACCACCTCCCTGGGCAACCTGTTCCAATGACGAATGACTCGCTCGGTGAAGAACTTCCTCCTCACCTTGAGTCTGAACCTCCCCTGGCACAGCTTGAGACTGTGTCCCCTTGTTCTGGTGCTGGTTGCCTGGGAGAAGAGGTCAACCCCTTCCTGTCTACAACCACCCTTCAGGTAGTTGTAGAGGGCAATAAGGTCACCCCTGAGCCTCTTCTTCTCCAGGCTAAACAATCCCAGCTCCCTCAGCCTCTCCTCATAGGGCTTGTGTTCAAGGCCTCTCACCAGCCTTGTTGCCCTTCTCTGGACACGCTCAAGTGTTTCGATGTCTTTCTTAAACTGAGGGGCCCGGAACCGGACACAGGACTCAAGGTGCGGCCTAACCAAAGCAGAGTACAGGGGCACTATGACCTCCCTGCTCCTGCTGGCCACACTATTCCTAATACAGGCCAGGATGCTATTGGCCCTCCTGGCCACCTGGGCACACTGCTGGCTCATGTTTAGGCTGCTGTCGATCAGCACCCCCAGGTCCCTCTCTGTTTGGGAGCTCTCCAGCCACTCCGACCCCAGCCTGTAGCTCTGCATGGGATTGCCGTAGCCAAAGTGCAGCACTCAGCACTTGGACTTGTTAAATGCCATCCCATTGGACTCTGTCCATCTGTCCAGTCGGTCGAGGTCCCTCTGCAGATCCTTTCTACCCTCTAACTGACTAACATCTGCCCCTAACTTTGTGTCATCTGCAAACTTCCTGATGACTGACTCGACCCCCTCATCCAGATCATCAATGAATATGTTGAAGAGGACAGGGCCCAGCACTGATCCCTGGGGGACACCACTAGTGACTGGCCGCCAGCTGGATGTGGCACTGTTCACTACCACTCTCTGGGCCCGTCCCTCCAGCCAGTTCCTAACCCAGCACAGAGTGTAATGGTCCAATCCACGGGCTGACAGCTTAGTCAGCAGTTTGCTGTGGGGGACGGTGTCAAAGGCCTTGCTGAAGTCCAGGTAGACCACATCCACAGGCCTCCCCACATCCACCAGACGGGTCACCTGATCATAGAAAGAGATCAGGTTGGAGAGGCAGGATCTGCCCTTCCTAAATCCACGTTGGCTGGACCTGAGCCCTTGGCCATCCTTCAGGTGCACAGTTATTGCCGCCAGGATAATCTGCTCCATCACTTTCCCTGGCACTGGGGTCAGGCTGACCGGTCTGTAGTTTCCAGGTTCCTCCATCCAACCCTTCTTGTGGGTGGGAACCACATTGGCCAGTTTCCAGTCATCTGGGACCTCACCTGTGAGCCAGGACTGGAGCCTTAACCCTTCAAGTCCTAGAAGCCAAGCCTTGCTTGCCTTGCAGTTTGGAATCCGAGCTGTGCTTCAGTTTACCCAGAAAGACTGCAAGACCCCTCACTGAAAAGCACTGTAAAGCCCAGGAGCAGAGAGACATGTCTTGCCAGACTGAAAGATGAACCCTGGAGGAGCCACGACCCCAGGACAGTTTTGGTTTATTGGAAGAAGCAACAAGCATCACTGTGAAGATTGCAGCTGAAGAACCTCTCTGAAAAAGGCAACGCTGCAAAGCCACAAACCTGACAACCCCTGCAAGCCTCAGCAGCAACCTCTTTTCTACAAAGCTTTCAGCTACAAAGCCTTCAGAGATAAACCCTGTATATGCCCCAGCAACAAGCTGCAGAAGCCAACAGAAAGTGAAACTGTGTTCCAGTAGCTTTCATGTGGTCAACGCCATTTTGGTTTTGCAACTGAATGTACTGAAATAAGTAATTTGCAGTGAGTAATCTCTGAAATTTGATTTTTATAAGCATCTGTTAAAAGCTTTTGTGTTTCCCTCCCCCACCCCCAGCCTTGTGGGCAATCTCCGGCATGTTGCCGACGTTCTCTTTTTTTCTTTACAGTTTAAATTACTGTTTGTTGTTTCTGGATTTTTGCTAATATTTTTTAAATTGTTACATGTTCTTGCTGGTGAGGTATCTGTTCCACAACCAAATATTTTGAACCAGTAAATAGGTTCTAGCAATATTTTCTGAGGGATTTTAAAATTATTAATACAGTCATTAAGACTTTTATTAATAGTTCCATCTATTAAATATTAATAACCACCATACAATTGTAACACATCCAAATGACCTTCAAACACATCCACGTCCCTGGGCAGCACATTCCATTGTCTGACCACTCTTTCTGCAAAAAAACTTTTCCTAATGTCCAACTTAAACCTACCCAGTTGCAGACTGAGGCCATTCCCTCTTGTTCTATCACTAATTACCTGTGAGAAGAGACTAGCACCAGCCTCTCTACAGTGTCCTTTCTGGTAGTTGTAGACAGCAAGGAGGTCTCCTCTCAGCTGCCTCTTTTCCAAATTAAACAGCCACAACTCCCTCAGTCACTCTTCACGTGATTTATTCTTCAGGCCTTTCACTAGTTCTTCTGCACTTGCTCCAGCACCTCCACATCTCTCTTGTATTGAGGTGCCCAAAACTGAACACAATACTTGAAGTGTGGCCTCACCAGAGCTGAGTACAAGGGGACAATCACATCCCTACTCCTGCTGGACACAGCATTTCTCATACAAGCCAGGATGTCATTTGCTTTCTTGGCCACCTGGGCACACTGCTGGCTCATATTCAGTTGCCTGTCAATTAGAACCCTCAGGTCCCTTTCTGCCAGATAGCTTTCCAGCCACACTTCCCCAAGCCTGTACATTGCTTGGGGTTGTTGTGACCCAAGTGCAGGACCTTGCATTAGGCCTTTTTGAAGTTTATCCAATCTACCCAAGTCTCCACATAGAGCCTCCCCACAGAGCCTCCCCACCCTCATGCAGATCAACATTCGCACCTTACTTGGTGTCATTTGTGAACTTACTGATGACACACTCCTTGTCTTTATCAAGATCATCAATAAAGATGTTAAATAGGAGTGGTCCAAACACTGAGCCCTGAGGAATGCCACTTGTGACCAGCCACCAGCTGGATTTAACTCCTTTGACGACCACTCTTTGGGCCCTTTCCCCCAGCCAGTGCTTTATCCAGCAGAGTGTGTGCTCATCCAAGCCATGAGCAGCCAGTTTGTCCATGAGAATTCTGTGGGGATCATTGTCAAAGGCTTTTTGGAAGCCTAGGTAGACAATATCCACAGCCTTTCCTTCATCCAACAGTCAGGTCACCCTGTCATAAAAGGAGAGCAGGTTGTTCAGGCAGGACCCACCCTTCATAAACTCATGCTGTCTGGGCCTGATCCCCTGGTTGTTCTCTATATGGTGTGTAATAGTGCTTGAGATGCCTTGCTCCATGACCTTCCCTGGTACTGAGGTCAGACTGAGAGCTCTGTAGTTTCCTGGATCCTCCTTTCTTCCTTTCTTGTAGATGAGTGTTACATTTACTGCCTTCCAGTCCATTGGGACCTTCTCAGTTAGCCAGGACTTCAGGTAAGTAATGGATAGTGGCCCCATAGACTTGTGTGTCTAAGTAGCGTAGCAGGTCACTGACCACTTCCTCATTTATTGTTATGATCTCATTCTGATTCCCCTCCCTTACTCCTAGTTCATGAGGCTGGGTGTCCAGGGAGCTGCTGGATCCACTGCTAAAGACCAAGGTAAAGTAGGTATTGAGCACCTCAGCCTTTTCCTCATCCTTAGTCACTATGTTTGCCTCTGCATCCAATAAAGGATGAAGATTTTTCCTATTCTCTCCTTTTGTTCTTGAGGTCCAGCCAAAAGTCCCTATTCAGCCAGGCTGGATGCCTTCCCTGACGACTCATTTTTCAGCACACAGGGACATCCTGCTCCTGAGCCTTTAAGACTTCCTCTTGAAGTATGGCCAGCCTTCCTGGACTCCTTTATCCTTCAGGGTGGCCTCCCAAGGGACTTCATTAATCTGTCTCCTGAACAGGCCAAAGTTTGCTGTCTGGAAGTTCAAGGTAGTAGTTTTACTAACCCCTCTCCTTGTTTCCCTAAGGAGACAGAACTCAGACATCTGATGATCACTGAGCCCTAGATGCTCTCCAACCTTTACTTCCCCCACAAGTTCTTCCCTGTTCACAAGAAGCAGGTCTCTGAGGACAGCTTCCCTGGTTGGCTCCCTCACCAGTCGTGTCGGGAAGTTATCCTCCACACACTCCAGGAACCTCCAGGACTATTGTCTCCCTGCTGTATGGTATTCCCAGCAGATATCCAGGAAGTTGAAGTCTCCCACAAGAACAAGGGGTAGTGATTGTGAAACCTCTCTCAACTGCTTGTAAGAAATTTCATCTACCTCTTCATCCTGGTTGGGTGGTCTGTAACAGATTCCCACCACAATATCACTCTTGCTGGCCTTACTCCTGATTCTTACCTATAAGGACACAACTCTATCATCATCTTCATTAATTTGCATAGTTTCATATGTCTCCCTAACACCTCTTTTTTCCTTGCCTATCCCTTCTGAAAAGTTGATACCCATCAATTGCAGCACTCCATTTGTGGGATTCATCCCACCAGGCTTCTGTGGTGGCCGCTATATCAGTTTCCCTGTGGCACAATGGCCTCCAGCTCCAGCTTGTTTATTGTCTATGCTGTATGCATTGGTGTATAAACATTTCAGGGAGAGAGATGAGTATATAGTTTTCAATCATGAGTGGGGGTAGACCTTCTGGCTATCTAAGATGCCAACACACTGCTCCAGGAGTGTTGGACTACTATATCCAGGGTTCTTGGTGGTAAGGCCAGGTATGTCCCTGTCCCCCTTTAAAACTCATTTAAAGCCTTGTCAATGAGCCCAGCCAACTCATGGGCAAGAATTCTTGTCCCCTTGTGGGACAGATTAACTTCATCTGTCACTAGTAGAGACAGTGCCAAGAAAACTTTCCCATGGACAAAATCCCCAAAGCTCTGTTGGTGGCATCAACCTCTAAGCCATGTGTTATCACATGGATTTTTCCCTTCCCTTCAATATCACTTCCTGTCACTGGAGGGATTGAGGAGAGCACCACTTGTGCTCCTGAGCCCTCAAGTAATCTCCCCAAAGCCCTGACGGCTTTTAAGATTGCTTTTGTACTCCCATGCTTTGCCTCGTCACTCCCAATCTGCGTAACCAGTAGTGGGTAATAGTCTGATGGCCTCACCAGATCAGCGAGATCTGTCCCTAACCTGTGCCGCAGGCAGGCAGCAGACCTACCTATGGGATGGATCCAGCCTGCAAATCAGGCCCTTAGTTCCCCTGAGAAAGGAATCCTCTACTACTAGCACCTTTCTTTTTTTCTTGTTTGCACTAGTCCTAATTGCACTGGTTAGGCCGCACCTTGCACTGGTTAGGCCGCACCTTGCACTGGTTAGGCCGCACCTCGAGTACTGTGTCCAGTTCTGGGCCCCTCAGTTTAGGAAGGATGTTGACTTGCTGGAACGAGTCCAGAAAAGAGCAACAAAGTTGGTGAGCGGTTTGGAACACAAGCCCTATGAGGAAAGACTGAGGGAGCTGGGGTTGCTCAGCCTGGAGAAGAGGAGACTCAGGGGTGACCTTATCACTCTCTACAACTACCTGAATGGAGGTTGTAGACAGGTGGATGATGGTCTCTTCTCCCAGGCACCCAGTACCAGAACAAGAGGACACAGTCTCAGGCTGCGCCAGGAGGTTCAGGTTGGATGTTAGGAAAAGTTCTATACAGAGAGAGTGATTGCCCATTGGAATGGGCTGCCCAGGGAGGTGGTGGAGTCGCCGTCATTGAAGGTGTTCAGAAGGAGACTTGATGGGTTGCTTAGTGCCATGGGTTAGCTGTTTGGGTGGGTTGGATTGGTTGATGGGTTGGACACGATGATCTTGAAGGTCTCTTCCAACCTGGTTTGGTTTATTCTAATAAAGGTTTATTCTAATTTGTGGGACTCCTGAGAAGTCCAGGGTGGCCATGTGCATGGACAATCATCTCCATCCTCATTGATCTGGCTCTCTGTTTCAAGAGTCCCATACCTGTTGTGTGTGACAACTGAGAAGACTGGGGGGATTGGGAGGGGAGTTGCCTGACCCTCCTGCCTTGCTGGAAAGGGACCTGCCTCCATTCCTCTCCATCCCTTAGGTTTCTTCCTTTTTCCAGGTGACAAGAAGGAATGGGATCCCCTGCTTCTTGTGCCACCCACAGCTGCTGACTCTCCCCCAGGGATGGCAGAGTCTGACTCCACAATTCTGTCTCCCTTCATATCCCCTTATAGTCCTTAGCCTCACAACTTCTTCCTTAAGCTCAGCCACCAGGGTGAGCAGATCATTCACCTGCTCACATCAAATATACATGTCTCTGCAACCCGCCATTGCAAGTGCCAGGCTCCAGCACTCACCACAGCCAGAGGCCTGGACACCTACATATCTGCTCAAAACCTCTGTCTGGGTACCCACAGTTCTACTGAAAACTGCTCTCAACCTGGTTGAAACCATGGCTGGATCTCTATCACTAACTGACTTCACAGGCTGCTGGGACACACCTGGATGACTTACCTTGCTTGTTGAATGACCTTGCTCAGTGTACAGGGGACACAGACCCCAACAAGCTACAAACAGCTGCGGCACACGCTGGGGCAGATACAGTCACTGTTTGATCACCCTGTGCTGTGTCTCCCAGAGACACAGTTGAGGCATAGGAAGTTTCATGTAAAGACGAGGAAAAATGTTTTCACCATGAGTGTAACAGCACTGGAACAGGCTGCCCAGGGAGGTTGTGGACTCTCCTTCTCTGGAGATATTCAAAACTCACCTAGATGTGTTTCTGTGTAATCTGATGTAGGTGATCCTGCTCTGGCAGGGGCATTGGACTAGATGATCTTTCAAGGTCCTTTCCAGCCCCTAAAATTGTGATTCTGTGAGACTTCTTATCACCTGATCAACGATGGGTGGTACTGGTTCTGCCCACATGGGTGGGTGGTGGGCGGTGCTGATCTCTGCAGCAGATGACCGTTCGGTGTGTTAATGACTCGGTTAGTTTTGCCGGAAAGTGCTGGTTCCACCCACTCTAGCTCAGCAGCCCGCCCACAAGCTGCCATCCCCCCTGCACAACAAAGATGTTTTTCTCGGCTTTAAAAAGCCCTAAAAAGAGGTTTCCAATGGCTTTTTTTCTGGCTACAGATCACCTGTGCAGCATAGCCTTACCTGCACTGAAGCCAATCCCTGAAGCAGAATCTTGCCTTGCGATGCACACACACACAACATAAAAGAAAAAAGACACATTGCTATCACACCTAGCTCTAAAAACAGCAGTGAAATTCTGCAGCCTAGCACAGTACTGAAAAATCACAGACTCATAGAATTGTTTTGATTGGAAAAGACCTTTAAGGTCATCAATTCCAACCATTATCCAACCTGACCAAGTGTTTTACTAAACTGTGACCCTTAGCACCACCTCTATGCCTCTTTAACACCTCCAGGGATAGATTCAACCATCTCACTGGGAAGGATGCTCCAGTGTTTGATCACTCTTTCAGTGAAAAAGTTTCATCTCATATCCAGCCTAAATCTCTCCTGGTGCAACCTGAAGTCATTTTCTCTCACAATGTCATTTATTATTTGAGAGAAGAGACTGACTTCGACCTCGCTTCTTATCCAGCTAGTTGTAGAGAGTAAGAAGGTCTCTCCTCAGCCTCCTTTTCTCCAGATTAAAGGATCTCAGTATCCTCAGCCACCTTTCATAAGACTTGCTCTCTAGACACTTCACTAGCCTTCTTGGCCTTATCTGGACTCACTCCAGGAGCTCACTTCCTTTCTTGTATTAAGGGCTTCAAAACTGAACACAATACACAACGTGTGGTCTCTCCAGTGCTGAATACAAGGGGACAATCGCTTCCCTGGTCCCACTTGTCACACTATTTCTGATACAGGCCAGGATGCTGTTTGCCTTCTTGCCCACCTGAGCACATTACTGGCCTGTGGTCAGTTGGCTGTTGATCAACACCCTAAGGACTTTTTCTACGGGGCATGTGGCAGCCACTATGCCCCATGCCTATAGTGTTGCATGGGGTTGTTGTGACCAAAGTGCAAGACCCAGCACTTGGCCTTGTTAAATGTCATACAACTGACCTTGGCCAATCATCCAGTCTGTCCATGTCCCTCTGCAGATCCTTTCTACCCTTAAGCAGATGAGTACACCCACCCAACTTGGTGTCATCTGCAAACTTGCTGAGGGTGCACTTGATCCCCTTATTGATAAAGGTATGAACAACTAAAGTGGAAATGTGCGGGTAAGCTACAAGAGAAATTCTGTTTACTTAGCTGATCAATCAGTAGATATAATCTGCTAGTGAATGTTACATGAAGAATAAGGTATCTCTGGTAATATTAAGAAACAAGCACTGCGTGTTGAATGACTTGAGGCATAAACAAGCATACAGTAGTTTAATAAACAAGTTATTCATGTCTCCAGATGATGATTTTATTATATACAACAGCAATGCCAAGAAATACCATATCATACTCTGTATGCTAGTTTTATGATGGAAATCTTTTGAACAGTCCACAGAGAATCATGGAAAATATGCAAAGAATGGAACATATGATCCATGAATACACATCCCACGTCAGAAGCAGAAGGATCTCTTCAATCATGTAACTATGTAGTGGTTCAGCAACATGATACGTAAAAGAATGTGAAACTCCTGCTTATGATAAACAGGAACAACCTCTAGTTTAGGTTACATTCTATGGCTACAAAAACCAAGTTGAAGAAGGAAGATTGTGCACATAGCAGATCTTTTGGAAGGAAAAGAAAATCCCGTATATATTCACTCATTTAGGAACCCAAGGATTCTTCAGTAGTGCTTGTTCAGATGCACACAAACAAACCAAACCAGTGATAAACTGGATACAGAGTTAACTGACAACTTCAGTGCAAAAGCAATACAAGAGTTTTAGTAGCTTATCAGTTCTGCATGGAGGAGCAACAGCATATTACAGGTTTGGTATGTAAACCTGCACAAAGTTATGCTGTATTAGATGTATGTGCTTGATTTGTGCTCAGGAAGGAAATTATTCAAGACCTTAAAGAACTTCTAAGACAATATCTACTAAAAATTCTTGTGGCTGCAGCTGAAATGACTACCTGTTACTGATTTAGTTATTAGAATTGTTCCACTCAGTTAGGCTGAAAACTCAGCTCAGCATCCCAAATTTGAAAGTGGGATGCTTCATGGAAGACACAACTACCATCACCAAGACAAAGAAACCAACAAGCCAAACCGAACAAAGACAACCCACAAACACAAACAAAAACCCCAAAAGTAATAAATAAAACAAAACAAAAGCAAACAAACAAAAGAACAGGGTGGGGGGGGGGAAGATAGGCTTTACTATTAGCATCCTTTACCTTTGAATGAAGTCTAGAGGGTTTAACTGACTTCTAGAATTCATTTCACATACAGGGAAAGGAAAAATGTATACTGTCCAGCACTTATTAAAAACATGGAGGCATATAATTCTTCTCATCTTATTATATGCCAAGAGAGTCACTTTTTCTGTGATCACTGAATCTAGAATGTTCCAAGCCCTGCTCCAGGACTTAAGCCACATGATACCCATCTCCATCACTATTTACTGCAGCCAGTTACTGTTTATAAACTGTCTATGAGGTACAAAAACTGCTAGTGTATGACTGAACATCATGAGCACATAGAATCAATTTTATGCTAGCAAAGTTGTATTACCTATATCCCAGACCAACAATGATGAAAGATTGTTAAATCTCACTGGTCCTCTGGAAAGCAGAATCACATCTAGACTACGGAGAGGTTGATGCCAAGGGAAATCAGTCCACCCATACTGCCTTTTCTTTGAAGGGAAAAGGGTAGTAAAATTATACCAGAAACATCAGAAAATATGAAGACATCATTAGGAGACCCAATAACTAGAGAGCTATAGAAGGATTTATACTCTCACAGATAAGCAGGAAGCTTGGTCCAAGAAAAAGTAACACAGGAGACAAACAGATTATAAAAAAATGCTTTCACTAGCCCATCTCTTTCCCACACAGGTAAGAAATTAAGATAAACAGACAGAAGAGAAGCTCCACAATTTAGAGAACTAACTTTCATTAACAGAAACTCCTTTACTCCATAATAATTACTAAAATCTGGCCCAAAATAACTCCTCCAACAGCCAAGGGATAACAGCCTAAGACAGCATGTTCTTTAAAAAAGGGGTACACTCTATTCAGATGTATGCCAGATAAGCTAAAGAATCAGCCAACTGAAGTTAAGCACCAGTAGGCCGTGTGTGTTTTCAGCCCTGGCGATAAACTTTGTAACTAGCTATCCGGGAATGCAACACAACACTTCAATTTTCTTGCTCCCAGAAACGCCTGACTGTGTTAGAAAAATCTGTTTGCACCAAGACCCTAAGCAGTAGAAAGTTTAAAAATGACAGGTTTACAGTTGCATGGCAAATTCATGCATTCAATCCAAGTAGCAAGAAAGTTTGGAATCCTTTAAGGATAGATAACAGTAACTGTGTTAGAAAGTGTATATATAAACATATAAACCCTGGTGTTTCTAAATACTAAATTTCAGAAACAGTGCAATATTTTGGACATAATTCGCATGGGATTCTTTTCTTTAGATGAGGAAAGGTGATATGTATGTAGCTTTGTGCATTTATGAAGAGAAAAAGAATATGTATTATATATGCCACTCTAAACCTTCAGTAATGGCTGGGAGGAGCCCAGACTGCAAACAAAGCACTGAAGCATACAGTTACCATTTAAAGGCATTTACTGACAAGCCCTGGAATTTGGTAGCTTACTGATGTGGAAGAATCACTGAGGCCAAGTATTGGCTCTCAAGGAGTGAGAATGAATTCTGAATAATGAACTCTCCTGCTACTTCTCTCCTAGTCCCAGCTCAGGAGCATTAGGTTTTTTCTGTCATTGCTCCCAGCTGGGAAGAGTAGAAATATTGAAATTATTTGTTGCCTCCATACATATAGCCAGGTACAAAACAGAGAGGGGAAGATTAAACCAGTACATTTCCTGCCTCGTGAAATTCTCAGAGGTCCAGTGAGTCAGTAGATACATGCAGAGTGATATTTACACTAGAAAAACCCCAAGCACTTTGTGAGATCCCCACCGAGGCACAGGGAGAGGGAAGCTAGAAGTGCAAGGCTGTCAGGAAGAAACTAAGTTAGAATGTCACAGGAGAAGAGAAAAAACAACAGCCTACATTTTACCTTTTTGGGCACCCCACAAATTCAATGGAGCGACAGATCTGTGCAGGGCTGGACTTGTACCTTGATCTTCCCTCTCACCCCCTCTAGCAGTCTCAGATGTTCTTAGTGAAGCAGCAGCTGTCACTCTGGCAGCAGCAGCAGTGTGAGCCCAGATGAGTTCATATGTGCAGTTATTTTAGCACATTGTCTTTTTCTTCTCAGAAAAAAATCTGGCAATTTAATACTCTGGAGAGCTCAGCAAGACCTGGACAGGATTTGACTGCGTAGGGGAAAAAAAAAAAAAAAGTCCTGAACAAAACAGTTCTTTCAGTCCTGGTATTCTTTTTCTCAAACAACTGTTGTGAACAAGGGCACAAGAGATTTCAGAGGAAGCCTTTTCTTTCTGGTAGGAAATATTAAGCAATCTAGTTGCAAGCAGAGCATGTCACATTTTTTGTTGCAAAATGCCAACTGAAATTGCCTTAAGAACATGAAATAGCTTTTTAAGAACCGTCAGTGTCATCTCTAAACCACAATCAAGTTCTATAAGCCTCTGACAGAAAAAAACATGCTGGCTTCTGCTTTCACACTCTTTTCTCTGTTGCTCTGCTCATAGCAAGCAATAACCTGGAAGCTGAGTAATAGTTTGAGTCACATTTATGCCTAATTCATCCATCTCTGAAGTGACACTGTATCCACCTTCTGATATGGATCATCCACAGGTTTTTTCTAGTCAGAGGTGTTCCACTCTATAGAAAACTATATGAAAACTTTGGAGAGGATATTTGAACATCCTGTGTCCTCTTACCCTTTGTCCAAAGAGGGGTTATATCTTTCTGTCTTCATAAACAACCTCTAACAAATCCATAAATATAATCACATGAAGCACTGTGTGCAGTTCTGGGCCCCACAGTTTTAAGAAGAATAGGAAGGTTCTTGAATGTGTTCAGAGGAGGGCAACAAAGGTGGTGACAAGGCTGGAAGGTATGTTCTGTGAGGAGTGGTTGAAGACTTAGGACTGGTCCAGTTAGGAAACAGTAAGGTTAAGGGGAGGAGGAGAGGTGGAGAGGGAGGTGTTATTCTATTTTCCCAGATACCCAGTGACAGGATGTGTGAGAACAGTTCAAATTGTGTCAAAGGAGGTATAGACTGGACATTAAGATTACTGTAGGCTTAGGCAGTGCCTCAAGCACTTCGGCTACAATAGCCACAATATCACTGGGACTAGATAAAAGGAGTCCTTACTAACCCGACCACTAAACAAGACCATTTAAATGAAATGCAGAATTTCTAATATTTTTTTTTAATCCACTATCTGCCACAACAAAGGTTACTGAAATACGGAATCCATGTTCAAAAGTCTAGCTAATATATCCTTCCTGTCTTTAGGCATTCACATTTTTGTTCTGAAAAAATCAAACTGTTTCAAATCACTCCATAGAAATGCCTTAGAATTTTGTCATCTGTTGTTTCTTCTTTTTTTTTTTTTTCCATGTAAACATTAGTATAGAAACACAACAATACTTGTAAATAGACATATAATTATTTCACTAGACAGATGAAGCTTCATACAGTAGTATTCTGTAGCTTTTCAGACATTTTAGTTATGTCACGAGAAATAGTCTCTAAACCCTGGGGAAAAAGGGGGCAGTGGGGAAGGATGGAGTGGAAGAGTATAGAAGAATGGTCAGATTTTTTAAAATACATAGAAAAGAGATTTCTACAAATCTCCTGAAATTACACTGAAAAAAATGTATCACCTAGATTTTTAAACAGATTCATATGCCATGTAGATTTGATTTGCCAGTAAGTGATAAAATGGCTAGTCTTAGGTAACCTGTGTCCACTCCCTGAGCTAAGAGGGGGAAAAGAGCCACTCAAAAACTAGTACAGTTTAAAAAAAACAAACAAAAAAAAACCCCACACCACTCATTAGTTGTTCTATATTTTTAAGAAAGCTATATTTACAGAGCAAACTCTGAGTAAACAATACTGAACGAGATAAGCTTTGTGAAAAGTTTCTGAGTTATCAGATGGATTTCATATTAGAGTTCAAAGTGGTTAACGGGACATTTCCCATGGAGTATATTACAAGTGACAGGTAAGAGCTTGCAAACCATCCACAAGAACTTGCCCAGAGGTTCTCCCTCATAAGGCAAGTTAGCAAACAATCACATCCCAATGAAGAGCAGAATGTTGCTGTGCCAACTGCATTCTGTACTCATAGCCAGTCATAAGCCAAAACAAGCTCATGGTCACGTCTGTGTATCTCAAAAAGCTGTATTTGTGACGACTTAATGAAACAAATGAAACAAAATGTGCAAGCCGCCTAGTGTCAGAAGAAAATGCTTTTAGAGAAGACCAAAGTAAGAACTGAATATTATAGTAATACTTTATTTTTTCAGCATCTTCAGTTCTGGTCACTTGGTATCCAAGAGGATACACAATAAATGACAAAGGGGAAAGGACTGCCAAAGTGTTTAAAGATAGTGAGAGTTCTACATATAAAGGCACTTAAGAGTGCCTCATATATAAGGAATGGAATGGAATGGAATGGAATGGAATGGAATGGAATGGAATGGAATGGAATGGAATGGAATGGAATGGAATGGAATGGGCCAGGTTGGAAGAGATCTTCAAGATCATTACATCCAACCCATCAACCAATCCAACCCACCTAATCACCTAAACCATGGCACCAAGCAACCCATCAAGTCACTTTTATCTTTGTAAAAGTGGAAACATATCTATCTCAGAAACACCCAGAACAAGTGGACACTGAAATTAAAAGGCTGAGAACTGACAAAAAGTTTTGTGATTTGCTATTACATATTCAAAGTAAGTACTTAAAAATAAATATCAATAATCTTATTGTATGTCCAACATGAGAGTTTGCATGACTTGCCATTTTTCATACCCAAGAATGTGGCCCTTCAAGCTATGTCCAGGTAAGGAATTGCCTTGACAGATATATCACAGTGTAATGAGTAGGATTAAGAGTCACTTTTTTGAAGTATCATTCATTCCTCATGTAGAATACTGGTCTTTTTCATTGGTTTTATCTGCTTTCTTATAAAAAAATAAAATCAAACCAGAGCAAAAATATAACAACAAAACCTATGCAGGATAAGCAAAGTTAATATGCTTTGGGGTATTTATATGAGGTGAATACTGCAACCTTTCTGGGTGTTGTAATGGAAGAGTACGAATTCTCTTCCTCTTTAAAAATCAGCATTTTTCAAGTCACTTGACAAAAAAAAAAAAAAAAAAAAAGAAAAGAAAAGCAGCAGCCTGTATTCTAGCCAACTGACCTTGAAAATGTATTTGTTTGACTATCAAGCTTTTCTTAATAAGTATGGATTTGGCACTAGACACATTCTTGCATAATTCCTGTTTTCGTAATACAGATGATGGGGGTCAGGAGCTATTTAAAAAAAAAAAAAAAAAAAAGCCAAACACCCAACCTTTACAAAGTAGCCTTTGTCAACAGCTGAACCACAGCTTTCCAGTTACTGAGTTTCCTGAGTCCCACCTTAATGCCAGCAAACATCAACACAAAGGAGTCCTTCACTCTCCCAGACTAACAATGAACTGGAAAAGGTACTACTGTATTGAACCTACTATCATTTCCCTCAAAAGGACTTAAGAGCTCAAACTTGACTTGCCCTGCTAAACCAGTATGAGCATGCAAGGGAGATAAGAGCTTGTGAGATTAGTAACATCTAAGTGATTAATGCTGTAAGTGTTCTAAATAAAGATGTACTCATTTACACTTACTTCTATTTATAAACAACAACAAAAATATTGTTAAAATTATCTACTAGTTTTATAGACAAATATTGTCGATACATTGCAGAATCTATAAAGACCAAAGTGAGAAACACTTGGTATTAAATCTTACTAATGACCCATGCAATAGGGGTGGGAAACGATTTGTGTTTCGTTAGAGTAATAAGCCTAGGTAGTCAGCCTAACCTAAGTAAAACAGCTCTTACTTTAATTAAGGAGAATGGCTGACTGCCTCCTAAACAGGAAAAAGTAGGATGATTTTCAGGAAGGAAGACTAAAGCTTTATGAACTGCTCAAGTATCTTAATTAAGTTTTTCTACTAGTATAATAAATAAGTGCCCTCTCATTTCTAACACAGGTCTTTTGGCAGGGACACCATTACAAACTATAATAGTAAATTAGAATGGCATGCCCCTGCAATGCCATTTAGACACAGTAGGTGAAAAATCTTCACACGTGTAATACAGGAAAGTTTCAACTAAAGCTTCAACTGAGCTTCAACTAAAATATTACACTTTTAAACCCTTTGGACGAGCTAGCTAGGGTGAAGTTGTGGAATCTGTAACTATGTAAACACGGCAGCCCTTACCTGTGAAACTGTGTTGGGATTCCTAAATCGGTGTGCCAAGAGAGTAGTTAAACAAGGCAAGAATTAGGACACAGTTATAGTGTTCACAGGAGAGCAGGAAGGGTGAAACAATTCAAGAGATTGCAGCCAGAGAAGCAAAGAATCTATGAAGTGGCAGGGAAAGAGCAGACTTGTTACGAGGAGAGGTGTGGCACATTAGTGTTGATGCTGAACAGCTGCAACCAACAGAAGTTTTGATGCCTTGGTATTAGCTTGCAAGAAATACACATCTCACTGGTGCTCTGGGGAAAAGCTTACCCATTAACTGAAGGAAGTGCAGTTGGAAGCAGATCCTGGAAGTACGTTCTTGTGCTTTTCAAGAGACGTGGTGCAGGCTTGGCACACAATGGAGGCTAGTCAGCCCTACAAAGGGAATTGCAACATGCCGCAGCATGCCAGTTTGGTAAGATTAACGGGAAAGTGCCTCAAGCAAAGCAAACCCAATGTTTCAGTGAAAACCCAAAGGATGATTAATGTGAGGCATTTCAGTCCCTACTAGCAATGTATGTAAGATCAAAAGCCATTATGCTCCATCTAGGGAAACACTTCTGAAAAGCTTCCTGTGGCTTCAGGTCTGTTTGCAGTGCAGCAATGTTGCTGTTTCCCCACAATTATATCCAAGTGATAGGCTCCAAAGATACAGTGACCCTACAGAAAGGGCATGGTATCTTTAAGATGCCCTAAAGGCTGACAAATTTCACAAAAGATAATTCAAAACATAAGGTGTTTCTGCAGCATTGAATAGACTACAGCTGCACTAATTATCAAAAGCTTTCTAGGATTCTCCCAAAGCATAGACTATGAATGGGCTCACTGCAAGGAGCATCATTGAGGTCTCACAGAAAGAGAAGGTGCAATGGGGTGTGTAAAGAAATAAACAAAACAACAAAAAACCAACAACAACAAAACAACAACATAACAGCAACAGACTTCACAAGTTTTGGTAACAATACAGTATACTTTAAAGAAAGATTAAAGCATATTGACAAATCCTGTACACTTTATTGATTATGCAGAGATTGTTCTAGACAGACTTTTTTCATTAAAAAAATGAAACAAAAATATTGTTATGTCATTTGTTTATTTCCTACATATAATAAGACATCATCCTTGAACATTACCTGCAAAAGAATGGCAATTAGAAGCTGGATGGATTTTTGTTTGTCTACTCATATTTGTAATCACCAATCACAAGTTTAGAGCTTTTTGAACAAAGATTATAATGCCCTGGTTGAGATTTCAGGAACATGCCTTAGATTACATACATAATAGGATATCTCTTCTTCGTACCTTTTTGAGGCAACTATGAAATAGCTGCAAAGCCTGCCAAGATGCTCCCCACAGACACAAACAGACACCTATGAAAAATAAATGGTGACAAAGTTCCTAATTTAGCCTCAAGCTTGTATCTCCCAATAATAATAATAATAATAATAATAATAATAATAATAATAATAATAATAATAATAAACCACTCACAAAACAAAGCAAAAAATAAAACTAAGAAACCCAAACCAAGCAACCACACACAAAAAAACCCACAACCAACCAACCCAAACCCAAGCCCAAACAAATCTATGAAGTTAAGATTACAATTAGCAGCTGCCAAACTCTAAAGGCAATCTGAGGAAATATCAGTCCTGCTACTCTGATGAGCCCTAAAAGAGGGGTCTGGCATTGCAGATGCAGAAGCTTACTCATCACTCTTTTTCTTGAAACCCACAGCAAGTTACACCACAATTTAAACTACAGTACAGTATCATGAAATAAACATCATTATGGAAAAGGTTGTCTGCAAAATATAGAAAGGAAAATACTAACAATACTTAAAGCATTCTTGATGACATCTTATTACTTCAATTTCCCTTGTGTTCTTTAGATAAGGAAATGTATGTGATACCAGTGAGACAATAGCAAGGTTGCAACAGTGGATATTTGTCCTTATCCTAAAATATAATACAGAATCATTCATATTTTCAAGCTTTGATTTCTTAAATATGCTTGGTGGTTGTGTTCTATTTCTGTCTTCAAATAAACTTGGAAAACAGCTTATGAATACAGAACACTACATATTTCTATTATTGTTTATTGCAAATTAACATTCATTTAAAAAGTTATCTGACAGACTTTCCCACTTTCTGCCTTTCAGCATTTCTTCACAGTGAACTTTTGGACATAATTTCCATTCCACAGTTTTATATTTCCTTTTGTTAAAGATAAAATCATGTGGACAACGGCAAGCCTTCAAAGCCATCTGTGGAAAGAAGTAGATGATGTTGGGCTTTCCTCCTCCCTGCTAAACCACTATCTACCCACAGGTGACTTCCAAGTCTTGTCTTAGTTTAGTTTTCATTGAGTAAAGAGACCACCAGACTCAGCTAGTCTCACAAAGGAATTCTTTTGATTACCCTCTTGTGCACTGGTTTAACCGACTGACTGGACAGATGGGCAGAGTCCAATGGGATGGCATTCAACAAGTCCAAGTGCTGGGTGCTGCACTTTGGCCACGGCAACCCCATGCAGAGCTACAGGCTGGGGTCAGAGTGGCTGGAGAGCTCCCAAACAGAGAGAGACCTGGGGGTGCTGATTGACAGCAGCCTAAACATGAGCCAGCAGTGTGCCCAGGCGGCCAAGAGGGCAAATGGCTTCCTGGCCTGCATTAGGAATAGTGCTGCCAGCAGGAGCACAGAAGTCATTGTGCCCCTGTACTTTGCATTGGTTAGGCCGCACCTTGAGTACTGTGTCCAGTTCTGGGCCCCTCAGTTTAAGAAGGACATCGAGACACTTGAATGTGTCCAGAGAGGGGCAACAAGGCTGGTGAGAGGCCTTGGGCACAAGCCCTATGAGGAGAGGCTGAGAGAGCTGGGATTGTTTAGCCTGGAGAAGAAGAGGCTCAGGGGTGACTTCATTGCTCTCTACAACTACCTGAAAGGTGGTTGTAGCCAGGAAGGGATTGGTCTCTTCTCCCAGGCAGCTAGCACCAGAACAAGGGGACACAGTCTCAAGCTGCGCCAAGGGAAGTTTAGGCTTGAGGTGAGGAGAAAGTTCTTCATGGAGAGAGTCATTCCTCATTGGAATGTGCTGCCCAGGTAGGTGGTTGAGTCACCATCCCTGGAGGTGTTCAAGAGGAGATTGGACGTGGCACTTCGTGCCATGGCTAGTCATGAGGTCTGTGGTGACAGGTTGAACTCAATGATCTTTGAGGTCTCTTCCAACCTTAGTGATACTGTGAGACTAATTGGAATTAAGCCATATTAGGCACTAATGGGACAGTCAATTCACACACAGCTACAACATGCATCTTGACACCCACATGATATTCCACATCCTTCCAATAACATTGGTCCAAACAATATCTAATGTCATTGCTCATTTTGCTCCATGCACTTGTTTTTGATCAATCCTCTTTCAGTATTACCCTCAACAATTTAACATACTTTGTCAAACTAACATAATGGTCTTATGAAATCTTCAGTTACTTCATGGCTGGGTACTCCCCTTATCATGATTCCTGTGTCATATTGCTTTTCCTCTATCTTGAAGAAAATCTCTTATGCGTGTATTTCATACATGAATACTGAGAATCAAAGAAAATTTCAGAATACAAAATTTCTTGTCAAAACTTTCATTCTCCTCAGCTATATTCTAAGGTTATCACTCTCTAAGAGATGGAAGTATTTTTCTTCATTTATCTCTTTAAGATGTAGGATTATTACTTCCTATCTTTGAATGTTTACATTTTGGGTTTACTAAAATTTAGCAATTTAAATACAGAAGCAAGCTCATCAAAGACATACCAGACAATACTCTGGTCAAAAAAATTCTAGTCAGATAAGTCTCTAAAATCTCTTTTCTTCTAAACACACATTTCATGCCACTACAATGAGGAGACAGCCATAGATCTGAGTTAGGCAAGCACTGATAACAGGCTTAACAAAGAGCACCAGAAAAAGGCTTCTGAGTAAGCCAGAAACACAAGTACATCTCCATGGCTCCTGGCAGGCTTGCAAGCTGCATTGAAAGCTATGTTTCTTCATCATTATCACATCAAAATAAATTTAGCATATCGCTAAATTTAAACTCTGCGTATACTGCAGGGTGGTTCAGTCTTACATAAATATGAGAAAAAAATGCCAGGTTGAATGTTCCTTTTTTTGAGGCTATCTTGTCTACACTTTCATTACAGCAACAGAGCAACACTTGCACTTTCTGAAAAAACTTAATCACAAAAGGAAGGAGAAAAGCAGTCCCCTGAAAATGGCAATTAAGAAGGGTTTGGTTGGAATTTGGCTTTTATGTCGCTGAAACTGCCTATAATGATTCCCACCTTAAATAAGAACAATGAGCCTGCCAAGCTTTCTCAATCACCCCATCTCTGAACTCAAATTTAGTTTTCATGGTTTCAGGCAGCAGTTTTCTTCACTAATAAGAATTTGAATAATGGACAAAACTGGATGAAAAATACAAAGAATATCTTTGTATTTGGTAACAAAATTGCCGTGGTAGTGAAAGCTTGACTTACAACTGAATTTAAAGGTAAGGGGGGATTGGGGTAACTGTAATATTATGTTGGTATTATAAAACTGATACCATACTTGAGAATATTTTATTCCACCTGGATTAAAGAGTCTGAACAAATGTGTTTTCTTAATGGACCCGGGTAACATTATTATTTAAAAGTTCCAGTGTTTTTTGAAATTAAATTTGAATAAATTTTATTTGGATTAAATAAATCTTTCCAGATTGGTAAAGAGAATTTCATTAGATATTAAAAACCAAGCCTATCGTCTTTACTCACACATTGACACTGAAATTGTATACTTTCTTCTTGTTTTGACTCCATTTCCTGACACAGTAAGAAACAAAACTTAAAAAAAACAAAACAAAACAAGCTTTCAGACACCTGTGAAATGAACATACATATTGACTAGAATAAAGCATTAGCTATTTTATATCAACAGTTATTTTGCAGGAATTTTTAGTATACTCAGACACAACAACAAAACAGGAAAACTAATTTGGGAAATCTAGCAGTAAAAGAAGATGCCCAGCATGAACCTTGACTCACTTGTTTTTCTTTCTCAATTCTAAAAAAAAAGCGCGATTATGGTAAGCACAAACATTACTATTCCAAACTCAGATGATCTGCACATCATCACATTAGTGATGATGGTGATTTGTCTTATTAAGTTGTAAAAGGCAGCCAACAAAGGAAATTTTGAGCCTATTTGAATCTAAGCTGAAAAAAAAAGACATCTTAATATTCAGTTCTGTAACAAGACTAACTGGAGTTAAAGAAACGGTGATGTGTTTCCCAGATAAGACAAAGACTTCACAGGTGAGTCTGTAGTTTCAGGAAGTTATTTAGAGTCTATTTCATATTCTAATTAAAACAAAAAAAAAAAAAAAAAAGAAAAGAAAAAAAAAGTGGGGTTTAGAAAATGTAAAGTGTTCAATAGTTAGAAATTATAGAATGTCCTGCTCTGCAGACCTGAGCCAAGTATGGAGTACTCCTTCCCTATGATGTGATTTTTCTGTGCAGATCTGCACAGCTGCACTCACATTTCCTCAAGTTATATAAGCGTCTTGTGCTAGGTTTGCATGGTGAGATTTAGGTAGAGAGGAGGGCTACAGTGGTGGCTTTTCCGAGAAGCTGCTAGAAGCTTCTCCTATGTCTGATAGCACCAGTACTAGCCAGCTCCAAGAAGGAATCACAGAATGTTAGGGGTTGAAAGGGGCCTGCAGAGATCATCCAGTCCAACTGCCCTGCCAGAGTAGGATCACCTAGAGTAGGTCACACAGGAACACATCCAGGAGGGTTTTCAATGTCTCCAGAGAAGACAACTGTGATGAAGAGGTTATTAATTTAGGAATGCAAAATAATAATTATATAAATCTTATTTTTATTAGTTATTAAAATGATCAATAACTGATGAAATCACTGTTTTATGTACAGGTTATAGTGCATGATTGTGAAATAAATCCCATAAGTGGTTTAGTGTTTACAATTTGAACCCAATTAGAATACTTACAGAATTAATTTCTATTAATGGAACAAAGGGTGCAATTCGGCCACTTGTCCACCAGGCAGCGACTCAACAGGATGCTGGTGGATGCTTAACTATATACAGAAAGTGTTACAACATCTCAGAGGCTTGAACTGGAAACGTTATGCTGCTAGGCGCGGGTGCTTTGAACCAAACGTTAGTAAGTGGACGGTACACTGTGTCCTTTGTTTGTAGCGAGGTTAGTTGCTAGGTGGCAGCAGAGCGGCTGGTGGGCAACCTTGTCCCACTCGTGGCAGTGGGCAGAGGGGTCAGAATGTAGGCTAGGTGGCAGGAAGGCAGGCAGGCAGGCTCCTTTCACAGGACCCAGGTGACTTCCTCTGGATGGCAGGGAGTGGTCCTGCGGGGTTGGCCCAGCAGGGCCAGTAGGGCTGGTCCCTAGACAGTGGCGGTCCTGCAGCAATGGGCTTCAGGGCCAGCATGGATGGCCCCAGGGGAGAGGCGCAGCTGCGTGGAGCAGCAGCTTCCCCTTTGCTTGGCTTGAAGGAGCAGGCGGGACCCTTTCAAAGTGGTCCCGGCTTTGGAGCACAGGCAAGGTCAGTGCTCTGGCTTTCCCTGGGGTTCACAGAGCATGGAGTGGTGGAAGTGGCAGCTCCTCTTCTCTCCTGCAATGGCAGGATCACACAGGCATGGGACTAGGCACTGCTTCTCCTTTATGTGAGCCAGTACGTACAGTTTGTCAGTGCTGCTTAAGGCTGAGGCAGACATTTGGACTGCCAGACTCAGCTAGTCCCTTCCCCATCAACCCTTGGGGGGGCAGTCCTCTTGAAGACATGGCACACCCTTCTTCCAACCGGTGGGGCTGGCAACACAACACTGTGGCTTTCCAGGCTTTCAGGTCTCTTCTCTGGAGCCTCCCAGGGCTGAGGCACAACAGGCCTTCCCACGTGCTCATTTCTCCTAGTCGTGCAGAGGCTGCCAGTTTGCTTGAATGGGGGAGTGAGAAGACTTACTAGCAATGGCTATAGAACTTCACATCAAAGGCTTAAGCACAAAAGCAACAAGTTTGGTAGCAAGGGCAACGAGTAAGGGCAACTTGTTTAGAAGTTGGGGTAATACTTACAAGGTTCTTGAGGCTGGATTTGGCCAATGGGCACTCTCATAAACAGCCAGCTTTAGCCTACAGGAAGCATGAAGCTGGAATTATGCCCATACTTGCTATTATCATGAACATCCCATGAGAGGGGTGCATGTAGTTATTTATTCCTTAGAAGGCAGGTGAGGTTGCTTGTGCTGCCTGGCTGACACCTTGGCCTTTGTTCCCCTCAGGAAAGGGCGGGGATGTGTCCAAACATGCTGGGACAAGTTCTCAGTATTTGGGACAAAATTCTGGGCATATGGTGCCTTCACCACAAAGACTTCACAACCTCTCTGGGCAGCGGGTTCCAGTGCTCTTTCACCCTCACAGTGAAAAATTTTTTCCTTATGTTCACTTGGAACCTCCTATGCTCCAGCTTGCACCCATTGCTCCTTGGACATCATTGGATATAACTGAGAAGAATCATAGAATTGCTAGGGTTGGAAGGGACCTCAAGGACCATGTAGTTCCAACTCCCCTGCCATGAGCAGGGACACCCCTCTCCATTCTCCTGACACTCACTCTTCACATATTTATAAACATTAATGGGGTTACCCCACACAGCTCCCTCAGCTTTTCCTCATAAGGGAGATGTTCTACAACCTTAATCATCTTTATGGCTCTGTGCTGCCCTCTTTCAAGCAGTTCCTACCCCTGGCCAAGGCCAAGCACATCAACAGTGTGATAATGTATTTAATAACAAAAAATGAGGGTGCAACAGCAGCCGAAGAAGAGAGGAATGAGAATGTTTCAAACAAACAAAAATCCCCAACACACAAACATGCAGGCCAATGAAAAAGCAGGGTAAAGAAGTGCTGTGTACCACAGCAGAAATTCCCAGGGTGAATACCAAGGTGTCCCCATGCAACACATGGAGATTTAATGGTGGACAGCAAACCACAGCAGAATGCTGCCCAAAGGAGACTGTGATCCCATGGAATGCCCATACTGTAATAGACTCCTGACAGGATTTGTGACTCAGTGGGGGACCCAGGCTGAAGCGTTCTGTTCCTGAAGATCTGCACGCTGTTGTAGTGACCCATACTGGAGCAGTTGTAAAGAACTGCAGCTCATGGGAAGGAATTACATTGAAGAAGTTCATGGAGGACTGCTTCCCACTGGTGGGACACTATTCTGGAACAGGGAAGAATGTGAGGAATCCTCCCCCTCAAGAGGAAGAAGCAACAGAGACAACATGTGATGAACCAATCATAACCCCCTTTCTCCATTCTCTCTCCCTGTGCCACTTGAAGAGAGGAAGCTGAAAATTCAGAAGCAAAGGCGAGGCTCAGGAAAAAGGGGAGGGGCAGTAGGAAGGTATTTTAAGATTTAGGGAGCATTCTCCTTTCAAGACTGAATAGCCCAAATTCTCTCAGTCTATCTTCCTAAGAGAGGTGCTCCAGCCCTCTAATCATCCTCATGACCTTTCTCTGGACACATTCCAGCACATCCTGATCCTTCTTGTAATAGGGGCTCCAGAACAGGACACAGTACTCTAGGTGGGGTTTCACACAAGTGGAGTAGAGGGGGAGAATCACCTCTCTCAACCTGCTGGCTATGCTTCTCTTGATGCAGCCCAGGATGTGATTGGATTTCTGGGCTGCAACTGCACACTGACAGCTCAAATTAAGCTCCTGGGTTTCTTGTCCTTATCTTAAGCCATAAGCCTTTTGTTATTTTCTCTTGACTTCTCAAAAGGAGAGGTGGTGGAGAGCAGAATGCAAATGTTGCAGTGATTTTCAAATTACATAGCCTAAATTTGGTTTAGTAGTTTCAGTCCTCCTGGACCCAAGATGATTAAACTCAGAGCACTGGTCTGTGCATCTACTTTTGCTTGTCTTTGTTAAAAGAAGGCTTATGAAATTGAAGATTTGTTCTGAAATCTGGTGTTTCCACATAATTAGTGTGCTGTGCAAAAGCCATTGTGCTAAGGACAAAATATGCTTTTGAATGAGAGAGACTGTTAAGACAGTGCAGTCAACTACTGAAGAGGTAGAAAGCATCATAAAATTATAGTTATTCAAGTACATTAATCTACTGTAGCTTTTCTTCTGCATACCCACTAGGTTAGAGTGTAACTACATAAACACGTACTAATAAGTCCACAGGACTTCCAAAGCATTCAGTAGCATTTTCAATTCAGCAGTGAGTGGACAGAAACAGGAACAACATACACTGTTGCTAATTAACTTTAAATAGGGTTCATTGTCTTAATACCTTGGTTTTCCTGTTCTTCTGCCAAGAGTACACAAAATGTCCTCTCTAACATAGCCAAAAAGAACAAGGTATAGCATTCTTGAGACAGCACACTGATAAAGGCTTCCACCTCAGGGAAATCTTCCATTTGAGCAAAGTCCTTATTTTTTTTTTTCTCTAATTGAAGAACACTTTATAAGATAATGTTCTGGCAGGGCTTGGGGTGGTTTGTAACCATATTTTGCAAAATACAGACATAGCTGCTGTTGCTCCAAGTTGATCTTGCCTCCTTGAAAGCAAATGGGGAAAAAAAAAAAAAAAGAAAAAGAAAAAGAGAGAAAGCAGGATTAATCGGGGGGGTAGGAAGGGGGGGTGGGAATCAGTCTCTCTTTTGAGGCTGATTTTCACTTTCAGCCCTGCTGCTGTGAGAGACAGGGAATATGTTTTCATCAGCTACTCCAAGACCTCAGTATACTGTCTCATCACAGTGAATTTTTCATGTCTGAAAAACAACTTCACAGTGTACAAAAACCACAATAACAAACAAATAACATCTTTGCAAAGTTCATAAAGCAGGCCAGCTGAACAAAAAAGGCAACTTGTTTTCTAGTTCTCAAGTCATTTAAAGCACATTCTATTCCAGACGACTCAGCTGCAGTCTTGGCAATGCTCTTGTTGCATATTCATTTCTACTGTCTAACTAGATATAAAACTACTCTGGAGCTAGCTCAAGGTACACAGAAGATTGTGCTCAAGCAGAGCACAGCAATTACATCAGCTACTGCTGACTTTGCCAATTAAAAATGAACTTTATAATTCAGGTAGTTATCCAGTTTAAGATGACTAGCACTATTTTTGACAATTATAATCTGAATCACTGAATGCTTAGGATTGGAAGGGACCTTTTTAAAGGTCATCTCATCCAATCCTTCTGCAGTGAGCAGAAAAGTCTTTAACCAGATCTGGCTGCACTGAGCCCTGATCAACCTGACCCTGATTATTTCCAAAGGTGGGGTAACTCTGAGCACCACTTCTCTGAGCAACCAGTTCCAGTGTTTCATCACCCTCATTGAAAAACTTCCTTATATTTAGTCTAAATTTACCTTCCTTCAGTTTAAAACCATTGCTCCTTGTCTTGTCACAACAGGCCTTTCTAAGAAGCTTAATCTCATCTTTCTAATAGTCCCCCTTCAAGTGCTTGAAAGGCTTCAATAAGGTCTGCCTGGAGCCCTGTCTTGTCCACACTGAACAAACCCAGCTCTCTGAGCCTGTCCTCACAAGACAGGTGTTCCATCCCTCTCATCAGTTTACTGGCCCTCCAACTAGACCTGTTGCAACAGGTTAATGTCCTTCTTGTGCTGAGGGCTCCAGAGCCAGACACAGCACTCCCAAGTGAACTCTCAACAGGGCAGAGTAGAGCCCTTATGTGCTGACCACGCTTCTTTTGAATCAAATTTATATGTGATTAGACTCTTTTTATCAAAGAAACCACCACAGATCATACAGTTGTGATACAAGAGGAATAACATTTAAAATTGTGAACAAATAATTTGTACTTCTGAGCTGGTATGGGGGTGAACGTTCATTTTCCTGCACTCCAAATTTATTAATTATCATAAATTACAAACAACAACAAAAAAACCCACTCTTCTACAGAAAGGGAAGAACACGTTTTACTCTCATGGACTCTTAGATAGAAGTGACAATTTCTGTTTTCCCCACCTTCCTCTACACTTCTTTCCCTTCAAGAATGACTTGTTATTCAGACACACCACTTCAAGACATCATTATGATCCTGAAGTGTGTAGCATTCAAACAGCAGTTTCATGTGCTCCCTTCTTGATGTTGTTTCAAAGAACTACACAACCAGCTCTGGAAACACCATTCCTTAATGAAATCAGAAAATAAGTATTTTAATATATCAACATGACTGACATTTGACACAATTTGTAACAACTTTACTAAACTACAAACAACATTCCTCCTACATAAAGAGAAGTTATATTGAGATATTTAAGTCACACATCCACATACAAGACAGTAGTATCACACCAACTCTAATTTGCAGGAAGCTTTTTTAAAAACTGTCTACGCCTCACCCTTGAGCCTGCTCTGAAAACTGTTACAATGCTGACCTCTGCTGGGTAATAAGTTACCAAGCATCTAGAGTCATATACAAAACATTAAATAATTATCAAGGAGGAGAAAGGGAAGTGATTTTTCCTAGGATCTCGAAATATTTTGCATAGATTTCAGCATCAAAAGGACGTGTTATTCAGTTTCTTGCAACAAGATAGAGAATATGCAGTGAGTTGTTGTAACAAATAAGAAACTAACAGTGCTACTCTTCATTCTTTCATCAGTATTTGATATAAAATTAGCTCCTCAGGCTCTGAATTTATGAGATTAAATTTAAATACCAATCACAATCACAATAGCAAATGTTATTCAGGCACAAGGCCAGATCCTCACATTGATAAATATTCAGGTTAAACAAGGAAACAAAAGATTTGCAGACATGTAAACATATTAAACTGTGCATTTTATTCACCTCTGGAGTCCCTCTCAGAAGTGCCAAGTCAGTCCATCCTATCTCCAGCAGGCAAGCTCAGGAATCATTGACAGGAACTTTTCTCACAGGCACTGCTGAAGTTTCAGAGAAACTTGCAGTGATTTAAACCACAGTTATAGAGAAAGCGTAAAAAATTCAGAGGAAGAAGCAGCTGTAGATAGCCTTAAGTTAGCATTAAGACAAGATATACTTTGGGCTGCTTTGGATGCTCAAGAGTTGGCTTTCCTAGATATGATCAGTTCAGCACTACATAACCCCAGGTTAAAAAAGACCAACACTAAGACATACAGTTAAAAATACTAACATAGGCTATAAAGCAACTCCAGGCAAAGCAGCTGTGGTACACCACATATACCTCATTCTCCCTGACTAGAGTGCTGAGAGCAGAGCTGATTTTCATTGTCCCCAGGAAAAGCTGTGCCCTGGCAACTCAAAATATGACATCTCTTTGCCTACATTCAATGGGGTTTGGCTGAAGAACAAAAGTAACAAATGCTGGTTTCTTTAGTTGCCTCAGAAATCAGGAGAGGAATAACAAACCAACTGTTACATGCTACTTTTTGAATATCAAGTCTGACACTAAAGAATTTTAACAGACATGCGACTTGTGAAAATCCATAGCACACACAGACTGAAAGGCCCTGATATTTTGTCTGTTCTTCCATATAGTCCTTATACTGCCCCTCTGCTCACCCTGCCCTAGGCTCAGATTCCTCTGAAGACACCATGAAAAGTTTAAATTTGTCACATTCCCATCAGTCTGTACCTTTAAAATAGGAAAAAAAAAATATATATATATATATATATAAACAACACACAAGTCTTTGCTGCTTACCAGTATAAGTACTTCTTTATATGAATGTACTCCATAAGATAATCAAGTGAACTTCTCTTCTTCTTTCTCATAAATGAGACTGATGAAATGCAAAATCTCAGTTTAAGGAGTAATTCCAAACACTGATCTTGCATCATCTATTTTATAAAAGCTGCAAAAACTGCAATGGTTCACTGTCAGTCAGTACTGACTGTAGAGGTCACACAAGATGAGTCAGCTGATTTTATGTAACAACCTCCAATTTAGACCTTCAAGAACCACATTAGTCCTTCGCCTCAGCATAATGTCAGGAAGCCTTTGTTCACTGTGGTAGACCTTCTACAGAGCTGTAGTTTTCCAGAACATAGACTTTCCTCCGCCTTTTTTTTTTTTCAACTTCTCTTTAACGTGACCTATATTTCTTGTCCTCAGACATATCACTTCGAAACGACCACATTTGAATTAATTTTCAATTTATTATGGAACCTGCAGTGTTCTACATTAATGCCTCTATTATTACTGAACAGTCTAAAAACACGAATGAGATTAACTAATGATGTTAACAGCGATCTTTGCATTTATTTATATGTCCTTAAGGAAAATGCTGGCTGACAGAAGAACTTAGTATCAATTAAAAAAGCAAAAAAGGGTATCTCTGTCATGATTCCCTTGTCCTGTATTTAGGCATTTCTTAATCACTTGAACACTAACTGACATTATCGTTATTATCATAATTTTATCATATGCTATTAAATGAAATGCTATAAAAAGCCTACTGAACCCACAATTTTCAGCCACATCCCTACCTCCATCAGTACTACCAAAGACTCCTTAAAACACTAGAGGTAAGTCTACGGTCAGTTTACCTACATTCACTACGTAAATATCCCACTTCACTGAAAAATTTTCAGCAATTAAAAACTGACACACTATAAACTTATTTCTACCACCACAAAAAAGCAAGTTTGTTGTGCAAGACAATATACTCTTTATAAAGAACTAATAGAAGGTATTGAATATGTTTTAGCTCTGTTATCTTGTCAGGAAAAATTAATCAGATCTACAAGTTCCTGTTCACAACGGAGACAGAGGATTCTTGTAAAACTCAATTTGAATAAAGGGACAGTTCACAGTACAATGCTCTGTGGGATCTCTCCAATTGCTGGAAGGCACAGCTCCCCTTTTATCCTAAATTCCTGGACACAAATGGAGTACATCTGTCCCAGAAAAGGGGAAAGGTCACAGTATATGAGAACGGCCTGTCCCCCAAAGAGAAAAAGATTCTAGGAAGGGAATTGGCAGGTCTCATAGATAGGGCTTTAAACTAGTTTCGAAGGGGGAAGGGGCTGAAACCAGTCCCCCCCGGCAGGAATCAGGGGTGATAAGCCAGAGCCAGAGGTGAAACCAGCAGCCTGGATGAAGTGCATGTACACTAATGCACAAAGCATGGGCAACAAACAAGAGGAGCTGGAAGCCTTGCTGCAGCAGGAAAGTTATGATGTAGTTGCCATCACAGAGATGTGGTGGGATGACTCACATGACTGGAGCGCTGCAATTGATGGCTACAAGCTCTGCAGGAGAGACAGGCAAGGAAGAAGGGGTGGAGGGGTGGCCCTTTACATCAGGAAGGCACTAGATGCCATTGAGCTGGAGATCAGGGACCATCAGGTTGAGTGCCTGTGGGTGAGAATTAGAGGGAAGGCCAACAGGGCTGACATCCTGGTTGGAGTCTGTTATAGACCACTGTGGTAAAGGCACATTATGCCCAGATACTGAATCTTGTCCCAGCATGTGGACAAGTTCCCCCTCCTCCAGGAAGAAGACAAAAGCCAAGGCATCAGCCAGGCCAGCACGCACCCAGCACATGCAGTGCTCGTGCTGACACCAAGTATGGGCATAATTCTAGCTTCACGCTTTCTATAGGCTGAAGCTTATGAGAGTGCCCGTTGGTCAAGCCCAGCCTCGAGGAATCTGTAAGTATCACCCCAACTGGTAAACAAGTTGCCTCCTCATTCACTTTGTCTCTGTGCTTGCTCAAGAGAGCAACTCTCAAGCTGCAGCCTTTGTCATTGAGCTTATTGTTGTTAGCTTCTGTTATACATGCACACATACTGAAAGCCTCTGCATCGTGAGAAGCAAAGAGGGAGGACCTTAGTGACACTGAGGAGCCCAGCGTCGCTACAGCCAGTCGTACCAACCGGGAGAGCCCACCGTGCCACCGGAGGACTGGACCAACCCCCGAGGGTAAGATCTGCCCAGTTGCCAGGGAGAAGGGACTTGATCGATACTGAGTCCACGTACGTCTACCTCCGCTGTAGTGGGAGAGAAGCCGCCACATGTGCCACTCTGAGCCCTGTGAATCTCAAGGAAGACTAAAGCATTGTTTGTGCCTATACTGCACCGAACCCGGGACCATTCCAAGAGTCCCGCTGCTCCTTTAAGCTCAGTAAACAAGAATCCGCTGCCTAATGCAGCCGCATTCTCTCCCCGAGGCTGTTTGCATCAGCCCTGAGAATCGCCATGGTTGGGCTGACCCCATAGCTTTGCCTGCTGCCACATCATCCGAGCCCACCTACCGGCCACCGTCATCCCGCGCTGCCATGCAAGCCGACTTTGAGGGCCGACCCCGACCAGGACCGATCCCTGTTGTCTGAAGGGAATCGAATATCTTCCACGTGTTTTCCATCCAGTAGCACTCAGTTCAAAGTATCTGCGTCTTGCAGAGTAAGCGCTGACGCATAGAAAGATTGTAATATTGCTGTGTATAGCCAGAAGCCGCCCGTGTCCCGTCGAGTCGCCATCTAGTGGCCAAGCGGCGGAACTGAACCCTTCATTATATAAATATAGAAATAGTCTGTAACTTCTTCAATTAAGTTATAATAATAACACTAAGCCACTTGTGGAATCTATTTCACAAACGTGCACTAGAACATGTATATAAGTTGGTGATTCATGGGTTATTAATACTTTGATAATTAATAAAAATAACATTTTCATAATTCATATTTCATATTAATAAATTTAATAACCTCTTCACCACAACCACCCAACCAGGAGGAAGATGTTGATGAATCATTCTATAGGCTGTCTCAAGATCGCCTGACCTTGTTCTCATGGGCGACTTCAACTTGCCTGATATCTGCTGGGATCTTAACATGGCAGAGAAGAGGTAACCTAGGAGGTTCTTAGAATGCATGGAGGACAGCTTCTTATCCCAGGTGCTGCGTGAGCCTACCAGTGGTAAGGCTATGCTTGACCTCCACTTCACCAATAGGGAAGGGCTGGTGGGCGATATGGTGCTTGGAGGGTGTTTAGGGGCCAGTGACCACAAGATAATTGAATTCTCAGTATTTGGTCAAGCTAAGAGGGGCAGCAAGAAGACCTCCACTCTGGACTTCCGGAGGGCGGACTTCAGGCTACTCAAGAAACTAATTCAGAGTGTTCCTTGGGATAAAGCCCTTAAAAACAAAGGGATCCGGGAGAGCTGGTCCTACTTCAAGGAAGAATTGTTGAAGGTGCAGGGTCCGGCTGTGCCAATGTGCCGGAAGATGAGCTGCCGGGGCAGACAGCCAGCCTGGATGGGCAATGAACTTTTAATAGAACTAAGGAAAAAAAAGAGGGTGTATCACCTTTGGAAGAAAGGGGAGGCAACCCGTGAAAAATTTAAGGATGTTGCTAGGTCTTGTAGGAAGAAAATTAGGGAGGCAAAAGCACATTGGAGCTTAGACTGGCCTCTGCGTGAAGGACAACAAAAAGTCCTTCTATAAATATATTAATAGCAAGAGGAAGTGCTGAGACAACCTCCACTCCTTGGTGGACACGAAGGGGAATGTTGTGACAAAGGATGAGGAAAAGGCAGAGATACTTAACACCTTCTTTACCTCAATTTTTACTAGCAGGACAGAATGTCTTCCAGACAGTTGGCCTCCAGAGCTGGCAGAAGGACCCAGGGAGCAGCATAGTTTTCCTCTGTACCAGAATTGGGTAGTTGGTGGTCTGCTCAGCTGCCTGGATCCCCACAAGTCCATGGGACCAGATGGGATCCATCCTAGGGTGCTGAGAGAGCTGGCAGAGGAGCTGGCCAAGCCGCTCGCCATCATTTCTCAGCAGTCCTGGCTCACTGGAGATGTCCCAGAAGACTGGAAACTGGCCAACGTTGTGCCCATTCACAAGAAGGGCCAGTTGATGAGCCAGGGAATTATAGGCCTGTCAGCCTGGCCTCAGTGCCAGGCAAGATCATGGAACAGGTCATCCTGAGTGCAATCACACAGCACTTACAGGATGGGCAAGGGATCAGGCTCAGCCAGCATGGATTTAGGAAGGGCAGGTCCTGCCTGACCAACCTGATCTCCTTCTATGAGCAGGTGACCGCCTGGTGGATGTGGGGAGGCCTGTGGATGTAGTCTACCTGGACCTCAGCAAGGCCTTTGACACTGTCCCCCACAGCAAACTCCTGGCCAAGCTGTCAGCCTATGGCTTGGACGGGAGCACACTGCGATGGGTTAGGAAGTGGCTGGATGGCTAAGCCCAGAGTGGTGGTGAATGGTGCCACATCCAGCTGGTGGCCAGTCAGTAGTGGAGTCCCCCAGGGATCAGTGCTGGGCCCCATCCTCTTAAACACCTTTATTGATGATTTGGATGAGGGCATTGAGTCCATCATCAGTAAATTTGTGGACGACACCAAGCTGGGGGCAGGAGTTGATCTGCTGGAGGGTAGACAGGCTTTGCAGAGAGACCTCGACAGGCTGGACAGATGGGCAGAATCCAACGGCATGAGATTTAACACATCCAAGTGCTGGGTTCTGCACATTGGCCACAACAACCCCATGCAGTGCTACAGGCTGGGGTCAGAGTGGCTGGAGAGCAGCCAGGCAGAGGGGGACCTGGGGTTGCTGGTTGATGGTAGGCTGAACATGAGCCTGCAGTGTGCCCAGGCAGCCAGGAGGGCCAATGGCATCCTGGCCTGCATCAAGAACAGTGTGGCCAGCAGGAGCAGGGAGGTCATTCTGCCCCTGTACACTGCACTGGTTAGGCCCCACCTTGAGTCCTGTGTCCAGTTCTGGGCTCCTCAGTTTAGGAAGGATGTCCAGCGAAGGGCAACAAAGTTGGTGAGGGGCTTGGAACACAAGCCCTATGGGGAGAGGCTGAGGGAGCTGGGGCTGCTTAACCTGGAGAAGAGGAGATTCAGGGGGGACCTTATTGCTGTCTACAACTACCTGAAGGAGGGTTGTAGACAGGCAGATGTTGGTCTCTTCTCCCAGGCAGCCAACACCAGAACAAGAGGTCACAGTCTCAGGCTGCGCCAGGGGAGGTTCAGGCTGGAGGTCAGGAGGAAGTTTTACACGGGGAGAGTGATTGCCCATTGGAATGGACGGCCCGGGGAGGTGGTGGAATCTCCCTCGCTGGAGGTGTTCAGGAGAAGACTTGACAGGGTGCTTGGTTGCATGGTTTAGTTGTTTGGGTGGTGTTGGATGATAGGTTGGACACGATGATCTTTAAGGTCTCTTCCAACCTGGTCTATTCTATTCTAAATTTCCCTATCCCTTTCCCATTTGGCTAAGGTACTTCAGATTTAGTCTTTCCCAATGCGCCTACTATATGTACCCCTCCACATGTAACCCCCCTGCATCATACATAGTATGTTCATTTAAATTAGGTTCTTCACTTTTCTGTGGGGAGAAGTTAATATTCACTAGTCTATTAAGCCTGCCTCTGTCCTAAAAGTTCAGAAGTTCAGGTGGTGTTCAATGCCTGCTATCTTCAGTGAGATCCCCACTGATTTGAGGGCAAGATCCCAGGTGAGGCACTTAGCAGATGCCCCTTGTGATTTACATACACATAGACGTGGTGAACTGTCTGGTTCTTCCTTTGCTATTTCAACTCCCTCTTAGCCAACTCCTTCTTAGCCAATTCTCCCTTTGTGAAAGCACTACCTACTTTTAATCCCCTCACTGTGTTTTAGGTTCTCAGTAAAATTCTCCTTTAGTTTCTCCACTCTTTTTCCCAGGTTTGCCACCAGACTAATACCATAAAGAAGATACTTGAAAACAGAGCTAAAAACTTGTAGAAATTCTAATCCTGTTTTACAGGTGCTGTTTACCTGAGAGACCTCACACTTCTAATTCAAGCCTAAAGAACTGATGAAAATACTCATGTTAATGCATCAGCTGATAAATTACACCAGTTGTTTCTAATCAATAAAATCAATTCAAGTGCACTTATATCCTTACAGAATGGGGTATCTGAGAGTCAGTTTAAAAATCTAAGGAATTAGCACTTACCTAGAGGTACAAAAACTGGAATAATAAGATTTGAGGAAACAAAAAAAAAATTGCTCAAGAGATTATGCAAGTCACTTGAGCTTGCAGTCTCTGTGAAAAAGACTCTCTTATAAAATAAAACATTTGTAGAGAGGGGAAAAAAACTTTGGTACATCACTGCAATTACTTAAAGTTGGTATGTTAGCATACAACTTCACTTTAGTTCTTATTTCAACCCAGTAGCGGAGTCCCTCAGGGATCAGTCCTGGGACCTGTCTTGTTCAACATCTTTGTGGGTGACATGGACAGTGGCATTGAGTGCACTCTCAGCAAGTTTGCTGATGACACCAAGCTGTGTGGTGCAGCAGACACGCTGGAGGGAAGGGAGGCCATCCAGAGGGACCTTGACAGGCTGGAGATGTGGGCACAAGCCAACCTCATGAAGTTCAATAAGAACAAGCGCAGGGTCCTGCATCTGGGTGGAGGCAATCCCAGGCACAAATCCAGGCTGGGCAGTGACTGGCTGGAAAGCAGCCCTGAGGAGGGAGACTTGGGGGTGCTGGTGGACAAAAAGCTCAACATGAGCTCTCAATGTGCTCTTGCAGCCCGCAAAGCCAATCAGATCCTGGGCTGCATCAGAAGTGTGGCTAGCAGGTCAAGGGAGGTGACCCTCCCCCTCTACTCAGCCCTGGTGAGACCCCACCTGGAGTACTGTGTCCAGTTCTGGAGCCCCTATTACAAGAGTGATGTGGAGGTGCTGGAACGTGTCCAGAGAAGGGCCACGAGGATGATCAGAGGGCTGGAGCACCTCTCCTATGAGGACAGACTGAAGGAGTTGGGGCTGTTCAGTCTGCAGAAGAGAAGGCTCCGAGGTGACCTAATTGTGGCCTTCCAGTATCTGAAGGGGGCCTACAGGAAGGCTGGGGAAGGACTTCTCAGGATCTCAGGTAGTGATAGGACTAGGGGGAATGGAATGAAGCTGGAGGTGGGGAGATTCAGGCTAGATGTGAGGAGGAGGTTCTTCACCATGAGAGTGGTGAAACCCTGGAATGTGTTGTCCAGGGAGGTGGTCGAGGCCCCATCCCTGGGGGTGTTTAAGAGCAGGCTGGATGAGGCTCTGGCCAGCCTGATCTAGTGTAGGGTGTCCCTGCCCATGGCAGGGGGTTGGAACTAGATGATCCTTGTGGTCCCTTCCAACCCTGAATGAAACTATGAAACTATGAAACCAGATTTCACCTAAGCTTCCTACTGTATGAAGGGGCTTAACATCTGAAAACAGTTTCAGAAAGAAACATCAGTCATATGTGTAAACAGCTGATATCAAAATCCTGGTAAGTTAAAGAGATTTCAAACAAAATATGCAATTAAATAATCTCTATATATTAGTAAAGAGAGATGGAAGCTATTAGCTAAAGAACACCAGCGGACCCGAGCATAACTAGAGATGTAACCAGAAGGTTCTCCACATGATTAATTGTTAAAATTTAGGAGCTGCAGCAAGCTGCATAAGGAAAGAAAGCAATGCAACTATTAGCAAGAAAGAGCAATATTAAGCAAAGATTCAGCTTCCTTCTTTGAAAGACCTTCTATTGTCTCAAACAATGTACAGTGATAAAGTTCTGAATAGACAAGGCCTGCCTAGAGACCACAAATCAAGAGGACTGACAATGGGCCCTCAACCAATTCCTTTCAGGAGCTCCAGGCCAGACCTATTCTTTACAGATCAATTGACAAAAGGAAGAGAAAGTTCTTAGTAAGTTGGATTCTGTGTCCTCCTCTTGCTGATTCCTCAAATCACTGCAACTGCACCACGGAGAGAACTAGGATTATACTGGAAGGGGCTCATGCAAATCAGCACTGCCTCCCTGTGTGAACTGGGGAGGCCACCCCACGCACAAAAGATGTAAAGGGACAACAATATTTGGGACCAAGTGTTGCATCTACCACAGAAGACCTTGCTGGATGTACACCCACTACCAAAGAAGAAAATACTTAGATTCTGTGAGATGTTGCTGGATCCAAGGGTCACGATATTTTTTTCCCCTTTCTTCTACTTTCCTCTCTGCTCTTCTAATCACTTCATTCTCAGGGGACTCAAAACCTTCATATAATTCTTCTTTTAATCATATAAACTTAACTGCTGCCCAGAGTTGGCTCAGCATTCCAGTTATGACACATTACTGAGAATAGAATCTAAATACTGCTCTTCCTTATTGCAGGAAATGCTGGAGCAAAGCTGTCAAAGATATATTACTAGGAATCAGTAGATCAGAAAAGTTATGTTCAAGCTGGAATGGAGGAACAGATTTCTCTGTTCAGGGCAAAGAAAAAACCCTACTCAAACCATAAATAAACCCCAACTAAACAAACAAAAAAAACCACAATGGAAGTTTCCACTCAAAGATCCCAAAAGCCTAACAGCAGCATTACAACTAATGTCATTGCACTCTAAGTTTCAGTACTAAGGTGTTAAAACAGCATTGTGAAAATTTAGCATGAAATAGCTTCTACTTACATACAAGCTTACAGGTAGGTATTTGAGATTCTCCTGGTCAGTGATGAATATTGGTCTAAGTATACAGAAAAAGCAGGTGGAATGTCTTCTACCTTTATTAAGTCTACAACCTGATGTACTTTAAAGAAGGCCAGCCAGTATTCCATTCAGTCAGTCCTTTCAGAAAATAGCCACTAGGTTAATCAAAGAGTATTTGGCTTATGGTTCTCACAGTTCAAAGGAAATAAATCCAAGAGAGCACATGTTGTTCAGCCTTGGCAACTTCAGGGCTTACAGACATAAGTAAAGACAAAACTGTTGAGAGATAATATCAGAACTGAAGTTTCTATTGACTATAGCTCAGGGATGCATAACCTGTAGGTATTTCTAAGACTCTTCATCAAGCCCATAGTCTTTGAATGATCTTTCTCTTTCTAACCCAAAATGCACAGTCTTACTTTTCGTGTTCATACTGGTTTTGTATTTAATATATGCAGTTGGTTCAGTTATGAGACAAGAAAGAACGGCAAGCACTGATGATAGCCACATGTATCCCAAAACAGGATCACAACTAAAATCGTTTACAAGATGATGATCTCAGATAAAGTTCCCTCCCTGAAATCCCTTCAAAGTTTTAAAGTACATTGTGTGGTGGCATTAAGAATTGTGAGTAAATGGAATTGCTTAGTTGGTTTTAATCACAGTTGAGAAAAAAATTGTTTGAAACAAAGTACATTGATCCAGATAAATATATGACACATCTTCAACTTTTCCTCATGGAAAATAATGAGTAAACTAATTACTGCACAAAATAAACTCAGGAAGGTTACTAACTTTTTTTTGAAGTAACAATGGGAAAAAAATTCAACATGACAGTAGAAGTCTTACTGGCAGGCCAATGAGACATTGGCATTTGCCACTGAAACAATAGATTCCCTTCTCTGCAATCTAAAAATTGATGCCAGAAATATCTTAAGGTAGGTTTCCACTTTTATGCAAGACTTGCTTTTCAAACACCCTCACTTGTTATCATAGTTAAACTAGTGCTGTAACCAAATTATTATAGAAGCAGTCTAGTCATAGTCAATGTTTGACTGCACATAGACATACAATGCATACTATGACACACCTAAATGGTTATGTCACCCTTGAAGACCCAGAACAAAAGGTAAGTAGACTTAAACTATTTTCAATATTAATTTTAATGTTTCCTTATTTTAAAATGGTACTATTTTGCATCAATTTTGTATCAATTCTGCTTAAGAAAAGTATTGATAGTTCAAGTGTAACTGATGTGTGAAAACAGGTTTTGGAAATACGAACTATTCAGAATTCCATTGGTGAAGAAACATTCCAATTTATAAAACCAAAAACCTTGTAATATACATCTTAAAGCTCATTGACTGGTTAGGAGGTTAGCAAAGTGAAAATCCTGACAGTATTTTGCATTACAAGTAGCCCTCAGGTTGTTTACTAAAATGTCAGACAAAGATTTGTTGAGATGTCAGCTGTTTTCTCTCCTGTATGACTACTCTGACATTTAACGAGGTATGTAATATTGTTCTTTAAAACTTCTAATGGATAACATGAAATCACCACTTTGAAGCATCAGAAAACAGCAATGCTTTAAAAGCTTAGAATCAAGTTTAGTGAGAATCATGTATACACAGTCAAGTTAAAGGTACAGTATATTTCATAATGCCAAACAAATGAAATCATTAAAAGCATGTATGCTTCAAGGTTTATGCTTTTATGATAAAGTTAGTGCTATTATCAAGCATCAAATTTTATATGGGAAAAGACTTAAAAGATTGGTATGGTTAAAAGAATGAGGCAGCACTACAGATGTTAATGAAACTTCAGCAGGACTTGACACAAGCTGGAATGCATCATATGAATCAGAAATAAAGTTTTTAAAATTTTCCAAGAAAAATCCTACATATCAAGAACATGAAAATGTACAACAGGAAAACAAAATCCAGTGTTTTCTACTTATTCAAGCATATACAGCAGGTTAATACAACAAGTTAGTTCCTCAAGATATGTGAGCAAATCACAGCCTAAGTAACACAAAAGACTTATTCAGAGAGAAGGAAAAGGCATACGCAACAAAAGACCATAGAGCAGAAAAAGTTGATTAGTTACCGACAACACACTACACAAGAGTACATTCAGACCTTGAAATAGTTAAATCAAACAGTAAGTGTACTTTATGACCTACATGTAGATTATCCCCTTGACTTTGTTCAGTTTTGTAAAACATATACATTAAAAAAGATTTACAAAAATACTGACAACAGATCACATTCCTACCACCTCAATACCTTCCTCTTCTTTTGACCTTTTCTACATCTCAGCAGTTTTCTTCAGTAGTTTTGGTGAGGGTTTTTTGTTGTTGTTTTGGGTAACTACTCCTCTTGCATAACATCCATTGATAATATGCACTGACTCAGTTCACTGGTACAATTAGGACCATTTACATCCGAAAGCTTCTGGTTCTGTGAAATGGTTGAAAAGGCTTTTTTAAGGCCCACATCAGAATTGGTGGTTTCTGTTTATTCTTTTCTGCAAATAGCACTGCTTCAGTTTCAGGAGTAGGAAAGCGTACTCTATACACTTCAGGGTAAGATTTCTGAAACTAGAAAAATACATCAATTTCAGTAAAAAATTAATTCAGACTTGTAAACTTAAAAAAAAGGAAAAAACTATTAAGTGCAACCTGCACCTTTGGAGCAGGAAAGCTTTTTATACCTCTACATAGAAAATCAGGTGGTATTTTGATTAAAAAGCTTTAGATTTCCAAGAGTACCTGTAACACTGCTTTAAATCTCAATAACTCTCTACAGGAATAAACATCTAATACTCAAAGCATTTTAAGTTAATATTAAAGCATTTAAAGCAATTTTTATTTACTTGTTTAAGTTTCTTCTTCTTATCTTTCACTGATATTTCTTTATTCATTGCAATTTCTTCCAATAAAGCTGCCAGTGGTTCTTGAGAGCCAGTTGCCCTTTGGTATTCAAATTCATCTGTACTGATTTGGTGACAAAATGATGGAGGAGTAAAAGTTGCACCAGTTTCAGCTCCAGCATACTTTATCTGAAGGAAGAATTGGAAGAAAAAAAAAAGGCAGCTATGACAGATCATCTTCGAACAAAACAAAATATAGTACCAGGAAATGGAAAGAGAGCAATGAAAAAGCTGAGCAAGTAAGGACAGCTCGAAAAGTTATGGTCAAATATCAACAAGTTAATATTAATTAGAACAGAATAAACCAGGTTGGAAGAGACCTTCAAGACCACCGCATCCAACCCATCAACCAATCCAACCCATCTAAACAACTAAACCATGGCACCAAGCACCCCATGAATTAGCAATTCATAAGGTAGCAAAGACAGAACAAAGTCCTTAAGAACTGTCAATAACAGGTGCAAAAAGTGTAAATTCATACAGAAGCACAGAGGCATAAAAGGCTTTATGCATTAGACACCTACTTGGACTCTCTGGAGATGTATAATATGTTCTTCGATAGAAGATTTTAAGGTGGAAGGAACACTTAGAATTTCCTGGTAATTATCCATGAGGAAAGATACTAGTTTAGCAGCAAGCAGTTCATCCAAGTCCATTTCATCCTTTGAACATAGAATACAACGGGAAAATGCCTGAACCATCTGAGGGAAAAAAAAAAATCCCATTGTTACTGCATATTTTTCTGTTTATGGGTAGGGAATCAACCTAACTTTAAAACTGATCTTTAAGAAAATTGATTTTAACAGCACAACACTTACCATACTACCAAAATATCAATATATTAACCAAAAAAAGAGTGCATTGTGGATGGTAACACTGACTTGACTCGTATGTGTGACCTTGCCAAATCTCCACATGGCTTTTTCAACAAAACAGGACACAAATATTCCAGAGATTTTAAAAATAACACAGGAATTTGAAAGTTAGTACAAAATACTTGAACCCTAAAGGATTAACTTCTAAAAATAACATTCACTTTATAACAATTTTTTGATTAACTGTAAATAATCTTTAAGATATAACCTCAGCAGTAAAAAAAATAAAATTTTAATCAAATACTGTTCACAGTTCATCAGAAACTTCATTGCCACGAAACAAAGTTTCTTTTATACATGTTACTATGGGACTTTTATGGAGCGGAATTTTCTGTTGCCCTTCTCACAAAAAACTTGAGCATTAACCTAAAGTAATACATCATCTTAGACAGTCAAAATTGCCAAGTTATGCATAATAACTTTGCAATAACATGTTCTCGCAAAAATCAGCAATAACTCTACAAGTAGTCATACAGAAAAAGCATTAGCAAAGCCTAGGATTTTGGCAAAATCTGATTAAAAGTACTTTCAAAGTTTTCTGTATTTAAGTGATGAAAAAAATTAGTACTGAAATAAACTGAGAGGATTTTTTTTTCATATGTCTGAAAACCAGGTAAAACAAAACATTCTGCTCCGTATTTCTAACTATGACTCGAGCAGGTAGTTCTTGTCTCTCACACTGTCTGCAATGATGAAGTATACCAGAGACTTCCATCTACCGTATTTTTTTTCTGCTCAATAGTCAAATCTGTGGTTATTTAACTCTGAAAGATTAGGAAACAGCCAAATTCTGAGACAATTCTTTATTGGTTCACAATTTACCAAGAAGTTCCAATTTATTGTAATTCAGAATAGCTTTTCACAAAGCTAGAATAGACAAATGAACATTCTTCAAACAAGCAGACTGTGTTTTGTGCACATTCTCCAGTAATAATCTTTTACCTGTGCTACTCCAAAAGCCTTCTGCCTTACATTATACATACCAAGGTTCTGGTCTGCAGTGATTCAGAAAGAGGTGGCAAATTCTTGTTGAAGCTGATTTTTGCCATCATCCTCACCAACAGTTGTAGTCTTTTCCGATTTTCCGGTGGCAGCAGGAGACAAGATATCTGAAGAGCTTCTACAGCCTTGCTGTGTTTTTGCAGTAGACCTGTTTTATACAAGATTCTCCATTATTTATTTCCTTAATATTTAACATAACATTTCTAAAACTGTCTCCCCAAAGCCCTGAATAATTTTGTCACCCCCAACTGGAATTAGTGATGAGCGCTGAGGAAAGATTTTCCTCAATCTACTGGCAATGCTCTTATAGCATCTAAGGATGCTGCTGGTCTTTGAAACAAGGATGCATTGCTGGTTCATGGTCACAGTACCCACCAGGACTGCCAAGACCTTCCTAGCAAAACTGCTTTCAAGTCAGTCACCTTCAACATGCACTGGAACATGAAGTTTTTCCCCACCAAGGACAGGACTTACCCCAGGCTGTTGAGGTCCCTCTGCATTGTAGTACAACCTTTTGCTGTATTAATACAAATGCAGTTCTCTGCATGCTTGTTTAGGACAGTGCCCCACCATCAAGGTCATTAAAGAAGTGTTAGCCATTCCTGGTCCCGTTTTTCTGGGATCCATGTATCCCATGCTGACTGACCATCTGAGGATCATCTGGCCCAATCCCATCCCAGGTCAGTGTGGGAGAGTCACTGAAGGTGCTTAACTCAAGTATCTCAAATAATCCCACTAAGGCCAAATAACAGATTTTTAGCCATTCAAATACCTGTGTTGAGTGTCTGAAGGAGGCTGTTTAGGCATATTTCTTGATAAACAAGACATTTTCAAACATATACTCCCAGTATTTTAAAATAAATTATGTGAGAAATTAAGATAAACTAGTGTATCTCTTGAAAGCACATATTCCCCTGACTTGTAAATCTATTAGGAAGGAAGGATTCCATAATAACAACTTTTTTTGTTGTGAAAGAGACCATAGAATTAATTCCTGGGTTATTTTATGAAATGCACAATTTCCATTCGTTTCCACATAAACATTGGCATGAATTATTTCCTCTCATTTTTACATCTGTGAAATAAAATTCTTAAAACCTGAAAGATCTGAAACATAATGGAAATGCAAGCAAAAAGTATGAAAGGAGAGGAACAATTTAAAATATATTATCAAGAATAGCTGTTGCCTAAGAGAAAGACGTCATAAAATTAACTATGTTTAGTTTGACACTAGATTGTCCAAGTACAAAAATACTAAATTCCAGAAATAAAAATACTATTCTGAATTCCTTTTTAATCTCAGTAGTTTATTAAAAGCAATGTTGGCCCACTTAGGGAAGCTCAGAAAAGCTACAAAGCATGCTTACTCTTCCACTCAGCTGTTCTTTTCTGATATATAACTACAAAATGCAACCAAATATTTTCACATTGACTGTCTTTCAATGGGCCATCTATAACTATAGGATAGGTGAATCAGACAGTGTGAAGTCTTAAGTTATGGTGAATAACTAAAAATTGGTTTTAAAGCACTAGATTAGTTAATGTATATTCTAAGATTAAGCAATAACAGATTTTCTTTTAAATGTCTTATTGTCAGGGTTAAGTACAGTCCTTACAGCCCTAATCCTTTTTAATCTGGACTCAACCAAGCGATTTCTGAAAGTCTGTGTGATTTTAAAATGCTTAGGCATAAAAGAAATTTTTTTTAAAAATTAAAAAAAAACACCAGTCATGAAATCCATGTTAGGTGTGGCACGGCTAAGCAATGAAAGAAGCCTTTAAAAATTGTAAAGACAAGCAATGGAAGGATTTTTAACTAATGTGGTAGAAAAAAAGATAAGAATAAAACTGTCTTGTGATATGAAATAAATTTAAATATTAAACTATTCTCTGCAAAGAATGGACAGAGCAGCTCCTAAGCAAATGAGCTGTGATACTATTTGAGTATGGTAAACTAATTCCAGGAAATCAATTCAAAAGAATAATTTTATTGCATCTTGAGCTACTTACCTAACACACTAACAAAAACATCAAAAAAGTGAAATGTGAGAAGAGGTTCTTTCATCTGTTCAAAGTAGTCTAATATAGTTTTGAAGACATCTCTTTCAAATCCTGAGTATGTAGGCTGCTTCAAATCTGAGTAACTTGGTGCTACAAAGAATAACAAGCAAAAATAAAAAAGAAACTTAAGAAATTTGCATTCAACATCTAGATCACTATTTTCCATTCCAGCCAACAAAAATGAAATATCAAGTAGGGAAAAAAAAACACCACACCCCAAAACTTAGAATCATTCTTCAAAATGTAAGTGAAATTGTACTGGTCTAGTGAAAACATACAGCAGAAGGAAAATATTAATGAAACAGGTAAACTATTATATATTTCACTGAAATATGCTGCACTGGCAGGAAAATATATGCCGCCAGGTGTTTTCCAACTTGAAGGCAATTACAAGAAAAAAAATAGTGACTGTGAATAGAAAGATGATTTGATGAAACAGTAAAGACACAGTCAATTCAATTGGTATTTTACAGGGGTGGGTGTTTTGGGTACTTTTATGGTTGGCTTTCTGATTGTTTTTGTGGGGCTGTTTGGGTTCTTTTGTTTTGTTTGTTGGTTGGTTATTTTGTTGCGGTTTTTTTCCTGTTCTTTTTATCTTACCATTTCCTTTCTTCTGAATTTACTTACAGTTTGCTAGACATTTCATTGCTGATAATATCCAGTGAGGTAGTTCTTCTGCAGGAGTTAAAAATGAACAGAAACATTAATATGAGAACTATCTTGAAATTCATCTATACTCTAGTATCTGCAGTACTCAGTATCAACTAATTATGCCCACTACTTTTACATTTCAGTCCACCAAACAGATATCAAGTTTTTAACCTGCCCTGCAAAAAACTGTCAAATTAGTTCACAGAATCAACCAGATTGGAAAAGACCTCAGAGATCATCAAGTCCAACCTATTACATAAAACCTAACACTTCCTAACAACTAAACCTTGGCTTCAAGTGCCACGTCCAATCCTTTTTTGAATACCTCCAGGGACGGTGACTCCACCACCTCCCTGGGCAGCCCATTCCAATGGCCAATCACTCTTTCTGTGAAGAACTTTCTCCTCACCTCAAGTCTAAACTTCCCCTGGCATAGCTTGAGACTGTGTCCTCTCATTCTGTTACTGGCTGCCTGGGAGAAGAGACCAACCACCACTTGTCTGCAACCTCCTTTCAGGTAGCTGTAGAGAGCAGTAAGGTCTCCCCTGAACCTCCTCTTCTCCAGGCTACACCTGGAAGTTATACTTTCACTAGTGCATTTCAGTGGAGCTTTCACTCTGAATTGAAGATGATAGAAAGCATTCATACATTCAGTTCTGTCATTTCTGCAAGGAGGAAGTTATTATCCTTGGGCAGTACAGTTGTCTTTAAAAAGAACATGTATGTGCTCTGAAGGAGATTTCACTCACAAATCAAACTACACTTCTCTACAAATCTTGTGGAAAATATGGAGGCAATAGTATTGTAAGTAATACATCACAGCAGCAAAGATGCTTTACTTTCTTCCTGATGTGCAAAGTGGTTTTAAACTCAATACTAATTCTAAAGCACAATGACTGAAAACTGAGAAAGTTAAGCATCTCCCAGTATACAATTTGATTCTTTCCCCATTTTTAATACACATTTCCTTCACATAAACACTCCAGTTGAAGCAGTGAAGGTCTTGTCTCTCAAAATCATCAGGAAGTGAATAATATCCCTCTTCATAAATGAAAAGCTGCTGCTCCTTTACCTTCATCTTTCAATGCTGCCATAGCAGGAATACGTTTAAGAGAGTGAATACAGAATAAACACTGATTCTTACTATTGTGACATCAGTGGATAACAGTGACATACTTCATAAAAAAACTGGTATAGATGTGTTTACACAAGTGTAAAGATGCTACATGTTTATATAGATTAGAACTAACCCTTTTCCATGTTAGTAAATGACAATACAAATAAGTTAAATAAAAGCTTCTAAAATACTCACTTGATTTGTCTTCTAAAGTGACAATGCCTTGCTTATTGACATTGTATACGTTTTGGACTATATGTGTTGCATTCACAAGTTTTGTGTCTAACACTTCGTCCAGAGAATCCAAACCCAAGACCTTTTGTAATCTGTAAAAATATGAAACACATAGCACATACATCATCTAATCTGACAAAGACAAACATAGTATTAGGATAGCTACAATGATGAAGAAGATTTCTCCATTTCATAGAATCACAGAATATCTCAAGTTGGAAGGGACCCCTCCAACTCAGTGCTCCTTGCAGAACAAGCTTAAAGTAAACCATATGACTAAAAGTATCATCCAGGCAGACACTCTTTGACTTCGGGCCAGCTTAATGTTCTGACCACTTCCTTTGGGAGTTTGTTCCAGTCATTGACCAAACTCTTGGTGAAGAGCTTTTTTCCTGACATCCACTCTGACTTTCCCCTGATATAGCTTCATTCTATTTCCTCATGTCCTATCTCTTGGTGACCAGAAAGAGACATTACTAGGGTGAAGAGACCAACCCCCGCCTTACTACTGTGGCAATGCCAGCGACGAGCAGTGTGAGCAATCTGGCAGTGCAGGCCTAGAGCCTGACATGGTGGTAGGCCATGTTCAGCATAAATGCAGAGTTAGCTAGCAGTGGAGCAAAACAGTGCTGTGCCTGCAGCATGTAACTAAAACAAGACACTGGTAGCTATAAACATGGACAGTTATCTTGGGACAACAGGACATGCACCTGCATCAACAACCTCGTTGTGTCATTAGTAGTTGGACCAATAATCTGTAACAGTGCAATGTGCGGTCACTCATAGGGAACCAATGGAGCTATGCCAACGAGGCTCTCCAAGTTTATATAAGTTGTAGCAGTTGCCTTGCTACGCACTTCTGCCTTTCCTGTCTCCTGTTTCTTCTACACTTTACAGTGCTATACTTGCACTACAGGCCTGCTCCATAGGCCTGCAACACTGGAACAATAAAGGAACAATACTTGATCACATTGGTCAGCCGTATTGATTCCTATCTACGTCGCCCCATTATACTACAACCTTCTTTCAGGTAGTTGTAGAGAGCAATAAGGTCTCCCCCCTCTTCTCCAGACTAAACAATCCTAGTTTCCTCAGCTGCTCCTCAAAAGTCTTGTTGTCTAGATCCTTCAACAGCTTCATTGTCCTTCTCCGGACATCCTCCAGCAACTCTATGTCCTTCTTGTAGTGACGGGCCCAAAACTGAACACAAGATCCAAGAAGCAGCCTCTCCAGTGCCAAGTACAAGGGCATGATCACCCCTACTCCTGCTGGCCACACTATTCCTGATACAAGCCAGAATGCTGTTGGCCTCCTTGGCAGCTGGGGCACGCTGCTGATTCATGTTCAGCCAGCTGTCAACCAGCACCCTCAGGTTCTTCTCTGTTGGTCAGCTTTCCAGCCACCCTTCCCCAAGCCTCTAGCATTGCATGGGGTTGTTGTGATATAAGTGCAGCTCCCAGCACTCGGCCTTGTTAAACCTCTGCAGTGGGTTGAAATTTCCCATTAAATTAACTAAGCACAACTGACTCAGTTGGAAGCAAATGGATGCTGTATTTACAAAGCAAAAACTACACTCTACAATGGAATGCAACAAATATGTACAAAATATACAGTATTTACAATATCATACAGGTATTTAGAATCAGAAACCCCCCTGGTCAAAACAACCAGGGAAGCTGCTCCACTGCTGCCCCCCTCCCCTCCCAAAAAAAACCTGCCAGATCCCCTGTACCAAGAGAGAGAGAGAAGCAGCGATAGTCTTATCTCAAGGTCAGCCAGAAGCATTATCTTCCCAGCAGAAGAGCCAGACCAGAGAAGAAAAGAAGGAATGGGAATGGAAGCAAAATGTGTAAGATGTTTATAGAACAACTACTTCTATACCAGACATTCTGTCCAATGAAATTAATTTAGAATAATTTTTTGGTTTCCTTTTTACACCCAATAGTGAATTATTTATATTTTTCTACTTTTCTGCTTGAAATCTGCAGCTTAATTTTAAAGGCATAGTCTAAAACTGCCACAATCTCATACAAGTGACCTCAGCCCAGTTGGCACCATTGTCCTCTATCCCTTGAGTCACTATGCTCAGCCAGGCAGAAAAAGTACAGGCAATTTCCCCATTCATGTGTCCTGCCTGCCTGCTAGGCCTACCCCAGGGAAGGTAGGTGCAGTTACAGTAATCTCTTCCCTGACAGACTTCCTGGTACCACCTATACAGCTCTGGGTTGAGATGAGTAGGTTTACTATCAGAGGAGATCCTCTACTTGAGCACCTCCTACAGGTGTTTTCAACTGCTGCTGACCAGTGCTGGCATAAAAGCAGGACACAACCTGCAACCTAACAACAGAATGGCAGCATTTTCCTACTGGAGCTTCATCTGGGCAGCTCTGTCAGTTGGGGTAGGTGCAGAGTTTAGAGAGGTTATGCCTTTCTGTCAGATGGATAGCATTGCTCCCTAGTTAAGGTACAGTTCCTCTCTAGGCACCAATTGCTGTCCCACACCCTGTTTGACCACCTGTGCTCAGTAGATGCTTCTTTCACAGGTGTGGAGGAGCTTGGCCATCATAGCTCCTGGCCCTGCCTAGGTCCCATCCACCTCTGTTGCACAAGCAGTGGGCTCCTGGCAGGTCTCTGTCCCCCTGGTTGAGGAAATCCCTCTGTATACCATGTTACATCGCTCTATTGCAGATCATAGCAGCACTGGAGCTTCTTGCCTTGGCATCAAGCTCATTACATGGAAATATGCTAGGTCTAGATGAAAGTAATCATTAGCAAGGCCTCAACTGTGCTGTAAAAGTAGCTAATCTGTATTGTTTTTTCTCCTGCATAAATAGTTGAAATCAAAGCTTTTAACTTTGCAATGGCTATTCCTTTCAGAAATGGTAAAGAGCATCTGAATCTCAAAGCCTTCTGCACTCAGTTAGCCACTACATATCTTACCTCATGTGAAGTACTGTACTTGTCTGAAAGCTTTCATGGTATTGCACTTCAACAGAAGTGCTTTTATTTTCTAGCAACAAGACAAAAAGAGAAAGTCTGAGGAAAAAAGTGATTAAGCAAGACAAAATCCACACAACAAAGGGACACAAATAACACAGGGAAAATTCAAAAGGTATTAAAGCTTCTTTGCAAGCTTTATTTGCTGAATTTGTTAGCCGGATAACAAGCAGTATACCTAATCTAGCCACTATAGCTTTGGTAGCAGCAATGAAGAGTGAGTGAAGCTACAAGCATTGCTAGAGAAGACAGACGAGACTATAACCTACCACACAGTTATAACATAACAGCATGACTTAGAATTATACTCACTGTGTTAAAGTCATGGATTTCCATATCTCTTCTATATGTGTTTGTGTTAGTTCTCTGCGGAAGACATGTTTGCATACCGGTACTTCCCCTATAGCTATACTGTGCCGCTTGTACCACATCTCAGAGCTCTGAAATCAGAAAAAACACTCTTCATCAACTGGTGACTTTTCAAGTATTAAACAGCACCATATATATATTTTAAATCATGCTCCCTATTACAAGTGTTTTAAATAGCCTTAAATTCCAGTAAGGTCTCCATGATGCACGTGAGTGCAGAGGTTTTTTAGATGTGAATCATCTTTTCTTAGTTACGAGTAGCATCCAGTCTTGTGTTCAGATCCTCCCTGGGATTATAATCAGTTCAACTCACTTGTTTTCAGCTATCTCTTTAAGATTAAGCATCTGCTTATGGGAAATTTAATGGACAAATATTAAAAACAGGTATTGATCCCTGTTCAGCAAATACTAATCATAACTAAACAAGTTCATTACAGGTTCTATACGTGGAGAAAGTAAAGGAAATACTTAGAGCTGAAGACATCAATCCAATCTAGCCCATTACAATAGCAGTAAAGCAGAGAATACAAGAGACTGCTATCCTTTACTCAACCTTCATATGCAGGCTTGATGGTTGAAGATTGACATGAATGTGTTGATAGATGAACATACAGTACAGTTTGTGTCAGCAGGGTTCTTTCCAAGAAAAAAAAAATCATTCCCAGCTCTTTGATTTATATCACAGAGCAGTCCTAACAGATAAACAGCATTCCTTGTGATAAATTCAATCCCAGACTGCACTGTAGGAGTGCATTTAATTACTCCAAGCACAAATTATCTGTCATTCAACAAAGCTAGACCAGAGATATTTTGAATAAAATAGCACCCTCTGTAATTAGCATTTGGCCTCCACATCAGGTGGCTCAGTTGGTAGTGCATCAGACCCTTAATGGGAAGGTTGAGAGTTCAAGCCGGCAGTGAGCAGTCGTTCCTACTCTAGTCATGAGGTCTGTGGTGACAGGTTGGACTCGATGATCTTTGAGGTCTCTTCCAACCATAGGAATACTGAATACTGAATGTCAGTGTTCCACTACAAAGACCCATGCCCACCAATCCAAACAGGAAATAATTGTTCCAATACATGCTGGAGCAGTATAAGTTGCCACCACTTTCAGCTACCAGTGACCAGATGGGATCCATCCCAGGGTGCTGAGAGAGCTGTCAGAGGAGGTGGCCAAGCCGCTCGCCATCATTTCTCAGCAGTCCTGGCTCACTGGAGATGTCCCAGAAGACTGGAAACTGGCCAACGTGATGCCCATCCACAAGAAGGGCCAGTTGGATGAGCCAGGGAATTATAGGCCTGTCAGCCTGACCTCAGTGCCAGGCAAGATCATGGAACAAGTCATCCTGAGTGCAATCACACAGCACTTACAGGATGGGCAAGGGATCAGGCTCAGCCAGCATGGATTTAGGAAGGGCAGGTCCTGCCTGACCAACCTGATCTCCTTCTACGAGCAGGTGACCTGCCTGGTGGATGTGGGGAGGCCTGTGGATGTAGTCTACCTGGACCTCAGCAAGGCCTTTGACACTGTCCCCCACAGCAAACTCCTGGCCAAGCTGTCAGCCCATGGCTTGGACAGGAGCACACTGCAATGAGTTAGGAACTGCAAAGAGGGCTAAGCCCAGAGTGGTGGTGAATGGTGTCACAACCAGCTGGCAGCCAGTCAGGAGTGGAGTCCCCCAGGGATCAGTGCTGGGCCCATCCTCTTAAACATCTTTATTGATGATCTGGATGAGGGCATTCAGTCCACCATCAGTAAATTTGTGGACGACACCAAGCTGGGGGCAGGAGTTGATCTGCTGGAGGGTAGAGAGGCTTTGCAGAGAGACCTCGACAGGCTGGACAGATGAGCAGAATCCAACGGCATGAGATTTAACACATCCAAGTGCTGGGTTCTGCACATCGGCCACAACAACCCCATGCAGTGCTACAGGCTGGGGTCAGAGTGGCTGAAGAGCGGCCAGGCAGAGAGGGACCTGGGGTTGCTGGTTGATGGTAGGCTGAACATGAGCCTGCAGTGTGCCCAGGAGGGCCAATGGCATCCTGGCCTGCATCAAGAACAGTGTGGCCAGCAGGAGCAGGGAAGTCATTCTGCCCCTGTACACTGCACTGGTTAGGCCACACCTTGAGTCCTGTGTCCAGTTCTGGGCTCCTCAGTTTAGGAAGGATGTTGACTTGCTGGAGCGTGTCCAGAGAAGGGCAACAAAGTTGGTGAGGGGCTTGGAACACAAGATCTGTGAGGAGAGGCTGAGGGAGCTGGGGCTGCTTAGCCTGGAGAAGAGGAGACTCAGGGGTGACCTTATTGATGTCTACAACTACCTGAAGGGGGGTTGTAGACAGGCAGCCAGCACCAGAACAAGAGAACACAGTCTCAAGCTGTGCCAGGGGAGGTTCAGGCTGGAGGTCAGGAGGAAGTTTTACAGAGAGAGAGCGATTGCCCATTGGAATGGACTGCCCGGGGAGGTGATGGAATCACCATTGCTGGAGGTGTTCAGGAGGAGACTTGACAGGGTGCTTGGTTGCATGGTTTAGTTGATTAGGTGGTGTTGGATGATAGGTTGGACGTGATGATCTTTAAGGTCTCTTCCAACCTGGTTTATTCTATTCTATTTCACCACTGCAGTAGAAGTTACACCTTTCTATAAAAGAGCTAGAAAATCTTGTACTTTTGCATCAGTCACTGCGATTTCTGGTTCCCTGTATTAACCAAAATTGACAATGAAAGATTTTGAGCTATATCAGATTCTTTGCTGTCTCATCTAAGTCCGGTATATACAGGTAATCTTTTACTAACTCTTAACAGGCTAGGATGCTTGAGAGGAAATTCAGAAGACAGATGGATGATACAGAGTGATAAAACTGCAGCAGATACTCTCCTTATTTCAACCCACAGGGATTTGATTTTGCTCCATATTTCTCCTCCCCATCCTACTGGGGGTGAAGCTAGCAGTTAGCAAGTGGCTACGTGGAGGTTAGCTGCATCAAGGTACATTAAATGTGCACATAAGTAATTGGATTACAACTGGACTAACCATTTAGGCTCGCATCCTACACTGGTGAGCATTAATACAAAGGCCAAAATTATCAAAGAAAGAAATCCAGAGTTCACAAAATATGAAAACCCTCCCGTACAGGACATGTATATTCTAAACCTTTCCTCTAGCGTAACTGAGTAAAATCTAGGCTTTTAAGATGTCCAGATGGCAAGAATTGATACCATTTTGGTTTACTAATAAAAACAGATTTTTCAACAACTTTACAGAGGCTATAGCAGTCCAGGCAAGCATGAGGCAGATTATTCCCACTCACTCTCACAAAGAGTAACAATGAAAGCAGGACTTCTTCATAGCCACAACATATACCTCATGAAAATGGATTTGAATCATTAACAACCTTTCAGCAGCTAGGACGGGAATAATACTGTTCTGCTATGTGGAGTGGCTGAATAAAAGTTACAGTGCAAGTGACAGTAAAGTAACTATTTTGTCTTGTCCTATAATAAATTCCTATTGCAAACTGGAATGCAAACATACAGGCAAATACAGCCATGATGAATTTCAGACGCTCAGGACAACACCTACAGCAGAAAGAACACCCAAAGTCACCATCCCCAGCACACCATTAAGAACAACTTCATATAAAATTGAAGTAGAAGTATTTTGCACTCAATTTTATAACTAAGTATTTTGTACAGCAGCAAAGAGTTCAGTTTTGCTTTCCAAATATGCATACATCTTGGGAAATAAAAACTGAGTATCTTACAATTGTGGCAGATTTCACTGGGATATGTTCTTGGGAAGTGCCAGCCTTTGGTTGATCCCAGTCTGGAAATTTAATTACTTCCTTTCTACATGAAGGTTTCTTCGGATACGGCTTCAGCGGTGAAGAAGGAGGAAATCTACAATTAGAGAATACTTTCAGTGAATGTGAACTCCACCCTATGTCACATTTGCCAAAACTGTAGTAGACCTTCACATGCGAAAATACAGCAAATCCTTGGACGCTGAACAGCATGACTTTGCTGCCTGAAGACCGAGTGACAGAAAAATATCCTAACATATTTTGTTTAGTATACATCTGCTGCTTCAGAACAGTTCAGGTTCTTTGTACCACTCAGAGCTAACACTTGGATGAATGAGACATTCCATTGCATCTCAAACAGGACCAACAGACTCTGCACAGACAACTGACTCACTTCTCCATTCGAAGATGTTACACTGCTAGCATGCATCTCCTAAAGAAAAGATATGTAACAATGTTGCATGACTAAAGCTTGGATTTAATGATCCTGCATGTAAGTGTCCACACGTTTTTGTTCACATGAACATGTTCTTCTGTGTTTACATGCCTTCTAGGAGATTTTATCCTGTTCTTTTCTGGAGTATTTTTCCAACTGGTTATGCATGAAACTCATTCAATTAAGGCATTTCAAGATGTGAAAAAAACCCCACCAAAACAAACGAAAACCCCCAAAACAAAATCAACAACAAAACCACACACACACCCCACCAACAAACCAAAACCCACAAACACAACAAACCCTAATCTAGTTCTTGCAGAAAACAAGGAAAGTAAACTATGCCAGACACTGAATTGAGTCACATCTTCAGCCTGATCAGAATTAAACCACTGCCAAACTTAAGTCAGAGTGCACACAAAAGAATTAATGGCAGCACATCAGAAAGACAACTCAGTTTGATGGAGCTTACATAATCAGGATGGCCCAGAGCAGATCTTGTGTACCTGCACTCCTAGTTTTCAGATTATGAGATTCCTGATAGTTGAGGAAATTGCTTCAAATCTCCCTCTTTTAATTGGAATGCAAATGGCAGTTATGTCCATGAGTGTGCAACAAGAACTTGTACACCAATGAACAGCACAAATTTATATTCAACCAGGAAAGTTCAAGAAATCCTCAAATTTTCTCTAATATCTCAGCCCATCCTTTCATGATAGTTCCAATATTTAAAGTTTTTAAACTGCAGTTTTGTTAGTCCAGTGGTATTATCCTGCATGGCTTAAACATGGTTTTGACCACACACACTGAGCCCATTTGGCATGTTACACAATGATCTTCAACAGAGTACCTGCAACACGAATTATCACTTCCTTCAGACAAACCTGAGAAGTAATAAGCACCTTGCACTAATCTTGCAAGACTTTGCTTTTTAAAGTAACCCAGATTACATTGCATATGTTTAGCTATTGAGTGTTCTCAACTTTTCAGCTCTTCATTATTTCTTAGAGCTTAAAATTTCTGCAGGTTTTGTTTCTTCCTTTGCCTTAGAGTATTTTCAACAGCACACCTTGAGTACTGTGTCCAGTTCTAGGCCCCTCAGTTTAGGAAAGATGTTGAGTTGCTGGAACATGTCCAGAGAAGGGCAACAAAGTTGGTGAGGGGTTTGGAGCACAAGCCCTATGAGGGAGGATGAGAGAGTTTGGGTTCCTTAGCCTGGAGAAGAGGAGGCTCAGGGGAGACCTTATTGCTGTCTACAGCTACCTGAAGGGAGGTTGTAGCCAGGCGGTGGGTGGTCTCTTCTCCCAGGCAAGCAGCACCAGCACAAGAGGACACAGTCTCAAGCTGCACCAGGAGAGGTTTAGACTGGATGTTAGGAAGAAGTTCTTCACAGAAAGAGTGATTGGCCATTGGAATGGGTTGCCCAGGGTGGTGGTGGAGTCACCATCACTGGAGGTGTTTAGGAAGAGACTGGATGGGGCGCTTGGTGCTATGGTTTAGTTGATTAGATGGTGTTGGATGCTAGGTTGGACTTGATCTCAGAGGTCTTTTCCAACCTGGCTAATTCTAATTCTTTAGTAAACTCATACAGGGAAAATGCAGCTTGCATAGAAATAGCTAAGTCCTGTGATTTCTAGACATGTGTGACCCTAACAATCTGCCTAGCCATGGGAAACAACATACTGGTTAATTGTACACAACATCTTAGTTTGCATACTCTGTGGAATGAACAAGAACAGACTACTAATGAATGTAATGAATGACAGTTATGGACTACAGTGTACAGTTACAGTAAGTTAACACAGGAAGGTATATAAAAAGTATGAAGCATATTAAGGTTTCCAGAGTAGGCACTGTAAGTGGAATTAAATTTCTTATACTGATACCAGTTACCAACAGGGAAATGTCTTTACAACATAATATTAGGATAATCCACCAGAGGGAGCTGACAGGATATTAAATACATGAACGGTGGGCTGGAAAACTGATGCTCACCTCTAAAAAGGAAAAAGCATTGTTTATTATTTGAAGCCAAACACTAAAACCATGAATAGCCTACACAGTTAATTTATGCATCAAACCCAGTATGAAAAAGATGGCTCCAATTCAAGAAGCATGAAAGGTACACAGTTCCCATTTCGAAAAATGTTCAATCAGTAACTTAGTTATCTTTTGATTGTGGGATAGATAAACAACATTATTAAGACAGCTATAACGGAAGAGCTGTCCTGTCCAGTAACATATCGTTAGGCAAGGCACAGAGAAAGTCAAAAGCATGGAAACATTTCACTCAACCAAATTCCACAGTCTGTAGCTCAGGGAAGTCATGGCTGAAAACACAAAGGAAAGAAGAATGAAATAATTTGAATGTGTTATGATGTCATTCAAAACAATTACAAACAAAAAAGCATAAGCACACCAAGTCAAATCACAGAGATATAGCACAACACAAAGCAGTTGCCAAAACCTATATTTAATCTTCTGACAAAGAGTCAATGTACAGAAAGAAAGGAGAGAATGCATTTAACACATATGGCACTAGTGAAAAACTGGTAGTAGTCCTGCCATAAGAAGAATTGATGGAGAAGGACAGGTCCTAAGAACATACCAAAACAGTACCATGCTTACCACTATTGTACAGTACCAGCACCTAACTGCATTTCTAACTCTAAACTCCAAACATTAAATCATGACAGTTATCTATCACTAAAGAAAGTATATTCTTTAAAAGAAAAGGGGGAGAAGACATTAACATCTCTTCAAAGACATACTACCAAATAAAAAATTAAAAAATTGGAAGGCCATTGAACAAGAGTTGCTTCCCATTTCTGAAAAACAAAATTATTAGTCACCTTGTATACCTGTATAAGTGGCCATCATCTTGAAAGTCCTCTTTGCCCCATCTTCCTTTAATATCTTCAATAACATGATTTTTCAGGAATTTTTTAAGTAGCTTAACCGTTTGACTGCGAGTCACTTCTGGGCCAAAATTTTGATTAGAACCAAGCAGTTCATGCAAACAGTCCACTGCCTCCGAAGCTTTGAAGCAACGCTCATAGCTTTTGAAGAGACACCGATGTTTTCGTAAAGGCATCCCAGCTCGAAAGAGTTCTATTATCTCGTTCCACTAGGGATGAAGAACAAAACTAACAGTTACAGATACTTTTCTTTTATATGCACTTCAGCCGTACAAAGCGGTATCAGAATTCAGACAGATCTGAACACAGAACTACATGATACTTTGCCATCCGAGTTTACAAGCACACTGAAACCAAAACTATGATTTGAAGAGCTAAAATCTGAGAAAACCCACCAGATTTATGAAGATTAAGTATCTAGAGCCCCATGCTATCTACGGCTCTAGAAATACAGCTTTAACATCACTTGGGCTTTTAACGGGACAAAAGGCTGTGCTCCACTCCGCCGAGCTCTGCCGCCGCTCCAGTTAGGCAGGACACATGGGGCCAGTCGTCCCACACAGAGGCGGCGGGCCACGGCTGGGGACCGCCCCACCGGGTCGCGACTAAGGACCGGCTGCTGAGGTAGACTCAGTGCCAGCCAGAACTGGCGGCGCACGGTTCTCAGGCCACAGAGACCAGGCCAACAGGGCAGGCCCGAGCAAACAAACCATCTCAAGGCAGCCAGCCGGCAGGGAGACTATAGAGTCTCCGTCGGGCGCGGGGGCACCACCCGGGCGGGAAAGGGCTACACAAAGGACGAAAGAGGAAACGGGGCACCCAGCCCCGTGGGGGACACTCACCAGCCGGGTGGCGCGGTAGGGCCCAGGGCCGACGAACCTCGGCTCCATGGACGCGGCCAGGCCTCTCCGTCTCCACGGAAACGAGCAGCTGCACACACTGCGCGCGCCGACCGTTTGAATCCGGGCCCGAAAGGCGCAGCCTTCACCTATTGGGTGGCGGCGGCCACACGTGACAGAGCTCCTGATTGGCGAGGGGGGAACCTGCGGACGGGTCGTCCCCCCACTCCCCGGCCTGCAGCCGGCCTTGGGAACGCGAGGACACCCGCGGCCCGGCGTGTGGGAGAGAGCGGCCCCTGTGCACACTGCCGTACCACGGCACTGTGGCATCTCTGCCCCGCGGGCAGTCCTGCTGGCTGGCTTCATCCGCCGGAGAGCCGGACGTACCAGGGCGGGGTTCGCCAGGGAAGGGAAATCAACGCCACTGGGTGGAAGCGGGTGCAGAAGTGCTGGAGAGAAACTCTCCTCCTGCCGGGTAGAGAGCGTGAAGGTATCGTTTGGGTCAGTCTACGTCAGCGGGACGTTTAGGCTTTCCAGAGCATACGTTACTTCATTTTTAATATGTACTTAATTTTTAATGTGAACAGAACTATGTGGTGTTGTTTGCGCTCCTTCGGTGCAAGGGACACGGGCCCAGGCTCAGGTTTGCGAAACAGTCAAACCATGTCAATAAAATACTGGCCGATGAATTGCCACCTTGTTAGAGAATACAGACTTTTTATTAATTCACAAAAAAAAATCTGAATTTTCAGGACTCTCCAAGTGAGGAGTAGCTTGCAATGATTAGATAGGGTGGGGTGACAGCTTGGACTTGATCTTGGAGGTCTCTTCCAACCTGTCTGATTGTCTGATTCTGTTTCTCCACCAGATGCAAGATCTAAATTTCAAACCCAGTTACTAAAAGCTTAAACCCCAGTTATTAAAATATTATCAATAAACGTTCACTACAACATCAACAATTTTCCTGTAACTCAGATGTATAATACTTCTCAAAATGCAGGATGCCCAGTTTTTAGATTGGAAAAAATGCAGCTGTCCAGATCCAGACTGCGTAGGTCTCACAAGCAGTAACATTGTGCATAAGAGGACCAGGTGTAATAACATTGTGTACTGATGTCATTAGCATAGTCACACAACCTATTAGGCTGCATCCATACAATTTGCTGAGACAGTGCATTCGCTTTCCCCAAATGCTTCATAACTTACAGGAAACTAAACCAGCATGCAAGAAATTATGCAGGAGAAACCCGAAAAGTCACTTGCTGACAGCCTAATACATGATCAGCATTTCCAGTTTCTGCTTATTTATTCTCCATCTCAAGCAATGGATTCTGCAGGCAGTTGGCTACTGCACAACCACTGGACTTGGAAGCTTTTTGTTAGCTCATTGCTGTTCAGCACCTGTCCGTGTGCAGATCTTAGTTTTGATTCTTTATACTCTCAGCTCCTACTTAAACCCAAATGAGATTGAAGGATCACTTGCAGATCTAGGTCCTAAACCAATAAACAAGGGGATGAGGGGTGGCCCCTCACACCCAACTCCAGGATGCATTCCCTCATGCATGTTAACAGCTCCAGAGAGGGAGGCACAGGGATTCATGCAAAATCGGGGACCACAACTAGGACTTCCCCTAGTCAGGACCTGCAAGACCAGAAAGGAATGCCTACTTTCCTCCATAGGCACCAGAGGGTTGTATCATCCATCTTACACTACAGAGGGGCTGTTACAGCCTTTCCATGAAAAGTCTGCATTTCTCAAATACACTTGAAGGCTCAAGAAGACCTAAATCAGCCAAACTGTCCCACTTTATTCCTCAGTACTTAGTTAAGAAATTATTATGTAAAAAAATGGGCACCATTTAAGCTTTAAAAATAAATTTGAGGCAAATCCTTTCCAGCTGTTTGAAAAAGCAGCAATAGGTCTCTGTCCGTAGGAGATGACTCCTACTTTGGAAGACAAGACTGGCTGGAAGTGACAGAATTTGCAATTTACGAGTCAGAGATTGCATTTCCCACTGTGGTGGGAATGTGTGGCCCCTAATCAGCATTTGGCTGTCTTGGCTTATGTGCATGCACTTGCAAAGATAACAGAATAATGGTGGTCGGAAGGAGCCTCTGGACATTACCTAGCCACACCCCCTTGCCAGAGCAGGTTCACTCAGCAGGTTGCACAGGATGGCATTCAGACAGGTTTTGAATGACTCCAGAGATGAAGATTCCACCATCTCTCTGGGAGCCTGTTCCAATGTTCCACCACCCTCAACATAAAGAAGTTTCTCCTCATGTTTGGATGGAAATTACTACGTTCATGTTTGTGCCTGTTAACTCTTGTCTGGTCACTGGACACCAATAGGAAAAAAAGCCTGGCCCTATCTTCCTGATCCTGTCCCTTTAAGTATATGTAAGCATTGATAAGATTCCCCTCAGTCTTCTCTTCATTAGGCTAAGAAGTCCCAAGTCCTCAAACATCTAAAACTCAGGTGTCATATCTCAGGTCATCCAAATTCTTTCTGAGATCTGCTTTCACTCTATCATGACAGTTGATAGCTACAGGTATTAATACTGAAAAAGATTAAATAAATAATTTTTTAGATTGTTTTATAAATATGACTTCCATGTAATATCATAAAAATGATTTGCACCTCATGTCCAAGTTTAAATTCTTTTACCATTAACAATGCACCATAAATATCAGTATTCCTACAAAAGTACGAAGATAACAAAACTTACTTGGAATTGTGTAACAGGGAGACAATTAAAACCTACCCCAAAGATCTGGGTATTTGAACATCCCACAGATCAAGCACAAAGCAAATATCACAAGCTTCTTTTCTGTTAGTAGTGAAGGTTACACAAAATGGTACTTAAAAAGGTAAGAAGAATCTACATTTGTTTAACTCCTCCTTTGCATGCAAGAATTGTGGCCAGCAGGAGCAGGGAGGTCATTCTGCCCCTGTACTCAGCACTGGTCAGGCCACACCTTGAGTACTGTGTCCAGTTCTAGGCCCCTCAGTTTAGGAAAGATGTTGAGTTGCTGGAACATGTCCAGAGAAGGGCAACAAAGTTGGTGAGGGGTTTGGAGCACAAGCCCTATGAGGAGAGGCTGAGAGAGTTTGGGTTCCTTAGCCTGGAGAAGGGGAGGCTCAAGGGTGACCTTATTGCTGTCTACAGCTACCTGAAGGGAGGTTGTAGCCAGGCGGTGGGTGGTCTCTTCTCCCAGGCAAGCAGCACCAGCACAAGAGGACACAATCTCAAGCTGCACCAGGAGAGGTTTAGACTGGATGTTAGGAAGAAGTTCTTCACAGAAAGAGTGATTGGCCATTGGAATGGGTTGCCCAGGGTGGTGGTGGAGTCACCATCACTGGAGGTGTTTAGGAAGAGACTGGGTGGGGCGCTTGGTGCTATGGTTTACTTGATTAGCTGGTGTTGGATGCTAGGTTGGACTTGATCTCAGAGGTCTTTTCCAACCTGGCTAATTCTAATTCTTTAGTAAACTCATAACAGGGAAAATGCAGCTTGCATAGAAATAGCTAAGTCCTGTGATTTCTAGACATGTGTGACCCTAACAATCTGCCTAGCCATGGGAAACAACATACTGGTTAATTTTACACAGACTGGAGTCATGCCCAGTCAGGAAAACCTACTCTGCTCAGCAGCTCAGAAAATGGCACATACTTTTTTGCCTAGTTATGGACAAAGAAACCAGCACCATTAATGGAATTGTGAGAAAACAAGTAATTACTAAAAACAAACAAACAAACCCCAAACCAAAACCCCAACAAAACAACAAGCAACACAAAATCTTTCTAGGAATGTATTTCAACAGGTAATGAAACAGAAGGAAATAAAGCACAGTACAATCATGCTAGGTGACATGTAGGCTTCAATCAAAACAAATTTTTTAAAATAATTTTTTTTTTTAAAGTTTGAGGACTAGGATATTGAATTACAGATTTCCCCCAAACCTTGACCTCACCCCTAAACAGCCGAAACTACCATTATCAAAATATATCCATAGATACATTGAATAAAAGCTATATTAGGCTACTTTGGTGAACAAATTAGCTAAGATGTTTTGATCATTACACCACAAGACTATTGAGATAATCCCCAGATTAGCAGTTTTCTGACATTTAGAATAATGTTCAAGAGAGTAGAACAGAAAATTATCTCAGTAAAAGACAGTATATCTAAAAATCTATGATCTTCAAATGAAACATCATACCATAACAGATTAACATACATTCCTTTCTTTAAAGTAATATAGATTGTAAAAACATATAATAATGTTTATGTATTAACTCTATTAATAACAAGCTTTAGATTCCAGGAACAGTACTTACTAAAGATTCATTCTTTTAATAATACACAGCTTAAGTTAATTTTATCCCCAGTGTTCAAAGTACTTAGTACTTGTCATACACATGTAAATTTTCTCCATGAATATATTTATTTTCATGCATCTTCTAGGTAGATATCATCTGTCCATTTGTTTCTTACAGGATAGGCATAAACAAATTGTTGGAAAAAATGCCTCCTTTCTGCTTTTTCATTTTTTCTTTTTTTTTTTTTCTCTCTCATTTTCCCCTTTTTTTATTTATTTTTCTTTTTTTTTCTTTCCCCACCCCCACCCCTTCCTTTTAAATCATAGATCCATGTTGCTTCCCCCACCTCCCAAATGCAGAATCCCAAATAACTTATGGTAAAAATACAAATTCTGTTTTGGAAGAAAACATACAAAATATACACCGCGTAGTGCGTGCACCTAAATATCTTGATTGTCAAGTAGTGCAAGGTTCCATTTTGACATATACACATTTATTTTTGGGGGGGGGGAGTTTAGAGACTAGAGTTTGTTTCACTGATCTTTGCTGATCCCATTTTTTGCCATCTTTGGTAGTCTTTGTCCCTTTGTGTAAGCATGGTACCAGAAGTGGAGAAACAAGACTAAGAACACAGAGCCATACAGCCAAATAATGAACATGAAAATTGGATACTGGTATGGACAATCATCCATGATGTAGATTTGTCCTATATGAACTGTAATCATAACAAACTGGACCTAGAGGGAAAAGGCAAAGAAAAAAAACACCACATTTTAAAAATAAATTACAAGCTTACTACTTAAGTTTAAACAGATTAAGCATGACTTGCATACAGGAGAAATGGAAAGTGGGGAGCGGGTGAGAAGGGAGCTTTTTGAAAGGAGAATGATGCACCTTTAGAGCCCCTCTCCTAAAACATTGCTCCACTGAAAAACATTTTCATGGAGTAAAGACAGACAAGTGCTGGGACAAACGAATTACAAGTAGCACTGAGAAAACCCTACTAGGAGAACACAAGTCTGCCCCAACCAGAAGAAAGAAGGAAGCAGATAGCATTTGATCAGTGACAAAGAAACAAACCAACCAACCAACCAAAAAGGCAACCATTATAGCACTGGTGAATGTGAATTCCCACTTTCCCCACATAGTAGCATATCACACAAAGTTCCACAGGATCCAAAAAACATAATTTAGTGGAAAGAAAATTCCATATGAATTGCAAGTTAATAATGAACTGGCAGAATCTCAAAGACAAAAAAAGTCAAGTAACTTATGAAAATTCAAGCTATTAACACCAGACTCAGTGCAAGCAGATAGCCATGGCTTCTTCTTACTGCTCCTTTCCTTCTTCCACCATGATACTTGCTCAGGCCAAACAAATTCTTTAGTCAGAAGCTAAATTTTAAAAATTTAGCTAATTAAAAAAGTCAGGCCTGAAAAAGCACACAGAGCAGTTTTCTTTTGAAAGTGATCTAAGACTGGTAAACATTTGATATAATTACTGCAACAGTGTTTTGCAAGTCTTTGAGTTAGAGAGGTAAATTCTCTAAACATAAACATTTTCTATGAAAGAATGCATGTGAAATTATAGAGAATGTCTTCCTTTTCCCTTTTCTCACTGTCACATATATATTCTGTACATTAATTATGTTTTCTTGCTGTAAACTTACGTTCTAATAGTTTTTATACAGGCAATGAGTTTCATAAATATATTTAGAAAGTACTCCATAACTGAAAGGCTTCTTGAGTCTGAATCTGTGATTACAGCAAACACTGAAGTCAGCAGTGTTAAGAAAAATATTAAGAAAATCCCCCAAACTTAAATATATAAAAAACCCTTTTGTTCTACTCAATTAAAACATGAGTAAAACTTATTCCAACTCTAAGCTACACACATGAACAACGAAGTGCAAATGCATTAATTAATCTGTGTCAATCACAGTCAGCTTTCTCACAGTTGTTTATGTCAAAGAGAAAACTACTCACAAGTTGTATTGTTGTCATATATTTTTTCCACCACAAATATTTATGATAGGCTGGGCCCAAAGAACAGATTCCATAATAAGTGTACATGATGACATGGACAATACAGTTCAGCAAAGCATGAAATGTCCCCAAACCACCTGCAGAAAAACATAATATAGTAGTATTATTCCATCAGCGCACCTCAGGTCCTAGTAGTTTGTTTTGAGTTGGGGTAGAAAAAACACATATCACAAAAACTTGCTGAACATGTTTGGGTTTTTTTTGTTTCAATTTAATCTGAATTTGGTTAACACCAGTTCTGACAGATCACATCAGTTTCCTTTCTCCAAAAGAATTTATCTAAGCATTTTCAAAACAGTAATAAAACGTCATTAATCTAATTATCTGTAACAGGTTTTAGTGAATATTTTTGTTATTTGGGTTATTTTTTAATTTTTTTAAAAATAAAAACATATACATGATGGAGACAGAGAAAATGTAGTAGAAACAGTGTTCTTCATGTTTTACATCTCATTTCTAGATATGATGGTGAAATTTGCAAAGCTCTGGAGGACAAGTAACAATGTACTCCTCAACACAGATTTCTGTATTCCAAGGGAAAGAATCACAGTTTCAGGCTGCTTTGAGTTTTTTGGAACATGACCTATGTGAGGGTATTACAAATCCATCATCCATCCTGAAAGCATACTTAGAGAGAAAAGACAATACAAGGCCAAGTAGACTCATGTGAGGAAAACTCATGACTGAAACTGGTAATATAAGAACATTTCACAAAGCAAGTAAAGAAATACTTCCTTTTCCATTGGATCAACTATGAAGTCAGATGATCCTGGTCAAAGTAATTTTATTTTGATGAATACAAGAAATTTTAGGTAAAAATGGTTCAAGAAGTAGCAGACAGCCAAATATTTTTAGAGGAATAGGAACAAGGAAATATCGAGCATCACCAAGAAAACAAGCCGACATAAAAATGAGAGGGGAAAAAAAAAAAAAAGAAGCCAATTTTCCACTAAGCTTCATTCAAGTTAAAAATAAAGCATATTTTGTGAGATTAGTAGTTCCCACTAATCTTACTGCTTGATAGATCATAGCTATCCAACTGTGATAGAAAACTTTCTTTGAAACGTAGCTCTTAGTGTTTTTTAAAAATACTCTGTGTGTGTACTTAGTGATCAAATGTACATAATTTTTTTGGCTTGCACAGTGAATATTCAGAATTAAAAATAATTAGTTAAAATGGAGGAAACCCCCCAACAATCTAATCAACAGTGCAAAAACATGCTTCAGAAAGCAACAGCATTTTTTTTCCTGTTCTTATTTTTCACAAACTGTGTGAAAACTTGAACAATGCTGCTCTTTAGAAGGACAAACAGCAATGAAACTGAATACAAGGTAATCATCATCAGGACTGAAATTCTTGGAAAGAAATTAAGTTATCAAACACCACAATATTTGGAAATATTAATATAAAAATAAAAAATATGCCAGGGAACATGAGGGGAAAAAAAGCTTATTTCTCAGTAGAAACTCCTAAAAAAAATCCCCATGGACTACTCTATGATTGTGCATTTCTCCACTCTCTGCTTACCAGGCTGTTACCATGGCAAGCAGTATTTGTTAGTGGCGCATGCAACATAGCACAGGAAGATGCATGCACAGAGTATAAGAAGAGAAAGCAAAGGTAAGCTATGTGTAGACAAAAACATTCAATTCAGTAAAATTCAAATAAGTTTCTGTAATAAGTAAGGTCCAGAAAACATTTATGTAGTCTTGTGAAAGCCAAGTATTAGCTGTAAGTGACTCTAAATTATGCTATCTAAACCCAGTAAAAATAACTGAAACAAAGCTGGAATAAATGGAAGGAAGGGAGGGGAGGATGGGGCAAAGGAAGGGAGGAGAAGAAAAAAAAAGAAGAGAAGAGAAAGAGAGAGGAGAGGAGAGGAGAGGAGAGGAGAGGAGAGGAGAGGAGAGGAGAGGAGAGGAGAGGAGAGGAGAGGAGAGGAGGAGGAGAGGAGGGGAGGGAGAGGAGGGAGGGGAGGGGAGGGAGGGAGGGGAGGGGAGGGGAGGGGAGGGGGGAGGGGAGGGGAGGGGAGGGAGGGAGGGGAGGGAGGGAGGAGGGGAGGGGAGGGGAGGGAGGGGAGGGGAGGGGAGGGAGGGGAGGGGGGGAGGGGAGGGAGGGGGGGGGAGGGAGGGGAGGGAAGGGAAGGGAAGGGAAGGGAAGGGAAGGGAAGGGAAGGGAAGGGAAGGGAAGGGAAGGGAAGGGAAGGGAAGGGAAGGAAGGGAAGGAAGGGAAGGGAAGGGAAGGGAAGGGAAGGGAAGGAAGGGAAGGGAAGGGAAGGGAAGGGAAGGCACTTTCAACCGAGTTATTTATCTCATGTGTCTTCCCTAGCACTTCTGATTTCGTAGTCACATCTCTTTTTCATGCAATCATACTCTTTGCTTGTATACAGCTCCCTCCTCTGTAATTTTCTGCCTTGATACTATACAAAATATTGTCAAATAGAAAAAATAGTATTGCCTACCCATTTAAATAATTATGGTGATCTAAGATGTTCCATGAAATACTGCAAATGAAATTTGAAAACATTCATATTTGCAAGATTTTTAATTCTGTTTATTTTTGTCTAGCATAGTTAAGGTTTTAATACTACAAATTAATAAAGTAGAGGTGTACAACTTAAACTCTCTCCCCACTACCTGCAGCAAATTTGACTCCAAACCACCAGGTCCATGGCATGATGGAATGATGAAAGACATGCAGGAATGTAACTTGGTTGTTTTTCTTACGCAGCACAAAAAATATCTGAAACAGATTTTTAATGAACAGAATGTTACAGGAGATAATCAAATCCATCATGCTTTCAGAAAACTGTATGCATTAGTGCTGTTACTCACTGCTATAAATTTTTTAATTCTGCAAAGCTGCAATCTTGAGAGAAGGGGAACTCAGGTTTAGGGTATGTAGACTAGTTTTCAAAAAGAAAAATTGAACATGTAAGTAAAAATCCACCTGTGGAGTATAGAAAGCAGAGGCAAGCTTTGAAAGCAAACATCCCACAGTGATCACATGTGCAACAAACAGTGTAAAGTGGATTTGGTTGGATTGAGTTGTAACTAAAAGTACCAGATTTTAAGTCTCCTGAACTACTAATGCAAGGTTATTTGAGAAAATTAACCATAGAATGTGCACTTCAGAGAACTAGCACTTTATTATGAACACTGACTTACCCACCCATGGGAAAAAAGGCAAAATTGGACAGAATATATGTAGGGATTCCAAATCAATACTGATGGGCCACATTTTAAAGGAAAGACTTTAAAGGAAATGTAACGGACGAGAAACTAAGAAAGCTGTGTAAGGAAAAGTCAGGCCATGCAAAGGTAATATCAGCTGACAAGCAAATGAACACAGAAAAAAAGGAAGTCTGATGTGCCAGGGAAAACATTTGGAAACAGCTGACTTCAAAACAGTTAAGAAAAAAATTCTGTATAAAAATAACCCAAAAAAGCTGATGAGAAACAGGCACCTGATGGGGTGGATTGAAATGAAAGAGTATTTTTTTGAAATAAATTTTCAGGCCCAGGACTAATTAAAGAAAGCAGTCCACACTGTGGGCAGTAAAGTTAGAGGACTAAACATGTCGAGCTTTTCCAGTTTGAGCATTCCTGGCTCTTCCATGAGCATTCCATCTGTCTCAGTCAGTAAGATCTTCCAATGTTGAATCATGAGTATTTGCAGATGAAGGTTAAGATGGCTAAACTTTGCTCAAAGGATGCAAGGTGCTTTAACTGCTCATGAGTCAGCTCCTGAATCACAATTGTGCCCTGCACAACAGGGGAAATGAAATCATAGGTGATTCCAAGCTTCACAAACTGGCTTGCAAATAGCTAAGCCAACTCTACAAGGAGTTGATCTCTGGAAGAGGGTAAGGCAGATGGCTGCTGGTGGTGAGGTCTGCATTCCACTTCAGTGCGTTGCTGCTCAAGCAATATTTGCACTGGATTAGAGTGCTAGCCAGCCTGATATCAAACACAGCTATAGTCATGACCCCCAAGGCATACAGAGGAATTTCGAGCAAGGAGGCGTGCTGATGCAGATACTCAGTGTGAAAGATAAAATCTGAAGATGACATCAGAAAATGATTCAGCACTGGTTTTTTATCTGCAGTGTTGCAACAAGCATTGCCACAGCACAACAGGTTAGCATATTCAGCTGTTAAACAGAGAAGTTACCAGGGCTTCCTAAAGTTTTTAATATTTTTCCTGATAATCAGGGAAATGACAGTGTAATAGCACAATAGATGAGAAGAGACAATAAGGTGTTCAATAATTGAAGATTGGAGGACTAAATAAAAAGCAATTTATAACCCCAGCTCCCCAACAGATCATTCTGCTATGAAAAGGAAACATCACTACTTTTTTTAATTAGGCTACAAATACTTACAGTGTCTAATAATTCAATGAATTTGGAAAAGTAGTAAAGCCAACAAGTTCGTACCATCTGCAAGAGTGGAAAACAGAAACTGTCAAATCATAACAGCCATAAATTAAACTAAGCAGGCGCAGTAAAAATAAGCAACTATATAATGGAAAGCATTGGAGCAAGTAAGTGGTGTCACGAGGTTGACATAAATATTTAGATGTACTGTTTGGTTGTTTTTTCTTTAAAAACACAAAAACATTTTTTAATCCTGAAGGAATTTTAAAACCAAGAAGAACAAGCCAACAAATACATTGCCTCTTTCTTTCTCCCAAACAATCAGCCCCTCCAGTTATCTCACATGCTCTACATTATGCAAGAGGGCATTTCCATTTAGTGCATTCCACTTTATAACAGTACATTTGGTTATTCAAAAAGCATTTCTAAAAATAAAGTCAGGGTAGCGTAACAATTCAGTTTTGTTTTTGACAACTTACTCTTAAAGCTGTAGGTGACCTGGAGTAGTCAACAATATCACAACGGAATGAGTACCCTGTGGCCCAACCTGACATAAGAAACTAGAGAAAAGAAAAGAAAAGAAAAGGAAAAGGGCAAAGACTGACTTCATGTCTTTTGAAAAATTCATTAATTTTTGATTGCTTTTGCAATCACAATACAGGAAGGGAATATAACACTAAAACCTTGTTGAATCAGCAACCTTGCTAATCCTCTAATTTTGTGAGGTAGCTATTATAAAATCACTTACTGTTGCTGATTAAAAAATTTCTAATTCCACATCTATAGCCAAGAACTTTCTTCCTATACCTATTATTTTACCACTACTAACTGAAGAGAAGCAGCCATATCTCAAAACAAATGCTAAAAAAGCAGCTTACTCTGGCCACAAAACCAAAACAAACATTTGGAAGCAACCAACCATCTCACTATTGAAAAGAAACCAGCACGGCATCTTAACAGTGAAAGAAAATCAGAGCAACAGAAAGATATGGTTTAAATTATGGCTTGTCATTAGACAAGGAATTATTCAATATGAATATATTTTTAATATAATTTCTAAAATTTTGCATGAACTGCATGATTCAATTAGCCTGTCACCAATATGAGTGATGAGAGTCGAGGGTTTTACAGTCAAGAGCACATGCAATAACTGTCTATAACAAATACAACTTAATCTTTCCTTTTGGAATATATATTAAAGCTTGGGCAAGAGCAACACTGTTAATATTATACTTGGCTCATTCTCCTGGCAGCTACAAAGACTACTGTATATCTGTTTATAAAGTGCTTCTCATCCTCTGATCATCATCATCCATTCACGCACAATAGGAGGTTTAACTCCCATAAGAAATGGAGGGTTGTAGTTAGTTTAACCTCACAAAGAAGATGAGATCTGAAACACCCTCAAGACAGCACAGTACTAAATGACCCACCAAATGGCTTGGTTCCAAAGGGCCAAGAAATCAGCTTTTTGTTTAGCATCAGACAAAAGCAGAAATTAAATCTGTTACACGCTATCCATGCATCCCTTCATAAAATTGTAACATGAAAGTCTTGACAGATGACTAATTGAATACTGATTAGTATCAGGACACTAATAGAGATTTTTTTTCTTGTTATAACCAAAATCAAACTTGCCACCAAGTCACAAAAGGAAGTTTTGATGGCTTTTAAAAACAAAATCTAAACAGCTAATACATGCATCTTGCCCACCACTTTCCACACAACAGTCACGACATAAAGTAGCTGCTACACTGGCTTTAGAATGCTGTTGAAAGAAATGTCAGGTAGCTCCTTGTGATGAGCAAATTGATGCAAGTTGAGCAGAAAGGTATCCTGCCAGTTTGAGAACTTTCCATTGCCAGTTTGCCAAACCTGAAGTAGATGCATAGCCAGAGTTTTGAGAAGGGTCATTATTAGTATAGGGATGTTTCCCCAGGCAAATGTCTAAGGCTATTTATTGTTCACACAAAGCTATTGTTAAATAGTTACATTTTTTTAAACCAACTAAAAAAAAAACCCAAATCCCACAATAACAAAACAAACCAACAACCCCCTCCCAAAAGTCAGACAGTAGCTTACTTACAGTTCAAGGTTCTAAATTAGAGTTTCTATTTAGTCGACATCATTTATGGTTAAAGATTTTTAAGTTAGTTGATCCATAATGCTATACAACTCATCAGGCTTTACAGTCCTAAACTGTAACATTTACATGAGCTATAAACTCAATAAAAATCTTAACATGCCCTTCAAAAGAAAAGGCATTTGTTAGTTTGGGGCTGGTGCAGAAAATCAGTGACAAAGATTATCATAGTTTGCATTTGGGCAGGTTTTTTTGTTTGTGTTTTGCTTATTTATTTTTTTTATTTAAAGGATGAAGATAGTCAAATCAGATTTTGTTAACTTCTGTTATTTAAAAGGTACATCTAAATAAAGATTATTGCATAGTAAACATACTCTACACAGTGTTTGAAACATTAGTGCTGACCATCATTGAATGGAATGGAATGGAATGGAATGGAATGGAATGGAATGGAATGGAATGGAATGGAATGGAATGGAATGGAATAGAATAGGTTGGAAAAGACCTTTGAGATCATCAAGTCCAACCTATCATCCAACACCATCTAATCAACTAAACCATGGCACCAAGTGCTCCATCCAGTCTTTTCCTAAACACCTCCAGTGATGGTGACTCCACCACCTCCCTGGGCAGAAAAAATTAGAACAGACTAATAAAAATATGTGACCTGCTTTACCTGCTACAGTCCAGGGAAATTAAATAAGTTATGAGAATTTTCAATTTTTAAAATGTTATATAATAACACATAAAATAGTTTGCAATCTTTTTTTTCCAGGTATGACTTACTCCCATTTTTCAAGTATCACCTCAGTAATTTAGCATACTGCTTAGAGGAATAGAATTACAACAGACAGAATAATAGGGTGTTTTTGAGAATTGCAGAGTAGGAATTGTAATAAATGTATTAATATAAGTTAGCAGTTAGACACACAAAATACATAGATATATTACAAGTAAAAGTAGTACTTACTTCATAAGTCATATATAAAGAGAGAGCTACCACACTAAAATTATAAAACACCATTATCTGCCTAAGGTCAAAAGGTTTTTTATTTTCCATGAGTTTGGGTCCCAAAGAAGTGACAAAATAAATGTAGGTTCCAATGATAAAAGTTGTTGGAAAAGGTGAAGACATGAGTGGCCAGCCTTCCAGTCTTGGATCTAGGTGGGGGGAAAAAAAAGGGGGGGAAAAGGCTGTAAGATCTTTCATATATTTACAAAATTCTAAAACATTAGCAGAAAGGTACTTAATTCTTAATGGGTTGGGTTTTGCTGTCTTTGGTCATGTTTCAGAATCCATTAACCTCAAATCCATACCACCTGGATAACACAATCATCTGTAGGATTCAACATTTCTTCATCAGTTCTTCACACAAAATGTAGAGGGGGCACAGAATCAGTCCAGAGTTGTCCTTCACAAAAAGTCCGCATTTTCAGACAAGAACAGGGATCAGAGTGTGGCACAGGAAGGCAATGCACAGGCTTATCACTGAGGCCACATTTCCACGAGACTTCATTCTTCTGGAAACGAATGAAACTTATTTCATGAATTCAAGTGACAGACAGTGAGTAGTCCCACTTTTAAAGATCCTTGAGCTCTATAGGCAGCATGGCATTAGACATAGTAGGTACAAGGATTTTAAATGTAGAAGACCTTATGTCCCAATGTCATTTGGCATTTATAGCTTAGTACTTGAGGCTTGTGTCTATTCAGTAGTCCAGACATGTCACCACTTTTACAGTACTCTAAAGCAGACACTTTCATATTACAAGCCTGCAAATGGCGAAAGTGCTGCAAGTTCCTCTCCAGTTATCCCAGACAGAAGAAGTGTCTTTAATTATTATCTAAATTACTGTTTGTTAAGGTTGTGGGGAGACCTTATTGCAGCCTTTCAGTACACAAGAGGGTCTATAAGAAAGATGGGGACAGTCTTTTTAGAAAGGCCTGTTGCAACAGGACTTGGAATAATGGGTTTAAACTACAAGGATACATTTAGACTAGATATAAGGAAGACATTTTTTATGATGAGAGTAGTGAAACACCAGAGCAGGTTGCCCACAGAAGTGGTAGAAGTCCCATCCCCGGTAATATTCAAGATCAGGTTGGATGGCCTATTTTTATAGACTGACTTTTGGAAAATTTGCCTCTGAATGACCCCTAATTTAACTACTGACTCAATAAACTGGCACTTTCATGGTTTACTGCTGTATTTTGCAGATGAAATTATACCACTGCAATTTTTTGTTGAGAGTTTAATTCACAACCAAATGTCTTAAGTTAGTGATTTTCAACCCACATCATTCAAGCAACATGAGATCCTCTGATGTTGTTCATAGCTACCACAAGTTTTAAAACAGACCGAGGAGGAAATCTCATTACAGTGCTGCTCACACCCTGCAATGCGCCCAGTGCTACTGCTCACAGACCAATGACTGAACCACAGCACTAACCATCTGCATGTTGCACTGCAAGAGAATCATCAGATTTTCTCCATTAATCCCTTGCACTGGTACTACCCAAACTTTCCCATTGTTTTTTCCAGCTTGACCATGAAGAAACCATGTCCTGCCATTAACAATGTGCTCCAAGATGTCAAATACAAGCACTGCTGGCAGGCAGATGAGGACCTCAAATTTGGAAGTCATAAACACTGCAGCAGTAATGTTCCATCAGCCAGCTCCATCACAATCCACTTGACCCCATGAGTCATATTGATTAAAATCCCTTCTCACTTGCATGCTGTGGTAGTAAAGAATATTAGAAATGATTCTTGAGTATACTGGAAAAGAGACATCAGTAATTTTATTGATTAATCTTGACTATTTCTTAATGTTTTCCCAAGGAATCAGCTAATCCCTGTCACCTACCCACCATAGTGAAGAACATTCAGGAATGACACTGCAACAGATGAGTTTTAACCCCAAACTTGAGATCTAATTTGTCATATTTTAGTAAGCATGCAGAACTACAGAACAACCATGTTAAAACAAAATGTGCTAAGTAACCTCATACCATCTGCAACGAGACTAACATTCTTTTCCAAAACAGAAATGTGACAGAGTTAATTACCCTGAGGATTAATTTCAAGATACTGTAATTTATCAGGATCTATATTTAGTCCACTTTGCAAAAGAAAAATACAGCAATGCCATGCTCATTGTTTACATTCAGCAGCACAGGAAAAACATACACTGTATACTTAGGCGAGCCAGGAGCTCTGACTGAGGAACCACTGTCTATGCTTCATTTAGTCTAAGGTTCTATCCATAAACTAGATGAGATTTGCTTTTTCCTTGTTTTTAGTATGTGGAAACTAGTCTATTCTTTATAGTTAAAAATTCAATAAAGAAGCTGGGAAGTCTTAGAAACACTTACAGGAAGACAAAGTTACCTTAAACTGATAAACAGTACACCTAGAATAGCCACACATTGCTATTCAAAATCAGTGAAAGCAAATAAATTTTAGATTTAAATTACTCACCAGCATCTTTAATCCATTCATCATACAGTAGTACAGCCTTTGATGTCAGATTTCTAAGGGCCATTTTCACTTGATTAAGATTTTATGATGCTGCCTGCAGGAAAACAAACCAAAACAGAATGATGGATTTTTGTAATTAATAAAATAAAGATCAGCAAATTGTTTTGGAAAAGATTTTCTGGAAACAGAATGGAAATAAATATAGAGAGGGCTAACAGAGCACCACATGTGAAACAAAGATCTGGGAGCACTAGCTGGCCACATCTCACTATGCTTGAGGCTAATTCATAGCTGAGATGTTGCATGCAGCAATTGGATTTTGTAATCCCTACATATCAAAACAAAGATGTTTCCATCCCATAAGATAATGGCCCACAAGGCATTATCTCAAAAAAACATGTGGTTAACTGCCACAGTGAAGGGGAAAATATAAATAAAGGGTAGCTGCTTAAATTCATTGTTATTATCATCTTCACTTGGAGTTCAGGTCACTGATATGTGAACAAGTTCAGCTTTGAAAATTTTATTTTCTGTTGAAAATTTAAATTTTATATCTAAGAAGTATTCCTAAGTTAAGTAGGAAGGAGGAATGGTGACGCTCTGTCTGCATTCTCCTTTCAAATACAATAATTAGTATGTAAATGACTCTCTAATGAATCAACTCTATCCATACCAGGATCATGAAGTGTCATAGTACAGTGGTAATACCATTAACTCACAAAAATTATCCTGCATATCCAGTTTGCATGCAGCACCACCTAAATATGTAAAACTCTTCAAAGAAGTATGCTTATATGAATACTGATTTTTCTTTCAAAATAAAGTACTCATCAGTGCTTCTCTTGCCTCATTCCTCCTAGAAAATATTCATTAAAAATCTCAACACATCTGAGGGGTGTCTCTCCTATTCCTACACAGTGTCTCACTTTACCATATGATTTCTCTCCACACCCCTGTACAATCTTCACACTGAGTTCACTTTGTTAGTACAGACTGCAGCACGCCTTGATGACCAGCTCCTTTTCTCTGGCTGCCCTTCTGCATCTCCTCCAGGTTAAGCCAGTTACAAGTTTGGAAAGCCAGTTCTGCCCTCATGATAGTAATGCATCTCTCACCTCAGATCTCCTGACAAGCATCTTATGATTTCACTGCCAATTAGTTTTTCTGCTCCAAGCCTGATGAAAATCTTACTGGAACTCAGACTGGCTAGCTTGAAGTACTAAGTTAAAACCTAATTTAAACACATAACTTACTGCTTCAAAAATCTTGAAAATTCTGTGTGGATGCTGGCTCTAAATGAACAGCCATTTATTATGGTCCTGGGTGTCTTGAGTGACTTTTCCTCCCTCTTATGGTGCAAACTTCTCATCCTGACAATTGCAATCTCATAAGAAAAAAACCCAAACAACTATGCACTGTCAATATCAGTTTAATTTTGCATTTGCTGTCAGAAAACTGCTGTCAGTGTTTAAACAGCAAATTCTGTGCCTGCTAGGGACTGGGACCAAACCCAAACTTTTTATCTGCAACCAGATTATCTCCAATAGATTGTTTCTGCTTGTAGCAGAAAAGCAGCAGATGAAAGGAGTGAATCCTCACGTTCCCAGCCCCGACATACTGATGGAGAAGCATTTATCCCACCTCTCCTGACCCCCAGCACTTGCAGTTCTTCTTCCATTAAAACATTTCACAAGAGCTGAGGCAGCAGTGGCTCTTCACCTTCAAAGTTTCTTTTCTGCTCACAACTGAGGAAGATCCATCTCCACAGCAGTTCAGTTACTATCTTTGACAGAAAGATGCACCAGTCAGAGAGCAGGCACAGCCTCACCACACAGACATACTGACTGACCAATTACACTGAGTCTAAAGGTGAGCAAAGTACATAAATTAAAACTCATTGTTTTAAGAGCCTGAGTAATGTCTGCAAGACAGACAGTCAAAAGATCTATTTTAAGTCAACTTTGAGACACAACACTACTACTTTACTTCACATGTGATACATAATTCTACTTATTTCCTTGACTAGCTACCTGATTTTCCTTTGTTAAACTAATTTTTTATGAATTATTGCTTTAGTGTTACTTTTTCAGAATTTTTTCTTTGTTAACTACCTACAAGTAGGGTTAATGTCAGCATGGAAAATACTAACAGTAGGGAATTTTCTTTTTAAAATAGTGTCTAGATTGCTGTAAACTCCTGAAATTAGGGAAGTCACACCGTAGACTCATTTCCAAATTTAGGTTGTTTTAATGGACGTGTTGGAAGCAACTTACATAAACATTTTTAAAACCAAACAAATAAACAAAGCAAAACCACAGTCACATAAGTTCGGTCTGACTAGCCCAAAAAGTTCTGGGGAACGTAGAGGCAGTCCTCCTGAGAACATGCATTTGGAAAACAAGCAATGAAATCACCTCAAAAACATGTGCAAGGTACTCAGCTCTTAAAAAGAAATAAGCACTATTTTTTTTTTCTTTTTTCTTCTTTTAAAACATCAGTGGAATAATAAACTGTCTCAGTTTGACACAACTATTTCTGCAACTGGCTGTAGCCAAATTTTAGCCAGCAATAGCTGGTGTGAGAAACTTCGGCCCCGTGTCTCTGTTACTGCAGCTTGCTGACAATTGCTTGTTTTTTAAGCTGTAGAAAAAGACATCCGGCTGACATTTCAGATTGTACAGAAAGCAAGGCTGGCACCCTGAAGGAGTGCAGTGAGAGGCAGTGTCTGAGGAGGGATGTAGGTATGTGTAGTCCCTCTGGATGTGACTTTAACAGCAGCAGTGTGGTCATGTGGGTTAAGTGGCCTCTCTGCTCTCATCTAGTTTCTTTGTTGCCCTTTATTGGTGTGGCCCTGGGCATCCTGATCCAGTTGAGGATGCCCCGGCTTACTGCAGAGGGGGTTGGACTAGATGACCTGCAGAGGTCTCTTCCAACCCAGACCATTTTGTGATCTTAAAGGTCTCTTCCAGCCTTAGTGATGTTATGATTCTGTGACATGAAACAACACTACTATGGCATCCTGGCCTGCATCAGAAATAGTGTGGCCAGCAAGAGCAGGTAAGTCATTCTGCCCCTGTACTCAGCACTGCTTAGGCCACACCTTGAGTCCTGTGTCCAGTTCTGGGCCCCCCGATTTAAAGATATTGAGACACTTGAACGTGTCCAGAGAAGGGCAATGAGGCTGGTGAGAGGCCTCAAGCACAAGCCCTGTGAGGAGAGGCTGAGGGAGCTGGGGTTGTTTAGCCTGGAGAAGAGAAGGTTCAGAGGAGACATTATTGCCATCTACAACTAACTGAAAGAAGGCTGTGGACAGGTGAGGGTCGGTCTCCTCCCTGGCAACCAGCACCCAAACAAGAGGACACAGTCTCAAGCTGTGCCAGGGGAGGTTTAGGCTGCATGTTAGGAAGAAGTTCTTCACAGAAAGAGTGATTGGCCATTGGAATGTGCCGCCAAGGGCGGTGGTGGAGTCACCCTCACTGGAGGTGTTCGAAAGAGGATGTGGCACTTGAAGCCATGGTTTAGCTAGTCATGTGGTGTTGGGTGACAGGTTGGACTGGATGATCTCTCAGGTCTTCTTCAACCTTCCTGATTCTATGATTAAGTAATATTGTGCATCTAGATTCAAGCCAGTTGTACCCAATATAATTTCCAAAGACATCTTTAATTAAATCTGTCTTCACCATTATAAAAATCAGGGTTGTAAGTGAGGCAAAGGACAGAAAGGGTTGTGTTAAAAGAGCAAAGTAATTTTCTGCCCTCTGGTCCCCACTAGCTCAGCAGACATCTGAAAGAGCCCACTAACTGCAGCTGAGTTAAAGTATACAGCTTGGCAGAATCACCTTCAAGTTAGACTATTACCTTTACCAGAGAGGCAAGGGAAGATCATAACCAAAACAGCTACAACTAAGACATCGAACCATATGAGAGAATGCCTTATGATAACAAGTAGTATGCATTAAGCTGTTGGAAGTGCTCAGGTTTGACAAGCATGCAAAACTATTAGTGATTCTTGTAATAAGAATTACTGGTATGCCTAAAACATTCCATATTTTTCAATGAGAATTCCTTTGCTTAACCCACATGACAGATAGTTGTCATTCTTGAGGCTGGTTTATTCCCCCTACACAGTTTTAAAATATTAAAACAGATCTCAAGATTTCCTTTTAAATAGCAATTTTACAAGAAGTGTTTTGTGCTAATGGCTTCTGAACAAAAGATGCAAAACGACAGAAACCCAAGTCCATTGACACATACTAATGTAAGGTCTGTCACTTCAGAAAACAAATTCTTAAATTTAAGAATTTGCATTGCAAAGCAAAGCTAATTATTACAAAGATGGGCAAGCTACTTTTTACAGGGACCCTTTAGCAAAAGACAGAAGAACATGGCAAAACAGTACAAACTCCAACAGGATAATTTCACCCAAGGCAGCTCCCACAAAAGCTGAGATTCTGGGGCATCCCCCTCTGGCTTGACAAGCAGGTAATGATGGGGGGGACCCTCCACCCCACAGAGCTTGATGGAAGATGGGGACAAGCCTGCAGAAAGCATTGACCCACGCAGTTCTGATTTCAAAATGATAGCTTAAGAAATTACACTAATACTGGCTTACATATTCAGGTACAATTATGAAACTTTCATGTTTCAGAATCACTTGGTATACTGTTGTTAATTCTGCTCTTGAAGTTCAGAAGGTAATTATATCAGGATGCTTCTCAGATGGTATCTTAATCTTTACCTGGGAAATACCAGCTCTGCCCTTCCTATTTCCCAAGGCTGTATGCTTACATAATTGCAGTTATTTTAGCTACGTTACTCCCTTATGCTATATGGCAAACAAATACAACCTGCCTATTACATTAGAAGGATTACTCACCTATATTCTGCAACAGAGTTTTAAACTTTAGCCGGGTGTTGCCTGTTGTTACAGATTTCCCCCAGAGAAATTTCCATGATCTTACCATCCTTTATGCCTTGTCTCAACCACCCAACCCACTTTTGCAAAGACTCATCTCACAGGCAAGCTGGATACATCCTACTTAATATTAGGAGGCCTTTTTTGATAATGTTGCTTGTAATCACTGTTCCTGTTAGATGACAGTTTTGTCCAAGTGAGTGACAGAAGGCAGGCAAGGTAGATTTATGCAATGAGGTAAAGAAATTTCCAAGTTTTGAAGTCTTTGAAGTCAGTCCATTTTAAAACATGTAACACAGTCCCTAGAATATATCAACAATCTTTTCATGTATATTGTAATGCAGACATTGAAACAGCAGATTTCAAAATAAATAAAAATTCTTTTTCAGAAAGCAGACATCCTAAAAATAGGTAGAAAAGGTTTAGAAATCCCATGAGAAGATCTACTTGTACAATTCCTTGTTGGCAGTATTTAATAAGAGACCTAATACTTATCCTGTGTAGTTACCCTTACAGAATTATTTACATGGTACATCCTTATTTAATGCTTTGCTTTTTAAACTAACAACAAATCTATCCTTCACCCACATAAATAAAGTAGTCTGTAAGCAACAGAACTCATGAGAACAAATTTCATTTTAACCACACTTCAGACTGGTTCTATCCCAGACTAATGGATTTCCTAGTCTGAAGGTGCAAAAAATAATGCTTAATTTGTATTCCAACACTTGCCTATAAACTGTTAAAAGAACTGATGCTGCAGACTTTCTAGCAAGGCTGAACACTGGTGAGAAGCACCAAAACCCATTCTTCCTATGGGAACTTACAGCCCCATTTCATGTCCAGCTCCCAGCCAGAACTACAGAGGCATTCTCCTGGTCCACATAACACTGATCCAATCACCACTAACAGCTGAGCAGGGCACTATGCACTATGCACTATGCAGCCCCACATCATCACTGCTTATGGGTCTAGTCCTTTGATAGTTGCAGGGTAAGCCACAGCAGCTCACTGACCTAAGGGAAAGCTTAGTCTTTTGAGAACAATGTTACTTTTCACTCAGCTTGGATCTGAAAGGCTGCACAGGTTTGTGCAAAGGAAATATTGACCACATGAACTGGGATGCTGCACACAGGGAGAAAGGTGGGAGTAGCAACTCTGTAGCAGTTCCCTGTAAGCTGACAGTGAAATCACATAATGAGGACACAAGATCATCATGTTCGGTCCTGTATACTCATAGATAATCATGTGCTAGATCTACAGTCAAGAAGTTCACACACTGCACCTCAGGAAGTCATCACTCTGTCCATCACAAGCCAAGGGACACAACATTAGAAACAACAGAAATGACATTGTACTACAGAAAGACCTGCACCAATATCTTAAATGCAAACTGGGATTGCAGTGATGTCCATGAAATTGGGACTAATGTCCTACATTACATAGGAATACGTATCAAGTCCAAACAGTTCCTGTAAGAACAGCCTGAAAGGAAGTATCTTTGCAAGGCTGAACCTAGTTATGAGTTCAGCTCGAACATGAGAAAGACAGGAAAAGCCCCCTGAAAAGATTCACAGAGGAAGTGATCACCATGGACTCTGTTTTCTCTCTATTTGCAATGTTTCAGAGAAAGACAAAAACATAAACAGGGGGCAAAGCTCCTTGAAGTTTAACTTGTTATCAGTGTTCCTCGGTTTTTACCAAAAACTCTTCATTTGAGCATTTGTATATCAGCCATCCTGCAGCCCATCAATCTCATCTGCCTACCCTTCTGCTGTGGTGAGTGGCTCTGGCAACCAAGCTTAGGACAAAAGCTCTTCTTGTTGGGCCCCCAGTGATGACTTACACTTGGCTCCTTTAAATTTAATCCCAGGTCAGTGACACAAACTCACAAAGTCATCTAGGCCCTGCCAACATGGTGAGTCCTACAGCACATGTCGCATCAGAACTTTCACCTAGAAGTGAAAATAAACTTCACCTAGGATGTAATTGGTTTTATTAATGAAGCATAACATCCATTAGATAATGAAATATCATTATCCTTATCAAAGACCTGTGGCAAAGTATTGATTTAGTAACTGGGCCATATCCAATTCAGGTTAACCTCCTCCTTACCTAAAGGACTTAAGAGATTCTTCTTTTTCCTCCTTCCTTATTATGTAACTAGAAAACTTCTATAGCATTTGAATTTTTCATTCAAGAGCAGATCAGCTAAGTTTTGGGCCACTTTACATAGGCTTAAAAAGAAAAGAACCAGGCTTTCGGCATCAGTAGCAGAACTTGGTATTGTCTGCCACACTATACAATCATGCTAACTCAAAGACCAAATATTCCTCACTCATTTATCTACAAGCCAACATCTCTGTAATGTGCTGAGCTTTTACCCATTCTGTTTTGTTTTGTTTTGTTTTTCTACAGTAGGGGCAGTCCTCATGAATATATGTAAGAATTGTTTACAGTTATGGGGTTTTCAAAAATGCATACACATTGTTAGTAACCAAGCAAGCCAGAATGTAAAACTCTGTCCTGAATGAGAGAGGTAAGATGGGGTACTTAACCTGAACTGCAAAGATGGCACAGTCTGGGATTTTCAGTCTGCATAGGAAATAAATTTTTAAGACATAATTTATAGGTAAGCTCTAAAAAGGGTAGAAAGAGTGAGAGGGCTAATACCTTGAACGACAGGAATCCAAGGTATCTGATTACAATAAAAGTTTTCATTTCATAAGCCTGAAATGTGGACACATACAAAATAAGACTAATGACATTTAATTTTTTGTCATTGTGGTGAAGAAGATTGATTGTTTTAAGTACACACCATAGAAATTTGTATGCCTTGGTAAGGCTTTTCAACTTTCTTCTGGACTTCTTTAAGGAATACAGATACAAGCATCCCCGTATCAGTCATCAATACCCTTCCAATGTATCTGACAAAGGACAGGCCAGAACCAAAGAGACTCAGCTAACGTTGCCAAAATTTTTGATCAGTCTAAAGTTCTCCTTTCTTCTCCTCTGTTATCACATTAAGAAAGTCTGTAACACTTGAACCTCCAGGAAGGATGGCTTAGAATTGATTCTGGTTCTGAGTACCATGGCTTGTATCTACCTGCTTGATTAAAGTTACTCATGCCAAGACATGAGAAGGGATATGACTGAGAGAGCCCCCTTGTTCAATCAGCACTGAGATGACTCACTGAGTTGGTTCCATCGTATAATCTATCCTTATTAACAGTTAAGAGTTAACTCATATGAGTTAACTGCTTCTAAAAATTGCATACATGGGGTTAATTACAATAGGAAAAGTTTGCACTGATAAACAACTTAGTTTGTGTTTACTCATCAATTAATAGAACAATGATATAAATTGTCATTGTACAGTTGCAGTGGGCGCTGCTCCATGGAAGCTAAAAAACAAACGAGAAATGCAAAGCTACACTTCAGGTTCCAGAGAAAACTCCTTAAAACAAATGGGAACAAGACTTGTCACAGAGGTAACATCCTGCCAATCTGTCATACATGAATGGAATAAAAAAGGTGATAAGCTTTCTTATTTCCAAAGACATCTTGTAACAAAGTAATGGTTACATGGCAACATAAGTGTAGCTATTCAACACTAGAGTAAAATAAACACAGAAAAATTAAATTCCCACCTCTGGTAGACAAACAGGGAAAAGGTGCTGTCTTTTGTAACACAAAAATGGTGCAGAAAGGAGTTTCATAGAAAGGGGAAATAAATATATTTAAAAAAAAAAAATTCACCTTAAGAAAGAGGTGAGAAAATGAAGTGAAAAATATTCATCATTACCAACGGAAGATGTATTTTCTACAGTCCCATCTTGCCTATAGCATACACTTGACTGTTGTCATTGAGGTTGCTGTAGCAAAATGACATTGCAAAGTCAATATCATTTTATAGAAATTGCATTGCACCAGTTGTAATCTAGCTGGGTTCAGAACATGAGTATAACACTGATAACACTTGTGTGGAGTTGCAAAATATTATTTTGTTCACGCTTTAATGCGGCAATTTACAAAGCTGAACTGCTCCCACACCGCTCTCTCATGCTGATGTAGGTTAATTTCCTTTACCATTGTTTCCCACTCCCTTGAACTTGCTCAATCTACCCACCTTCTGGGTCCCAGGCTGATATCCTAGGCAGCAAAAGTAAGCATTCCTTCTGCTCTGGTTTTACTTGCACTGCATTAGGCAAGCATAAATTTTAAAGACAGCTGACTTAGAACTAACAACCTCCCTTCCCTCCCCCTATTTTTTTTAATCTACTATACAGTAGAGCAAACATGCTGTTGAGCACTGTAAACATCAGTGACTGGACCCTCCCTAGGAGGATCCTTCAAGAGAAGCTGGAACCTGCTGTACTGACATACTGAGCAAAGACCCACACAACACAACTGTGGACTTTTGAGAAGTGCAACACAGGCAGAGGGTGCATAGCGAGAGGTAACGGCAGAGCTTTAGGGTGACAAAAGCCATTTTAAAGGAAATCTGTGCTAAATGTTTTTAAACTAAAGTCTCAGGACACTTCCCTTACTCAAGGAAGTGTGCTGACAGTATCATTTTAAAAAAAAACTGCTCCTAATTTTAGTCTTGGCAAATCAGCTACTGTTGTGAATATGCTTTTTGGTGTGCTCCAAGAAGCCATTATGCTCCCACATCCGAAGTACTTCCACTGGAGAGCTGGTAATTCATATAGCTACAGTTGGTTCCAAATCACTGAGGGATATGCAATGAGATATAAAGGCCTTAGGTTTCTGGTGGGTTTTGTTGTTTAAATCAACCTTTTTCAGCATGATGAAAGGTCTAGTTAATCACTACAAAACATATTCATGAATATTGGAGCACTGGGTCCAGCTCTGGGCACCACAGCTCAAGGATAAAAAACTGGAAAGAGTCCAGCACAGGGTCCCTAACATGATTAGGGCATTGGAGGAGGGGAACTTAATAGTACTTACAAGTATCTAAAGGGTGGGTGTGAGTAAGATGGGGACAGACTCTTCTCAGTGGTCCACAGTGGCAGGACAAGAGGTAGTGGGTGTAAACTTGAACATAGGAAGTTCCATCTAAACATGAGAAGGATATTCTTTACTTTTAGGATGGCAGAGCACTAGAACAGGCTGCCTAGAGAGGTGGTAAAGTCTCTGTTGCTGGAGACTTTCAAGGCCCTCCTGGACATGTTACTGTGTGGTCTCTGCTTTAGGTGATCCTGCTCTAAGGTCCCTTTCAACTCCTATCATTTTGTGATTCTGTGATTCTATGATTAGAGTTGGGCAACCTGCAAAGGTATAGTTTCATAGTTTCACAGTTTCAGTCAGGGTTGGAAGGGACCACAAGGATCATCTAATTCCAACCCCCCTGCCATGGGCAGGGACACCCCACACTAGATCAGGCTGGCCAGAGCCTCATCCAGCCTGGGTATACAGTACATTACAGTATATTGTACTGTTGTTTGGAGACTCCAGGCCTCTCAGCCAGAACAACTAAACAAGACATGAACAGACTTCTAATTTCTCCTGACACTCCTGTTTTTTGTCCTGCATCCCAAAGAGGATTCTCCACTTAAACATAAATAAATAAATAATTTTGACCAGAGTTACTGCAAAAGTGAAATACAGTTTCAGAAACAGAGGTGAGGTAGTTTTTCATTAAGTGTCATTTGTACTGTGTACCCAAGGGTGGAATCACAAAGGGATGGAGAACAGATGGCAAATAGAGGTCTGAACGTTAGGGACAGCTGGAGGAAATGACCCTGCAGATGCATCCTGTAGTCAAAGCCACTTGTCAGGGTTGCATTGTGCTTATACTTTGAGTCCTGGGATGAATGCATGGAAATTAGTATGTTATAAATCCTCTTTTGATTCTGTTTGAAATTTGACTAAGCTTTTGGGTATCACTCAAACCACCTTGGATGATGTTTACACTACTTTATGGCCAGTAACTTTCCACAGGACGTTTCCCTTTTGAGGTGACTGCACCGCTTGGAGGGTGATCCGATTTGACAAAGGTTGGACATACAGTGTGAACACAACAATGGGAGCACCTTTCATTTGACTCAGTACCAACAGCACCTCCAGAAATGCTCTTTTCCACTTGCAGTGCAGGTGCCCTTCTAAGGACTATAGAAGTGTTGGATTTCGAAAAGGCTCCTGTGAATGCCCTGGGGCTCAGGACTCAAAACCCAGTATGGAATAGGAATATTCATAGCTATCTACAAGCGTTAGAGAAAGAAAACACCCTGTCAAGATATCTCAGAGCAGTTGAAGGCCTATGGAGAAGAAAGAAAAAGTTGTTCCCAGGCCAAAGCAAGGAGAGTATTCATATGACAACTTAACCTCAAAAGCTTACATGAAAACAAAACTCTATGTCACCTAACAATATTAACTTGCTCGATGTTTCTCACAAGAATTTTTAAACACCTCATGTAAAGATCTTGCAAAAATCCAGCTTAAAAAAAAGGTCAGTCTTTTGTTAAATTTCTGACCAATCAAAATGCAGGAGTACATAACAAATGCAAAGTAGAGACTGATATTAAGGGCAAAATATGTTAATGACATTATACATCTGTGAATATTGCTCCAAGTCTAGTTAGATAGACCTTAGGTCCTTTGCCAGGAGGAATTTTTATAAGTCTTTGCTTTTTTGCACATTTAGGAAGATCAAGAACAGTGTACAAAGTAGTATTATTGAGGCTGTGAGTTTGTCACAGTAGAACTTTTAAAGATCAGCATAAACCAACTTCACAGTATCACAGTATCACAGTATAACTTAGGTTGGAAAGGACCTCGAGGATCATCGAGTCCAACCTATCAACACAGACCCCATGACTAGACCATGGCACCAAGTGCCACGTCCAATCTCCTCTTGAATGCCTCCAGGGACAATGACTCAACCACCTCCCTGGGCAGCCTGTTCCACTTCCTCCTCACCTCGAGTCTAAACCTCCCCTGGCGCAGCTTGAGACTGTGTCCCCTTGTTCTGGTGCTGGTTGCCTGGGAGAAGAGGCCAACCCTTTCCCGGCTACAACCACCTTTCAGGTAGTTGTAGAAGGCAATAAGGTCACCCCTGAGCCTCCTCTTCTCCAGGCTAAACAATTCCAGCTCCCTCAGCCTCTCCTCATAGGGCTTGTGTTCAAGGCCTCTCCCCAGCCTTGTTGCCCTTCTCTGGACATGTTCAAGTGTTTCGATGTCCTTCTTAAACTGAGGGGCCCAGAACTGGACACAGGACTCAAGGTGCGGCCTAACCAAAGCAGAGTACAGGGGCACTATGACTTCTCAGAATCAAATGGAACATCATATTAATGCACAGGTTTACTCACAGGAACGTTGTAAGCATTTTCCATCTTCTATCAGAATTTTCTACTACTACAGCAGAATGTAGTTTTTATCATCTTTCCAAGCATTCAGAGACCACCCAGGACTATAAGACATCTCTGTAGTTTGAAATATATCACCTGAGCCAGACAGTGTGTAGGGATGAACCAGCTACATCTGGCCAAGTCAGCTGCACTTACTTATTTTCTTCTTTCCAATCCTGAAAATCTGCCAAATACAAATAGCTCTGAAAAGTGCACCTCACCAACAAAGTGTATTAGGCAATGGATGTGCCACATCAGAATATCACAGGAGACAACACTGCTTCCAGAACAGAAGATTGGCAAGCAGTAGAGTACTTAGCCTGATACTAATGAGCCTGTAAAACACTGGTATACAAGAAACAGAGGAGTGTCTAACAGTCTACTCAGCATGCAACAGCAGTAAAAGAGAAGAAAATTGGACTGTCTCCAGTAAAAAAAAAAGCCTTATATATAACTATGCATTTAAGTTATCAAAAAGTCTTAACATTTTTCATGTACAGGTTTCAGTGCTTCGCAGATGAGGTTGGTATGTTTAGTTCACTCTTTATATAGTGCACATTAAAATAAAGGACAACTTTTTCTGTCAGCACAACAAATCTGTGAACAGAACTAAAGTGTTGGGTGACACTTCAGTATTCCTCTTACTACACAAAACTGCCAGGCTACACAACACTTTCCAAACCTACAGTAACACCAAGATGGTTTCTAAGCGCAGCGGTTTGTCTTCACTCTTTCTTTTCTACCTCCCTTCAGGATGATTTCATTATTCACAAACCAGGGAATTTGTTTTTATACACACTTGCATATATATTATATAGCTGCAGGTTCACCCAGCTGACTGTATTTAAAAACCCTGCTGCTTTCCCACTGACTGGAATTGAGGACTGGATCTCTTCCAATGCTGTTATACCTAGGCAAGTGAACCAAAGTCATACAAATTCACCTTATGTAAAAGCAGCTCCCTTGCTTATAGCTAAAATCTGTTGAAATTCAGTTAAGTTTTGTCCAATGGTCCAGCACCTTGGGTGAAAGCAACTGATGGCATTCCCATTTCACGTGGGTATCTGTAAAGTCTTTTACAGGATACAAGCAGTACAAAATTACACAATTTACACAGCTCCAGAGACAATTTTCCATTCCACACTTTAGAATGTAGTTCAAATGGGTTATCTAAGCTGTTCCATTTTAAAATAGAGTAGCAACCTCATTGCAAAAGATTGTGAAAAACTCTGCACAAAACCAGAACCCTGCATTGTTGAGTCCCTGCTCAGGAACTTTTTCTCTGCAACTTTCAGGAAAGCTTATCTAACTGATCAAGAGGATGACTTGAGTGCATGAGAAGCAGTTTCAGAGTAACTTGAAATTCATATGGATTTTTCACCCTGTAAGATTTTAAGCACTTACTAGATGGCTTGCTGAAGGGAGGTAGAGAGCCCTAACAGTTTCGGTGTTTGCACTCCCTTCTCCCAACCTTCTCCCTTCTCCAAAATAAAAGAGTCATCTTCATGGCTCAAATTTAAAATGAGTGAATTTCTTGAAATCAGAGCTATGCATGGAGTGCTAATTACAGCCTTGCCTTCAGTTTTATGACTTCTTTGAGTGAAAAACAAACTCAAGCAGACTGCTCTTTAAGAATCTAACTTGGTAGAGAAACAATGTTGTTGTGACAATACTAAGAACACCAGAGACCGGAGAAAATTAGTATCTGTAACAAATTTTCTGAGGAATACATCTCACAAGTGGTTTTGTGAAAAGTTTAATTTCAAAATTGACAGTGAATACTGAGCTTGCTCTGTTAGAGTCTTTGCTTTTACACACAGTGCCTTACATATACATTTCAGTCACAGGAGACAAGGTTCAACATGGCACTTCCAAAGTACATGACAATAATTTCACAGGTGTGTCAGACTCATTTTGTTAAGTTAAAAGTTTCAAAAGTTATTATTTTGTGTCACTACTGAAAAGATAAGCCACAGCATTCAAACTACAAAAGTGATTAAACAATGTCTTTAATCCAGGTATTTCCAAGTGTACATCTAAATAAACAAAAAAGGGATTGTACTGAATACTATGAATGCAAATACTGTAAAATAGGCTGAAGCATTCAACTGCAATATACTTAAATCTAAGTGATCTTCACTTGTACAGGAGAAGGCAACATTATCAGCTACTACTTCTCTGAAGTGACTACAGATATTTCCATGCTGCCCATCTCCATCTATTCATAATGTCACATGGTAAACAAGTACTGCAGTACTTAACAGAATGAATGATATCTGAACAATAACTCTTCAGCCAATAGAAAATAATTAAAATTTTTGTCTGTAAAGTATTCATAATAAAAATATAAAACAGGTATCCTTGACAAAAAGATCTTTTCTCCTCCACCAGTGACATTTCTAAACTATACGACTCTCCTTCTCTGCCCAGGTACACATCAAAAACTTCAGCTCCAACTACTTCTAACAATTTCCAGGCACTTCAGTTCTTAACGGGTCAGGCAGAACCATATTTTAAAAAAAAAACAAATGCATAAAAACAAGCACACACCCCAAAAAAAAGGGCAAACAAAATCCAAACAAAACAACACAACAACAAAAAGTACTTGTCGCTTCAAATAACTTTCCTGAAAGAAAGGGCACAGTACCAACATGAACAGTACTCATACTCTAAAGGCATACAGAGAAGCATTGAATCAGGGTTTTGTGAATTTGGTTTAAGCCATTTCAGGACTGATGATACAACGCAAATTATTTCCAAATCAACAAATCCATCTTTGTGTTTCTGACTCCAGCAAGAGCTGTCCCCTTCTTTTGGTAGAAAACAAAGAATAAAAGGAATAGAGTTGTTTCTAGTAAGCTGCATTTTTATCTCAGATATACCCATAAACCCAGTGTGCCATCACTGAGACAGGAGCATTGTCTTGAATTCAAGTTCAGGAGATGCCTGCAGAAAGTTAACTTTTTGCACTGTACATATTATTCCTTTGCACAGGTGTTTGCAGAGTGCCATACAAAGTTACACTCAAATTCATGCACATTTGACAAAGTACTCCTTTAATCAAAAAAACCCAAAAATCTACTTTGAATAGAGGCTCCAGGCATGGAGCCCAGTGTGTAAGGCACCATATAAATATAAAAGATAATCCAAACTACAAAGAATTCACAATAAAATTAAACACACACAGACAGCACGTAGGAATTCACAAACCAGTTACAAGCAGTTTGTCTTGAGCATAGCCTGCTCAAGCTGAGCAAGTCTGACTTTTTATGGGGTAAGTATGATAAGAGCACTTTTAATGGAAGCAATGTAATTTTAATCAATCTGTCTGTCCATCACTCATATCTTTCACTTGTGCTGGAACGACAGTTTTCTAGCTGCTTAATAAAACAGATTGGGAAACACATCCAGGGTGGGGCAGACGGCCTTGCAGAAGAGAAAGGGTATTTTTAACCTAGATTACTTCCTCAGTGCTTTATAGCACCAGCTTTTACCAAAGGTTATACCAGCACAATAGAGAGGTAACACAAGGGCAAAAATCACTCAAGATAAAAGAAATGCTGGTGAAACTTAAATCAGCCTAAGCTGATATCATGAGCAGAGTGGAGATAAGAGCCAGTGTTCCCTGCTTTTACCGTGACAAGTAATACAGACTTAACATAGTTGAGGGGCAATCTGAATACCATTGCTTCTGGCAAACAATGTGCTTCATAGACTTCATTGATACCTGCATTTGTTCTCTTTGTGACATCTGTGCCACTTTGCAGGTAGAACCAAGAGCTTGTTTTGGACAAGGTGGGCTCTAGAAGTCATTATTGAGATTAGTTTTCTGTGTTAGGTCAGGATTCAAAGTTAAAAGTTACCAAAATTCAGTTCCTCAGACTCTTATCAAGAACCAATACACTTTTAAAACTGTGCTGCGCTAAATTGTGTATTCTAACATTACTCAGTTTATGAAGTACTTACAGGTCTTTTCTACTCAACATCTTCTGTGATAAAATGTTTTGTGTAACTATTCTAAGCAGACAGAACATAAATAGCAAAATACATGAAGAAAAAAATAAAATCATAGAATCACAGAGTGAATCAGGAGGGAAGAGACCCTCAAAGGCCATCTTGTTCAAACCCCCCTTTATTAAGCAGGGCCACTGCCAACCAGTTCAAGTTGCTCAGGGCTTCACCACATCAAGTTTGACCTTGAATGTCTCCAGGAATGGGGCCTCCATCACATCTCTGGGCAACCTGCTCCAGTATTTTACTACCCTCATTGTAAAGAACTTTCTCCTAATGTCCAACCTAAAGCTACCATTCTCTAGTTTGAAACCATTGCCCCTCATCTTATCACTACATGCCCCTGTAAACAGTCCTTCCTCATCTGTCTTGTACTTGATGCAGTAAGGTCTCCCTAGAGCCTTCTTTTCTCCAGGCTCAACAAGCCCAACTTTCTCAGTCTGTCTTTGTAGGAGAGTTGATCATCTTTGTGGCTCTCCTCTGATGTCATATATCAACAGATGTGTGGAAAATATTTTACTACAGGAATTCAATAAAGAGAGGCAAACCCCCCCCCAGAATTAATTAAAAAATAATAACATTTCTAGCAATGGTCAGAACTAAACACTGAAATCAAAGACAGGCAAAGAAAAGAGACACTTGAATTTCCCTGGTGTCACACATGAGTGACAGAAAATTCACATATTTAATTTCAGTTGGAATAATTTTTTATACTTTGGACTTCAACTAAGTATCAGGAGGGTAGAAAAAGTTTCTAAATGCTACATTACTTGCAACTTCACAAAATTTCTTGTAAATAAAGCACATGACAACAGGTTACAGAAAATAAAACAATTACATGACCCTCTGGCTTTCATTTTGTTGCCTTTTAAAGGAACTAATTTTTTAAAAGTACAATCAGGTGTAAAAAAATTATATTTTTTGTTGATGCTACATTTTTGTTCTAATCATCTGCTATTTTCATGGAGTAAATGGTTTACTTTTAACCATCTAGGCTGCATTTGTCCTCTTGATGCATGACTGAGCCTAGGCACTGTATGAAGCCCCCTTGACAAGCAGCTGGGACCTACTCATTAGCACTGTCCAACAAGCAGAGTAACTATCTAATGTTTAAATAACATGTAAAGCAAATGAGCAGAAAGATCCTAAAATTAAACCTAAGACAACCATGAAGATTTTATGACATGCTTTTTATCTCTTTTATGGCAACAATTCTTCTTAATGTTGGAACTGTCTCTGAGTTTCTCAGTGCTTAGCTCCCATTCATTTCACAGAACCACAGAATGTTAGGGGCTGGAGGAAGCCTTGAAAGATCACCTAGGCAAACCCCCCTGCCAGATCACACAGGAACACATCCAGGCAGACCCTGAATATCTCCAGAGAAGGAGCCTCCACAACTATCCTGGGCACCCTGTTCCAGTGTTCTGTCATCTTCACAATGAAATAATTCTTTCTCCTGTTTCCATGGAACTTCCTGTGCCTCAACTTCCACCCACTGCCCCTTGTCCTGTCATTGAGCATCACCGAGAAGAGCCTGACTCAATCCTCTTGGTACTCAACCTTTACATATTTATAAACATTAATGAGGTCCCCCCTCTTCTCCAAAATAAAGAGACCCAGCTCCCTCAGTCTCTCCTCATAAAGAAGATGTTCCACTCCCTTAATCATCTTTGTGGCTTTGCACTCGACTCTCACCTCAGGGGTGGCTTCTAAGATTTGGTGGTGTGCTTTGGGAAGCAGCTTAAACTAACTATCCACTAGTCTGAAGTCAGTGTGAATGCTGGGCTGCAGAATTATTTTTAGTATAGAAGACACCACCACATCTACACATCCAGGCCTGTGTGCCATAGCTCCACTACACCTATTTTACAAATGATCCTTAATCCACTTCAGACAATGCAAGTCGGATTAATTTAACTGGGAGCTAAACTATCTCATTTTGGCTGGAGCAGAGCAGGTTGCTTATACCAGCCTCCACTAGGAGAATAACAGGGCGTTGGCCTGACAGCTATCACAGGGAAGAGAGGCATCAAGGAGGGAGAGATGACACCTGAAGACTGACAAGTTACATCCATAATATAACAAACATGATTTCACAAGCAACTAATGAAGATCCAGGAAGGGATCCTGGCTCCCTTCCACCTTCTGCACCTGAACACAGCGCAGAGGTGATATTGTCCCACTTCCCTCACTGCACACGTGCCTCCCATGCCCATCCCAAGCACTTGTCTCCACATCTGCCCACACCTACAGAAATCTGTGTGTTAAGCAACCAGTCAAGGGCAGGCCAGAGGAAGAGATAAATGTTAAAGCAGAAGCACAGGGCAGAAGTAGATTCAAGAGGAAGAGCAGGAGTCCAAGGTAAGGCAAAAAAAACACCACTTCCCAATTTATTGCAGCAGAGTGAAACAAAGCCAGGAAGAGCACAGCAGGACAAGGGGAGTGCACTCAGCAAAGGCCATTAAGTCATATCAGGATACAGAAACATACGTGAATAGTTCTTCTACTGGTATGTAATTAGGTGATAGGTATTTCATGGTATTCAGGCAACTTTCTACTTAAATTCTATTTGGCATGTATTACTTGACTAACACCATGGCATCTTTCCCAACACATTCCACAAATATTGCTTCTTATAACATAACCTACCTCATTCTGCTGGTAAATAAACACTATTTAATAGAAAGTTGATTGACACATTATAATGAAATACCATAAAGTTGTGCTATTCCCTGCAATAGAGGTGCTGCCTATGAGTTTAAGCCTACATTCAGCTAGGTTTTCATATCCTAGATTTTTGTACTTTTTCTTCAAGGAAACATGGAAGCATGAGTGTTCCCATTCCTAAGTACGTCCAGACTGCCTAAAGCTCTGTTAATAAACAATAATGCTACCTTTACCTGAGGCAGCTCCAAAGCAGCCTGAGAGCTTCCAGAGCAGCACATGAGATGCTCAGCAGAAGGATAAATCAGGCACCACGCTGTTCCCAGGCTGCTCCTGACAACCTGAAAAACTCGTTCAAACTTCTCCCACATGGCAACATGCAGTAAAGACCTACACACGGGTCTGGTAGGATCAAGTTACAGTGGAGGAAGGAAGAGAGTATTCATACACAGCTGTAAAGTTTCTGATCTGTCCAAACAGCTTTAGTTAACTGAACCTGATTTCCTACACAAGCAAGGAAAGAAATCAGTAAGCTCTGGTCCGCAGCCTCACTACACCTTTTCAGGCACCACACAACTCTGTTTTAGTGGTCACAACACCCAAAACCCAACCAAAGCATCAACGTAATTAAAACATATTTATAAATTCAGCATACTTACAATGCTCAAACAACATACACAACATCTGTGGTTTTAAAGGGCAGGTCCAAGAGCCTGGCCAACATAGCCTCATACGCTACACATAATCGGCACCCACCTTCTTCCTCAGCTCACAGCCTCGCTGCTGCTGCTACTCCTTAAGGATGGACTTCCCATGTATGGCACCAGTGAATTCCAAAGAGGAAAGCAGCAAGCCAGACAGCCACCCTTCCAACTTGCCAGACAACCCCTGACTAGACATCATCCCTCCAGCCCTGCATTTTAATATAATCATTTTCAACATGTTGGACACACCTCTCCCTGGTTGCCTCTAGCTTTTGCCCCTGCAGAGAAAGAAGCCTCTCTTTCTTGATGCCTGAGACCACTTGCTCAGAAGGGTGTGAAGGGAAAATAATTTTGCAAGAATGTGCAAATGAAGTCCTTCAGTGCAAGATGGAGACCATCTCTATGCCTCATCCTTGGTGTGACTTGTTCTTCAAGGATGGAAGATGAGCTCAAGTGCATGTGATGCATAACCAGGGGGCTTGCAGAGACGAACACCACACGATGTGGGGCACAAGCAGACGGTTTTGGGGAACAGGTGGTGTGGGACATAGCCAGGCACTGCAGGGTGAGAGGTACAGGCAGAGGGTCTGGAGATAAGGCACGTCAGGGTGCGGATGGAGACAAGGACTGGGGAAGGTGATGTACGCAGCGGCAGAAAGAGGGAGGGATGAGTGGGATACAGACAGGAGCTGGCGGAGAAGTCACGGGGGATGCGGACGCATCGGGGGGTAAATGGATAGGAAGCACCACGGGTCTCATTCCCATCCCGCCCGGCCCTGCGCGCGGGAGAGACACCGCGAAACGACCCCGCAGGTTTCCCTCCCCACGACGCCTATCCCGCGGCGGCCGGCGGCGGCGGCGAGCGGGACAAAGCCGGGCCCCCCGTGCCGCCCCCAGCACCGCCCCTCGCCCCGCCGGGGCACTCACGCGGCAGCAGCGGCACGAACCCACCGGTCCCTTCAGTTGCCGGGCAGCAACTGTGCCAGGGACGGCGCGGGCGGCGGGACGGCGCGCGGGCGGGGCAGCCCGGCCCAACCCGGCCCGGCGCCCGCCGCCCCGCCCCGCACGGATCGGCCGTGCCAGGCCCCCGCCGTAGCGCAGCCGCCGCGCTGACAGCTGCGCCCGTGCTCGGGGCCGCACTGAGTCACTGGTCCCCGTGTTGCCATCCCCACCCCCTCCCGACAGCCGGAGAGGGGCTTCTAGCGCCCTTTGGCATCAGCGAGTAGACCGCGACCAATGTCCGTGACGGTCCTGCGTTGCCTCTTCCCGCGGCCAGACTCCCCGGGGACAAGACAACTGGTTGTCTACCTGTTACGGTGTCCGCTGCCGCGGTGCTCAGGGGTTTCTCCCGAACTCTTCTTAGCACTATCTCTTGCCTGTATTTTCTATCGGCTCGGAGAACCGAGAGTTGCTGTGCGGTTCCTTGACGCTGCTCCGGGATCGGTGACAACTTCGAGTCACTCAAAGCAACAACAGGAAGAAGTGGTAATTCCTGGTTCTAAAAAGCAAAGTACAAATACGTAGCTTTACCTCAGTGTTTGAGGGCACATTCTCCCCCAAAAGGACTGTAGTAATCCTCTCTAAGAAACTACTTCAGATGAAGATAACGCTCCCTGCTTACTCCCATCTAGAGAAGTATGGAGCATAAAGAAAGATGGTAACGAGGTGCTCTGGTTTAGTACAGTTTTACCCTAAGCCCACAGAAACATTGAAATTGCAGTTGGGTTTGTTTTTTGGTTGTTTTCTTGTTTTGGTTGGTTGGTTGGGGTTGGGGGGGGGGGGTTGTTTTTTGTTTGTGGTTTGTTTGGGGTTTGGGAGGGGGGTTGAGATGCTTAGCATGGAGATGGTAGCTCATGTCAAAAGATGAGGTTAGATGAAGCAGGGAGAAGCTGTGAAGGCAAACTGAAGAAAACAGGCAAACTGTTTTCATGATGTGCATGAGACTGTGAGCTGATGCTGTGAAATGAATGCATTTATATAGGAAGGAGATACTAGGATTGTGACAGGTGAAGAAAACCTCGGGCTTTTGGAAGGGCATCTTAATAAAATCACTGGATTTGGCCAAAAGGGACATCTAGAATTAGGATAATCCATTGACCAATACTTCATGTTTCACCTAGGAGGGGAAAAAAATCACAAAACAAAACCATCCTATTTCCCCACCTCCTTAATTTTCAGAACTTGGAATCTTTTATTTGATTTATTTTTTTCGAAGACATCAACCCTGAAACAACTAGAAACAGACCTTAGAAACCCACACTTCCCTCCTGAGACAGAGCCCTTGGGAGCCTAGCACTACTAAGTTTCGACTTGTCCAGAGGGATGCAGCTATGTGGCTCAGTAGGCAACTAATATTCCTCTTGTGTTGTAAGATCTATTCTGCCCTGCCTGATAGGACTGCCTTGGCTGAAACAAAATGAGACACTGGGTGCATAACAACAAAAAGTAAGTAGGTCAAATGTAGTCTGTTGTCACTAATGGAAAAAATAGCAACAATTACCAGATGCAAGCTAACAGCTCTAACATGTTTGATGCCAACACTGTCAGCAGCAACAGCTCTTCTCTCTTTAGAGGCTCATAAAGAGAATAACTGGCCTCACTTTCCATGCACTTTAGGAGCAAAGGTAATCTGAATTGTCAAGCAAGTCTGTGAGGGTTGGCAAGGTACAGAAATAATGGTTGGCCTGTTCATGGCAGGTAAATTATTAACATGCAGCAGGGGAAAGGGAGCATGAAGGAGACACCCGTGCCCTGCACACAAAGCGGAGACACATAGCAAGTCAGAGACACAAACTGTAAAAGTGGGGCCTAGCAGCTATGAGGTTTTCTCACTGCTTAGTGTAAGAAAGATGCAAGAGTCATACTGCAAATTTAAATAATCTTTTAAGTTTTCTACATTCACCATCCCAGAACAGAGCATGAGGGCAAAGAATGTAGCTACTGGAGACAGCTCTCCATATTTTACCAGACACTGAATACTTAACTCCTTGTCTGCTCTGAATGAAGAACTGTTCCTGTTCTGAATAGCACAAACCAATGTTTTCCTTATTTTGTTGCCTTACTAGAACCCAGAGAGCTTACACACTGCTTTTCCACTGTCTAAAAGATGTTTAGACTGTCATTCTGTTGACGAGATGTTGATGAGACTGGTGCTCAGCAGGAGTGAAGGAAGGTGTTCCCAAAGTCAGCTGAAAAATAGGTAATGTGAAGTAGAAGCAATAATTGTAAGTGTGAAAAATATCTTTAAAGGGAATGTATATATAAATACAATGTATATATACACGTGCATTATATAATTGAGTTTATTACACAGTATTCTCAAATTAAAACTAGTTGTGGCACATCTTTTCAGAGGCTATTGCTTAAATGCAGGCTGATTGCAACTTAGTCTATACCAGGAAGCAGAAGTAAACCGCCTGTGCAAAGTGCATTCCAATCAGTCAAAAAAGCCTTACTGAACGTAATGAGAAAACTAAAGCAAATACATGTGGCCAGCCTATTCACCAAAATAATAGTATTTCATCACCAGATTTTTCATTTTTAATCTGTCCCATCTCTGAAAACAGTATGTGAAAAACAGAGCCAACCTCACAAACATTTTGAATATAATCTCCAATTTAAATATGTAAATGCTTGTTGCACATTTGTGGATAACCATTGAGCTCTGAGCATGTTCCATGATACTGCTGACAGTGGCTGCTGCGGAGCCCACAACCTCTTCTTACAGATTTTCACATCTGAGAGCTCTAATTCTGATGATATCTGCCAAGTGTTTTCTTGTACAAAATTAATAGCTAAATATTTCCTAAATCACATTTTAGCTTTATGTGCCGACAATGATAGAAGCAAATGTTTTATTCTGTAGGAGCTCACACAGATGAAGCTAAGACAAGTAGTAATCTTCCCAAAACACTGGTAGGTTGTGGAGCTCGCTTGTTTTACCTGGGCCACAATGTTATGCCATAATCACAGCCTTATCCATGAGCTAGGTGAATAAACATGTCTGTCAAAATAAGTTCCTTTTGAAGACCAGTGCTCCACAACTGCAAAAGCATTCTAACACTTGTCCTAAAAAGTGAATGAATAGATGTCAACAAAGAAGTAAAGGTTAACTCTGCAGAGGACCTATACCCTGCTCAACTGGCTTTAGGTGGTCAAAATGGCAGGTATAGGGATGTCACGGTACAATATACCAGAAAGGTGTAGTACAAACTACATGGCCTCTAAATCAGAGTAATCAACAAGGCAGGCTTGCCTGATTTAGTTTGTTCTGCGCTGTCAGAAGCAAATTGTTAGGCAAGCTGAACAGAAACTAGTACAGTCCAGGAAAACTCTTTGATGCTAGCAAAAACTTAGCAGTACGTGTCACTGCAGCATGCCACATCCTGCACAATATATGGAAGAGTAAGATCTTTCTCAGTTGTGGGCTTGAGGAGCTGCTCATTTGCATTTTGTTTGAACACCACAGGAACAGAAATTACATTTCATAACTAATTACACCGCTTCTGTGGTCTGTCATAGCACTACCATAGATCAGGTATTTAAAATCAGGTGTTTGAAATTAAGAAAAAATAACAAATATCAGAACCTAAAAAAAAAAAAAGAAGGCGGCACATATTTGTTTTTCCATAAATATTTGCAAAAGGCATTAAGGACATCTTTCATTATCATACTCTCTATACAGAAATGCAGACACCCAGTGGCTCTGTTTTATGAAAGCATGTGCTGTGAAGGTCTGCAGTTACACCATAACCTATCAGGAAAAGCCCATCTTGTAGTCTCATACTGCATGTTCAGATGGTGCATGTATGCTGCAAAGTAGTGGTGACAGTCACAAAGCTAGAGACTCACAGATCTGTTTTAATCTTATGAGTGAGAAAGCATTCTCTGCCATACTCAGTAGAGAAGAGTGTGTGCATCTCTTTGGAGTTGGGTAGATACTGATGAAAGCAGTTATTTAACTGATGCATGGTAAGATTTTATGAGAAGTAACCAGCAGCATCTTAAAGATACTGTTTTCCAGGGTGGTTACAGCCAGTTACTACAAATAATGAGCTGAAACTGTGCCAGAGAGATAGCAAATCATGGAAATGCATATAAACAAAAACTTTGGGGTAAGCTAAGAAAATATTCCTCATAGAGTTGCCATCCTCTCAGACTTGTATTCTGGCTAGAAGGAAGCTGCCAGCTTGATCATTTCCCTTTATTACTTTGAGAAAACAGTGTTTTTAAGAAAACGGAATATACCTAGTTGTCTCAAGGCTTTTCTTTCTAAAGAAAATCAAACCCATCAAGACTGTAGATGCTAGCTATATACTGCACCGTGAGGAGCACAATGCACAGAGGCAAGGAAGTTGAACAAGCCTTAGTTTTCAGCTTATTGACAGCATTCCATGCATAGTGGATCCCTATTTTAGTTCTGTGAGAATCTGGAGCAAGTTCATTGGTTCAGATGATTTTCATAAACTCTATAATGCCTTCTAGCAAAGTCTGTGCCAAGAATTGGAGTTGTATATTTTGATCCAGAAGAATTGTTGAAAGTAATATTAAGTGATGCACCTTCATATGCATGAGAAATAAAAGTAAGAGTTGAATGAGTGACTAATGCTGCTGTTTCTTAATGTAAACCACTAACCCTGAAGCTGTAGCAAATTGTATGCTCACAGTAAGAAGTGTAGCAGTCAATGCACTCTGTTCAGTTATCTATCTACCTAGTGCAAAAACCGGGAAAGTCACAGCTCTGTTAAACTAGGATAGTCCTTTCAGCACTCCCCCCAGAAGGGTATGATGCAGATTCACCTCACAATATTGTTACCCTAACACCTTTACCTCCAAACCCTTTCCTGTTCAATTCTGCCCATGATCTTCTTCTCAGTCAACAGACTGATGTCTTGGAAATAGATATCAAGAACGTATTTGCATCTTGCATCTTTTCTCTTTGGTACCTTTTGCACTGTCTCCAAGGTGTAGCAGAGAGCCTGCAATATGAAAACAAAACCACATGCACAAATACCTAAGCTGTGCTCAACAGATGTCATTTATTTACATTAGTCCATCTATAGTCTGCTCCAAACAAAAAATTCCAAACAGAAATGTTTAATCAAAGCCTCACTTCTTCTATCCCTCTTTTCGTTAACATTTACAGTTGATTCTGGCATTTTCACAGGAGGCACCTCAGCCACCACCATGCACCAGCAACACAACACATTATGATTGTGATAGAAGGGGACACATACAGATGCTATTATCACAGCAGTTCACATAAGCATACCTGAACTACTTTTCTTCTCAGCTCAAGTGTCTAGCAGAATAACCACAGCAACAGTAAAACTCAGAGGAAGTAAGTAAAGCTTCCTTGATGGCTGACTAAATACTCTTCAGACTGCTGAGCCTGATAATACTGGGCTGTACTTAGTTGGCATCATGGTGGGAGTGGAGGAAATAGGAGAGGAGCTGACCTCATGAGGTTGTCGAACAGTTGCTTGGGCTGCTGTTGGGCTGGTCACCATCCCCTTCCAGGGGTTTTACTGGCCTGGCTTTATTAGTGCCTCATGGGAATAGCCCTACACACCCATTTGCAGGCCAACTCAGATGCATTTTCACTGCCATACTATCCTTGATCTCTCAGGAAGCTATGAAAGTTCAATTTTAAGCAGACACTACTAAAACGCAGCAGTACTGCTGATACAGATATGATATATTTGTAGAGTTGGGCTAAGTATTCTGATTTTTAAGAGTCCTTGAAATTCCTCTGTTACTACTCACTACAGATGTCACATTCAGCAGTTCAGAACAATGAGGTTTTGCAGATAAAGATGTCTTTTTTATGTGTTTAAAGGAAGGCACCAGAGATACTAAACAGTGAGTCTCAAGGCAAGACTCAAATATATGAATGGTAACATGGCTAGGAAAACACGTTCTGTCTTGGAGAATCTACCACTGGAGAATCTGTCATGAAATCTATAATGTTCTGTGAAGGAGATGGAAGATAGGCAGCAAAAAACTCACCAAACAAATTAGTGAAACTATCTGATTCTTCAAAAAAATTAGCACTGTTTTCTTATTCTAGCTGAGAAGTAAGACTTGTCAGTGAGAGACTACATGCAACAGGACATGCTGTTGCTACAGGGTCTATCCCAGACCTATACTCCCACTGAGAACAATCCCAGGAAGACTCCTGTCATCATTAACAGCTGCATCTGGGGTCCTGTTAAGCTACTGCATGAAATAGCATTATGCTTTACAGTGTACTTCATAGTAGGTGCTGTCATTCTTGTCCTGCTCCTGCTATTTCTTTACTGCTGGGACTGAGCACTTAAATAGGTCAAGAGTAAAAGGTGGAAGTGGGAATGTGGCTTCATATCAGATGGCAGAGCATTATTTGACTCTTAGGTGTAGGTGGAAGCTGAGAAAAAAATACTTTTAAGTATACTTGTTTTCATATCTCCACCCATTTTGACATGCCTGTACACTAACTCTAGAGTAGCCAGAGGCAAAGGAATGAGTTATAAGAACAGATCGGATAGATTGTCTAAGATTGATGCAACTCTTCACAGGGTATCAAATCTTACTTCAAAATCCTAGGATTTAAAAAAAATCTTACACTTCCTTGAGTTTTACTTTTCAATTAAGTGATAATTCTGCATTAGTCTGCAGCATGTTACCATGGAGTCTGATGTTCCAACTAATAGAATCATAGAATCATAGAGCACCAGGTTGGAAGGGATCTCAAGGATCATCTGCTTCAACCTTTTCAAACCCACTCTGCTTCACATGTCTCTAGCCTGTACTCTGCCACAGATGCCAGAGAGCCCAAGGCTGGTAAAGAAACACCCAAGGCACTGGGATACTGTCCTGCTGCTGCTCAAATGATGGTACCAAAACATGCAGCCCAGGACACAGCCATGATCTCCCCAGATCTGTTATTCTCTCCCAGAGCAGGGTCAGGCAGTGCTGTTTGGAAACCCTACACAGAGCCAGAGCAACCACAGAAGCAGAGAGACACAGGGGCAAAGAGAGGGTCCCCCCTCTGCAAGTGGTTTCAGCTCACAGCTTCCTTCTTGCCCTTCCAGACTCCATCAGCTCCAGCAAAAATGCTCATCAATGCATTTGCCAAGCATGGCAATGACAGAGCAGATCATTGAGGAACCTGCTCCCAGCTCTCCTATTGCCAGAGGAACTTGAAATGTGCTGAACAACTTCCTGCACCACCCTGATAATGAGAATTCATTCACAGAATCAGAGAATCATTCAGGTTGGAAAAGACCCTGAGGATCACCAAGTCCAACCATTGATCCCACTCTACAAAGTTCACTCATAAACCATATCCTCAAGCATCACATCTAAATAACCTTTAAACACATTCAGGGTTGGTGACACAACCACCTCCCTGGGCAGCCTGTTCCAATGTTTGACCATGTTTTCTGGGAAAAAAGTTTTCCTATTGTCCAGCCTAAACTTACCCTGTTGCAGTCTGAGGCCATTCTCTCTTGTTCTATCACCAGAAGAGACCTCTCCATAATGTCCTTTCAGGTAGTTGTAGACAGCAATGAGGTCTCCTTTCAGCCTCCTTGTTTCCAAACTAAACAGTCCCAGCTCCTTCAGTCTCTCTTCATATGATTTATTCTTCAGGCCCTTCACCAGCTTTGTTGCCCTCCTCTGCACTTGCTCCAGCACCTCCACATCTCTCTTGTACTGAGGTACCCAAAACTGGACACAATACTCAAGGTGTGGCCTCAGCAGAGCTGAGTACAAGGAGACAATCACTTCCCTACTCCTGCTGGACACAGCGTTTCTCATACAAGCCAGGATGCCATTGACTTCCTTGGCCACCTGGGCACACTGCTGGCTCATATTCAGTTGCCTGTCAATTAGAACCCTCAGGTCCCATTCTGCCAGACAGCTTTCCAGCCACACTTCCCCAGGCCTGTAGTGTTGCTTGGCATTGTTGTGACCCAAGTGCAGGACCTTGCATTTGGCCTTGTTGAAGCTCATCCTGTTAACCTTGGCCCATTGATCCAATTCATCCAAGTCCCTCTGTAGAGCCTCCCCACCCTCATGCAGATCAACATTCCCACTTAACTTGGTGTCAGGGTGTTATCTGTGAACTTACTGATGACACACTCTATGTCCTTATCAAGATCATCAATAAAGATGTTAAATAGGAGTGGTCCCAACACTGAGCCATGAGGAATACCACTTGTGACCAACCATCAGCTGGATTTAACTCCATTGACAACCGCTCTTTGGGCCCTTTCCCCCAGTCAGTGCTTTATCCAGCAGACTGTGTGCTCATCCAAGTCATGAGCAGCCAGTTTGCCCATGAGAAACTGCCAAAGGCTCTTCATAAGTCTAGGTTGACAATATCCACAGCCTTGCCCTCATCCAATAGTTGGGTCATCCTGTTATAGAAGGAGATCAGGTTTGCCAGGCAGGAGCTGCCTTTCATAAACCTATGCTGACTGTGCCTGATCCCCTGGTTGTCCTCTACATGGCACTCATGTACACAAAAAAATCTCAAAGGCTAGACAAACTCATACATATGAATGCAGCCTCTCTTGGCACATATAATGTCATTGTGACACAAAGAAAGGACTATATTACTTACTATTGCTTACTATCCTTTCTCACCATTTTTAGGGCAGCTTGATTCTTTTTTGTGTACTGAGGATGAGGAACATTACCCCAGCCATCTTTATTTCTTCTGGTGGCAGTATCTTCATACATGAAGTCATACAGGAATTAGTGCTCTTTGTCAGGACATGTCCCCTAATCCTTTCAGTCTAAGATTCTGCGAATCGCAGAGAACACTGAAGTAAATTATCCACCATACTTCCAATTAATGTAGTAACAACAACAACAACAACTCCAATTAAAAATAAATAATTGAGAAATGCCAGCCTAGTTTCCTTTCTCCCACTCTCTTTTTGGTTGTCAGTTGAGTTTCTTCTTGTCTGAGGCTGTTTGGTCTTTGATTCTGCTAGAGGATCTAGATGTTTCCAAATCACAAATGAATTTATAACAAAAACTAATAACATCTATTTTTAAGACAAAAATTGAAAACTTGTTTGAAATTTCACAGTCTAGTCTGCCTGATACTCTTTCCTTAAAATGAGTTTTGCTAATCCAGTCTAAATGATGAAATGGTTTCTACTTTGATTTCATGGTGAGGTAGAAACAAGTATTTCAATATCACTAAAAGAGACTAAGCAAAATACTGCACAGGAAACCTCACTGGCACTGGAAACTGCTTTTTATCACTTTGTATAAAGGAAAGCCCCAAATATCTATTAACCTTACAGGGAAATACAGGTGAATTTGTAAAGCTTCAAGCATTTAGTCCATGTTTAGCCCTGAAATTCAACATTAGTGTAGGTACCTTTCTTATGTGAAGCATATTGTTTGGGCTGAGATAGTAATTTCAAAGCTTTGCTTTTACAGCTGCATATACAGATCACCCTCTCTAAAAATCCCTTTGTTTATTGTTTATTTATATAATGTCCCCCACATGGACCTGAATTGCTGAATTTATCCTTTTTCCTCTGTCCATAGACATGTGTGCAACTCTATTCCACACTGAAAGCACATTCTCAGAAAACCCACTAGAAAGCTTTGCCAAAATCAAAATCTCTTAGCAAACAGTGTCACTGAAAGACAGATTATGGCGCTTGCTTAGAGGCATTTGTGGCTCCCCACCCAGGCATATGTTATCAGCCTGCATTTGTGTATTTTCCACATAGGATCTGAGCTTGTCTTCCTACCAGCCTATTAAAAGTGAACGAGCAATTGAAGCATTATTAATAGCTGAGTTTGAGAATGTGGCAGGCTGGAGTCAAGTGTCAGGGAAATGTGTGCTTTTCCAGATGCTTTAATGGTTAATCTTTAACAGTTAAAAGCTTTTAGATTAGAGTTTGTAAGAAAACACCTTATGTTTCCAAACAGGTAACTAAGAAAGGTGGGAAGGAGGAGAATGGTCTAGGTAATATAAAAGGGAGACAGAAATGAGACAGAAAAGCAGGAGAGCAGACACAGCAAGGATGTTTCCCTACAAACTCTTATGCTGGATTTGTTTTTAAGACACTGACAAAACACAGAAACATTTTCATGTATGGGAAAAAAAGATGCAATCCAGTTCTGCACCAGAGCTTTCTTTCCACCTGAGTAGAGGTGAGGCAAAGTTAATTTTAACCGTTGAACTCTCACCCAATAACTGAGAATGACCCTGCTCATGTTTGGCCTGTCTTTAACTCAACAGCCTTGAGGGGCTTAAACTCTGCTGACTCTGGTGGCTGATGTGGTGCAGCCCAGGCAGGCAGAGAGACAGAGACACACACGGGGCTCTTTCTGCTGTTGCTTACTTGATCTTCTCTGGTAATACCTTTGTCATCTTGAATAGGTGATAGCTCTGAATGGGATAACATCAGGTGGATTTGGAATAATGTGTAATATCTACTTAATTGCAGATTTCTGCAAAGTCTCCTCTGCTTTATGCAACATGAGCTCAGATTTTAGAAGATTTGAGAGATCTCTTGTTGTCCTCAAAGGAGTTTTGACAACAGCTTTTAACATAGTTAAGCATCTCCGTCAAGGCACTGTGATGCGATGTACCTTAGGTATCCTCTGTATTTCTTGGTTAATTATCCTCTAATAATTTCCAATACACTCATGGATGTAACAAAATACTATTTTGTTTCTCTGCTAACATTAGGTGAAGGTTTACCACCTATGTTAAATCATTCACATCTTTAATACATCTGTGTTACAGATTTGAGTGATGTGAGTCCTGATACAATGAAGGAGTTAAAGCTTTAGGATAGCAGGAAGAAAGGAGTGGATGATGTGATCATGCAAAAGAAGCAAGATCTAATGTTTGTCAGCCATGGTCAGCTGTTCATTTTCTGGGTTAACGATGGCTTGAGACTCCAATGGCAATGCAATAGCCCAGCACTGATTATCAAGAGCCTGTGCTGGGGAGTGAGGAAAAGGAGGCAGGAAATGGGGACTATGTAAGATCTGTGTTTAACTGAGCCTACATAAAGAGAAAAAGTGAAGATGGAACAATGTAAAAGCCATTGCTGTCATAGCTCACATGCAATGGCCCACATAGAACAGCATCTTCTCCTAAGGGTGGCCTCAGTGGTGCATCATTGCAACATGGACAATTATCAAACATGCATGTCCTGTGCATCTTGAGGCATAAACAGGGCTCTACCTTTCCTTCTATAGGCTAGAATGGCTCCTTTGCTTCCTTTCTCCATGTGCTGGTTTTGGCAGGGGCAGAGTTAATTTTCTTCACAGTAGCTAGTATGGGCCCACATTTTGGATTTGCACAGAAAAGTGTGTTGATAATACAGAGATGCTTTTGTTACTGCTGAGCAGTGCTTATACAATGTCAAGGCCTTTTCTGCTTCTTACCCCACCCCACCAATGAGTAGGCTGGGAGTGCAGAAGAAGCTGGGAGGGGACACAGCCAGGACAGCTGACCCCAACTTACAAAAGGGATATTTCATACCATATGATGTCATGCTCAACAACAAAACTAGGAGGAAAGTTAGTGGGGTGCTGTTGCTTGGAGACTGGATGGTCATAGGTCAGTTGGTGGTGAGCAATTATTTTCATTACTTGTCTTTCATAGTTTTTATTTCTTTCTGTTATTTTTATTACAATTATTATTATAATACTTTTTTAATTTTTAATTTCATTTATTAAACTGTTCTTATCTCAACCCATGAGTTTTCTCACTTTTGTTTACCCTTCCAGTTCTCTTCCCCACCTCCCATTGAGGGGGGGTGGGGGGGAAGTGTGCAAGTAGCTGTGGTGCTTAGTTGCCAGTTGGGGTTAAAGCACAGAACTCTTAATTTTTCTTGCACTTGTCAAACGTATTGCTTGAGCAGGCTTGTGAACTACTGGACCACTTTACACCCATTAACTTGCATAATCTTTTATTTTCTCTGGCAGGAAAAAAAAACGCTGGAAGCCACTGGAATATATAATAGGCCTTCCTGCTGATATGAGATACACCACTGAGACCTTAAGCATGTTTAGGACTGTCGTAGTTTGGGCTGGGTGCCCTCTGCTACAGGGGTGTTTCCTGTGTCCAGAAGTCCAGCCCAGTGGGTGGACACAGGAAATTAGGTTATTTCCTACCATGATCCCTTGCACCACTATAAGTCTCACGGCGGGGTCTGGCACTTCCTCTTTCCTTCCTCTCCGCCACCTGGTAACTGAGGGAGAGATCTCCCGGCCATGGGCCTGGTTAGGCCCAAGGCCACAGGGGGATGGGCAGTCTCAGATCTGGCCAGCTGAGACTAGCCTAGCAGTGCAGGGGGGGGGGGAAGGAGGAGCCCTGGGGGTTTTGGGTGCACCCTCAGGTGGGGATGGGATTTCTCTGGGTCTGTTTTGGGGTTCTTCTTGTCACTGTGTTTCTAATTCTCTGCATGCACTCACTGTTTTCTATTTAAACTTTCCATCACTTTTGCAATCTGTTTGAGTCGTTATTTCTGCGCGTGGTGGGGAGAGGGGTTTGCCCCAACCCATTACAAGGACACAGAGAGCAAGTCTTCTGAACAACTGAAACCTATAATCTAACACAGGGGAAGTCTGTTTAATAGCAATAAAATTCCTAAACCCCAGAGTTCTGCATGTCTCACAGGTATCTACATTTAGCGTAGTACCATCACTAAGGGTTATTTAAATTACTTTGATACACTTCATGAATCAATCTAAACTTTAGTAGTAATCTATAGTGGCAGGACAGGATGAAGCAGCTGTTTCAAACACTCATTCAGGCCCTCAGGTATGTTAGTTGTCTGCAAAACAATTACATGTTCTGGAAACTTTCTTTATAAACAATGAGGAACAGCATTTGGATGGCAGAGTTCCATCCAGCTCTGGAGATGCATTTTTTTTTCCCTTGGGAAATGATTTATGCACTACCTTGAGAATGTGCAATACACTCCAGGTAAGTGCCAAATGTGAGCATTTCCCACACAAGATGTGCAGAGCAGCCCAGTTTATGGCTTCTGTGGCACTAGTGGCAGTGCAAAACTACGGAACAGCATCAGACTGTTTGCTATGCTTCAACTCACATCGGCTGTAATGCATGATTCATGTCCAAACATATATTCTCTGGGCCATATAGTCCACCTGGAAGAACTAGTGGTGAGCTGAAGAAAAGAGTTTCATTCAAAAACATTTTTCTCATGTTTGCTTGCATGAGAATCATAATCAGATGATTTCTTGAGGTGTTACAGAATAGTGTGGGAGGCGATAGCAACAGTAATTAACTGTTGAGCAACACAAAACACTCCCTACTGACTTCCACAAAACATGAGAACTTGATATTCTTACCAAATACCTACTGTCTGGTGTATCTTTTACCACAGCAAACATGGGCTCCCCAAAATGCTACGTTCATTGTCCCCTGTTAACAAAATATATCCATAGAAAACAGAAAAGAAGCACATTAATGCAGTAGCAAAGAAGTCTATCTGTGGCAGTATTAAGCTCACTATGGGTGAATCGATGCAGCATCTCAGCAAGGTGCATTAGTCTGTGGTGGGGCTGCTCACATAGGCTAGAGTTAGCACTGCTGACAGCAGAACTGACTACTCTCAGTTATAGGAAAGGAATTTTTTTCTTTCTTTTTCCCAGGCTACCCCCACTTTCTGAAATGGCACTGACAGATTAAAGATCCACCATAGAGACTAAGATATATTTGTACAGATGAAAGTAAAATAGTGCAGGCAGGCATTATTAGCTACAGTTCCTTCAGAGGCCATCCTGAAGTATTAACAGAGAGGATAAAGAATCAACTTTAAATTTTAAATACAAATGGAACTGGCTGGCTACCAAATGCAAGTTTCTTGCCAATGATCTCCAGTGAGAGCATAATATATTCCTTCGATTATAATGAGAATGTAATTTGAGCCAACTTTTCTAAAAATATGATTCCTATTTTTTTTAGACTGTTTTAATAATTCTGTTGGAGGCTAAGATCTGTACTTCATATAAAGCAAGTATCCTGTTAAATAAATGTTTTGCAGTCAACAGAAAAAGAAAATGCTTGGTATCACTCAAATGTGGCTGCTCAGAACTGCAGAATAATGTTTTAATACCTCTCTCCTTTCCCTGCCCCTTGCAATAATCTATTTTGTATTAAACAAAGGCATATTATTTTTATTGCTGAATAAATCACCCCATTCTTGCTGAGACATGTTAGTCTAGATTACCAACACAGGGCTGTAAAAATAACCGGTTGGACTGATTTAAACTGCTGATTTTAATCTCTAATTTGGCATGAGGAAATTTACTATAAAACCTGTTTAGGATTGCAGATGCATTTCTGTCCCACTGCTGCAAGAAAGGGGTGGATTGGTAATCTTCCAAGTGTACAGAACTCAGTGACTGGAAGTCTTCATATGACAAAGATAAAATCCCTAAGTAAAAACGTCCTGTTTTTTAACTGTCTTAATTTGAAAGCAAATGGTGATAAAAATTAAAATTAAGAACAAAGTCATACCCCTATGCAATTAAAAAAAATATTCATATGTAAATAGAAAGTTGCCTTAATAGCCCCAAATATTTTTTTTTCCAGTTTCTTGGGCTTGGTGGCATTTAGTAGGACTGGGTGTGGTTAAGTGTTGCCAGTGTGGTGGATGACATTGGTTAGCAGTCATCTAGGCAGAAAGTGTGGGTTGGTGGGTAAGGCTGACTACACAGCACACAGATGTGATTAGATGGGATGAAGCTGTGGGGATTAGTTATGCACCTGTCTGAATTCCTGATCACTCACTCATTCCTTTTTATGTTCCATTCTCACTGTTCTTATAAACTTGACTAATAGAGGATGAAAGAAGGCATGTCCTTTTCATAACTCATCTTAAACCACACAAAAGGACTTTATTGATATGTTTTACATACTTTGGTTTAAGTCAGTATTATAAGCATTAATTGCTGTCCACTGAAACCAATATACTGTCTTTTAAGAAGAGCTCTCAGTTATCAAAATCTTGGCACAGACCTTAGTGGCTAAGCACATGGCCAATACTGAAGCTTTCTTTCTTTCTGGACTACTTTAATCATGATTTATATACCAAAAACATGTACCTGGACTGTTTCTGATACACCCAAAACTTGACTGTGTATGGCAGACTTTACTTGTACTAAGCTAACTTGTTCATTGTGGCAGATCCTAGGCCACTGGGCACTGATGAGCTTACAATTCTCAACTCTATACACCAGATCCTTAACTGGAAATAGGAAATTATGTAGGAAGAAAGGCAAGAACTATCCTCCAACAGATCTGAAGCAATGGTATTTTAAATATATCTTGTGCATATATATATACATATATATACACATATTCAGAATAGGATAAGGGATATTATACAGGGGTAACATAAGGGAAAAAATAGTAACAGATGTTCCAGACCTAAGATTTTTTTCAGCTTTACAATGACAGATGTCTAAGTTCTGGAACTAAATCTTGATTTAAAAACTCAGATGTTGTGTGCAGTGAGAAGACTGGCAAATGGCATGGCAACCAAGTCCCTACGTTTTTCACCTTGCCACCCCGTATGTAAGACTGAGTATACTGGGGCTGGAGAAAAGGACAAAAGAAAGTACACACATGGTGTTAACTTGATCTTCCAAATACTCTGGAGTTAACCATATTTAAATTCTCATGTGCATTAGCCAAAAAATGTTAGGTTTCTTCCAGGTCTGGAGGTAGAAAGAGAACTAGATTTTTGCTTGAATGTCTCCATACCAGAGTCTTTATGAGCATCATAACCTAGACATAAATAATTGGAGTCCTACCTTCCTGACTCTACAGAACTCAACTTTCACTCAAGATGAATGACGCTTTCAGGATTTCTTCATCTGGGCTGGCTCAAACTGGCTCCCACATCCATTATTCCCTTAGGCTAGAAGGGAAAGGAAATTCTTTGATCTCTTATAGAAGCAAACAACTTTTTTCTGTCTTTTGGTACCTGCTGTATCAAGCACAAATAAGCATCTCTGCCTTGGCAGTCCAAGCTGCTCTTTTAAGCAACAGTCAGTTCTTGGACTGGCCTGAAAAGATGAAAGTACTTCTTTACATGTTCTGATACAGGGTGTGACTACTAAATCCCAATACTGCTACAGTGGTAAGACAGCAGTCCATTCCAGCTTAAGATCTCTCTTTAAACACTTCGTTTTATTACTGTTTTTAACAGTAACTTAAACTCCAGCTACTAGTTAGGCACATCTCAAGTGAATAACTTTATTTTAAACATGAATGCAGCAGGTTTTTTGACACCTGACTGGATTTTCAAATATCTTTTCTTCCTGACTGACATAAGTATGGGAAGTGCAATTAAGTCTGTATTACCCCACTTGCTGCATTTCTGGTTCTGAAAGCGCTCTAATACCATAAAAATACATAGAAACAGAATAATCATAAATGAAGGGAAAGATTCAGATTTAATTATCACATATGACTTACAAGCAGTAGATGCACAGTTGTAACTGACACAATTGGCTTAGTACTACTTGGTTCTTTCCACTGAAAAATAATATACAGCATCCTTTAAAATTTTTCATTTTGAAGATTCCAATGCTTACTAAGTAAAGCTGCCCCAAGAATGCAGGAGATTTTCTTTTCAAGATAAAAAATATATAATAAATGTGTCACATGTACAGAATGCTAGGACTACTAAGGGAAATCATAACGTATATGCCACCATTCAAAGAAGAATTTTCACTGCAGTTGGTGTTTGAGATGCAAGCTAGTACCAAGAGGTTTCAAAGCTTGCAAATTAAATACCAAAGCTCAGCTACTGCCATTACATGAAAGGTTGGCAGGTGCTGGATTGTAAATGTGACTGGATTCTTGCCCAGATGAGGCAGTGACATTTATAACTTCCCTCATCAGAAATGTCTCTCCTTCCAGTGGAAGACAACAGTCAAGAGGGAGAATAATGACATCATCAGATGATTTCCTGTGTAGAAAGTACTAGCTATTAGTAGGTGCCATAACTCCCCAAAGTAATTAATTTCTATTTTCAACTATTTGGGACAGCTCCAGACACTAAACTAAAATGGTGTCTGGGTAGATAGATACTTGGTCAAATAATCCCCGGCCCATCCCTTCCTAAGTGGAATTCCACATTGCATTCATGGTGTAGCTTACACAAAACTGACACACAGAAAGTTATTCAGCAACAGTTTAAAAATTATAACCATATGAGCATGGAGGGAAGTTTTAACAACCCCAGACAGACCCCTATACAGCATTCTGTCTGGAAGAATTCAATGGGATATGGCCCACATGAGGAGAAGGGTGCAGGAGAGCTGGTTGATAGGCAAGGATGGTCTATCTCCACAAGGGAAATAAAGCAAAGGTGAAAGGATATCTAGAAGTATAAAAATGGAGCTTCTGAGAGAACTAAAGATGCAAAGAGGAAACAAAGAAGTAGAAGCAGGAAAGGATATAGAGAAATAGGGCTCATTGGGAGGGCTTTAAACTAGGTCTGAAGGGAGTGGGTGAGGAAACCAGTCTCTCTGGAGATGAGAGGGAGGGACATAAATTAGGGTTAATTGAGAGTTGCTAGAGTGTGTGGAGGACAGCTTCCTGATTCAGCTGTTAAGTGAGCCTACCAGGGGTCAGGCCCTGCTTGACCTGCTGTTCTCAAATAGAGAAGGGCTGGTGGGAGATGTGATGGCAGGAGGCTGCATAGGATGAGATAGTGAAGTTTTCCATTTGCAGGGAAATAAGGAGAAGCACTAACAGAACCCTTACTTTGGACTGCTGGAGGGCAGACTTCAGCTTATTTAAGCAATTAATTCGGAAAGTATCCTGGGTAGCAGCCCTTAAGAACAAAGGGGTCCGGGATGGTTGGACCTACTTCAAAGAGGAGCTCTTGAAGGCACAGGAACAGACTGTGCCCATGTGCTGAAAGATGAGCCGCTGGGGAAGGCGACCAACCTGGATGGGCAAGCAGCTCCTGAAGGAATTAAGGGGAAAAAAGAGGGTGTATTACCTTTACCTTTGGAAAGGGGGGAAGGCAAATAGTGATATGTTCAAGAATGTTGTTAGAACATGTGGGAGAAAAATTAGAGAGGCAAAAGCCCAGTTAGAACTCAAGCTGGCCACTGCTGTGAAAGATAATAAAAAGCATTTTTTAAGTATATTAATACTGAAGAGAGGGGCAAGAAGAACCTCCACTCTTTATTGGACCTGGAGGGGAACATTGTAACTAAAGATAAGGAAAAGGCTGAGGTACTAAATACCTTCTTTGCCTCCATTTTCAACAGTAAGGCAGGAGGACTTCAGGATAACTGACCTCTTGAACTGGTTGATGGGGTCAGGGAGCAGTGTAGTCTCCCTCAAATCCATGAGGAAGTAGTTAGGGACTTGCTGAGCCACTCTGAGCCATGCTGAGTCCATGGGACCAGATGGGATCCATCCTAGAGTGCTGAGAGAACTGGCAGATGAGCTCACCAAGCCACTCTCCATCATTTTCCACAAGTCCTGGATCACCAGAGGGGTCCCAGATGACTGGAAACTGGCCAATGTGATGCCCATCCACAAAAAGGGCTGGATGGAGGAACCTGCAAACTGCAGGCCTGTCAGCCTGACCTCAGTGCCAGGCAAGATTATGGAGCAAATCATCTTTGGGGCAACCACAGCACACCTGCAGGATGGCCAAGGGATCAGGCCCAGCCAGCATGGATTTAGGAAGGGCAGGTCCTGACTGACCAACCTGATCTCACTCTATGACCAGGTGACCCGCCTGGTGGATGTGAGGAAGGCTGTGGATGTAGTCTACCTGGACTTCAGCAAGGCCTTTGACACCATCCTCCACAGCAAACTCCTGGCCAAACTGTCAGCTCATGGCTTGGACAGCAGCACTCTCTGCTGAGTTAGGAACTGGTTCAAGGGCCGAGCCCAGAGAGTGGTGGTGAATGGTGCCACATCCAGCTGGCAGCCAGTCACTAGTGGTGTCCCCCGGGATCAGTGTTAGGCCCCATCCTGTTCAGTATCTTCACTGATGATCTGGATGAGGGGATTGAGTTGATCATCAGTAAATTTGTGGATGACACCAAGCTGGGGGCAGGTGTTGATCTGTTAGAGGGTTGAAGGGCTCTCCAGAGTGACCTTGAGAGGCTGGACAGATGGGCAGAATCCAACAGGATGGCATTCAACAAGTCCAAGTGCTGGGTGCTGCACTTTGGTCACAACAACCCCATGCAGAGCTACAGGCTGGGGTCAGAATGGCTGGAGAGCAGCCAGGCAGAAAGGGACTTGGGGGTACTGATTGACAGTAGGCTGAACATGAGCCAGCACTGTGCCCAGGTGGCTATGATTGCCAATGGTATTATGGCATGTATCAGAAATAGTGTGGCCAGCAGGAGCAGGGAAGTCATTGTGCCCCTGTACTCAGCACTGGTTAAGCCACACCTTGAGTACTGTGTCCAGTTCTGGGCCCCTCAGTTTAGGAAAGATGTTGAGTTGCTGGAACATGTCCAGAGAAGGGCAACAAGGCTGGTGAGAGGCCTCGAGCACAAGCCCTGTGAGAAGAGGATGAGGGAGCTGGGATTGTTTAGCCTGGACAAGAGGAAGCTCAGGGGAGACCTTATTGCTGTCTCCAGCTACCTGAAGGGAGATTGTATCCAGGAGGGGGTTGGTCTCTTCTCCCAGGCAATCAGCACCAGCACAAGAGGACAGAGTCTCAAACTGTGCCAATGGAGGTTTAGGCTCGAGGTGAGTAGAAAGTTCTTCACAGACAGAGATGTTAGTTGGAATGGGCTGCCCAGGGAGGTGGTGTCCCCAGAGGTGTTCAAAAAGGGATTGGACATGGCACTTGAAGCCATGGTTTAGTAGTCATGAGGTCTTGGGTGACAGGTTGGACTTGATGATCTTTGAGGTCTTTTCCAACCTTAGTGATTCCATAATTCTATGATTCAATGATCTGGAAAATGAAGGTCAACCTCACCTCTCACCCTGGAAAGGTAACAGAGCAAAAAATCTTGGAAAGCACTTCCAGAGCCAACCTCATGAGGTTCAACAAGACCAAGTGCAGGGTCCTGCATCTGGGTTGAGGCAATTCCAGGCACAGTCTGGGCAGCGACTGGCTGGAAAGCAGCCCGGAGGAGAATGACTTGGGGGTGCTGATAGACAAGAGGCTCAACATGAGCTCTCAATGTGCACTTGCAGCCCAGAAAGTCAATCAGAGCCTGGGCTGCATCAAGAGAAGCGTGGCCAGCAGGTCAAGGGAGGTGATTCTCCCCCTCTACTCAGCTCTGGTGAGACCCCACCTGGAGTACTGCATCCAGTTCTGCAGCCCCCATTACAAGAGGGATATGGATGTGCTGGAACGTGTCCAGAGAAGGGCCACGAGGATGATCAGAGGGCTGGAGCACCTCTCCTATGAGGACAGACTGAAGGAGTTGGGGCTGTTCAGTCTGGAGAAGAGAAGGCTCCGAGGTGACCTAATTGTGGCCTTCCACTATCTGAAGGCTGGGGAGGGACTTCTCAGGATGTCAGGTAGTGATAGGACTAGGGGGAATGGAATGAAGCTGGAGGTGAGGAGATTGAGGCTGGATGTGACGAGGAAGTTCTTCCCCATGAGAGTGGTGAAGCCCTGGAATGGGTTGTCCAGGGAGGTGGTTGGGCCCCCGTCCCTGGGGGTGTTTAAGCCCAGGCTGGATGAGGCTCTGTCCAGCCTGATCTAGTGTGGGGTGTCCCTGCCCATGGCAGGGGGGTTGGAACTAGATGATCCTTGTGGTCCCTTCCAACCCTGACTGATATTACGATATTATGATATTATGACAAGAAGGCAGCAGTCAGCATAGATTTATGAAGGGAAGATCATGCCTGGTCAACATGATAGACTTCTGCAACACACTGTTCTCCACCACAGTGGATGATATCTACCTTTACTTTATAGCAAAGCTCCCAATAGTCTCCCAAAATAGCTATCTGACAAAGTAAAGACTAGGTAAGTAAACAGATTAAAAAATGGCTGAACCACCAGGACTAGAGGGTTGCTATCAGTGGCATGAAATCTGTAACATGTGGAGCACCCCAGGGATGAATACCAGATCCAGTCTTGTTTAATATCATTATTAACAATCTTGGCAATGGAACAGAAGGTGCCTTCAACAAGTCTGCAGACAATACAAGACTGGGAGGAGTGCTTGACACACCAGATAATTGTGCTGTCACTATTCAGAGGGACCTCAACACACTGAAGAAACAGGCAAACAGGAATCTTATGATGCTCAATAAAAGCAAATGTCAAATCATGCACCCAGGAAGAAAAATGCCAATGGATCAGAAGAGGCCAGGGACCAATCTGCTGGAAAGGAGCTTTGTAGAAAAGGACCCAATCCTCCTGGTGGACACTGAAGTGACCATAAGCCAGCAATGTGTTCTTGCATCAAAGGTGGCCAACAGCATTGGGAAGAGTGCAGTAGGAAGAGTGCTGTCAGCAAGTTAAGGGAGATGATCCTTCACGTAAGAGGAGGCTGAAAGAGCCAGAACTGTTCTGCATGGAGTACAAAAGGCTCAGAAGCATCCCACTAATGTGTAGAAATATCTGATAGAGCCAAGCAAAGAGACCGTAAAGAGGGAGTTAGACTCTTCTCTGTGGTATCCAGCAATTGAGGCTCAATGGCTGCAAACCGAAATACAGAAAACTCCATTTAAGTCAAAGAAACTTTTACTCTATGAATACTCAAACACTGGAACTAGTTTATGGGCTGTAGCTTGACTGGACACATGTTTGAGCAACCTGCTCTTGGTGACTGTTTTAAGGAGGCTGAACTAGACTTGTCTTCAGTGTTCCACTCCAACCACAGTAATTGTGTAGTCAAAGTACAGGAAAAGTAGCTCATCTGAGAAAGGCCATTCCAAAGGCCATCTCCAACAGAATTAATGCACTATTTTTATTTATGGGTTTATGTGTTATGATTCATCACGTTTTTTAAACAAACATATTTCTTCTACTTCTCCCATTTGATATAACATTCCCAACTGAGTTGGTGGGGAAGTTGTGTGGTTCTTTTGTTAATTTTATATCAACACTTACTAAGGACAAGTCCTGCTGGATCAACCTAGTGGCTTTCTAGTATGGAGCGACTACAAGAGTGGACAAAGGAAGGCCAGTGACATCACACTTCTGGATTTCTGCAAGGCCTTTTATATGGTCCCCCACAAGATCCTTGTGAGTTGGAGTGATATGGATTTGATAAATGGGCTGTTTGGCGGGTGAAGAATTGGATGATCACATCCAGAGCAGTGGTCAATGCTTCAATGCCCAGATGGAGATGGGTGAAAAGTTGTGTCCCTTAGGTTCTATACTGGGACCAGTGCTGTTTAGTATCTTCATCAATGATATAGATTATGCAATGAACTGCACTCTCATCATGTTTGCAGATGACACCAAGCTAAGTGGTCCAGTTGGTATGCCAGAGAGATGGGATGTCATCTAGAGGGACCTGGACACGTGAGCCCATGCAAACTTCATGTTCAACAAGGCCAAGTGCAACGGCCTGCAGCTGGGTTGCAACAACCCTTATTCTCACTATAGGCTGGTGGAGGATGTGATACAAAGCAACCCCATTGGGAAGGCCTTGGTAGTGGCAGATGAGAATCTAGACATATGCCCATGGTGTGCACTTACTGCCCAGAAGGCCAGTTACATCCTCAGATGCATCAAAAGAAGCATGGCCACCAGATCAAGACAGGTGATTCTGCCACTGTACTCTATTCTGGTGAGACCTCACCTAGAGTACTGTGTCCAGCTCTAACACCTCCAATAAAAGAAGGACATGGACCTGATGGAGAGGGTGCAGAAGAGGGATACAAAAAATAATTGGAATGCTGGAATACCTCTCCAACAAACACTAGGTGAGAGAATTTGGGTTGTTCAGCCTGGAGAAGTGAAGGCCTCAGGGAGTCCTTACATTGGCCTTCCCATATCTGAAAAGTGGTCTACAAGAGAGCTGACGAAGGACTGTTTACAAAGGCATGTAGCACCAGGACAGGGGGCACTGTATCTTTTAAGCTAGAGCAGGGTAGATTTAGATGGGACATGAGGACTAAATTCTTTACTGGGAAGGTGGTAGAATACTGGAATAGGTTGCCCAGGGAGGTGGTGAATGTGCCATCCCTGGTGCCATTCAAGGTCATGCTTGATGGGTGTCTGAGCAGTCAGACTGACTTGGGGATGTCCCTGATTACTACAGAGGGATGGACTAGCTGACCTTTAAAGGTCCCTTCCAACCCAGTGAGTTTTATGATTCTGATTCCACTGTCAGAGTGCAGAACTGAAAACTTACTGAAAAAAATGAAATGCAGTTATTTTTTGATAAATCACTCTATGAATGACTGAGCACATTTTTAGAAATTTGAATACAAAGATATGCACTGCAGTTGGTATGTACAAATGATATGCACCATTGTAACACAAAACAGTCAGCCTCTTCAAGACAAAGCTGTGTGATCTTTCTTCAGATTTGTTCCACATTTATTCCAATTTTATGAGGGAAGAACCATCATTGGTAATGAAAACTCTCATCTGAAAGAAAACAAAAATTCTCTTCTTTTTGCCCACAAAGTGACAGCATCAAGCTGGTCCTTATATTCAGCTGCAATCTCTCAAAGTTTTCTGCTTTGCAGCTATCTATTAATAGTGGATCTCTCCCAGCAAATACACACTTACACATAAAGCCTGTTTAATTACAACATTCCTTTGATGTGCTCAGTCCTCACTTTGCATTCATTTTACAATGTTGGACTCTAGACTGATACAGACAGAAACTAACAGTCTGTGTCTTGTATAGATATTAAAATATAGAAGCACAGTGAATGAATGCTAATATCCATACTAGTCATTGAAACAATACACTATACAAGAAAGTTTGAATTATATTTGATTTATTTGCACAATTTTTTTTTCTTTTTGTCTGAGCTTGTTTTCCTAGTATCTGCTTTGCTTTGGAAGGAATGTTCTGTCTGTAGAGCCGCATCTACATCTAATGGGAACCTCAACTGAGCTCTCAGCTTGGTGATTATTCATGCTGCCTAGCAAAATCTGAGAGGTTCATACATGTGAGACTGATCTTAAAAATCTGATAACAGGAGCAACAACAACAAAAAAAGTGAAGAGAAACTTTCTGGGACAGATTTAGATACTAGGTGATGGGGTCACCACATAATACTTGACTAGAAGGTCCCTCTATACCTCCTTCTGAACTTAACATGAGAAACTCAGGCACAAAATCCTGCTGGCTCCCACAGCACCTAAGCACAGGTGCAGTCTGCATCATCTAGACACTGATAAAAACAAGCTGAAGAATCCCTGAGCTAGCCCTTCTTCAAGTCTTCCTCTGTATTGTGCCTCTTGGAAATGAAGGCATTATTTATTTAAGTATAAGAGATACCAGAAACAATACAACATTAATTGGCTGTAAAAGTTTTTTTCTTAATCAGCTGTTCAAGAAGGTATACCAATGTGTAAGGGTAAATATGAAAGTCAGTGAGTATGAAAAAGTAATCCTTTAGATTTAACTGTAACTGAAGAAAGAACCCCGAGAACAGTGAAAACTTATTTCTGAATGACATTGTTCTAGCAACTGTACCAAAAATGGAGTTGTAATAAATCCAACAATATCCAGTTCTGTAAAGCCTGCGAACGCAGAGCATGAATGTCTATTTTATATCAGCACATCACTGAAATTTAGCCTTCATCATCGCTGCTGCTCCACGCGTCTTCATATGCTGGATTTAGATGCTGTTGAGGCAGACACTAAAGAAAACAAAAATTCTCTCAGTGAGTTGCCTAATTAACAACACTAAAATCAAATAAGGCCAATGCTAAAAGCATTTCTTAAATTACTATACGGAGACAAACTGTTCTCTCTCTCATCGGTGCTGGGTATTTTTTAGTCACTTTTTTGCCACTCCACTGATTAGAAACAAGACAAACATTAAGATCAAATAGTACTCTATTTAACACCAATTTGTACAGGAAAAAAACCCAAAACCTGGAGTGCTGGCTTGAAGTTTTACAAGCATCTAATATAAAATGTAACAGATGGGTATTACTTCCAGAATACTTTTTTCTTTGATTAAGTGTAGGATACTTTTGAAAGAACTTGTCTTATAAAGCAAATCAAGCATTACAAAACTTCTATGCTTCATATGATTTCTTCCTCCAGAAATTTTAAAAAGTGGAATTTTTCTATGCTATGAACCAAAGCAGTTTGCCAGATTTACTCTGTGTATGGTTTTGGTTCCCAGTACTAAAAAGAGAGAAATTACTCTTTCAGAAAACTCTCTCATTACACGTGGTTTTCCCTGTAACAGCCTGAACATGTTCCTTCAAACACTAAAATAGCCTTGCTTACAATATTATTTATTATATTTTTTAAATCAAAAATACTTGTGTATGAAGCCTGGCATCCTTAATCTTACTGTTTAATACACAGTAAATTCTTAAATCAGAAAGCAATCTCTGGCACCTTTCCAATTCCAAAACAGCATAAACTATCGAAAACTGCGGCACTCAAAGCCAAGAAGTTGAAAAGACTGATAGCCAAATGACAATAACTACTTTTAATTAAGTGCGAAGCCAGAAGTCTGCAAAAGATTTTACTACAACTATGAAAGAAAATGGTCTCTCAAAATCTCACAACAGTCAAAACATTGCACAGAAGCAATAGGTAAATCTCATACTCTTATAACAATGCTCAATTAAATTTTGATCTTGCAAGACATACGTTGTGTTTAATTTCCACAGTACCTCCCCAAGTACAACAGCCATAAAAAGCATAGTTCAAAGTCAAATTGATCACCTTTTCAGAAATGTCATCAGGAAGTGGTTCTCGAAGAGCTGGTATCCATGCAAGAATATTGCAATCTTTGCTGCCACTGTAAAGTTCCTTAAAGAAAGCAAACAAAAATTACTTGTACACAAATTTACTGGACAGTGACACAGATATAATCTTGGGGAAAAATAGTGTATGAAATGTTTACTTAAAAATAGAGACAGGCACACAAGTTCTAATTTGCCATATAACTTGGATAAACACTATTTTAGACATTATGAAAAAAATTAATGTGTTTTTGTATTTTTTCCAGATTGCTTGCTGAAACAAGCACTGCCCACATTTAAATGAACTTCCTCACTTAAATGCACCTTCCCTTTCTCACATCTCCTGAAAAGGTATCTGTTTTACAAGTTGAGAGACTGAAGAGATCCTTTACATTCAGTGGTAGAAAAAAAGAAGTATTTTTAATAAAAAAAATACAAATCAACTCCAGAGCATATAGTAATACATTTTAGAAGAGTGCATATCATAGAATCATTAAGGTTGGAAAAGACCTCTAAGATCATGAAATCCAACTATCCACCCAAGGCCACCACACCCACTGAAACATGTCCTGAAGAGCCATGTTTTTTGGATGCCTCAGGGATGGCGATTCCACCACCTCCCTGGGCAGCGTATTCCAATGTCTGACCACCCTTTTGATAAAGAAGTTTTTCCTAGTATCCAAACTAAACCTCACCCAGCACAATTTGAGGCCACTTCCTCTCCTACTATCACCTGATACAAGGGAGAAGAGACCAACCCCCACATCACTACAACCTCCTTTCAGGTAGCTGTAGAAAGCAGTGAGGTTTCCTTCCCCTCCACCTCTAAACAATACCAGCTCCCTCAGCTGCTCCTCAAAAGGTTTGCTCTCCAGGCCTTTCACCAGTTTCCTTGCTCTTCTCTGGACATCCTGCAGCAACTCAATGTCCTTTTTGTAGTGAGTGGCCCAAAACTGAACATAGCACTCAATGTGCAGCCTCACCAGTGCTCTACTCCTGACGGCCATATTATTTCTGAGGTCGGCCAAGACGCAGTTGGCCCTCTTGTGCACCCAGACACACAGTTGATTCATGTTCAGACAGCTGTCAACCAACACCTCCACGTCCTTTTGTGCTGGGCAGCATTCCAATCATTCTCACCCAAGCCTGCAGCATTGTACGGGGTTGTTGTGACTCAGGTGCAGGACCTGGCACTTGGCCTTGTTAAACCTCATAGAACTGACCTTGGCTCATAAATCCAGCATGTTCATATTCCTCTATGGAGCCTTCCTACCTTTGAGAAGATCAACATTCCCACCCAATCTTGTGCCATCTGTAAACTTACTAAGGGAGTACCCAATGCCCTCATTCAGATCATTAATAAAGATATAAACCAAGATTAGCCTCAAAACTGAGTCCTGGGGACCAACTTGTGGCCATCTGTTAACTGGATTTAACTCCATTTAAAACTCCCTAGGCTCAGCCATCCTGAGCCTGATGAAGATATGTACAGAACAAAGTAGTATTAAGTAAATGTAGTTTTGGTATGCCTAGGGAATGAAAAAAACAAATAAAGAATATTTTGAAACCTGTATCCTGTTGGGAAGGCAAAGATCAGAAAGATCAATTCATTTTTTCCTAATATAAACAACTACTTATCATGGCAATGACTAAGTACTGAGATCCCATTGTGCAAGGCACCCTGCAAATACATGGAAGCAAACAATCTCTTGACTAACTGTCTAACAGTCTAATAAACAGATACGAAAACTAAGCTATATTTTAAGGAATTAAATACAGATTTTTGTGTCACTTTAAACTGAGAAATTTTTCCTAATGAGAAATACTGCACCATCTTTGCAGCAAACATTGCACCAATAATGCTTCTATTTTCCAAAATGCTACTTCCATGGCCATGCATAAAGATATTCTCATATGCCTTCAATCCTGAACCATTCTCTGCATGTTATATGTGATGACTGACTACCCTTGAGTATTGCCACCTTTAAGCTGCCTTAGTGAAACATATGAAGAATTTTTTCTGCATTCAGGCTGACATTATGAAATAAAGAGCCTTGCATGTTGGCTTTTACACTGAACCTAGTGTGGCACTTATAGGGTATGCCTTTAAAATTTAGCTGCAGATTTTGAGCAAAAAAAGTAGAAAAATATAAGCAATTCACTATTGGGTGTAAAAAGGAAAATAAAAGATTATTCTAAATGAATTTCATTAGCCAGAATGTGTGGGATGGACGCAGATGTACCCTAACAACCTTACACATTTCACTTCATTCTGGTTCCTTTTCTTTTTCTCTAGCTGCTTAGCTGCTCTGCTTTGCTGGGGAGAACGTAATTGCTTCTGGCTGGCCTTGGGAAACAGGTAAGATTAACACTGCTTTTCTTCCAGCTTCTCTCTCTCTCTTCTGGTACAAAGGGGTTTGGGAGGTTTGGGGGGTGGGGGGACAGTGGAGCAGCTTCCCTGGTCATTCTGACCAGGGGTGTTTCCATGCTATTTTCTGATTGTAAATACTACATATTTTGTACATATTCATTGCATTCCATTGTAGAGTGTAATTTTTGTTTTGTAAATACAGTTTCCATTTGCTTCCAACTGAGCTGGTCGTGCTTACTTAATGTGAATGGGAACCTTTAACCTACCACACCCAGCGACTGTGAGCACATGAGCACATTATGAATACATTGATTCCACATAAATTCCATAACTCATTATAATTCTATCTTTGCAGAAAATCTCATATGCTGTGTATACTGAATGTCAGAAATGAATGAACGAATTATACCAACAGCTGGTGCTGGAGCACAATGCCTAATTCCTATAAATACTTCTCCATATATTTACTCTTATGCAGGAGAGCTCACATACTCACTTCTGTAAAGCTGGTCCCATGCGTGAAATCGTTCGCGCACAAAACACAAGATTAGAGTCTATAATTTTATGAGAGAAACATCCTACTATCTGGCTGAAAAGATGGCAGGTCAAATTTACACCAAAGTATACATCAAATCCCACTTTATCCTGTCAGCAGTACTCTATCAGGCTTCCTGTTTTTGACAGAATGCTTCCTGTCTTTGATCAGTAGATCTTTATAATCTTTTCCTATGCCAAAAATCTCCCCTTCTGACCAGTGTAACAGGGTCACCAGCATACCTGTTTGGTATTTATTACTACTACCACTGTGAAACCTTCAGTTAATATCTGCTGCATTTAGTAATACTTAATTAATTACTACAAAGTGAAATGGTGACTTGATCCAGTCAGAAGAGCCAGTGAGCTCCATGCATATTTAAGGTACTATAGGACATACATATATATTGTACTCCAAAACATGCTTCATGCATTTTAATAGTAGAATATATAGAAATATTAGGTTGAGGAAAGAGTGCAAATAAAATATAATTTAACTTTCAGCTATCTTTAATTATATGCTTGCCACTGGACTTGCCAAATAGTTTTGCAGATGTCACTGGCATTTCTTGAGCAATAGAAGCAGCTATAATTTAAAGCAAAATAGCTCCCTGATGTATACCTAATATTTTATGATGTGCTATTCATTCATGGTGCTTTATGCCATATCTTCTGAAAGGGAAACATAAGGCTGTTTGTTTACTTAAATGGTTTTAAGCAACTAATGTGTCACAGTGGTATCTAGCATATTACACCCAACCATAAACATCATCTACAAGATTGCACAATGAAGATGTCCTCTTCCACACCACCCTTGAAATTACCGACCTCCTATTACATTAATGGCTCTTGTTAAAGGGCCAAATTCTGCAGTTCTTATTAATCAGGTATACTAACGTCTTATTAACTTTACAGAGATACTTATGCAAGAACAACTTATGACAGCAATAACACACTGGCTTTTATGGCTCTATTCCCAGGATATCAAAAGGCCCATATATATACACATTAACTAAATCTCACACCAGCCCATGGAGACAGTTCCACACTGTCACAAACAACAGATATTCTACACAAACCTGCTAATTAATTTGCACATCACAAGAACAGAGAAAGACTAATACCACTGGATTGCAAACAGTTCTTGCGTATCAGCGTTCATATTTGATTATAAGGTTTTGAGCAAACTGAAGACACTTCTCATGTGAAGTACATAATTGGTGCAAAGGTTCTTTTGGAGTATTTCCTTCATGAGGTGAAACAAAGCGATCAGGAGACAACCAGTGAACAGAAAGAATGAGGGACTAGCAACAACCAACATCAAGCTGAACTTTTGAACATAGCTAAAAACTAGTAAGAAAATCTAAGGACCACATTTGAGGGTGGGATGACAAAAATAACTCAGCAGAGTTGAAGGCATCAAAAAAGTTCACAAAAGAATACAAACAGAACTCTTAACAGTGACACAGACTTACTACTAGATGGAAATGGTAGAAACTATGCAGAAAAATTGCAGAACTTGTTTCATATGAAGACAGTGCACTAAATTCAAACATGCTAATAAGCAAGAAAAATGTTACAAAGTCATCTGCTACACACTTCACCAGTTGATTCAGAGAGACTTAGAGGAGATGTCTAAGAAAACTTCTGGCTGCTGAAGTTAATTGTTTTAATACAGACTGAAATACTACAGTTGAAAGTGAACTAATAAGTTGCTCATGAAAAAAAATAAATTAATCATACAGATAGAAATAAACTGACCTTTCCTGAATCCTAAACAAGACAATGGAGAAGGTAATATTGATTTAATACTGCTTGCAAATAAAACAGGTAACTATAAATTTCACATATAACTGCATTGTCAGACAAGAAGCTTTAACTAGGAAATCATAATTTCTACTGGGAGTATATGAAGACTGGTGATTGCACTTAATTACATGAAGACAGTGTTAACTATTTGGAAGTACAGGCATGAACACAGTCAAAATAACACTACCATCACCTATGGTGTTGACACACTAACTGCAGTAATGTTATTCCAGAGTAACAAATTTAATACAACTAAAAGCAATGCATTTAAAGAAAAAGAAAAATCCAGTCCAAGTTCTGGAACATAGAATTGAACTCAAGAAAAAGATGATTCTGAACGGGAATCAGAAATCACAACAGATAAACAAAAGAGGTTACTGCCAACATGAACCACCCAGAGTGACTGATGCAGTTCTTGTGTGCACACTCACACACGTGGTCTTTTTCTAAGATCTTACGAGCCAAGACAGAGATACTATAAAGACATTTGTTTTACGAGGCCTAGAAAACATGATTTACAGTGAGATTTGATGAGCCTCACCTTTTTCTGTTATCAAAAAGGACACCAAGGACGACTTGCCATAAATCCACTAGCACTTTTGTTGGGAAACTATCCTTAAAAACACATAGGCCCTTTTAAGCTATTCAACAACAGTTGACAAAAGATGTGTCTTGGCTATAACATAACTATTCCACCTTTCAGTGGATCTAGAATCTCACTCTACGTATGCCAGAACTGCTTTCCAGGTGTAGCATGGCTTATGAGCTTGGGGTCCATTGCCCCATCTGTATTGTGTCTTAAATTCTCAGTCCATCTCAGTGATAGGGAAGCACTATTTCAGTCAAAGTTACTGGACTCAAAGATTAAGACCTACCAGCTTCACTCCAATGATGTGCTGTATAAGAGGTCATGAAAAGATATCTGTATTCTTGTCCTAACTCAAATAGTTCTGCCCAACACCTCAGAAACAATGAAGTACAATCCTCATTACCTGAGGATAACTACGTCACAGCCTTAAAATTCATACTGATGTCCACTCTGCTCTTATCACACTGGAAGTCTTAAGAAAAAAAATGTAAAGTATTTCATAACAAACTAAGCTTTGCCATCTACATCTTTATTACAAGAGAATAAAAATACACCATAGAGGCAGAGGAAGAGGAAAAAAAGGCTGTCAGCACTATGAGTCCTTATAACACTATAGTATTTCTTACACAGTGTTCTCAGATGAATTTAAGAAGCTCATCATGTCTTCAACACTTCATCCAAATGATCACAGATCCAGTGATTGTTACAACTAAAGGCATATGAGAAGAATCACCTTAGCAAAGAATTAAAAGAGATTTCCCGGTGCTGACAGCTATACTAATGAACTTCACTTACATGCACATTCTTTCTTACTGTGATGTCTTGGATAACTCAGAGAGGCAAATACCTCTTCTTCAGTCTCATTGAAAACAAGCAAAAACTGCAATGCATATGATTTATTGACCAATCACTAGAAGTATATTGAAGTTATCTATGTGACATGAAAATTATAGTGGATGAACAGAAAGGGCTGTCCCAAGAAATTAGCCAAACTTTTCTTGCTCTACATATCGGACACTAAACTCCCTGTCAAGATCTTTGACTAAAGCACATCTATGAAAAATTATGTTTTTGTGCAAATTGTTTGGCAATAAATACTACAGGTTGTCTAGAATATAATTTGTCCTTTACTTACCTGGAAATTAGGCTGAAACACACAGCAGTCAACAGTACTGTAATGGCCTCTAAGCATAGTTATCAGCTCTCCTGTGAAAACTGTATAGACAGCAATGGTACTGCCATATGGTACAAAGGCAAACTCTGGATTGCAGCCACAGGAGATGGTGAATTTGACCCCTTTTCTACTTTCATTACAGACCTTCCCATAATTCACCTGTAAAACAAAGGATGATGCAATTAGTGGTTAAGTAACACTACAGAAAATAATGTTGTGAAAAGGTCAATTTCATGTCTTCCTTAATGTCAAATAAAATTAATTTTAGGCTTCCCAATCTTAATGTGACTATTCAAATTTGTAATTATAGATGTCTGTCAAGACATCCCTAATTTCTTCATTAAAGTTTACACTCCTTATGATCAGCTTCAGGAAACTGAAAGAAAGATACACCTGAAAGTCAGCACTTTGTTCAACAGAGTTTCCATGGGCTGTTGTGGGCCAGATTTACACCAAGTACCTAAATTATCACTCAAAGTAGACCAGGTTCTGGAATTATCCTCTTAAACACTTTCCTAGATGGTCTAGCACAAGATTTATCAAAGATATTTAACCTATGCAAAACAGTAGTCAGTTACAAATCATAAACCAGTTTGAGTTTGAAGGGATCTTTCAGGGTCATTTAATTCCCCTGCAGTAAGCATCCTCAACTGCCTCATCCAACCTGACCTTGAATGTTTCCAGAGATGGGGCATCCACCACCTCTCTGAGAAACTTATTCCAGTGTTATACCACACTCCTTCTAAAAAACATGTCTTTCTTGTATCTAGTCTCATTCTACCATCACCTCTTGTACTAACACTACAGGACCTTGTCTTATAGGCCTCCTTTAAGCACTGAAGCACCACAATAAGGTCTTCCCAGAGCCTTCTTGAGGCTGAACAATCCCAGCTCTCTCAGCTTTTCCTCACAGGACAGGTGCTCCATCCCTCTTGATCATTTTTGCAGCCTTCCTCTGAACCTGATCGAAGAGGTGTACATCCTTCTTCTACTATGGGCTCCAGAACTGGACACAGTACTCCAGGTGGGGTCTCACCAGAGCTGGTTAGAACAGCAGAATCACCTCTCTCAACCTTCTTTAGATGAACCTAGGATGCACTTGCCTTGTGGCCTGCAAGGGTACATTCTCAGCTCATATCCAGTACCCATGAGTTCTTCTCAGGGTGTCGCTCAATCCTTTCATACCCCTGCCTGTAGTGATACCAAGAGGTTGCCCCAGCATAGAGGTATGATCTTTTATTTGGCCATCTCAAACTTCACAAGTTTCACACAGGCCCACTTCGCACACTTTTCCTGGTCCCTCTGGATGGCATCCCATCCCTCTGGCATGTCAACCACACTACTCACCTTCATAAAAAAACCTCATAATAAAAAATTAATACATAGAGTTTGATCAACATTCAAATAGGTTGGCATTTTTCATATTGAGAGAATCTTTTCAAAACATGTGGAGCTCACCTCCTGTCTTTTCTGGATAATACTGCTTATTTTATAAAGATTGTCTTTGCAAATATTGACTGTGTTAGGTCTTGTTATTGCTAGTCATTTTAAGAGGCATAAAACTTTGCTAATAAAGAGTAATTAAACTCCTTTACACAACATGTGAGCTGTAACAGCAACAATTTCCAAGCCACAACAGTGCTCATAACAAAGGCACATACAATGAAAGGGAGGAGTGGAGGCTGGGAACAGTAAATTATATGAATATACTCAGTACAAATGTTACTGCTTGTGCCCGGTTGACGGTGTCCCTTTAAGAAAGGGAATATGGTGGACGGAAGTTGGTAAACGGAAGGAAGAGTCTAAACTAATTTTTCATTGGGCAAGTGGGAGGAAGCACTGTCTGGCCTGAGAGTGAAGTGGGCATTCCCAGCACTTCTCTGTCACTCTTGCTTCCGCATCTCCTTCGGTGCAGCAGCTCCCCTGTGCTGGGCTTTCTGCCAAGGCTCCGGCCTTGAAAAACTGATAACCAGGCCTGTAACTGCTTTCAACTAACACAAACTGCTTCTAACATTTTTTTTTCTCTCTTTTCTTCCTCTTTCTATCCCATTCTGGGGAAAGGGGGGAAGAGAGGGAGAGCGGAGGTGAGGATCCCCCTCGGCCGAGGGGGGTTACTCTCATTTCTGTGTTTCTCTGTTGTATATCTTTGTATATATTGTAGATATTGTAAATTTGTAAATATTCCCCTGCAAAATCCTACACTGCTTTGTAAATATAGCTCCACTGCTTTGCTAATTCGGCTGGTGAGTTTTTTTTTTCTTTTCCTTCAATTTTTCTTTCCCTTTACTTACAAGGGGGAAGGGAAGAGGCTTCTCGGCCTTACCCTTTCACCCACCACATTTTTTTTTATTGGCGTGCCCAACGTGTGGCAGATAATTAGTTTAATTTATTACTTGATTGATTTAGTGTTTTCTAGCTGAATTAGCAAACATGAAGGTCTTGTGGTTTGTGGAGCGATTGTTCTTTTCAATTTTTGGGGCTCTGGTTTACAGATATTGTTTGGGTTTGCTTTTGGATTACCTGGGTAAATATTTGGTGTGGACAATTTATATGTGGGTTATGTATAGAGTTAAATTATGGTATGGAAAATGTATTAATTTATTATGGCCAGTGAGATACAGGAATGTTACCTCCACCACTCTTCCAATTGAGATAAAGGGTTTTAAGATTCCACCTGAGGAGAGAGTAACTTTAAGTGATGCCTGGGATCCAAAGGTGATTTATTTGGTGTGTATAATTCTGCTGCTGGTGATAACTAATGTGTATTCTCTATATTCCTGGCGTCGGGAGAGAAAGGTGTCCAGAGCTTGTTTTGTTATTAAAACTAGATCAAAAAGAAAACGCCGTGGCTCTCGATCAGTCCCAGAGTCATCTAGTGATGAGGACTGTGGAGAACCTGTGTCAGTCAAAAAGAAGGCTAAAAAGTTAATTGGTAAAGCAGCTCTAAATGACTTTGCTGATTCTAGCAAGCAGCCAAGGGCATCGGCTGGTATCAACATGGCTCCTACTCCTTCTCCTTCTTCTTCTTCTCCGTCGACCATTAACGGAGCAACGTCACTCCGCCTACTCCTCAGTGGGACCGGAAGTCACTGCCCCAGCAGCTGATTTATCTCAGGACCTGTCAGCTTCCATTAAGGTGGCTGTCAATTCAAACACAGCTCCAGTTAAGGTGGCTCCTTTAAAGACTAGAGGTGCAAAGGCCAAAGATGGAGAAGAAGAGGAGCTGGAGACTGATCCTGGTGAGGGCCCTCTACTCTAAGAGATCCTGCTCAGGAGGAAGAAGTGGTTTGTTTTAAAGATCTAGCTAACCTAGTGAGATCAAAGCAGGATACAGATGAAGCTAGGAAAGCAGCTGGCAAAGGTAGTTCTCAGCTTAAAGAGATCCTTAGGAGAATGACAGCAGGATTATATGGACAAAAAATTCAGGGAGATGAAGAGGAAGATGATATTTTGGAGTGTTCTTCTCCAAGGGAGGAATTGCGTAATGTCCGTAAAGATTTCACCAGGGCAGATAAGGAACCAGTTCTAGCTTGGCTCAGTAGGTGTTATGATACAGGTGCTCCGGCTCTAACAGTTGGAGACAAGTCAGCAGCTCAGTTAGGAACTCTCTCAAGGGATAATGGAATAGATAGACATCTAGGCAGAGCTCTCGGTAAGGTTAATCTGTGGATACGCCTTTTAATGGCGGTTGCCCTGAGATACCCTTCCCGAGATGATCTTCCATGGAATCCTAAACCCTGGACTACCATAGATGAGGGAATTAAGCGCTTGAGAGAATTTGCTGTTAGAGAGCTACTCTATGGTGAACATGAAACTCTGAATCCTGATGACATTCCTGTGGGTATTGGTCTTGCTAAAAAGATCATCAAACTTGCTCCTTCTAATTATGCAAACATTTTGGCAAGCAGAATTGTGTCAAGAAGTTATGGTGGAGCTTCTCCCACGGTTGGCCAATTCAGTGATCAAATGAGACAATTGGAGGATAGCATGACACGTGGTTCTTTGGTTTCAGCCATTGAAACTCTGTCTGGAAAAATTGAGAATTGCATGAGAGAGTTAAAAGATGAATTTAGAAATTCCATATCCCAATTGGCACAAAGGGATAATTTCAATTCTTCCTCCAGGTGGGTACAAGTTTCATCTGTGAGGAATACACGTCCTCCAAGGAGGTCATTCCAAAACAGGTCATTCCAAAACAGGTCGTTCCAAAACAGACCACCAAGGCAATCACGTAGAACTATTTGGATAACTCTGCGTGATCAGTTTGGTGAGAACATGAACCGCTGGGATGGCCAACCAACTTCTAATCTTTTCAGGAGACTGAGGGAATTGCAAAGTGGCAGAACCCGAGGTAGCAATACCAGAAGGGTAGCTGTTACTTCCACAGTTCCCCAGAACGACTCTTATGGCTCCAACAGTGGCTCCAGTTATAACATGCAAAGTTATAACCCTGCAAACTATGTGCAATGCACATGTGCGCATGTTCCCCATAACTAGGGTGCCCTGCCTCCCGCCAGGGGGAGAGAGGGGATCACAGAGATAATAGAATCTATTGGGATGTGTACATCCAGTGGCCTGGCATTTCACAATTTCGGAGGTACAGGGCCTTGGTTGACACAGGAGCTCAGTGCACCATAATACCATCAAATTATCAGGGATCAGAATCTATAACTATTCTGGGAGTCACTGGTGGATCTCAAGAGTTAAGTAAAGTGGAGGTTAATATAAGTTTAACTGGTAAACAATGGAAGAAGCATACAATTGTGACCGGACCTGATGCACCTTGTATTTTGGGAATTGATTTTCTGAGAGAAGGGCGTTTCAAGGACCCTAGAGGTTATAAATGGGCTTTTGGAGTAGCTTCAATAGAAATTGATGGACAAAAATTGAAGCTATCTGCCAGACCTGAACTTTCTGATGAATCTGCAGTTGTGGGACAACATAAGATACAGGACATTAAATTGCCGGTTGCTTCTCAGACTGTACATCACAGACAATACAGAACCAACCGTGACTCTTTGTTGCCCATTCAGAATCTGATTCGTCAGTTGGAGAGTCAGAAAGTCGTCAGCAAAACTCATTCACCTTTCAACAGTCCAGTGTGGCCTGTGCGGAAGCAGAATGGAGACTGGCGTCTGACAGTAGACTACCGAGCCCTAAATGAAGTGACACCACCTATGAGTGCAGCAGTACCAGACATGATGGAGCTACAGTATGAGCTGGAATCCAAAGAGGCCAAATGGTATGCTACCATAGACATTGCTAATGCATTTTTCTCTATTCCCATAGCAGAGGAATGCAGGCCTCAGTTTGCTTTCACCTGGAGAGGAATCCAGTACACTTTCAACAGGCTGCCAATGGGCTGGATCCACAGCTCAAGCATCTGTCATGCAGTGATCCACGATGCTCTGGAGAAAGGCGGTGCTCCAGAACACATCCAGTTCATCGATGATATCATCGTCTGGGGTAAAACTGCTGAGGAAGTCTTCGAGAAAGGTAACAAAATCATTGACATTCTTCTGAATGCAGGTTTTGCCATCAAACGAGACAAGGTGAAAGGACCTACCACAGAAATTCAGTTTCTGGGAGTGCGATGGCAGGATGGACGCCGACACATTCCAGTGGATGTGGTAAATAGAGTCTCTACCATGGCAAGTCCCACAAACAAGCAAGAGACCCTACGTTTCTTGGGGATAGTGGGATTTTGGAGACTGCACATTCCTGGATACAGTCAGATTGTGAAACCTCTGTATGATGTAACTCGAAAGAGAAACCATTTCCACTGGGGACCTGAACAACAAGCAGCCTTTGACCAGATAAAGCAAGAGGTAGTTCAAGCAATGGGTCTGGGACCTGTCCGAGATGGTCCAGACATTAAGAACATTCTGTATACGGCTGCAAGTGACAATGGTCCAACCTGGTGCTTGTGGCAAAAAGCTCCAGGTGAGACACGTGGACGACCTCTTGGTTTCTGGAGTCGAGGTTACAGAGGTTCAGAGGCTAATTATACTCCAACAGAGAAGGAAATTCTAGCTGCCTATGAAGGAGTAAAAGCATCTTCTGAAGTGATTGGAACTGAATCACAACTTCTTCTAGCTCCCAGATTACCAGTTTTGAATTGGATGTTCAAAGGCAAAGGTTCCACACCACATCATGCCACAGACTCCACATGGTCTAAGTGGATGGCTCTGATAACACAGAGAGCTCGAATGGGAAATCTTGAAAGACCTGGTCTAGTGGAGGTGATCTCAAGTTGGCCTGAAGGTATCAACTGTGCTAAACCTCCAGAGGAGAAAGTAACTCGTGCTGAGGAAGCTCCTCCTTACAATGACCTGTCTGATGATGAAAAGAAATATGCTTTGTTCACAGACGGTTCCTGTCGTCTTGTTGGAAACAGGCGAAGGTGGAAGTCTGCAGTGTGGAGTCCAACACGCCGAGTTGCAGAGGCGAAAGATGGAGAAGGAGAATCCAGTCAGTTCGCAGAGGTAAAAGCTGTCCAGCTAGCTCTCGACGTAGCTGAACGTGAGAGATGGCCAAAGCTTTATCTCTACACCGACTCATGGATGGTAGCCAATGCTCTATGGGGTTGGCTAAAGAACTGGAAGAAGAGTGGTTGGCAGAGAAAAGGAAAACCCATTTGGGCAGCCAACCTGTGGCAGGACATTGCTGATCGAATCGAGAGAATTCCAGTGAAAGTGAGACACATCGATGCTCACATTCCTAAGAGCAAAGCTACTGAGGAACAGCAACACAACCATCAGGCAGATCTAGCTGCAAGAGTTTCTCAAGTAGACATGGACTCTAATCTTGATCTTGACTGGAAACACCGAGGTGAGATATTCTTAGCTCGGTGGGCTCACGATTCGTCAGGACATCAAGGCAGAGATGCAACATACCAATGGGCTCGTGACAGATCCATAGACATTTCCATGGATGCTATCACACAAGTCATCCATGACTGTGACATTTGTGCTGCTATTAAGCAGGCAAAACGACTTAAGCCCTTGTGGTATGGTGACAGATGGTCCAAGTACAAGTATGGTGAAGCTTGGCAGATTGACTACATCACTCTACCACGTTCTCGTTCTGGTAAGCAATACGTGCTTACTATGGTAGAGGCAAACACTGGATGGTTGGAAACTTATCCAGTTCCACATGCAACTGCACGCAACACCATCCTTGGTCTGGAGAGACAGATCCTGTGGAGACACGGAACTCCAGAGAGGATTGAGTCAGACAACGGAACTCATTTCAAGAACAACCTTGTAAAGAACTGGGCCAAAGAGCACGGTATTGAGTGGATATTCCACATTCCCTACTATGCACCAGCTTCAGGGAAGATTGAACGCTACAACGGTTTGTTGAAGACCACTCTTAAAGCCATGGGGGGTGGATCTTTGAAAAACTGGGAAAAGCATTTAGCACAAGCAACCTGGCTGGTAAATAGTAGAGGTTCAGTGAACCGAGCTGGACCTGCACATTCAGATTTGCTACGGAAAGTAGAAGGTGATAGAGTTCCTGTTGTTAGAGAAAAGAATCTGTTAGGTAAAACTGTTTGGGTATTTTCACCCTCAGGAGAGGCTAAACCTGTCCGAGGGGTGGTTTCAGCTGAAGGTCCGGGTCACACTTATTGGGTAATGCAGGAGAATGGTGAAATTCAGTGTATTCCACAAAGAAACTTAACTTTAGCTGAAAGAGGTTAACTTCGAACTGCTGTACAGCTACATCGCGCCCAAAAGAAGAATCAACGAGGAATCTACGGTGCATGAACCCTGAGATCCCTGAGAGCCCTGAGTCAACTAAGAGACCCTGAAATTTCCCTGTTTCCCTTTTCTTTGCTTCTTTGGCGAAGAAATGAACTGTTTTCCATTTTTCTCATTTTCTGATTTTCTTGGACTTTTGAATCATCTACATCTGAGCATAGCCGGAATGGACTATGAACTCTATTCACGAACTGTAAATATCATTTTGGATTGGATGGACAGTATAAACAGCCAATGAAAATTGTTTAGAAGGGGTGGATTGTGCCCGGTTGACGGTGTCCCTTTAAGAAAGGGAATATGGTGGACGGAAGTTGGTAAACGGAAGGAAGAGTCTAAACTAATTTTTCATTGGGCAAGTGGGAGGAAGCACTATCTGGCCTGAGAGTGAAGTGGGCATTCCCAGCACTTCTCTGTCACTCTTGCTTCCGCATCTCCTTCGGTGCAGCAGCTCCCCTGTGCTGGGCTTTCTGCCAAGGCTCCGGCCTTGAAAAACTGATAACCAGGCCTGTAACTGCTTTCAACTAACACAAACTGCTTCTAACATTTTTTTTTTCTCTCTTTTCTTCCTCTTTCTATCCCATTCTGGGGAAAGGGGGGAAGAGAGGGGAGAGCGGAGGTGAGGATCCCCCTCGGCCGAGGGGGGTTACTCTCATTTCTGTGTTTCTCTGTTGTATATCTTTGTATATATTGTAGATATTGTAAATTTGTAAATATTCCCCTGCAAAATCCTACACTGCTTTGTAAATATAGCTCCACTGCTTTGCTAATTCGGCTGGTGAGTTTTTTTTTTCCTTTCCCTTCAATTTTTCTTTCCCTTTACTTACAAGGGGGAAGGGAAGAGGCTTCTCGGCCTTACCCTTTCACCCACCACACTGCTTGACAGAGGAGCAAGACAAAAAGGATGCTGGCCAAAAAAGATCGGAAGAAAGATCTTAAAAACTGGCATTGTCCTTTGAACAAAGGCAAAGGGAAAACCTGCTTCCTTCCACTTGATTCCTCCTATACTCAGTGTGTCAATGCTTTCTATTCCTTTCCTGATGAAGAATGTACAAGATGTGTTTGACTCCAACATTAATTTCTCTTACTAACTGCAACAATCCAAATTAGCCCAAATTTAGCTCACTGGTCAAAAAAAGAAATTAATATGCATGGCTTAATTTCTATACCTTTTGAAAAACAGAAACACAATTATGGAGATCAAAAGGACAGGGTAGTACGAGAAATAAATGGACTATGGTATGAACTTGTATTATCTGTATATGTATTTGTCTGCTGGTGCCTTAAAAATTGTTTTAAGCAATACCTTTAGCAGTGTGTGAAAATATAATTCTGGATTTGAAAAAAGATGGCAGGATCAAGCTTGTCCACACCAAATAAGAAAATTATAAAATAGCCTGTGAAACAAGTCAATGAACTAACTGGCTTATCTTGTAAATTTTTCTTTCAAAATATACAAAGGACACAACTTAGTTTACTGAACAGAAAATCAATACAGGAACCCTGAGCAAAAAACAAGCCTCGGGAAGGACTGGAGCAACAGTAGAGATTGAATTGCTCCCCTCCCTCTATTTGGCTGCAATGCTAATAATGTAGAGGGATAGATATTTTAAACACTATTATGGAATTTGACAAGAGATTTTACAGAAGATCAGGAAAAAGAAGTCACAAGTATGCAAGGCAGTCAATCAGTCCCTCAGGTATGGGAAACTGCCAACAGAATAGCACACTGACAACTAACATTTAAAAAATAATAATTAAAAAATGCCAACACTTACTGCATATTAAGGTTTTCATTCCCATCTGAAGTATTTTCAGCTACGCTCATAAACTAATGAACTTTAAGTTGTCTTAATCAGTCTTTAAGTAGACCCAGCCTTCTTCATATTCTGGACTTTTGTTGTTGTTTGTTTGATTTTGGTGGGGGAGGTTTTGCAATAAACAGATGTAAGAAAAGAAATCTGAAACAAAGTTCAGAAATCATCTAATGATGAGACTAAGCAGCTATATCCTTTATAAAACTTCATAAATATCCAAAGTTGTAATGACAACTTCTCAAGTTATAAATCTTCTAAAATTAAGTGTGAATAAAACCATAACCAAAGATGCCCAGAATCTTACTAATGTGTTTTCTCCAGTGGAGCTGTTCCAGAGTCGCATCCGGTCATCTGTACCAATGGTCAAGAGATGAAGTCCATCGTTTGTATAGCATAAACCATTGACTCTCCCATTGTGAGCAGTGTTTGCTGTCAGGAAAAAGAGCTGGCTCAGATTTTCACAGGAGAATGACTACGTTGCATATACTTTATTTCAATGTATAGTACTGAAAATGCCATTTAAATGCTAATGTATCAGCAAGTTATTAATTTAAATCTGTTTATAAAATCATCTGGCTGGTGACAGGTTACTAACAGTGCTCCTTGGAGCTCACTCACAGGACCAGTTCTCTTCAATATATTTAATAATGATCTGGATGCAGAAGCTGAATGCACCATTAGCTGATCTCCTGATGATACCAAAATGGGAGGAGCTGCTAACTCTCTTGAGAGACAGGAGGCTTTGCTGAGTGACCTAGATAGTTTGGAACACTGGACAAGGATTCATGGGATGAAATTTAACAAGTCAAAATGCTGGATGCTGCACTTAGGATGGAATAATGCCATCCACAAATACGAACTAGGAGAGGATAGGCTGGAGAGCAACTCTGTGGAAAGGCATCTAGGGGTGCTGGTTGACAGAGGGCAAACCACGTTCTGGGGTGCATCAAACACAGCATAAACAGATTAGGCAACTATATTCAGCATTGGCACAGCCTCACCTGGAATGCTGTGTGCAGTTCCTGGTTCCAGAATTTAAGAAGGATGAGAAGGTCCTTGAATTAGTCCAGAGGTGGGTAACAAAGATGGTGAAGGGGCTGCGAGGAATGTCACAGAGGTGGCTAAGGACTTTCAGAGTGAAGGAGGCTGAGGTGTGACCTCAGTGCTCCACACAACCGCTTGAGAAGGCCAATCTGAGACGGAGGTGCAGATCTGTTTTCCCTGATACCCAGTGACAGGATGAAAGGGAATAGTTCAAAACTGCACCAAGACTGGACATTGGGAAGGACTTTTTTATCAAGAGGGTGGTCAAACACTGGAACAGGCTTCTTAGAAAGGTGGTCAATGGTTGAAGTCTGCATTTACTTTTGGTCAGGCCTGAAATGGTCAGGCAGTTAGACTGAATGATTGTCGTAGGTCCTTTCCAATTAAATATTCTATTCTGTATTGTTAATTCCATTGAGGTCACTTCACAGTATTGCACATCCATGAATTAACTCACTAAAAATAGGATAAAGTGTCTCAGCATTATACTGCAATACATAGTTTATACATACTTCTTAGGTAAAAGTTGTTATCTGTTCTTCAAATACTTTATTGAAAAAACCAGAAATTGTTAGCTGCATTTGCTTTAGTTCAGTCACATTTCAATATATTATTCCAGACTGCCATTAGATTGTAAAATTATAATCTTGAAAGCTGAAAAGGTTTGATCATGGCATTAATTATCTTTGGAATTACATAAATATTTTTCATAAGAAAAAAACAAAATTTGGACAAATTTTTTTTTTCTTAAGTCTTAGACCTTTTAAGGAGTAATTTAATTTCAGTAATTTATTGTATTTCAATTAAAATTTTTCAGTTGTCAAAACCCAACATTCATATTACCACATGTGGCATTTTAGGTAGAGTGCCTCCTGCTACTGCCATACAAGCTACATCTCCAGTCTCCCAAGAATGCAGCCCAGTAGGTGGACACAGGAAATAGCATATTTCATACCCACAATATCCTGCACCCTATAAATCCATTTGTAATGTCATTCTCTTCCTCTTCCCTCTCTGCTCCCATGGGAGATGCTCCCTACTAGGTAATGTCTGGGGAGTTATCTCAAGGCCTCTTAGTCCTGGCTAGGCCTAATGCCAGGAGGAGAAGGAGGGAGGGGCAGTCTCAGACCTGGCCAGCCTGAGACCAGCCTTGCAGCAGGCAGGGGAAGAGCGAGCCCTGGGGGTTTTGGGTGTACCCTCAGGTGGGGAGATGGGAAATGTTGGCAACCTTTGGGTGTGCTGGAAGAGACTCTGTATGCTTTGAAGTATCTTTGTCACTGTGCTTGTAGTTTCTGTAAAACACTGCTTTTCCATTTAAACTCTCCATCACTTTTGCAATCCATTTGTGTAAGTGGCATTCTTTTGCCCCTCTCAGGGGCAAGAGAAGATCTGCCAGGCCTCAAACCAGGACACCACACTACAATTTACATTGTAGACAGCATGGATATCAAACACAGATATTTATTGTTACTTCATATCCTCTAATTCTACATTTTGGGATATTGATTTGACATCATAGAAATGTGCATGCCTTTTTCTACATGAAATTTCAGTTGGATATAACAATTCAGACGCATTTTACAGAATCACCAAGGTTGGAAGTGCCTTCAAGAGCTCCTGTTTGAAGTAGGTCCAACAATCCTGGACCCCTTGGTTCTTAAGAGCTGCTACCCAGTCTGACCGTTTGAGACTGTGCCTTTAAGAAGAGAGACACTGAATGTTTTATAAGCAAAGGACAGGTCTAAACTAATTTCATTGGTGGATTGGTAGAAAGCAACTTTGAACTCTGAGTTCAGCAGAGACTAGTCTCAGTCTTGCATTCTTCCCCCCTCCTTTGGCAGCCTGCAGCTTCTGGGCTTTCGGCCAGACTGACCTTGGACAGATAAGGCCTGTACTAAACTTACTAACACATTTGCTCTAATTATAACTGCTTTTAATTAACAATTATTCCTTTTCTCTCTTTCTAACCCACTCTGGGGAAAAGGGGGAGAGAAGGGGGGTGCAGGGGGGGAACTCTCCTCAGCAGAGGAGGGAATCTCATTCCTGTGTTACTTTGTTGTGTATTTCTGTATATATATTGTAAATACTGTAAACCTGCATTTCCTAAACCGCTTGTAAATACAGCACCATCCTTTGCTAATCCGGCTGTGGTTTTTCTTTCAATTTTCTTCCCTTTACTTACGGGGGGGAAGAAGGCTGGGCCTTCCCCTCAACCCTCAACACCCAGGGAACTTTCTGAATAAGTTTCTTAAACAAGTTGAAGTTTGCTCTCCGGAAGTCCAAGGTGAGGGTTCTGTTAGTGCTCCTCCCTATCTCCCTGCATATTGGAAACTTCACTCTCTCATGATCACTGCACCCTAGACAGCCTCCCACAATCATATCTCCCACAAGCCCTTCCCTATTGGAGAACAGCAGGTCAAGCAGAGCCTGATCCCTGGTAGGCTCACTTAACAGCTACATCAGGAAGCAGTCCTCTATGCGCTCTAGAAATCTCCTGGACTGCCTCCTGTCCGCTGAATTAAGTTCCCAGCAGATATCTGGCAGGTTAAAGTCACCTAACAAGGTCAAGATCTGATGATCTTGAGACAGCCTCCAATTGCTTATAGAATATTTCATCTGCCTCCTCATCCTGGTTGGGTGGTCTATAACAGACTCCAACCAGGATGTCAGATTTGTTAGGCTAGGCTGACAGGCCTATAGTTTGCAGGTTCCTCCATCTGACCCTTCTTGTGGATGGGCACCACACTGGTCAGTTTTCAGTCATCTGGGACCTCTCCGGTGAGCCGGGACTGGTGGAAAACGATGGAGAGTGGCTTGACCAGCTCATCTGCCAGCTCTCTCAGCACCCTAGGATGGATCCCATCCGGTTCCATGGACTTGTGAGTATCCAAGTGGCTCAGCAAGTCCTTGAACTAATTCCTCTAACTAATTTGTAACTTTATACATGATGATCTATGTAAGAACCTTTATGCACAGTGGAACTGTTCAAATACTTTTTTGTCCCACTGAAATGACTTTTTTTGGTCAGAATTGGCACAAATTCATGAACTCCAGAACAAGAGGACACAGTCTCAAGATGCACCAGGGGAGGTTTAGACTGGAGGTTAGGAGGAAGTTCTACACAGAGAGAGTGATTGCCCATTGGAATGGGCTGCCCAAGGAGGTGGTGGAGTCATCATCATTGGAGGTGTCCAGGAGAAGACTTGATAGGGTGCTTGGTTGCATGGTTTAGTTGATTAGGTGGGTTAGATGATAGGCTGGATGCAATGATCTTGAAGGTCTCTTCCAACCTGGTCTATTCTATTCTGCTGGGTTATACCCATCATCGATGAGGGTTGAACTAACCCATTCCCCTTGATCCAGGTGGGCAGGAGGAGGGGTCCCCTGGGTCAAAGATGGTCTATTCCACTTCCCTCTCTTTCCCTGCTTTGCCTGCTCGAGAGAGATCACCTGCTGCTGCTGCTTCCTGCACTTACCACTTGGTCAGGGCCTACTTTTCCAGGCTGCACCTGTGCTTTCTAAAGAACTGAATCCCCTTGCATCCAGGAAACACAAGGACATCCAGGCTTGGTATTGTACGTTTTCCTATTTAGCCTTATCCCTTACCTTTGCGAACCCTCCCTGTTACTGCTATACACACACACATATATATATATTTTTTTTTTTTAAATTTACCTCTTACTTCCAAACTGATCCCAGAATATTTCTTTCATGAATTTACCTCTCATTTCCCCTACCTGATTTTTTTGTTTTACCTTACCAGGAAAGGGAGCACGGAGGAATCTCAATCTGTTAACACGTGAGCCTTTAAACTCCAGTTAAAGGTCAAACCAGCACAACTATAATTTAAATTTCAGAAGCTTGCCTTTGATTTAGTTTGTGGTTTGTTTGTTTTTTTTGTAGACATGTAAATGTGATCTAGAGACCATACATTAATGTTCCAGCTAATAGTGACTGATAAAAAACACCATTGACTGTAGTGAAAAAGGGAGTGTAATTTAGCTTCCAGTAAAACTAAATATAATTATAAATTTATACTGTCTTGTATAGTTCATACAGTACAGAAGGAATATGATTGAGTTTATTGCATCAGAAGTAATTTAAACAGGAAAATGAAAGCATATTTGTGGGTTTTGTCTTTGTTTCTAAAGGCAGTAATTAACTACTAGAACAGTCTAGGAAGTTTAGGTTTATATGAAACCTGATCTACAGCAGGAATGAATTCTGCCCTTAAAATGGATGGCAAAATTCCCTATTTTAGGATAAGTAAGTGGCTGGGGAGCTCTCAACCCTGGGGCTTTCACTCTGCTGGAGGAATTGCAATGCAACAGAATGATGCACTGGAACAGGGTGCCCAGGGAAATGTTCAAGGCTACACTGGATGAAGCCTTGAGCAACCTGGTCTAGTGGAAGATGTCCCTGCTCATGAAGGGTGCTGCCCATGGTGCCGGGGGGTTGGAACTAGATGATCTTTAAGGTCCCTTCCAACCCAAACCATTTTGTGATTCTATGAAAACCATTCAGAATAGATGCAACACTGTCACCAAGGAGGTATCTCAAAAAAGATCCCCAAACAAAAGCACTGCCTCTGTGACAGAAATATCTAAATAAAATTCAATGAACAGTGTTACACAGTGTGCAACTTCTGGGTTATCACTACACTCCTTGCTGATCTTGGTATTCAACATATTTATGAAATAAGAAGGATATGTTCTGTATTACCTGCCTCAGAAGATGCTTTGGACTTCTCTCCATTGTGCTGATCAAGTGTGCTCAGACATCCAGATGCTCTCCTCACATCCCATAATTTTACTCTACTATCAGCACTAAGAAAAAAGATTGGCATACATTAGGGAAATCACATGTACCCTGGTTCAATGGTGTCTTTAGCCAACCCACTTGGTACTGACTCTGAACAAGCAGCTATTCTGAACTAGACATTACACAGTCAAACTAATAAAAATTCACCACAAAAATTTAAGACAGACTTCAGACACTCATTTACATATATTACTAAATATAGCAGGCATCTAAGAGTGAATCTGCATCTTTAATTAAAAGGACTGGTTTCTTTCTCTATAACATAAAAACCTTGCATACATACACAGACAAAGAATAAAGTTGATAATTCTTCATTTGATTAAATTGTAGCTACAGAGTGCAGCACTGCCTGCAATGTTTGGGAACTCAGGGTCTTAATGCCATAAACCCGGTACAAATTTTGGCTACATACACATAGGCTGGATAGGTTTACATGCTCTGTTGATTACAATGCTACAGCTGAGAAACACTGAGAGGCTGCTTCTGTGGGAACTCATTAGCTTTGTCTACATTACCAGAGTGGCGTAAGGAGGGAAAGACTGCTGTGATTCATTCCGGTTCCCTGGCTGCTTGCTCATACTTTGCTCGCATTTTGTATTTGGCAGCAACAAAAGCTATGATAACAGTTGGTACTAGTTACATGCTTAGACAGCAATACTGCAGGCAGTACACTTTGTGTGACACCCTGAAATGCAGCTTGACTTGAGCATTCCACTGGAATACTTCTATGTGCAACACAAGACTCACAAGCATAGACGGAGGTAAATTCATAGAAATGATGAATTCCCACGCACTAAGTCACCAGCAACTTAACTGTCCTTTTGTAAGAAAAATAAACCCAAACTAAACGCAAACCACTTTTCACAGCAGCTGAACAAAAAGCCCTGTATCTCTTTGATCTACAGATGGAAGATACATCTAATCAAACTGCTCCTTATACAAACAGTCTTCCAACTGCAGCACTACATGCTTTTTCCTATGTGTTGTCAAGTAAGGTCAGTGCACTAATATCAGGAATATAAGTGTATCCATATTATCAATTAACAAAAGCAAAAATCAACAGTTAATAGTTACCCGTTCAGCATCTGACAAAGTTAATGACTATTCCATTCTTTTGTGCTTCTCCTCTGCTACAGAATTCCAACTAAGTTAAATTCCAAGTGGCATACTAACTGAATATACTGACAAAACATTACTTTGCTGCAAACAAATATTCTAAGACTATGAATACAGGTATCACTGAAGTTTGATCTGACTGTAAAGTAAGCAGCAAACTGCAGGCAGTTCGTTGTGATATTATGGCATAGAAAGAACTTCCTTATTGTAAGGGCCTACAGTTGTCAAATTTTGATGATGCAGTTTCTATGTCTAATTTTTTCTAACTAGTTCTAATGAGTGAGAAAGAACTTACAATCTCCCCCGTGCCTGAAACTCGTGTGTGTGAAAGACACAGAAAACATGTATTTGACAATTCCAATCTCTTGCCAAAAATAAGGAAGAGCATCACACAGAAGTTTGAAATTACATTTCAAATAAAAGCCACATGAACCTCCAAAATGTATTTTTACCCTCCCTGAAGTGATCACAACATACAATTGTCTAGGAAAACAGCCTCATCTCTTGGTACACAACATTAGTCCAGATTCTCCTTCAGCAGTACCAGTCACTTGTTCCTCACTACCTCTTCATTATCTTTGTGTTGCCAGTTTCTGCCTGTATTTGTCTTAGTGGATGGCAAAACTCCGTTGTATGTAATTTTTTAAAATTGCCAATATCAATAAATATTTTGAATCTGCTAAACAAACAAACCACACAGAAGCTTTCCCAGCTATGTTGAGCCTTGTCATCAGAAGCTGAGGGAATGCAATTCTGATACCAACTTACTCAAATTTCACTTTCAGTTTATAAAAGGGCCATTACTCTCTGCAATTCAAAATAAAAAACAAGCTAAGGACAGAAATCACAGAATCGGCCAGGTTGGAAGAGACCTCCAAGACCAAGTCCAACCGATCACCTACCCCTAACTAGTCAGCTGGACTATGACACTAAGTGCCTCATTCAGTCTTTCATTAAACACCTCCAGGGACGCTAACACCACCATCTTCCTGGGTAGTCCATTCCAATGGGCAATCACTTTCTGTGAAGAACTTCTTTCTAAGACCAAGCCTAAACTCTCCCCTGCACACTTGAAACTGTGTCCTCTTGGTTTGTTGCTGGTTGCGTGGGAGAAGAGACCAACTCCCACATGGCTACAACCACCCTGCAGGTAGATGTAGACAGCAATAAGGTCTCCCCTTGAGCCTCCTCTTCTCCAGGCTAAACAACCCCAGCTCCCTCAGCCTCTCCTCATAGGGCTTGTGCTCCAGAGACCTCACCAAGCTTTGTTGCCCTTCTCTGGACAAGTTCCAGCAACTCAACATATTTCCTAAACTGAGGGGCCCAGAACTGGACACAGGACTCAAGGTGTGGCCTAACTAGTGCTGAGTACAGGGGCAGAATGACTTCCATGCTCTTACTGGCCACACTGTTCCTGACACAGGCCAGGATGCCGTTGGCCTTCCTGGCCACCTGGGCACACTGCTGGCTCATGTTCAGCCTACTATCAACCAGTACTCCCAAGTCCCTTTCTGCCTGGCCGCTCTCCAGCTGCTCTGACCCCAGCCTGTAGCACTGCATGGGGTTGTTGTGGCCAGTGTGTAGAACCCAGCACTTGGATGTGTTAAATCTCATGCCATTGGACTAACCCCATGCAGAGTGTTCCTGTGCAAGCCACAGGCTGACAGCTTGGCTAGGAGTTTGCCATGGGGGATGGTGTCAAAGGCCTTGATGATGTCCAGGTAGACTACATCCACAGCCTTCCCCACATCCACCTGGTGGATCACCTGATCATAGAAAGAGTTCAGCTGCCCCCAGCATGGTGTCATCTGCAAACTTACCGATGACAGACTCAATACGCTCATCTAAATCATCAATAAAGATATTGAACAGGATGGGGCCCAGCACTGATCCCTAGGAGTTTGCTGTGGAGGACAGTATTAAAGGCCTTGCTGAAGTCCAGGCAGACTACATTCACAGCCTTTCCCACATCCACCAAGCAGGACACTTGATCACAGAAGATCAGGTTGGTCAGGCAGGTCCTGCCCTTCCTAAATCCATGCTGACTGGGCCTGACCTCTTGGCCATCCTCTAAGTGCTGTGTGATTGCACTCAAGATGACCAGTTCCATAATCTAGCCCGGCACTGAGGTCAGGCTGACAGGCCTGTAATTCCCTGGCTTGTCCTGTCACATTTTATTCAAAAGCTAACATACACAGAAGTTGTAGGAAACCCAGAAGGATCTTCTAGGCTGAAGATGCCTGGAAAAAAAAAAACTAACCAACAAAGAGGGCCAGGAGTATCAATGTACAAACCACACTCACTCAACTACCACAGACTGGAAAGTTATCACCTATCAGCTAAGCTATCCCAAGCATGATTAACAAGGATGATATTTTGATCTAAGTAATTTTTACTTTGTTATGAAACAGATTAGCAATGAGAACATTAATAAAGAGTATCTCAGCAAAGCTCTGCCTTTTCTTATAACTTTAAATGCAATTACTGTTTCAGAATTTCTTCCTATAAAATAAGCATCACTTGTATAGCTCTCAAGGCTGTAGATCTAGGCAAGATCTACAAAACTTGGAATAAGTTAAACCAAGTTACAAAGTTTAACTTTAAAAGTGCATTTGAATTGTTCAAGATAAGCATAAAAATACACATAAAGTTTTACCATTTGATATTTTTAGCATATGTGTCCAGCACCATTCCTACCTTGCTGTTGCCAAAATATATTCATGACGTGGGGACCAAGACACTGCCAGTACTTCTTGTCTGTGACCTAAAACAAAGTTCATAGACACCACTTCATGTAAACAGCTAGAAGCAAAAGCAAATACTTAGTTCTACAGGATGCACGCATCCAGAACAATAATCTAAACTGTAATATGAATTTGAACTTTGTGAAGATATATTATTTTGGGCTGGAGGCTCTCTCTCTTTCTTCCTCTTGAGTGCAATTCCAACCAGTTGAAAATGATACATGGAATATTACACATGCATACCTTTCAGTAACAAGGATGGTTTTACCTATGCAAAACACCTTACAATATAATCACAGGTATCAAGTTTACTTTAAATAGTTACTAAATTTGTGTTCTCACTCAAAGAAGGTAAGAAGGTAATGTCATTCACTTTCCTTCAGATGCTAAGATTTTAAGGTAAGTGTCTTCTTAGCTATGACAGGCCTAGTGCAGCTTAGTGGCACGTAACACACACATATGCACCCATACATAAACGTATACACACACAAACACTTCAAAATTTGGAGTTTCAAACATGTCAAACAAATACAGACAATAGGAAGCACAAGCTATCCTCAACAGAAACACTGCATTCATGCTTCATGAAGTAACAGAAATACATTGCTCCAAACCAAACTAATACACATTTTTGCTAATGCAGTTCAGAACTATGTGAACCACCATGTTCCAGTACACCTTCCAGTAGCTGGTTTTCTATTACCTGAAGTAATCAAAAAGTTGTGATGCTGAGGATAAAAAAATGCTCCATATTACAAGTCCTGCAAGATACATCTGGAAGACTTGGGGCAGACACACCTATTTGGATCCAGTAAGTAAATTACAGCAAAGCATTTAGCTCCATTTCAGCTACTAGAGCCAGCCTATGCAAAGCATATTCATACCTATTTTCAAGACACTACTGAGTGCTTCAAGTTCTGTACAGAATGACGACATTATATGTAGCGGAGGACATAATCTTCCACTTGTTTCTCTCGTACTGCACTTAAGCTAACTGTCCCAGGCTGTGTAAAGACACAACCATCTTGTACCTGGAAAGCACTAACTTGTGACAAAATTAAGAAGCCCTGATGAAAACGAAACAACTCTCTAAAGAACTCCTTTTATATCTGCACTCTCAGTCCTAGAAACAGAACACTGAGATGCCCATTGTGACCAATTCAGTTTAGAAAGGCTTAACAGCTCAAGCTTTGCATCACATTTCTGGGGTGTGTCAAGAAAAGTGTTTTCAACAGGTCTAGGGTTCTTCTTCCCCTCTACTCTGCCCTGGTGAGACTACACCTGGACTACTGTATCCATTTTGGGCTCTTGCATTCAAGAGACAGGCATCTGGAGATCCCTGTTGGAGAGAGATCAAAGGAGAGCTATGAGGATGATTGTTGGACATGGACATCTCTCCTGTGAAGAAAGACTTGAGAGAACTGGGGCTGTTCAGTCTGGAGCGCAGAAGGCTGAGGGGCAAATCTTGTCAATATCTCAGGGGTGGGTGTCAAGATGAAGGTGACAGTCTCTTCTCCGTGGTGCCCAGTAACAGGACAAGGAACAACAGGTATAAGCTGGAACACAGGAAGTTCCACCTCAACATGAGGAGAAACTTCTTTATAGTGAGGGCAACGGAGCACTACAACAGGCTGCCCAGTGAGGTTGTGCAGTCTCCTCTAGTGACTTTCAAAACCTGCTAGATGTGTCCCTAATGATTCTGCTTTGGCAGGTGGATTGGTCTAGTTTATCTCCAGAAGTCCCTTCCAACTCCTAAAATTCTACACCTCGATTGCTTTTAGATGTAAGCTGCCCAGTGAAGAAACAGAGCTGCATTTGCACATTCCAGTGTCTGAACTAACACTTCTCTACAGTTTCTAGATCAGATCTGGTTCTTGCCATCTGATTTAAGCATGAATATTTACTTTGCAATTGCCTTCACTTGACTGTGTGTATATGTACTCATACTCCAAAAAGTAAACATCATAAAATGGACATTAAGAACAAATTCTCATTAAATACAGAAATAATGGATTACAGAACAATAAATGTCTGTTTATTGAACAACTATGTAAACGTGAAGGATTAGACAGCACCCTTCGTGCGTGTTATGTGGAAACCTCTAAACAAATCCATGAAAGTACTTTTACAAGATATTTTGTTTTAAAATAATGAAGGATTTTTTGGGGGTGTGTGGGTTGGTTTTGGATTTTGTTTGTTGGTGGTTTGTTTTGTCTCAGAGTTGTCTTTTTTTGTTGCCTTTTTTTTTAAAAAAAAAAACCAAACACAAAGTGGGGAAAGGGGGTAGGATGAGGAATCTGTTGGTGACCCCTTGGTTTTGTCCAGGGGAGAAGAGGAGGAAGCTCTTGCTACCCCTCTGGGTTTGTCCAGGGGGGTTCTTGTGTTTATAAATGTTAAATATATGTAAATATTGTATATTTTGTACATAGCCATTGCATTCCATATTTGTGGCTCTTCAACCCACCACACTGTGGTAGGAGTTTTCTTAACCTACCTCCCAGCCATAAGTTTTGGGATCATAGAATTGTTAGGGTTGGAAGGGACCTCAGGGATCATCTAGTTCTGGCCCTCCTGCCATGGGCAGGGACATCTCACACTGGATCAGGCTCTCTACAACTACCTGAAGGGAGGTTGTAGCCAGGGGGGGGTTGGTCTCTTCTCCCAGGCCACGAGCACCAGAACAAGAGGACATAGTCTCAAGCTGCACAAGGGGAGGTTTAGGCTCGAGGTGAGGAGAAAGTTCTTCACAGAAAGAGTTGCTGGCCATTGGAATGCGCTGCCCAGGGAGGTGGTGGAGTCACCATCACTGGTGGTGTTTAGGAAGAAACTGGATGGAGTGTTTGGTGCCATGGTTTAGTTGATTAGATGGTGTTGGGTGACAGGTTGGACTCGATCTCAAAGGTCTTTTCCAACCTTATTGATTTTATGATTCTATAACACAGCAGTACCCCATATTGAATTTCTACAAACACAAAACCAAGGCTTACACTTAACAACATAATTAAGAAGTAGTAAGAGTTATTGAGTAAATTATGCAAATGCACACACATCTTTAAAAAGTGTTCATTAATTAGAATTTGTATTCCTCAATTGTTTAGCACTGGGCTAACACCCAGAGGAACCTTTTGCTACTGTATAACTTTCAGAAATGGCAATAAATAAAATACTCATGTTATTTACAAAGAATACATTGTCCACAGTGTTTCTTTACAGGACTTGTTTTAGTCAAAGTAGTTATTGTTTAACCTAAATGTTTCAAACTAAAAATTACCCTGCAGAATATGAGAACAGGATCCAGATTTCAAGTCACAGAGCTGTACTTTGGGGCTTCTGGTACCAACTGTAACAAGAGAAACAAAGACAGATGAACAAACCCACTCCAGCATTTGCAAGAACAACAAAATTCTTAGCAGTGACAAAGAAACAGAAGAAAAATGTTAGCTGCATAGGAGTCTATTCACACAAAGGAATGCATTCTATCAATAGCTTTACATTCTTACTTAGTCCAAGTAAATTTACCATATAACAACCAAAATTTAGAGACTAGGGATAAACAGGACAGCACTTATGAAACCTAAAAATTAAAAGTTTTCTGCTAAATGTAGTTACATCGTGTACATGTTTGGACATAATAACCTTCAAATACTAATTTATGTAATGAAAGGTAATTCAACTACGTCTAGGTAATTTTTTCCTAGATGGTGAATTGAAGGATGTACTATTTCAGAAGAACAAATGTGATATGCCCATCAACACCATTTGACTGATAATATTTCATTTTACAGAAGACTTTCTGGCTTAGGAAGACTCAAATTATATGAAAACAAGACAGGGGAGTGAATAAACCCTACTGAATAGTACTTCCTTATTATTATAGTTCCAAAATACATAGGGCATTTCTTAAAAACACATACATACCTGCTATCAAACAATGTTCTGTAGCAACTGGAGACATGTGATGGCTGTAGACTGTTCCCTCAAAGTGAAATACATCTGCAGGCTGTTGATAAAAATATTAATCACAGCACAAGTGTGTTATCAAATCTGCATTATTAAGTATTTTTAAAGTAACAGATACTACTCTACTAACAGCTCTTCTGCTTAGAAATGTAATCATACTAACATCACACAATAAGTCTGTTTCCCACTAGGATAACTATGCCAAAGCTCAGGGATGCCACAGAAGACCAAGAAAAAAGGACTATCAAAAGCATGAATGGAAATATCTAAAACATTATACAGATTTAAAAAAAAAAGGCAAGAAAAAGTAGCAAATGAGACCATTATCATGTGGAGATAGAAGTCAACATCAAAGAGGCAATCAGGCTAAATGGAGAAGCCGTTTGCCATTTGCAGACATCACATATTACCTTCAATTTCTTAAAAAAATCCCAAAGCAAAGCAAAACCAATCAAAATTATTAGCTCCCCTGTGAGTGTCAAAAATCAATTAAATATGTTTGCTTTAATAAGTACAATTATTTTCAGGTGCAATTGCTTTTGTTGTCTTGTTCTAAAATATTCTCTCTATAAAAACAAACCAAAATAACTTAAACTAAATTGTCTGCATTTTCAAATACATGATTTGGTGACAGAACAGGTCAATCAATAACTTTCACATCACCTTTTAACTGATGCTCACAGAAGCACCTTGAAAGCTATCTGAACTTTGTAGTTATGAGAAGATTCAGTAACTACAAACAGAGCTTCACACTGCACGAAAACAGAAGTAAAAAATTTAATTCCTAATTGTGTTCCTAGGACAATAGGCCTCATTATTTTTAAATTCTTTCACTATGAATGAAACAACATTCAAATAGCATCAGCGTACATCCAGTAACACAGTCATACCAGAAACAGGATAAAACTGTAGTCAAGAATTTATAGTTCAACAATTAGATGCAAGGATTAGTGAGCTAAAGTAACCCAAAATCCTTTAGAAACTATTTACTTGAATAATGTGCTACGCTGGTTTGCATTTTCTTAATGGTTTCTCTTATTCTCCACCATTTTTTAGAAATGGTGTCTCTAGTACTTACAATAGCAGAATTTTTTACATAATGAACCTGAATGCCAGGACCACCAGTTTTCTTCAAAAGCAGTATTTACACCTTAGTCACTAAAAATAATTAGCCGTACGGAACATTGTGCTCAATAATCCCCAAGAACAAACTCCAGTACAGTTCTTGCTTGACAAGTTCACATAAATTCAACTAGCTGTATTCTCATTCACAGGAAAAACAGAAAATAATTGTCCTGAGGGTTTCAAGCTCTATTAGAGTTTGGATATTCAGGACTTCAGAAACAGGTACACACCAAGGTATGCATGAATGCCAGAACCACGCCACCCTGATGCTGCACCCACAGTCCTAACAAAAGTCTGGTTTTCATCCATATGGACGCTCAGTCCTGTGGAGCTCTGGGAGAAATACAGATGTGGAATGAATAAAATGTATATAACAAGGAAGACTGCAAGCTGTAGAAACGCTCTCTTACTTGTAAAGTATTTGTATCCCATATTTTCAAGGTTTTATCAAATGAACTGGATGTAAACATGCCAGTGTCATGAGGATACCACTGGACTGTCTCCACACTGAATTTATGTACATCAGGATGGCTCCTATAAAACAAGGAAAAAATTCTAACTGGTTAGAGTTTTGATAGTCACCTTTAATTCTCTTGGTAGTCAATGACAAGTTTCAAATAACTGAGTGGTTTTTAAAAACTCGTGCTTAAGTTTAAGAAGAACCAGCTGTTTAGGTGTCTTGATTTCCAACTGACCAATGTTAATTTCTCTGAAGAGCCCTCGTTTCAAGAAACTACAGATCACGTACCTTTCTGAAACATGGTATCTGTAGCATCTCAAGTTAAGGCTTTCAGTTTGAGACATAAAAGGCACTAATGTCTCTTGAAAATTTTTAATTCTAAAGTTTAAAGACCTAATGTTTAAAGTGAAGGTCTAAGATCAAAAGCCACTTATGCTTGTGGAAACCCATGTTTTAGAAATGGATCCACTGAAAAATACCATCACATACAGTTAAAAGTTCATAACTATTAATAACTACAGCTATGCAGTTACTGGAAACTCAAGTATACTGCATTCAATTATTACTGCAAATTGACTATTTTTGCATTCAGAAATGAAAGAGGAAGAACAATATGAAACTTTCAACTCAACTATGCATAGTAACATTATGCAATATAATTAATGATGCATTAACAGTGGTGGGAAGAATGGATACCACAGCATATCTTGACAATTCCAGCATATGATTCAACCAACCAGGCTCTAAGCACTACAGGTCACTTCACACACTGCTAGGCCAGTCAAAGCTGGATTCCTGTGGATACAGTTTCAGGGCCCAAAACTGTGCTGGCAGACATAGGAGTACCATTATGGATTAACCCTAGGCACCATCAGTCTCACTCACACACTCTCTCCCCCTACTGGATTGGGATGAGGAAGAGATTCCAAATGGCAAAGCTATGAAAACCTGTCAGTCAACGCAAAGACATTTTAATCATTACACACAAATAACCCGGGGAAAAAAAGGGGCAACCAAACCAAACAAAGACAACAACTAAAAAGTTATGGAAAAGCAATCCTTTACCACAGGTTAACCAACAGCGATCCAGACCGAGCAATTGCAACTCCTGAACACTTCCCAGCCCCTCATCAACCATAGTTTTATTGATGCATGTGACATTGAATGGTATGGAATGTCCATATCCCTTTGGTCAGTTTCAGTCAGATGTCCCAGTTGTGTTCCTTCCCAGCCTATTTGCTGAGGGGGCAGAGTGAGGAACAGAGAATGCCTTGACACTACTCAAGCACTGTTCAGCAATAGCTAAAACAGAGTGTTATCAATACTGGTCACAAATCCAACCCATAGAGCACCATACAAGCTACTGTGAAGAAAATTAACTCCATTCCAGAGAGTCACGATACAAATATAAAAATTGTCCAACTGCTTTCAACTGCAGGTAGTGAAAGGCTCACAAGATTTCTTCACTTTGGCTCTCATCCTTTTGGATTTGTTTTCTCAAGCGTCCTGGCCTCCACTGTTGCATGGGTATCACTGTGTAAATGCAAACACAGATACTCTGTATAGATCCGGCACTACACCTAAGCTAATAAATCCTTCCTCTTACTTGGGTTGCTAGAAAGCACAGAAGAAATCTTTAAATAGTTAGCCTGAAGCCAGCACTGACAATACTAAGTAAGAGCTATTGAGCAACTGATGAGCTTAGTTTAATAACTCCTGCATTACTAATCTCTCTGGTGTAGCCTAGAATGGCATGTTACTCTGCCATAGTGCTAAAAATCAACAGATTTTGGACACTTATTTTACAGAGAAGCCAAACTAGAAATCTTCACTACCTGCAGTATCAGGAAATCACACCTGACTCACCATCAACTTAATGCCTGTATGCTGTGAAGAAAAATCTAAACTCATGAAGCTAATTATCTTTGTACAACAAATCTAAGTGCAGAACACCTGATTGAGTCCAATACTGTACTAGTGCAATCAATTCTCCCATAATCCAAAGGTCTGAGGAAGAAACTGAACTCTGCAGGAATCACCTTTGATTTTACTAAGCTTAGTAGTGACCATATGCCCTTCAACCTGGCTTCACATCTCAGGGTTACACGTTAATGCCAGTTCCTTCTACATGCAGTATTTTCCCACATTTCCCTCTATTCAGAACATGCCAACCTTTTCTAACAAAGAAAAATACTGAATTAATTCTATGGTTACTAAGGCTGCTGACCTTCACTCTTCCTACACAGGCTTTGTGTAGACAAGACTACCCTACATATAAGCATCAGACACTTATTACCCCAAAACCAGTACAGTTCTGCTTGGACCATATGGAACCATATACAGCTCTGTATTGACTCCCAGTGCAATGAGGAAAGTTCTTGGATTCTTTGCAGAGCAGTCCTACATTCTAGATGAGAAACAGTGGGTTACCATCAGGAATTACCTTCTCTGACGTTCTAAACTATCAGACCCTCAGCAGGTCCAGTCCAGAGACTGATCAGAAATTGATTCAAAAGACAACTACTAAGAGCTTATTCTTTAAGCAACTTTGATACCAGAGTTGTGTTGTGCCCTGTAAGCTTGGAACACAAGCAGATGTTTGCAACACATTATCGTGCTTCAAAGACAGGAGCCACAGAGTAAGACTGAAATGTTTTGGGTTTTTTTTTTCTTGTAATTAAAAACTATGATACTAGGAACTTTACATGAATTTATATATCTGAAACTGTAGCTAATTAGCTGCAGCAAGTATTTAAAACATACTAGGAAGCTACAGTAATACTGGGAACAAATAATTGAGGCAAGAAACCTACTATGGTCACTTTAATAATAATAATAACAACCCTGTAACTTAGAACATTGTGACACACAGTATCAGATTCTACTAGTGCAATTCATGCCTTTACGCAACTGAGAAGAAAAATAAGATGTATCTATGCAAACTAACACCTACTCAAGAAATAGACCAGCAACAACTATGCTCATAAACAGATTTTAAAGTATGGTGTATTTTTACTAATGTAACTGAAGTTAAAAAAGGCATGATTCTGGCATGGACTTACCAGGCTTTATGGTGTGTCTTCTCAGCACCTATTTCTTCAGCTTACTGTGTCTGTTTCAGAAGTCATTTAGGTTTCAAGACTTGGGGATGTTTAGACATTACTTGTTTTCACTTACAATTTTAAAATTAATTTTCTTTAACAAATTCCAGCTATCAACACTTACTAAATGCAGCTTACCTGCATTAGATTTTGTTTCTACCAAATTGTTTTCATACTTGCTCTGTTACCCTTTTTTTTTTTTTCTTATGGTACAAGATACCACTTAGGCCTTTTATAGCTACAAATCTGTTCTTGTCCATCTTACTCATGAAGCTCCTAGACCTCAAATAATGTGAAGACTGGAAAAAAAAAAAAAAAGAGGAAAACCTAGCTACTAATTATCTACACAGCAGGATATATACCTTAGCATGAGTCTCAAATAGAGGCCTCACCTACTAAATAACCTCACTATCTAAACACAAAGGAAAATCAGCTTTTGCTAGAAGACAATGCTTTTAACATACCAATTTCCATTGCCTGCAAGAAAAGCCTGACAAATCAATAAAAGCTTTGAGTCTTTATAGAGATTACACACAGTATGATAGTGTCCTGCTCTTCAGAAAAGTATATCCCATTTTTGTCAGTAACACATATCTTCATTCAAACATAGATTCATAGTATCAGTCAGGGTTGGAAGGGACCACAAGGATCATCTAGTTCCAACCCCCCTGCCATGGGCAGGGACACCCCACACTAGATCAGGCTGGACAGAGCCTCATCCAGCCTGCTCTTAAACACCCCCAGGGACGGGGCCTCGACCACATCCCTGGACAACCCATTCCAGGGCTTCACCATTCTCATAGGGAAGAACTTCTTCCTCACCTCCAGCCTCAATCTCCCCACCTCCAGCTTCATTCCATTCCCCCTAGTCCTATCACTCCCTGAGATCCTGAGAAGTCCCTTCCCAGCCTTCCTGTAGGACCCCCTTCAGATACTGGAAGGCCACAATGAGGTCACCTCGGAGCCTTCTCTTCTGCAGACTGAACAGCCCCAACTCCTTCACTCTGTCCTCATAGCAGAGGTGCTCCAGCCCTCTGATCATCCTCATGGCCCTTCTCTGGACACATTCCAGCACGTCCATATCCTTCCTGTAATAGGGGCTCCAGAACTGGACGCAGTACTCCAGGTGGGGTCTCACCAGGGCTGAGTAGAGGGGGAGGATCACCTCCCTTGACCTGCTGGCCACACTTCTCTTGATGCAGCCCAGGATCTGATTGGCCTTGCGGGCTGCAAGAGCACATTGAGAGCTCATGTTGAGCTTTTTGTCCACCAGCACCCCCAAGCCTCTCTCCTCTGGGCTGCTTTCCAGCCAGTCACATGTTCTTCAGAAGCTCTATACTAATTATTTCTGTACTTGGTGAATACTTCAAGAACTTAAAATAGCTATTAGTAAAGCTGGTAGCAAGGAGAGGGGAAATAAAACCAAGAACTGCAAATGCAGGGTTTTGGTTGGTTGGCTTGTTTTTGAATCAGATGAACAGTGTCATGCAAAAGTAATTTTCCTTTTGCCTAAGCACATAATTATTCATAGATATATTACATATATTTGGGGAATACCAGGAATATTTCTGCAACAGATCCAAAGCTACTTTCCTGTAGTTATTGGCATAGTCAAATTTCAATATGAAACAATAAGAATACTCACAAATGAGGAACTGTGACCTGGAGAAAGGTTAGGCATTTGGGTTTTTGGTCTTTTTTAGCCTTATGTTACAATATCTGAATGGATATTACCTCCAACTTTCTGGTGATATCAGAGGATAAATGTCAAGAGCAGATAAATCAAGAAAAACAATTAGATCCTGCTCTTCAATCAATCATATAAATCCTCACAAAGTGTCTTGGTTTTGTTGTGTTCAGGATTTTTTTGTTTGTTTGTTTGTTTTTTTAACATGCCAAAAACTACAATGCATCATGCTAGTCTTCAAAGATTTCTAGCACTATTTTACAGTCTTTTTATCCTAGAAATAAGGACACGCGATCCTTTGTGAGTTTAAAGCTCATCACACAAAAGACATCACCACAAGCTTTTAATAGAATTTTTCAAGTACTTACCTTCCCACAGAACAAAGTGCTTTACATGTGTAACTTGGTTTTCTGCTCAAGTTTTCAAGGTCATAAAGTACAATAACACCATCTGATCCACCGGATAACATGCTGAAAGAGTTAATGAAGTGGAGAAGTTACAAGACTCTGGCATCAATATCCTGAGTAAGCACATAGACCTCTTGATTGTTCAGCAAGAAAACAAATTCATAGAATCAACACACTTTGAAGTACTTGTATATTTTACCAACTAAAGCATATACTTACTATCTTCCCTCCACAGGCTCAATATCAAGGGTGTTGATACCACTCCCATGTATTCTTTCCACATCTCTATCTTTATTTAATTCCAAGCTTAGAACTCTAAAAAAAAAAAAAGGAGAGTGAGAAATAGAAATATGAATGAGAACAACAGAATTTAAGAATGATGTAGCTCTGAACAAGTCAAACTGTAACTTTGTGCTTCCTCGATGAATTTATTTTTTGTAAAATCATGATTTGCAGACATGATAATGGTCTCAAAAAAAGCCCTGTGAAGTTGGCAGAAGAGATATTTTATTCTTTGTTGTTTACAACATAAGAAACCATTAATTATACAAAACAGGCTCAAATAAGTAGCAATACTGCATTTGACCTCAACTTATGAAACAAAAACCGGAATGCAATTTGAAAACACTAAGCAAAAGAAATGCTAAGAAGTGGCTGTAATCACAACAGATACTAGCTGCTTGAAGCCTCGTAGGGTACCATCCTTCCAAGCTTCATCCTACTTGGAACTACGGCCACCTAGTGGACAGATTCTCTTAGTTTAACAAATTACAGCCATTTCCTTTAAGAAAAGAACGACTTTATGTTACGTTATGTAACATCAAATAAAAACCTTCCAAGACAAAATTTTCTTAGTTGTAGTTTTTATTTTGTACTACTCAGTAGTAGCCTGTTTCTTCAATTCTGCTAACATTACATAGGCAAAGAGAGACAGATTCTGCTTCCTTAAACACCACCACTCAACATAAAATTAGCATTACAATGTGATCAGAGCTTCTTACAACACTATTTTGTAAAAACTAATATCGACAAAAATGTAGCTAAGTATATAACTGAAAGGTGTTAAGGCAAAGTACTCAGCTTCAACTTGGGGGGCAAAGATCTTGATGTGAGATGCTTAGGCTGTTACAGGCAGACTCCTGACTGCACGTCTGTAGGTATGCTGCAAAAGCAGCAAGTCATTTAAACACGTTTAAAAAACAGTTCTGAAAGAAAATCATGCAAGTCACCTAAAATAAGAATTTTGATACATACAAGATCACTACTTAAAACGTTCTGAGTTCAAGACTGAATTTCCATGATGCAATAAACGTTTCTAAGACAGTGTTTACAAATTACGACTTCGAATTGTAGCTATACATAATCTATAACCATCGGTAGATTGGATTTGTTTTTCAAGTAAAAACTAAAACGCTGAGGCTATAAACCTAAATCAAGACAAATCCTTCTTGTTCATGGAGTTGCATACACAACTGACCTGAAGCTGCCTTTCTTGGATTTAACTTGAAATACTGCTGCAAAATTTATTCCCTGTAAGTAACAAATATTATCACATTATAACTTCCAGCAAGAATTAATAATAAGCCACCCTATGCAGTCTCTACTTTACACAAAAGCTTTTAAGAACCTAATAGAAGTCCGGCCCGATGTCTGTTGCTTCTGCAACCTGCTAACAGGCCAAACGGGAGGAAAAATTAACTGATGAAACCACACAAGCACTACATAAATCTTGTTTTTTCAGAATGCAGAGCACAGTCGCATGGAAGTGGAAGTAGATGGTGAAACCATTAGTATAGCACGGACAGTATACCTAGGTATGGTTTACTGCCCTGCGCTTACTCGGCCTACCTAAGCACCATTATCAGGCAGGGCTGCTAATTCACGTGTAAACAGAAAAACTCCACAGAAAACCCGGGGACAAGGTACGCCAGATACCGGAGAGCTTCTGCCGGGGAGCCCAGACCGGCTCCAGACTTTTGGCTCCTCCCCGCTCGTAGCACACTGGAGCAGCGGCAAGACGCCTCAGGCCGGTCAAGCTTAGGCCTGGCGAAGGGCTCCCCGTAAGGGTGGAGTCAGGGACTACGGCCCCGCAGACCTGAGGCGGCCGCTCCAGAGCCTCCCCACCCAGCGCAGCCCCATCCCAGTCTCGGCTCCCCAACAGCCCCCATTACCTCCGTGTGCACTCGGCTCGGCGCAGTCGCAGTGGATCATCGAGCCCAGTCTGACGGGCCGAAAAGAAGCCCAGCATGGCCTGACAACAAAGCCAAGCAGCACCACTCCCCCATCTTGGGCCAGAGTTGACTGTGATTGGCTCAAGGACGACCCGCCTCAACCAATAGCGAGCGGCTTTGCTTATATGCCTGCCGCCGGTAGGTGGGCTGGGCACGTTTGGGAGGCTGGTGAGCGCGGGCAGCTGGACAGGGCGGGGCTGGATGGCACGGCGCGCGCGTGTGACGTAACTCGCTGGAGGTAGGGCTGGCTAGTGGCGGCGACCTTGGCTTAGGAAGCCCCAGCAGTATGAGCTGGCCTTGGCAGGTACTGCGCACCCTGCGCCTACGGCTCTTTGGACCTGTCAAGGAGCTGGTGGGCACGGACCAGTTCGGTAACAAGTACTACCGGGTGCCCAAGCACGAGACGCGCGCAGGTAGGCACGGGAGCGCTCCCGGTGGGGTCTTCGTGGGCGTGCGGTCTGTCGTAGGGCGGCTGCTGATAGGTGAAGGCAAACGTTCGCGGGGAGCCGTGGGCGAACGAACGCCGTGGCTGGAGTCTCGGGCGCTGCTGTGGAGACACTCTGAGCCGCCGGTGGAGCGGCGAGCTCCAGTGGAGCGCGGTCTTGTGCGGTCGGTGAACGTATTGCGGCTGTCTGCAGTCGTGGCTGCTGCCCGGTCGTAAAACACCATCCTCTAAGTGAGCGAAACGTGGATACAGCGGCTGAGTGAACCGCGAATGGGCCAGTGGAGCGTGCGTCGCTTTTGAAAACACGTTCACTTTCTCAGTAGACTGATGCACTGCTGAAAGAACCCTAAAGCTGGTCGTCAGAAAATTTCAGAGCTGTCACCCGCTAATAGGTAGGTAGGCGGGCAGCAAAAAACAGATGAATTCTCGATAATTCAGAGTGAATTCCTGAAGGAAAATAGCTTTCTAGTTTCCTGCCTGTCAGGAGCCTAGGTACTCTTGTACTGTGTTCTCTCATCATTCTCTATAAATGCAGCACAGTAGTCCAGGCAACTTCCCTTCAGGTGTCGAAATGGACATGCGTGGTTAGTGCCCGTGTGGCTGTTGTCTAGAGTCAGCAGGGCTGTTTGGCTGCTGCTGCCCAGTCGGAAAAAGAGTGACTTCTAAGTGGTGGAAAAGATGTAGCTTTTTAAATTTTGCAGTCCTCTTTGCTCTTTTTGAACAGGCTTATCCTCTGCTTGCTGTACTCCTTACGTTTTGTATGATCCCATCAACCAAAGCGCCCCTAGGCCATGGAGACTTTCTACTTGATCATCTTCACAGTACAAGGGGACGCAGAAAATCTGTGGCTCTGCAGTCACTTAAATCAGTACTCTTCCTAGAAGAAAGGGTTTCTGGAACGTGTAATGTCTTCTGGGGTTATTTTGCCTTCAGAACGGTTGCCCTGACTGGTTTTATTGTGGAACTTCATAAACAACTGGCAGTGTCTTAAAGCAGGTCTACCCATACAGGTGTTTCTGGGAAGATGTGAACACTGTGTTGTCAGTGGTGTGTTTTTCCTATATCATGATATAGCACTTTCAGGCTTTCTGCAATTTTGCTTTCAGCTTTTGGCCTTCTCAGTGTTTGGGTTCTTGGTGGCTTTGAGGGGTGTACAAAAGGCTGTGTCTTTAACGTACAGGAAGCAGATTTCTCATGTGTGATAGCTGCACTGTCACCCTTATTTACCAGTAAAAATTACTTATTAGAAAAGCTGGCAGTCTTTTCCTCAATATATCTATACTAGCATGCCTTTTACAGTGAAAGTACTCTGCTGAAAGTTTAAGGCTTGGCTCTTATATTTAGAACTTAATTATACAGTAGTTGTAGTGCAAATAAGGTGGCAAGGGAGGCGGGATGTAGCTATTGAACTCAGTAGAAGCACAGTATAAGAGGTTTTTATAGTTAGTTATGAATTGAAATAGTTGTAAGAACAAGGCATTTTGGATTTTATTTTCCACAGTTTGTCTTCAGTTGAACTGCAGAATTACTGAATATAGTAGTCCAGAGGTAAAGCTGCACTGATTCTGTTTTGAGTAAGGAAGGCTCTCTCTTTAATGATAGGGAGTTATTGGATTTTCTTCTTTCTTCTGCTTCTCTTACTTTCTTTATCTTGATATGCTGAATATTCTGTGCCACCAGCATGCACTGATGCAGTGTTTTACTGCCACCCAAAGGGAAAGATCTCATCCCACTATTTTTTTTTCCTCACTGCTGCTACATTTCCGTAGTGGTTTGTCTGCCCTTCCTGTAGAAGGGGTTAATGGAAAAATAATCATCATTAAAAAAACTTAATGAAGAATAAACTGCAAGCTAGAATTGGTGCAGAAGTGGGAACAAAGAGGTTGAACTGTTAAATAGCATAAGATTATATACAATGTTTCAAAACAAAGTGAAGAGCTGCAGCTTTTATTATCTTTAGTACTTTCTATCATTAAAGAGGGAGGGGAATAGGTTAAATGAAAACTTGCTTCAGGAAAACAGGCTTCAATAAATTCAGAAGATAGGAGAGATCCTGTGAATGTCCTCAGAAGAATGAGTGGAAAAGTATGATGGGCAATTCGTACCTGTATCTCCTCCAAGTGTTACAAGCGCATGTACAAATTACTCTAATGTGAATGAAGGCTAAGAAGTCTAGTAATAAATTAACCAGGGTCAATCATGAGTTTTCAGTGACCTTAAAAGACAAAAAACTTCCATGATTCAGATTAACTGGCATGGGGGCTGGAGAACTAGATAGGTTCTTAGTAAAATTGTTTTCTGAGTGGATGATGCTTACATGTAGACCTTTTTGTGTGGAAAATTTAGGAGAGTGGATTATGGATTTGCTATGTGGGCACATAGCTGTTTGAAAACTGTTCTTGGAGTAGTCAGAAATGTTGCTTTGTCAGCTAGAAGGGATTACCCAGGAGGATCTACTAGCTGTCTGCTGCAGAGTGCAACTACTCAGTTTGTATTAGTGATTGGGATGAAGAAGGAGAAAACCAGTGTTTTTATTAATTTGCTAGCCAAACTGTTCAACATAAAGCAAAGGTTTTGCAAGATATTTTTTCAAGTATTGGTGGAAAACTAATAACACCATTTTAGTTCTGCATGTCTAATGTTAAGGAAATATGTCATTTGAATTATGAGTTATGAATACAAAATTAAATTTTAAGACTGAATTATTTTTTATATGAAAATAATGGCATTGAAAAAGTCATGGGTCATGGTGTTTTGTTTTTTCCCCATTTGGGGAGTTTTTAATCTCACAGCAAATAATGGCTGGCAGGTGCAGGTTCGTCCACTTGATGGCAACGTTGTTTCAGGGACTATTGGATGAGTACACCTCGCTGGGTGTTCTTTCCAATGAACCCACAGAGCAATGAATAAACCTTTATTAGAATAAACCAAACCAGGTTGGAAGAGACCTTCAAGATCATCGTGTCCAACCCATCAACCAATCCAACCCACCCAAACAGCTAACCCATGGCACTAAGCAACCCATCAAGTCTCCTCCTGAACACCTTCAATGACGGCGACTCCACCACTTCCCTGGGCAGCCCATTCCAATGGGCAATCACTCTCTCTGTATAGAACTTTTTCCTAACATCCAACCTGAACCTCCCCTGGCGCAGCCTGAGACTGTGTCCTCTTGTTCTGGTACTGGGTGCCTGGGAGAAGAGACCATCACCCACCTGTCTACAACCTCCATTCAGGTAGTTGTAGAGAGTAAGCCTAGCTCTAAACTAATTCTGTGTGTATTTGTACAGAAGTAAAACTAAGGACAGTAATTCTGGAATGACTAAAAAGCTTTTTAGTCTGTGTGATACATTATGTAACAAAGCAATATCCTTAGGGTAAGTGTTCTGACTATTAACGACTGAAGCAAAAAGTATCTCAGACTTCTCCCCATTATCTCTTACAACACTGGCCAAATTGAGTTCTAGCTGGACTTTCTCCTTTCTAAGATTCTATCTGCAGGACCCATCTAGATCCCTGTACTATTGAGTTACCTACCCCTTCTTCCAAAGATGGCAAACTCCTTTTGGTTGCTGTGTGGTAAAATGTGTCCGTATACAGTTATTTCAAACTATTGATGTTGTTACAGGAGAACACCCTGCTGCAGGGCAACTTAAAAAATTTGCTGCACTGCTGTGCAAGAAGCCATTTCTGTAGTTTAATGTTATCTTCCTGGCTATTGCAGCACTGTTTCTCCTGTCCATGTAGTTTAAGTTTATTTACGGGCATTATTCTTTTATTTAAGTGAGCTGATGAGCCACAAACCATTAGCTTTTATTTCTGAGTAGCTGCTCATTCGCTGGTACAAAAGGATAGTGGCACATAAGAGGTACCATAGATAAACATAAACAGTAGTGGCCATTCTTATTAGCAAAAATGTAAGCCTTCTGCAGCCTAATTGATGTTTTTATTTTATACTTCCTGGCAAGATAAAGGAATTTTTTCCAATTAGTTTGTGGATATTGATGAAGCTCTCATGTCTAGACAAGGAAGCATGAAGTAAATTCATGTTGGTTGAAACAGAGAGAGGTCTACCTGCCTGAGTCAGAGAGAAGGGGACAGTTTTCAGAGGAGTTTGAAAATGAAGTAGCTCATAGCCAAAGTGAAAAATAGATCCTGTGAAGGGTCTAAAGACAGAATTGAAGTTCTCAGTTTCTGACTAATAGGCAGTCCTTACAGCAGTATTATAAATTCCATTATAAATTCACGAGGAGGGTTGGATGTGTACACCAAGTGAAGAGAAAATGGTGTCATAGTAATTGAGCCTGAATGACAGATTCAGCAGTCTGGAAAATCAGGAAGGTTATAGTGGAAAAATCTTACAAAGAAAGAACCAATGCATTGGAGAGAAATCCTGAGTAGAGAAACAGGAGAATTCCAATTCTGGAACAACACCATAAAGAAATGAGATGTCATGGTACTCTTCATCATGACTGTGCAGAAAAGGAGAATAAAATCTGTTTTAGACATGCTGGGTTTAGTGTAAAGATCAGGCATCTAGAGGTTTCAGCGAGAAAGACCTTAAGAAAGAAGGAGGCAAGTCTTGAAATTCTTAGAATTTGTTTTTGTGTATGGGATGGGTGAACCCTGATAGGAAACACATAACAACTATGGAGAGCACTTAGCAGTAACTTGTATCAGAAACAATCAGAGAAAGAAACTGACCTTATGTTTTGGCACCCTGTACTACAAATATTGTTATAAAGGGTGTTTGTGTTGCAAAGGTTGCAGCGTCTCCAGAGGTGAGATACAGGAGTAGGAATAGGGGATCAAGGACAACCAGTACCAGGAGACAGTAAACTTTAAAGTATTAGAAGGTAATTATTAGTTATGTATTCCTGAGAACAGCTGTTAGAACAGTTGATGCATTTAGTTTGAAGTATTGCATAAATATAAAATGTGATATAATAATGTCAGCTTAATCTCTGTACCACTTAATTCTTTTTAGGTGGTACAGCTGCTTCATAGAAAGGAGTAGCTTTCAGCTTGATATGAACTACATTTGAAGTATTTGTCTGTGGGCAACTGTGATGAATCTGTGGACCCTTTGATGGGCCAAGAAGAGATTTGTGTTGAACACATCGCTGTGTATCCTTGAATGTCTGGAAAGTCCCTGAGCCAAAAACATAAATAGCTTGTGGTAGACTACTGTGTAACTTGTTGAGACAGAGAAAAGATTGAGATGGAAGAATTGCAGGAGAAGAAACCTGGGCTGGCTCAGCAAATACCTGTAGCAATGTATTGGTAACCAGTAAGAATCTATTAAGCAACTTATTAAACAATTAGAAGTAGCCACACTGGCATAACAAACATACAAATGTGTGTTGCTTGAAGAAATAAATGGTACTTTGTACTCTGCTCACTACAAGTGTGTGTTGCTTCTGTCCATCAGTGACATTTGTCCAGTTAACAAGAAAGGAATAATTCCATCTACATAACTGTTGTGTGAAACAAGGATTTATTTCTGAAGCACATTATGATATCTAAAATTGACATACAGCATAATCTGTTTGTTATTGTTTGACTTTTTGTTGGGTTGGTTGGTTGTTTTTTGTCTCATTTTCCTAGGCATTTATTGGTGCAGTTTTGATTAAAAAGTAGTAATTCTGTGCTTAGAACCAAACTGTTTCAGGTGATTTCTTTTTTTTTTTTTTTTTTTTTTCCCCAGTCATTTCTGTGACACTGGGGTGGCCAGGCTAGTTAGGATACATATGCAGCATTTACTAGGTTTTCCACTTACTTTCCCCTCTTATTCTCAATCTGTGAAGAGTATATCAACCTCTGTGCTTAATTTTAGCAGCAATTCACAAGTAGCAATAACATTCTGACCCTTATATGAATGCTCTGCTCATCTGTAGCTGGCATTCTGCTGCAGAGCACTGTGCTCTTTTTTTCTCGGGGTAGCTGCCCAAGGCATGTTCTGTAGTTTGCCTTCTGTTGTGCTGAAATAACTCACAGATGAGGAAGATATTTCTGTGAATTCAGAAAATGTTGTATTCTTAGATAAGATTTTATAATTTACTGAATAGTGTGTTTTGAGCCTTTTCAAACCAGGTCCAAATATATTTCTGAAGAGCTACTACAAACTGGAATGCTTGTGTTACTGCAGTTGAAGTTCACATAGTAGACTACATCATAATATGAGTGTTCTGCATGTGTAAAGTATTAGCACTTTAATATGATGATGTTATTTTGAAATCTTATGTAGTAGACGACCTCCTAATCACTAAGTGGCATTGAAGCTGTTTATAAGAGATAATTTCTGGGCAAGAAGTGATAGTCTGCATGAGTAATACGACAAGAGCTTGGTCTGTCAATGGTGGAGTTCTGAATGAATTTTTTAAGTCAGGTAGTGGGATCACAGAGTTTCTGAAGTGTTTCTGTAATGAGCCATTGCAGCTGTTTTCCCTGAAATTCTGTGGGTGAGGTTCAGGAGTGCACTAACTCTGTATTTGAACCTATGAGGAGATAGGTAGCTGTAGTCCAACTAGATGAACTCAACTAGGAGTGAAAGAGGGAAAATGATGGTATTGCTCATTAGGAAGAGATTCAGTATAATGAAGTTGGTCAAAATATGAGAGACCTGAAGCTGGCTCAAGTAAAAGAGGCTGTTTGGTTCATACAAAAATTTTAAGTGTAGATGTGTAGTAAATTGATGAAGATGAATGAAAACAGTGTTTAATTCTCTGTAGAGAAAAATAACCTACAACTTGTTATAAAATGGGAGAGAGCATACAAACTGTATTTAAAATATTCAGTAGAAACTGCCTGTTAGAATACTGGGGATTATTTATTTTTCATCTCTTATTTAAAGTATGGGAAGCATTGAAGACACATCAAATAATATGTCTGCATCTGACAAGCAATAATGGACTAAAATGAAAGTAACCTCTTGTTTCCTCTGTATCAATTGTAGTAAATATCTTGGTAGTGTACCTGGAAGATACTTAGTATGTACAAAAGAAAATAGAAAAAAACTACTTGAAGACACCTTGTCCAATGGATATATGGTTGTGATGTTGGATTAGTCTGACAGTTATGACTGTATCATACATCACACATCTTCTTGCAAATTGTTATTAGAACTACTCTCTACTGGCAACTTCTCAAAACAGAAGGTAGACCACCCATCTTTCCCTTTTTTGCTGTTACCAACTTGTGGAAAGCCTTGGATAGAAAAATACATACTAGGGCATCTAGACTGCTGTTTTCACTGAAGCACATGTCCATTCCATTGGACATGAGGAAAAAGTTCTTTAGTGAGAGTGGTGAGGCATTGAAGTAGGCTTCTCAGGGAGGTGGTGGAGTCACTATCCCTGGAGGTGTTCAAGAAGCATGTAGATGTGGTGCTTCCGGGTATAGTTAGTGGTTGTGGCAGTTGGGTTACAGTTGGACTGATGATGTTAAAGGTCTTTTCTAACATTAATGATTCTATGATTCTCTTACAGGCAGTACTCCGTGCCTGCTAGTTGTGATGCAGATTACAACAGCAATTGCATTTAGAGACCCTTTAACATATTTGTGTGCATTGTAGACTGCACTACTCATGCACCTTGAGGGAAACTTGCACCAAGGAGATATTCTGTCATATGAAGCAACTGTGAAATGATTTAATTTATTTTATTTTTTTAAATGGTGGTTGACTTTATTTCTTGGTTATGAGAAAAGAGAAGAGTAACAAAGATATTTTTTGCTCCTCTTTGAAGAACTAAGTGGAAGACAGACATAGAAACTTATGCTGCCTTTAGGAGGGACTAGAATGTGGTCACAAATATGAATGAGCACAAAAGGCTAGGATTTGAAGACAGATACAGAAAAAAATGTTTAGTACTTTTTTTTTTGGTTACATCGAGGCTGTGGAGAACTCTAATGCACACAGACTACTCAAGATTTTTTAATGATTGTGGATCTTATTGTTGATCAGCTCATTGATGGAAAATATTTGAGAACTATACTTAATTGTTCTGTGATTCTACACATTATCTGTGCCAAATTATGCATTAACTAGCATGATGTCACTAGCATGAGGGACAACAGCATCTATAGTAACATAGCAGCAACCTCAATATATGCAAGGTTTTACTTTTTGAAAAACAAACCAACCAGAACAAACCCCATGGTTAGTCTCCAGTCTCTCAAAAATAGTTCTCAGTATAATACAAACTTGTGTGCATGTTTCTGAAACAACTTGTGTTCCAGAACTGTTGTACCTTATGCAAAATTACAACAGTCATGTTGCTCACTGATCCCTACCAATTTCTGTAAGGATCTGGCACCTGATGGAAGCGCACTGATTCCGTTTCTTCCTTCTTCGATGACAACAGAAAAGGAGAGGCCATTGAAAGAAATAATATCAGAAAGGAAATTGAAAATGCAAGTACAGAGGAACCAAGCTGACTGCAAAAAGACAGTTTTCAGGTTGTAATGCTTTTATCCATTCTTGCTAGTGTCCCAAGTGCTTTTCCACAAGGTTTTCTTGAGAGCATTCAGGAACAAGAGTATCTCGCTGAACAGCCTGCCACTGTTGCACTGTTGAGCTGTTCTCTATATCCTACTCCTGTATTTCTATGTTAACATGCCATTAATTGTGGAAACCCTACAGAAAGTATGAGAGTTAGCATTTCCACAAAGGGCTTGTCTTTCATACCATGTGGTGAATTAAATGACAGTCCTGCAAGTAATACACTTTTAACAACTGCATGTTTTCTGTTTTGAAAGCTATTTATTATTCCCATTACAAGTCTTGATTAAACTTCATGTCAACTTTCAAGAAGGTGTTACAAAAGGTGTTACAAAAGACCTTTGATGAGAAAGTAATAGACACAAAATATACAAAGACTGAAATCAAGCCCTTCTGTTTATTTTCATTATTCCCTTCACTTTCCCATGCTTATGATATTGCAGTGATTATGCTTGTGGTGAAGGCACATTATGCCCCAATACTGAATCTTGTCCCAGCATGTGGGCAAGTTCCCCCTCCCTCCAGGAGGAAGACAAAAGCCAAGGCATTAGCCAGGCTTGCACGCACCCAGCGCATGCAGCACTTGTGCTGACACCAAGTATGGGCATATTCTAGCTTCACGCTTTCTATAGGCTGAAGCCAGTTGCTTATGAGAGTGCCCATTGGTCAAGCCCAGCCTCGAGGAATCTATAAGTGTCACCCCAGTTGGTGAACACGTTGCCCCCTCATTTACTTTGTCTCTGTCCTTGCTCGAGAGAGTAAGTCTCGAGCTTCAGCCTTTGCCATTGAGCTTATTGTTAGCTTCTGTTATACATGCACGCATACTGGAAGCGTCTGCATCGTTAAGAAGCCCAGAGGGAGGACCTTCGCTGAGGCTGAGGAGCTCAGCATTGCTACAACCAGTCGTGCCGATCGGAAGAGCCCATCGTGCCGCCGGAGGACTGGACCAACCCCCGCGGGTAAGATCTGCCCAGTTGCCGGGGAGAAGGGACTTGATTAATACCGAGTCCACGTATGCCTAACCCCGCCGTGCGGGAGAGGAGCCACCGAGTGCCGCTCTGAGGAGCCGCCGAGTGCCGCTCTGAGCCCTGTGAATTCCAGGGAAAACCAGAGCATTGTTAATGTTTGTACTGCACCGAATCTGGGACCATTCTGAGAGTCCTGTTGCTCCTTTAACCTCATTAACGAGAGACGCCGCTTAACGCAGCCACATTCTCTCCCTGAGGCTGCTTGCATCAGCCCTGAGAAACGCCGTGGTTGGGCTGACCCCCGTAGCTTCGCCTGCTTCCGTCCTTCAAGCCCGCCCCGCTGTGCGAGCCGACTTTAGAGGGCCGACCCCACGGACCGACCCTGTCCAGGACCGATCCCTGTTGTCTGAAGGGAATTGAATATCGTCCACGTGCTTTCCACCCACTAGCACTCAGTTCAAAGTATCCGCGTCCAGCAGAGTAAGCGCTGACGCATAGAAAGATTGTAATATTGCTGTGTATAGCCAGAAGCCGCCCGCGTCCCGCCGAGTCTCCATCTAGTGGCCAAGCGGCGGAACTGCACCCTTCGTTATATAAATACAGAAAGGGTTTATAGATAGTTTAATTACATTATAATCATAACACTAAGCCAGTTGTGGAATGTATTTCACGAACGTGCATTAGAACATGTATATAAGTTGGTGATTCATCGGTTATTAATAGTTTGATAATTAATAAAATTATATTTTTCATAATTCATATTTCATATTCATAAATTTAATAACCTCTTCACCACAATGCTGTATTTTAAAACAAAAAATAATACAAGATGGTAGCACTACCAGGTTTTCTAAACAAAACCTTGTTAGATGTTTGCTGTTTACAAACTTCTGCGTTTGCCTTAGGGAGGCAAGGAAAAGGAAATCTTCATGGTCTTCTGTGCGTGTGTGTGAAGGAGGTGTTAAGTAAAAAGTGAGTCTAAACTAACTGTTTCATAGTAGTGACTATTGAGTACAAAAAGGCAAGGAAAAATTTTTTAGCTGTGACTGTTAAAAGAGATGAGAAAGACAAAGATTTGTAGATAGGCAATAGTTTTATTAAAACAACTTCAGAAAAAAATACAGACCAACTTTTGAGCTCAGAAATGTATCTTTGGTTCTGATTGAGGTCAACTGTTTTGCCAGTTTGAAAGATAACTGCTTGGAACTGGGTCTCTGGTGTGCTGAGCTGAGAGACACTCTATTTTGGTTTCTTTCTGGGGCTTTTAGGGGTGGGAGAACCTTGGCATACAGTGAAGACTGGCAGGGTTGTCTTCTTGTGTGCCTGCTCAAGATCATGACGTCAGCCGTGGGAAATTTAAACGTGGGAGAGCGGAGTTGCTCGACGCCATTTTGGCAGGAGAGCCTTCTGCTCGACTGCAGCTAGCAGCTATTTTTTCTTTTAATGTTGTTTTTGTAAGCTGAAACAGTCTTGTGTTTTGGGATATGACTTTTACTAAAATATCCAAAAAATAACCATTCTTATCAGTGTTAGTAAAGTTCAGTAAGCTCCAATCCTCAAAAGGAGAAAACAAATAGACGGCCAGATTTTAAATCATCTTTATCAATTAATTTCTCCTTTGAATGGTATTTTATATATAAAAAGAAGATCAGGAGGATATGTGATGAAAAGACTCTTTTGTTTGCATGCAAATTGGCAAAGTAGTATTGTTTTATGTATTTTATGTTAATGTCTACAGGAGAGAGAAAGAACATACTTGAGCTACTGTGATATACCTAATAGGCTGTGTTAGCTTTTTAAGCTACTGCAAGAAACATTAATTGAATTAGAAATGGCATTTTCCTTTTCTGTCTTCAGGGAAGAGCAAACTGCTCAAAATTATAAAGTTTCAGTTTTAGTCGTCTATCCATTTTGGGGTTTTGCATCAACATTTAATGTGAGTTGAGATTTAGAAGAAACAAACTCTCTCTGTGAACTGAATGTGCTCTACTTGATTATTACACTATTTTGACAGTATAGAAAAGTCCTTAAGTTTTATTGCAGCTATTTTCTAGGGGTTTATCACTGCAAAATTCTGTAAAATGGATAGTAGGCTCACATAACTTATTTGACTTTATTTGGAATATATTGAAAGCCTTTCTGTTTCCTTACACTACTAAAACCAGTAAATGTAATTGTTTTTTCCCCATGGGTTATTATTTAACCCTTTCAATGACAGAGTGAGATAATGAAGAGAAAAAATTACTTGTCTCAAGCTGGTAAGCACTATATCTGGGCTAGCTCTATTTCAGCACAGCTCACACAAGAAAATTGCAGACATTTACAATTCAAAGTGTGTTTCATCAGGGAGAATCCACAGATTGTTTTGACACTCAGTTAGAAATTCAGCACGAAGATGGATGTCTCATGAAATTTGCAGCTGCTGATGGAATTTATATTTCCATAAAGCCCATCAACAGTAGCAGCCTGCAGGGAAAGTGGAAGGAGGAAAATGACAAAAATTGTGGGGCTAGCATTTTTTTCTTTAGCCTTATAGTACCAAATTACATGTAATAAGATCTACACTGACCAGGATTACAGAGAAATGTAAGCAGCCTGAAGGGACTCATTTCTCAGTTTAATTGATTTGAACTAAAAATGTCTGAATTTGATATTTAAATATATGTTTAGCCATTTGTACAGTATGTAAAATGCAACTGCAAATAAAAAGTGTCCTTAAACTGAAAAACAAGACTCTTACTGGTAATTACATAAGGCTTATCATACAGGTAATTTGATTTTATAACAAATTCCTAAGACAGAAAATGAATGACATAAAAATGTGCAAAAGTAAGTCCTCTTTGTTGGGGTGAAAATCAAAATCTCATCTCTGGTGTGCTTCTCATTCACATGCACACACACACAGATGGGAGAGGATGTGTAAGATCTGAATTTATCTTTTTAAGTAACAACTCTCATTATGTTGATCGCTTGAAAAGGAAACGTGCATTCACAAAAACAAGTCCATGTTGTCAAAACAATTAGTAAAGAATACCATTGAGACAAATCCTATATTGAAACTGAAGATATTTATCCTTTGTTTAGAAAGTTTTGTGTATTGCTGCTTCTGTTTTCATGGAACAAACAGGGTGGGGGCTGGTTTTGGAAATATCTTCTCGTTTTGGTACAGGCAGTTATTGTTCTTGAGAGATTGTAACTCCCTCAATACTTTTGTTTCAAAATACCTGTGCATCTTAAGACCTTAATGGGAGTTTTAATGTTTAGGTGTTTTCTTTCATCTCGGTGTTAGACTTCTGCAAGTAACTCCGTAGCAAGGCAGCAAGACGAAGAAACCTTTATCTCATAGTTAGTCTGCATCTGTACCATCCTATGCTGCAGTTCTGTTATGTGTTGCAAACAAAAATAAATTTTGAGGTCAACAAAATGTTCCAGAAGTTAATATGGGAGTTTTCCATAGCTAGACAATATAGAGTTGTGCTTTGTAATACTAAGACGGAAGTCATATGCGGTCTTGATACCAGTGTGGTTTCTTAGCATATGTAGATGATTAAAGATGAAAGTGCCTGTGTGACATCTGAATAGAAAAAACATGTGGGTCACATCTTAGCTGCTCAAAGCAGAAAGGAATGAGTTAGAATTCTGATGAGATCAGTTGAATGCCTTGGCAATAGTGAGAATCTATATGCATGTCATTATTTCTGAGAATATCCACTCTACAGATTGAATTGGTGAAGTGTAGTAATTTTACTTACAAAAATGAAAATTAAATTTAGGAACCTGCAATGGTTTGGTGTACAAGAAAATTAAATTATTTGATTGTGTAATTTGTAAGTATCACAGCTTGCTCTTTCAGTGGTCATAAACTGTGCATGAAACACTTGCATTATGGTTACTACAAGCTATGCAGGTCTAATGGTTGCCATCCAGAGGCAACCTTTCTTTTCTTTGACTAAACTCGACATGAAAGCTTTCACACAGAAACTTTTATGTGTGCTTTTTGGCTGCAGTAGTTGCACTTGATGATTTAGCTTCTAGTAACAGCAAAAGACTGTAAACTTAGTGGGCCCTGCAGTTCAGTATTTAAGTGCTTAATGATTAGGTATACACTGTGAAAGCACATAGACCTCATTTGCTGTTTAGTCTAAAATTTGCTTAGTTAGGCTGGAACTGTGGAAATAACAGAAAAAAATTAAGTGGGGACCATACTTTGCACATGAATTTGTATTTGCTAACTTGCAAAGTGAACACAGAAACTGAGATTTGAGTAGAAAAATAAATTAATGAATTGACTCAGAGCTAAAGAGCATTGACTTGGCCATTCCATGATCCCTGTTTCAGGGGCCATTTGTGACAAGTGATAAGACATGAACCCCATTGCTACTCCACAACAGAATTCCAGAAATGCACAGTAGAGAATCTCAGAAATCCTCTCAGAAAGCCCTTATTACACCATTGTGTATAACAGCATCTTGGAGTCTAAGAGTGTTCCTAACAGAAGAAGCCCCTATTGCCCAAAATAACTAATTATATGCACTTTATCTTATCTTGCATGTTAACCCACTTAACCAGTAGAATTCAGCCCCATATGCAAGCTAAAAATATTCCGCTATATAAAGCACTAAAAATAGCTCCCCATAAAGAGACGTCTCAGCACACCTGAAGGTCTGGCTTTCTGCAGAATGCGTCCTTTTGACACTCATACAATGTTTTGTTCTTCATTTGAAAAAACGTTTGCAACTTGCAGTTCAGTCAGGGAATCTTAGAAGCTTTTGCTGGTTGCAGAAGTAGCAGCTGCCACAGTTCCACTTTATCCTTTCCCTGCTCAAAGTAGCTTTAAAATCAGATCAAATATTGCTGCAGTTCTTTTGGCTATGTGAAGTTTTCTTGCTTTCACGCAACCTACAACACAGAGCTTACCGAAACCAGCTAAAATGTTGTGTTGTTTTGTTTTCTCCAAAATCATTGTTACTGTAAAAAACCTTTAATGAGTGTGTACAGGCCAGCTTAAAGAAACAAACTTTTAAGACAGGGCTTTAATGACTATAGAATAAGAGTTAACTCAGGCAAGATTTTTCAGTTATTAAAAGGTAAATTACTCCACATTACTAATATTACTCCACTAAATTGTTGTACTTTCTGGTAGGTATCGTTTAATTTCATTTTTAAACAATTATTTTAAAGGTAACTTTTTTTATTTTAGAACTTTAACCTGGTAAACTTTAAAAAAAAATGTTTCTGCGTATACTAAATCATAGAATCAATAAGGTTGCAAAAGACCTTAAAGATGATCAAGTCCAACCTGCCACCCAAGACCTCATGACTACTAAACCATGGCACCAAGTGCCACATACAATCCCTTTCTGAACACCTCCAGGGACAGTGATTCCGCCATCTCCCCGGGCAGCACATTCCAATGGCCAACAACTCTCTCTGTGAAGATCTTTCTCTTCACCTCAAGACCCTGGTGCAGCTTGAGACTGTGTCCTCTTGTGCTGGTGCTGGTTGCCTGGGAGAAGAGACCAACCCCTTCCTGGCTACAACCTCCCTTCAGGTAGTTATAGAGAACAATAAGGTCTCCCTTGAGCCTCCTCTTGTCCAGGCTAAACAATCCCAGCTCCCTCAGCCTTTCCTCATAGGGCTTGTGCTCGAGGCCTCTCACCAGCCTCATTGCCTGTCTCTGGATATGTTCCAGCAACTCAACATCTTTCCTAAACTGAGGGGCCCAGAACTGGACACAGGACTCAAGGTGTGGCCTAACCAGTGCTGAGTACAGGGGCACAATGACTTCCCTGCTCCTGCTGGCTGCCCTATCTCTGATGCAGGCCGGGATTCTCTTGCCTCTTGGCCACCTGGGCACACTGCTATCTCATGTTGAGCCAGATGTCAACCACTACGCCCAGGTCCCTTTCTGCCTGGCCGCTCTCCAGCCACTCTGACCCCAGCCTGTAGTGCTTCATGGGGTTGTTGTGACCAAAGTGCAGCACTTGGACTTGTTAAATGCCATCATGTTGGAGCCAGCTCATCTGTCCAGCCTGTCAAGGTCCCTCTGGAGAGCTCTTCTACTCTATAAGACCTGCTCCCATTTTGGTGTCATCTTCAAGCTTACTAATGGTGGACTCAATCCCATCATCTAGATCACCAGTAAAGGTAATGAACAGGATGGGGCTCAACACTGATCCCTGGGGGACACAACTAGTGACTGGCCTCCAACTGGATGTGGCACCATTCACCACCACTCTCTGGGCTCAGCACTCCAGCCAGTTCGTAACTCAGCACAGAGTGCTACTGCTTAAGCCATGAGCTGACAGCTTGGCCAGGTGTTTGCTGTGGGGAATGGTGTCAAAGGCCTTGCTGAGGTCCAGGTGGACTACATCCACAGCCTGCCCCACACAAAGTACTGTGTCCAGTTCTGGGCCCCTCAGTTTAAGAAGAACATCGAAACACTTGAACGTGTCCAGAGAAGGGCAACAAGGCTGGTGAGAGGCCTTGAGCACAAGCCCTATGAGGAGAGGCTGAGGGAGCTGGGATTGTTTAGCCTGGAGAAGAGGAGTCTCAGGGGTGACCTCATTGCCCTCTACAACTACCTGGAAGGTGGTTGTAGCCAGGAAGGGGTTGGCCTCTTCTCCCAGGCAACCAGCACCAGAACAAGAGGACACAGTCTCAAGCTGCACCAGGGGAGGTTTAGACTTGAGGTGAGGAGGAAATTCTTCACCGAGCGAGTCATTCGTCATTGGAATGGGTTGCCCAGGGAGGTGGTTGAGTCATTGTCCCTGGAGGCGTTCAAGAGGAGATTGGACGTGACATTTGGTGCCATGGTCTAGTCATGGGGTCTGTGTTGATAGGTTGGACTCGATGATCCTCGAGGTCCTTTCCTACCTAAGTTATACTGTGATACTGTGATGCATCCACCAGGCAGGTCATGGAAGGAGATCAGGTTGGTCAGGTAGGACCTGTCCTTCCTGAATCCATGTTGGCTGGACCTGATCCCTTGGCCATCCTGCAGGTGTGCTGTGATTGCCCCGAAGATGATCTGCTCCATTATCTTGCCTGACACTGAGGCCAGGCTGACAGGCCTGCAGTTTGCAGGTTCCTCCTTCTGGCCCTTCTTGTGGATGGGCATCACATTGGCCAGCTTCCAGTAATCTGGGACCTCTCTGGTGAGCCAGGAGTGTTGAAAAATGATGGAGACTGGCTTGGCCAGCTCATCTGCCAACTCTCTCAGCACCCTGGGATGGAGTTGTTTAACCAACCTGAAGTCTGACCTGTGGATGTCCAAAGTAAGGGTTCTGTTGTTATCGCTCCTCCTTATTTCCCTGCATATTGAAAACTTCACTGTCTCATGGTCACTGCACCCTAGCCCGCCTCCTACCATCACATCTCCCACCAGCCCTTCTCTCTTTGAGAACAGCAGGTCAAACAGGGCCTGACCCCTGGTAGGCTCGCTAAACAGCTGCGTCAAGAAGCTGTCCTCCATACACTCTAAGAACCTTCTGGACTGCCTTCTCTCTGCTGAATTAGGTTCTCAGCAGATGTCTGGCAGGTTGAAGTTGCCCACAAGGACAAGGTCTGAGGATCATGAGACAGCCTGCAGTTGCTTATAGAATACTTCATCAAACTCTTCATCCTAGTTGGGTGGTCTATAACAGATTCCAACCAGGATGTCAGTTTTGTTAGCCCTCCCTCTGATTTTAACCCACTGGCGCTCAATCCTTTCATCCTCTACCTCAAATTCTGAGGCATCAAGAGATTCCCTAATATCCAGGGCCACCCCTCCTCTTCTCCCTCACATGTCTCTCTCCTAAAGAGCTTTTAACCATCCAGTGCAGTACTCCAATTGTGTGAACCGTCCTACCATGTTTATGTAATGGCAACTACGTCATAGTTTTCCTGGTGAACTAAGACTTCCAGTTTCTCATATTTGTTAACCATACTGCATGCATTGATGTACATACACTTTATCTGGGCTGCTGATTTCTCGTTTAACTCTAGTTTGTCCGTCTCTCAAGAGAGACTGGTTTCATCACCCATCACCTTCAAACCTAGTTTAAAGCCCTTCTAATGAGCCCTGCCAACTCCAGTGCTAGAAACCTCTTACCCTTTCTAGATAGATTCATTTCATCTAGGTCCAGCAGGTCAGGTGCAGTAAAAGTTGCCCCTCAATCAAAGAACCCAAAATTTCGCTGCTGGCACCATCCCTTGAGCCATTTATTAATGGCATGGATTCTTCTGTTCCTCTCAAGTGTACACCCTGCCATTGAGGGAACTGAGCAGAACACCACTTGAGCTCCTGCCCCATCAATCAGTTGACTGAGGGCCTTGAATTCCTTTTTCATTTTTCTGATGCCCTTCTTATCAATCTCATCGCTTCCAGCTTGGATTACTAGCAATGGGTAATAGCCAGATGGCTGTATTACCTTTGGTAGTCTCCTGGTGATGTCCCTTACCTGGGGCCCCAGGTAGGCTGCAGACTTCTCTGTGGGATGAATTAGAATAGAATAGAATAGACCAGATTGGAAGAGACCTTCAAGATCATTGCATCCAACCCATCATCCAATACCACCTAATCAACTAAACCATGCAACCAAGCACCCTGTCAGGTCTCCTCCTGAACACCTCCAGTGATGGTGACTCCACCTCCCCGGGCAGCCCATTCCAATGGGCAATCACTCTCTCTGTATAGAACTTCTTCCTAACCTCCAGCCTAAACCTCCCCTGGTACAGCCTGAGACTGTGTCCTCTTGTTCTGGTGCTGGCTGCCTAGGAGAAGAGACCAACCTCCGCCTGTCTACAACCTCCCTTCAGGTAGTTGTGGAGAGCAATAAGGTCACCCCTGAGTCTCCTCCCCTTCAGGCTAAGCAGCCCCAGCTCCCTCAGTCTCTCCTCATAGAGCTTGCATTCCAAACCCCTCCCCAACTTCATTGCCCTTCTCTGAACATGTTCCAGCAACTCAACATCCTTCCTAAACTGAGGGGCCCAGAACTGGACATAGTACTCGGGGTGTGGCCAAACCAGTGTGGTGTACAGGGGCAGAATGACCTCCCTGCTCCTGCTGGCCACACTGTTCTTGATGCCGGCCAGGATGCCATTGGCCCTGTTGGCTGCCTGGGCACACTGCAGGCTCATGTTCAGCCTGCCGTTGACCAGCACCCCCAGGTCCCTCTCTGCCTGGCTGCTCTCCAGCCACTCTAACCCTAGCCTGTAGCACTGGCCAGTTGTTGAGGCCAATGTGCAGGGCCTGGCACTTGGATGTGTTAAATCTCATGCCGTTTTACTCTGCCCATCTGTCCAGCCTGTCAAGGTCCCTCTGCAGAGCCTGTCTACCCTCCAGCAGATCAACTCCTGCCCCCAGCTTGGTGTCATCTGCAAATTTACTGATGATGGACTCAATCCCCTCATCCAGATTGTCAGTAAAGATGTTAAAGAATTGGGGCTCAACACTGATCCTTGTGGCACACCACTAGTGACTGGCCGACAGCTGGATGTGGCACCATTCACCACCACCACTCTCTGGGCTGAGCCCTCCAGCCAGTTCCTAACCCAGCACAGAGCGCTGCTGTCCAAGCCATGACCTGACAGCTTGGCCAGGAGTTTGCTGTGGGGGACGGTGTCAAAGGCCTTGCTGAGGTCCAGGTAGACTACATCCACAGGCCTCCCCACATCCACCAGGCAGGTCACCTGATCTTAGGAGGATCAGGCAGGACCTGCCCTTCTTAACTCCATGCTTGCTGGGCCTGATCCCAAATGAACAGCACAAGCACCCTAAAAGCTAATTGCTTCTTCCTCCCTGCCCCCCCCTTATTCCCCTGTACATAAAAGGGACAAGAGACAGACCAGAGAATTTAGAACTTAACCAAACCAATGCAGCCAAGGTCAAACAGAAGCCAGTTAGTATCTTCTAGCCTGAGGAAGTGAGGAGAGAAACTGCTTTGGTACAAGGTGGCAGTTTTAGGCTATGCCTTTAAAATTCCGCTGTTTAAGTCCCTTATCTCTCCAATGGGATTGTTTAGAACAATCATTATTTTCCTTTTTACACCCAATAGTGATTTATTTACATTTTACTACTTTCTGTTCTAGATCTGTGAAAAACTTAAAAGGCGTAGCCTAAAACTACCATAGTGGACTTCCCTGCAAACCTTTTGCATGTTCAGGGTCATGTTGTAGTCATCTCTCCTGTCATATTAAAATTTCTTCCTCTTCTTCCAGCAAAGAACTCTTGCTCTTTTCTGAGATCCCTGTCATGCCTTGCCTTGCCTAGCAAGCTGCTCTTCTGAATTGAAGCTAACCTGTTCCCTTTACCAGATGGCAGAGAAATGAAAGATGGAATGCTTGAGATCCCATGCATGTTCTATGATGACCACATCATATTTAGTCTCTGTTCATTGATATTTCTCCAAACTCTTTTGCCTTGAGCCTTGAGTTTTCATAGCATTTAATGTATTTTTTTCCTAAAGCCACATTTTAATCCATGAAGAGTAGCATTTCACCTGGTTTCGAACAGACTATACACTTTCGGCGTGTCTTCTGAGTGCAACTGTGACATTTGCAGCAGGGATCAGGAGTGCAAGCCTTTTTCCTACTCTGATTCCCAACCATGCCATGAGCTTCAGAGCTACATTGGCACATGTAGAGGGGGATGACTTCCACCTTCTGTATCTGAAATGTTAGAAGCACTTTTTCATACCTTGGCCACATGTGAACTTTGTAGGAGTTATAGTGTAATTGCTTTATAGGTGAGAACAAACGTGACTGTAGTAGAAGTTTTTTTGTTGTGTTATGTGTTTATGTGGGCTATCTGCATCCCAGTTCTTCACCTGAGTCTGAATTTCTGAGACTTCCGTTCGTGAAGGGACTGCATGAAGGTTAGATACATGTTCTCTTACGTTCCTCAAAACGTGCTTGTCTGGTAGTATATTAATAACGCAACTACACCTTCAAAGGATTATTTTGGAATTTCTATGATGAGTAGCATAGAAACTGTAGGAAAAAGAATAATTTTTAATGCTGTTTAAAAGAAATACTTGGAACATACATATATGTGTCCTCTAACATATGTTAGAGGTTATTTTTAGCTAACCTTCATTTTCTTCAGAAGTTGCACTGTTGTGTAGTCTGTGGTTGAAATACATGGGCATTCTCCCCTTACTCTGCAATGAAAGGCAAGCACAAATTACCAGTACTAATATTCTTTAATCCATCAAGTGCTATGCACACTATTAACTATAATTGTGCTCAGGACCTTGTAGAAGACTGAATTTTCTGAGCATATCTCAAACCCTTAATCCTTTTGTAAAGTTTATTAAAACTTACTCAAAATCAGAAACAGCATTAGCTCCTGAAGAATGTATGTGCAGCTAGCTGTAATAATCCCATTTATACTGGAAAAAAAAGAGTCAATTAGCATCTGCAAGTGATTTATAATTGAAATATAATTAATCATCCAAACCAGACTATAACACTGCTATGTTGGATTATATTACTTAATTGATGTTCTTCACATCTGTAACTTTCTTTTCATTTCATTACAATTCATACCCTTGCTGTCATTCGCCCATTTCTCTTCCCTGCGTGCCTACCTTTTTGTTTGTCTTCCTGCATTACGTTTTTATTTATAGAACGCAAGTAATTGTACACTTTCTGTCTGATTGATAAATCTGCTTTATATATGTAAAATCCCCATTGGAAGATATTTTTTTATAAATTTACAGAAAGTATTCAGTACTTTCTTCCCAGATTTACTCACATTTTGACAGTAATTGGTAAAAAACTGTTTCTTGAATCTGACAGACTAAAACAAACCAAAAGAACAGTTGAGAGAAAGCGTATGGATGCCAGGGTGCTGGGCATCCATCAGCTCTCCCAAGGAAGTGGGATTTGTACTACTATCCTTTATGCTACTGTTGCTCAAAAGATGAAATGTTGTATGTTTCTAGTAAGCTTGTTGCAGATTTATTTACAAAACAGTGACTCTTTGTAAAGGTGTAGTGTGTTGGGCTTCATGCTGCTTTTATGAGACAGGAGGTGCACGGCTTTCTGATGAGCAGGGAACAGGAACTAATATTGATGCATCATGCCACCAGATGAAAAGAGTTTGGGAACTAAAATGACAATGAGCATTTACCAAGGGGGTTTTAAATCTCTGTTCACCTTGTTCTTGGACAAGTTGCAATAAGAAGTATTTTTTGAGTCAAGCATCATAGTCTAAGATATAACAGGCTTTCATAGTGTAACATTTAAGTGAATATATATGTAAAAGCCATGGGATCTTGATCCCTCAGGAAGTTACTGCTTCAGCATTTTCAGATTATTAAATTTGTCACTCCTAAAAAGAAAATATACAACACAGGATGCCTTTTTTATCTATTATAGACTCACAGAGTGGTCCAGGCTGGAAGGGACCTCCAAAGGTCATCCAGTCTGACCTCCCTGCAGTCCACAGGGATATAGCCAACTGGACCAGGCTGCCCAGGGCCTCATGAAGCCTCACAAGTGCAAGTTATGATATAGATGTAAGTGAATGTCATGTTGGCTGCTCAGTAGCTCATATTTATCTATAGAATTCTAGTTTTAATAGAATAATTTTTTAGTGTTAGAGAAACACTATTGCATTTTGAATGTCCTACAATGAAAAAGATTATTAAATAATAATTTTTTAAAGGGTCAAATTGCATGCAGGGTGAGCAACTGTCCCCCAGAAATGATAGTCAGTATGTTTAAACTAATTTTGTTCTTAGATATAGAAAATATGGATCTGTGCAGCTTAAGTATTGAACAGTTTTCACAGAGTTACCATATAATGAATAAAATCTGAACTCACTGTCAAATCAGTCCCTAGACAGCTTTCAGGCTGAACTTGCAAGGATACTTTTAGTAAGCTCAATATTACCTCCCACTGCTTTTACTGTGAATAATATTGCTAAAAATATGAGAAGTATGCAGAATAGAACTTTTATCAGATGCAGTTTTGCACCTAAACTAAGGATTTAGAGTTGAAGCCTCTGACATTTGTCTTGCTCTGCCCACACGCTGTCTCAGATAACAAGTTGTGAAGTGATCATTTATAGCTAAGAACTAAGCCATGTTTTCAGGAGACTTCTAGATGATTTTAAGGAAATGCATGATAAATTATACCACACAAGTATTTTGGCACTTTTTCATAAAAGATAAACTAAAATACTAGCTCATTTAAAAAATACTATTCTCGTTGGCCTCACTAGCTGGAGTGTTGCTTGTATTTAGTTTTTCGAGGACTAGTTAATAGCTTTTCAACACTGGGGTGAAGAGATACCTGTTTGTCAGGGAGCATTTGCATGATACAGAAATTCTGAAACCATCCACTTAATCATTAGCTGCTTGATAATCAAGTGTGAATAAAAACAACTTTGAGATGTTTCCTAACAAGGTGTGCTTGTCCAGATTTTTATTAGAATAGAATAAACCAGGTTGGAAGAGACCTTGAAGATCATCACTTCCAACCTATCATCCAACACCACCTAAGCAACTAACCCATGCAACCAAGCACGCTGTCAAGTCTCCTCCTGAACACCTCTAGCAATGGCAACTCCACCACCTCCTCGGGCAGCCCATTCCAGTGGGCAATCACTCTCTCTGTGTAAAACTTCCTCCTGACCTCCAGTCTGAACCTCCCCTGGTACAACCTGAGACTCTCCATCATTTTTCAGCAGTCCTGGCTCACTGGAGAGGTCCCAGAGGACTGGAAGCTGGCCAGCATGGTGCCCATCCACAAAAAGGGCTGGGGTTGCTTAGCTTGGAGAGGAGGAGACTCAGGGGTGACCTTATTGCTCTCTACAACTACCTGAAGGGGGGTTGTAGACAGGCAGAGGTTGGTCTCTTCTCCCAGGCAGCCAGCACAAGAACAAGAGGACACAGTCTCAGGCTGGTTTATTCATGCTATGCTATGCTATGCTATGCTATGCTATGCTATGCTATGCTATGCTATGCTATGCTATGCTATGCTATGCTATGCTATGCTATGCTATGCTATGCTATGCCCTTAGAAAAATGAGTGTTTATTCACTGATGTTAATCTTCCTGTGAAATAATGTGGAATAGCTGAACCAACTATTCAATACGTTTATTCAGACTTCCTGTTCTCTCCCTGCTGGGTCTAAAATAGAGATTTGTAATTATTATCTTACTTCCATTGTTGCATTAAGTGTTTTGTTCTCTTTGCGTGTTATAGAGGTACTTAAATCATAGAATCACAGAAATGTTCAGGTTGGAAGAGACCATCAGGATCCCCAAGTCCAACTGATAACCTCACTCTACATGGTTCACCCCTAAACCATATCCCCAGTCACCACATCCAAACAACTTTTAAGCACATACAGACTTAGCAATTCAGCCATGTCCCTGGGCAGCCCATTCCAATGCCTGACCACTCTTTCCATGAAATTTTTTTTCCTAATGTCCGATCTAAAGCTTGAGGCCATTCTCTCTTATTCTGTCGCTAATTTCCTGTCAGAAGAGACCAACACCAGCCTGCAAGCATGTGTCTGCTTACCTGATTATAACGTTTACAATTAAGTGTATTTGGGTCGTCTTTTATTCACCACTTTTTCTCGGTGTAGAACTAAGTGCTTTAGGGGGATTTTGTTGGGAGCAGTGAGAGGGATTTATTACTAGTTCCCTTATTTGGCTGTAGAGAAGATACTGTATGTTCTCATTTGGACATGGACAACTCTGGTTTCTTTTCCTTCTGTGATATTTAAGGCTAGATTTAATCTTGCTGCTTGGAAGGAGTTTGTCATGTTTCAAAATGGGTATTTTCATCTCTCTTACAAACTCTCTAGCCATGTATACTCTGACAAAATACCAAAAGAGGAATTGTATCTTTCTTAGTGACATTTAACTACCTTTCTTTGAGAATGGTGTATGGGTTTTTTGGTGATTTGGGTTTTTTTCCTTCCCTTCCTTCCTTTTTTTTTTTTTTTTTTAATTCAGCAGTACAAGCTATGGGAGGTAACAAACAGTATGTTTTAACAGTTGTCTGTGGTCTAGATTTGGAAGGTATTAGCATAGCATTTGTGGTAGTACACATGTCCTAAGAAATAGTGATGGTATCCATATCCCCAAGAACAGTGATGGAAGAAATTATTTCTGAAGTAAAAGTCAGAACTCTAGACAACTAAACTGTGAACACACTTAACCCAGTGGTTATATCAGTACTTTAATTAAACAATTCATGCCACAGTGTACTAACCAACTCATCACGTGTTAATATAGGTGCATCTATAGGAACTGGTGCCACATCTTCAGACTGGCACCCAGACCCCACAAGATGGCTTTTATTAATTTATACTGAATTTATGAATTTATTTGGCTTTTATAAATTTATTCTGGTCTCCTAAAAACTTGGAGCTCTCTCAGACCAAAGAAATGTATTTCAGGGCCATTTGTATCAGATTCATGATTGCCAGGCAGAAGGATTTCAAAGCAGTATTTGACAACAATGGAAGGAGTGGTCAGAATTAATCTGTGAGATCTGTCTTGGAGCTGAACAGCCACACAGCAAAGCTCTTCTCCTTCTGCAGGCAAATGTTTTAATCGGACATTATACCAAGCTTGTTTTCACATTTGGCTGTATACCAAAAAAGACCTGGACGTGGTATTCCAGGTGAGGTCTCAGGAGAGCTAAGTGGCAGAATCTCCTCTGTGGATCTGCTGACAACACTTCTATTGATGCAGCCCAGCATGCAATTGGCCTTCTGTCCTGCAAGTGCATGCTGTTGGCTCATGTCCAGCTTCTCATCCACCAGAACTCTCAAGTCCGTTTCCACATGGCTGTTTTCTATCACCTCATTCCCTAGTCTGTATTGATAGTGAGGACTGTTCTGGCCCAGGTGCAGAACCCTGCTCTTGCTCATGTTGAACCTCATGAGGTTCACTTGGGCCCACCTCTCCAGCTTGTCCAGGTTCCTCTGGATGGCATCCTGTCCCTCTGACATGTCAATAGCACCACTCAGCTTGGTGTCTTCTGCAAACATGCTAACGGTGCATTCGATCCCACTGTCCATATCATTGATAAAAATATTGAACAACACAGGTCCCAGTACCCCTGAGGGACATCACTTATCACTGCTCTCTGTCTTCAAGCCATTGTGCATCATCCTCTGGATGTGACCATCCAACCAATTCCTTATCCTCTGAACAGTCTACCTATCAAATCCGTATCTTTCAAGCTTGGTGAGCAGGGTGTTGTGGGGGACCGTGTCAAAGACTTGCAGAACTCCAGATAGATCACATCCATAGTCACTTTATCATAGAAAGCCACTAGACTGGTCAGGCAGGATTTGTCCCTAGTAAAACCATGCTAGGTGTTTAGAATCATCTCCTTGTCCTCATGTGCTTTAGCATGGCATCTAGGAGGATCTGTTCTATTATCTTCCTAGGCACAGAGGTGAGGCTGACAGGTCAGAAGTTCCCAGGGTCTTCCTTTCTACCCTTTTAAAAATAGGTATATTGTTTCCTTTCTTCCAGTCCCCAGGGACTTCACCTCACTGCCAGGACTTTTTAAATGTCATGGAGAGTGTCTTGGCAACTATATCAGCTAATTCCCTCAGGACCCTGGGATGCATCTCATCAGGTCCCATGGACTTGTATACCTTCAGGTTCTTCAGATGGTCATGCACCTTGTCTTCTTTTACAGTGGGAAGGACTTTGTCTCCCTGATCTCCATCTTGTGAGCCATCAACATGAGAGCCATAGGGAGGGGCTTGCCAGTGAAGACCAAGGCAAAAAAAGTTGGGGAGAATCTCAGCCTTTTCCTCGTCTGTTGTTACTAGTTCCCCACTGTTGTTCATCACGGGGTGGGTACACTTTCTTTAACCTTCTTTTTCTGGTTTACAAACCCATAGAAGCCTTTATGGTTTTTCTTTACATCACTTGCGAGGTTCAGTCAAGCTGTGCCTTGGCCTTCCTGACCTTGTCCTCACACAACCAGGGTGCCTGTCCCTTCTTCCATTTCCTGTGTAGTCCCAGCTTGCCCTTTAGTTTGACCAGCAGGTCGTGGCTCAGCCATGGTGATCTCTTGGTTCCTTGCCTGATTTCTTACATGTGGGGACTGAGATCTCTTGTGCTCTGTAGAAAGCATCCTCTTCACCCCGAGACACCCTAAGCTGATACAGGCCTCTGACTATTACCCATTGATGGTGATCCAAGCTGACAATGACGAAACTGACAAGAAGGACACCAGGACAATCAAAAAGGAATTCAAAGCCCTCAGACAATTGATTGATGGGGCAGGAGCTGAAGTGGTGTTCTGCTCAGTTCCCTCAGTAGCAGGAGTGTACAGGGAAAGGAACAGGAAAACCCACACCATCAACAATTGGCTCAGGGGATGGTGCCAGCACCGGAATTTTGGGTTCTTTGATCAAGGGGCAACTTTTCCTGCACCTGACCTGCTGGATCTTGACGGGATTAATTTATCTAGAAAGGGCAAGAGGTTTCTAGCACTGGAGTTGGCAGGGCTCATTAGAAGGGCTTTAAACTAGGTCTGAAGTGGGTGGGTGAGGAAACCAGTCTTTCAGGAGAGGAGAGAGTGGGACACAAATTAGGGTTAATTGAGAAGTCGAGAGCCCAGCTAAAGTGCAGGTACACCCATGCACACAGTACAGGTAACAACCAAGAAGAACTGGAAGTCCTGGTCCACCAGGAAGACTATGACATAGTCACCATTTCAGAAACATGGTGGGACAATACACATGACTGGAGTACTACACTGGGGGGTTACAGGCTCTTTAGGAGAGACAGGTGAGGGAGAAGAGGAGGAGGGGTGGCCTCCTGTTTTATATTAGGTCAGAGGCCCCTGGCTCACTTCTGCAGCCTTTGCTTCAGTGTTCACAGCATGCTTCAGGGCAATGGGTTGAAGGCCCATGCTATCACCCCATCCTTCTAGTCCTCGTGTGTCTTCCTGCCACTTCATGGACAGTTTTGATACTGTCACCATCTCCCATATCAAGTGAAACAGCAGACTGAAGGGTGTCCTTAGGCTCATCTCTAGTGTGCCTGGTTTTAATGCCCCCTAGCTTTGAGCCTAGTTTAAAGCCTTTTCAATGAGCCCTTCCAACTCTTTCTCTTTACAGTAGCATCTGACAGCCTGCTCTATGCTGCATTACTGGTTGAACCTTAATTCTTCCTCCTTTGCAGTCGGAGAATATGTGGGTGGGATGTAGGTCCACTATTGTCCATAATGTCTTCCTTTTTAATATACTGGATGTTCCCTGTCAGAGAGCTACCTCCTTCAGGGGATGTGGGAGTGTGGGGGGCATGTTAATATAGAAGGGCTCTGTGTACCAACAAAGAGAAAAGCAGGTAAGAATGCTAGGAGGCCTGCCTGGATGGGCAAGGAGCTACTGGACACACTGTTACTTAAAAGGAAACTCTACAGGAAGTGGAGAGAAGGACAGCTAGAACAGGGGGAATATAAGGAAGCTGCCCGAGCAGCAAGAGTCCTGGTTAGGAAAGCCAAAGCAGAGTTTGAATTGAATCTAGCCAGGGAGATTAAAGGAAACACTAGGAACTTCTACAGGTATATTAATGGGAAGAAGACGACTAGGGAAGGTGTGGGCCCCCTCAGAAAGGAAAATGGTGATATGGTCACAAGTGATGAGGAAAAGGCTGAGATACTTAATAACTTCTTTATCTCAGTCTTCACTGCAAGGGCCTCTAGCCACACTCCTGATGTTATGGAAGACAATGCCAGGGACTGGGAGGAAGAACTGCCCATTGTAAGTGTAGATCAGGTTTGTGATCACCTGAAGAACCTGAAAGTGTTCAAGTCCATGGGACCCGAAGGGATACACCCACGGGTACTGAGAGAACTGGCAGATGAGGTTGCTAAACCCCTCTCTATTATATTTCAAAAGTCATGGCAATCTGGTGAAGTCCCCACGGACTGGAAAAGGGGAAACATTGCCCCCATCTTCAAAAAGGGTAAGAAGGAGGAACCAGGGAACTACAGGCCAGTCAGTCTCACCTCTGGGCCTGGAAAGATCATGGAGCAGATCCTCCTGGAGTCACTACTCGCTCAAAAGAATAGTGAAGAGGTGATTGGGAACAGTCAGCATGGCTTTGCCAAGGGCAAATCCTGCCTGACCAACCTGGTGGCCTTCTATGAGCCGGTGACAAAATTAATAGATGAGGGGCGAGCAACTGATGTCATTTACCTGGACCTGAGCAAAGCCTTCGACACTGTCCCACACCACATCCTGGTCTCCAGGCTGGTGACACATGGGTTTGATGGGTGGACCACTAGATGGATAAGGAACTGGCTTGATGGCCGCACCCAAAGAGTGGCTGTCAATGGCTCCATGTCCCAGTGGAGGCCAGTGACAAGCGGAGTCCCTCAGGGATCAGTCCTGGGACCTGTCTTGTTCAACATCTTTGTGGGGGACATGGACAGTGGCATTGGGTGCACCCTCAGCAAGTTTGCTGATGACACCAAACTGCGTGGTGCAGCAGACACACTGGAGGGAAGGGAAGCCATCCAGAGGGACCTTGACAGGCTGGAGAGGTGGGCACAAGCAAACCTCATGAAGTTCAATAAGAGCAAGTGCAGGGTCCTGCATCTGGGTCGAGGCAATCCCAGGCACAAATCCAGGCTGGGCAGTGACTGGCTGGAAAGTAGCCCTGAGGAGAGAGACTTGGGGGTTCTGGTGGACAAAAAGCTCAACATGAGCTCTCAATGTTCACTTGCAGCCCGCAAAGCCAATCAGATCCTGGGCTGCATCAGGAGAAGTGTGGCTAGCAGGTCGAGGGAGGTGATCCTCCCCCTCTACTCAGCCCTGGTGAGACCCCACCTGGAGTACTGTGTCCAGTTCTGGAGCCCCTATTACAAGAGGGATGTGGAGGTGCTGGAGCGTGTCCAGAGAAGGGCCACAAGGATGATCGGAGGGCTGGAGCACCTCTCCTATGAGGACAGACTGAAGGAGTTGGGGCTGTTCAGTCTGCAGAAGAGAAGGATCCGAGGTGACCTAATTGTGGCCTTCCGGTATCTGAAGGGGGCCTACAGGAAGGCTGGGGAAGGACTTCTCAAGATCTCAGATAGTGATAGAACTAGGGGGAATGGAATGAAGCTGGAGGTGGGGAGATTCAGGCTAGATGTGAAGAGGAGGTTCTTCACCATGAGAGTGGTGAAACCCTGGAATGTGTTGTCCAGGGATGTGGTCGAGGCCCCGTCCTGGGGGTGTTTAAGAGCAGGCTGGATGAGGCTCTGTCCAGCCTGATCTAGTGTGTGGTGTCCCTGCCCATGGCAGGGGAGTTGGAACTAGATGCTCCTTGTGGTCCCTTCCAATCCTGAATGAAACTATGAAACTATGAAAAGTCTCATGTGCACAGAAAAATTGCCAGTAGTTGGAGGTGATGTGGCCAGTCCACTTTGCAGAGCTAACTAGTAAATTCTCAGTGCTGGTTTTCGACTCAAGAACAGCATCAAGTTTCTGATCCCTCACCAGCAGTGGTGTAGAAGATAGCCAGGTGAAGGAAAAAACAGTTGATGGAAAGGTGACAGTTCATCAGAGAAGCATTCTGTGGTGTGTCTGAAATTACCCCCCCCAACTAATTTGAAGGACTACCCTTAAAATAAATCACCAGACTTGCTCTGTTTGGGATGGAAGCAAATGAAGCTGTATTTACAAGCAAACTAAAATATAGAAATATGAAATGCAATGAATATGTACAAAATATACTCTATATATATTTATACACACACGCAGAGGATGGATCCAGGGGACCCGTTCATCTCCTCCCCAACTCCCTCCCTCCTTCCTATTACCTCACACAGTAGTCAAAACAGAGATATCCCAACAAGACCACGGAAGAGAGGAAAGTTGCAAGCAGAAGTGACAGAAGAAAAGACAAAAATAACTGTTTGTGTCACTACTCTATATCTCTGTTAGCAGGCCAATGAATTATGTGGACTTTATTTTTCTTTTGTATCCAGTGGTAATTACTTTCAGTCTTTGCAGTCAGGGACTAAGTGTGATGAAGAGGTTATTAATTTATGCATATGAAATATGAATTATATAAATATTTAATTAATAATAACCGATGAATCACTATTTTGTGTACATATTCTAGTGCACAATTGTGAAATACATCCCATAAGTGGTTTAGTATTTATAATTAGGACTCAATTGGAATATTTGGGGAATTACTTTCTATTTATATAATGAAGGGTGCAATTTTCCTGTTTGTCCACCAGATGGTGACTTGACAGGACGCTGGTAGCTTAACTATTTACAGAGATATTACAGTGCATCAGAGGTTACTCTGTTAGACACGGGTGCTTTGAACTGAATGTTAGTGAGTGGAAAGCACGTGGAAGATACGCTGCGTCCTTTGTTTGTAGCAAGATTAGATTCCAGCAGACTGCTGTTGCTGGGCTGGCTCCTAGCTGGTCCGGATGGTGACAAGGGGTGGCAACCTCCCTTCCACAGCAGTGGAGAGAGAACGGACCTTAGGCTAGTTGGTAGTCAGGTTCCCTTTGCAGGACTTGGGCAGCTTCCTCCGGACAGCAGGGAGCAGTCCTATAGGAACAGCCCAGCAGGGCCGGTAGGGCTGGTCCCGGGATGGTGTTGGCTCTCACAGAGTCGGCCCGCACAGTGGGGTGGGCCAATGGCTCCTGGTAGGTGGGCTTGGAGGTTTCCAATCTGGTGAGGTAGGAGACGGGGCTGGACTTGGTAGGGTCAGCCCTGTGGCAACAGGCTGAATGGCAGAGGCTATGGCATGAGCTTAGGCTTGAGCAATGAGGGAGAACAAGGTGGAAGAGGGCAACATATTTGCAAATTAGGGGAATACTTACAGGTTTCTTGAGGCTAGATTTGGCCAGTGGGCACACACATAAACAACTGGCTTCAGCCTATAGGAAGCGTGAAGCTAGACTTATGCTCACACTTGGTATTAGCACAAGCATCCCATGCAATGGATACTTGCAGTGGTCTGTGCCGCTTCGGCCTTTGTTGCCCTCATGAAAGGAGGGGGAACTTGTCCACGTGCTGGGACAAGTATCAATATCTGGGTACAATTCTGGGCATAATGTGCCTTCACCACACTAAACTAAAGTTCCCTCTTCAAACTGTACCACCTTCATAAAGGGAGATGTCATGGACTGAGTTTAAATCTGCAGATGTGTATTGAATTGACTGCGATTTGGCAAGAGAGCTGTTTTGAACTGGGACGGGCATGCTTGAGCTGAGAGGTGCTCTGTTTTGGTTTATTTTTGGGGCTTTTTGGGGTGGGAGGACCTCATCAGACAGGGAGGACTGGCAGGGTTGTCTTCTCACATGCCTGCTCAGGAGGGTGACTTCAGCCCTGGGAAACTTAAACAAGGGAGAGCAAAGCTGTGCACCCACCATCTGGCAAGAGAGCCTTCTGGCTGGATTGCAGCTAGCAGCATGTGCTGGGACAGCTGACAGAGTACAGAAGCCTCTGTGGTAGCTTGGGCACCTGCTGGATGGCCAAGGGATCAGGCCCAGCCAACACGGAAGGACAGGTCCTGTCTGACCAGCCTGATCTCCTTATATGACCAGGTGACCGCCTGGTGGATGTGGGGAAGGCTGTGGATGTGGTCTACCTGGACTTCAGCAAGGCCTTTGACACCGTCCCCCACAGCAAACTCCTGGCCAAGCTGTCAGCTCATGGCTTACACAGGAGCCCACTGCACTGCTGTGATGGTTTAAGCTACACACATAAACAAAAGCTCAGCTGAAACCACTTAGGGAAGTGAATAGAGCTGTGTTTTACAAGCAATAATGGAATGCAATGAATATATACAAAATACACAGTATTTACAATATTATGCAAGTAGTTACAAAAGGCAAACAGCACAGAAATCCTCCTTGGGCAGGAGGATTCCACCTCACCTCCCCCCCAACCTCTCACCCTCCCTTTTTTCTCTAGTTAATTAGAAGAAAAGAGAAAAGGAAAGATTTTAGGGGAATTTCTGTTAGCTCAAAAGCATTCTTAAGAAGTTAGTACTGCTTATTTCAAGGTCGTAGATAACTCCCTTGCAAAGCAGACGTGCCAGCAGAAAAAGATGGAGAGAAACTGAGAGAAAAAGAATATGAGGGGTATTGCTATGGTACATCTCACATCTGACCAATGAAATCTGTTTAGAATGATACTTGTTTTCCTTTTTACACCCAAGTGTAGATTTGCTCAGAATTTGTTTTTAGAGGTACAGCCTAAACTGTCACTGCTGGGTTAGGAACTGGCTGGAGGGCCAAGCAGAGAGTGGTGGTGAATGGTGCCACATCCAGCTGGCAGCCAGTCACTAGTGGTGTCCCCCAGGGATCAGTGCTGGGCCCAATCCTATTCAATATCTTTACTGGTGATCTAGATGAGGGGATCGAGTCCACCATTAGTAAGATTGCAGATGACACCAAGCTGGGAGCAAGTGTTGATCTGTTAGCGAGTAGGAGAGCTCTCTAGAAGGAGCTTGACAGGCTGGACAGATGGGCAGAGTCCAACATGATTCTATTTAACAAGTCCAAGTGCCGGGTGCTGCACTTTGGTCAAAACAACCCCGTGCAGCACTACAGGCTGGGGTTGGAGTGGCTAGAGAGCAGCCAGGCAGAAAGGGACCTGGGAGTAGTGGTTGACAGCTGGCTGAACAGGAGCCAGCAGTGTGCCCAGGTAGCCAAGAAGGCCAATGGCATCCTGGCCTGTATCAGGAATAGTGTGGTCGGCTGGAGCAGGGAAGTCACTGTGCCCTTGTACTGAGCACTGGTTGGGCCACACCTTGAGTATTGTGTCCAGTTCTGGGCCACTCAATTTAAGAAGGTGTGACAGTTTAGGCTGTGCCTTTAAGAAAGGATAGCTGCAGAACTCCCTAGCTGAATGTTTGGGTGTAAAAAGGAAAACCAAAGGAAGATAATTCTAAACAAATTTAATTGGTTGATGACTGGGTTGTAGTTTTATGAACTTATATTCTGTCTCAGTCTGTCTTTTGTTTCTTGGCCAGAATGCATACTGCTGGCCCTGGACTGAAACTGATAAGATGAGAAAAACTAACTTCTTAACAAAGCTTTGAGCTAACGAATTCCCTTAATATCCTTTTCTCTCTCTTTCTCCTTTTCCGTCTAATTAACTGGACAGAAAGGGAAGGGGGAGAGAGGCTGAGGGGAACCCAAAATGGGATCCTGCTGCGAGGAGGATTTCTGTGTTGTGTTCTTTCCTGTAAATTCTTGTATGATATTGTAAATACTGTGTATTTTGTATATAATCATTGAATTTCATTATTGCTTGTAAAATACAGCTTTTCATTTGCTTCTTCAGCTTAGTTTAGCTATGCTTTATGTTGGTGCTTGGATTAAACCTCCACACTACTAGAGGAGGGTATTGAGACACTTGAATGTGTCCAGAGAAGAGCAACAAGGCTCGTGAGAGGTCTTGAGCACAAGCCCCATGAGGAGAGGCTGAGGGAGGTGCCCAGGGATGTGGTTTGGGGTGTTGGTCTTCTGGGCTGGCTGAGGCTTGGGTGGGGCTACCATTTCGTCTCTGGCTGCTGCTGCTACTTTTTCATTTTGCTGTGCATTTTCTGTGGACAGGTGGAGGTAATTGTGTATTGTATTATTTCAGTGAATACCATATCTCAATTTTTGTTAATACTTCCCTCACGTCTGTGTAGAGGGCAGATGCTTGTGAGAGCAGGCTGTGTTAAACCAGGATGGAGGGGATACACTAAGGTGAATCACTTAGGTTGAAATATATTTGTCATTTATACTCTAAGTCAGCTGCAGACCATGCAAGCTTTGTTAAAGTTGCTGTGGCATAGCATTTCAAATTAACGTCTAGAGAGCAATAATTTTCTCAGAATTTCAATCCTTCATTTTTATCCTGTAGATGTCATTGCATTCATGTGAATAAGTACAATTTTTTTCAAAACAATAACATAATCATCAATTTAAATATCTTTTTTTGCTACAGGGCAGATTATACCAGAAAGAAGATTTGTAGAAGCAATAAATCGTGAAGCATATCGGTATCAAATGGGTGACTTTCCAATGGAATGGGAAGGTAAATCCTGAGTAATCCTGGTTTCTTTCAGGATAATTTTGCCATTGAATCTAGATTCTATATTTTTAATGGAAATCCTGACTATGTGAATAGGTTATCTCATATCTTTCATTTTTAGTAATTGAAGCATTTAAGTATGTAATTATTATTAATAATTCTTAAAGTATCCTCTTTAGAACTGGGATAATTATCAGTACTTAATAACAATGTAAATAAAGCCTGTATGATTGTGACTTTTTCTAATTAAACATGAAAATATTTGTGCCTGAGTGGGATCTGATAGCATAACCAAAATTAAGTGTGTTAAACTTCCTAATTACGCCTTCACTGCAGTGTATATTCATAGGTCAGTTAAATCATTGGTAGCACTATAATGAGACTTCTTCTTGTTATGGTGCTGTTTAGTTTTCTATACTATTCCCTACAATCTTGTATGGAGTTGGAGAACCTGTTTATATTTAACCATTTTTCCCCACTGCTAGTGATGAAAATTTTATCTGAAATTTAGGACATAAATTTAGGGAAGCTAGAGAAGTTCCTCAGGATTATCTAGCAGCCTTTGTAGAAAGAGAAAGCAGAGTGGAGTATATATTGATTGTTGAGACTGTAACAGCTCAAGCAAATTGTAGGGTTAAATGTAGCTTAAAATCCAAGAATTCCTGAAATAGCAGATAGAGTATACCTGTCATTCAGCATGCTTTTTGGGGGGAGTAATATCTAGGCATCTCTCAGAAGGGGTGGGTTTGAAGCAAACAAATTTTAAGCTGTATGTATTTAAACTCTGGAATTACTTGTCATTGAATATTCTGCTTGCTGGAAGTTTGCATTACTTCAAAAAGCAATTGCAAAAATTTGTGGAAGAAAATCTTTCTCATGCATAGACACTACTCTGCTTCAAATCAGTGTGTTTTGAAGAAATATTGTAATATATTTGCTTTACATTATTCCCTTTGTCCTCACTTTGGGCCCCAGAGTGAAATGACACTAAGTTAAGAGAAACCTTTGGTCCCATTATATCCCCTCCTGGAGTCGGTAGAGGAATATCAAGTGTTCTCATCTTGCATTTTATCATTGTCATTACTGTAATTCCTGTGATGTTTTTGTGATCCACTAAGGCTGGTATTAACAGCTAAGAGTTTCTCAAAGATTAACATGTGACACAACAGTGTGCTGCATGCAAGGGTGGGTACAGCTGTTTGAATGGCAAGCACTAACCACTACTGGTACTTTGGAATAAGGGCCGGGTACCATGCAACATAGACTTGCCTAAAAAGATGCAGCTGCCAGACCTGAGATGCACTTTTATAAGCCAAGGTGTATTTTTCAGATTAGTTTCAAAGAAGAAAAGACAATTGCTCAGCCTCACTTTTATGATCTGCATTTAATACTTAGCTTCCTTATCTTTGTAACTGGTTTTGCTTATTTGTCTGCAGCAAAGAGAAAGAAAACTTGAGGGTATCAGTTGATGAAAAAGTCAACATGAGGCAGCAATGCACACATGCAGCCCAGAAGGTCAACCATGTATCATAGTATCAGTCAGGGTTGGAAGGGACCACAAGGATCATCTAGTTCCACCTCCCCTGCCATAGGCAGGGACAGCCCACACTAGATCAGGCTGGCCAGAGCCTCATCCATCTTGGTCTTAAACACCTCCAGGGACAGGGCCTCAACCACCTCCCTGGACAACCCATTCCAGGGCTTCACCACTCTCATGGTGAAGAATTTCCTCCTCACGTCCAGCCTGAATCTCCCCACCTCTAGCTTCATGCCATTGATGTCCTGGCCTCTTATAAAGTGTGACCAACAGGATGAGAGAAGTGATTCCCCACCTCTACTCGTGCTCTCATGAGACCCTACCTGGAGTACTGCATCCAGTTCTGGTGCCCCCAGTGTAAGAGGGAGGTCTAGAAGAAAGCCTTGAAGATGATCAGAGGGCTGGAGCTCTTCACTTCTGGGAACAGGCAGAGAGAGTTGGGGCTGTTCAGCCTGGTGAAAAGAAGGCTCTGGGGAGACCTTATAGCACCCTTCCAGTACCTGAAGGGGGCCTAGAAGAAAGCCAGGAAGGGACTTTTTACAAGGGCTTGTAGTGATAGGAGGAGAGAGAATGGATTTAAGCTCCAGGAGGGTAGATTTATACTAGGTATTAGAATGAAATTCTTCACAGTGAGGGTGTGAGACATTGGATCAGGTTGCCCAGGCAGGCTGTGAATGCCCCTTCCCTGGAGGTGTTCAAGGCCAGGCTGCATGAGGCCTTGAGCAACCTAGCCTACTGGAAGGTGTCCCTGCCCATGCCAGGGTTGTTGGAACTAGGTGATCTTTAAGGTCCCTTCCTTTCTGTGAATATATGAATCACAGAGAAAAGGAAGGTTTATGACATGCTGCTAGGTAACAGGTTTTTCTTAAATACTGAATTTCTGTAGAAAATGAAAGAAAAGATACATGCATTTCCCCCCCTATGCATTCCCCAAAGAGAAGAGGTGTGTAGTTCATGTTTCTAAACAGTTAAAGTATAGGAATTGCACCAAGAGGCTGACCTGTACTCTTTTGTCCTATGCCAATTTAAACATAAACAGGTTTGTGGAAGTATAACATAATTTTGAAAAGCCAAAGCTGGTTCTTTTGATGTGGATATAGAGGTTGTTCAAAGAACTATTGTGCCTTTGCTATATATTGGGGAGTGAAATAAGGATGCTCTGAATTTCAATTCATCACTACTTCTTTTCTGCCGTCTTTTAAATAAAAAAATTCTCCATTAGCACAAAACGAAGAGAGTTCAAGTAATGCCAGTTACCTGAGTGTGAGCAGTTTAGTAGAAGGTTTTTAGACACAATTTGCTGAAAGGCTCATTACAATTATTTTGCAATTTCCCCCTTTTTAATGCTGATTTAGAAGTTTCCCATGCCCCAAGAGCTGTACTAAACTTTCCTTCTACATCTTCTCTCCAGACTCTTGAATTCCAATGCATTCTTTCTACAGATGTTCACTTTGTAATTTTGGTGTTGTGGATGCTGATCATTCCAGCAGATAGTCAGACTTTGCAGAAGGATTTCTAAAATGCTCCCTATTTTCTCTGAACAGTAAAAGATTAACATTAGGTTAGAATGGTGTGTAATATATCTTCTGTTTTCTCTTTACGCTTGGAAGCATGAATTTTTAGTGTTCTAAATTCTCTCTTATGGGTACATGCTTACATCTCTAGGGGCTTTCTTTCCAAATCCTGTGTATGCACTTTGATGTCTGCAGCTTCTCTGCTTTAGTTTTGACTGGTGCAGCAATAGCAGTCTTGCACAACCTTCTCAGGCTTTTCAGTTTAAGGATTATTGCCTTATTTTCTTTCCACTTTCTTGGGAGCTGTAGAGAGTTGCTTTCACCTGTGCTTTGTTCTGCCTGGGCTCAGGTTTTTTGCTTGTGGGTAATCCTTAATGACTACTTGATTTAAAAGCAGTCATCCCTGCACCCTTTCTCTTTCTGTGTTTTGTGACATTACACTGAGGTGACTAGGAAAAAAACCCCAGAACAACAAACACAAAAAACCCAACCCAAAACTTTGTCACCAGAATGAGTAAAAGTATGTAGAGTAGAATAAACCATGTTGGAAGAGACCTTCAAGATCATCGCATCCAACGTATCATCCAACACCACCTAATCAACTAAACCATGGCACCAAGCACCTCATCAAGTCTCCTCCTGAACACCTCCAATGATGGTGACTCCACCACCTCCCTGGGCAGCCCATTCCAATGGGCAATTACTCTCTCTGTGTAGAACTGCACCCTCAGCAAGTTTGCTGATAACACCAAGCTGTGTGGTGCAGCAGACACACTGGAGGGAAGGGAGGCTATCCAGAGGGACCTTGACAGGCTGGAGAGGTGGGCACGAGCAAACCGCATGAAGTTCAATAAGAGCAAGTGCAGGGTTCTGCATCTGGGTGGAGGCAATCCCAGGCACAAATCCAGGCTGGGCAGTGACTGGCTGGAAAGTAGCCCTGAGGAGAGAGACTTGGGGGTGCTGGTGGACAAAAAGCTCAATATGAGCTCTCAATGTTCACTTGCAGCCCGCAAAGCCAATCAGATCCTGGGCTGCATCAGGAGAAGTGTGGCCAGCAGGTCGAGGGAGGTGATCCTCCCCCTCTACTCAGCCCTGGTGAGACCCCATCTGGAGTACTGTGTCCAGTTCTGGAGCCCCTATTACAAGAGGGATGTGGAGGTGCTGGAATGTGTCCAGAGAAGGGCCACAAGGATGATCAGAGGGCTGGAGCACCTCTCCTATGAGGACAGACTGAAGGAGTTGGGGCTGTTCAGTCTGCAGAAGAGAAGGCTGCGAGGTGACCTAATTGTGGCCTTCCAGTATCTGAAGGGGGCCTACAAGAAGGCGGGGGAAGGACTTCTCAGGCTCTCAGGTAGTGATAGGAGTAGGGGGAATGGAATGAAGCTGGAGGTGGGGAGATTCAGGCTGGATGTGAGGAGGAGGTTCTTCACCATGAGAGTGGTGAGACCCTGGAATGGGTTGTCCAGGGAGGTGGTCGAGGCCCCGTCCCTGGGGGTGTTTAAGAGCAGGCTGGATGAGGCTCTGTCCAGCCTGATCTAGTGTGGGGTGTCCCTGCCCATGGCAGGGGAGTTGGAACTAGATGATCCTTGTGGTCCCTTCCAACCCTGAATGAAACTATGAAACTATGAAACTATGAAACTCATAGGGCTTGTGTTCCAAACCCCTCACCATCTTTGTTGCCCTTCTCTGGACATGTTCCAGCAAGTCAACATCCTTCCTAAACTGAGGGGCCCAGAACTGGACACAGTACTTAAGGTGGGGCCTAACCAGTGCAGTGTACAGGGGCAGAATGACTTCCCTGCTCCTGCTGACCACACTGTTCTGATGCAGGCCAGGATGCCCTTGGCCCTCCTGGTTCCTGTACTTGGAAATACCTGTCTGAGGAGAACTTGCACAAAACTGGGGACAAGGCATTGTTTAAAGACTGGGGGAGCAGACTGTGGTGAAATTTGAATAGAGTCTGAGTTAAATCTTGTTGTATGTCTAAGACATTCAGCCTTGACAGACGGTAAACTAAGTGGCTGATTTTGGTGCTGTGTTTATCAAGTTATAAACATGTAATATGTTGACCAAGACTAAGTAGAAAGCTATAAAGCAATCAGATAAACTAATCATTCATTACAGACTCAGTCTCTGCAAGCTGTTTCTTAGACTCTAGAAAGGATGTTTGTGTATTAGTCCAGAGAGTTTACTGTATACAGGGCTGGGGTTGCTCCTGAGGGTTTGCCTGGAATTTTTCTCCTGAAGATGTTAATTTTATGTGCTTCACAGGATTAGATTTTCAACATTCCTAGACCTATGAATTTTACAAAAGTTGTAAATGTCCGTTAGAGTTTTTGTAAAATCGAATCATGCTCAGTATTAAAAGAATAGGACCATAATCCCTTGTATTATCCTTAGTTTTAGTGCTAGCGATTTGAATACTGAAAACGTAAGTTTGTTTTTCATTTTAAAAGTCCAGAAGGATGTTTCCTTTTGGACTGTAGTTTTAAATTTAGAACACACAACACAAATGCAACTGTTTTTGTTTAGGTGAAGATTCTTATATTCTATGACAAAATGGGAGTGCATAGTTTTCCCTAAATATGATGTACACAACAAATACCCTTTCTGTAATGTTAGTTTTGAATATTCACCTACCGTAGAATGTGTAGTGTACCTCCTCAGGACATGTCAATAGTACTCCTAAGAGGACATCAGTAATTTCACACACCCACAGTAATTCATAAGATTGCCTGCTTCATGCAGCACTTTATTGCCCATTGTTTTTTCTCCTTTTTTTTTTTCTTCTTATGACATCTAGTGATTAATAGGAGTCTTACTTTGCATGCTTACTTTCACATTCATTATGGTATATGCCAGTAGCAGTCTTAAAATTCAATGAAAATAGCATGCATGCTAATAAGAATGCAAATTAGTACTGATGAAAGATTGTGAGCATCTCATGGTAGGACATGTCCAGCTATCCTGCAAAATTCCTTTTAGGAAAAAAAAAAGTAACATTATAATGAGTACAGAATGCAGGAAGTGCCATCCAGATAAATTAGAAGTAGCAGCATAAGTCATTTGAAATGGAGGCAAAGATTCACTTTGCCAAAGTTCTGGCGAAGAGGGAAGCATGGGTTTGGTTGCATTCAGTACAAACATGATACCTTTTCTACTTTACCAGTTTTAAAACATTGTGGCTGACAATGGCAAGTGCATTTCATTTTGGTTTTATTCGTGTAGGAAATGGGACTATTGCAGCTGTAACTGTCATGGGGCAGGGACACATTCCACTAGATTGGGTTGCTCAAACCAGGCTTTAAACACTTCCTGGAAGGGGGTACCTGGGACAGCTCTGAACAACCTGTTCCAGTGTCCTACCACTCTCACAATAAAGAATTGCTTTCTTATGTCTGATCTAAATGTACTCTTTTACCCGTCATCCTATCACTATCCTCTCTGATAAAGAGTCCCTTCCTACCTTTCCTGTAGGCTCCATTTACTGATAGAAGGCTGATACAAGATCTTGACAGAGTATTCTCTTCTCCAGGCTGAACAACCCCAACTTTCTTCACATGAAATGTGTTCCAACTCCTTAATGGTGTTTATGGTGGTTCTCTGGACCTGCTCAAGCAGGTCCATGTGTTTCTTATGGTGGAAGTCCCAGGGCTGAACACAGTACTCCAGGTTTTGTTTCACAAGAACAGTAGAGGGGCAGAATCACCTCCCTTGGCCTGCTGGCCACACTTCTTTTGAAGCAGCCCAGGATGTGATTGGCTTTCTGGGCTGTGAGCATGCAGTGTTGGCTCGTACTCAACTTTCCATCCACCAATACAGGCAGAGATACTTAACACCTTCTTTACCTCAATTTTTACTAGCAGGACAGAATGTCTTCCAGACAGCTGGCCTGCAGAGCTGGCAGAAGGAGCCAGGGAGCAGCATAGTTTCCCTATGTTCCAGGAGGGGGTAGTTAGAGATCTCCTCAATGTCTTGGATCCCCACAAGTCCATGGGACCAGATGGGATCCATCCTAGGGTGCTGAGAGAGCTGGCAGAGGAGCTGGCCAAGCTGCTCTTCATCATTTTTCAGCAGTCCTGGCTCACTGGAGATGTCCCAGAAGACTGGAAGCTGGCCAACGTGGTGCCCATCCACAAGAAGGGCCAGTTGGATGAGCCAGGGAATTATAGGCCTGTCAGCCTGGCCTCAGTGCCAGGCAAGATTATGGAACAGGTCATCCTGAGTGCAATCACACAGCACTTACAGGATGGCCAAGAGGTCAGGTCCAGTCAGCATGGATTTAGGAAGGGCAGGACCTGCCTGACCAACCTGATCTTCTGTGATCAAGTGTCCTGCTTGGTGGATGTGGGAAAGGCCATGAATGTAGTCTGCCTGGACTTCAGCAAGGCCTTTAATACTGTCCTCCACAGCAAACTCCTAGGGATCAGTGCTGGGCCCCATCCTGTTCAATATCTTTATTGATGATTTAGATGAGCGTATTGAGTCTGTCATCAATAAGTTTGCAGGTGACACCAAGCTGGGGGCAGGTGTTGATCTGTTAGAGGGTAGGCGAGCTCTGCAGAGGGACCTTGACAGGCTGGACAGATGGGCAGAGTCCAATGGCATGAGATTTAACACATCCAAGTGCTGGGTTCTACACATTGGCCACAACAACCCCATGCAGTGCTACAGGCTAGGGTCAGAGTGGCTGGGGAGTGGCTAGGCAGAAAGGGACCTGAGAGCAGTGGTTGACAGTAGGCTGAACATGGCTGATGTCACCCTGGCCTGTATCAGGAATAGTGTGGCTGGCAGGAGTAGGGAGGTCATTCTGCCCCTGTATTCAGCACTAGTTAGGCCACAGCTTGAGTACTGTGTCCAGTTCTGGGCCCCTCAATTCAAGAAAGATGTTGAGTTGCTTGGAACTTGATGATCCTTGTGGTCCCCTCCAACCCTGACTGATACTATGATACTATGATACTATGAACATTCCAGAGAAGGGCAACAAAACTGGTGAGGGGTCTCGAGCACAAGCCCTATGAGGAGAGGCTGAGGGAGCTGGGGTTATTTAGCCTGAAGAAGAGGAGGTTCAGGGAAGATGTTATTACTCTCTACAGCTACCTGAAGGGAGGTTGTAGCCAGGTGGGGGTTGGTCTCCTCTCCCAGGCAACCAGCACCAGAACAAGAGGACAGTCTCAAGCTGTGCAGGGGGAAGTTTAGGCTTGGTCTTAGAAAGAAGTTCTTCACAGAAAGAAAGGCTGCCCATTGGAATGGGCTGCCCAGGGAGGTGGTGAGATCAGCGTCTCTAGAGGCAGTTTGAGAGAAGTCTGGATGAGGCACTTAGTGCCATGGTCTAGATGATTAGTTCGGGTTAGCTGATCAGTTGGACTTGATCTTGTAGGTCTCTTCCAACCTGGTGGATTCTGTGATTCTGTAATACCTTCAAGCCCCTTTCCACAGAGATGCTTTCAATCCCTTCATCCCAAGGTCTGTTGCTTGGGTTTGCCTTGATCCATGAGCAGGACCTTTCACTTTTCCTTGTTAAAATTCCTGAGGTTGGCATTGGCCCAACCCTCTAGACTGTCAAGGTCCCTGTGGATAGCATCTCTTCTCTCCAGCATGTCGACTGCACCACACAGCATGGTGTTGTCAGCAAAGCTGCTGAGGGTGTAGTCAGTCCCACTCTCCGTGTTGCTGACAAAGATGTTCATTTATTTAAATCTGCATTGACTAAGTGTAATGGAGCACAGAAAGAAAGGTGGGAGAGTTTTTTCATTGCCAAATTGTAATCACTGACTATGTTTTTCAAAAGAATGCAAAATGTTTTAATACTAAGGTATCATTTACTTGGATTTTGTTAAATTAGCACTAATAACTGTGTCCAGTTCTGGGCCCCTCCGTTTAGGAAGGATGTTGACTTGCTGGAACATGTCCAGAGAAAGGCAATGAAGTTGGTAAGGGGTTTGGAACACAAGCCCTATGAGGAGAGACTGAGGGAGCTGGGGTTGCTTAGCCTGGAGAGGAGACTCGGGTGACCTTATTGCTCTCTACGACTACCTGAAGGGAAGTTGTAGACAGGCGGATGTTAGTCTCTTCTCCCAGGCAGCCAGCACCAGGACAAGAGGACACAGTCTCAGGCTGTACCAGGGGAGGTTTAGGTTGGATGTCAGGAAGAAGTTCTATACAGAGAGAGTGATTGCCCATTGGAATGGGCTGCCTGGGGAGGTGGTGGAGTCTCCGTCATTGGAGGTGTTCAGGAGGAGACTTGATGGGGTGCTTGGTTGCATGGTTTAGTTGTTTAGATGGGTTGGATTGGTTGGTAGGTTGGATGCGATGATCTTGAAGATCTCTTCCAACCTGGTTGTTTATTATTATTATTGTTATTATTTTTTAATAATAATAATAATAATTTGGTAGTATATTATTGCTTTACTTTACTTGTTCCTATGAGTTTGTGTTTTGCCTGAACTATGAGATGTTGATGATTTTTTGAACCTTGTATTTGATGTGCAAATTATAGTTGATAACTTTAAAAAAAATGAAATACTTTAAAAATTTTCTCTGAAGGGGAACCACCTAAAAAGAGATGGTGATTAATATTAGAGTCCTTCCATTATTCTTCACAATGACTGAGACCTGGTCAGGTGGATTATTACAAAAATGCATTGGTTCTGAAAAACTAAGCTTGAAAATCTATCAAATGCAGAAGTATGATAATACTAAAATAACCTCAATTCAGGTGAAGATTGCTTTGTTTTTATTCTTGCATGTGCATCTTGAGCTGTTCATTATGGAGAATGGTTGAGAAATGCATTGCTACAGAGGGCATATATGTTACAACTAAATAAGTTCATTTTATGGCTGTAAAGAGATTTTAGTACATTTTGTTAATGTATTTCTCCCTCAGCTACATGGCAGTGAAAGAATCTTTCATTATATAATGATTTTCTAACGAAGCTCATTAGCAATGTTGAAACAAATTTACCTGTAGTAATTTGAAAAATGGTATCCAATCTGTGTGTCAGCAAGTTCTATTTAGTGTTAAACTGAAAAAAAAGTCATTGTGCTGGCATTTGCATGGTGTTTGCAAGGAGGAAGGTTGATTGCTCCTCTAAGAGGATGCATTTAAATGCATGATATACCTGGAAAGAGAAATAGCCCAGTGTTATAAATGTGTGCATTGTTTACGTATTTGAATAGATACAGTTTGATAATGGAATGTTTGGTACAAGAAATCTTACCAAGAATTGTTTTGTTAGTTTTGAGTGGTCCTTGCTTCACAGCTTCTATTCACTGGAGACTCATCATCGTGTTACCCTTTGCTGTTCCTTTTGTGGCTCCTTAAACTGAGGCAGATGACTGAATGATAAAATCTTTGAAGAGAAGTATTCTGTTAATCTGAAAACCATTAATCAAACGACTACCTAAAATTTGCATCTGATATCGAAAGAATTTCTTGTCATGGTTATATTTCAACTGTAGTTTCTAACTGCAGGTTAATTTTAAGACTTCTTTAAGAATCACTAATTATTATCAGTTGAAGCTGAAATGCAACATTTAAAGAAAATACTGCCACTTTACCAAAAACTGAAGACATTTTCAGATGCTGAGAGCTGTAAAATTGAAACTGGTGGAACTGTACTTACATGTGACAAGGTATGGCAAGGCAGAAGATAGTAGTTTTTTGAAAATGATTCCTTACAGTTTTGAAGGTTTAAAACTTAATTTTTTATGAAGCATTTTAAACTGCTATATTTCGTGGGGGTTTTTCTTTTCCCTCCAGGTATACCTTTCATTGGTTAGTGTCCAGTATACCTACTTCACTAAACTTGATATCTCTGCCATTTTCTTGCTTTTCTGGATTGTGTTGGAGCTATTGCTAAATATGGACAAAGATGACTTCTGTTCGAATTAGTGGCTTTTGTGCTGTGATTTTTCTCTAATAGCATGGTTGGTCATTTTGCATAGTGTCTGCAGGGCTGCCCTCTGGGAAGTGCTGGTTTCAATCATGACAGTTTAGTCTCTGATGTTGCCAGATTTTGCATTTGGAAATCCTCATAAAACTTAAATGCTAAAGTGCTGCAGGTACATGTGAAATGTTTTCTGGTTCTATAGATTTAGTATAAAGTCATTTAGTTGTATTTTGAATTATCTTAATGGGCTATTTTCCTTTCCACTGAAATAAAAATTTGCACGAAGGATGATGTTGACTATTCAGTGCTCAGTTGGTTCTCAACAATGGCAAATTTGGATATGACCTGGTTACTGCCAGAACTTCTCTGATGAGAGCTGATAGGGACTGCTTTTAAGAAAAGATGTTTTAGAATGGTATTTTGAAGAATACATCATTAGAAAGTATCATCTGATAGACAAGAACCAAAGTAAAACCTTGCTTCATATTGTTGCAAGTATTTTATCATTAACCTTAAGAGCCTTGCCCTCATGGCTATATTCCAAGCCATGTGAAGCTATTTTGCCTCCCTTAATTCTATTCTTATGTTAGCTGCAGGCTACTCCTTCTAAAACCAGTTTCATAATGCTGCTGAAGCAGAGTGTTAGTGTTTCACTTTGTGTGTTACTGTAATTTCAGTAGTGAGGTGACATTATGGCTCTGTGCAGCTTTTAGTGTTTTGGACTTGTTTTCTGGCTATTTCTGTAGTACTTCTCAAAATGCTGCACAGATGGTATTAGAAATTTAAAAATTGGAATAGCTCCTTCTTAAAGCACTTCTGAAACTTTACAATCAAATCAGACCAAGAATTTTACTGGGTGATAACAAAAATGCCACTTTCCCTCTAGTTTTCCATCATAGTAACGAAAGTCGTCTTAACCACACAAACACATTAAAGAACATTTTGCTGTGTCTTGGCACTTGGAACTGGCTTTCCTTATGTTTATCCTTCTGTTCATTACTGGCCACATGCATTCTGCTACTCATTTGTTTGAAAAACAAGTAAAAAAGACAAATGCCTACAAAATACACAACCCAGTACCTAGCAATTACATGGACTGAGAAGGTGTGTAAAAACAGTATGGTAGTGATACTTGTAAAGAGCGATGGATTATTGCCTTGTCCAGTCAGGCAATTTGTTTGTCTAAATAATGCCTGCAATATTGGAGCTATCTCTAATAATTCAGCAGCTAAATTAAGCAAGACCTGATGGAATGCCACTTACCTGTCCCAGTGGGATCCCTTTGCATTACTACCTCCAGTCAGTCCCACGCTGACCATCAGTGTTTGCAATAGGAGCTGGCAGAAGACTATTGATCTTTGGCTCATCATGGAAAATGTGAGCAACAGGGCACTTGTCTCTGCCACTGCTTTCATTCCTCTGCTGTCTTTGCCAGTATGAATTGACTGAACTGAAGGGAGCTAGCCGTCACTCTTCGTATTTTTGCAAAATTATGTGGTTTACCAGGTGATGGCAAATTCTATTGTATTTTTAATATAAATATTTGTTTCTGTTACCACTTCATCATAATTTTGACTTTTAAAACTGTCTGTGATCTTTGAAATTTGATTTTTATTTCTTTTGCAGCATGGATAAGAAAGAAAAGAAATGATCCACCCACCATTGAGGTGAGAGAGGGGAAGTGTCTTTAGATTTCCAATTGTTGTAATAAAATGCAGTAACTAATTATAGTGGTTACATCTGTTCAGTATTTTTTCACTTTTGGGGGAGTATTTAGTGTGTTGCTTGCCTAATTGATGCAATTATGCACAAACTAGATACCTAACACTTGGGAAAAATAAAAAGAAATGCAAATAGGAACTCACATCATTCTTTAGTTGTTACTTGTATCTACAGGATTTCTTTAAGATGATCTACTTAGATTATTTAAGATGATTGTAGCCATTTATGAGTTAATTTAATTAAAATAATAATGAAATTGCCATTTCAAAAAAGAAATCCTCTGTGTATTAATACAAAATTTTTTTATGGTAGGTGCCATTGAAATGCAGATTTCAAGTCCAGTTGTGAATGAGTTCGTCTGTACAGGAGAACAAATTGCGTTAACATTTTATGGTGCTAATGAGATGGGAAAGTTGCAGCTATGACTTTCTACTGTATCTGGTTTCTAATGGAACAAGAGAGGAAAGTATCCCACAAAATTTGTAAAGTGTAAAATGATTTTGATCCCTGCATACGGGTATGCACAGATAGACTGTTTGCTCTAGATTTGTATGTCAAGTTGCTAAGTACCCTCCAGGAATAAATGAGTAGATGTGGCATGGCTTACCACAGAAGATTCAAATATGACACCCACAGAGGCAGATGCTTGACTAGAATCAGTAGGAATAAGTGTTGAATTCAGTGAAGCTAGATTGTCATGCTCTAGACACAGATCTTCTGGAGTACACTGGTTTGTGAAAAGTGAATTGAAATGAGCTCTCTGCAACTTACAGCTTTTCAGCTAATTCTCGCTGCATCTGTTTTGTGCTTGCTGCTGAGGTAATAGGGATAATAAGGACTGCCTTATACCCATGAGTATAAGAAGTTTAATTTATCCTCAGATATTTTAGAATAGAATACAATAGAATAAACCAGGTTGGAAGAGACCTTCAGGATCATTGTGTCCAACCCATCATCCAACAGCACCTAATCAACTAAACCATGCAACCAAGCACCCTATCAAGTCTCCTCCTGAACATCTCCAGTGATGGCGACTCCACCACCTCCTCGGGCAGCCCATTCAAATGGGCAATCTCTCTCTGGGTAGAATTTCTTCCTAACATCCAGTCTGAACGTCCCCTGGTGCAGCTTGAGACTGTGTCCTCTTGTTCTTGTGCTGGTTGCCTGGGAGAAGAGACCAGCCCCCGCCTGTCTACAACCTCCCTTAAGGTAGTTGTGGAGAGCAATAAGGTCACCCCGGAGCCTCCTCTTCTCCAGGCTAAGCAACCCCTAAGCTCCCTCAGCCTCTCCTCATAGAGTTTGTGTTCCAAGCCCCTCACCAACTTTGTTGAGCTTCTCTGCACACACTCCAGCAGGTCAAAATCTTTCCTAAACTGAGGGGCCCAGAACTGGACACAGGACTCGAGGTGTGGCCTAACCAGTGCAGTGTACAGGGGCAGAATGACCTCCCTGCTTCTGCTGGCACACTGTTCATGATGCAGGCCAGGATGCCATTGGCCCTCTTGGCTGCCTGGGTGCACTGCAGGCTCATGTTCAGCCTACCATCAATCAGCACCCCCAGGTCCCTCTCTGCCTGGCTGCTCTCCAGCCACTCTGACCCCAGCCTGTAGCACTGCATGGGGTTGTTGTGGCCAATGTGCAGAACCCAGCACTTGGATGTGTTAAATCTGATGCCATTGGATTCTGCCCATCTGTCCAGCCTGTCGAGGTCCCTCTGCAGAGCCTCTCTACCCTCTAACTGACTAACATCTGCTCCTAACTTGGTGTCATCTGCAAATTTGCTGATGACTGACTCAATCCCCTCATCCAGATCATCAGTGAAGATGTTAAAGAGGATGGGGCCCAGCACTGATCCCTGGGGGACACCACTGGTGACTGGCCGCCAGCTGGATGTGGCACCATTCACCACCACTCTCTGGGCTCGGCCCTCCAGCCACTTCCTAACCCAGCACAGAGTGTTGCAGTCCAATCCCCGAGCTGACAGCTTAGCCAGCAGTTTGCTGTGGGGGACGGTGTCAAAGGCCTTGCTGAAGTCCAGGTAGACCACATCCACAGGCCTCCCCACGTCCACCAGACGGGTCACCTGATCATAGAAGGAGATCAGATTAGAGAGGCAGGACCTGCCCCTCTTAAATCCATGTTGGCTGGACCCGAGCCCTTGGTGATCCTTCAGGCGTGCAGTTATTGCCGCCAGGATAATCTGCTCCATCACTTTCCCTGGCACTGGGGTCAGGCTGACTGGCCTGTAGTTTCTGGGTTCCTCCATCCGACCCTTCTTATGGATGGGGACCATGTTGGCCAGTTTCCAGTCATCTGGGACCTCTCCGGTGAGCCAGGACTGGAGGAAAATGATGGAGAGTGGTTTGGCCAGCTCACCTGCCAGCTCTCTCAGCACCCTAGGATGAATCCCATCCGGTCCCATGGACTTGTGAGTGTCCAAGTAGCTCAGCAGGTCCCGAACTAATTCCTCATGGATTTGCAGGGCATTACACTGCTCCCCGATCCCATCACCCAGCTCAGGAGGCCACTCGTCCTGAACTCCTCCTGCCTTGCTGTTAAAAATTGAGGCAAAGAAGGTGTTCAGGACCTCAGCCTTTTCCTCGTCTTCAGTCACCCTGTTCCCCTCCAGGTCCACTAGGGAGTGCAGGTTCTTCCTGCCGTTCTTCTTATTGTTAATATATTTATAAAAATGCTTTTTATTGTCTTTCACAGAGGTCGCCAGCTTCAGTTCCAGCTGGGCCTTTGCCTCTCTAATTTTTTTCCTACATAATCTAACAGCTTCCTTAAACATACCTCAAGAAGCATTCCCCTCCTTCCAAAGGTGATACAGCCTCTTCTTCCCCCTTAAATCCTCCAGGAGCTGCTTGCTCATCCAGGCCAGTCGCCTTCCCCGCTGGCTCATCTTTCGGCACATGGGAACTGCCAGTTCCTGTGCCTTCAAGAGCTCCTGTTTGAAGTAGGCCCAACCAGCCTGGACCCCTTGGTTCATTAGCAACTAGGTATAGAATAATATACGTCAACAAAATGTCATTCACAGTCATCATAAGTTGTTCACTTTAGTGAGAATGAATGTGAGTTCTCCTTCTTTACACTGGTCATTTTACATCGGTGATGACACCAGCCAAGTCTATTGAAGATATATTCTTAAGACTTCATAACATTTAGGGCAACAAAGTTAGTGAGGGGCTTGGAACACAAGCCCTATGAGGAGAGACTGAGGGAGCTGGGGCTGCTTAGCCTGGAGGGGAGGAGACTCAGGGGTGACCTTATTGCTCTCTACAACTACCTGAAGGGGGGTTGTAAACAGGCAGAGGTTGGTCTCTTCTTCCAGGCAGCCAGCACCAGAACAAGAGGACACAGTCTCAAGCTGCGCCAGGGGAAGTTCAGGCTGGAGGTCAGGAGGAAGTTTTACACGGAGAGAGTGATTGCCCATTGGAATGGGCTGCCTGGGGAGGTGGTGGAGTCGCCGTCACTGGAGGTGTTCAGGAGGAGACTTGACAGGGTGCTTGGTTACATGGGTTAGTTGATTGGGTGGTGTTGGGTGATAGGTTGGACGCGATGATCTTCAAGGTCTCTTCCAACCTGGTTTATTCTATTCTATTCTATTCTATTCTATTCTATTCTATTCTATTCTATTCTATTCTATTCTATTCTATTCTATTCTATTTTGGGTTCAGGCCTTTCTTTCTTCCTCAAACAACTCGGGAGCACCTGAAGAACCTGAAAGTACATAAATCTATGGGACCTGATGAGATGCATCCAAGAGTTTTTATGAAATTGGCTGATGTAATTGCAAGGCCACTATCCATAATCCTGTCAGTCAGGTGAAGTCCCTATACTAAATGGCGTGGAGGACAGGGAGGGGTGATTCAAGACAACCAGTATGGCTGCTTCACCAAGGGCAAGTCCTGCTCGACCAGTCTCGTGGCTTTCTGTGATGGTGTAACTATATCAGTGGACAGGGGAAGAGCAACCGATATCACCTCTCTGGACTTTTGTAAAGCTTTTGACACAGTCCCCCAGAACATCCTTTTCTCTAAACTGGAGAAAGATGGATTTGATGGATGGACTGTTCAGTGGATAAGGAATTGGTTGAATGATTGTATTGAAAGGGTAGTGGTCAACTGTTCAATATCCAGATGGAGACAGGTGACAAGTGGTATCCCTCCAGGGTCTGTATTGAGACCAGTGTTGTTAAGTATTTTCATCAAAGAAGAAGGCAGTGAGATCAAGTGCACCCTCAGCAAATCTGCAGATGACAGGAGGCTGAGTGGTATGGTAAGTCTGAAGGGTGGGATGCCATCCAGAAGAACCTAGATAGGCAACCTACCTCCTCATGGTTCTCATGTTGATGGCTCACAAGATGGAGACCAGGGAGACAGAGTCCCTCCCATTGTAAGAGAAGACATGGAGCATGATCATCTGAAGAACCTGAAGATATACAAGTCCATGGGACCTGATAAGATGCATCCGAGAGTCCTGAGGGAATTAGCTGATATAGTTGCCAAGCCAGTCTCTGTGAGATCTGAAAAATCATGACAGTCAGGTGAAGTCCCTGGTGACTGGAAGAAAGGAATCATCACACCCATTTTTAAAAGGGGTAGAAAGGAGAACCCTGGGAACTTCTGACCTGTCAGCTTCACCTCTGTGCCTGGGAAGATCATGGAACAGATCCTCTTAGATGCCATGCTGAGGCACATGGAGGACAGGGAGGTGATTCAAGACAGCTAGCATGGCTTTACTAAGGACAAAACCTGCCTGACCAGTTTAGTGACTTTCTATGACAAAGTGACTGTGGATGTGATCTGTGTGGAGTTCTGCAAGGCCTTTGACGTGGTCCCCAGCAACATACTCCCCGCCAAGATAGAGAGACATGGATTTGATGATTGGACTGTTCAGTGGATAAGAATTTGGCTGGATGGTCGCATCCAGAAGGTAGTGCTCAATGGCTTGAAGTCCAGATGGAGAGCAGTGACAAGTGATGTCCCTTAGGGATACTGGGACCTGTGCTGTTTAATATTTTTATCAATGATATAGACAGTGGGATCGAGTGCACCATCAGCAGTTTTGCAGATGACACCAAGCTGAGTGGTGCTGTCAATATGCCAGAGGGACAGGTTGTCATCCAGAGGGACCTGGACAAGCTGGAGACGTAGACCCAGGTGAACCTCATGAGGTTCAACAAGACCAAGTGCAGGGTTCTGCACCTGGGCCAGAGCAATCCTCATTACAGAGGATGAGGTGACAGAAAGCAGCCCTGAGGAAAAGGACTTGGGGGTGCTGATGGATGAGAAGCTGGACATGAGAAGACAGTGTGAGCCTGCAGCCCAGAAGGCAAATCATATCCTGGGCTGCATCAAAAGATGAATTGCCAGCAGATCCAGAGAGGTGATTCTGCCACTTTGGTCTGCTCTGGTGAGACCTCACCTGGAGTACTGTGTCCTGGTCTGGAGCCCTCAATATGGGAAGGATATGAACCTGATGCAGCAGCTGCAGAGGAGGGCCACGAAAATGATCAGGGGGTTGGAGTACCTCTGCTACAAGGACAGGCTGAGGGAGCTGGGGTTGTTCAGCCTGGAGAAGAGGAGGCTCTGGGGAGGCCTAATAGCAGTCTTTGCCTGGTGGAGAACTGCAAGAAGGATATAGAGAGACTGTTTACAAAGGCCTGTGGTGACAGCACAAGGGGAAATGTCTTCAAACTGGTGAAGGGCAGACTTAGGTTGGACCTTAGGTACAAGTTCTTTACCTTGAGAGTAATGGAACACTGGCACAGGTGGTCCAGGCAGGTGGTTGGGACCCCATCCCTGGAGATACTGGAAGTGAGGCTTGACAGGGCTGTGGACAACCTGATCTAGTTAAGGATGTCCCTGCTTAGTGCAGAGGGGATTGGACTAGATGACCTTCAGAGGTCCCTTCCAATCTGGACCATTCTAGGATTCTATTTGAATTAGCTTTTTAAATTAGCAGATACTGGAAAGATATGCAAGCTCCCCATCCTTCACAGGGAAGAAATTGAATTACATTCTCCATGCTTTTTTCTCCCAGCTTTTTCCATTCCTGGGACACTGATATGGAGAATTTGATATTTTGAGGAAACAGAGAAACACTTGCATAAAATACTTTCTTTTACAATGATGTGATTAGTGAAGTTCATTCCTTCAGTGTGCATTCAAGAAGTATTTCAAATGACATTATTCTAAAACTGATACGTCAGGAGTTACAATTCATCCATCTCTGGGTGATAGCTCAACTACATGATACTTGTCATCATTAAGTATTTCATACAGTAAAACCATGAATTCAGAAATAGAATTGCAGTTTCTATACCTTGTTTAGCTTTATAAAATTTGTTTTTAAGCCATGCAACATTTTTCCTGTTTCAGATATGCCATGAGGCAAACAAAATAATACAGTAAATATTTTATCCCCAAGAGTAGCTAATTTTAGCCAGTGATGAAAATTACATTATTTTTTTACTTATTTGTTTTATAAGGACACAATTCTGATGTGCTGAAGATGGTATACTTTATGCACTTGCTTCTACAGAGCAAAACAAAACTACAGAATTACTTTCTGCTCTGGTGATACCTCAATTGGAGTACTGTGTTCAGCTATGGGACCCCCAACACAAGAGAGATATGGACCTCCTGTAATAGATCCAGGGGAAGGCCACAAAGACTATGAGAGGACTGGAGGACCTTTTCTACAAAGACAGACCTCTCTGTCCATCTTCCATTTTTAGACTGTGTCTCCATCCAGAGAGGGAAAGAGACTCAAGTTCTTTTGAATATTCTCATGTTGTGAAATTAGAGGCACAAACGAGGCCAAAATATCAACAGCTAGACTATTTATTACATAAATAAAGTTGAAATAAGAAGGGGAGAGGGAGAAAATAGAGAGGGAGAGAGAGAAGAGAGAGAGAAGAGGAAAGGAATTATATTACCACACCCCTCACTCCCCCCCCCCAGACACTTGGAGTCTGTGACACCCCCCCCACCCCCCCACCCCCAAGACAGTTTGAGTCTGTGGAGGAAAGGTGCTGCAGGAGATGTTGGGTCTGTAGAGAAAGGGTGCTGAAGCTTTGGCTGGAGAAGAGATGTGGTACTCTGGGCAGCCTCTTCAGCTCCATGAGTTGGAGCAGGCAGACTTAGGACACGGAGAGAGGATTCAGTCTGCTTCTTCCCGGCTCCACGGCCTCTTTTCTCTGGAGCAGCATTATCCCGGGCTTTTCCTTCTCAGCGGCATGGTTCTTCTCCTGTGTTTTCCTTCATCTCTATTTTATTTCTGCGTTTTTCTTCCGCCAAGCCAGTAGTGGTTCAAGTCTTTTATACAGTTTTTAGTCCTTAGGTATGTGTCCAAGTATTGTCCTCAGGAAATCAGGGGCCAGGAAAACATATCTTGTCCTGAAGGTGTGATGGCTGGGTCCTTGGGCCATTGTTGTAGGCCAGCTGCAGTCCAGTGTTATCATGATGCAATCGCAAGGTGATTTGCATCCAGGATTGGTAGACAGGATTCCTACATGATCTTTGCACCTTCCTTCCAGTGGCTCTGCCCAACACATATCAGCTATTGTCTGGGCAAGCAGCAAGTGATTTTATCTTTGTTGAGTCACATCAGAAGAGACAAACTTTTAGTCTTTCACAGACTGTCAGTGCATATATAGCACACAGCTAGGCTTTCCTCCCAGTAGGTAGTGGGAGTCATACCAAACCCAGTTTAGATATCCTGTATCCAAGACACATTGAGTCTTCTTCTAAACCTGAAATTTTGAGAGGTATAGCAAACTAAAAATATCAGGCACATAGTGAATTTTAAAGCCTTTCTGTGCCTACCTCTACTGATTTATTTAGCATTTCTGATTTCAAAGAAGGGCACCATATTCACTTTTAAAGAATCCTGCTGTCTGTAGCATGAGGTACCTTGATGCATTTAGAAATTCAGCTTTTTTTTTTTTCACTTGTAGCTACACACTACTTCTGACAGTGTCCTGAAGTATTTGAGTAACCTGACATTGTTTATGGCCTTGTCTGTAGAACAGAGATATGAATAAAGTTATAGGCTATCTTAGGGTGTCAGAAAATTCATGAGATAAAACCAGAGAAGACATTAATGGTAGTGTCTAGAGAAACTAGTATGGAGGTAAATGAAGTTTATCTCTGAACCTGCCTGTGTGATATCCTGCCATATATGGCCTGTACATATAGCCACACTACTGTCTTAACACAGATCTTTGTACTAGAAATCACTTCACTGTTTTGGTAGATGCTGCTTCCTCTGTAGTGAATGCAGACAGCTACAAATGCTCTCAGTTCGAACTGAAGCGTCACTGTTGTTTTGTATGCATGTGTAAATATGTTAATATTTCATGGGAAGCAAGGTAGAGTTGATGTTCCTTTAGTTAGTGTCAAGAGACTGAAAATACTTTGAAATAGCAAACCACAGTAAATTACTGCTTCCCTAGTGCATTATGTACTTTTAATGCAGTAATAAAACTCAGTCACTTCTGAATTGCACAATTGAATCGAAGGTGGTACATTAAAAAAACCCAACAACTTCTTGTGCCAGCTCCTGTCTTCTTTCAGACTATTTCTAGCATTTCCATAATTATCTGTTTTGACAACCTCCTTGTTAAGGAGTTGTAATAAGCATAAGGTTTCAGCGATTGTTTCTTCCTTCCCTACACCAAGTGATTATATTGAAATTGCATTTTGTTTGGCTGCCACAATGCATACCCACTTTCTCTATTTATTTGATCATAAATATTATTTGCTTGAGAGATGATATGGTCAGAACTAGAATCAGCAGTGGAGAGTATCATATTCCTTTAACCAGAAAGATGCAGTTCAGAAAAACTTTGGTTGACACTGTTGGGATTGCACATTGTAGTTTTGCTTCCATCTTTTTTAAGATGCTTCAAGTTGAGAACTTCTAAAATGAGAATTTTGACATGGAAATGATACATTCTTGCATAGACAATAGAATTTAGCATATGAATATTTTACTCCTGAAGCCACAAAAAGCTATTGAATATCATTTATAGGTCTGGGAAATGCTGTTCATGAACAGGGATAAACAGTTCTCTGAACAAAATATTTTCCACCATGGTTGTCCAGTTTCACAGTCAGGACTGAAAACCTGGGATGTATTACAATTACTTGATTTGCATTGAATAGCATTTTGTATTGTAAATTATGTGTGACTGCAAAGAGGATTATTACTGAGTGTGAAAGGACAGTAAAATTTGACAGTATAAAGAGCTGAGCTACAAAAGCGTAAATAGAGTGGATTGGTTGGAGAAGTCACTCCAAGAAAAATAAAGTAATACTAAAAAATTAAGAGCTTGAAGAAGCTTGAAGAAGCTTGAAGAAGCTGTTGTATTTCAGAGTTTTCCCCTCTTACTCACTTTTTCTCCTCAGCTTCAAAACACAAGTGCTTGTCATCCTTCACAGAAGAGTATCCAATTTGTCCCATAACTTCACGTTTACCTATGCTGCAGAGCCCAAGGCTGTAGGGCAGAGAGCTGCTACTACTCTGCTACCCTGTGCCATGTGGGAGGGAGTGCATGGAGCATTGCCTCTGCCTCCTGATTTGCTGTCAGCACAGCTGAAGGGGTGGAGGGAGAAGTAGCATGTACCAGGAAAAGGGTTGGTACAGATTACATCATGTGTAGAGTGGGGATAGCAAAGACCAAACTGCGACTGAGTCACAGCTATAGCTGTTTGCTCTGTGGGCACGAATGCTGTGCATTGCCCTTTATTCAGGGCAGAGTGCAGTGGTGCTGAGCTGGTTTGTGATTTTTGCTGCTTCTACACAATTCCGCTCTGTGATTTTGAACATGTATATCGTTTGGCTCAAAAGTCTTTGCAGTATTATAAAACCAGTTCAGGCACAAACCCCTACTAACTCCATGTGTTGCCAATGTGTTCTGTGTTCCAGTGCCTATGCCTTTTCACTTCGTTTAGCTTCTGATTACATGTGCCTGACAGACAGATGTGCTACACTGTGGAGCCCTGGAGATTGTATTAGCTCATGCCTGAGATGCTGTAGCTCAGAAGTAGCAATACAATGATTTAGTAATAGCATTGCTTCTCTGTAGGTTTGGGTTAAACAAAACCTCATGTGAGTTAGCAATAGTATTTAAACTGATTCATCTTGGCAATAAATGTGGTATTACCACTGCATTTAAAACTAAATATTGGGCTGTGATTAAGGCATATATTTATACATACATTTATATGCAATATATTGGTTTAACACGTTAATTATGGAGTGCTTTAAACCTTAATTATAATTTTTGTACTGTTGATGATTTGATTCCAAAGAATGGGTGCACCTTGCGTGTGCAAGATTAGGAACCCCAAATGCACAAACAGCCTTCAGGTAGAGTGAACCGTAACAGGTGATCCTAAGGAATTACCTTTCCCTTACAATAGAAGAGGAGTCAGTTTCCAGTTTCCAGTGCTACTATTAGAGGTCTCTGTCTGTATTTGCTAATATATTAAGGGGATGGTGCAGGTTGTAAGCAAAAGACAGCAGCCGTGTTTAGTAATTTGTTTGGACAATTTACATGATTTATGTTCAACGATCAAAAAAGCTGTTTTACAATGCCTTGACAATGAGAGATGCCATAAATGATGGTGTATCCAACAAAGATAATTCAGATAAGTCGGCTTGTTAATTATGCAGGATGCATCCTTCTAAACAAATAGCAGGGGGTTCACAGAACACAGTCCATGTTTTAAAGTTGCTGCTGATCAGAGATTTGCTCGAAAAGTAAAAAATATCTTGCACTTGTGTGACTAATCTTGTCTAGTGAACAAAGCTATTTACCGCATTGTAATGGGTTGGGGCAAACCCCCTCCCCACCACGCGCAGAAATAACGACTCAGACAAACAGATTGCAAAAGTGATGAAAAGTTTAAATAGAGAACAGTGAGTGCGTGCAGAGAACTAGAAATACAGTGACAAGAGAGAGACCCAAAACAGACCCAGAGAGATCCCATCCCCACCTGAGGGTACACTCAAACCCCAGGGCTCCTCATTCCCCCACTGCTAGGCTAGTCTCAGCTGGCCAGATCTGAGACTGCCCATCCCCCTGTGGCCTTGAGCCTAACCAGGCCCATGGCCGGGAGATCTCTTCCCCAGTTACCAGGTGGCGAGGAGGAAGGAAAAGAGGAAGTGCCAGACCCCGCCGTAAAACTTAATAGTGGTGCAAGGGACCATGGTAGGAAATAACCTAATTTCCTGTGTCCACCCACTGGGCTGGACTTCTGGACACAGGAAACACCCCTGTAGCAGAGGGCACCCAGTAGTGTCGTCCCTACTCTAGTCATGAGGTCTGTGGTGACAGGTTGGACTCGATGATATTTGAGGTCCCTTCCAACCTTAGGAATACTGAATACTGAAAAATATGGACAGAGAGATATGAAAACAAAGTATTCATTTTAAGGAGACTTGATGGGGTGCTTGGTGCCATGGGTTAGCTGTTTGGGTGGGTTGGATTGGTTGATGGGTTGGACACGATGATCTTGAAGGTCTCTTCCAACCTGGTTTGGTTTATTCTAATGAAGGTTTATTCTAATAAAACTACGACACGCATGTGTTCTTTACAAAATTAACAGTCAGTTGGTGCAGTATTTAGTTTAAATGAGCATATTACAAAGCCAGATATGCCTTTCTAATTCAAACTGCTCCTCTGTGTTTTCCACATACTGGTGCAACCCTTTATTTAGCACACTATTTCTTATTCTGAATCTGACATAGCTGAGCTGTGCTGGATCAGAACATCCAGTGAATAAGTCCTCTCTCTACCTCCTACTCTTAAAATACAATGCAATATCCATACAGTAAAGGCTTATCACTACTGAGCAAGACCCCATCTGAAGGAATAAGCAAGTCTAGCGAAACCTTTTATATATTTACTATATTTTCCTATCAGGAGGAATCTAATTTTATTCTGTAAGGCTACTAGCTTATTTGGAAAAGGAAAAACAGCAATAATATGAGGTCCTTGAGTGTGAAAGACCATCTTCAGCCAACAGAAGAAGTCTTCCAGTATATCCTGATAACACAGTGGAAATCCTTTGACTGGGGATAGACTTTTAGATTTCTCTGCTTCTGCAGACTAGAGATGAACATATTTCTAAGCAGCAGAGGATGCTTTGTGGTATATCCCAGCTGCCAACATTTAGTGAGAGCACTTAATATAGTTAATATATCACAGTGTCACAGTATAAATAAGGTTGGAAAGGACCTCGAGGATCATCAAGTCCAACCTATCAACACAGACCCCGTGACTAGACCATGGCACCAAGTGCCACGTCCAATCTCCCCTTGAACACCTCCAGGGACGTTGCCTCAACTACCTCCCTGGGCAACCCGTTCCAATGACAAATGACTCACTCGGTGAAGAACTTCCTCCTCACCTCGAGTCTAAACCTCCCCTGGTGCAGCTTGAGACTGTGTCCCCTTGTTCTGGTGCTGGTTGCCTGGGAGAAGAGACCAACCCCCACCTGGCTACAACCTCCCTTCAGGTAGTTATAGAGAACAGTAAGGTCTTCCCCTGAGCCTCCTCTTGTCCAGGCTAAACAATCCCAGCTCCCTCAGCCTCTCCTCGTAGGGCTTGTGTTCAAGGCCTCTCACCAGCCTTGTTGCCCTTCTCTGGACATGTTCAAGTGTTTCAATGTCCTTCTTAAACTGAGGGGCCCAGAACTGGACACAGGACTCAAGGTGCGGCCTAACCAAAGCAGAGTACAGGGGCACAATGACCTCCCTGCTCCTGCTGGCCACACTATTCCTAATGCAGGCCAGGATGCCATTTGCCCTCTTGGCGACCTGGGCACACTGCTGACTCATATTCAGGCAGTTGTCGATCAGCACCCCCAGGTCCCTCTCTGTCTGAGAGCTCTCCAGCCACTCTGACCCCAGCCTGTAGCTCTGCATGGGATTGCCGTAGCCAAAGTGCAGCACCCACCGCTTGGATTTGTTGAATGCCATCCCATTGACTCTGCCCATAATATAGAAACATAGTTTGTAAGAAAAGCGGAAATGGTAGTGTCATGAAATATGGTCTGTTTCTTTTTGCAGCAATGCACTTGGAAGACTGCAACAAGAGGGCTGCATTGCCTGTGCAAGCAGGCGATCACAGGATATTAGGGGTTGGAATAGACCTCTGAAGGTCATCAAGTCGAACCCCTTTGCCAGAGCAGGACCATAGAATCTAGCACAGGAACACATCCAGATGGGTCTTGAAAGTCTCCACAACCTCCCTGGGCAGCCTGTTCCAGTGCTCTGTGAACCTCACAGTAAATAAGTTCCTCCTCATGTTGAGGTGGAACCTCCTGTGCTGTAGTCTATATCCATTACCCCTAGTCCTATCACAGGGTGCAGTTGAGAAAAGACTGTCCCCTCTTGACTCCCAGCACTTATAAACAGTTATAAATCCCAGCATTTATAAACATTTATAAATCCCCTCTCAGTCTTCTCCAGACTAAACAGCCTGTAGTCTCTCAGCCTGTCCTCCTAATGCACATGCTCCAGTCCCTTAATCATCCTGATAGATCTCCATTGGACTTTCTCCATCAGATTCCCTGCCCTTCTTGAACTGGGGAGTCCAGGATTGGAACCAGTGTTCCAGGTGAGGTCTCACCAGGGCAGAGTAGAGGGGGAGGAGAACCTCCCTTCATCTGCTGGACATACTCCTATTAATGTATCCTAGGATCCCATTGGCCTTCTTGGCCACAAGGGCACATTGCTGACTCATGGACAACTTGTTAGCCACCAGGACACCCAGGTCCTTCTCCACACGGCTGCTCTCTAGCAGATCGCCTCCTAACCTGTAGTGGTGTAGTTTATTATTCCTTCCCAGATGCAGGAGTCTGCACTTACCCTTGTTGAACCTCATTGGGTTCCACTCTGCCCAGCTCTCCAGTCTGTCCAAGTCTCCCTGAACAGCTGCACAGCCTTCAGGTGTATCACCCAAGCCTCCCAGTTTGGTATCATCAGCAAACTTGCTGAGCAGACACTCTGTCCCCTCATCAATGTCAGTGATGAAGATGCTGAACAGGACCAGACCCAGCACTGACTCCTAGGGGACCCCACTACTCACAGCTCTCTAGCTGGACTTGGCACCAGCTGGACCACCACCACTTGACCACCACTCTTTGGACTCTGTTTTGTAACAAGTTCCTAATCCATCTCACTGTCTGTTCTTCTGTCTCACACTTCCTGAGCTTACTCACAAGGATGTTGTGGGAGACAGTATCAAAAGTCTTACTAAGGTCCCATTCAATTATAACATCATAGAAGGCTACCAGATTAGTCAAGCATCATTTCCCCTTGGTAAATCCATGTTGACTTCTCTTGATCATCTTCTTCTCTTCCAAGTGCCTAGAGATGACCTCCATAATTTTTCCAGGGATGGAGGTGAGGTGAGGGTCACTGGTCTGTTGTTTCTTTCATTCTGGTTTATGCAGCTGTTGCCACTACAAACATGTCAGAATATGCAGAATTCAGGAGTTTCTGGATGAAAACCAACTGCCCTGAACTCTACATAGGGCCACTCTGGCATTTCCTTGGTGAGAATGTTAGGATCTTTAAGAAAACCTTAGTGATCACTTTTTCAAATGTGCATTTCTAAGAATGAAAGGCATGCACTTCCAATCATTAGAAGGATTGTAAACCTCATAGAACTTAAAATAATCACAAGGTTGGACAAGTAGTTACCTGGAGTAAGGAATTTATTTTTTTTTACATTCCATCTAAAAAAAACTATAGAGCATGTAGTTGTACATTAGTTCTGAATACTGTGAGTTGATTAATTTCAATGTGAACATCTACATGTAAGGATTTCAACTGATATCATAGAATCATAGAATCAATAAGGTTGGAAAAGACCTCAAAGATCACAGTATCACAGTATCACTTAGGTTGGAAAGGACCTCGGGGATCATCGAGTCCAACCTATCAACACAGACCCCATGACTAGACCATGGCACCAAGTGCCACGTCCAATCTCCCCTTGAACGCCTCCAGGGTCGATGACTCAACCACCTCCCTGGGCAATCCGTTCCAATGCCAAATGACTCGCTCAGTGAAGAACTTCCTCCTCACCTCGAGTCTGAACCTCCCCTGGCACAGCTTGAGACTGTGTCCCCTCGTTCTGGTGCTGGTTGCCTGGGAGAAGATGCCAACCCCCTCCTGGCTACAACCACCCTTCAGGTAGTTGTAGAGGGCAATGAGGTCACCCCTGAGCCTCCTCTTCTCCAGGCTAAACAATCCCAGCTCCCTCAGCCTCTCCTCATAGGGCTTGTGTTCAAGGCCTCTCACCAGCCTTGTTGCCCTTCTCTGGACACGCTCAAGTGTTTCGATGTCCTTCTTAAACTGAGGGGCCCAGAACTGGACACAGGACTCAAGGTGTGGCCTAACCAAAGCAGAGTACAGGGGCACTATGACCTCCCTGCTCCTGCTGGCCACACTATTCCTGATGCAGGCCAGGATGCTATTGGCCCTCTTGGCCACCTGGGCACACTGCTGGCTCATATTCAGGTGGCTGTCGATCAGCACCCCCAGGTCCCTCTCTGTTTGGGAGCTCTCCAGCCACTCTGATCCCAGCCTATAGTTCTGCATGGGATTGCCGTAGCCAAAGTGCAGCACTCGGCACTTGGACTTGTTAAATGCCATCCAATTGGACTCCGCCCATCTGTCCAGTCAGTCGAGGTCCCTCTGCAGAGCCTTTCTACCCTCTAACTGACTAACATCTGCCCCTAACTTTGTGTCACCTGCAAACTTGCTGATGACTGACTCTACCCCTTCATCCAGATCATCAATGAATATGTTGAAGAGGACAGGGCCCAGCACTGATCCCTGGGGGACACCACTGGTGACTGGCCTCCAGCTGGATGTGGCACTGTTCACTACCACTCTCTGGGCCCGTCCCTCCAGCCAGTTCCTAACCCAGCACAGAGTGTAATGGTCCAATCCACGGGCTGACAGCTTAGTCAGCAGTTTGTTGTGGGGGACGGTGTCAAAGGCCTTGCTGAAGTCCAGGTAGACCACATCCACAGGCCTCCCCACGTCCACCAGACGGGTCACCTGATCATAGAAAGAGATCAGGTTGGAGAGGCAGGACCTGCCCTTCCTGAATCCATGTTGGCTGGACCTGAACCCTTGGCCGTCCTTCAGGTGCGCAGTTATTGCTGCCAGGATAATCTGCTCCATCACTTTCCCTGGCACTGAGGTCAGGCTGACCGGCCTGTAGTTTCCAGGTTCCTCCATCCGACCCTTCTTGTGGATGGGGACCACGTTGGCCAGTTTCCAGTCATCTGGGACCTCTCCGGTGAGCCAGGACTGGAGGAAAATGATGGAGAGTGGCCTAGCTAGCACATCTGCCAGCTCTCTCAGCACCCTAGGATGGATCCCATCCGGACCCATGGACTTGTGAATATCCAAGTGGCTCAGCAGGTCCCGAACTAATTCCTCATGGATTTCCGGGGCATTACACTGCTCCCCGACCCCATCGCCCAGCTCCGGAGGCCACTCGTCCTGAACTCCTGCTTTGCTGTTAAAAATTGAGGCAAAGAAGGTGTTCAGGACCTCAGCTTTCTCCTCATCCTCAGTCACCATGTTCCCCTCCAGGTCCACTAGGGAGTGCAGGTTCTTCCTGCCCCTCTTCTTATTGTTAATATATTTATAAAAATGCTTTTTATTGTCTTTGACAGAGGTGGCCAGCTTCAGTTCCAGCTGGGCCTTAGCCTCCCTAATTTTATTCCTACATAATCTAACAGCTTCCTTGAACATACCTCGAGAAGCCTTCCCCTCCTTCCAAAGGTGATACAGCCTCCTCTTCCCCCTTAAATCCTCCAGGAGCTGCTTGCTCATCCAGGCTGGTCGCCTTCCCCGCCGGCTTGCCTTCCGGCACGTAGGAACCGCCAATTCCTGTGCCTTCAAGAGCTCCTGTTTGAAGTAGGTCCAACCTTCCTGAACCCCTTGGTTCATGAGGGCTGGTACCCAGGGGACTTTACAAACAAGTTTCTTAAATAGGCTGAAGTTCGCCCTTCGGAAATCCAAGGTGAAGGTTCTGTTGGTGCTCCTCCCTATCTCCCTGCATATTGAAAACTTCACTATCTCGTGGTCACTGCACCCTAGGCAGCCTCCCACGATCACGTCTCCCACCAGCCCTTCCCTATTGGAGAACAGCAGGTCAAGCAGAGCCTGTCCCCTGGTAGGCTCACTTAACAGCTGTGTCAGGAAGCAGTCCTCCATTCGCTCCAGGAATCTTCTGGACTGCCTCCTCCCTGCTGAATTAAGTTCCCAGCAGATATCTGGGAGGTTGAAGTCAAGTCCAACTTGCCACCCAAGACCTCATGACTACTAAACCACAGCACTAAGTGCCACATCCAGTCCCTTTCTGAAGACCTCCAGGAACAGTGATTTCGCCATCTCCCTGGGCAGCACATTCCAATGGCCAATCACTCTTTCTGTGAAGAACTTTCTCCTCACCTTGAGCCTAAACTTTCCCTGGTGAAGCTTGAGACTGTGTCCTCTTGTTCTGGTGCTGGTTGCCTGGGAGAAGAGACCAACCCCCACCTGGCTACAACCTCCCTTCAGGTAGTTATAGAGAACAATAAGGTCTCCCCTGAGCCTCCTCTTGTCCAGGCTAAACAATCCCAGCTCCCTAAGCCTCTCCTTACAGGGCTTGTGCTCAGGGCCTCTCACCAGCCTTGCTGCCCATCTCTGGACACGCTCAAGTGTCTCAATGTCTCTTAAATTGAGGGGCCCAGAACTGGACACAGTACTCAAGGTGTGGCCTAACCAGTGCTGAGTACAGGGGCACAATGACCTCCCTGCTCCTGCTGGACACACTATTCCTGATGCAGGCCAGGACAGAATTGGTCTTTTTGGCCACCTGGGCACACTGCTGGCTCATGTTCAGCCATCTGTCAATCAGTAGTCCTATGTCCTTTTCTGTCTGACCACTCTCCAGCCACTCCAACCCCAGCCTGTAGCACTGCATGGGGTTGTTGTGACCAAAGTGCAGCACTCAGCACTTGGACTTCTTGAATGTCATCATGTGGACTCTGCCCATCTGTCCAGCCTGTCAAGGTCCCTCTGCAAAGCCCTTCAACCCTCTAACAGGTCAACACCTACTCCCAGCTTGGTGTCATATGCAAATTACTGATGATGGACTCAATCCCCTCATCCAGATCATCAATAAAGATACTGAATAGGATGGGGCCCAGCACTGATCCTTGGGGGACACCACTAGTGACTGGCCTCCAGCTGGATGTGGCACCATTCACCACCACGCTCTGGGCTCTGCCCTCCAGCCAGTTACTAACCCAGCACAGAGTGCTGCTGTCCAAGCCACGGATTGGCAGCTTGGCCAGGAGTTTGCTGTGGGGGACGGTGTCAAAGGCCTTGCTGCAATCCAGGTAGACTACATCCACAGCCTTCCCCACATCCACCAGGCGGGTCACCTGATCATAGAAGGAGATCAGGTTGGTCAGGCAAAAACACAGTGCCATGTCTTCAGGTATTGGTCATTTTTTAGCATGATCCCAATTTATGGATTTCTGTTTTGATAGAAATGATGCAACACATTTCTGGTCCTCTTTAGATGACATATGCCCCCTGAGCACTGGAGGGCTTATATCTTTTATTTTGATAAAGAGGGTGTTGAAAGAATAAGCTTAACCCTTAGAAAACTGCAGTTACCTGGTAGTTACCATGTTCTCTGTCTTGGATAGACTGATTTTGTATTTCCCCTAAAAGTCAGAGCATACATATTTATGTTCTTACATTTCAGCAGAAAACTTGCATGCTTGTGGGTGGCAGTTTATGGTGAAGTTAGCTATTTTGTTAAATATTTCATCGTCGAGCAGGACAGAAGGTAAATGCTATGAACCTGACAATGTAATTTAATAACAAAACAAAAGCCAAACCAGACTAAAACAAAACAAAACACAACCCCACAACCAACTAACAAAACAAAACAAAACAAAACCCACAAACCGACACACCACACCCCATCACAGCAACAAAACCAAACAAACAAAAACCCACACAAACTTTTAGCTCCTGATCAGTGTTCATAGTACAGCAAAGAGTAACTGTGTGCAGGTGAGTTGGAAGAGCCTTTGTGCCATGCAGATTTACAGCCTGCTTGTCTTGGGTGGAAGAGCCTAGCAGATGTCAGCTGCTTTACCACTCTTCAACAGATCATAGTAAACCCTGTAGAAACAGGACGGTGTCTGGGGAGGAACCTTTCTTCTAAGACTTACTGTGTTTAATTGCAGTGAACCATACAGGTAAACTGAAGCTAGATTTGGAAGATAAGCTATAAAGATCCTGCATATTTCTAATGTGCTTTAGTTCCTTCTATAAATATGCTTGCCATAACTTCATTAAAATTTGCATTTTGAACTGGTTGATTGTCCTTTTCAGACTTTATCTACTTGGATCTTTTATTTAAATGCCTGTAATGGCAGGGAACCTTCCGTTGCATAACTGTTTGAACTGCAGCAACAATGGTGCTGCTTAGAAATGTAATCACAATGTTGTTTTTGTCTTGTGGGGGTTTTGTTTGTTTGTTTCTGGTTTTGGTTTTTATTACCAAAAAGAGAGTTCCAGTATTTGCTAGTGACAACACTAGAACAATGAGAGACTCAGTGGCCATAAGAGAATCTCACAGAACAGACTTGCTGGTATCAAAAGACAAGATGCTTATGTCAAATAAACTTGACCAAATTTTTCTAACGTGTCAACTGACACAAGATTCCTGATTCACGTTTTCTTTAGTTCATGCACAGGAACTTTGATTTTGCTGTACATGCTAGTAGCATGAATTTAATGCAGAAAATGGATGCATGAGGGTACTTCAAACTCACATTTGATTCCTCATACTTTTTCAAGATCGATATGGTTACTCAGTCACAAGTATACTTTGGCCAGTGAAAACTGATTAAAAGAGCTTTACTTGACTCTGAAACCCAGATGACAATTATGCATCAACACTTAAAATGGGCTTGGAGCATTTGGAATCTTGTTGCAGCTGCTATTACCTAAGATAACTTTGTTAATCACTGGAAAACATTTTACATGTTATAAAATGCAGTACACTTATTTTAGCCAATATACGTGGTAGATACCTGGAGTTAAAATACAGCTCACCTAAGCAGTGTTGTGCTTATTATTCATCCCAACACCCATGTCATCTTTGCTGAACAGGCAGTCATCAGCTGAGGATGCGTTGACCTTCCTTGCTTCCTGGACCATGCTGGTCCTTGGCCTTACTAGGCTGTCTTCCAAGTCTCTGAGGCAAGGTTTCTTGTGGAGAATTTTATGCTTCCCACCTGCTCACCAACAGATCACCCCCATTAGGTGTTTTTTTAATCCTAAGTTGTTAGTACCATCTCAATACATTAATTCTGCCCTAGGCTTTTTTCAGTTGTAGTTCTATTTATTCATTTAATTAATTTATTTATTTATCTTGTGTGGCTTCAGCTTACATAGTAGCAGAGTCAGTTGCATCTTTCTCCCCAGACTGCACCAAATGTCACAGGCATAGTTACAGGAAAAGACACAAGTGATAAAAAAACAGTAAATCCTGTATACAGCAGCAAGCCTTGTGTAGAAAGCATAGTAAAAGGTAGCCTTTTTATAATGTATTTTCACATTTTTTTACTATATTTAATACTTATTTTCCTTTTTGATTCCCTAATAGTGAAGACCTTTCAACATGATCAACACAGTTAAACATTCTAAATTAAGGCTAAAATTGTAGTTTTAGGAAACCGATGAATTCTGCCACATTTTTTCTTTCCTGTGAACCTGAAAATTCAGATTATAAAATTAACGTCTAAAATGTTTTATTCCAACATGTGTTTTGCATTTAGGTTTGATTATCTTTCTACTGTGTTCATAGGAGATTCTTAAGAATGAAAATTACAGAGAAGAAATGAAACACAAAATCAAAGATGTAACTGAAAAGGAGAAGTTGCTTCAGGCCAAGGAATACAGCGAGGGACTTGTTGCTGAACCAGTTCAGACTCGTGTTAAAGGCCACGCATCTGCCCCGTACTATGGAAAGGAAGAGCCTTCTCAAGATCCAACTAGCACTGCAAGTACTTTTCAGCCAGGCTCCTGGATGCCACCAAGCAGTGGTAGTAGTCAAAACAAGTAACACAGTGGTAATGCAGAGGTGCCACATAATGGATAGTTTAACACACAACATAACCAGCTTTTATACAAAAGTGGGTGTGCAATAAAGCAATATTAAAGCAGTTTCATTTATTTTTGCAGATCTGTTTGAAGAGGTTTGATCACAACTGTTGCAAAATGTTTGGGTTTAGTGAAAAGCAGCGTGTCTCACCAAGTTTGGTTTTGACAGCTGCTGTTCATCTCTTACTCGTGAAATCACAGGCAAAAGGCTTTCTAGCAAACTTAGTTTTCTTAAATAATTCTAACTTATTTTTCTTTGAAAACTCATTTAAATCTTTTTAATGCAACAAGTTTTAGTGAATCACTACACTCAAATTTCCCCAAACATAGGCATTAGTTGGAAGTATTTTTTTCAGCATGCTTGTTAATTGGCTTGGCAGCACCAGGGTGCTTTCCTCTGGCATGTGGGTGGAAAAGCTGGTGTCATTGACAAGAATCATTGATGCTACACTGATCATGAACTCTACTGAACTTACATCCTTGTAACTTAAACAATCAACATACTTGAATAGTGTTTGGTCTGCAGCCAGCAGTAAGTACAAAATAAAACTGGGCAAAGTTAAACTACATGTAAGCACTGTAATAGAGGTTGGAAGCACTTGCTAAAAGCTGCTGGAAGACAATACAGGGTTTTGGGCAAGGCACTGTTGTTAGTATTTAAAAAAAAAACAACAAACAACAAACCAAGACAAAGTTGTTATTTCTGGTGTACACGGGGACTTCTCTACTCTTTGGCCACAGTTTGCAGATTATATGCTTAGAAATTGTTTGGGAACTTCAGTCAAAATAAAGACATCATATTTTGGAAAAAAAAGTATCAAATTTATTTATGCATTGCATCCTTCACCAGTTTTCCTCCATGTGTTTTATGCTACGCAGGTATCAAAGGTGGAACATGTACACATTTCACAATACTGGATACAAAATGTGAAGATTTATCCCCATATAGTTACAAAATGTCATGTTGTGATAATGCTTCCTTTGACCAACAGAATTGAAAGGGCATTGATATTTACTTTGTTATTTCACTTATGACTCCACTTCTGATCTAGTAACTGGTTCTATAAGTTTTCTCATTCTAACAATGGTGTTTCAAGGTTTATTTTTAAACAGGTCTAGTTGCTAGAAAACACAGCTCTATTGATGCTTACAAATACATCAAGTCTGAAAACCTTAATGGATGCCACAAGCTCTTTAGTACTATACTGTTAATAAAAATTATGCTTTGAAAAATTAATCACTTGTTAGAAAAAAACATGAATTAAGTAATTTTGGCATATTTACAGCACAAACCCCACTCAGACTTTTTCCAGTATGCTAGAATTTTGCAACCTGGAAGGCAGCAGAGTTTCAAGTGCCAGAAGAACACAGATCTTGCCTAAACTCAGAAGGTCCTAAATCAAAGGTAGGCAAAGGTAGAGAGAAATACTGGCACCAGCATATGTATCCTCCTCCTGTACTCTCCGACAGCCACTTGCTATAGTTTGCCAGGACACTAGGCCATCTGGGCCTTTGGTCTCACCCTACTTATGGCTGTTCACAGCAGAAAAAGGGAGAAACAAATTAGTTACAGGTGGAGCATCCAGGTTATCATTAGGGAAAACCAAATATTAGTAGTGCATTTTGTAGAACACAAGGGGATTAAGATATATAAAGGTACCAAGAATAAGAACCCAGCTTCCTGGAATTTGGTCTGAATTAAAAGACATAATGGCTGCTATTTCAGGAAAGAGGAAAAGCTAACCTAGGTAATTTTTGCAGACAATCCCCACCATCAGAGAGGCTACAGCAGCCCCCATGGGCACACAGCTGAACCAATAGCACCACATGCCGTGTCCTTAAAGGAAATCAGTAACGGAAGCTGGCTATTTCTGCATCTTTGTTGAAGGTATACCGAAAATTGCCTTTCTGTAATCCAGTTTGCAATTCATATTTCCACCATAATCCCAATTTTTAAGACTCCTGTTAAATCATAGCTCAAAGAAGAAAAAAAGAATCTATCCCCAGAGCAATCTGTGCAAATTTAGAAAAGCAACCTGCACTAGAACGCAAGTGGTAGATTACACGTTTGTAACAGAAGTCACTTGGGAAAAGTTTAACACAAGTCATCTCAGCAGAAAAAAAATACACTGAAGGAATTAGATTTCATATTTAAGAAGTAACAGGATCAAGTATCAAAGAACAGTTACAGCAGAATGTACGTTTCATATTAAAGATGGATTCGTTGCACAAGGAAGGTCTTCTCTCCCCCCACATGCATTTAATCCTTCTTTGTTCGTTTCGCTTTTGCAATATTCTCTTGTCGTTTTTGTTTCTTCTTTTGCTCTCGTTCCCTGGCCTCAATCATTTTTGCAAGCTTCCATGAAAGTGCTGCACTTATTATGAACAATGGTGTAAGGGCCAAGATCACTGTAGTTAGAAAGCCGTACGGGTCCTTTGCAGCCCACTCCACAATGTACTCAGCCCAGGCCTTAATATCAATCATTTTTTCTGTTCTTCTCGTAGGGAAACTCTATGGAATGATGAAAACAATTTCTGAGTATTCAGAAAAATGTACACAGCACAGGTATCTCTCATTAAACAACATGCTCATTTTTGATAAGGTAAAAAGTGGCACATAGCATGTGAGAGCATGCTACAAAGTGCCCCGACCTTACAGTGTATACAAAATAATTTGGCATTTTCATTTGGAAACTACTTGACAGTATCAGACACTATTTGGCAATATCCATCCCATAGTACCAGTTGAAAATGACTATAGGGGTAAAAAAACAAACAAACAAACAAACAAGCCTATGCTTCCCTGGAAAGGAAGCACGCACATTTGGTTTGTACCAGGGAGGCACGGCAGCAGGGGAAATCCTTGAAATAGCAACCTTTCAACAGCCAGCGAGTCAAAACCAACGTAAAACCGAGCAGGCGGCGAGCACCTCGGTGCCCGTGTTGGCCATGCCCTCTGCCGGGGCAGTGCTAGACAGCCGCCACCCTGGCACCCCACACCAGCATAGCCACTGTGATGTCGTCGTCTCCCCGCGGCCCCGTCACGGCCGGCCGAGCGCCCCGCCCTCACCTGCTGCGGGGGAGGGGGGGCCCTGCGCCGCCTCGGGCACCCTCCGGGCCTGCCGAGCGACGGAAGGGCAGCACCGAGGTTCCTGCAGAGAGAAGACACAGGCCGTGAGGGAAACGCGCCCGGCGCGGCCCGTCCCCAGCAACGCTTAGCCCCGCTCGGCACAGGTAGCCGGCCGGGAACGACGGCCGGAAGTTATCGCTGAGGCGCGGAGCTGGAGAACCGCCGCGCCGCTCCTCACTTCCCTCCCGCCACCACTCCGCGTACCGCTGCACTGGAGGGCGCCGGCCTGCTGAGCGGAAACAGGAAGAAGGCTCCTGCTCCGCCCATGCCGGCCGGACGCGGAGAAAACGCAGCGCCACCGCGGCTATTGGCTAGAGCGGCTCCGCAGGGCACCCCGCCCACCTCCTTGGCCACGGCCCGCCCAGACGTCACTGCGGGGGCGCGGCAGCACCACGCGCGCGCCGCACGTAGAGGCTAACCCACAGGCGCGCGCACGCAAGCGGGACGCGTGAGTGCCACGGCCCCTGCCGCCCGCTCGTCTGGGTCTACCCGGGGTAGTGCTTGCCGTCGGAGGAGCCGCGCCTCCCGCATCTGCTGGGAGCCGCCTGTGTCTGCCTTGTGACCCTCTTCGCTGCCGCGGCAACGACGTTCCCGTTCGTTTAAAAAGAGGTGCAGCTAGGAAACAAGTTTCCGACGTGTCCGAGTGGATTTTTTACGCTGTGCAGTAGCCCTGTGGAGGCAGGTAGCCCAATGCATCTGAAACGACTGGTTGCGTGGCAGTGACCTGTCGACGGCTCAGGCTGGTGCGGCTTCAGGACCTGCTGTCCTGTGTGTACGGTGGTGTCACTGGTCCCTAGCTCCTCCTCTTTCCCTTTTAGTGCTCCTCGAGCACTCGATACGATCTGCAGGAGACCACAGGTAACTTCCGCCAGTAGCTTGCCATGGTACCGCAAGTATGTCCATCATGTGGGACAGCCTGGCCTCCTCGGCTGGTCTTTCAGTGAGCAGCTGCAGTGCACCTGCTGCAGTGCGATAGCTGCTTGCGGCTACTAGAGCGTGATTGCTGCGTGCCGCCCTCCTCACCTGACCTCAGCAAAAGCACTTGGCCGATCGCAGCACAATCTGGCTAGCTTAAAGCCTTCAATATTCTCACACTGGAAATTCAGTTTTTCAGATTTTGCTTTACATGTGTTGCAGAAATCCTTCTCCCTTTCTATACAGGTATGCACATGCACAGTGCTGTGAATTACGACATCAGAGCATTCTATTCTATTTAAAGGACAGGAAGCAGGCAAATAAATTTATGTTATCAGTGAGGGAGTGATTGACAAAAGATCTGACTAATCCATGACCAATCTTACCAGGAGAGGCTGAGGCACATGGAGACATGGTCATGTTGCTTTACAATCTACTTTCAGCAAACCTACTTCAGCAGGGGAAGCTGGATCGTATGATCCCCAGGGGCCCCTTCCAACCCCTGCCATTCTGTGATTCTGCATGTTGAATGCAATTTTGCCTTATATGTAAAATTGCCTTTATTTGTGCACTCTTAGTAAAACCCTGTCTGTAGCATTCACACTCTTGCAATACCTTTTCAAAACAGAATGCAATAGAATAGTTCATTTGGAAGGGACCTACAATGATCATCTAGCCCAACTGCTGAACCCCTTCAGAGCTGACCAAAAGTCAAAGCATGTTGTTAATGCCGTCGTCCAAATGCCTTTTAAACATTGACAGGCTTGGGCCATGATGACCTCTCTAGGGAGCCTGTTCCTGTGTCTGACCACCCTCTTGGTAAAGAAATGTACCAGCCCATCATGTCCAGTCACTGGGCATAAGGAGAAAGAGATCAGCACCTCTATCTCCACTCTTCTTCATAGGAGACTAGAGAGAGCAGTGTCATTGCTCTTTGGCCTCCTTCTCTCCAAGCTTGACAAGCCCAAAGTCTTTAGCTGCTCCTCCACAGGACATGCTGTCCTGGTTTCACTGGGCTAGCCATGGCCCGCAGGCCATTATAAGTTTTGAGTCAGCCAGGAGCTTAAACTTGCAGATGCAAAAGCCAGGGCAGGTGTCCTGAGCTGGCTAACAGGTGTATCCTATAACATAAAATTTATGTTTACTATAAAGGGAGAAGTTGGCTGAGGACAGGAGTGCCAGCTGGGTTTAGCTCAAGTCACCACCGCTAATGCTGGCCAGCTTCCAATCTGTTGCTAGGATGTCCCCAGACTCTCAAGACTTGTGGTGGATATCTATACGTGTATCTCTGTACATGTGCTATTCAGCCATTTACATGAGCATTAAAAGTCTTAGAGAGGTTATGGGTGGCTATTTGGTCTGTAATTTGTAAATTTTAGACACATATAGTAATCTCAATTTATTGGAGCTTAGATACTAGTTCTGAGGTACTGTATTTTTTGGTATTTTTTGTATTTTTTGCAGTTATGCAACTGATACAATTTAATGAAGCAGCATGCACGAGGATTTATGCCATCATTTGTTTATATGCAGTGTCCATCTGCAAAGATATATGGGACAAAGATTGAAAGGTGAATCTTTATGCTCTTGGTGCTGCTGAGGGCTGCCCTGTGGAAAGGTGAGCATTGCCTGGGTAAAGGGACAGGGAGGTGACCGCTTGCTGCCCCACTGCCTGTCTGTCTGAGGGGGAAGAAGTGGCATAACAGGAAGCAAAGGATGCTTTGGCAAGCATACTGTGATCATGCCAATGCGGATTCTGGTGCCTGCTTGACATACGCAGAAGCTTTCACCAGCTGCCAGCCTAGAACTGGAGGAGCAGAAAATCAGCTAGACTTTCTGACTTGTCCTGTCTGCACTGGTAAAAACTGGTGAATGGGTGGGTCTGTCTTACCCTCTGAAATAGCTTTAGTGCCGCTTCTAGAGAAGGGCAATGAGGCTGGGGAGAGGTCTTGAGCACAAGCCCTGTGAGGAGAGGCTGAGGAAGCTGGGGTTGTTTAGCCTGGAGAAGAGGAGGCCCAGGGGAGACCTTATTGCTCTCTACAACTACCTGAAGGGAGTTTGTAGCCAGATCTCTTCTCCCAGGCAAGCAGCACCAGAACAAGAGGACACAGTACCAAGCTGCACCAGGGGAGGTTTAGGCTGGAGGTGAGGAGAAAGTTCTTCCCAGCAAGAGTAATTGGCCATTGGAATGTGCTGCCCAGGGAGGTGGTGGAGTCCCCATCCCTGGAGGTGTTCAAAAAAGGATTGGATGTGGCACTTGAAGCCATGGTTTAGTTAGTCCTGAGGTGTTGGGTGACAGGTTGGACTTGATGATCTCTGAGGTCTTTTCCAACCTTATTGATACTATGATTCTGTATCACTGTAAGTTACTTTTGTATGCTGTGTAGCTAATGTAAAAGTAGATGGGCTATTATGTAAGTTTAGATGATTTCTGGTGAAATTGCCTGTTGGGCTGGAGGAGATGTGGTTGTATCTCTGACACTTGGATGTCAAATTCAGGTATGGATATCAGATTACTCACTTAGTCAACAGCTCTACAGCACCTTTAGACTTGCTGAAAAATTAATTCGAGTCCCATTGTTTCATATAATCAGAATAGTCTCTTCTGTCTGTCTTTCTGTACCTTCTCTTGCTTGATTTAAAAAGGAAAGTGCCTGATTCATTGTGGCTGGGAAGAAATAAAAAGCAGGGATTTTTAATTTGCTTTTCTATGAAAACAGATCTTATGTAATTACCTGTACTGATAACTTCTGCAGTTGTTGGCCAGTTATGTTGGTGTAGTAGTAGAAGTCCTGGACATAATAATTCTGCTCCTTTAAGATTTGTGCAAATAGGTAGCTAGGTACAGAAAGGAGGCCCAAGTACAACGTTGGCTGAGAGCTGTAGTACATCTGTGTTAGGAGATGTTAGGGGTTAGCAACCTATGGGAAAGCTTGCATGCACTTGGGGCTTGCACTCTACCATAAATTGAGATTAATTCAACATCAAGACTACATGAGATCAGGGGACTTGTTTTACTTTTCTGAGAACTCAGTTTTCATACTTGAAGTAGTCAAAGAGAGAACTCCAGAATTCACTACATTTTTTACAATGCAGCAAAACCCTTAACACATTTCCAGAATATTTTAAAACACTACATCAAACGTGTATTTATGTTAACTATGATTTTGGCAGTTAACAGCTGCTTTGTAAATGTCTACTTTCTTTTACATCTCATCTAGAATTTCTTTGATTTACCCTTTTCTATTATTTATAGCTATATATGTGCTGGTATATATTTTAAAACAGACACTTTAATTTTGTGTCTGTCAGTTACAAGCAGATCAGTGAGAGAACTGGAGAGCTTAGGAAGGAGTGGGAAAGGATTCACTGATGAAAGATCACGTTTAAAGTTTGAAAGTCACAATTCATACTAAAACATCCTTTTATCTAAATACCATTCAAGAAACCTAGGCTAGGAAGGAACTTTACTTAGGATAGAGTTAAGCTTTTCAGCAGCTACATAACTTCACTGGCAGCAGCTACAGCAGTAGCATCAAACTGTAATACAGTATGAATTTATGAACCATCAAATTTGATGAAATTAAATCAGTAGTTAATTTATTCATATCTATTTATATTTTTAGATATGAAACCCAACACATATATAGGAACAGCATTAAAAATTCTGCTGCAATGCAATTTTATGAGAACATTCTGGTGAGGACAAACATTACTGTCCATTGCCACTCTTTCAAAGAGGGAGGGGGCTGAAGAATGGAAAGTGTACTCCAAAAATCCAGAAATAATGAAGACACAATGCAAAGTAATATGCTTAGAATATAATACAGACATGGAAAATAGGAGAGTTACTTGCATGAAAGCAAAGCTTTTCTTATGCCAACTGTGACTGAAAACTCCATGGAGTCTTTAATGTGTTTGTGTGTGTGTGGTGAAGGCAGACTTTGAGTAAACGTGTTCATTGTGCTTAGATGCGTTAACGTGTATCAGTGGTCCAAAATTTCTCCATATAATGAAGCTGCTAAATATTTCATGCAGTGTATTCCATAACTGCCTTTTCATAATTTGTAAATTCTAAGGATAACCTAATTCTTTGAAGCTATTTTTTCTACATACAGTGAGAATTCTCCAATAATCTGTGGGTTGCACTCCATGTGCAGAATGTCCCTCTTTCTAGAATGCACAATGGTGGGGTTTTTTAAGAGTTTTGAAAGATAGTTTGACTATTGCTTTTTTCTCCAGCCTGTAAAAATCTCCAAGCTCCAAAAACTTTACCGGGACTCTTTTTGCCAATGTGTGATATATTCATCATACATGCCAGCAAATAAACCTTCTGGGGTTTATAGCATTCCTTGAGCCAACAGAACTCCTTTGTACCAATGGGGACTAAGGAATCTTTTTCTGCTACAAATCTGTGTTTTAAAACATTGGTGTTTTATGTTTAAGTGGATCTACAGTATAACTTTATTCTGCAAATTGCATGAACAACCTCATATATTTGGTTTGCCTTTCATTCATATATTTGTAGCTGCCACTCAACGCAGCTGAGTATCCGAGATGAAAGTAATAAAATCGTTACTAATATTGCTTCTCTATTCAGTTAATTTCAAACCATCCTTAAAAATTGTTCTGCTACCCTATACTTTCAAGGATAGAGCACATGTTGGGATAGACTATGACCTATATGCCAAGTGATGTGCTGCACACTTCTATAATCTTTGAAAATGAAGAATATAGAATTTCATTTAATATTCCGTTAAAGAGTGATCAAACGCTTCTGTGCTCTAGGTGGTCTTATTTGTGTAATAGCATTGGTTTTACTACTCCTGTAATGAATAATATAATTGAAGAACTGAAGTATGTCAGGCCTTACTCTATCCTTCATTTGTTCCTATTTTAGGTCTTCACACAGTTCAAAAAGGGGATGGGTTATATTGTAGGGAAGGAGAGGAAAAAGCAATTGCTCATACAGCTTTATAAGTCCTCAGAGGCTTTCCCTGAGATAGCTTCTTGCAGCAGTTCAGGTAAGAAACTGAGAATCATGGGATCATATACCATTTGTTGGACACGATGATCTTGAAGGTCTCTTCCAACCTGGTTTATTCTATTTTAAATGTGATGCTAGGCTTGGGCTGATTCTGAAAATTTCAGGCATCTCCACAGAAGTCTGGTCCCCAGGTAACCACAGGGAAAGGCAGTGGAGAAAGACTGGTGCCTGTGAGATGCAATTTAGGCCTACCACCATTTGACTCTTTCTGAAGCTGCTTCTTTCCTTCCACAGACCAAAGAGGGAACTAAGGATTGAAGATAGCATTCCCAAGTTAAGCACCCAGTGAAATACCAAGTGAAAGTGCAAGGAAGTTAAATGACAATTTGAAGTACAAGGAACCCAAACCAAAAAGCAAATCCTTCAGTGAATCAACTCCATGCCTTTAAATATATGTAGGTAGTATTCTTCCACCTTCTTAAAACGTTTTGAGATTGTTGAATAAAAGAAACCAGTGCCATTATCACTATTACTTGAACTTTTAGGGTTCATATTTTCCTTGGTTTTGTAGAAGCTTTACAAGAAATTCCTGTCCATTATAAAGCCATGTGCAAGCAATGGATCTAAATACAACATGGTCAAATTTGGCAAGTATAGGTGCAGTGTGGGAAACTGTGATGAATCTGTGGACCCTTTGATGGGCCAAGAAGAGATTGACCTCAAGAGTATTGCTGTGTATCTGTGGGAAAATACTGTTATGTACCCATGGATGAACACATTGTCGTGTACTCTTGAATGCCTGGAAAGTCTCTGGGCAGACTGTGTAGATGTTTGAGGTAGAGATGCTGCAAGATTGAGATAGAAGGATAGCAGAAGGAGAAACCTAGACTTAGCTCAGCAAGTAACTATAGCAATGTATCAGTAACCAATAAGAATCTTGTGAAAAGCTTGTTAATCAGACATAGCCACACAGTCATATGTACAAATATGTGTTGCTTGCAGAAATAAACTTTGTCTTTGTACTCTGCTTACCACAAGTGTGTTTGTTGCTTTTGTTCGTCACCTACATGGTGACAACTGGTGACCCACAAACGTGATTTGAGGCTGCGGGCGGATGCAGTGGTGACAGAGCCCAGTGTATCTGAGAGCAGTTGGGAAACTGTCTGGCCCTGAACTTTGACAGCTGCCTGGGTGAGGTAGGTGAGCCACTGGGAGCATAATGGGACAACATTTAACAAAGGAAGAGGACTTAGTCCTTGGGACCTGGAAATCGTTACTAAAACACAGAGGTCTAAAAATTTACTGTGACTTACAAAGATTACTCTTGTGGGGTAAGCAGCAAGGGTTGAGCCTTCCTCTACCACTCCTTTCAGCATTGCTGTGTGGCAGAAGCTGGGTAGTCATTTGTGGGACACCATACGGAAAGGAGATAAAGAGGTTGTGGATATGGCTACTACCTGGCACTTACTTAGTGGTGCACTGAAAGATACTAAGCAGGAGTGGGACAAGAAGGAGGAGGACATAATGGGGGAGTTGAAAGAAAGGGATTGATTTGGCTATGGGGGAGACGAATAAATCAGTAGAGGATACATTGGCATCTCCTACCTCCCCCAGTGCTTAGCTGCTCAGGAGCAGTTTCAACAGTGCAGAAGGTAAAAGGCACTAGTGAAAAGAAATTTTCCTCTCCTAATGAGCAACTTAAACTCCCCACAACTTGGAATAATTCCGAAGACTTTGCTCAGATGCCGTTGGTTTATCAATCTCCAAGCAATCAGCTGAAAGAACATGTAAAAAGAGAGGAATGTAATCAGCTTAATAATCTACAGACTTCACAGCAGCAGTTTCCTTCTTTGCTATCCGACAGTGAGGAAGAGAATGAGGGGTAAGTTTTGACCCAGAGTGTGACTGACCGCACAAAAGACTGTGGAGGACCAAGAGGGAAGGGGGGTGTCAATCTTTCAGCACATCTGCTCCATGGACCTTGCCTCCCTGTAGTGTGACTGTGACTCCTCATTCAGCAGTTAGATTTTAGCAACAGGTTTGTTGGAAAGCTGCTGCAGTGGGTGATTGGGATTTAGTGGAAAAGCTGGAGGTGCCACATGTAACTGCCACTCCAGAGGAAATGAATTATCCCATGATACAAGTGCCCCCCAGGGTCAGCAATCCATTCCTGACTGGGGCGAACCCAGCTCAGCAGGTCCCCCCTTGTGTGACAAATTGTCAGCCAAAACGAGGGGATCAGCAGGGATGGATGTGTCCACAGCAGATGTAATAACTATCTCAGACAAAAGGGGTGCACAGGGTGCCTTTGGATGCATGAGGACTGATTGGTGGAGGGTTTGGTGCTCTTTTGATAGGATGATCAAGTAGTACCCTTCAAGTACATCTGGGGGTGGTTGATACTGATTATGTGGGACCAGAAAGATTCCTGATGATCTAGGGTAAAAGTGAAGTTTTGAGACTGTTATTGTAGGATAGACTTTAATGATTCAGGACTACTGTCATAACAGAGGACCCTCATTCTAAACTCATTACTCCTTCATCAGCGACTAGACCTATGTGCTATGGTACATTTTCCCTGTGTGTAATATGGCTGCCATTTTCCATCTGAATGTGGCAGTGTCTTTTTTTGCTTATGTGTTTTTAGGAACACTTTATAAAGTATTGTAGAGCTCTCTGCTGCTGAAAGACAGTGTACAGATAGCACAGATAGTGAGTACCAATTTCAGCATTAAATTGACATATGAGTAGTACATGTATGAGTCACTGAGATCTGTAAGACAACCAGCATTTTGACTGCTTCCTGGTCCTTCTTATATGGAAAGAAACTGTTGTCAGTGGAAGTGTGAGTCTGTACCTTATTTTGCAGTCTGTAGCATTATGTGTACATCCCTCCTTCTGTTCTCTTACCTAGTTTTCATGTCAGAGTTAAGACACATAAAGGTAAAAGCTTTTCACTTCATTTGTAGCAAAGCAGAATGATTAAACATAAAGGAACGTTTCCAAGACTAGAATATCTAAACATCAGCCAATCTCAACACTGATGTTGTGGTCTGAAGCTCCTCAGTTTTAGGATCATGTGTTTAAATAATACCTTATGTTCAAAACACAATCAGAAAAGATTCACTGGTTCACTGCTGTGGAACTTGTATTTACTTCCTTACTGCTGAAATAATGTTCTTAGGAATGTCCTCACAACTGTCATATTTTACTGACATAAATTTACTGTAATTGTAACAGTAGTGGTCACTTTTGCAAAATGTATAGAAGTATGTTCTTGAAATTGAATTGTTGATGACATGCTTCTTATCAATCTGGTAACTGTCAACGTGCCTACCCTTGCTAGTGCTAGGTCCACGTCTAAGTTTCAAACTATGGAGTGTACACTTAGAACAGGCACCACTTAGCAAGAACAATGAGCTGAAATTGTGTAATTTAGACTGTCACCAAACAGTACTATACATCTGATTTGATTATAAGCAGCTTGTCAGGCGTGTTTGCAAAGCTCAGACGCAAGCTCAGGCAACTGAAAACTGCCATCAGGATAGTTCATCTCTGTTCTGAGACACAAGAGCAGTGGATTTGAATACTCACTTTCCTTTTTCTTGGTAGCACAAAGCCTTTTAGAAGAGATCAGTTATATTTTTAAAGGTGGAAATATTCTTTTCTGTATGCATGCTGTTTAAGAGCTCTACCCACAAAATTAGCATGGGAATTTTCTCTATACCCTCCAAAGGTTCACACTTCACAGAAAACAGTTCAATTAGGCCACTCTGTAAAGAGAAGGCAAGTCAGGGGCAAAGGCAGGCAGGGCAGTTGCCTCACTTACAGGGATTCAGGGCCATAGTACCTGAGTATGAAGAACAAAGCAGGCCTTACGATGGTAGCATGACCATATCCCTGGGGACTCTGTTGCAGTGATTGACCACCCTCTTGGTGAAGAACCTTTTCCCAATGCCCAGTCTGCACTTCCTTTGATGCAGCCTCGTTCCATCTCCTTGTATCCTACTTCTGGTCAACAGAAAGAGATCCGCAGCTCCTCCACTACTGCCCCTTGTGAGGAATTTTTAGGCTGTTATGAAGTCACCCCTCAGCCTGAGCTAACCATGTATCTTCAGCCACTCCTCCTAACTTTTGCCTTTCAGACCTTTTACCATCTTTGACATCCTCCTCTGCATACGCTCTGATAGATTGGTGTCCTTATATTGAGGCATCAGAATTGCTCACAGTATATGAGGTGATGTTGTGGTCCTTGGAAAGTCTGATTTTACTTTCTTTGATGCCTAGGAAAAAAAAAGTAAGATTCATACCTGTAATTTTGTCAGGGTAAGGTGACCTGTTCTGCTTACAACTGATAAAATCTCTCTGGGCAACCTGTTCCAGCATTCAGCTACCCTTACAGGAAGAAAATGTTTTCTGACAGTGAAATGGAATTTCCTGGTTTATGCTCATTGCTTCTGTCCCTTTCTTTGGGAATAGTCTAGCTACATCTTCTTTGCACCCCCTTTTCTCCCCACCCTGATCAACATCTCTCTGATGAGATCTCTCTAATCCATCTCCTCTCCAGGCTGAATGGTTCCAGTTCTTTTAGTCTTTCTTCATGTGACAGATACTCCAAGCTCTTAATCATCTTTGTTGGCATCTGTTGTACTTGCTCTGGTCTCTTTTTTTTCCCTCTTGTACAGAGGAGCTTGGAACTGGACACAGCACTCCACATATCTGTGTCATCAATACATTGTGTTTTATGCCAGGCTTATTCATAATGAATAAACAAAACAAATTCTCAAGATTAACCAATTGTGCTAGGAAATTTTTCCCTTTATTTTTCAACAACTACTGTTGTCAGCTACCAGCTGTTTAACTGTAATAAACCCTGTTTCATAATCAAATTCTTTTGTTTGTGTTACAGTTTGAGCTGGGTGCCCCCTGCAATGTTTACTTCCTGTGTCCAGAGGTCCAGCCCAGAGGGGTGGACACAGGAAATTATGTAGTATTTCATACCACAATCCTTTGCACCACTATAAGATCCAGTGCGGAGTCTAGCACTATCTCTTTTCTTCCTCCTCCGTCAGCCGGTAACTGGGGGAGATGTCTCCTGGCTTTGGGCCTGGCTAGGCCCAAGGCCACGGGGGGATGGGCAGTCTCAGATCTGGCCAGCTGAGACTAGCCTAGCAGTGGGAGGGGGAAGAAGGAGCCCTGGGGGTCTTGGGTGTACCCTCAGGTGGGGATGGGATCTCTCTGGGTCTGTTTTGGGATTTTTCTTTATCACTGTGCTTTTGCTTTTCTGTAAAAGTTCACTGCTTTCTATTTAAACTTTCCATCACTTTTGCAATCCGTTTGTCTGAGTGTTTATTGTTGCCGGGGGGGGAAGGGGGCTGCCTCAACCCAGCACAGCTTGCAATATTTATTTTGTTTGAATTTGTTTGTCTTGTTTTATCAAAATTTGTGCTAGGTAATATGTAGCTTTCCTAAATTTGTGCTTCATAACTTCCTCTTTCATTAAAAAATGCTGTAAACAATTAAGAACTAAGTAATTTATTAAATTATAACAGTAAATTTTGAATTATTATTGGAAACTTTAAAAGAAGATTTTACTAGATATCTTAGAATTAGAAAGTAGATGATAGTCTGAAAAAAACTCAGAGTAGGTAGAAAATAAAAGCAGCTATTTCAATAATAACATCATAAAAACTAAACAGTAATTTGTGTTCTAAAGCAGAATGTAGGAATTACAGAAAGGTGGTGAGAGAATTAAGTGCAAGAGGGCAGGCTTATAACCAGAAGTTTTGATTATATTATCTTCTAATAAAATAATTGATCTGGGAGCAGTCATAAATATTTATGATCCACATCTGGAGAAGAGTCTGGTTTTGGCTTAATATATGTTTGCACTTAAAAATGGATAGATCAGGTTTACATACTTCTGTAGGACTCTTTTCTAGGGAAAGAATGATTTCATAAAGAAACCGTTTGGATGAAATGTCATAGCCAGAATCAATCAGGAGGCAGAATAGGTGGTCACAGGGGATTTCTTATATTAAATATTTAGTGAATATTCAGTCAAACTGAAAACAGTGCTTTCAGCATCAATGATTCCAGTTGATGGCGGCACCTGAAGAAAATGTTTGCCTCCTATACTTATTTTTTATTTCCAGTTAAAAAAGGTAATTTTGTCACTATCACTTTTAAAAGAGCCTCAGTCAATAGTATTTTACATTACATAACAAGACAGGATGATTTCACTATTTCGTTTCTTTTTATTTCCTGACAGTACTATCTTTCATCTAGCTTGAATGATGCTGTAAGCATTCATGCTCTCTGTCACATATCTCCCCAAAATTTTTGGTCTGTTATTTTACATATTATATAATGTTTTCTGGAGATAAACCAATGGTTTAGTGTCCATTTTGAATGTAAGTGTTTCATAATGTGGTTGAAATCTATGATTCAACTCCAGTAATAAAAATAACACCCCTCAGTCTCCTTTGTTAAATGAAGGATATTTATGACTTCCAGACCAGTTCTGCCTTGCTGATGTTGGTATTGAATTCCCATTGACTTGTCTGGAAGGAGAATCAGACTCACAGAAATGATCATGAGAGGCACAATGCAAATTTTATACCTACAAAAACATTGTTTACATTGGTCTAGAGAGTCAGGTACAGAATTGTTTGGCTTTTTGGAATCTGCTGCTTCATTTTACATCACTGGGGAATCTGCAGAGTCAAAAAATAGTGGACAGCAAGGCAGAGGGCTGTTTGAACTGTTTAGAGATGATTGCCTATGCTGAATTTGCATGTTGGACAAGTACTTTATAAAATGCCTCTGCCTCAAGGAAATTCAAACATATGAACAGAACCAATACATTCAAACATATGAACAAAACCAAGACAGGTAAAACATGTAGGAGGACTTCTTCTTTTCACTCTAGTTTCCTCAAAAAGCTGAGAATAGTTGTGTCTCAGTCCCCTGTGTCAGGAATTCAGTGGTAGCAGTGGTGGGCTGGGGAGGAGATATACTCAGATGTTCTTTGCTCTCTTTAGCATCCCAGTAGTGCCAGAGAAGTACAAACCAACTTTAGTGTAATTGAAGATTGGGCTGCCACAATGGTAGGTTTGTTGCTTCTTTCACAGGAAATGTTTATATTAATTTACAAACATTCCTGTAGATCACAGCTGCAAATAACTGTGTAAAATTAAACATGTTCACTTTGATGGTAGAAGCTGGGGCCTTACTGCCTATTTGCCCTCTGGAGAGAAATCATTAATGTGATGTTTGAATATCCTTCAAGTAAACCTTCTGTATTTGCACTTGTATACATCCTCCATGAGAGGTGCTCATAAGGTCTACTCAAATGATTCTGTCTTCTTAGGAATCTCCAGTTCTGATTGCAGTCAGTTCCCTGGAAACAGCTTTAACAAGGCTATGACTTTCTACCAATTCTAGGTTGTGCAAAGGTTCCCCACAAAGAATCTGTGTTCCAAATAAACGAACTCTGTGTGACACACCACACTAGTTTGTCTATTATGTGTGCTTAGCATCTTTAATGCTAAGTTGAGAATGCATTAAAATTTTATTAAGCACAGTATAGCAAATGAAAATGTAATAATATAGTGATTTCAGGAAAAGGTATTGGGTTGATACTTTAAAATATTTTTTTGTTATTTGTACTTTGGTTTTATGAAATGTCAGCCAGTCCACTAATCCGGTCAGTAAATGTGGAAAAGAACAAGAAACTCTGACTTATACATTCTACATTAGCGTGCATCACTTTAATCACCACTTGTGAAACGTCTTAGTTTCATAGTTTCATAGTTTCATTCAGGGTTGGAAGGGACCACAAGGATCATCTAGTTCCAAACCCCCTGCCATGGGCAGGGACACCCCACACTACATCAGGCTGGACAGAGCCTCATCCAGCCTGGGCTTAAACACCCCCAGGGACGGGGCCTCGACCACCTCCCTGGACAACCCATTCCAGGGTCTCGCCACTCTCATGGTGAAGAACCTCCTCCTCACATCTAGCCTGAATCTCCCCGCCTCCAGCTTCATTCCATTCCCCCTAGTCCTATCACTACCTGACATCCTGAGAAGTCCTTCCCCAGCCTTTCTGTAGGCCCCCTTCAGATACTGGAAGGCCACAATTAGGTCACCTCGGAGCCTTCTCTTCTGCAGACTGAACAGCCCCAACTCCTTCAGTCTGCTCTCATAGGAGAGGTGCTCCAGCCCTCTGATCATCCTCGTGGCCCTTCTCTGGACACGTTCCAGCACCTCCACATCCCTCTTGTAATAGGGGCTCCAGAACTGGACACAGTACTCCAGATGGGGTCTCACCAGGGCTGAGTAGAGGGGGAGGATCACCTCCCTCGACCTGCTGACCACACTTCTCTTGATGCAGCCCAGGATCTGATTGGCCTTGTGGGCTGCAAGTGCACATTGAGAGCTCATGTTGAGCTTTTTGTCCACCAGCACCCCCAAGTCTCTCTCCTCAGGGCTACTTTCCAGCCAGTCACTGCCCAGCCTGAATTTGTGCCTGGGATTGCCTCGACCCAGATGCAGGACCCTGCACTTGCTCTTATTGAACTTCATGAGGTTGGCTTGTGCCCAACTCTCCAGCCTGTCAAGGTCCCTCTGGATGCCATCCCTTCCCTCCAGCATGCCTGCTGCACCACACAGCTTGGTGTCATCAGCAAACTTGCTGAGGGTGCACTCAATGCCACTGTCCATGTCACCCACAAAGATGTTGAACAAGACAGGTCCCAGGACTGATCCCTGAGGGACTCTGCTTGTCACTGGCCTCCACTGGGACATGGAGCCATTGACAGCCACTCTCTGGGTGTGGCCATCAAGCCAGTTCCTTATCCATCTAGTGGTCCACCCATCAAACCCATGTGTCACCAGTGACCTGTAGGCAGATTGCACTTTGATCTTGGTTGCACTTTTCATATATTTAGCTCAATACAGAAACTTCTTCTAGCCATTTCTTCTTCTGTACTTAGGTAGATGTGTTTGTCTTTGTACTTAGTATTCCTGTGCTTATGTTAAAGGTTTTATTGTTTTGATTTTGGTATGGAAGGAGATTTGCATGTAACTATTTCTAACTTGTTTGGTTAACAATTCTAGCATATATACAATACTTTAAATAACCTCATAGGCTGCTGAAACTAGGTATAGCTCTGACCACTCCAGCTTTCCGAGAAATTTAGTAGTATTTTAACATTACATGAATCTTACTCATGATCTGTGGTGTTTAAGAATATTATTCTTATTGACCAAAACTATTTGACCATTTCATTTTACTTTTTTTTCTCATAAAAATAATAAAGGACAACATAATGGAATGCTTTCTTTTTACAGCCTACATTTCTTTCTATTTATTGATTTCATTTCTGCATTACCAATTTGATTTTTTTGTGTATAAACATATGCTAGTGTCTCTTTCAATCACTTGTGAACTTTTTAATAACACCCTTGTGTTTATAGAAGCTTCCAGAAACCAGTCATAGCAGTAGCATGCCCCTAGTGATATCTTGCACGTTTGTCTATCATTTAGTAAGCATAGTTATTTGGGACTCCAGCATAGCACATGGTTTCTACATAGTGTTTTTGTTGTGGAACAAGAAAAATACATGTATAATGACCCACAGCTCTAAGTGGGTCTTAGCATGCTTAAAGCCTGCAAGGTTTCAGTACATACTTGAATCCATCAGAATTTCCAACTGTGAATGATCTCCTTTACAAAACAACACTAACAAACAAAAACCCCCACAAACCACACACCCCCCAACAACAGCAACAAACCTACCACAAACAAACAAAAAAATCCCAACAAAAACAAACACCAAAAAAATTTCTAGGGGCCAATGGACCAATGTTATGAAACCCCACCTATGTTGTTCTTTGTATTTCTAGCCCTTCCATTTCTCTAAGCCTCATCCTCTTTGGATGCCTGCAAGGTAAGAGGGACTATGTAAACATGCCTGGAATGTTTCTAAATCCAGAAACTAGTAAACCAAAGGGGGAATCAGATTCCATAGCCTAAGGCCCATCATGGGGAGCACTCTGTTATTCTTGAACTCCTCTGCTTATGAGTCACAGCTCTGCATCACATATGTGGTGATAACATGCAAGAAATTTAAAGAAGAAAATAAAGAATATATAGTAAATCGTTCCTTTGTCTAAGTATTAGTTAACAAATCTGAAGATTTTTCTCTTCATACATAACTGCATCTTCACAGAGGGTATATATTTATTATGACAATGTTTTGCTTATTAAATACAACTACTTAAAGTCAGCTATTAGTGCTTAAAGAGGAGAATTCCAAATAAAGTAAGACTCAGTGTAAAAACATGAATTGTCCCTTTCAGGGAGACTGTGGCATTTTATCTTATATGCCTGAGATTTACTCTTTCTAGAACACATAAGGCAGTGGTGTCATGTGTTTGCCCTGTACTTTGGTTCAATACTGCAGATGTGTGCAGAGACCGTGGAAGATACAGGCTTTTTTGCTAAACCTGATTGTAGTGTCACATTTCTTACATCTGTTTCCCTTTTCCTAAAAGATACACTTTGAACCAAGAATACACTGAATTCCCCCATCCCCCATATTTTTTGTTAGAGTTTCACAAAACAATTAGAATAGAACAGAATAGAATTAACCAGGTTGGAAAAGACCTTTGAGATCATTGAGTCCAACTTATTATCCAACACCATCTAATCAACTAAACCATGGCACCAAGTGCCTCATCCAGTCTCTTCCTAAACACCACCAGTGATGGTGACTCCACTACCTCCCTGGGCAGCACATTCCAATGGCCAATCACTCTTTCTGTGAAGAAAGCCTGAACCTCCCCAGGCACAGCTAAGACTGTGTCCTCTTGTTCTGGTGCTGGTTGCCTGGGAGAAGAGACCAACCCCCACCTGGCTGCAACCTCCCTTCAGGTAGTTGTAGACAGCAATGAAGTCTCCCCTGAGCTTCCTCTTCTCCAGGCTAAGGAAGCCCAGCTCCCTCAGCCTCTCCTCATAGAGCTTGTGCCCCAAATCCCTCCACAGTTTTGTTGCCCTTCTCTGGACACATTCCAGCAACTCAACATCTTTTTTAAACTGAGTGGCCCAGAACTGGACAGAGGACTCAAGGTGTGGTCTAACCAGTAATGAGTACAGGGGCAGAATGACCTCCCTGCTCCTGCTGGACACACTGTTCCTGATACAGGCCAGGATGCCCTTGGCCTTCTTGGATGCCTGGGCACACTGCTGGCTCATGTTCAGTTTACTATCAACCACTACTCCCAGGTCCTTTTCTGCCTGGCTGCTCTTCAGCCACTCTGACCCCAGCCTGTAGCACTGCAGGGGGTTGCTATGGCCCATCTGTAGAACCTGGCACTTGGATGTATTAAATCTCATGCCCTTGGACTCTGCCCATCTGCCCAGCCTGTCAAGGTCCCTCTGCAGAGCTCTCCTACCTTCTAGCAGATCAACTCCTGCCCCCAGCTTGGTGTCATCTGCAAATTTACTGATGATGGACTCAACCCTCTCAACCGGATCATCAAGAAAGATATTGAACAGGATGGGGCCCAGCACTGATCCTTGGGGGACACCACTAGTGACATGCAGACAGCTGGATGTGGCATCATTCACCACCACTCTCTGGGCTCAGCCCTCCAGCCAGTTCCTAACCCAGCACAGAGTGCTGCTGTCCAAGCCATGAGCTGATAGCTTGGCCAGGAGTTTGCTGTGGGGCACGTTGTCAAAGGCCTTGCTGAATTCCAGGTAGACTACATCCACAGCCTTCCCCACATCCACCAGGCAGGTCACCTGATCATAGAAGCAGATCAGGTTGGTCAGGCAGGACCTGCCCTTCCTAAATCCATGCTGGCTGGGCCTGACCCCTTGGCCATCCTGTAAGTGCTGTGTGATTGCACTCAGGATGACCTGTTCCATGATCTTGTCTGGCACTGAGGTCAGGCTGACAGGCCTGCAGTTTGCAGGTTCCTTCTTCCATGCCTTCTTGTGGATGGGCATCACGTTGGCCAGCTTCCAGTCTTCTGGGTCCTCTCCAGTGAGCCAGGACTGTTGAAAAATGATGGAGAGTGGCTTGGCCAGCTCATCTGCCTGCTCTCTCAGCACACTAGGATGGATCCTGTCTGGTCCCATGGACTTGTGGGGATCCAAGCAGCTAAGGAGATCTCTACTTCCTCCTTGATCACAGGGAAAATATACTGCTCCCTGACTCCATCTGCCAGCTCAGGAGGCCACTTGTCTGGAAGACAACCAATCCTGCTATTGAAATTTGAGGCAAAGAAGGTGTTAAGTACCTCTGCCTTTTCCTCATCTTTAGTTACAATATTCCCCTCCATGTCCACTAAGGAGTGGAGGTTGTCCTCATCCCTTCTCTTTCCATTAATATATTTGTAGAAGGATTCTTTGTTTTCCTTCTCAGCAGAGGCCAGTCTTAGCTCTAAATGGGCTTGTGCCTCTCTAATTTTTTTCCTTCATGACCTGGCAACATTCTTAAACATTTCATGGGTTACCTCCCCTTCCTCTTTTTTCCCTTCATTCACCCAGAAATTCATTGCCCATCCAGGCTGGCTGTCTGCCCCAGCAGCTGATCTTTCAGCACATTGACACAGCCTGCTCGTGCTCCTTCAAGATTACTTTTTAAAAGTAGGTCCAGCCCTCCTGGACCCCTTTGTTTTTAAGGGCTGTTTCCCATGGTACCTTCTGAGTTAGATCCTTGAGTAACCTGAAGTCCGGCCTCCAGAATTCCAGAGTGGAGGTTTTTTTGCTGCCCCTCTTAGCTTGACTGCATATTGAAAACTCAATTATTTCATGGTCACTGGACCCCAGACAACTTCCAACCACCACATCTCCCACTCTCTTTTCTGCTTGTAAAAAGAAGGTCTAGCAGCAGCAGACACGCTGGAGGGAAGGGAGGCCATCCAGAGGGACCTTGACAGGCTGGAGAGGTGGGCACAAGTCAACCTCATGAGGTTCAACAAGACCTAGTGCAGGGTCCTGCATCTGGGTCGAGGCAATCCCAGGCACAAATCCAGGCTGGGCAGGGACTGGCTGGAAAGTAGCCCTGAGGAGAGAGACTTGGGGGTGCTGGTGGACAAAAAGCTCAACATGAGCTCTCAATGTACACTTGCAGCCTGCAAAGCCAATCAGATCCTGGGCTGCATCAGAAGTGTGGCCAGCAGGTCAAGGGAGGTGATTCTCCCCCTCTCCTCAGCCCTGGTGAGACCCCACCTGAAGTACTGTGTCCAGTTCTGGAGACCCTATTACAAGAGGGATGTGGAGGTGCTGGAACGTGTCCAGAGAAGGGCCACGAGGATGATCAGAGGGCTGGAGCACCTCTCCTATGAGAGCAGACTGAAGGAGTTGGGGCTGTTCAGTCTGCAGAAGAGAAGGCTCTGAGGTGACCTAATTGTGGCCTTTCGGTATCTGAAGGGGGCCTACAAGAAGGCTGGGGAGGGACTTTTCAGGATCTCAGGTAGTGATAGGATTAGGGGGAATGGAATGAAGCTGGAGGTGGGGAGATTCAAGCTAGATGTGAGGAGGAAGTTCTTCCCCATGAGAGTGGTGAAGCCCTGGAATGTGTTGTCCAGGGAGGTGGTTGAGGCCCCGTCCCTGGAGGTGTTTAAGCCCAGGCTGGATGAGGCTCTGTCCAGCCTGATCTAGTGTGGGGTTTCCCTGCCCATGGCAGGGGGTTTGGAACTAGATGCTCCGTGTGGTCCCTTCCAACACTGACTGATTCTATTCTATTCTATTCTATTCTATTCTATTCTATTCTATTCTATTCTATTCTATTCTATTCTATTCTATTCTATTCTATTCTATTCTATTCTATTCTATTCTATTCTATTCTATTCTATTCTATTCTATTCTATTCTATGTCAGTTTTGTCTTGAATGCTAGGAAATGTGCAGCTGCCATGTATACTTACTTGTCTGACAAATGGTTGTCAAATGAACTGCTAATTTTTATTCCAGGTTATCTCTCTAGCCCATTTTGCTGCTGTGCAGAGAAATGCAAACCTAGGTGAAGGCACAGGACTTACATGTTGGCATTTCCCAATGCACACACCACTGCTTCTCTTTCCTTGAGTTAGAGAAGTTCCTCTGACATACTCATTTCCACCTGCCAGTGTATGAAGAAAGAATAGGGTGGGCCGAGAATTGCCAGTGTTGGTAGCAGCTGGCTATTAAAATTGTGTTCGACGTCAAATCAAAACACAGTTGTGGAATTAATCTGCCATACACCATAATCATCTCAGGTTCCCTCTATCCAGATCCATTAGTTATTAGATAAGATACAATTCTTTTAGGTAGCAAGAATAATACATTTCAATTGTAGTGTAAAGCAAGATTTTTCAAATGGTGGCCCAAGGGCCATCTCTCTTTAGGGCTTATCAACATTGTCTGACTCCAGCAGTTGTCAGTCCTTAGGGCAGACCTAGGCAGTAGTGTCACCCACCAAGTCTTTTATGTAACACTGAATGAAAAGCTTCTACAAGCTCCCATTTGAATTGGTTCTGCTTGACATCATGATACCCAGCACCTGCATTTTCAGCTCTTCCAAGCAAATGGATAGTGCTGTCAGCGATATTGTGGCAGAGAGGTCTGCTCAAGGAGGAGTACACTTTTTTAAATTTTGTGTGTGTGTGTACAGGATATACATGCCAAGGAAGAATTGACAGCATTTTGGTGCTATGCCAGCAATCAGCTGTACCCTGAGAAATTCCTTGTATTTACTTGTTTACACTGTGAACAGTATTAAGCACTTTGTCTTCATGGCCTTGTCTTTCATGCTGCTGCACTGTAACCCTCATCTAAGGATGTGCTCCTGTGGCAGTTTAGTCTGGGTGCCTCCTAGCCTCCACATGGTTACATCTCCAGTGTCCACCCAGTAAGGTGGACACAGGAAACAACAACGTATTTCTACCCATAAATCCTGTACCCTATAAATCTGGCTGCAAAGTCATTCTCTTTCTTTCTTCTGTCTCTGCTCACGTGGGAGATGCTTCCATATCGGTAAATGGTGGGGGAGTTATCTCAAGGCCTCTTAGGCCCGGCTGGGCCTAATGCCAGGAGGAGGAGGAGAAGGGGGAGGGGCAGCCGTAGACCTGGCCAGCCTGAGGCCAGCCTAGCAGTGGGCAGGGGAAGAAAGAGCCGTTGGGGGGTTTTGGGTGTACCCTCAGGTGGGGAGAAGGGAAGCCTGTGACTTTTGGGTGTAGTGTAAGGGAAATCTGTATGCTTTGGGATATGCTCACTACTATGCTTTGTAGTTTCTGTAGAATATCAATTGCTTTTCCATTTAAACTTTCCATCACTATCCAGTCCATTTGTGTGAGTGTCATTCTTTTGCGCTTCTCAGGGCAATAGAACATCTGTCCCATCCAAAACAAGGACAGCCCCCCTCCAGAGACAGAGAACTGCTTTACCCCTAATGCTCTCCTATCCCCTCCCCATTCTGGATCAGATCCTGTTCCTGTATGGTTTTACACATAGAATCTTGAAAAATATTTTCGTTGGGAAAGACCTTTAACATGCATTGGATTTTTTTCTTCACTACTTCTAATTCAGCTGTTTCTTTTAGGAGTGTTGGTGGAAGGATTTATCTTGTCCACCTGCTACAACTGAGCCCTAGTACCTGATTAGAACTGCTAGAAAGAAGCACCAGTTTAAGTGTGAATTTTGTCTCACCCAACTCAGGCATTCAGTTTAGGATAGGATGAACTGTAACCCTGAAAAGGCCTAGCTGTTTCTGCAGCAATGTTAAAATAACTTTGTATGTCATCCTTAAACATCTACTTACAGTTCAGTTGATTCAAAACCCTGTGTGCTGTACTACAACAGCCCTCCCACAAAATATGACATGACTTCTGCTCATTACTCCAGAACCACATTTGAGTGCTTCTGGCACATAAACTCTTCCACCTGGATCCCTCACAATTCTAGTATGTCAGCCCTGACAGCAAAGAGAATGGCATTAAGAACACATTTTCCTTTCAATGTAAAATGAGTTTACACTGTATGGATTTCATAACCACACTAGGCTTGCTTTCACACTACATAAACATTTAGTAAAAAATATTCTCTCCTTGCCTTCAGAAATAAGTACAATTTTATCTTTCTTTATCTTCCATTTCAGTATAGATGTTTGTAATTTCCTTGCCTTCCATCTTCCAGGATGACACTAGACTTACTGGATTGTATCATAAACTGTTTGGTATTACCTAAACAGCTTGGAAAGCAATATATAAACCAGAAAGTAACATCCATGAGAACCTTTATAAATACTCAAGAGAATCTTTTAATTATATCTGGAAATTAAAAGCATTTGTACTGAGATCATATGGCAGGAACTAGGAAAGTAATTTTTCACATGCATACTTCCTTAACCTGTTTATGTACAGAACAAACAAACAACAAACCAAAACAAATAAAAAAAGCCACAAAAAAACCCAACAATCAAACAAACCACAACACAGTAAGGAAAGAGGAATTTCAGATACAAAAATAAGCATCTTATTTATCTTCTAATGAAACAAGTTTTATTAGCAGCAACTCTGTGTATATAAACTTCTACATGAATTTGAGTTATTGCATGTCACATAAAGAATCGTCTAATCTCTCAAGTCCATGCTGCCCTACTTAATTAAATTATCTGAAGTAGAGCTGCAGCATCCTGGCAACAGAATCTCCTTGGAATCATATGATGAGGAGGTGGGTTTTTATCCTCTCATACATATCTATGAAGCAAAGCACATGGAAAGACCTTTGCCAGCTAAAGGAACATCAGGGTGCCTGTCAAATTGCTTTTCTTATTATTCTTTCTCCAGCAGTGCAATGCTCCCTGAGTTCCACTCCCATTAATCGGGGTCCTCACGGGCATACCTGTACAGTGCAGGGCATGTGTGCTACTGTGACATGTGGAAGACAATTGCCAAAGTGGTGTTGGTGGTATAGTGGTAAGCATAGCTGCCTTCCAAGCAGTTGACTTAGGTTTGATTCCCAGTCAATACACCAATTAATTTGTCTCAGTTTAGAGTGAGACAGATTGTTCTTTTACTTCTTCCAAAAGGGGTAAAAGAAAATAGCTCACACAAAGGATTGGATAAGACTGGAAAGTTTAAACGGAAATGCTATTCACAACTACATATAGCACTACAAAACATGTAAAATACACAGAATCCACCGTCTGGGTTTAACACAGAAGCTCATTAAGCTAAAGCTTTTGCATACCTCCCTTTAAACCAGGCCAACAAACCCAAGTCTTCATGTCCCACCTCCATCCGCCCCCAGCCCTCTCTACCCCTCATACCACACCATTGTGATGCAGCATAAAATTCATCTTGGCAGCTCCAGGCCCCAATTCGTCTGCTCCAGGCCTAATTGGCAGCATTACCAAGGTTGACACCAGGCCTGCCCCACAAAAGAGAAGAGCCTGCACGTCCTCCTGGGAGCAGAGAGGGAGGTAAAAGAGAAGAAAACTGAAACTGCAGCCAATTTTGCAGGGATGCAGGGTTTCTGGGAATTAAATAACATAATTTTGTATATCCACCCACTGGACTGGACTCACTGGACCTCCTGGAAGTCTGTAGCTCTATGGTTTTTAAAGGTAACCATGTCAAAACAGGACAGACCTGTAGATAGATGAAAACTGAGATGCACAGGGCAGTGGGGCTTTGACTTGTTCTCAGTTTTCCCATATTTATTTCGCATAAAGTACATTTGCATCATTTGTGAAATTCTTTGTGCTAGCTGTAGGTGAAGTCAAAAGACAGGGATTAATTGATAAGATGGCAGTGTTCCAGGGAATTTCTCTGAAAGTCTTACATTTTGAACCTTTTCACTCAGTCCCTTCTCCAAACACAAGGAAAATATATAGGTCCAGGGCCTGTGCATAGGAGCTGCTTTTAAAATATCTCTGCAGGTGCTTAAGTCAGCAACTCCCTCTGAATTTCCTTGAGGTAGCTAAGGGAGATGTTCCTATAGGTAATTCTTGCTCTGTGTGTCTTATATAACAAATTCCCTTAGGAATTTCACTTCATTTTTGCTTTGTTTGGTACTTGCATGGAAAAATATCTAAAAGGCTGTGATATCCTCTGGTGATGGATATGCCTGGATTGCATGGGATAGCTCTCACTTTTGCTGGTAAAGTGTGATCAATTTTTGTTCCTTTGTGACATGTATTTACCTATTCATAAACAAGAAGGGGAAAAACAAAACAAAACAAAACAAAACATCCGTGGCTGGTTTTTTTTAACCCTTTCTGCTGTCCTACCCTTGACTAAAATTTGCTAATTATTGTATCCATTAAATTTGATGGCAGTCTTCTTACCTAATGCAAAAGTATGATTGAAAGAGGTAAGCATATGAGAACCTGACAAAACTTGTATCTTTATGCGTGAAGAAAACCTTTCTACTTTAGCAATTTTCAGCCATGCAAAATGTTTACTATGAAAACTTAATCTCTATTTTCTAGTGAACATAAGCAAAGATTTATAAACAGAAATCTATTTTAGTAAATAACTAATTTTAGATTAAAATATGAGCATATGTATTTCCAAGAAGAAACCACCCTTCTCTATGTAGTTTTAAAACCATACAGTTAGGACTAACCACATGATTCTGTGCACTTAGAAGTCAATGCAAAGACTTGCATTAATTTCAGTGGGTACTGGAAAAATTGGTGCTGAGGACCTCCATTCTGGGGCCTGGACTGATTTAAGCTTGGGTGTATTTATGCCTATAGGTGTCTTTCTGTGTTCCCAAGTTTAATACTTCAGCATTTAAAAGAAAATAAAACAATGTGAATAGACATTGTCTCCTGCATTAAATGGAGTTCTGTTAATATTTATTCTGAATAGCTGTTTGCCTAGTGCAGCCAATGTGGACCAGAGTCTGCTTTGTCCACAGAATGACATTTCCGAGTGCTGAGTAAATGGCTGAGGAGTTACAAAATTAGCCAAAGGCATGATGCCAGTTTCTACAGACAGTGTCTGTGTTCCAGGTATTAAGTAGTTTCTGTTTAATGACTAACGTTAACAAACCAGTTGCAAACGTAAGTTTCACAACATTTTCCTCCTCCCTACCCCCCACTATTTTTCAGAGAAGTATTACATAATGCCTTTTTTTTCTCCCTATAACTTTTTGAAAAGCCGTATTGAAAAGGAAAACGCTTAAAAAATACAACTCATGGAGACTGTTACACTGTTTATATAGTACTTTACATTCAGAAAATAATAATTGTGAACCCAGCAGTGAGCACACATGCAAAAAAACAACCAGTTAATTTTTCTTTTTTTTCTTCATGTTTACTTTATACCATACCACATTTCTAATTATAGGTTAAAACTGCTCTGTTTTTGTGCAGCTTCCTTGCTTACAGAAAGCTAATTCTTCTGTGCCCCCAGTCCTCATTCATTTAATTTCTTAGCTTTCTTTTAGACAAGAGATAGTTCTAAATATATGTGACTGATGCAGGCTGTTTTCAGATGCTAAAGGTCACTCTTACTGGATGCACTCTAATCCGTAAAAAAAATAATTACTGTGATTTCAGCTAGATGGTCCTAATGTGCAGCCTAATGTGGTTGCACCTTATCAACCTTCAAATGAATATTTAGGTGTTATTGTTTAGTAATGGCCCTGTATCATCAGATATGTATAAAGGATTAATCTGTGGGTATTGGTATATGTTAGAGACTGTGTTTAATCCATACTACCAGGATATAGGGTATAGTATCATAGTATCAGTCAGGGTTGGAAGGGACCACAGGGAGCATCTAGTTCCAACCCCCCTGCCATGGGCAGGGACACCCCACACTACATCAGGCTGGACAGAGCCTCATCCAGCCTGGGCTTAAACACCTCCAGGGACAAGGCCTCAACCACCTCCCTGGACAACCCATTCCAGGGTTTCACCACTCTCATGGGGAAGAACCTCCTTCTCACATCCAGCCTGAATCTCCCCACCTCCAGCTTCATTCCATTCCCCCTATCACTACCTGAGATCCTGAAAAGTCCCTCCCCAGTCTTCCTGTAGGCCCCCTTCAGATACTGGAAGGCCACAATTAGGTCACCTCGGAGCCTTCTCTTCTGCAGACTGAACAGCCCCAACTCCTTCAGTCTGTCCTCATAGGAGAGGTGCTCCAGCCCTCTGATCATCCTCGTGGCCCTTCTCTGGACACTTTCCAGCACGTCCATATCCCTCTTGTAATAGGGTCTCCAGAACTGGACACAGTACTCCAGGTGGGGTCTCACCAGGGCTGAGGAGAGGGGGAGGATCACCTCCCTCGACCTGCTGTCCACACTTCTCTTGATGCAGCCCAGGATCTGATTGACATTCTGGGCTGCAAGCGCACATTGAGAGCTCATGTTGAGCTTTTGTCCACCAGCACCCCCAAGTCTCTCTCCTCAGGGCTACTTTCCAGCCAGTCCCTGCCCAGCCTGGATTTGTGCCTGGGATTGCCTCGACCCAGATGCAGGACCCTGCACTAGGTCTTGTTGAACCTCATGAGGTTGACTTGTGCCCACCTCTCCAGCCTGTCAAGGTCCCTCTGGATGCCATCCCTTCCCTCCAATGTGTCTGCTGCACCACACAGCTTGGTGTCATCAGCAAACTTGCTGAGGGTGCACTCAATGCCACTGTCCATGTTACCCACAAAGATGTTGAACAAGACAGTTCCCAGGACTGATCCCTGAGGGACTCCGCTTGTCACTGGCCTCCACTGGGACATGGACTCATTGACAGCCACTCTTTTTGTGTGGCCATCAAGCCAGTTCTTTATGCATCTAGTGGTCCACCCATCAAACCCATGTATCACCAGTTTGGAGACTAGGATGTGGTCGACCCAGATGCAGGACCTTGGGAATATAACCACATAGCACTGGCTTTTAATTATTGATCATGCTTCAGTCAATGAATCTACTGATAAAATATCACAGTATCACAGTATCACAGTATCACTTAGGTTGGAAAGGACCTCGAGGATCATCGAGTCCAACCTATCAACACAGACCTCATGACTAGACCATGGCACCAAGTGCCACGTCCAATCTCCCCTTGAACGCCTCCAGGGTCGATGACTCAACCACCTCCCTGGGCAGCCCATTCCAATGACGAATGACTCTCTCAGTGAAGAACTTCCTCCTCACCTCGAGTCTAAACCTCCCCTGGTGCAGCTTGAGACTGTGTCCCCTCGTTCTGGTGCTGGTTGCCTGGGAGAAGAGGCCAACCCCTTCCTGGTTACAACCACCCTTCAGGTAGTTGTAGAGGGCAATGAGGTCACCCCTGAGCCTCCTCTTCTCCAGGCTAAACAATCCCAGCTCCCTCAGCCTCTCCTCATAGGGCTTGTGTTCAAGGCCTCTCACCAGCCTTGTTGCCCTTCTCTGGACACATTCAAGTGTTTTGATGTCCTTCTTAAACTGAGGGGCCCAGAACTGGACACAGGACTCAAGGTGCGGCCTAACCAAAGCAGAGTACAGGGGCACTATGACCTCCCTGCTCCTGCTGGCCACACTATTCCTAATGCAGGCCAGGATGCTATTGGCCCTCCTGGCCACCTGGGCACACTGCTGACTCATATTCAGGCAGTTGTCGATTAGCACCCCCAGGTCCCTCTCTGTTTGGGAGCTCTCCAGCCACGCCGACCCCAGCCTGTAGCTCTGCATGGGATTGCCGTAGCCAAAGTGCAGCACTCGGCACTTGGACTTGTTGAATGCCATCCCATTGGACTCTGCCCATCTGTCCAGTTGGTCTAGGTCCCTCTGCAGAGCCTTTCTACCCTCTAACTGACTAACATCTGCCCCTAACTTTGTGTCATCTGCAAACTTGCTGATGACTGACTCTACCCCTTCATCCAGATCATCAAGAAGTAAAATTAATATAAATTAATTTTGTTTTGCTATAACTGTTATCACTGATTTGCATAATGAGACTACCTGCTCATGTGGAATGGAAAAGCTAAGTTCATGTGAATTTTTTAGAACTAATTGCTGACAAATGTAGCTTGGTGCTTTTCTTGTGCTCTTCTCCAGGTAGTCTTTCAGATTGAAATCTATGGCCAGAAAATTAGTGTTTAAGCTCTTTTTTTTCACAGCCAAAACTGACATGTTTATCTCAGGGCAGGGGCTGTCTTAGTGAAATACTGTGTAGTCTATAACTATAACAACCCTGAGTTAACCCTGGAGCAGGGAATGACCATTTATGGGTGAGCCTGAAAATTGTGAGCCTGTGTGCTACAACTGCATGCACACAATGAGTGAAATCATGCATTCACTACACCCAGGTGTCATGAATATGAATTATGATTTATTAATATGTCAAATATGATATAAATAAAAATTTTAATTAAGATTTGTTAGTGTGAAAATGTTCCAAAAAAATAATTTGAATGTTTGGTGTTCATCTGTAGTATATTTACAGTGGATGTTGTAATATAGCATTGTTGTTTGGGTCAACGTTTATTGTAGTATAGGTGTTTGATCACCCTGAGCACAGATTCCAGGACAAGATGTAAGCAGGCGAAGACATTTATTATGTTATACAGCAAAATTATATAGTCTATCAGAAGGCACATGTGTCACATCTTAATTGGTTATTTTCTACTGGCGTGCATGTAATTAAGGCATACAATAGGCTAAAATAACAAAACAGTATTTTAACACATCCAACCAAATTCTGCCCAATTTATCTCCTTCAGTTACAAGATGATTACATTCTTTTCCAAGTCAAAGACTAAACATAGCCTTCCAAAGCTATGCAAAACCAGCCCTTCTCCTATAAGTGGATATGTACAGTATATATGGAATATTAATAATTTAAACAATATTAAGCAAACCGGGGAAAGAAACGCTTGGAAAAAGAATCTGACACAGCATTTTGCCACTTGTCCACTAGGGGCAGACTTGACAGCAATCTTTTACAGAGTCTTTATAGAAATAACTGATAATTGACAGTATTATTTCTCTCGAATTCTCTCTGGGGCTGCAATGTAGTCCAGGTTGAACATAACCTTCTCTTAACTCAAGCAAGGGCAAATCTTCCCCTACACACAGAGCAACAGGAATTCCACCTTTGCAGAGGGGTTGCTGCTGTTGTACATTAGCCAGTAATGGCTGTTGGTGCACCCTCGGGCACTAGCTGCTGACAGGGTTGTCTCACTGTCCCAGTGTCTGGGCTGGCTGCAGCACAATACCAAGCAGCTCTTGAAGCTTCCCAGGGTTTGTAGGCAGTCTTGGGGTTTCAGGATCTTGGCAACAGCCTGTTTCTCTCAGCACTTTGCTGCAATGTCTAGGTTTGAGAAGTGTGTGCTTAAGCCAGTAGTGACTCATCATCACAAGGGGTTGGTTCCTGGGGTCTTGGCTCACCTGGGATTTGTCCCTCTACCCAGCAAGACACTTCTGTCTGCTGCTGAGCTTTTATGACACCAAGAGGCTGGCTATGGTTTCAGTGCACCTTACACAAAGGGGCTTGCGTCTTTCCGGGTAAACTGAGGCATGGCGAGGATTCTGAGTTACAAAGCTCATGGTTTCTTTTCCCAGATCTTAGGCAAGGCAAGGTGAGGCAAGAAAATGCAAGACACCTTGTTTACAATTTGGCTTTGTTTTTGTCATTTTCCCAAGGATCAATTTGGCCAATTGGCAGACAATAGAAAGGGATTTTGCCAGGCCACAACCATATAAGGTTAAGACATAAACCTAGTCTAGGCGAAACATGGGCAGTACACCAGTGTTCTTTGTCCTTTTTTCCACATTCCCTGAACCCCTGCAGGAGGGAGAAGAAGAGGAGGATCACACCTGAACATGCCAGGACTTGTTCTGGGTTTGTGTTGGGCTCTACCACTACAGCAGGTGGCAAAGATCCCACTTTGGCATAGCCAGGATTTCACTAATTGAATATTTGAAGTAGTAATGCTTCTCAAAGTCTGACTGCTGTGGACTGGCATTGGCAAAGCAGTGACTATCCTACTGCAAGGCTTTTCCTCCCAGCTGGTGATTCAGAAGGAGCACCTTCTGTCAGGCTGTGATAAGAGGCACTGATTGACAAGTGCTCTTTCAGAGTACAAGCAGCAGCAGAACATCTGGAATGAGACTAGAAGTGATAGACTGGTTTCATCATACAGATCATCTTAATTGTATTTCAATTGAATTTCAGTTTAAACAAATACATGTGTTAAACAGCATTAGTAATGAGAGAGGTGAAGTTGACTCAATGGTCTTAAAAGATCTTATCCAACCCGAACAACCCTATGGTTCCATGCAAAATAAATACAGGGGGCAGATTTGTGGAAAGAAGTGTAGATAAGAACATTTTACTCAAGAGTTTTATTTATATGGAGTGCTCTTGGTCTGTATCCTTTCTCATTCTTGCTACCATTATTGTACTCTCAAAATAACCTGTTCTGATCTCAGTTAAATGGTGAGACTGAAACGAATGATGAGGATAAGACATATGTGTTCAAAATTAACACTGAAATGCAGCTGAATCAGATGGAATCTTTACACCTTCTTACTGCCTCTATGATCCCTGCACACCTCTGGTGCTTGTGAGGCCACCAAGGGGGATGTCTCAAGGAGCTAATCCAGAAGCTATGTAAGCAAGTGGGTACTCCTGCCCATTTATCCCCTGGCTCTGTGAGGTAAGAACTATCCCACCAAAAGCATCTCATGGCAGAAGCAGATGGCAACAGGGCAAATCTTTTACTAGCATTTACCTGGCTGATTATTCTTGCCATAACATGAAACTTCACTCTTAGTTATTCAAAACTTGGCTTCAAATATTTATTACTTCATTTAGAGAATATCCCATCTAACTGCAAAGAAACCTGCAGGTATCCAGCATGTTGGAAAGACAGGCTCAATGTCTAAAACAAAGCATCTGGAATTAGAAGCTGCTTTTGAATATTAGAATCCTTGTAATTCACTCAAAAAGAGACAAGCCAGTGACACAGTCTGAAATAGAGATGCTAACTTCTGCCTCTCAGCCGCGCTCCCTGCTAGTGCTAGACCCTGCCATCTCATTGTCCCTAAAATTATCTACACCTGGTGTTTTATTAACATGGTAATAGTTAAAAATATGGCCATCAGAAGTGTTTAATAAAACCCCAATACTTTTGTTATCACAAATCTCAGAGCTCCGTGCATGTTCTCAGGTACCTCTGCTCTTCAATGTCATTTTACCCTTGACTAGTTAGCAGCTCAGATGCACACACAGAGGGGCAATGCAACTTCCATCTCCCTTAATTCCATTTCCCACTTGGTGTACCCTGTCTGCTCTTCTTTATCGCTATGAAACCCATCTTTAAAATTCCTTCCTTCCATAAAAGTCTCATCTCATGCTCCTCACCAAAGACACATCAATGTATGTTTGGGTGTTTTTGTTTGTTTGTTTGCTTGCTTGCTTGTTTTTTAATTTGTTTGTTTGGGTTTTTTACGTTTCACAGTATCATAATACATAGAGGTTGGAAGGGACCTGAAGGATGAGTTAAGATAGCCCACACAGGAAATCATCCAGGTGGGTTTTGAAAGTCTCCAGAGAAGGAGACTCCACAACCTCTCCAGTCAGCCTGTTCCAGTCCTCTGTCACCCTCACTGTAAAGGAGTTCTCCTCACATTGAGGTGAAATCTGTGTTCAAGCTTGAACCTGTTGTTCCTTGTCATATTACTGTGCACCACAGAAAAGAGCTCAGTCCCCTCTGCCTGACATCCACCCCTCAGATATTTATGCACATTGATGAGATTCCCTCTCAGTCTTCTCTTCTCAAGACTAAATAGCCCCAGAGATCTCAGTCTCTCTTCACAGGAGAGATGCTCAAGTTCCTTAATCATCGTCATGGCTCTCTGTTTGATTCTCTCTAGCAGTTCTCTGACTTTCTTGACCTGGGAAGCCCAAACCTGGATGATCTGTTGTTCAGCCAGTTTTCAATCCACCTCACAGACCAACCATCTATGCCACATTTCCTGAGCTTTTCTATGAGGATGTTATGGGAGACAGTACCAAAAGCTTTACTGAAGTCAAGATATATGACATCCACTGCTCTTCCTTTGTTTACTCATTTGGTCATGATTTCATAGAGGGCTACCAGATTAATCAGGCAGGACCTTCCCTTGGTAAGTCCATGTTGGCTACTCCTGATAACCTTCTTGTCTTTCATGTGGTTAGAGATGACCTTCAGAATGAGCTGCTCCATCATCTTTCCAAGGATGGAGATCAGGCTGACTGGTCTGTAGTTGCCTTTGTCGAAGACTGGAGTGATAATTGCTTTCTTGAGTCGTCGACCCTGTATCACAGTATCACAGTATCACAGTATCACTTAGGTTGGAAAGGACCTCGGGGATCATCGAGTCCAACCTATCAACACAGACCCCATGCCTAGACCATGGCACCAAGTGCCACGTCCAATCTCCCCTTGAACGCCTCCAGGGTCGATGACTCAACCACCTCCCTGGGCAACCCGTTCCAATGCCGAATGACTCGCTCGGTGAAGAACTTCCTCCTCACCTCGAGTCTGAACCTCCCCTGGCGCAGCTTGAGACTGTGTCCCCTTGTTCTGGTGCTGGTTGCCTGGGAGAAGAGGCCAACCCTCCTGGCTACAACCACCCTTCAGGTAGTTGTAGAGGGCAATGAGGTCACCCTGAGCCTCCTCTTCTCCAGGCTAAACAATCCCAGCTCCCTCAGCCTCTCCTCATAGGGCTTGTGTTCAAGGCCTCTCACCAGCCTTGTTGCCCTTCTCTGGACACGCTCAAGTGTTTCGATGTCCTTCTTAAACTGAGGGGCCCAGAACTGGACACAGTACTCAAGGTGCGGCCTAACCAAAGCAGAGTACAGGGGCACTATGACCTCCCTGCTCCTGCTGACCACACTATTCCTAATGCAGGCCAGGATGCTATTGGCCCTCCTGGCCACCTGGGCACACTGCTGACTCATATTCAGGCAGTTGTCGATTAGCACCCCCAGGTCCCTCTCTGTTTGGGAGCTCTCCAGCCACGCCGACCCCAGCCTGTAGCTCTGCATGGGATTGCCGTAGCCAAAGTGCAGCACTCAGCACTTGGACTTGTTGAATGCCATCCCATTGGACTCTGCCCATCTGTCCAGTTGGTCGAGGTCCCTCTGCAGAGCCTTTCTACCCTCTAACTGACTAACATCTGCCCCTAACTTTGTGTCATCTGCAAACTTGCTGATGACTGACTCTACCCCTTCATCCAGATCATCAATGAATATGTTGAAGAGGACAGGGCCCAGCACTGATCCCTGGGGGACACCACTGGTGACTGGCCTCCAGCTGGATGTGGCACCGTTCACTACCACTCTCTGGGCCCGTCCCTCCAGCCAGTTCCTAACCCAGCACAGAGTGTAATGGTCCTGGAGGCGTTCAAGGGGAGATTGGACGTGGCACTTGGTGCCATGGTCTAGTCATGGGGTCTGTGTTGATAGGTTGGACTCGATGATCCTCGAGGTCCTTTCCAACCTAAGTGATACTGTGATACTGTGATACTGTGATCATCTAGTTCCAACCCCCCTGCCATGGGCAGGGACACCCCACACTAGATCAGGTATATATATTGTTTAAAGAAAACTCTTTACCTCTCTACTTCCAAGCTGACTCCAAATTATTGTTTGGTGGATTTGCTCCTTCCTTTTTTTTTCCCTCTCTGTTGGGAGGGAGGAGGGGGGAGTGGCAGAGAGATTCTCAGCCTTGCCCCCATCTGAGCTCTTAACTCCCAGTTAAGGCTTAAACCACCACAATGCTTTACTAGAACATCAAAGGAACCTGCAGCTTTCATTGATATCACTAGTGCCATTGCTCCCCTGGAATTCTTAAACTCTTATTCCATTTTACAATATAATCAATTCCCTGCATATGGGGTTTGTATATCTTCTGGCATGAAATTAGGCAGAGCTTAGTTTGTGAATGTGACATGCATATCCCAGAAACTGAAAGATGGAAGTAGGCTGATGAGCTAGCTGGCTACAAATTTCTCTGACAGAGTAGTTGTTTAGGATTGCTTTGGTGATAAATAGCATAGTATTTACAAAGAGCATGCCTGCTCAGTGAATAATGTGAATATTTGGGGCCTTAAAGGGAACACTGTCCTTGTGTTTGTCTCACTCCTACAATCTCCAAAAGTGTTTGGAGGTTGTATCTGGAGGAAGAACACTAATCCAGTCCTGATTTTTACCCCAGGAGAAGGCTCAAGAGCCACTAAGCACAGCAGAATCATGCCCTTTGCTTACTGTTCTGTTGTGCAGTAAAACTTTCTTCTTTGCCTACATTGTCTTTAAAAACTATATGCTGGGCATTTGTATTGTCTTCTGTGAAGGAATATTTGTGAACTTGAACAAACCGTGGCTAAAGAAGGACCTGAATTTGTATTTTCCACTTCAGATAGGTGATCTATGTATTAGGTTGGATAGGTAATTTACCTGTGCCACCAGGATAGGGGGCTGAAAAGGATAACAATTACATTTGCATTCTGTGAAGAATCTCATTCTGTCAGCTTCAATTAGATGTGCTTGGAGAACATTTACTCAGCAGGGTTACATGTCATTCTCCAAGTGTCTATGTCCTGTGGTGATTGTGTAGTGCCTGCCTGGTCTGATGGGAGCAGTTACAAATAAGATAATGCTTGTGGGACTCTACACCCATAAGGCTATAACCCTAATACATAAAATGGCTACTATGTGGATGAAGGGAGGCATCATAGACAGGGGCTTAAAAACACCTCAAGTATACCTAATTTGATTCTGATTGCTCAAACCCATTGTTAGCTCTGACTAAGGCTGCAAGAGGTAGCATGCAGAAATGGGAGCAGTATTCTCTGGACCAAATTCATCTGCATTATGACCTACTCCAGCTAAACTTATGTGTGATGTCTCAGTGCCTAAGTTCTCTCAATGGCTCCAACTGCCGGTTTGGCTAGTACAGGACTTTGATGCGTTATATTAGTTTCTGATTATATTACTGGCTTCTAAGACATTTACTATGTCTGATTTTGGTTCCCAAAGACATTGTAGAAAACTAGAACCATCTGATCCAATGAGGGGTGAAGTCTAAGTGTCACCCAGATGGGACACAATTTATTCCTAGTATTTCAACATTTAGCACTTCTAAGAGAAGAGTGGAAAGAAAATTTTAAAAGGAAGTATTTGCCTTTCCTGTAAATTCTTGGTTATGAAATGTGGAACTATATTATTTCATTAAAAATAACTGACTCGCTATCAGCTGGAGTACATGAATAATCAGCCTCGGGTGAAAAGTTTTTTAGAGTGACATTTCATATACTGGAGTGCCATACTTTTACTAGTATGCTAACAAGCTTTTATTAGGCAATCTAAAACTAACTTTGGGGATAAAGATTGAGTTTAAAATGAGGTTTCAGAGGCAAAGTATTTATATCTGTGATTAAATTATATACTATACAACAACATATTTCTAAAAGCTTAATCAAATTTGGTGGTCTTGTATCTTCAGTAGCTGAGTCTAATGAAGTCAGATCCTTTCTGTCAGTCTTATGTGATGAGGGTTTCATTCTGTTCATGATTTTGTGGACCGGAACAAGTGTATTCACAGGTCTAAATGGCTTTTGCTGCTGTCACTAAAAAATAGTTCCTTTATGTGAAAGTATCTGATCTACACACTGAAGAAGCAGCAGCAAATGGAGATTGAATCAACTTTGCCAGTGACAGCTAAACTGGCAGCCCATCTTTATTCTAAGAGTCATACTTCCCACCCAGTTTTACAGTGGTTTAGTGTTTTGTTGAAAATGCACAGTACATTGTAATGATGAGGAAAGAAAGGCATCTGCTGTTCTGAATTACTAGACAGTTACAATAGTCCTGATAATGGCAAATATCAGAAGTAGCATGGAATGCTGAAACAGTAGAGCTAATCACATGTTCTCTCACTTGTATTTCTTGAGTTACGAGCCGTGAGTCCATTTCACTATGACCAAGATATTCTTTATTTTATAGATTTAAAACGAATGTCTATAGCATACATTGTGTGCTTTCCTTGCTCTTGGGACTTTCCCTGAGAGCAAGACCATAAAGTTGCTAACAAGTTGCAAAGCTCTCATGCTTGTGGAGTTTATAGTAAGATATTGGATATCTGGTGTGAAGTGTTTAAGAGTGACTGAGAAAATCCTGACAATTAAGTCAGTCTGGCTTTACCACAAACTGCAGTAGGTCACATTTGCATGCATTGGGGAGTACTACTCAAAAGAATTTTGAGCCAAATTTAGTATTAGCTACCCATTTTTCTCTCATTCAGGAACTTAACTTAAAAATGCATCTCAGTAATATCGCCACAATATCTTATGACAAGAACCACAGGGACATTTAAACTTGATAAAAAATCTTAATTAAAAGAGGTAGCAAGCTGAGAAAAGTTTATTGTTTGTTATCTCCTCTCTGGTGGACAAGACTGGCCATCACCTTGCATTCCAGTCAAATTATTTGTTTTGGAGAGTATAATTTCATAGTTTCATAGTTTCATAGTTTCATTCAGGGTTGGAAGGGACCACAAGGATCATCTAGTTCCAACCCCCCTGCCACGGGCAGGGACACCCCACACTAGATCAGGCTGGACAGAGCCTCATCCAGCCTGCTCTTAAACACCCCCAGGGACGGGACCTCGACCACCTCCCTGGACAACCCATTCCAGGGCTTCAGCACTCTCATGGTGAAGAACCTCCTTCTCACATCTAGCCTGAATCTCCCCACCTCCAGCTTCATTCCATTCCCCCTAGTTCTATCACTACCTGACATCCTGAGAAGCCCCTCCCCAGCCTTCTTGTAGGCCCCCTTCAGATCCTGGAAGGCCACAATTAGGTCACCTCGGAGCCTTCTCTTCTGCAGACTGAACAGCCCCAACTCCTTCAGTCTGTCCTCATAGGAGAGGTGCTCCAGCCCTCTGATCATCCTCGTGGCCCTTCTCTGGACACGTTCCAGCACGTCCATATCCCTCTTGTAATAGGGGCTCCAGAACTGGACACAGTACTCCAGGTGGGGTCTCACCAGAGCTGAGTAGAGGCGGAGAATCACCTCCCTTGACCTGCTGGCCACACTTCTCTTGATGCAGCCCAGGCTCTGATTGGCCTTGTGGGCTGCAAGTGCACATTGAGAGCTCATGTTGAGCTTTTTGTCCACCAGCACCCCCAAGTCTCTCTCCTCAGGGATGCTTTCCAGCCAGTCACTGCCCAGCCTGTATTTGTGCCTGGGATTGCCTCGACCCAGATGCAGGACCCTGCACTAGGTCTTGTTGAACTTCATGAGGTGGGCATGTGCCCACCTCTCCAGCCTGTCAAGGTCCCCATGGATGGCCTCCCTTCCCTCCAGCATGCCTGCTGCACCACACAGCTTGGTGTCATCAGGAAACCTGCTGAGGGTGCACTCAATGCCACTGTCCATGTCCCCCACAAAGATGTTGAACAAGATGGGTCCCAAGACTGATCCCCGAGGGACTCTGCTTGTCACTGGCCTCCACTGGGACATGGAGCCATTGACAGCCACTCTCTGGGTGTGGCCATCAAGCCAGTTCCTTATCCATCTAGTGGTCCACCCATCAAACCCATGTATCACCAGTTTGGAGACCAGGATATAGTGTGGGACGGCGTCGAAGGCTTTGCTCAGGTCCAGGTAAATGACATCAGTTGCTCGCCCCTCATCTATTAATGTTGTCACCTGTTCATAGAAGGCCACCAGGTTTGTCAGGCAGGATTTACCTTTGGGGAAGCCATGCTGACTGTTCCAAATCACCTCTTCAGTATTCTTTTGAGCGAGTAGTGCCTCCAGGAGGATTTGCTGAGAGAGCTGGCAGGTGAGCTGGCCAAGCCGCTCTCCATCATTTTCCTCCAGTCCTGGCTCACTGGAGAGGTTCCAGATGACTGGAAACTGGCCAGTGTGGTCCCCATCCACAAGAAGGGTGGGATGGAGGAACCTGGAAACTACAGGCCAGTCAGCCTGACCTCAGTGACAGGGAAAATTATGAAGCAGATTATCCTGGCGGCAAAAACTGCGCACCTGAAGGATGGCCAAGGGCTCAGGTCCAGCCAACATGGATTTAAGAGGGGCAGGTCCTGCCTCACCAACCTGATCTCCTTCTATGATCAGGTGACCCATCTGGTGGATGTGGGGAGGCCTGTGGATGTGGTCTACTTGGACTTCAGCAAGGCCTTTGACACCGTCCCCCACAGCAAACTGCTGTCTAAGCTGTCAGCTCGTGGTTTGGACCACAACACTCTGTGCTGGGTTAGGAAGTGACTGGAGGGCCGAGCCCAGAGAGTGATGGTGAATGGTGCCACATCCAGCTGGAGGCCAGTCACTAGTTGTGACCCCCAGGGATCAGTGCTGGGCCCCATCCTCTTTAACATTTTCATTGATGATCTGGATGAGGGTATTGAGTCAGTCATCAGCAAATTTGCTGATGACACCAAGTTAGGGACAGATGTTGATCAGTTAGAGGGTGAAAGGTCTCTGCAGAGGGACCTCAACCAGCTGAACACATGGGCAGAGTCCAATGGGATGTCATTCAACAAATCCAAGTGGTGGGTGCTGCACTTTGGCTACGGCAATCCCATGCAGAGCTATAGGCTGGGGTCGGAGTGGCTGGAGAGATCCCAAACAGAGAGGGACCTGGGTGTGCTGATTAACAGCCACCTAAACATGAGCCAACAGTGTGCCCAGGTGGCCAAGAGGGCCAATGGCATCCTGGCCTGCATTAGGAATAGTGTGGCCAGCAGGAGCAGGGAAGTCATTGTGCCCCTGTACTCTGCATTGGTTAGGCCGCACCTTGAGTCCTGTGTCCAGTGCTGGGCCCCTCAGTTTAAGAAGGACATCAAAACACTTGAACGTGTCCAGAGAAGGGCAACAAGGCTGGTGAGAGGCCTTGAACACAAGCCCTATGAGGAGAGGCTGAGGGAGCTGGGATTGTTTAGCCTGGAGAAGAGGAGGCTCAGGGGTGACCTCATTGCCCTCTACAACTACCTGAAGGGTGGTTGTAGCCAGGAAGGGGTTAGTCTCTTCTCCTAGGCAACCAGCACCAGAACAAGGGGACACATTCTCAAGCTGTGCCAGGGGAATTTCAGGCTCGAGGTGAGGAGAAAGTTCTTCACCAGGAGAGTAATTAGTCATTGGAATGGGGTGCCTAGGGAGGTGGTGGAGTCACCATCCCTGGAGGTGTTCAAGAGGAGATTGGACGTGGCACTTGGTGCCATGGTCTAGTCATGAGGTCTGTGGTTACAGGTTGGACTCGATGATCCTTGAGGTCTCTTCCAACCTTAGTGATACTGTGATACTGTGATACTGTGCTCCATGATCTTTCCAGGCACAGAGGTGAGACTGACTGGCCTGTAGTTCCCCGGTTCTTCCTTCTTACCCTTTTTGAAAATGGGAATAATGTTTCCCCTTTTCCAGTTTGTGGGGACTTCCCCAGACTGCCATGACTTTTGGAATATAATAGAGAGGGGTTTAGCAACCTCATCTGCCAGTCCTCTCAATCCCCATGAGTGTATCCCGTCGGGTCCCATGGACTTGAACACTTTCAGGTTCTTCAGGTGATCATGAACCTGATCTTCACTTACGATGGGCAGTTCTTCCTCCCGGTCCCTGGCATTGTCTTCTATGACATCAGGAGTGTGGCTAGAGGCCCTTGCAGTGAAGACTGAGGTAAAGAAGTTATTGAGTACCTCAGCCTTTTCCACATCACTTGTGACCATGTCACCATTTTCCTTTCTGAGGGGGCCCACACCTTCCCTAGTCTTCTTCTTGCCATTAACCTGTCGAAATTCTTTGTGTTCCCTTTATCAGCTCAGTGTTTTCTTCAGACCTCCTCTTGCTATTAGTGGACTTTGAAAACCCTTTCTTGTTGTTTTATACAACACTGGCCAGTTTCAACACTCATTGAGCTTTGGTGTTTTGTATCCTCTCCCTGAATATATAAACAACCTCTCTAACCTTCCTGTGAAGCCTGACCTCACTTCTATAGATCATCTAATTTCTTTTTCCACTTGAGCTCCATGAGGAACTTCCCTGTTCACCTAAGCTGGTCTTCAGTCCTGATTGCTAGACTTATAGCACTGTGGAATTGCCTGCTCCTGTGTTTCAGCAAAGTGGCTTTCAAAGACTGATGAACACTCATGGACTTCTAAGCACTCAAAAGCAGATTCCCAGGGTACTCTGCTAAACAGTTCCCTGGATAGCTTTAGGTTTGCTCTCCTGAAATCCAGGGTTGCAGCTCCACTGCCCTTTTTTCTCATGTTGAAAATTTTTAATTCAACCTCTTCATCATCACTGTGTCCAAAAGAATGACCTATCATCACATGTCCCACTAGTCCTTCTCTGTTCACAAATACCAGAATATAGTACCAGAATAATTGAGATAACTCCATGTTGAAACCTGCATTAACCAAATGTTGCCCTTGTGATCAACAGAAGGGCCAGAATTAGTTGCAATGATTTCAGTAGTTGTTCTCATCTCTAACTGGTAACAAAATCTCATACCACTGGACTGTACAGACAGCTATGGCTAAAAATAATGGCAACACACTGAGATGGTGCAGATGACACTAACCTGGGAGGGAGTATTGATCTGCTTGAGGGTAGGAAAGTTCTACAGAGAGACCTGGACTGGCTGGCTGAGCCAAGGCTAGCAGTATGAGTTTTAACAAGGCCAAATGATGGAGCTTGATGCCCAGGGAGGTGGTGGAGTCACCATCATTTGAGGTGTTTAGGAAGAGACTGGATGGGGTGCTCGGTGCCTTGGTTTACTTGATTAGATAATGTTGGATGATATGATGGCAATGGTCTCTTGATGTCTCAATGATGTCAATGGTCTCTTCCAACCTGGTCTATCCTATCCTATCCTATCCTATCCTATCCTATCCTATCCTATCCTATCCTATCCTATCCTATCCTATCCTATCCTATCCTATCCTATTCATCACAACAACTCAATGCTATGGTTTGAGGAACAGCGGCTGAAGAGCTGCATGACAGAGAAAGACCTTGGGTCTAGTTGACAATCAGAATGAGCCAGCAGTGTAGTCAGGTGGTCAAGAAGGCTAACATCATCCAAGTCTATATCACGAATAACATGAAAAGCAGGACCAGGGAAGTGATTTTGCTCTGGCTACTCAGCACTGGAGAGGCCACACCTTGAGTAGTGTGTTCTGTTTTGGGGCCTTCACTACAAGAAGGACATTGAGGTCCTGAGGCAGGTCCAGAGAAGCGCAACAAAACTGGTGAAGGGGCTGGAGAACAACACTTATGAGGAGTAGCTAAGGAAACTGGGACTGTTTAGTCTAGAGAAAAGCATGCTGAGGACGTTGTAGCAAAGAGGGTGTCAGTCTCTTCTCCCTAATAGCAAGTGATAGGAAAAGAGCAAATGGCCTTAAGTTGCACCAAAGGAGACTTAGATTGGATATTAGGAGAAATGTCTTCAATTAAAGAGTTATCAAATACTGGAACAGGTGCTCCAGGGAGGTAGTTGAACCCCCACCCCTGGAGATATTTAAAAGGTGCATAAATGTGATGGTTACGGAGATGGTTTAGCACCAGACTTAGCAGTTAGATAATGTTTGGACTTGATGATCTTAAAGGTCTTTTCCAACTGAAACAATTCTATGATTCTGATAGGAAGAGTGCATGTGCTGGAGGTAACAGTATGAAAAATCCACTTCATAGAAGATCTGAGTTTTATGGAAGGAGAACCATGTGTAACTATGAAATGCAGATAAAACTTAGAAAAACCCGAAGAAGCAGAAAGGATGGAAATGAGCACAGAACACCGTTGAAGCAGGAATACAGGCTGGGAAGCAGCTGCTGTTTTGCCAGGCCTTTGATTTTGGAGGCTTTCTTATTAGCTGGATTTTCTTCAAAAGTTCACAGCTCACTTCCAGTGCACTCTGCTTTCTTCAGTAAAGCTCATAGTCAGTGATTCTTCAGGAAGTCAGTTTGTTTATTCTCACCACTGGAACCTTTTCATGTGAGTAGGCATAAGCAAGAGCCCTAACATGGGCTCAATTTAGTGACTGAGCCCCCTCAGGCACATAGCAAGTTATAGCACAGAAACTTGCTCTGCATGGAGACTGACATTCTGTTTTTGACTCTGTCACTGTGGTCTTGGATATGTTGAATCTAGTTATTTCATCTCTTTGTGTCTTCTTTTCCACATCTGTCAAAGCAGAGTCAGGGAAGATACAGAAATGAGATTCAATAGCAAAAATATTTTCAAATGTAAAGCTCTGAAACTGGTGTTATTTGAGGCTGTGTTATTAGCATTACTCTTCTTCAGCAAAACTATTGAATGCTGTAGCTACTGATCATGGACTGATTGTGTGCTCACGCATATTTCATACAGATATTTGTCCATAAACATCTAAGAATTGCTTTTTGCTATCACCCTTAATTATGAATTTGAGATGTCTTTTTCAGGAATGCTTCATATGAACACTCACAGAGGATGCTTCCAAACTATCTAAAAGTGTCTACAACAGGTGTATAAAAAACACAGTGTATGATTGTTACTTCTAATCACTGTAATTTGAAAAGGTAACTTCCTGGGTCAGTGCAATGTGCTATTTTGCAATTTCCTATTATTAAAAAGTAGAGTAAAACTAACTGCAGATAGGCTTCCAATGTGCTAAACAGTGATCTGCTGTGTAGCATATATGACATCAGAAACGATACCTAATCGGACATTTTGTTGTGGTTTTGTTAAAGGAAACTAATCAATGCCTTTCTTTGCTTTGGCTCTCTACAGCAAATTTATAGTGGATATTTTTTACTTGTGTACCTCTGGTGCACATATGTGTTTATATATACATATACACTTATATTGATATATATGTGTGACAGTTTAGGCTGTGCCTTTAAATAAATTCCAAGCAAATCTACAGTTGGGTATAAAAAGAAAAACAAAGATTGTTCTAAATTAATTTCATTGGTCAGATGTGAGATGTGCCATAGCAATATCTCCCACATTCTTTTCTCATTCCGTTCACTCCATCTCTTTCTGATGGCATGCTGGCTGCTTTGCTGAAAGACTCTTGTCAGCAAACCTTAAGATAAGCACTACTAAATTCTTAATTACACTTTGAGCTAACTAAAAATCCCTCTAACATTTCTCTTTTCTTCTAACTAACCAGAGGAAAAAGAGAGAGGAGAGGTTGGGAGGGGAGCGGGACAGAATCCTCCTGTCCAAGGAGGATTTCTGTGATGTTTTCTTTCCATAAATACATGTATAATATTGTAAACACTGTATATTTTTGTACATATTCATTGCATTGCAGTATTGTAAAATACAGCTTTCTTCCCATTTTGCTTCCCTGACTGCGTTCAGCCGAGCTTTTGTTGATTTGTGTGGGTTAAACCGTCACAATATGGTATCTTAAAACTCCCAAGGATCTCATCTGTTTAGAAATTACTTTTTCCTTTAAAAGAGCATGGATAGTGAGGAATTCCTCAGAAGCATTCCCAAAGGAAATCTGAGTTTTCAGCTTGGGAGAAATGGCTGCTAATTCTGAACTGCCATTTTAATTTTTCTACAGCAGAAATGCACATTTTGCCCAGCCATAAGATTTTTCTCAAAATAGAAATGAGCCAGTCCCCAAGGGTGTGGTTACCAGTACAATTATTTCACCCTGATCTGATTAGAGGCATTAGGCTCATGCCTCAAAATACTTCAGGGTGTGATTATCTTATGATAACTGTACCTTGTATCATGTCTTATTGATTAACTAACTAAGATATCAGCAAGAAATCTGATTCTGAAATGAGAAAGATTCTTTTAAATTCTTCAGATAACCTCTTTTGTTCTGATTATAGTATCTCTGAAGTTATGGGGTTACCAGATGCCAGTTTTTGTTTCTTATTGGTGATTAAATCAAGGTACCTTACAAGTGAACCATGCCCAGATGTAAAGACTTATTTACAATAAATTGTTCATTTTACATTTATATTGCAGATTTAGGTTACACAGCAGAATAGCATTGTGAAGAGGACTTTGTAGTCCAGACACTAATTGTGCTCATCATTCCGTGCAACACAAAATTTTGTGCATGATTATAGTGTGGAGAGATCTCTTTCACCAGGGGATTGCTAGCTCTGTGCCCACACACTGTATACGAAAAAGAACTATAAAGCCAGCCGCTGGGCTCCTGAATCTCCCAGTCTGAGTCATCCAGAACTACAGGCTTAGTACAGCTGTTTATCCCTTAAATCTCCTAAACAATAGCACAAAGAGGCCTTAAACCAGTGCTGGAGCTTTGGGTGCAAAGCCACCTCCCCCATATCTGTAGCGTAGTTTGTTCTCTACAAAAAAACCTACATAATGGAGTGGGACTTGGCTGAACAGATGAACTGAAGGCTACTGTCACAGACAGCAGCTTCTCCTACGTATCAGTGAAAAATTGGAATTATTTCATCTAAGTGACTTAAGCGGAGTAAAACCAGGCTGATAGGTACATCTAAGAAGAAAATATGGCTGGTATATGCAAAAAATCCTCACTAGGAATTCCCTTGCAATGCATCTTCTGTGTACTGATGACGAAGCAATATGCTACCTCTCTTAAGAGTTAAATGTTTTTTTGGAAACAAAAGACAATGTTTACATCTCTATTGATTTCTCATCTTTAGTGGAAAATTTGAAAATATAAAATGTTAGATGAAACTTATTGTACAGGGATGCACATCTTACACCTAATGAAGGGATCATTATGCAGCAGTGCAATCCTAAGGGGGCTACAAGAAAGCTGGTGAGGAACTTTTCAGGATGGCCAGTAGTGATAGGGCTAGGGGAAATGGAGCAAAACTAGAAGTGGGTAGATCCAAATTGTGTGTTAGGGAAAAGTTCTTCACCATGAGTAAGGTGAAACACTGTAACAGGTTGCCCAGGGAGGTGGTGGAAGCCCCACCCTTGGAAGTTTTAAAGGCCAGGCTGGATGGGGCACTGAGGAACATGATCTAGTGTGAGGTGTCGCTGCCCATGGCAGAGAGGTTGGAACTGGATGATCTTTGAGGTCCCTTCCAACCCTTACAAATTTGTGATTCTATGAATGTGCACCACATTAATCACTATAATGAATTCTTTGGCAATTTTGCTCTACCTGTTCTCTTGGTATCCATATTGTTAATGGAGAACATTCATTTCTGGAGCTAGCTGAAGAGTTGGTATCCTGTCCTTACAATTCTCTATGGCAAAAAAAGCTTGCTATTCCTACTGCCTGTCAGCTCCCTTTTGGCTAGGGAGTGTGGGTATAGATTGGGCTCTGAAAACCACTGATATTTGCATTATTGTGTTACCTATAACATCCTGGCGCAGGCTTGCATGACTAGTATCAAAGATACTGTTTTCCACCACTGTGACAATGATGCCATTTTTAATTGGGAATTGCTAAAATCTCTGAGAGAGTCTTAAGACTGTTAGCTGTCCCTACAAAAAATTTCTTTCAGAAGATGGGAAATGTTATTCTAGGACATTCACTTGTAAGAGGAAGGACAAATGAATCATTAGACTGCGTATGTCTCACCACTGGCAACAGAGAAAGTCAAGATGGCTAGTTTGGATGGAATTACTTGGTTTTGTACAGGCAGGTGAGATGGGGAGACTTCTGCCTTTCTAATAAACAAGTCTTAACTGGAATTTGGGTTATTAATAAATAGTTTTCACTGTCACAGCTGCTTTCCTGATCTGTATACTAAACGCTGCTTTACTAGGCTGAACACCTTGGAGCTCTGCATAGCAGAGCTGCCTGGTTTTTGCACTTTAGATTTAGTGCCAGTTAATCTGCTTGCTCTCAAGTCTTGTCTTTTTCTGTGCAAGAGTTCTCCTGAAAAAGACCCATACAGTTCCTGCTATAGACATATCCTACTGAGGAAATGCCCAAATTCAGCCATACCTTTCGTTTCCATTGTTAATCACTATGAACACAGTTCATTCTGAATCATAACACATAGTTGTCTTGTCTTGAATAGGCTACAGTCCAGGTAACAGAAAGAAAAAAAGACAGAGCAAATTCAGAAGTCCTGAAGGCAAAACTAACTCATAAAGTAGTATTTTTGGGAAAAAAGAGACTAAAAAAAGTCAAGGTATTGTATCCCTCTCAACTCCCTATGATAATTACATCTTTCTTTTTCACAGTGTTCATAAAGTATTTTTGCAAATGTGTTTCTGGTTTTGTCCATATTTTTGCAGTAGAAAATGTCATATTCTCTCTGTATCTGCCTATGTACCGTAAGATGAATCCTGTTCCAAGATTTTTTTTTTCCAGAGAGAAAAAAAATATCAAATGGTCATCCTGACTATAAAAAATAAAGATGGTGTCTTTTCATTCCCTGAAACATTCTCAAATGAAATGCACACCTTCACAAGATGGTAAATGAGTGACTACTAAAGTGAAGGAGTCCTGTGCTTCTCGCTGTACAACACATTTTCTACTCTTGTTAAGCAAAAGCCCACTGCCTGGAGTATGTGAATTAAGCAGGTTTGTTCCCTTGAATGAGCAAGGAACCAGACTTATACCTGAAGAAGAGCTTTGTAATAGTCCTAAAGTCCTTTTGAAATTTAAGAACTGATCATCTGCTTCCAACAGAACTACCTTATATGCAGGAAATTTTTATCTGAGTATAAAATCTCTAGTCCTTCCAAATATGAGTGAGATATATCATTATGACTGAAAAGGAAAAAAAAAAAAAAGTCTTGGGCACTCTCTGTCAAATTCAGGCTTGCATTCAATGTCTCCCCCCCTCCCCCCCTTTCCTTTCCTTTCCTTTCCTTTCCTTTCCTTTCCTTTCCTTTCCTTTCCTTTCCTTTCCTTTCCTTTCCTTTCCTTTCCTTTCCTTTCCTTTCCTTTCCTTTCCTTTCCTTTCCTTTCCTTTCCTTTCCTTTCCTTTCCTTTCCTTTCCTTTCCTTTCCTTTCCTTTCCTTTCCTTTCCTTTCCTTTCCTTTCCTTTCCTTTCCTTTCCTTTCCTTTCCTTTCCTTTCCTTTCCTTTCCTTTCCTTTCCTTTCCTTTCCTTTCCTTTCCTTTCCTTTCCTTTCCTTTCCTTTCCTTTCCTTTCCTTTCCTTTCCTTTCCTTTCCTTTCCTTTCCTTTCCTTTCCTTTCCTTTCCTTTCCTTTCCTTTCCTTTCCTTTCCTTTCCTTTCCTTTCCTTTCCTTTCCTTTCCTTTCCTTTCCTTTCCTTTCCTTTCCTTTCCTTTCCTTTCCTTTCCTTTCCTTTCCTTTCCTTTCCTTTCCTTTCCTTTCCTTTCCTTTCCTTTCCTTTCCTTTCCTTTCCTTTCCTTTCCTTTCCTTTCCTTTCCTTTCCTTTCCTTTCTGTCACAAATACACGAGCCAACAGCAAGTGTTGTGAAAATATCCATTTACCTTTCTTTCTCTTTGTATGACTTTTCCTTCCCTCCTCTTCTTGGTTTATTGATGTGGGTATCTGCTGCAGTGAGGAATTCAAAACCCTGCACAGCCTATGGACTATGTCCAGTAGCTATGTGTCATGGGTTGAGTTGAATCTGCTGATGGATATTCATTACCACGCTGCGGTCATGCCAGCTTCAAAATGAAAGTGCTGGCTTGAGCAAAGCATCATGGGACTTGAAGTTCAGCTTGTAACATAAAAGGCTTTCTGTTCTGGTTGCTGCTTCTAGTTTCTGTTTTCTGGTTTTTGGATTGTTGCGTTTTTCTGTGGGTTGGCAGGTGGAGAACTCACCAACTTCTGTTGCCACTTCTGCTTTTGCTGGTTTTCTGTGAATTAGTCTAAGGTAACTGTGCAGTGTATCATCTCATTAAACACTCCTTATAGCAGCTTAATTTTTTTGGTGTTACTTTCCCTCTTGTCTGTGTGAGGGGTAGGGGGCTTGTGGAAGCAGACTGTGTTAACCCATGACAATAAGATTACTAATCTTCTATCTCCCTTCATTGCCAGCACAGATCATCAGTACCTAAAACTGCCCTTTCAGTGATACAAGGAAAATACATCTGAACCTTGGTTATGCTCTAGAACAAGACATTCTACACTATTTCCAGCCTAACTGTGCAAGTGTGTATGTCTGTGCACCATCATAAATCCTGGTAATAACTCATTTTAAACTTCAATTTTCCCTTCTTTGCCCATTTCCCCAAAATCTTAATAATATTTTCATCTTCTTCGAAGGGCAGAGTATATAAACAGATTTTAATTTTCTGCATAATATTTTTTAAATGGAGTATTTAATTAAACCCTTATATAAAATAGAAACATAAAAGATATGGTACTTAGAAAATACTAATTCAATAGTTTATATATAGCTTGTTGCCCATTTAAATGTAAGAGTATGCAGTTAATCAGGAAGTAAAATGTATTGTACATTTGCTAATTTGTTTTGGGCTTTTTTTGGGGGTGTGTGTGCATTTTCTTAGGTGATGTATTTTGTTTAATGTATGTCTACACTTACAGAGACACTGCTGTAATGAAGGGTTAAGTGTCAGTATCTTCACTATTCCAAAACAGATAGTTTCACTGATACGACAGGAAAACCTGCACAGTAAAATGTTCTTCAATAACAGAAAAGGAATAAGAACCTGGTCCTGTGCCATTTGGGTCACAGTTCTGTCCACTGAAACTGTAGAGTAGTTTTTTTAAAAATATATGTGTTATTTTCATCCCTGCAACAGGAAAAGCAACTTCCTAAATCAACACGTAAAACTGGAGCCCATGAGGTTGTGTGATGCCTAAAAGTAGTAATGCAAAAGAAATGATACTTTAAATGCTGTACAGTGCTATTTTAATCAAAGCTTTTTGGTAGACAATAATTTTTTTGTAAGGACTGCAAAAGTGTTTCTATTGTTTGGTAAAAATATCAGCTGCATGGGACGCTGGAATTCTTTCTGAGATAACAAAGAACAAAGGAAAGACTTTGCGTCAGGATTTGTGTTAGCTTTAACAGCTAAATTGTGCTCTCAGTTCAGTGGGCAGGACTGCCACTGAAAGCATTGTGTGACCACATCAGGCCACACTTAAGGGGAGAATTTGCCCCAAATGGATGACCAAATCCAGGGCCAAAGGCCAGCGGCCAGTGAATGAATTGTCCTTTGACCAAAGTTCTCCAGCACATGAAGAAGCTCATCTTTAAGTTTGCATGTTCTAACAGAAAAGGCAGCAAGAGGGATTTAAGACATATCAGTCTGCTACCCGGTCCTCTACCCTGGCTGACAGTGCAGCCCAACATGTTCCAGTGCTAGGATAAATGGCGAGGGAGCAGCACAAGACCTACACTTCTCCCAATGAAGTGGAATAAGCCTAAATGCAATTTTTTAAAGTGCAGATTGTTTTTGCTACTGCTTGGAAAACACTTAATGTCTCTAATTGAAGTCTTTTCAGGTCTAGAATCAAACAAAACACAATAGAGTCCCTAGTCTCCTAGCCAGAAATGGGTCTTTGTGTATGATGTGTATCAGACTGGAATATTTATTCTGTGCAAACCCAAGAACAACAAGATGAAGCAGAGTTTGATCATTCCTGAATAAGTTAGTATATGTGCCTGAAGAGGTTCCCATCTCAGCTTTTCGGTCTATGTATTTACAAAATTATGTGCTTTTCTAAGTATTTAGCACTGCTTTTTAACAGATGGGGATGGTGTTGCACGTTTTGCCAGTGCACCGTGGAATGAAAAATGCACATGTGAATGCTCTAAGAACGTGGGGTTTTAATAACTGGAATGTGTGTTTAATTTCACTGTAAAGACAAAAAACCAAAAGAGACTAGCATTGTGGAAATCCTTTTGACACTGAGGCTAAGATACTATACATCATACAATATGCCAGGGCCTTTAAACAGTAGCCCAGGGTCACACTGCTAGGGAGGAGTGGTCATTCAGCCACCACCTGTACAGGGTGATAGGCTGAAACAGAAGGGTGCCACTCACATCAGGCACAACAGTGCCAGCAGCCACTTGCAGGTCACCAAAGCCTTCATTATTAAACATACCTGGCACCTAGATTAATGCATGGGGCTGTGCAATATCCTTCTCTTGAGAAAAAGTTTTCTCATTTTGGAAACTAACATAATTTTGCTCCAGTTACTATGGATATAGAATGGGTTTGCTTGTTTTAAAAGATTTTCTCCATTTGGAAATGGAGGACAGAACAGACTTCATGTCAGATCCTTTTCCACTCTGTGAGTACTTGTAAGTTATATTTTAAGCAAGACATCACTCTCTCCTGACTTTTATCTTGAATTGAGCTGGGATTGTTCAGCCAGGAGAAGAGGAGGCTCCAGGGCTTTAAACTAGTTTCGAAGGGGGAAGGGGTTGAAACCAGTCCCCCCAGGCAGGAATCAGGGGTGATAAGCCAGAGCCAGAGGTGAAACCAGCAGCCCGGCTGAAGTGCATGTACACTAATGCACGAAGCATGGGCAACAAACAAGAGGAGCTGGAAGCCTTGCTGCAGCAGGAAAGTTATGATGTAGTTGCCATCACAGAGACGTGGTGGGACAACTCACATGACTGGAGCTCTGCAATTGATGGCTACAGGCTCTTTAGGAGAGACAGGCAAGGAAGAAGGGGTGGAGGGGTGGCCCTGTACGTCAGGGAGGCACTAGATGCCATTGAGACGGAGATTAGGGACGATCGGGTTGAGTGCCTGTGGGTAAGAATTAGAGGGAAGGCCAACAGGGCAGACATCCTGGTTGGAGTCTGTTATAGACCACCCAACCAGGAGGAGGATGTTGATGAGTCATTCTACAGGCAGCTTAAGGCTGTCTCAAGATCGCTTGACCTTGTTCTCATGGGTGACTTCAACTTGCCTGATATCTGCTGGGATCTTAACATAGCAGAGAAGTGGCAATCTAGGAGGTTCTTAGAATGCATGGAGGACAGCTTCTTATCCCAGGTGCTGCAAGAGCCTACCAGGGGCAAGGCTATGCTTGACCTCCTCTTCACCAATAGGGAAGGGTTGGTGGGTGATGTGGTGGTCGGAGGGTGCTTAGGGGCCAGTGACCACGAGATAATTGAATTCTCAGTATTTGGTCAAGCTAAGAGGGGTAGCAAGAAGACCTCCACTCTGGATTTCCGGAGGGCGGACTTCAGGCTACTCAAGGAACTAAGTCAGAGGGTTCCTTGGGATAAAGCCCTTAAAAACAAAGGGGTCCAGGAGAGCTGGTCCTACTTCAAGGAAGAACTGTTGAAGGCTCAGGGACAGGCTGTGCCAATGTACCGGAAGATGAGCCGCCGGGGCAGATGGCCAGCCTGGATGGTTAAAGAACTTTTAATGGAACTAAGGGGAAAAAAGAGGGTGTATCACCTTTGGAAGAGAGGGGAGGCAACTCGTGAAAAATTTAAGGATGTTGCTAGGTCTTGTAGGAAGAAAATTAGGGAGGCAAAAGCGCATTTGGAGCTTAGTCTGGCCTCTGCTGTGAAGGACAACAAAAAGTCCTTCTATAAATACATTAATAGCAAGAGGAAGGGCAGAGACAACCTCCACTCCTTGGTGGACATGGAGGGGAACGTTGTGATAAGGGATGAGGAAAAGGCAGAGATACTTAACACCTTCTTTGCCTCAATTTTTACTAGCAGGACAGGATGTCTTCCAGACAGCTGGCCTCCAGAGCTGGCAGAAGGAGCCAGGGAGCAGCATAGTTTTCCACTGTTCCAAAATGTGGTAGTTGGTGATCTGCTCAGCCGCCTGGATCCCCACAAGTCCATGGGACCAGATGGCATCCATCCTAGGGTGCTGAGGGAGATGTCAGAGGAGCTGGCCAAGCCACTCTCCATCATTTTTCAGCAGTCCTGGCTCACTGGAGAGGTCCCAGAGGACTGGAAGCTGGCCAACGTGGTGCCCATCCACAAGAAGGGCCGGTTGGATGAGCCAGGGAATTATAGGCCTCTCAACCTGACCTCAGTGCCAGGCAAGATCATGGAACAGGTCATCCTGAGTGCATTAACACAGCACTTAGAGGATGGCCAAGGGATCAGGCTCAGCCAACATGGATTTAGGAAGGGCAGGTCCTGCCTGACCAACCTGATCTCCTTCTATGATCAGGTGACCCGCCTGGTGGATGTGGGGAGGCCTGTGGATGTAGTTTACCTGGACTTCAGCAAGGCCTTTGACACCGTCCCCCATAACAAAATCCTGGCCAAGCTGTCAGCCCATGTCTTGGACAGCAGCACTCTGAGCTGGGTTAGGACGTGACTGGATGGCCGAACCCAGAGAGTGTTGGTGAATGGTGTCACATCCAGCTGGCAACCAGTCAGTAGTGGAGTCCCCCAGGGATCAGTGCTGGGCCCCATCCTCTTTAACATCTTTATTGATGATCTGGATGAGGGCATTGAGTCTATCATCAGTAAATTTGCTGATGACACCAAGCTGGGGACAGGAGTTGATCTGCTAGAGGGTAGAGAGGCTTTGCAGAGAGACCTCGACAGGCTGGACAGATGGGCAGAGTCCAACGGCATGAGATTGAACACATCCAAGTGCCGGGTTCTGCACATTGGCCACAACAACCCCATGCAGTGCTACAGGCTGGGGTCAGAGTGTCTGGAGAGCAGCCAGGCAGAGAGGGACCTGGGGGTGCTGGTTGATGGTAAGATGAACATGAGCCTGCAGTGTGCCCAGGCAGCCAACAGGGCCAATGGCATCCTGGCCTGCATCAAGAACAGTGTGGCCAGCAGGAGCAGTGAGGTCATTCTGCCCCTGTACACTGCACTGGTTAGGCCACACCTCGAGTCCTGTGTCCAGTTCTGGGCCCCTCAGTTTAGGAAGGATGTTGAGTTGCTGGAACGAGTCCAGAGAAGGGCAACGAAGTTAGTGAGGGGCTTGGAACACAAGCCCTATGAGGAGAGACTGAAGGAGCTGGGGCTGCTTAGCCTGGAGAGGAGGAGACTCAGGGGTGACCTCATTACTCTCTGCAACTACCTGAAGGGGGGTTGTAAACAGGCAGAGGTTGGTCTCTTCTCCCAGGCAGCCAGCACCAGAACAAGAGGACACAGTCTCAGGCTGTGCCAGGGGAAGTTCAGGCTGGAGGTCAGGAGGAAGTTTTACACGGAGAGAGTGATTGCCCATTGGAATGGGCTGCCTGGGGAGGTGGTGGAGTCGCCATCATGGCAGTGTTCAGGAGGAGACTTGACAGGGTGCTTGGTTACATGGGTTAGTTGATTAGGTGGTGTTGGGTGATAGGTTGGACGTGATGATCTTGAAGGTCTCTTCCAACCTGGTCTATTCTATTCTATTCTATTCTATTCTATTCTATTCTATTCTATTCTATTCTATTCTAATAGCAGCTTTCCAATACCTTAAGGGGGCTTACATGAAGGATGGGAAGACTGTTTACAAAAGCCTGTGGTGACAGGACAAGGGGCAATGGCTGCAAGCTGGAGAAAAGCAGATTTAGATTGGATTTAGGTTGGATGTTAGGAAAAAGTTGTTTACTATGAGGGTTGTGGAGCACTTGAACAGGTTGCCCAAGGAGGTTGTTGAGGACCCATCCCTGGAGATATTCAAAGTGAGGCTTGGCAAGGCCCTGGACAACCTGATCTAGTTGGGGATGTGCCCGCTGACTGTGGTAAGGTCAGACTAGATGAGCTTTGGAGGTCCCTTCTGGCCTGGACTATTCCATGATTCTCTGATTCTGTGATTCTATGATACAGACCCATGTAAGATATAAATCCAAGTGTGTAGATCAATCAATCAATCAAACAGTGAATCATAGAGAGAAGTTGCTGCTGAGCAACACACACAGGAATGAGATGAAGTACAAATGTTTCTTTTACTATGAAATAGATGTTTGTGGCCTTTTTGTTTGCTTCTTGCAAGTGTTTCCATGCTCTCTGATTACTGCAAAGATTTACTACTAAGCTAAACCTAATGCAAATAAACCCTTGCATCAAGTCTGCAAGTGTTATGAGCCACTAGCACCTTGCTCCCACTCTTCCAGTCTGAACAACCACTGCCATTAGGTCCTGGGAGACACAAGACAAGCAGGTAGGATGAAAGAAGTAGGCTACAGTTTCTCCCCACCATGCCACAATAGAAATGGCTAATGGCAAGTTGTCACACTAGTCCTCATATCTTTCATCTCCAGACTTAAAGTGCACTGTTCAGTGATGATGTCCTGTGAAGGAGCCCTCCAGGGTCCATTGCACTCAGCAGTATGGCTTGTCTGGATTCTGTATACCTTTGGCTCTTATTTTTAATGTAGCACTTGCCCTGTGAATCTTACTGTAAAAGTGGAGTATTTTTTTTTTCTTTAGAAAGAGGTGGAGTGAGTATCCAGTGAACTGCAGATTGGAAACCAACAAGGCACAATCTGAGGCAAACTAGAAGGAAAGGTCCTATTGATAGCTAAAACTCATATGAACGACCTTTCTGTTAGGCTCTTCATTGTATTTGGTCTACAGCCAAACACATTGGAGATTTGGACACTACAATGCTGAAGGTCGTGGTTTCTGAGTTGTTGGCACTCAATGGCATTTCTGACATCCAAATCTGATCCTGGAGTATGCCGGAAATTTGGCACTGTGTAGTGGGATTTGTGGGAGCCAAAACTGGGCAATAGCATTGACAAGGAGAGAAGGGCATGTTCTAAATTTTACCCTTTGCTGAGAACTGACAGACTTACTCTGGTCATCGAAATATATAATTTTCTAATCACTGTGTCAAACCTTCTCATTTGTTTGAAGCAGCAAATTTCTTGTGTGCCTTTGAGACAGCCCATGTTGCTCTGATGCTCTGGAACCTGCTACAAGCCTCTGCAGAATGCCAACTTGTCTAAGCCAAGCGCTTCCATGACGTTTGCAGAGGCGTAAATAAGCCAGGCTGCAGACATGCAATGTATACTGCATGACAAGCAGTCTGTTACTTCCATTTTTCTTGTACTCCCCTCTGTGTCTACTTATTGTCTTTTTTTTTCTTTCCCTTTTTTTTTATTAATATATTAAGACTGCAAGGTATTTAGGGAAGGGCATGTCATCTGTCTCTTTGCTTTTCTTTGGCCTTGGCATGACATTAGTTTACTATGATCCTAGACCAAGAAATAAATGCAAATACCTCTCTGTGTGCGTCCTTGCATCTATTCAGGGAACAGATGCAGTGTCATCTGATGTATGACCAGGAAAGCAGGAATTAGAACTGTTGGTGGTGAGGTTTTTACAAACAGTTTGTTGGTAAGGAATTACTCGATGACTATCAACAGCAAGCAGTGGAAGAAAGAAACCTTTAAGAGTCTTCCCATGGGATATCATGGGCTCTATGATGCCTGGGATAGAATTGGATTAAATGGCTACCATAGAACAGGATGGGAAAGGTGCATTAGTTGTCTTATGTGGTAACAAAACTGCTGCTAATCAACAGGTAGATCTATAATAGCTGTCTTGACCTGTTTCACTACTAAATATATATTTGGCTTCAGATAATAATTAATATTTTAAAAGAAAAAAAATCAACAGCATTAGCTTTGTAGAACAGCTGGGGGATGGTATGCAAAGGAGACACTCATCCCCATGTTTATTTTTGTCTATATTGCATTGAACCAATCTCACCTAATTTTTCTATCTGAAGGTTAGTCATGTGTTTGTCTAGATTCTCTCTGTAGCATGTGATGAAAGTACAAGATGGAAAGAATCACCTGCCAGATGTGTTGTCTTTAGATATCTGTCTTAGATGGAATGAATGCATTTCTGGAAGTGCCTGTATCTTTCCTTGGCCTGTAGATAGATGCTTGAGACTATCCCAGCCACAAATTGAAATTTTAAATACACACAGCTGAGTAAGAGCAGTTGCACCTTTCTGTATGTGCACTCCTCACCTTTTCAGCTGTTCTCTTTCACTGGAAATGGAAAAGCTGAGATACCTCATTTTTCATGAGAATCTGTGCAAAGTGCTAGGGCTCCTAGCAGTACTGGGTAAACTAGCACCTCCTGGCCTCACAAGGCTTGGAATGGGATCAGCAGGGGTTCTGCAGGTTACTTGGGGCTACTGTGCCAAGTATATATACAACTGCCACAAGAGCTGAATAAGCTAGAAGAACACATCAGATTTACCTAGGGAGGAGGAAATAAATACCCACGTGTAAATAGTGAGACAGACATGGGATAAACATTTCTTTTTCATAGGAAGAAAAGACTGGCAGAACTACAACTACATCCCTCCTGGAAAGTGCTTTCTCTATCCCAAATGATTGCATCTACAACAGACTCCTAACTTGGGTCCCTTGCAGAAAGTATGAACAAAAAACCACTGTGGCTGCCTTTTGCTTCTGCCAGTAAAGTAAGACTCATTCAAGTCATTAATTTTTGTGCTCCATGCAATAATAGTCAGTTGTGGTCAAACTGAGGCAATTGCCAAAATTAAGTTTTTCTAGTGAAATATTTAATAAACAGCATTGTGAAGTTCATGCAGAGTTAAACAGCTTAAAGAGATGCCAAATCATGCTGAGGAAAGAAAGCAGATAAAATCCAAATACATTATCACTCCACCTTAGCTAGCCTGTACCTCAAACCTCTTTCTCTTCAGGTGTATCTGCCAGTCAGACATTTAGACAACCTGTCATTATGAGCCACCCACTGCCCCAGCTTTGCCCCAATTTTTTTAAGCCCTACAGCACTGTCATTTGATGTGTCTGGTGAGAGAATTAAAGTCGATGAAGACTGAGGATACCACTCCCTTAGGTAATGATATATTCTAATTCCCTCCAGCTATCTTCTTGACAGCCCAGTCCTCCTCATCCTGGCTTTACTCCTCTCTTCCACAGATTGAAGAATGATTAAAACTCCTCTACATAAGGGCATGACTTCATTCAACATTCAGCTTAGATTCTGTTAAGAAATACTTGTGACAGGTGGAGTATATTCTGTGCCATTGCAATAAGTTAGTTGGCATGTGATAGTCAGTAGGCAAAGCAGACAAAAATACCTGGCATGGAAAGACCAGGAAGTAAAGGAGAGAGAAACACCGATGTGTTACTTGCTTTTGAAATGCAGTCTTAAATAAGGTACCATCAACCAATAAACACTAGATATGTTTCAAATAACAAATGCTAGATACAAAATTATTATGCAGGTACTATCCTGAATGCATTCAGAAGAGATAAACCCACTGAAATTTATCTCTTGATCCATCAGATATGCAAGAAACCTTAGGATGAGATGGGATGTTCTGTTATTTTGGAATTCCATCAGTACTGCAAGGCAGGAGATCTTGAGCTTGAAGGTCAGCATGAGAGCATCAATTTTCCTTGCTTCAAACTCTATTGGAAAGTGAATGGGAAACACAGTCACTTCAAGTCACCTAATAAGGGAACTTTGAGAAGAAAGTTTCTAGAATAAACCATCTAATTATCATTGGGCTGTCAAAGTATGCATGCCAGGGTGATCCTGACAATGCTCCTTCTTAGAACTTGTTCTTCCTATCAGCAGTAGCACTTCTTGTCTCTGGTGTAATTACTCACATGTTTAGATGCAGCATTTGGCACTAGGAATCTTTGTTCCTATGTTAAAAATGCAGGCAAGGGAAAGCTCTGTCCAAAGTCTCTACAAAACAAAGTTTTAACCCAAAGGCACCACACCCAGTCATTCAAAAAAGCAAAGCTCTCATGACTTGTAATATTATCACAGCCTTGGAATGTGTGTACAGCCTTACTTGCAGAGTGCTGCATTTTTTCTTCATTGTATTAAATAGTTGATGGATCACATGCTATTGTAACAACAAGAAAAAAAACAACAACCCAGGTTTCATAAAATAAATAAGCCAGTGAATAGAATGTGTAGGCATAATTATTTTTTAAGAGATAAAATAGGCACACATGAGATGTAGAGCCAAAATGTAGGACTGAATGTACCATGCTTTCCTTAATTATGTAGACACAGTTTCATATTCCTCCAAGGTGGCACAAAGAATACACACTGTCTGCCAAATGATTGTTCTCTGAGCAGTTTTTCTTTGCTGTGTGTTAGGCAAGGCAACACACATGGCTCTAACACAGGCTACAATTTGAGTCCTGGCTGTGGTGAACCAGGGAAACTTGCAGTGGGCTTTTATTCTATCCTACAAACTCCCCATTACTTTCAGTGCAACCTGTATTTGCTGGGATTGTTTAGCCTGGAGAAGAGGAGGCTCAGGGGTGACCTCATTGCCCTCTACAACTACCTGAAAGGTGGTTGTAGCCAGGAAGGGGTTGGTCTCTTCTCCCAGGCAACCAGCACCAGAACAAAGGGACACAGTCTCAAGCTGTGCCAGGGGAATTTCAGGCTCGAGGTGAGGAGAAAGTTCTTCACCGAGCGAGTCATTCGTCATTGGAATGGGCTGCCCAGGGAGGTGGTTGAGTCATTGTCCCTGGAGGCGTTCAAGAGGAGATTGGACGTGGCACTTGGTGCCATGGTCTAGTCATGAGGTCTGTGTTGATAGGTTGGACTCGATGATCCTCGAGGTCTCTTCCAACCTTAGTTATACTGTGATACTGATACTGTATTATCCGTTTTATGTTGGGAAAGGGAGGCTGTCTGAAAAAACTGAGCTATTCCTTCTAAAGATAACAAATAGAGCTGTCTTGCCTGGGTGAGCAAGAGTACCAGCTGCAGAATAGTAACAACTCTAGGTGAGCAAATTTAAAAGAAGAAAGAAATTTACAACACCCAGCAAAAGGGAAGAGGTTCTCACCATTACCGGTCTGGAAGAGTGAGCATATATACAGGGGAGCAAAAAGACTTGTACCGCCCAGATGTGAGTATCCTCAAAAAGGCATTTACTATTTTTTGCCCAACTCTTAGCTCTCTTTTTCTTTTACCCACAAGTGAAATGGCTGAATGCATAGTACAAAGGAGTTTTGTTTGAGAGGGCTATAGATGCTCTGCCTATCACATAATCCTCAGAGAGTTAAACTGGCAACAGGAGCAGCTATGCCATTGACTGCATAATCTCCAGACAGAGCACCTGCACCTGAAGGCCCAGACACTGTTGGTGCAACTCCAGCTGACCGGGCTTGAAAACAAGTAAAATCCAAAAGGTGTATGCAGTACATCAGTCCTGTGACTAGTCACAGAGAAGAATTCAGTTGGGTCAATAAATGGAGTTCCTGTGGGTAAGGAACAGTGGCTGAAGCTGTCAGGTGGTTGCAGAAGTATGCTAGTACAAGTTCTGTGGATTTCCTTTTGGTTTCATGGCTTTCATAGAGTAAAGGTTCAAGTGAGGTGATTTAGATATCAGAGGTCATACATCATCAATTATACACTTGATTAAAGTTTATTTGCATGCAAAACCCTATTGCTGTTTCACAACATAATTTCATGAACTACGAGATACTATTTTATTTCCTATTTGGGTGCTGCTGGTAGCCATAACTTTGGGCTTATGCAGAAAAGGCACTGGAGGGATTGAAGAGGATGGTGGCTGGGTAGAAGTATTGTTATTACCGTGTGTGAATGCCATGTGTTGATTTGAATGGAGAAGAAGAGGCTCAGGGGGAACCTTATCACACTCTACAACTACCTGAAGGGAAGTTGTAGTTAGAATAGAATAGCATAGTATAGCATAGCATACCATAGCATAGCATACCATAGCATAGACCTGGTTGGAAGAGACCTTCAAGATCATCACATCCAATCTATCAACCAATCCAACCCACCTAATCAACTAAACCATGGCACCAAGCACCCCATCAAGTCTCCTGCTGAACACCTCCGATGATGGTGACTCCACCACCTCCTCAGGCAGCCCATTCCAATGGGCAATGACTCTCTCTGTATACAACTTCTTCCTAACATCCAACCTAAACCTCCCCTGGTGCAGCCTGAGACTGCGTCCTCTTGTTCTGGTGCTGGCTGTCTGGGAGAAGAGACCAACCCCTGCCTGTCTACAACCCCCCTTCAGGCAGTTGTAGAGAGTGATAAGGTCACCCCTGAGTCTCCTCCTCTCCAAGCTAAGCAACCCCTGCTCCCTCAGCCTCTCCTCATAGGGCTTGTGTTCCAAACCCCTCACCAACCTTGTTGCCCTTCTCTGGACATGTTCCAGCAACTCAACATCCTTCCTAAACTGAGGGGCCCAGAACTGGACACAGTACTCAAGGCATGGCCGAACCAGTGCAGTGTATAGGGGGGAATGACCTCCCTGCTCCTGCTGGCCACACTGTTCCTGATGCAGGCCAGGATGCCATTGGCCCGCCTGGCTGCCTGGGCACACTGCAGGCTCATGTTCAGCCTACCATCCACCAGTACCCCCAGGTCCCTCTCTGCCTTGCTGCTCTCCAGCCACTCTGACCCCAGCCTGTAACACTTCATGGGGTTATTGTGGCCAATGTGCAGAACCCGGCACTTGGATGTGTTCAATCTCATGCTGTTGGATTCTGCCCGTCTGTCCAGCCTGTCGAGGTCCCTCTGCAAAGCCTCTCTACCCTCTAGCAGATCAACTCCTGCCCCCAGCTTGGTGTCGTCAGCAAATTTACTGATGATGGACTCAATGCCCTCATCCAGATCTTCAATAAAGATGTTAAAGAGCATAGAGCCCAACACTGATCCTTGGGGCACACCACTAGTGACTGGCCGCCAGCTGGATGTGGCACCATTCATCACCACTCTCTGGGCTCAGCCCTCCAGCCACTTCCTAGCCCATCGCAGAGTGCTGCTGTCCAAGCCATGGGCTGACAGCTTGGCCAGGAGTTTGCTGTGGGGGATGGTGTCAAAGGCCTTGCTGAGGTCCAGGTAGACTACATCCACAGGCCTCCCCACATCCACCAGGCGGGTCACCTGATCATAGAAGGAGATCAGGTTGGTCAGGCAGGGCCTGCCCTTCCTAAATCCATGCTGGCTGAGCCTGATCCCTTGGCCATCCTCTAAGTGCTGTGTGATTGCACTCAGGATGACTTGTTCCATAATCTTGCCTGGCACTGAGGTCAGGCTGACAGGCCTATAATTCCCTGGCTCATCCAACCAGCCCTTTTTGTGGATGGGCACCATGCTGGCCAGCTTCCAGTCCTCTGGGACCTCTCCAGTGAGCCAGAACTGCTGGAAAATGATGGAGAGCAACATGGTCAGCTCCTCTGACAGTTCTCTCAGCACCCTAGGATGGATCCCATCTGGTCCCATGGACTTGTGGGGATCCAAGCGGCTGAGCTCCAACTACCTGCTCCTGGAACAGAGAGAAACTATGCTGCATCCTGGCTCCTTCTGCCAGCTCTGCAGGCCAGCTCTCTGGAATACATTCCATCCTGCTAGTAAAAATTGAGGCAAAGAAGGTGTTAAGTACCTCTGCCTTTTCATCATCCTTGGTTACAACATTCCCCTTCGTGTCCACCAAGAAGTGGGGGGTGTCCTTGGCCTTCCTCTTGCTATTAATGTATTTATAGAAGGACTTTTTGTTGTCCTTCACAGCAGAGGCCAGTCTAAGCTCTAAATGTGCTTTTGCCTCCCTAATTTTCTTCCTACAAGACCTAGCAACATCCTTAAACATTCTGTGGGTTGCCTCCCCTCTCTTCCAAGGATGATACACCCTCTTTTTTTTCCTTAGTTGTTTTAGAAATTCATTGGCCATCCAGGCTGGCCGTCTGCCTCAGCAGCTCATCTTTTGGCACATTGGCACAGCCTGTTCCTGCACCTTCAAGAGTTCTTGAAGCAGGTCCAGCTCTCCTGGACCCCTTTGTTTTTAAGGGCTGTTTCCCAAGGAACCATCTGAATTAGTTCCTTGGGTAGCCTGAAGTCTGCCCTCCGGAAATCCAGAGTGGAGGTCTTCTTGCTGCCCCTCTTAGATTGACTGAATACTGAAAATTCTGTAAGGTGGGGGTTGGGCTTTTCTCCCAAGCAACTTGTGACAAGATGAAAGGACATGGCCTGAAGCTGTGTCCAGCGAGGTTTAGTTTGGATGTTGGGATCATGGAAAGACAAATTAGACACTGGAATGGACTGCCCAGGGTGATGGTGGAGTCACTGTCCCTGGAGGTGTTTAAGGAAAGATTGGATGTGGCACTTAGTGACATGGTCTAGTTAATGTAGGGGTGTTGGGTCATAGGCTGGACTTGATGAGGTCTATTCCAGCCTCAGTAATTCTCTGACTCTGTGTGATTCTGTGAACCTGCTGCTGTTATTCACACCATGCCACAGTCATGCCAGCTTAAAAAATGAAAGTTCTAACTGGAGCAAAATATTATGGGGTTTGAAGTTCAGATTACAGCACAGGAACTCCTTGTTCCACTTTCTGCTTCTGGGTTCTGGCTCCTTTCTGCAGGCATGGTGGCAAGATGTGTGGGTGTGGGGTAGCTCACTGGCTTTGATTTTCTGTTTTATGCTGGGTTTTTTCCCTTTATTTCACTGTGCTTCTTCTGCAAATTGGCTCTGTTAAGGGAATCATGAATTAAGGTAATCATGAGAGGTCTTGAGCACAAGTGCTATGAGGAGAGTTTGAGGGAGCTGGAGTTGTTTAGCCCTGGAGAAGAGGAGGCTCAGGGGAGACCTTATTGCTCTCTACAACTACCTGAAAGGAGCTTGTAGACAGGTGGGAGTTGGTCTCTTCTTCCCAGCATCCAGTGATAGAATGAGAGGACACAGTCTCAAGCTGTGCCAGGGGAAGTTTAGGCTCAAGGTGAGGAGAGAGTTCTTCACAGAAAGAGTAATTGGCCAGTGGAATGGGCTGCCCAGGGAGGTGGTGTAGTCACTTTCCCTGGAGGTGTTCAAAAAAAGATTGGATGCAGCACTTGATGGCATGATTTATTTGTCAGGTGGTCTTGTGTGGTAGGTTGGACTTGATGATCTCTGAGCTATTTTCCAACCTGGTTGATTCTGTGATTCTGTAATTCTGTGAATTGTATTATTAGACTAATTAGATTATTAGCTAAGGTAATCATGCATTATGATTATGATGTCTTATTCTCAACTCTTATCTCTTTATCTCAACCCTGAGTTTTGTGTGTTACTTTTCCCCTCACTGTTGTGTTGAGGTAGCAAGCAGGCTATCCCTTGCATTTTTTTTTCAGCGGTGAGCTCCTTCGGGGACACACATCAACCAGGGGCCTCGGAAAAGCACGGACTGCTGCTGTTTTTGACCAGAAGGACCCGCACACAGCGTCTCTGCGCTCGGCAGGAATCGGCTTTCACCGCTTCTCCACGTGCTCGGGATCGTTCGGGTCCCTGCGTGCCGCGGCAGTTTCAAAGCCCGCGGTAGCTTGCGGCAGCTTCCATTTCAGCGGTGAGCTCCTTCGGGGACACACATCAACCAGGGGCCTCGGAAAAGCACGGACTGCTGCTGTTTTTGACCAGAAGGACCCGCACACAGCGTCTCTGCGCTCGGCAGGAATCGGCTTTCACCGCTTCTCCACGTGCTCGGGATCGCTCGGGTCCCTGCGTGCGCGGCAGTTTCAAAGCCCGCGGTAGCTTGCGGCAGCTTCCATTTCAGCGGTGAGCTCCTTCGGGGACACACATCAACCAGGGGCCTCGGAAAAGCACGGACTGCTGCTGTTTTTGACCAGAAGGACCCGCACACAGCGTCTCTGCGCTCGGCAGGAATCGGCTTTCACCGCTTCTCCACGTGCTCGGGATCGTTCGGGTCCCTGCGTGCCGCGGCAGTTTCAAAGCCCGCGGTAGCTTGCGGCAGCTTCCATTTCAGCGGTGAGCTCCTTCGGGACACACATCAACCAGGGGCCTCGGAAAAGCACGGACTGCTGCTGTTTTTGACCAGAAGGACCCGCACACAGCGTCTCTGCGCTCGGCAGGAATCGGCTTTCACCGCTTCTCCACGTGCTCGGGATCGCTCGGGTCCCTGCGTGCGCGGCAGTTTCAAAGCCCGCGGTAGCTTGCGGCAGCTTCCATTTCAGCGGTGAGCTCCTTCGGGGACACACATCAACCAGGGGCCTCGAAAAGCACGGACTGCTGCTGTTTTGACCAGAAGGACCCGCACACAGCGTCTCTGCGCTCGGCAGGAATCGGCTTTCACCGCTTCTCCACGTGCTCGGGATCGTTCGGGTCCCTGCGTGCCGCGGCAGTTTCAAAGCCCGCGGTAGCTTGCGGCAGCTTCCATTTCAGCGGTGAGCTCCTTCGGGGACACACATCAACCAGGGGCCTCGGAAAAGCACGGACTGCTGCTGTTTTTGACCAGAAGGACCCGCACACAGCGTCTCTGCGCTCGGCAGGAATCGGCTTTCACCGCTTCTCCACGTGCTCGGGATCGTTCGGGTCCCTGCGTGCCGCGGCAGTTTCAAAGCCCGCGGTAGCTTGCGGCAGCTTCCATTTCAGCGGTGAGCTCCTTCGGGGACACACATCAACCAGGGGCCTCGGAAAAGCACGGACTGCTGCTGTTTTTGACCAGAAAGACCCGCACACAGCGTCTCTGCGCTCGGCAGGAATCGGCTTTCACCGCTTCTCCACGTGCTCGGGATCGTCGGTCCCTGCGTGCCGCGGCAGTTTCAAAGCCCGCGGTAGCTTGCGGCAGCTTCCATTTCAGCGGTGAGCTCCTTCGGGGACACACATCAACCAGGGGCCTCGGAAAAGCACGGACTGCTGCTGTTTTTGACCAGAAGGACCCGCACACAGCGTCTCTGCGCTCGGCAGGAATCGGCTTTCACCGCTTCTCCACGTGCTCGGGATCGTTCGGGTGCCTGCGTGCCGCGGCAGTTTCAAAGCCCATGGTAGCTTGCGGCAGCTTCCATTTCAGCCCTCTTCTCACTCGGACGCGCGCGCGCCACACTTTTTAAAAAAAAAAAAAACAAACATTCTCCAGTAGGTCCTGTGGGCAGGGCAGGGCAGGGCAGGGCTGGCCATGGTGGTAACGCGCCGCAATAACTCCTTTAAAAAGTCAGTCTCGACCCAGACTGAGGGGGAATATAAGCAGATAGGTAGGTGTCATAAGCAAGAGGTAGGTGTCCAGGCATCTAGCTGCAGACAGTGCTGGAACCTGGCACTTGAGATGCAGGGTAGAGAGGACGGCTCCTGCTTTAGGTGTGAGCAGATTGACTGTCTGCTTAGCCTGGTGGCTGGACTGAAGGATAAGGTTGCTAGATTTAGAGATGTATGCAATTGCAGAAGGGTGACGAACCTGAGTAACCAGGCTCTGCAGGCCCATCCAGCAGAGGCCAGTCATCCAAAAAGAAGAGGGGAATGGATGCAGGTTCCTATCAAAAGATGCAAGGTTAAACCTCCTGCCCCCTCACCCCCCCACTGCCCTTGGAAAACAAGTACGGGGCATTGGAGGTTGAGGTGAGGTGATTCTGATATCGGAGGGCACGCCATCTGGGGTTTTCCTGTGGCAAAACAGCCTAAGGTGAAACGACCTAAGGTGAAACAGCCTAAGGTGAAACAGCCTAAGCTTAAACAGCCTTCCCCGGCATCAGGACTTGCTCCCTTAAAAAAAAAGAGGAGGGTAATTGTTATTGGCGATTCCTCCTGAGGGGAACAGAGGGCCCCATATGTCGGCCAGACCCTACGCACAGGGAGGTTTGTTCCCTTCCCGGAGCCATGGTTGGAGATGTTACCAGAAGACTGCCTGGTATGGTGCAGCCCTCTGACTATTATCCCTTGATAGTTATGCAGTTAGGTAATGATGATGTTGCAAGCAGAACTCCCAGGGCTATCAAAGATGACTTCAGGGCCCTGGGAGATCTGGTTGAGGGATCGGGGCACAAATAATTTTTTCGTCTATACCCTTAGTTGCAGGTGGGAATACCATAAGGAACAGGTCAGCAGCTGAAGTCAACAAGTGGCTTAGAGGCTGGTGCAGGCAAAAGAATTTTGGTTTTTTTGATCTTGAAAAACTTTCTGCTGCACCAGGCCAGCTGGCAACAGATGGAGCACATCTGTCCCAGAGGTGGGGTAAGATCAGAGTGTACGAGAATGGCCTATCCCTCAAAGGGAAAAAGATTCTGGGGAGGGAATTGGCAGGTCTCATAGATAGGGCTTTAAACTAGTTTCAAGGGGGAAGGGGTTGAAACCAGTCCCCCAGGCTGGGGTCTGGGGGTGATAAGCCAGAGCAAGAGGTGAAACCAGCAGCCCGGCTGAAGTGCATGTACACTAATGCACGAAGCATGGGTAACAAACAAGAGGAGCTGGAAGCCTTGCTGCAGCAGGAAAGTTATGATGTAGTTGCCATCACAGAGACGTGGTGGGATGACTCACATGACTGGAGCGCTGCAATTGATGGCTACAGGCTCTTCAGGAGAGACAGGCAAGGAAGAAGGGGTGGAGGGGTGGCCCTGTACGTCAGGGAGACACTAGATGCCATTGAGACGGAGATTAGGGACGATTGGGTTCAGTGCCTGTGGGTAAGAATTAGAGGGAAGGCCAACAGGGCTGACATCCTGGCTGGAGTCTGTTATAGACCACCCAACCAGGAGGAGGATGTTGATGAGTCATTCTATAGGCAGCTTAAGGCTGTCTTAAGATCGTCTGACCTTGTTCTCATGGGCGACTTCAACCTGCCTGATATCTGCTGGGATCTTAACATAGCAGAGAAGTGGCAATCTAGGAGGTTCTTAGAATGCATGGAGGACAGCTTCTTATCCCAGGTGCTGCGAGAGCCTACCAGGGGCAAGGCTATGCTTGACCTCCTCTTCACTAATAGGGAAGGGTTGGTGGGTGATGTGGTGGTCGGAGGGTGCTTAGTGGCCAGTGACCACGAGATAATTGAATTCTCATTATTTGGTCAAGCTAAGAGGGGCAGCAAGAAGACCTCCACTCTGGATTTCCGGAGGGCGGACTTCAGGCTACTCAAGGAACTAATTCAGAGGGTTCCTTGGGATAAAACCCTTAAAAACAAAGGGGTCCAGGAGAGCTGGTCCTACTTCAAGGAAGAACTGTTGAAGGCTCAGGGACAGGCTGTGCCAATGTACCGGAAGATGAGCCGCCGGGGCAGATGGCCAGCCTGGATGGTTAAAGAACTTTTAATGGAACTAAGGGAAAAAAAGAGGGTGTATCATCTTTGGAAGAGAGGAGAGGCAACCCGTGAAAAATTTAAGGATGTTGCTAGGTCTTGCAGGAAGAAAATTAGGGAGGCAAAAGCGCATTTGGAGCTTAGTCTGGCCTCTGCTGTGAAGGACAACAAAAAGTCCTTCTATAAATACATTAATAGTAAGAGGAAGGGCAGAGATAACCTCCACTCCTTGGTGGACATGGAAGGGAAAGTTGTGATAAGGGATGAGGAAAAGGCAGAGATACTTAACACCTTCTTTGCCTCAATTTTTACTAGCAGGACAGGATGTCTTCCAGACAGCTGGCCTCCAGAGCTGGCAGAAGGAGCCAGGGAGCAGCATAGTTTTCCACTGTTTGAAAATGGGGTAGTTGGTGATCTGCTCAGCCGCCTGGATCCCCACAAGTCCATGGGACCAGATGGGATCCATCCTAGGGTTCTGAGGGAACTGTCAGAGGAGCTGGCCAAGCCGCTCTCCATCATTTTTCAGCAGTCCTGGCTCACTGGCGAGGTCCCAGAGGACTGGAAGCTGGCCAACGTGGTGCCCATCCACAAGAAGGGCCGGTTGGATGAGCCAGGGAATTACAGGCCTGTCAGCCTGACCTCAGTGCCAGGCAAGATCATGGAACAGGTCATCTTGAGTGCATTAACACAGCACTTAGAGGATGGCCAAGGGATCAGGCTCAGCCAGCATGGATTTAGGAAGGGCAGGTCCTGCCTGACCAACCTGATCTCCTTCTATGATCAGGTGACCCGCCTGGTGGATGTGGGGAGGCCTGTGGATGTAGTTTACCTGGACCTCAGCAAGGCCTTTGACACCGTCCCCCATAGCAAACTCCTGGCCAAGCTGTCAGCCCATGGCTTGGACAGCAGCACTCTGAACTGGGTTAGGAACTGGCTGGATGGCCGAACCCAGAGAGTGGTGGTGAATGGTGTCACATCCGGCTGGCGGTCAGTCAGTAGTGGAGTCCCCCAGGGATCAGTGCTGGGCCCCATCCTCTTTAACATCTTTATTGATGATCTGGATGAGGGCATTGAGTCTATCATCAGTAAATTTGCTGATGACACCAAGCTGGGGACAGGAGTTGATCTGCTAGAGGGTAGAGAGGCTTTGCAGAGAGACCTTGACAGGCTGGACAGATGGGCAGAGTCCAACGGCATGAAATTTAATGCATCCAAGTGCCGGGTTCTGCACATTGGCCACAACAACCCCATGCAGTGCTACAGGCTGGGATCAGAGTGGCTGGAGAGCAGTGAGGCAGAGAGGGACCTGGGAGTGCTGGTTGATGGTAGGATGAACATGAGCCTGCAGTGTGCCCAGGCAGCCAAGAGGGCCAATGGTATCCTGGCCTGCATTAAGAACAGTGTGGCCAGCAGGAGCAGGGAGGTCATTCTGCCCCTGTACACTGCACTGGTTAGGCCACACCTCGAGTACTGTGTCCAGTTCTGGGCCCCTCAGTTTAGGAAGGATGTTGACTTGCTGGAACGAGTCCAGAGAAGGGCAACGAAGTTAGTGAGGGGCTTGGAGCACAAGTACTATGAGGAGAGACTGAGGGAGCTGGGGCTGCTTAGCCTGGAGGGGAGGAGACTCAGGGGTGACCTCATTACTCTCTACAACTACCTGAAGGGGGGTTGTAAACAGGCAGAGGTTGGTCTCTTCTCCCAGGCAGCCAGCACCAGAACAAGAGGACACGGTCTCAGGCTGCGCCAGGGGAAGTTCAGGCTGGAGGTCAGGAGGAAGTTTTACACAGAGAGAGTGATTGCCCATTGGAACGGGCTGCCTGGGGAGGTGGTGGAGTCGCCGTCACTGGAGGTGTTCAGGAGGAGACTTGACAGGGTGCTTGGATAGATGGGTTAGTTGATTAGGTGGTGTTGGGTGATAGGTTGGACGTGATGATCTTGAAGGTCTCTTCCAACCTGGTTTATTCTATTCTATTCTATTCTATTCTATTAACCTGTTACAGTGAAGTAACCACTCTGAATCCAGAGTTATACACGTTAACTGGCCAGTTGCAGAAGAAAAAGGCTCATCCTGGTCAGTTACTTTGCTTCAGTGGCTAGTCAGAGAGCCTTTCTGCCAAACTCATGAAGCAGAGAGCATATTGACCTTCTTACCTAGGGAGATCTGCTTAGGAATGCTAAGGAAGAGCTTATGGATATGCCTCTTGAAGACAATCATGTGGAGGTGGCTGGGTCAGGAAACAAAATTTCTTTCATGTGTGGACTTTGCTTTGATATTGCCTGGACAAGCTGAACTTCTTGCTTGAAACTTGAAGGAGATTTTACAGAAACAGCTCTGCTGAAGACACATGCTTTAGTATGGAAGCCTGGGTTCCTTGCTTGCATCTGTAACTAATAAAAGAAGAGGAGTCACTTTGCACTTTACATTTTGTTACCTATTGTTCATGGAGAGACCTAAGATAACGAATTATGCACTAAGCAGAGCCAGCGTAACCATTTGGAAGCACATTCACAGCAGGAAAAGCATGGGGAGTGTGAAAGAGCATAGGATAAGAGAGCAGCCTTTCTCCTTAAAACCACTGGGAAAAAGCCCTGATAGACATGTGTGGCCCTCCTTGCTCCTCAAAACTGTTGTCAAAAAACAGATGGACAGGTGTGGCCCTGATCCTTTTGTTTTTCCTTACAGGAAATAAGCTGCAGCAGAGCATACTGTCTAACTATGCTGAGTGATGGGACAAAAGAAACACATTTAAGAGGATATTTTTGAAAAAGAATTTAAAAATATATAGTATTTGACATTTTCATGTGAGCACCAGAGTGATCTGAGGTTTCTCCTTTATAACATGAATACTGTATCCAATTAACTCTGAGTGCATTTATAACACATTTCTAAGAAAGTCAAAGATTTAATACAGCACTCCTATGACAACCTGAGAATATGATGTTTCAGTAAGTTGTAGTTTTGCTTAACTTTTCTTAGATGAGTTGGAACGTACAGTGCATGAAGTAAAAGTAATGTTGGCTTGAGATGTGAAATACCGAATGTCAGAAAATTCTCCAACTTCAAGGTGCAATATTAATGTATTAGTGTGTATTTTGTATGTTTTGCATGAGCAAGTTAATAAAGAACTGCTTTAGGCTCTCATTGGGCCTGGTGTACCATATATTAAGAATAGGTTGAGCATATAGTCTGAAGCATTTCACTTATTTTAGTGGGGGTGTCAGAGCACAATTGAGACCCAGTGTTTTCTAGATCTGCATACTTAAGGTTATCTCTCTCCACTTTGTTGCTCACTACCCATCCCCCTGCCTATGGCTTCAATATTGGAATTTTCCCCATTGATTCCTCCTTCCTTGGCCATTCCACCAGCTCCCACAGCTCTCCAGCCTCCTTGCCTTGCTAGCCACTCACTCTATCTACTTAGCCAGCTTTTGTGACAATCTCACAGTTCCTACAGGATCCCCCATTCCTACCCTTAAATTTTGTTGCTAAACCAAATCAACCAAAAATGACATAAAATCAGAACTCAGACAGAGTTCTGAATGCTTTGAAGCTGATCCTGCAAAGGATCTCAACATGAGCCTAACTGCGTATAAGTGCTATCTGCAGTATGACTGGGAGTGCACACATTTGCCAATCCTGACTCTGCCTGCACCCAAGGATATGTTCATTTTCACTACAGAGCTATTATTTTCCCCCTTAGTCTCTTTTTTATCTATCCCTATACAGTGAAGTAGTAGGCACACTTTAAGCCTCATAACAGAACAGTGCCACAAAGGTAACAAAGATTATTGTTGGCTAGAGTGAGAGTGACCTTGTGATAAGAGAGAACTTTGGAAGTTTATTATTTTTCAATACCTGGGAGGCATCTGGAGAGGTAGAACATTGGGTCTTTATCGATGTATCTCTAAAGAGATGTAAAATGGTGCACTCAGGTAAAATGCTGCTGACAATTATTTTGAAAATGTTGTAAGGGGAAATACTGAATCACCATCATTCAAGGCCTTTTTTCTGTGATATGAACATTGCTGCCATAATAGGTGACACTAAGTGGCCTACGTAACTCACAGAATTGTAAACATTGCAGTTAAAGTTAGATGGAAGTCTTTATAGAGCTGCCACACCAACTGAAATTATTTTCTGAGAATATTACCCACATTCAGCTCTAGCATCAAAACCTGCTGTTACACCTACAAAACTTAGCAATACCAAGTGGTGGTGGAAGAACTGGAGCATTCTGCATAGCTCCAATCTCTCTTCTCCAGGCTTCTCTTGCCAACTCTTCAGCTCTTTGCCCAATATCAGAGGTGATTGCAAAGCCATGTCATTTCTAGGTAGGACATCTTCCCCTTTGTGCTTACAAAGTCAGTAATTCTATTGGTTTCTTTACCTCTGTTCTCACAATTTTAAGTGCTGGGAGGTGAAAGATATGAATTCAACCTGCACAGATAGATATCAATGTGTTGGGTGGAAATAGACAGAACTGGTGCTTTCAGTCATGAGTGTTGTCAGCTGCTTTTTGACTTCTAGTGCTCCCACATAGCCAGTGATGTGTGGCCCTCAGAAAACTGATACCACCAAATAATTCAGTATCATGCACCAGCAAGCATAGGAATAAAAAAGTCACACAGGTAATGGAAAACTTTAACCCAGGTGAGGAGCCCTTTCTCCATTCCCCCTCCGCTTACTTATGCACTGTAATTTGCTTAGGCAATTACTGTGCAAATACAAACCGGCGCTGCAACATGAAGGGCACCTGATATTTGTGTTTATGCAAAGAAACGTGACACTAGGAATAAACCCACAACTGCTGATTCTAATAATGTGCTATTCAGCTTGCAAGAGACTGAAAAGTGCAACAATAGAGTTTAAATTCCTTGCAAGAAACAGGACAAGGATGCACAATCTTGCTCTGCCCTGATTGAGTAGAGTGTGTGCTGGGATTCAGCCATACACCATGCATGAGCCTAGATCTTGGTTTACAGCTGCAGGTAGATGGTTTCTATTTCTCTAGAATGAGCTGTTTGTGTATTTGATCTTTCAGAGAAGTCCGTAGACCCTTGGACATTCTACCATGTTCCTGGCAAAGCAAGACACTGGAGGAGTAACACCAAGTGATGGTGTGACAAATACAGTATTAAAATACTTCTGTTTGGGGCAATAGAGTACATACCTTGTTTCTCATATATGCCAAACAAATCAGTCTCACTTGTTAATTGGCTACTGTGATTGTACATCTAGGCAGATGTCAGTGATCTTCAAACCTTAAAGAAGGAGCATATAGCTGTTTCTTAAATGTATATATATAGGCAAAAGATATTGATACACTACAAGGTATGGAGCAACTAACATTTTTTAACATCCATATTCTTTCAACACCAAAGGTGAAATCTAGTGCAAAGCATCTGCTACCTCTTTATTAACTAGCAAACCTTTTTAATGACAATAGATTATAGTAAGGATGCCAAAAGTTCTTCCAAGATTATCTTGTGCATCAGTTCAGCACAATCAGATTTTGTCTTTCCTGTTTTCTTTGTTGTTTAGTTGTTGTTTTTTAATTTTATTCTATTTTATTTGTCAAATTCCAATTTCCTTACCAACAATTCGATGTTGAGGAGTTAAAAAGCAGGAATTATTCAGGCTTCCTTCTTTGCCCCTATCAGAAGAAAAAAAAGTCAACCCCCAAACTTTACTAGAATAATTATATTTGTTATCCTTTGGATCTTCTCTGAGGACCTCCCACAGCCTATCCCAATTAAAGAACTTTTCTCTCTCTCAAAACCAAAAAGCTTTAAGGTGCTTTTCTATGCACTAGGTATCATGAAACTGACTGATGATTCACAAACAGAAATTATTTGGTGATCTAGACCAGGTCTTGCTGCCAAAATGTTGGTAAGCCGATGTACTAAAACTGAATGTTTTATGTTCATATGATTTAGACCAGAACACCTATATTTAAAGTTGCAACATGGGAACTCTCCGTATGTTGGTCCACATAGTTGACAGTATTTCTTTCAAGCTGCAGCTCACCTGCATGTGAAAGCTCAGTTTAGACAGGTTGAAAAATGTGGCTCCTTTTTTCACTATCTTTTCAGAGGCTGATCAACAAGCCAGACTCTCAAAATCATCATAGCTTGCAATCAATGACCAAAACTGAAATATGGCTAAAGTAGGGATGTTTGGTTAGGGCTCATTGTTGCTGGCCAGCCCTGCAGAAGACCCCTGATTACTGCATGCTGCTCCATTCCCCACCACCCTGTGCCTGGATAAGGGAATCAGTTCGGCAGCTGTTTCGCCCATGCCCATCCTAAGGGCTGTGTGCACTTTTTTCCACTGTATGCTTTCACCAGTGCATGCACCCATCCATATCCACAACATGACAGGTCTGTTTCTTTGGCAGGGTTTTATGTAATATTCTTTCTTCTGACAGCATTATAATGGAAAGCTAGGAAACTGGAGCCTGTGAGTGCCCCAATATGAGACAATGGGGCACACCACAACAAAAGAAAAACAGAACAAACAACTCATGTAATACTGCTCCGACATAATAATAAGCCTTTATGTAAACACTTTTGATGTAAATGTTCATAAACAAGAAATGGTCTTTGCTAAGGTCCTGTCTTGAAACCTTTAATTAAAGGAGTAGTCCTGTTAATTTCATATGTTTACTTGCCTAAAAACACTTTCCTGTGAAGAAAGTGTTGTGTTATTTAGTGTTAAACAAATCTGGCTATGTTAAATAGATTGACAGTTCAGGAGACCATTAAAATATGATATGTGATCACAGAGTCTGTTTGGTTTTGCGTATTTGATTATTCTTCACAAGGGTACAGAGTGAAAAACATTTGCATTTTGTTTTTATCAAAAATATCTAACTCTATCCTAACCTTCACTCTAGGAGGTTAAATAAGATAGCTTATGGAAATGTCATTGATTTGACACTTGTTCCTTGAGAGCAGTTGCTGTATGTCCTCAGGACGCTGCCTCTGAGAGACCTGTATTTCACAAATACCCTAGGCAACTCACTTCCCTGAGTTGTTCCTCCTCTGGTGCAGACATATCTGTGATCATCTGGAAAGCTTCTGGAGACATCTGTGCTTCTTCAGGCTAACATGGATAAACAGGAGCTAGAAAACAAATCTTCAGAATTTTTAGGCATTAATGTTTACATTGGTGGCAATGTAAAATAAAAATCAGACAAAGAACATGATCATTTCTATTTAACTCATGGTTGCAGTTCCTCAGAACTTTCTGCATAAAGGCTGTGTAGCTTTAGGCTATGCCTTTAATTTTTTTTTTTCACAGATCTTGAACAGAAATAGTAAAATGTAAATAAAACGCTACTGGGTGTAAAAAGGAAAATAATGGCAGTTCTAAACAATCCCATTGGAAAGATAAAAGATTTAAGCTAGTAATGTAAACAATTTCTCTTGTTCTCACTTCCTTGGGCTGGGAGATACTAACTTTGTGCTTCTGCTGGCTTCTGCTTGACCTTGGCTGCATTGTTTTGGCTAAGTTCTAACTTCCCTGCTCTGTCTGCTGTCTCTTTGTGTACAGGGGGGTAAGGGCAGGGCAGGAAGGGAGAAGCTATTAGCTCCCCTAGTCTTTGACTAGGGGGGTTGTTGTGCTGTTTGTTAATTGTAAATACCTGTAAATATTGTAAATATTGTATATTTTGTACATATTCATGGCATCCCATTGTAGATTGTAGTTTTGCTTGTAAATACAGCTTCCATTTGCTTCCATTTGAGCTGATCAGGCAAAATCAATTTTCAACCATGCATGTCTGGTAAACAACCCTGTATCTATGTGTAGTGGTTTGAGCCTTAACTGAGAGTTAAAAGCTCAAATGGGGAAAAGTCTGAGAATCTCTTCCCCACTCTCCCCCCCCCCCTCTAAACAGGGAGAAGGAAAAAAAAAGGGTAAGGAGCAAATCCACTAAACAACAATCTGGAGTCAGCTTGGAAGTAGAGAGGGGAATAATTTTTTCTTCAAATTATATATATGACAATAACAGGAAAAAAAAAGGTTCATAAGGGCAAGGAACAAGAATGGATGGCAGTGGGACAGAAAAGAATAATACAAAACCAATCTTTCTCTGAGGAGGTGAGGAGGCAGCAGGGAAAAGGATCAGGTCTGGCCACGTGGCTGAGGAGCAGGAGGGCAGTTGCAGTAACTCTCATCCAGCAGAGGCAGGAGCCAAAAAGGAGATCCAACAGCTATGATGTCCTGCTTTTTATACCCTAGCTGGGCAGGGAGGGGGTAGTGGAACCGACTCAGCTTTCCCAGGGGAAACGCCCTGCAGGGAGGGTAAAGTACCCGCAAGCCCTCCACCCTGCTTTGTTCTTTTGTTTTCAGAAAAAGGTGTTAACCCACCACACTATGGTAAGAGAACGTTTTCTGGCCACAGCCTGGCAGAACCCCTTCCCATTGGGTAACTATGTGCTGGTTTCAGTGCCCTATTTGCCCTATCAATCTCGGGCAAGGTTTATATACAGGCTGTTTCGTAGTGCTTGTGCCTTACTCTTGCCTTGCTCAAGATTTGCTTAGCCTTTCCCCATACCTTGCTCAAGCCTTGTGTGCTTGAACCTGATTGGACCTTGTCTGGCTCGAAACTGCCTCAAGTTGCATATCCTCAAGTTGCCCAGTCCAGCAACTGGGATAAGGCCACAAGCATATACACCACAAGCCACGAGAAAAGCCATGATCTTAGGAGTTGGAGCCAAGCCTGCTTCCCCTTGAGACCAGGATTTTGCCATGCCTCAAATCACCCAGGACAAAGCAAGCACCCATTGCAAGAAGCGTCATTAACAGCCCGCTGTCTGCTGAAGCCAGACCAGCCATCGAAGACCACATGGCATTCCTGCTGGCAGCCTGCCGTGCCTGGCACATGAGAGTGCCCTAAAGCCTCTAATACACAGCATCAGCACTCCCTACCTGGGTACAACCACCTGCGAGTAATCAATTAACTGCCTCTTTGGCATAACTGTTCTTGTCGAGTCTCCCCCACCCTGTGTGGCTGAGCGCCATTTTACTCTCAGGGTATTCTCTTTCTGGTATATTCCTCACTGTTTGTGTAAAATAGTTAAATTGATATAGTTGCCCAAATGCTCTACATTCCCATTGCAAATATATTCTAACTGTACATCAAACCTTTTGATATATATTTGGCAATTTTCATATTAATAAAAGCTTATTAATATTTTGATTAATATTGCCATATAATTTATAAATAAAGGAAATATTATGTCCCTTCCACACCATTGCCCTGGGCAGATCATTCAATGTTTGATAACCCTCTCTGTGAGGAAATATTTTATAACATCCAGCCTAAACCTCCCCTGGTTTCCTCTAGTCCCATCACTTCACACCATGGAGAAGAGGCCAGCTGCCTCCTCACTCCAACCTCCCTTCAGTTAGTTGTAGAGAGTGATGAGGTCTCCTCTCAGCCTTTTCTTCTTCAAACCGAACAATCCCTCCTCATAGGCCATGTTCTCCAGGCCCTTCATGAGCTGTTGCCCTTCTCTGGACATACTGCATCACCTCAATATCCTCCTTGTACTGAGGGGCCCAGAAGTGAACAGAGTACTTGAGGTGTGATCTTATCAGTACAGGGGGATTGATCAGCTCCCTGTTACTGCTGGCCTCAGTGTTTCTACTACGAACCAGGATGCCACTGGCTTTCTTGGCCACCTGTCCACTGCTGACTCACATTTCGTCAAATGTCAATCAACACCCCCAGGTCCCTCTCCTAGTTACAGCTTTCCAACCACACATCTGTAGCTTACCATGGGGTTGTTGTGACCCAAGAGGGGGATCTGGCACTTGGTCCTGTCAAACTTCATATCATTAGCTTTGGCCCATTAGTCTAACCTGTCCAGATCCTGTTGTAAAGCCTCCCTACCCTCTAGCAGATCAACACAGCCACCCAGCTTAGTGTCATCTGCAAACTTACTGAGGGTGCACTCATCTGGATCATTGATAAAAATATTAAAGAGGACAGGCTCGAGGACTGAACCCTGGGGGACGCCACTAGTGATTGGGTGCCAGTCAGATTTAATTCCATTCAGCATCACTGTTTGGGCCCAGCCATGCAGACAGTTTTTAATTCACTGCAGAGTGCACTTATGCAAGCCTTATGCCATGAGTTTCTGATGAAGAATACTATGGGAGACAGCGTCAAAGGCATTACTAAAGTCTAGGTAGACAGTGTCCACTAGGTAGACACCGTCCACAACATTTCCCTCATCCACTAAGCTAGTCACTTTATTGTAGAAGGAGATCATATTAGTCAGGTAGGACCTGTCTTCCATAAACCCATGATCAGCAACTGCTCACAGGTTGTCACCTCAAACTAGAGTCCCAGGATACCATATTTTGAAAGCTGAAGTGTTTTTTTTGATGAAAGGTGATTTATAAATGTGTTTAACAGTTTATCCTAACTCAGTGTGAAACAATGTATGAGACAGCTTGTTTCAATAAGGTATAAGCCTCAGAACCAACCTAGTGGCACAAGATAAAAATGTAAGATTTGGTTTCTACAGAAGCTGACAAACCAAGTCTAAAGTCATAGGAATAAAAGAGATGTTTATCTAATTTTCTTTCTGCACAGTTACTTTCTGTAATTTCTGGGGCTTTGTTTTGTGCAAATAGTGAATACTGTCAGAGATGCAATGACAGAGAGTGAGGAACTCTTGCAGAGCATATAGTAGTGGCACATTATTATATATACCAGGCATATAATTTACTGAATGTAGATTTTTAGATTAAAATATAAGTTCAGGTATTTAAGGCACTGTAAAGAAAAAGTCCCTCAAGGTAACTAGAGGATTCCTTTTAAATTATAACTTTATTATCACAGGTTTATTAAAGTAATTTTCAGCAAAATTAATTTTCTTCAAAGAAACAGAAAGCAAATAAATTCATAAATTATTCAGGAATGCTTAGATATACAGTAGTGCTTAAATATAATCTGTAATCAGTGCATTTAATGAATCCAATTGCAAAGCTATTCATTTAATGTATCCTTATTATACTTGAGTTAGTATGAATTAAAAGCACACTGCAAAGAAGGAACCAGCTATTTAATCACCTATTAAAACAGTAGTGCTTTTGACTTACTACTACTTAAAGCTGCTGCATAATAAAGATATCTGTCAGTGATGATAGGAACTTGGTATCAAAGACTGAGACATCTATTTTACTACAAGTATCTAAATAGGAAGTATTTTCTCTTGATTGCAAGGTGAATTTTCTTCAGTAGTGATTTATCCTAACTATTAAAAAAAAATAAAAAGGATAGAACAAATGCTTGAATGACTGTCACAAACAAACACTGAAGAAATCTTATTAATGTAACATTGTTGAAAGGTTTAAGTAGCAAAGCAGCTTGGAAAGCAGAGGAAGGGAAACAGAAAAACTGAAAATGCTGTAAGCTTTAAATAAAACATAAAAACACTGTGTGCATGTGTGTGGGGAGAGGACCAATACACACAAGTCGGTGTTTGATATGTGGTATATAATTACAGGAAGTTTGTAGAGGTGCCGTGATACCTGCCAATTATCAGCAGGCAGAAAATGCAGATAACATACATAATTCATCAGCATACTGCCCTTTGTTGTTAAGACAGCTGATTTAGCTCCATAACATAACTGCTTATTCAAAACAAGACTTTTAAATTCAAATGAAATATTATAACCTCTTCAAAACATCTTCTGTCATTATACCGATTCATATGTATATGCATTGCTAAATGTTAGCAAGGAACGCTACTGCTACACAAATTTATATGTGCACACAAATCTGTTGTATTATGAGGGACAAAAGAAGTGTTACCAGTGTCAGTCAGCCCTGACATTCTTGCATGAGAGAATCTGTTATCCAGTTCTTATTTTTAATTTAAAAAAGAAAGGTAACAATTGAAATTATTTTTATGTTCTTAACACATTTGTTGTTTATTCTGCTAGTCTCATTTAGAATATTTCAGTAACTGCAAATAGATAAAAATAGGTCAGTTCATCTTGCTTTCTTTCCTGCTATAGTCTTTAATTGTGCCTGACTGAAGTCACTCAGAATCACAGAATCAGCCAGGTTGGAAGAGACCCCTGAGATCATCAAGTCCAACCGATCGCCCAAATCTGACTAATCAACTAGACCATGGCACTAAGTGCCTCATCCAGGCTTTTCTTAAACACCTCCCGGAACATTGACCCCACCACCTCCCTGGGCAGTCCATTCCAATGAGGAATCTCTCTTCCTGGAAAGAACTTCTTTCTATGATCAAGACTAAGATCGAAGACAGATGGACCTTAAAAAGCCCATCTATCCAGATAAGGGCTAGCAATAAGAACTGATCAGATATTGTGTAGAGGATTCCCATGCTTTTTTATGGGTTTTTTGTTTGTTTGTTTTTTTTGCAGTGGAATGACCTTATTGAAGTAAAAAAGAGGAACAACCCCAACATCTACTGAGTTTTAAAAAACCTAATAGAAATACGGTGGTTCTGGAAATAATTATTATCTATTCCTTGACTATGAAGAGACTATGAAAACAATTCTGTGTTTAGAATGAGAAACATCTTAGATAGAACAGAAATTTGTGTACAGTACAAAAAACCCATAAAGAGGGAGGAAATTAACTGCTTTGATTTGCTATTTCAGAATATTAGAAGGAAAAGACATATTATGAAATCAGAACTGTATCAAATAGGAAGGTTGTCACAGATGGAGTTCACCCCCACAAGGTGACAGCTGTTTTATGTAAAGAAGATTTCTACAAAGTTTGAACTTTTGTGAGTGATGAGCAACTTCACACTTATGTATAAAGGAAGCTGTGAATGTTCTCATTGTGTACAGAGGTCCATGTTACTGTGTCAAAGCTGTCACTATCTGATGGACACATTTCCTTTATGAAGGGGTTATCTACATTTGACTGTGCTGGCTCTGATTCTGGATAAGCAGATGTGCTGTGCAGCTAGAGTACACCACATCCTTTGTTTTTACTAAATAAAAACAAAATCCTTAGAGGAAAATAATTTTCATAGGAAGAAAAACAAAATCTAGTAAACTGGAAATCTTGTAGATTCACATGACATGAAAGTAATCAGAAAATGGGAAGTCAGGTAGAAAAATGGGCAAGGGATTTATTCTCTTCTCCTGGGCAGCAGTTAACCAAAGACCCTCACTGGCAGCTTGCCAGGAACCCTTCCCAAGCTTCTGTTTTCATTACTGGCCTGAATGATGCCTTGAAGAAGAATAAAGTACCTAGTATCTACAGGGAAAAGCTTCCAGTTCAGCTTAGTAGAACATTTTGGGTTACATTTTCACAAGGCTGTTGATGAAAACAGTAAAGCAAGAAGCAATTGATTACATCCCAGTTCATGTAGTTTTAAAAAAGCAGGACGGGCTGCAAAAAGAACTTTGTGGGAGGAGCTCAAGCTGACACTTCTCCCTGCCTCTAAAGATTCCCTCAGAGCCCAAGTACTTACTCCTCAGCTGCCAAGCTGCTTATCCTTGCTGTGCGGGTTCTGAAGCCATCTCAGTGGCTGGGGAGTCCTTTGGCTAGACCTGAGGAGAAGTTGGCAGGTACTGCATCCCATTTTATATTTTATCATCCAACTCATCTCTGACATATGATGCTGTTTGTTCTAGCAAATGCAAGCCTGAATATCCATAATTAAGATCAGATTGTTGACATCAGCATGTAAAACAATACAAAGCATTGCCATATTTGTGTCCAACACAATTTATCCCTATGAGCACCGTAAAAAGTAAGCAACATATTTACATGCATGCAGAATAAAGTGTCATTTCAGATAAGTAAGTAAGGGTGTACTTAAACATATGTGCTGCATAAACAAAATTTGTATTGTGCTCACAAATAATTTGTATGCCCTAAATGTAAAAATGTCTGCACTACTGATTATTTCCCCTAAGTACGCATAAAACAGTGCCAAAGGGCAGAACATTACCAGACTAGTTCAACCACACCTCAGGCTTCAAACAGATGCAGTTTGGGATGGGCAGAGAACATTGCCCTCTGTAGTAAGATGCAGTCAAATCATGTAAATATATGGACAGTGGTAAAACAAGGGAGGAAGCTAAGAAAAGGAAGGAAAATGGAAGTTTGAGGAAGTCCTTGCTAAGTTTTTTTTTCACCAATCTGTAGACAAGAGTGCTTTGGCTGTGCTTGGTAGCGTTTTGTTTACTTAGGGTCAATCAGGTGATTTTTGTCATGCTTGTTTGCACCTAAAAAAAGCCTTCCAAAAGGCAAATATGTCCTTTTCACATGTACTACACTCTGTTAGGTGATGCAGCTACCGCCATTGTCCAAAGTAACTAACCCAGGATCCCCTTGACAAGTCACATGACTGTAGTATAACATGACTCATATTGCCAAAATATCTCTCCCATTTTGGGATTGTAAACACTCAGTTTCTTTAGATTGGTACTTTGTAACTAATTTTGTTTACACACATTTGTAAGAAAATCTGACAATGAAAGAAAAAGTACAAATATTTCCCCTGCTCTCCCAACAAAACTGGAAGAGTTAGGTCTTGGTACTAGTTAAAATATGTGGTAGGATATTAAACAAAAGGGAGGATGCTGAGGGAACAGGAAGTTGCCAGCCCTAAATACCTTAAAGATGACCTTGAGGTATCAGGAAAAAAGTTACTCTCCAAAAGCCTAGCATTCTGTCATTTATCAATGCTTCCATTCATGCATACTGGACAAAGTTACTTTTAGGTCTATATGAATGTAGAAACCTTGCAAGATATAAAGACAATCAGACCAGTGATCTCTGAGGAACAAATTGGAATAAAACTTTACTCTTTTTCTTGCTGGCTTACTAAGAATGGGTTTTGAACATGCACAGAAACTTCTGTCATTCACTGAAAGTGTCCCCACTGGGCAGCAGTCACAGAGTGTGCCTGAACCAGGATTGAACTCCACAAAAGGTGGAGTTTATAGTTATGCCCTGTTGTTACTAAAGAAAGAACACTACTGTACATAAATTTTAAAGTAATAGAGGAAATCCCATGGTTTATGGCACAAATAGTTTGCATGCTATACTCTAGTCAGTCAAAAATGATGATTTGTTCTGTGTGGAGAGTTAAATCAAGAACTGTAAATATAGGCACATTTTCTTCAAATTTACAGTGATAGGCATTTTATTTACAGTATCACATTGTGGAATAAGTGTCATGGTTTAACCCCCGCTGGCACCACACATTGTCACTCATTAAGTCACCTCCTGGGTGGGATGGGGGAAAGAATCAGAAGGGTAAAAGTGAGAACGCTTTTAGGTTGAGGTAAAATAGTGTAATAGCTAAAGTATAAAAAGTGCACACACAAAAAAATGCAAAATGAGACATTGATTCACTTCTCGCCACGGGCAGGAAGGTGTTGAGCTATCTCAATGAAAGCAGGGCTCCATCACATATAAAGGTTACTTGGAAATACAAACACCATCACTCTGAACAGCTCCTCTTCCTCCTTGTTCCCCCAGTTTTATATACTGAGCATCATGTCATACACTACAGAATATCCTTCTGATCAGCTGGAGTCAGCTGCCCCACCTGTGTCTTGTCCTGGCAACTTGTGCATCCCCAGCCCACTTGGTAGAGTGAGAAGCAGAAAAGGCCTTGCCTCTGTGTAAGCACTGCTCAGCAAGAGCTAAAATATCACCATAATCAGCACTGTTTTCAGCACAGATCCAAAATATATCCCTATTAGGATCTACTATATAAAGAATTAACTCTGTCCCAGCTAAAACCAGCACAATAGGTCAGAGAGGATGTTTTCTATTAAACATTCTACTAATTCTTTCCATACTCATCATACAAATATTTGATATTTGTGCCATCTCACATTCTTTACAAGTTCAGACTGGTACCAAACGTCAGGTATTTTTCCTGTGTCTTTCACAGTCTTGAGGTGCACCAGGGGAAGTTTAGGCTTGAGGTGAGGAGAGAGCTCTTCACAGAAAGAGTTGCTGGCCATTGGAATTCCTGCCCAGGGGGGTGGTGGGGTCACAGTCCCAGGAGGTGTTCAAGAGGGGATTGGATGTGGCACTTGAAGCCATGGTTCAATTAGTCAGTTGGGTAACAGGTTGGACTCGATGATCTCTGAGGTCTTTACCGACCTTATTGACTCTATGATTCTATGGTTAATATAGAAATCAAAACTAAAATACACCAAAGTGCAAACAGCTCTAAAATATTGCATATGTATATTATATCTAATGTTCATCATCAGTAAAATGCACAGCCTTTGCTGAGGAAGTATTGGCTTGGGGGTTTCAAAGCAAAGCTGCTGTCAAGGAGAGATGGTGTTCAACTTTTATTTTTGGTATAACACAGAACACAATCTCTGTTATTCAGATGCAGGGCAAAGGATTTAAATTCTTCAGTGTGCATGGTGTGCTTCCAGCTGAGTAATAGGTATTAAGATAGGTAGACTCAGACATATACTAGGCAGTTATAAATTACCTTATCTGTTAAAGTAGCAGCTGCTTTTTATTACAGAATATTCAGATGCAGATGGTGTAAATTACCAAAAGTAAATTTGAACTACAGCAGTTTACAACAGATGAGAATCTAAGCTATCACTGGCAGTAAAGCCTCACTACAGGAATTTTAAGTAAGAAATGCTGCCTAGTGGATACAGCAAAAAGTCTGGAAAATCATTTGATCTGATTGTGTCAGTCAGTCCATGCTAAAAGCAGGGTGTGATGATCTGAGGAATGCCTGCCAGCTTGTGAATATGATTTAACTGTAATTTAATGCATAGATTAGAGTCACCATTTTGTAGCAGAAACAAGACTACTATGTCTACAGAACTGTAACAGCCCTCAGAAGTATGTCAGCCAGGAATACCTTCAGCCTGGAAGAGTAATTAGATTGCTGCTACAAACAACTGACCACTTTCACAACACTTAGACATAAGGAACTTCTCATCAGAAGTCTAAAAGACTTGGGTTTTTTATGACGAAACATCTCCTTCAATGCAAAGAAAGAGCATAATTGGAGAAAGGAGGATTGAGAACATTTTGTCTCCTTCCCCCACTGCCACAGCTCAAAATCCATTTATTCAGATGCCCAGTAAAAAGGTCTTTCCTTGTGAATTTGTTGCAACACAAATAACAGCAACTGAGGCACAAGACCCTAGTAGGAAAAGGTAAAATCAACATGGAAGCATAGGATATGAAGCTCTCATCTCCCACCAGTTGTACTTTGGAGCTTCCTGGCTCAGTGAGAATTGCTAGGCACAGTCTTTACTAAGGAGGGGGCACACAAAGATAGAATCATAGAATCAGTCAGGGTTGGAAGGGACCACACGGAGCATCTAGTTCCAATCCCCCTGCCATGGGCAGGGACACCCCACACTAGATCAGGCTGGACAGAGCCTCATCCAGCCTGTTCTTAAACACCCCCAGGGACAAGGCCTCAACCACCTCCCTGGACAACACATTCCAGGGTTTCATCACTCTCATGGTGAAGAACTCACATCTAGCCTGAATCTCCCCACCTCCAGCTTCATTCCATTCCCCTACTCCTATCACTACCTGAGATCCTGAGAAGTCCCTCCCCCGCCTTCTTGTAGGCCCCCTTCAGATACTGGAAGGCCACAATTAGGTCACCTCAGAGCCTTCTCTTCTGCAGACTGAACAGCCCCAACTCCTTCAGTCTGTCCTCATAGGAGAGGTGCTCCAGCCCTCTGATTATCCTTGTGGCCCTTCTCTGGACACGTTCCAGCACATCCATATCCCTCTTGTAACAGGGGCTCTAGAACTGGACACAGTACTCCAGGTGGGGTCTCACCAGAGCTGAGTAGAGGGGGAGAATCACCTCCCTTGACCTGCTGGCCACACTTCTCTAGATTCTTGTCCACCAGCACCCCCAAGTCTCTCTCCTCAGGGCTACTTTCCAGCCAGTTACTGCCCAGCCTGTATTTGTGCCTGGGATTGCCTCGACCCAGATGCAGGACCCTGCACTAGGTCTTGTTGAACCTCATGAGGTGGGCATGTGCCCACCTCTCCAGCCTGTCAAGGTCCCTCTGGATGACCTCCCTTCCCTCCAGCGTGTCTGCTGCACCACACAGCTTGGTGTCATCAGCAAACTTGCTGAGGGTGCACTCAATGCCACTGTCCATGTCACCCACAAAGATGTTGAACAAGACAGGTCCCAGGACTGATCCCTGAGGGACTCCGCTTGTCACTGGCCTCCATTGGGACATGGACCCATTGACAGCCACTCTTTGGGTGCGGCCATCAAGCCAGTTCCTTATCCATCTAGTGGTCCACCCATCAAACCCATGTGTCACCAGTTTGGAGACCAGGATGTGGTGCAGGACAGTGTCGAAGGCTTTGCTCAGGTCCAGGTAAATGACATCAGTTGCTTGCCCCTCATCTATTAATGTCGTGTGTTCATAGAAGGCCACCAGGTTGGTCAGGCAGGATTTGCCCTTGGCAAAGCCATGCTGACTGTTCCACATCACCTCTTTGCTATCCTTCTGAGTCAGTAGTGCCTCCAGGAGGATCTGCTCCATGATCTTTCCGAGCACAGAGGTGAGACTGACTGGCCTGTAGTTCCCTGGTTCCTCCTTCTTACCCTTTTTGAAAATGGGGGTGATGTTTTCCCTTTTCCAGTCTGTGGGGAATTCCCCAGACTGCCATGACTTTTGGAATATAACAGAGAGGGGTTTAGCAACCCCATCTGCCAGTTCTCTCAGTACCCGTGGGTGTATCTCGTCGGGTCCCATGGACTTGAACATTTTCAGGTTCTTCAGGTGATCACGAACCTGATCTACACTTACAATGGGCAGTTCTTCCTCCCCGTCCCTGGCATTGTCTTTCATAACATCAGGAGTGTGGCTAGAGGCCCTTGCAGTGAAGACTGAGGTAAAGAAGTCATCAAGTACCTCAGCCTTTTCCTCATCACTTGTGACCATTTCACCAGTTTCCTTTCTGAGGGGGCCCACACCTTCCCTAGTCTTCTTCTTCCCATTAATATACCTGTAGAAGTTCTTAGTGTCCCCTTTAACCTCCCTGGCTAGATTCAATTCAAACCCTGCTTTGGCTTTCCTAACCAGGACTCTTGCTGCTCGAGCAGCTTCCTTATATACCCCCTGTTCTACCTGTCCTTCTCTCCACTTCCTGTAGAGTTTCCTTTTAAGTAATAGTGTGTCTAGTAGCTCCTTGCCCAGCCAGGCAGGCCTCCTAGCATTCTTTCCTGCTTTTCTCCTTGTTGGTATACATTGCTCCTGTACACAGAATACTGATCAGCTGTCCTGGGTCCCTCTTCCCTCTAGGGCTTCATCCCACAACACTTTGGCTAGCAGATCCCTGAAGCAATCAAAATCTGCACTCCTAAAGTGTAGGGTTGTAAGCTTAGAATATGTCCCGTTTGCCCTGAGGATATTAAATTCGACTGCTTCATGGTCACTGCAGCCAAGGCTGTCTCTGAGCCTCACATTGGTTACCAGCCCTTCCCTGTGAATGAGAACAAGGTCCAGCATAGCAGCTTTTATTGTTGGTTCCTCTACTATTTGGAGGAGGAAGTTGTCCTCTATGCAATCCAGGAACATCCTGGATTGCTGGTGCCTTGTTGTGTTGTCCCACCAGCAGATGTCAGGGTGGTTGAAATCATCCTGTTTGTTGCCCAAACTGTGTGCATTTGCATAGAGGCACTCCAGCTGGGCTGGCCCTGTTGTCCTCTTGTGCCAATTCCCCTTGGTTTCCACAGAATGTCCTGGTGCATCATTTGTGGCTTGCCTCAGGGCGTCAAGTTGAGTGCCCTTACCAGCTCTCCATTCCTCTGCCTCTGGTGAGCTGCCCCTCTGTCACTGGCCAGCAGGAGACTATTAACCCCTTCCCCCTTCAAATCTGGTTTAAAGCCCTATCAATGAGCCCTGCCAATTCCTGCCCCAGGATCCTTTTCCCCCTCTGGCACAAGTGTATCCCATGAGTTGTTTGCAGCTCTGGTGCCTTGTAAACCAAACCATGACTGTAGAACCCACAGCCCTGTCGATGGCACCAGCCCTGGAACCATGAATTGACCTGTTGGCTCTTCCTCAGTGTTCCCTCGTCCAGCACTGACGTTAGAGGGATAGCAGAGAACATAGCTTGAACTCCTGATCCCTTTAGCAGTTGCCCTAAGGTTCTGAAGTCTCTTTTAATTGAGTGTGAGCCTCTCATTGTTGCATCATCACTACCGACCTGAAAGACCAGAAGTGGGTAGTAGTCTGAAGGACTCACAAGTTCGGGAATTTTACCTACAATGTCCTGTTCCTCCTGCAGAGCCTCATACCTATTCTGTAATTGCACTGTAGGCAGCATGCTGCTCAAAGTAGCACACTTGTTCCGTTTACATTTGTTCTGTCGGGCAGAGACCTGTTCCCATTGGCCCTGCTTATGCGGGTTACTACAGGGAGGCTGAGAAGCTTGCTGATGGGAGGGTATCAAACTTCCTGCTCCACTGCTATGCCCTGTTCTGGTTTTGAAGAGGTTAGATTATCGAAATAGTCAATTTTCCTTTCTCTGTCTCTTATAGTTCTTAGCCTTTCCACCTCTTCTTTTAGTTCTGCCCCCATGCTCATCAGATCCCTGATCTGCTCACACCTAACACAGGTGTTGTTCCTTCCATCCTCCATATCGAGTGCCAGGCTCCAGCACTCACTGCAGCCACCTACCTGAACATCTGCATGCTTGTGAGTGGTCTCTGAGTGCCCGCTGTTCTTCTACTAGCCTTTGTTCAAGTAGTAACCATCTTCCAGTAACCACCCTCTCCACTCTGCCTTTTTTCTTTTTTCTTTTTTTTTTTCTCTTTTTTTTCTATCTAAAGTTAAAAAATGTTCTTAAAAGCACTCAGTCTAAAACTGGACTTCTCAAAGCATGGAAACACAGTATCAGCCATCTGAGAGGTTCAGGCACATGACATGAGGCCTGCTGAGAAAAGTGATGCTTTGTTGACCTGTAGATTTTCAGAGTAATTTAAGTATCATAGAACAGCTATCTGACGCAAAAATGGATGAGGAAGGAATGACACATATACATCTACTCCTCAATGAGTGATGACTTCACTCACAAGTGATGAGGAAAAGGCTGAGGTACTTAATAACTTCTTTACCTCAGTCTTCACTGCAAGGGCCTCTAGCCACACTCCTGATGTTATGGAAGTCAAAGCCAGGGACGGGGAGGAAGAACTGCCCATTGTAAGTGCAGATCAGGTTCGTGATCATCTGAAGAACCTGAAAGTCATCAAGTCCAGCTCCTCTGCCAGAGCAGGACCACAGAATCTAGCATAGGTCACACAGGAACACACCCAGATGGGTCTTGAAAGTCTCCAGAGAAGGAGACTCCACAACTTCCCTGGGCAGCCTGTTCCAGTGCTCTGTGACACTCACAGTGAAGAAGTTCCCCCTCACATTGAGGTGGAACCTCCTGTGCTGTAGTTTATATCCATTACCCCTTGCCCTATCACAGGGTGCAAGTGAGAAGAGCCTGTCCCCTCCCTCTTGACACCCAGCCCTCAGATATTTATAAGCATTTATTAAATCCCCTCTCAGTCTTCTCTTCTCCGTACTAAACAGTGCCATGTCTCTCAGCCTCTCCTCACAAAGCACGTGCTCCAGTCCCTTAATCATCCTGGTAACTCTCCATTGGACTCTCTCCATCAGATCCCTGTCCCTCTTGAACTGGGGAGCCCAAAACTGGAGGCAGTATTCCAGGTGAGGCCTCACCAGGGCAGTGTAAAGGGAGAGAAGAACCTCCCTCAGTCTTGTGGACACACTCCCCTTAATGCACCCCAGGATCCCACTTGTCATCTTGGCCACAAGGGCACATTTCTCTCCCATGCATAACTTGTAGTCCACCAGGACTCCCAGGTCCCTCTCCACAGGGCTGTTGTCTAGCAGATCACCTCCTAACCTTCTTTACAGTGTCAAAGTCATTAAAGAGTTTGGGAGACTTGTAAAGGGTATCAAGCCCAACTTTGCACCAAAAGCCTGGGGGAAAAAGAAAAAAAAGACTGCTATCAAGTATAAGTGCGGAGGAACCTTAACAGAAAAAAAATCAGATTGTTAATCATAAAGAAAAATGAGTGCCAAGACAGATACAAATACCCAATTCTTGCTGGGAACACTTGGAATGCTGATCTCATTGCAGCATGCTCCTCAACTTATTTTAAATTTCTTATTAATTATACTCTGTTTTCAAGTTCTTGTCACTGCACAGAGGTCCCTATTATATAAGTTCATATTCAGGTCAAGTTCAGAGAGGCTTCATAGCTATCAGAGACAAGACATTCTAATTCTGCAAATGTGGTTTTCTCCTAAGCTGCAAGAAAGCTGAAGTAGCCATTGTAAGAGATATTTGCCTCGCTCTCTCTTCTCTCTCGCTCCTTTTTTTTTTTTTTCCCATCCAAACAAGGGCATCATTTTAGTTTTCTACACAGGTTTGCTGTAAATAAGCATCAGTTCATGTTCCTAATTATTTCTGCACTTTTTATTTGAAGGACAAGTATCACTTTACAACCAAGAGCCTAAACATAAGTTGGAAGTTTTGGACAGCTATAAACTTAGCTGTCAATATGGACATACCCTTAGAGCATCTAAAATCATACAGGATTACAAGAGTCAATACATGAGCTAAGACTGTTAATTGAACACAGTATTCCATCTTTTGCATATGACCACAAGCTTATATAGTAACACAGAATCACCACACAAACTGTTAATTACCAAGACTGTAGCTCAGAAACTGAAATGAAAAACAAGTGCTAAAACTCCTTGTGTGGCTGTCTGTGCCCTGTGTACATCGTTAGAACAGCTTTTTATGCAATATGGATCCCTTGACACTCTATACCATTAGCAAACAACAACGCTCTTTCTTAAACTGCTGCAACTGCTAACATTCATAGACAAAATAAATAAATAAATAAAAGGATCATGAAGTAATCCCATAGCAGAACTGAAGAATCAAGACCACCCATCAGAGACAGTGCTAGAACATCCACTGTGACCATCTGTGCTGATCTGTTTTGTCATGGAAGACCCTGAGATTTCCTGAACTACTGCTGAGTTTGCTAGAATATATCTTTTAAGATAGACATCTCTTGGGGTTGAAACTGCTAGAGATGGAAAGACCATTATAATTTTCATTAAACTGTTCCAGTTATTAACTTCTCATTATTTAGGGAAAGAAAAAACAAAACAAAAAAGAACTCCTGCTTCCCCCGCCAACCAAAAAAACACCACCAACCCTCCCTCCCCCCAAAAAACAAACAACAAACCCATTTGATTCTATTATGATTTTGTTCAGCTTTAATATTCAGCAATAAGATCCTGTTATGTCTTTGTCAGGTAGATGGAAAAGCCAGGTAGTAAATTTTTGTTTCATTACAGATACTTTTGAACTGCAGTACATACGCTCAAAACTTCCTTGTATCACACCACATTAATCAATGATTCTTCTGGGTCTTCTCTCAACCTTTTCTACCAACAGCCTTCTTGAATACTAAACTGGACGAAACAAATACCAGCAAAAGATGTTTCAGTGACAAGCTTGTAACTTGTACTCTTTTATAGTCACAATGATTTATCTTTATATAACCAAGAATTACACGAGGTCATTCAATCACAGCACTGTATTTGAGTTAATTCATTGTTCCTCCACTAATGTCTCCACACCTCTTCATTCCTCCTTCAAATGACCAAATCAGAACATAAGAAAAATTCCAAAGAGCATTTTCAGTTCTTCTTATGTCCAGCAAAACACAAATTTCTTTAGACAAAACAGGCAACAGCAGCATTAACTTTGCTATAACGTGACTAATGATTTGACTATGGGAATCATCTGCAGATGACATTATTTTATCCTGATTTGTTACAATTGTACCAACACCAGAACTGTATCAATGACTTATCTTTTCTGCTTATTACATCCCTAGTATTTTAGGTTTTCTGTGAACACCATTAATAATTTTGGACAATGCTTGATATAATTTAAAACAAACATTAGAGAATGCATGGCCAAAAGCAATTCCCAAAACAATCCTAATATGAATATACTTGCTCAGTTAGAAGTTCCCATTTGTTGTTTTGGTTTTGCTGTACATTGAACCAATATTCTATTAATTAAAAGTAATAAAGATCAAATTAGCATAACATACAGAAAGTGTCATGCAGTGGTAAGTCTAAATATTTGGAAGAAGTCTAAGTATTATACAAATGCTATTGCTATGTAGTTTTTATTTTTTAATCAACTGTGCTGTTTAATAAACTGTTGTCATATCTGTTTTTCATGTAACCTTATTGATCAATGTTAGTTCTACTGATTTCCTTTAACAGCATATATATCAGTTATACAGTTTTTGCCTATATGGATACCAGCCATCTAATCATCTGGATTGTCCTCCTTACCCTTTTTATTGGCAGTATTTTTGACTTTGTCAAATTCTCCAAATTGTCTTTCCCCATTTGAAATTTATTGAAAACAAAGAGTAGCAAGACAGATAGCTGTTTGGTTAGCTTGAAAATAAACACTAAATTAAAGCTACTGCATTAAGGAACATGTTACTTTAAACCCAGCCTTGGCTAACATACTCTTGAGTTACTGCTTGAATAGGATGTGTTTTCTCACCTTGCAAAATATGAGAAGTCTGGGGTTTACCTGTGTGCTTGAAATGGGGGTGAGTGTGGCGGGGAAGCAATTATTCAGTCTTTTGTGTTTCACTAGCAAAATTTCCATAATTTCTGTATATCCATATGATTCTTAGGACTAGCATAACTTTCCCTAAATGTACCACTTCTAGCTGTGAGGGCAACCAGAGACATGAATGATGTCATTCTTTGCAAATGTAACTGCCGTTTGCAGTGCTGACATCACAGGAAGTATTAACTGTACATAAATATTCCATCAGACTGGATGATACGTTATCCCCTGATGGTGTGTTGAGGCAATAAGGAGCAATCACTGTTCTGAGCATCTACTGAAAAGGCAGTTACCTTAAAATCTAGCTAACTCTCAAGAGCTAATTAAAAGCAATTCTGTATTTTCCTACACATCTCCTAAATGACTTTTTACAGAAATGTGCCTTTCCTGCTGTGTGACAGATGCACTCAAAAGAAGTGACTGCCTGAAGCAAAACCAGAAAAGTTAGATACAGATAAAAATGCAGGTACAGTAAGCAGGGAACTCTAGCAGAAGGACAGTGGGCACCCAAACAGAGACCACACACAAGCATGCAGATGTTCAGGTAGGTGGCTGCAGTGAGTGCTGGAGTCTGGCACTCGATATGGAGGCTGGAGGGAGCAGCTCCTGTGTCAGGTGTGAGCAGGTCAGTGACCTGATGAGCATGGTGGTCAAACTAAGAGAAGAGGTGGAAAGGCTAAGAGCTAGAAGAGATGATGAGCAGAAAATTGACGATTCCCATAATGTAATCTCTTCTAAACCAGAACAGGGGGAAACACTTAGGGGAACAGGGAGTTTGATACCTTCCCAGAAGCAAGATTCTCAACCTCCCTGTAGTAACCCACATGAGCAGGGCCAATGGGAACAGGTCTCTGCCCGACGGAAGAAGTGCAAACGAAGGAAGTCTGCTCCTGTGAGCAGCACGCTGCCTCCAGTGCAGTTACAGAACAGGTATGAGGCTCTGCAGGAGGAACAGGTCATTGGTAAGGCCGAGGACTCAAGAAGGTCAGAAGCTGTACCAATGACAGGTTGCCTCAGGCCAGCCATCAAAACTTACCCAGAAAAGAAACCTCGCAGGGTCATCGTCATAGGAGACTCCCTACTGAGGGGAACAGAGGGCCCAATATGCAGACCAGACCAATTTCATAGAGCGGTCAGCTGCCTCCCTGGTGCCCAAGTTAAAGACGTTGTAGACAGAATTCCCAACCTCGTGAGTCCTTCAGACTACTACCCACTGCTGGTCTTTCAGGTGGGCAGTGACGATGTAACAATGAGAGGCTCACAATCTATTGAAAAAGACTTCAGAACTTTAGGGCAAATGCTAAAGGGATCAGGGGCTCAAGTCGTGTTCTCTGCCATCCCTCTAACGTCAGCAATGGATGAGGACACACTGAGGAAGGGCCGACAGATCAATTCATGGCTCAGGGGCTGGTGCCATCGACAGGGCTTTGGGTTCCACAATCATGGATTGGTTTTCAAGGCACCTGAGCTGAAAACAACTCATGGGATGCACTTGTCCCAGAGGGGGATAAGAATCCTGGGGCAGGAATTGGCAGGGCTCATTGATAGGGCTTTAAACTAGATTTGATGGGGGAAGGGGTTAATAGTCTCCTGCTGGCTGGTGACAAACAGAGGGGCAGCTCACCAGCAGTAGAGAGAAGGAGAGATGGTAAGGGCTCTCAACTTGCTGTCCTGAGGCAAGCCACGAATGATCCAACAGGACATTCTGTGGAAACCGAGGGGATTTGGCACAAGAGGAGGACAGGGCCAGCCCAGCTGAAGTGCTTCTATGCGAATGCGCACAGCTTGGGCAACAAACGAGATGAGTTAAGGGCCACTGTGCTGCTGGGATGCCACAACATAGTGGCTGTTACTGAAACTTGGTGGGATGAATCCCATGACTGGAATGTAGGGATAGATGGATATAAACTCTTTAGGAAGGATAGGCAGGGAAGGAGAGGAGGAGGTGTCGCCCTCTATGTCAATAGCCAGTTGGAATCAGTGGAGCTCCACCTGGGGAGGGATGATGAGCTAGTTGAGAGCGTATGGGTTAAAATTAAAGGCAGGAGAGGGGAAGGAGATATTACTGTGGGGGTCTCCTACAGGCCACCTGACCAGCAGATCCAAGCAGATGAGGCCCTCCATAGGCAAATAGAAGCGGCTTCCAGGTCACAAGCCCTGGTCCTCAAGGGTGATTTCAACCACCCGGACATCTGCTGGAGGGACAACACAGCAAGGCACCAGCAATCCAGGATGTTCCTGGACTGCAGAGAAGACAACTTCCTCCTCCAAATGGTAGAGGAACCAACAAGAAATGGTGCTATGCTGGACCTTGTTCTCACCAACAGGGAAGGGCTGGTAACCAGTGTGAGGCTCAGAGACGGCCTTGGCTGCAGTGACCATGAAGCAGTTGAATTTAATATCCTCAGGGCAATCAGGAGGAAGTATTCCAAGCTCACGACCCTAGACTTTAGGCGTGCAGATTTTGATCACTTCAGGGATCTGCTAGCCAAAGTGTCGTGGGACAAAGCCCTGGAGTGAAGAGGGACCCAGGACAGCTGGTCAGTATTCAAGGACCACTTCCTCTGTGTCCAGGAGCTCTGTGTACCAACAAAGAGAAAAGCAGGTAAGAATGCTAGGAGGCCTGCCTGGATGGGCAAGGAGATACTGGACACACTATTACTTAAAAAGAAACTCTACAGGAAGTGGAGAGAAGGACAGGTAGAACAGGGGGAATATAAGGAAGCTGCCCGAGCAGCAAGAGTCCTGGTTAGGAAAGCCAAAGCAGAGTTTGAATTGAATCTAGCCAGGGAGGTTAAAGGGGACACTAAGAACTTCTACAGGTATATTAATGGGAAGAAGAAGACTAGGGAAGGTGTGGGCCCCCTCAGAAAGGAAACTGGTGAAATGGTCACAAGTGATGAGGAAAAGGCTGAGGTACTTGATGACTTCTTTACCTCAGTCTTCACTGCAAGGGCCTCTAGCCACACTCCTGATGTTATGAAAGACAATGCCAGGGAGGGGGAGGAAGAACTGCCCATTGTAAGTGAAGATCAGGTTTGTGATCACCTGAAGAACCTGAAAGTGTTCAAGTCCATGGGACCCGAAGGGATACACCCACGGGTACTGAGAGAACTGGCAGATGAGGTTGCTAAACCCCTCTCTATTATATTCCAAAAGTCATGGCAGTCTGGGGAATTCCCCACAGACTGGAAAAGGGGAAACATTGCCCCCATCTTCAAAAAGGGTAAGAAGGAAGAACCAGAGAACTACAGGCCAGTCAGTCTCACCTCTGTGCTCGGAAAGATCATGGAGCAGATCCTCCTGGAGGCACTACTGACTCAGAAGGATAGTGAAGAGGTCAGTATGGCTTTGCCAAGGGCAAATCCTGCCTGACCAACCTGGTGGCCTTCTATGAGCAGGTGACAAAATTAATAGATGAGGGGCAAGCAACTGATGTCATTTACCTGGACCTGAGCAAAGCCTTCGACACTGTCCCACACCACATCCTGGTCTCCAGGCTGGTGACACATGGGTTTGATGGGTGGACCACTAGATGGATAAGGAACTGGCTTGATGGCCACACCAAAAGAGTGGCTGTCAATGGCTCCATGTCCCAGTGGAGGCCAGTGACAAGCGGAGTCCCTCAGGGATCAGTCCTGGGACCTGTCTTGTTCAACATCTTTGTGGGTGACATGGACAGTGGCATTGAGTGCACCCTCAGCAAGTTTGCTGATGACACCAAGCTGTGTGGTGCAGCAGACACGCTGGAGGGAAGGGAGGTCATCCAGAGGGACCTTGACAGGCTGGAGAGGTGGGCACAAGCCAACCTCATGAAGTTCAACAAGAGCAAGTGCAGGGTCCTGCATCTGGGTCGAGGCAATCCCAGACACAAATCCAGGCTGGGCAGTGACTGGCTGGAAAGCAGCCCTGAGGAGAGAGACTTGGGGGTGCTGATGGACAAAAAGCTCAACATGAGCTCTCAATGTGCACTTGCAGCCCACAAAGCCAATCAGATCCTGGGCTGCATCAGGAGAAGTGTGGCTAGCAGGTCGAGGGAGGTGATCCTCCCCCTCTACTCAGCCCTGGTGAGACCCCATCTGGAGTACTGTGTCCAGTTCTGGAGCCCCTATTACAGGAGGGATGTGGAGATGCTGGAACGTGTCCAGAGAAGGGCCACAAGGATGATCAGAGGGCTGGAGCAGCTCTCCTATGAGGACAGACTGAAGGAGTTGGGGCTGTTCAGTCTGCAGAAGAGAAGGCTCCCAGGTGACCTAATTGTGGCCTTCCAGTATCTGAAGGGGGCCTACAGGAAGGCTGGGGAAGGACTTCTCAGGATCTCAGGTAGTGATAGGAGTAGGGGGAATGGAATGAAGCTGGAGGTGGGGAGATTCAGGCTAGATGTGAGGAGGAGGTTCTTCACCATGAGAGTGGTGAGACCCTGGAATGGGTTGTCCAGGGAGGTGGTCGAGGCCCCGTCCCTGGGGGTGTTTAAGAGCAGGCTGGATGAGGCTCTGTCCTGCCTGATCTAGTGTGGGGTGTCCCTGCCCATGGCAGGGGTTGGAACTAGATGATCCTTGTGGTCCCTTCCAACCCTGAATGAAACTATGAAACTATGAAACTATGAAACTATGAACTGTTTTGGTTCAGCACTACTTGCAACAGCTGGTATATCTGAATGAGAAAGGTGTAGTTGTGTTGACTGTGTTCCTTTCAGAAAGATGTGACCTATGGAGAGACATGAAGCTATAATTTAGTCCTGTTGCCAGACCACAACTTCCTGTATAAAAGACTTCTGGAAGAGTATCACAATATGCAACAATAAGGTGTTTATTAGACTAAGTTTGTCAACAGTTTATTCCCCTCCTTATGTGATTATGCTTTCACTCTTCAGGACAAGATCTACACAAATTATACCACAATACCTGTGCTGAGATCAGTGTAAGCCAAACTACTAAATTTTGATTTTGCATCATTTTCACTCTGCAGATGCTGAAAGGTATTCTCATCCAGATTGAAACATTATTCTTCCGTCTTCAAGCTGTTTTGAAACAGCTGTCCTCTGAATGTTAATTTCAGTCCTGCGCTGGCAGGTCCATATAGAGCATGTCATCTCACTATGGTTATATTCTACATTTAGTAAACAGTATGAAATGAACCCGTAGTCAGTGGTAATAATGTGACTTAGATCAATTCTCAGGTACTCTTAAAGTGGTTCCTTTTCATTTACACTTTTAAAAATCTGAGTAAGCAGAGAATGCAGTTTAATTTCCAAGTTGTCTGTATGAGGATACCATCCCCTTAAAGAAGTGCTCAAATTTAGCAAGAAACTTTTAATTACCAGGACCACCACTGCAGACAAGGCATGAAATTCCGAGGAACTGGAAAAAGTAGCCTTCTTCCCCTTAACAGATGTGGTAACTGTAATTATGAATAGCAGGAGGAGATTGTTACCACAGCATCAATTATTGTGAAAGGAAACTGCAACTTTTGCAAGGCCCAGAGCTATTTTAGGAGGACTTTTCTGACACTAGAATCAGTTCAGGGTGGACCCAATTTCCATGACAGTAAATGCAACTTAGAGGGTGGAGCAGGCGAAGAACTGAGTTTATACATTCATCCTTCAAATCTTGCTCCCATTAGTTCTGCTCTTCTCTTCCTCAGTTCTTCTATTCCTAACTCATACCTTAGTGATTTCCTATTTTCTTTTTTAAGGAAACAATCTCTAGTTTTCCTAGTAAACTTCAAAAGCAGCCATTCAACTGCAGCCAGGAAAAATAAAAAATAATTAAAAAAAAAAAAAAAAAAAGAGGGAGAGAGAGAGAGAAAAGACAAAAAGAAGCTTTTATGCTTGCAGAGATACTGAGAGGTCATAGTAGGATACAAACTGAGTACTCCTTGTCCAAATGTTTATATGGAGAACTATGGTGCCTGCACTGCTCTTCTGAGCCCAGTCAAAATCATGCTCAGTCTTTGTTGCCATTGCTGCGAACCACTGAAACCACAGAACAATGTGATTTTTATGCTGTCTGCAACAAAGCTGTGAGCACATTAAAATTATTAACTGGGAAGCAGTTTTGAGTTAGGTAATGGAAAGGTTCCTCCATCTTCACAGGCTGAGGGAGCAGTAGCGCAACATTGGACCTTCATTAAAACTGGCTGAATTTAGAGGCTTTGTAGAGACCTGTCCCTGCCCAGAGGCTCCATTTTTTGGAACCACTAAAACTATGTATTTTACATGGAGATGCCAGAAGACATTTCTACTCCTCCTGCTCAAGGACCACAACATCCACAGGATATCTGATGATGACATCTGCCTAAGCTTGAAGTTGCAGTATCTGACACAGTATCTCTTGGAGCATTTGAACCCCTGCCTGTATCTGCTCCCACTGAAGAACCACAATACAGCCCAGCAGAGGACAGTGTCCAGCAATAAGAGAGCTATTCCACCAGTCTTGCCTACTCTTTGAAGCAAAGAAGCATGGGTATGTATTAAATATAAAGGGGTCCCTTTCTTTTCAGTAGCAAAACACAAATACTTGCAACTTCTATTATCCCCCTGGAAGACGCTCAAAACGTTAACCTTTCAGAAATATAAGTGTACATTGTGCCACTATTATTACAGGTAGTGAAGTGCTGCAGACTTGCATCTTTCAGCTCCTCTTAATCCCTGGGCACAATAGAGGAAACAAAAGAGTGCCCTCCCTTTCTCTTTAGAGCATCTTAAGAAGTTAGATGTTGTTTAGTGATGGACTAGTGCTGCAGGGTGGTCCAAACCCCCCTTCCTGCACCTCCAGGGGGAAGACAAAGGCATGAAATTCCTTTCCTCTCCTCCTGGGGCTTGAGCAGGGAAAGGTAAAAAGACACCTTTCTTCTGGCCAGGAGCTGAAGTCCTTCGTGTATTCTCAGTGTATTCACCTGTGCTGAGATCTGGAATTGTGATTGGCTGGGTGCTTTGTGCCAATATGTATTGGCACTGGACATGGTGTCTAGTGAAATCTTAAATAGAGTGACCAGAAAGCAGTCTCAGACTTGCTATGGATTCCGTTTCCTGGGATTTGTGCTGGGACTCATTAGATTCATGGCAACATTAGCTTGCAGCACCCAGATCTGGCTTGTCCCTGGATCTGCCTACCCTGGGGTCCTACTCCCTGCCCCGTGCTGGGGTGACCCTGCCTGCCATAAACTGCGGCTCTCGGCTGGAGACACGCCAGCGGCGCGGCTTCTCTTGTGCTGCTCAGACAGCGCTGCTCCACGAGATTCGCCTTGTGGGAGCCGAGTCTAAGGACACTTCAACTTTGGCAGATCCTTTTTCCTTTGGATCTGTGCAGTGTCATTCACAAATTGTATTACAAAGCTTGCAGTTCTGGAGACTGCCACCAAGAAGAGACCCAGGGACCACCTCCACATTCCTACTCTGTCCTCGTGAGTAAAATCCCACTCATGGGCTTCCCTGAGGGTCCTGGCTTACCTCTGATTTTATATGTGAGATAAAGCTATTTGTGGCTTAGCCTTTTTCCATTTTCTGAATTCTCTAAATTGTGCTGAAGTTGCCCCTAAGCATCCTTGTAGAATTTGTGACTGAATGGAACCTGTAAATAAAAATTTAACCATTTTTGTACATAATTTTGGGGCACGCAGGGTTTTGAGGACAAGAAAGGTAATGATATTTTTATAATTCCCCCCTCATTAATTCAATCCCAATCAAAACAACTACAGGAGGAAAAAAATAAAAATAAATTCCTGCTTCTATGCAGGGTTTCCAGTGAAAGTTTAAATAGAATAGAATAGAATTAACCAGGTTGGAAAAGACCTTTGAGATCATTGAGTCCAACCTATCATCCAACACCTAATCAAATAAACCTTGGCACCAAGCACCCCATCAAGTCTCCTCCTAAACACCTAAAATGACAGTGACTCCACCACCTCCCTGGGCAGCCCATTCCATAGCGCAATCACTCTTTATGTGAAGAACTTCTTCCTAACATCCAGCCTAAACATCCCCGGCACAGCCTGAGACTGTGTCCTCTTGTTCTGGTGCTGCTTGCCTGGAAGAAGAGACCAAGCCCCACCTGGCTACAACCTCCCTTCAGGTAGTTGTAGACAGCAATGAAGTCTCCCCTGAGCTTCCTCTTCTCCAGGCTAAGCAACCCCAGCTCCTTCAGTCTCTCCTCATAGGGCTTGTGCTCCAAACCCCTCCCCAGCTTCGTTGGCCTTCTCTGGACACATTCCAGCAAGTCAACATCCTTCCTAAACTGAGTGGCCCAGAACTGGACACAGGACTCAAGGTGTGGCCTAACCAGTGCTGAGTACAGGGGGACAATGACCTCCCAGCTCCTGCTGGCCACACTATTCCTGATGCAGGCCAGGATGCCATTAGCCTTCTTGGCTGCCTGGGCACACTGCAGGCTCATGTTAGGCCTACCATCAACCAGTACCCCTAGGTCCCTCTCTACCTGGCCGCTCTTCAGCCACTCTGACCCCAGCCTGTAGCACTGCATGGGGTTGCTGTGGCCAATGTGCAGAACCCGGCACTTGGATGTGTTAAATCTCATGCCATTGGACTCTGCCTAACTGTCCAGCCTATCAAAGTCCCTCTGCAGTGCTGTCCTACCCTCTAACAGATCAACACCTGCCCCCAGCTTGGTGTCACCTGCAAACTTACTGATGATGGACTTAATCCCCTCATCAATAAAGATATTGAACAGGATGCGCTCAGCACTGATCCCTGGGGGACACCACTAGTGACTGGCCACCAGCTGGATGTGGCACCAGTCACCACCACTCTCTGGGCTCAGCACTCCAGGCAGTTCCAGACCCAACGCAGAGTGCTGCTGTCTAAGCCACAAGCTGACAGCTTGGCCAGGAGTTTGCTATGGGGGACGGTGTCAAAGGCCTTGCTGAGGTCCAGGTAGACTACATCCACAGCCTGCCCCACATCCACCAGGCGGGTCACCTGATCATAGAAGCAGATCAGGTTGGTCAGGCAGGACCTGCCCTTCCTAAATCCATGCTGGCTGGGCTTGATCCCTTGGCCATCCTGTAAGTGCTGTGTGATTGCACTCAAGATGACCTGTTCCATGATCTTGCCTGGCACTGAGGTCAGGCTGACAAGTCTGTAATTCCCTGGTTCCTCCTTCTGGCCCTTCTTGTGGATGGGCATCACATTGGCCAGCTTCCAGTCTTCTGAGACCTCTCCAGTGAGCCAGGACTGCTGAAAAATGATGGAGAGTGGCTTGGCCAGCTCATCTGCCTGCTCTCTCAGCACACTAGGATGGATCCTGTCTGGTCCCATGGACTTGTGGGGATCCAAGTGGCTAAGCAAGTCTCTGACTACTTCCTCCTGGAACACAGGAGAACTATACTGCTCCCTGACTCCATGTGCCAGCTCAGGAGGCCACTTGTCCAGAAGACAACCTATCTTGCTATTAAAAATTAAGGCCAAGAAGGTGTTAAGTACATCTGCCTTTTCCTCAGCTTTAGTTACAATATTCCCCTCCATGTCCACTAAGGAGTGGAGGTTGTCCTTGCCCCTCCTCTTTCCATTAATATATTTGTAGAATAGATTTTTTGTTGTCCTTCACAGCAGTGTCCAGTCTAAGCTCTAAATGGGCTTTTGTCTCTCTAATTTTTTTTCCTACATGACCTAGCAAAATCCTTAAACATTCTATGGGTTACCTCACCTTCCTTCCAAAGATGATACACCCTCTTTTTTTCCCTTCATTCACCCAGAAGTTCATCGCCCATCCAGGCTGGCTGTCTGTTCCAGTGGCTTATCTTCCAGCACATTGGCACAGCCTGTTCCTGTGCCTTCAAGAGTTCTTTTTTAAAGTAGGTCCAGCCCTCCTGGACCCCTTTGTTTTTAAGGGCTGTTCCCCAAGGTACCTTCTGATTTAGTTCCTTAAGTAACCTGAAGTCCACCTTCCAGAAGTCCAGAGTGGAGGTTTTATTGCTGCCCCTCTTAGCTTGACTGCATATTGAAAACTCAATTATTTCATGGTCACTGGACCCCAGACAGCTTCCAACCACCACATCTCCCACTAGCCCCTCTTTGCTTGCCACGGCTAACATCATGATCCCAAGCAGGCACATGAGAAACGACCCTGCCAGTCCTTGCTGTCTGCCAAGGTCCTCCAGCTCCAAAAATCCCCAAAAAGAAACCAAAATGGAATGCCTCTCGGCTTGAGTGCGCCCACCCCAGTGCCAGTCCCGAGCAGCTCTCTTACTGGTAAAGAAATTGGATGGAACTTACAGGTTGGTGCAGGACCTGCAGGAGGTGAATAAGAGAACTGTGACTCAGATTCCTGTAGTTTCTAATCCTTACACATTGTTGAGTCACATACCTCCAAGTCATAAATGGTATAGTGTAACAGATCTTAAGGATGCCTTTTGAGCCCGCCCATTAGCTGAAAAGAGTAGAGATATCTTTGCCTTTGAATGGGAAGTTTGAGTCACCAGGAGAAAACAACAATTACCCCAAGGTTTTACAGAATCTCCCAATTTATTTGGTCAAAACATAGAAAAATTACTATTGTCATTTCCACAGGAAAAGGAGGTTTTAATTACGCAATATGTAGGTGGTCTATTAATCTCAGGACAAGGGGCAGTTGAAGTTAGAAGGACTACGATAAGCCTCTTAAATTTCCTAGGAAATTTGGGATTAAGGGTATCTAAAAGTAAATTACAATTTGTGAAACCTGTGTCCAGGAGCTATGTATAACAACAAAGAGAAAAGCAGGTAAGAATGCTAGGAGGCCTGCCTGGATGAGCAAGGAGATACTGGACACACTATTACTTAAAAAGAAACTCTACAGGAAGTGGAGAGAAGGACAGGTAGAACAGGGGGAATATAAGGAAGCTGCCCGAGCAGCAAGAGACCTGGTTAGGAAAGCCAAAGCAGAGTTTGAATTGAATCTAGCCAGGGAGGTTAAAGGGGACACTAAGAACTTCTACAGGTAGATTAATGGGAAGAAGAAGACTAGGGAAGGTGTGGGCCCCCTCAGAAAGGAAACTGGTGAAATGGTCACAAGTGATGAGGAAAAGGCTGAGGTACTTGATGACTTCTTTACCTCAGTCTTCACTGCAAGGGCCTCTAGCCACACTCCTGATGTTATGAAAGACAATGCCAGGGAGGGGGAGGAAGAACTGCCCATTGTAAGTGAAGATCAGGTTTGTGATCACCTGAAGAACCTGAAAGTGTTCAAGTCCATGGGACCCGAAGGGATACACCCACGGGTACTGAGAGAACTGGCAGATGAGGTTGCTAAACCCCTCTCTATTATATTCCAAAAGTCATGGCAGTCTGGGGAATTCCCCACAGACTGGAAAAGGGGAAACATTGCCCCCATCTTCAAAAAGGGTAAGAAGGAAGAACCAGAGAACTACAGGCCAGTCAGTCTCACCTCTGTGCTCGGAAAGATCATGGAGCAGATCCTCCTGGAGGCACTACTGACTCAGAAGGATAGTGAAGAGGTCAGTATGGCTTTGCCAAGGGCAAATCCTGCCTGACCAACCTGGTGGCCTTCTATGAGCAGGTGACAAAATTAATAGATGAGGGGCGAGCAACTGATGTCATTTACCTGGACCTGAGCAAAGCCTTCGACACTGTCCTGCACCACATTCTGGTCTCCAAACTGGTGACACATGGGTTTGATGGGTGGACCACTAGATGGATAAGGAACTGGCTTGATGACCACACAAAAAGAGTGGCTGTCAATGAGTCCATGTCCCAGTGGAGGCCAGTGACAAGTGGAGTCCCTCAGGGATCAGTCCTGGGACCTGTCTTGTTCAACATCTTTGTGGGTGACATGGACAGTGGCATTGAGTGCACCCTCAGCAAGTTTGCTGATGACACCAAGCTGTGTGGTGCAGCAGACATGCTGGAGGGAAGGGAGGCCATCCAGAGGGACCTTGACAGGCTGGAGAGGTGGGCACAAGCCAACCTCATGAAGTTCAATAAGAGCAAGCGCAGGGTCCTGCATCTGGGTCGAGGCAATCCCAGGCACAAATCCAGGCTGGGCAGGGACTGGCTGGAAAGCAGCCCAGAGGAGAGAGACTGGGGGGTGCTGATGGACAAAAAGCTCAACATGAGCTCTCAGTGTGCACTTGCAGCCCGCAAAGCCAATCAGATCCTGGGCTGCATCAGGAGAAGTGTGGCCAGCAGGTCAAGCGAAGTGATTCTCCACCTTTACTAAGCTCTGGTGAGACCCCACCTGGAGTACTGCATCCAGTTCTGGAGCCCCTATTACAAGAGGGATGTGGAGGTGCTGGAACGTGTCCAGAGAAGGGCCACAAGGATCATCAGAGGGCTGGAGCACCTCTCCTATGAGGACAGACTGAAGGAGTTGGGGCTGTTCAGTCTGCAGAAGAGAAGGCTCCGAGGTGACCTAATTGTGGCCTTCCAGTATCTGAAGGGGACCTACAAGAAGGCTGGGGAGGGACTGCTCAGGATCTCAGGTAGTGATAGGACTAGGGGGAATGGAATGAAGCTGGAGGTGGGGAGATTCAGGCTGGATGCGAGAAGGAGGTTCTTCACCATGAGAGTGGTGAAGCCCTGGAATGGGTTGTCCGGGAAGGTGTTTAAGCCCAGGCTGGATGAGGCTCTGGCCAGCCTGATCTAGTGTGGGGGTATCCCTGCCCATGGCAGGGGGGTTGGAACTGGATGATCCTTGTGGTCCCTTCCAACCCTGACTGATACTAAGATACTATGATCGGTTAAATATTCAGGACAACGGTTAAGTAATGGAGCTAGGAAGATAGATCCCCAAACAGTAAAAGCCCCCAAATCAAAGAGACAAATCAGAAGATTATTAGGATTATTAGGATATTGTAGATCATGGATCAAGGGATATAGTCAGTTAGTTAAGTTTTTGTATGAAAAATTCTTAGGAGATCATAACTTCATTTGGACAGGGGAAGACGAGGAGAAATTTGAAGCAATTAAAAAGGTTTTGACTACAGCTCCAGTTTTGAGCCTCCTTTCCCTGAGTATGCCATTAAAACTTTTTGTAAAGTGAAGGGAGGGGTGGCTTGTGGAGTGCTGACTGAAGAACGGGGAGGGTCACGTAAACTAGTAGCATGCTTATCAAAGTTACTAGATCCCGTAAACTGAGGCCGGCCAGTGTGCATTCAAGCAGTGGCAGCCACAGCGCTCATGGTGGAAGAGAGATAGACAGACTCTAAGTACGCTTTTGGAATAGTTCATACTTTTGGAATGATTTGGGAAGAAAGGGGGATGTTAAATTCGAAAGGGAAAAACCTGATTCATGGAGCCCTATCAGGAAAGCCTTAGAGACTTAAAACTACCAGAAGAAAGAGTGGTGGTTCATATAAAAGGACATCAGAAGGGAACATCACTAATCATTATGGGAAACAACTTAGCTGACAGTGAAGCTAAGCAAGTAGCAGAAGTAGGGGAGGAAAGGATTCTCCACGTAAAGGTAATGACACAAGATGAACAGGAGGAATTGCCAGGATTCACTCCTACTGAGGAACAGGTGCTTCAAAAGATAAGGGGAAGGAAAGATGTTAAAGGGGTCTGGAAATTGGAGGATGGGACATAATTGATTTCAAAAGCCCTAGCCTGAAAAATCCTCCAGCGATTACACCTTAACACCCATTGGGGAACAAAACTTTATGTGATTATTTCCTACAGGATTATGGCTGTATTGGAGTTTACGAGATAGCTGGGCAGGTAACTAGTAAATGGCTAGTATGTCAAAAAGTAAACAAGAGAGTCATGAGACAGGTTCCATCTGGCATATGTACCATATCCTTACGCCCAATCCAAGCTGTTCAAGTAGATTTTACTGAACTACCTCAAATTAACAGATGGAAATATCTCCTAGTTCTAGTGGATCACTTGACACATTGGATAGAAGCTGTGCCAGTCTCCAGAGCAACCGCCAATGTAGTAACTAAAGTGATATTGGAAGAAACAATTCCCGTATATGGGTTGGTGAACTGGATATATTCTGATTGAGGCACTCATTTTACATCAAAGGTGGTCCAACAATTAATGAACAGTTTGGGCATACATTGGGAACTTCATACCTCCTGGCACCCACAAAGCTCAGGGAGACCAGAAAGAATGAACCAAACACTGAAACAAACCCTCACCAAATTTTAATGATTGAAACCCAGATAACATGGGTTAAGTGCCTACCTTTGGCCCTGCTCTGGATCAGGGCACAGCAAAGATCCAATGTTGGTGTGTCACCCTATGAAATGATGTTTGGGTTACCTTATTTACAGGGTGGGAGGGAAATGGCTAATTATGAACTGGGGGACAAAAACATTATGTGATGACAATTGGGAGAACTTTACATTTACAGGCTCAAGGGATGTTATCTCAGTCAGTTCCTCTAGATTTCCAAATCCATGAATTTAAACCAGGAGACTGGGTTATGATAAAAATGTGGAAAGGACAAACACACCTCAATGGGAACGTCCCTTTCTGGTCTTGCTTACCACAGAGACTGCAGTAAGGACAGCTGAAAAAGGATGGACACATGCAACCAGAGTTAGAGGACCCATAGATCCACCCACCAAATGGACTGTGGTACCCCAAATGGAGGACCTAAAGGTGGTCATGAGATGAGTTCCAGTATCAGAATAGGAGCAGTGATGATCCTTGCCTGAGAACATACCAAACTAGAAAGAAGTTGAGAAAGCAAATTGATAAAACCTCCCGGAACAAGGGAAGGGGACATAATCTGAGCAGAGTGTTGGTGGCGATTGAAGGGGGCAAGACTGGGTAGACTTCTGCAATTGTCATGAAGAAGATCTAGAACCATGGTTATGGGCAGCAACCCTATAGGCCGTGTGAGTGGAATTGCGACTCAAACCAGACTCCTAATTCCTGAGATCAACCACTCAGAGGGAGAAAGTTGTCACCCAGACCTTGGTATATATACCATACTCACTCACTGTGTATGGTGCCTATTAAAGGAAGAGAGGAAATATTTTCAGGCAAGGAACATCAGTCGTTATCCCGCTCCTTTTACCAGGAAGTTGAAATTAGAGTCTTTTTGCTTGTTATAGAATTGTGGCCAGGTTATGTAACTGTTTCCCCACACACATTTGAAACAGGTGAAATGGTGGAACTTGGTGGTGGTGGGACATGACTAGAAGGGATCCTCTTTGGAGAATTTCTTAGGTTATTACGGATCAAGCCAAATGTAGTAGAAAGAAGGGGAGAGCTTGTGAGAAATTGTTATATTTGGCTTTCGCAAGGGGAAGGTAGTGCCCATGGGTGCCAGCTTTGCTGGAACCATGGGGTTTGATCCTTAAGTTGATTGGCTGGTTGTAGTCTGTGTTGTGTAGGATGTGTATTGGGAGAGAAATGGAGGGAGGGTGAGGTGTCGAGATGTCTGAGACTGGCAGGGTCAAGAGTGCAAATGTTTACTCCAGCCCTGACTGCAGCCAGCAATAGGTGGGAATGAGGGGGGTGGGAGTGTGCATGGGAAATCTAAGGGGATTTGTGGAGATATTTATGAATATGTATGTTTGACATCTATATAAGCTCAACTTGTGTTGTTATGGCATGCCTTTAGCAAATCTGCTATGTGCCCAGCGCTGTTTTGCCTTTATTTTGTAATAAACTGCTTGTATTTAAAATTTAGCAGCGATCTCATTTCTCACAAAAGGTTAAGGTGTATCAACACCACCCAAGATTTACCTCAGTAACCTGCGTTTAACTATGAAAGCCGACTGTTCCAAATGGATAGAATGTTTCACAGCTCAGACACTTGGTGTTGCAGGGATAACTTGGCAAAACTAGTATGCCCCGGTCTCATCTGCACCTAGGCTACAAAATTTCAAATACTTTATACAGCTCTAGGAAAAGAGCACAAGTTCTACTTGCTTAAATCCAAACAGCAAAAGTACTCAAGGATGGAGCTGACACTAAATACTGCTATACAGATAGAAATTGAAGACAAAGTCTGGGAAGGATGAAAGAAAAGAAAGGTGAAAAGTATTCCTCAAACTGTTGCACTCTTGCATTGGGTGTTTATTAATTATTCCTTAGTGCATAGTCCTCTTTGACCAAATGAAGCTTAATCAGATGGCACAATATAATTTTTCTGCCACACATAAAAAAATCTTGGTCTCTAATTTCATAGGATGCCTGAATTATACACAAACTCTTCTATTTACAGCACTGCCATGTAAGTTTAAGCATCTTTGATACAACCCAATAGAAAGTGTTGTAAATGCTGATGCTAGAGGCATATTGTTCAAATACTTGTCTACTACAAATTTAAGCACCAATAGGAATCAAATGTTAAACAGACTGTTAAGGAAAGCACCTTAAACTTTAGTTCAGTTTGCCCAGCTTGCTAAACAGTTATTGGAAACGAATTTTAAAAATAATGCCAGCAATAATTTAACCACTGCTTAGCTATTTGTGCCTTTTCTCTGCCTCCACAATTTCTGTGGATCCTCAGATATAATTCATATGGGCAGAGAAGTTCACAGAAGACTGGCAAAAATGTGAAGCAAGTTGCTAGCCAGTTAGCTATGCTTTCCTCTTCCTTGCACTGCTGTCTTGGCTGTGCTAGTGGAGACAAGCAGGCACCGGCACAGCAAGGGTCCTACTGATACACACCGTATCTTAATAGCACCCTGGTAGAACCTTTGGGTTGTCTTTATTTAAGCTGCCCCTTTCCATGCACAGCTCTGTTACCATCATGAATTAACGTTGACTCAGATTTACTGAAATAAAAATAGAAATACTGAAGTGCTTTTGGTTGTTCTGTGCCATTTTATTGTTGTTGTTGGGTTTGTGGAGTTTTTTATGGTTTAATTTTGTTTTGTTTGTTTGGGTGTGTTTTTGTTTGATTAACACCATTTTTAAAGCCATTCTGCCAGCACTTAAAATCCTGCATTTCTGAGAATTTCAGTGTTACTTCTCCTTCTTTGCCACAGGTCATATCTAAGTATAGAATGCCTTGTGTTCCTGACATTAGAGGTCCAAGGTTTGCATGCCCTTCTTCATGCAGTTTCTACCCATGAATTATTGCATTGCCTCCTAGAGCAAAGCAGTTATTTGGTTTAATACAAGGAGGTCTAAATTAAAGTGCAATTTAAAGTGAGGAAGCATGAGAGAATAAATGAAGTTTGTTAGCATAGGTTGCTAATCTGCAAGAAGGTAGGCCAATAACATTTCCTTTTAGACCATCAGTTCATTTCACTGTCTGTACATTGCACGTGCTGAGGCGCTCCTACAGATGTTGCCAATTGGTGGCATTTTGCATCTGATTAATTTCTGAACTGGCCTATTACATTTGTTTGGTGCAGAATGTCTGACCAGAATAGAATAAAGCATTGAGGAGTCTTCATTTTCTAAATCACTTTACCACAATTAAGAGTATGGATTTGCAGTAAAGAGAGAGAACACATGAAGCTTTCATCAAATTTGATTTTATTTCAGTAAGAAAAAATTGCAGTCCTTTTAAAATAGTTTACAAAAGCCTGTAAGAGCAATAACATGGTTTTACTTTGTTCATGAATTTTGCAACTCAGATCTATAGAAGGTCAAAACAAAATCAGGGAGATATTAAATCTAGAGTCCTCTCAGAGACAGGAATTTCTGCTTTTGACTTTTTTGCAAATGGTAAATGAATAAGTAAAACACTGAATAAAGGTAAGAAACCCTTATTTTTCAATTTCAAGACTTTGTCATTCTGACCCTCTAAATCAGCTCAACATGTTTAATTTTAATAAGTCACTTACACATCTTACTTGTAACAGTGATGCTTTTATCCCTACTAACTCTGCAGTTAACTGTCCCAACAGATATCCCAAAACAAAACTCCTTATAAGGAAGAAATAATTTATTCCCAGGATCTATTCTCAATAAATGTAAACTGAATGTGCTCATTCCTTAAGGAAATACATGGCAGCATTTATTCATGTAGCTCTGGGACTATGGCACACACAATGACCTCTGCTTAATTCTATTTTATAATGACTTCATACATCAAATATCAAGCCACAAAAAGGCTGACGACACAGAAATGAATGTCAAGTGGATTCAGCTCAAATTAAGATGTTTGTCTCTTTTCATTATTCCACAATACTAGCAAAGCATGTGTAGCTTTTTTAGATGCCAGTCTCTGACTGTGGTTTTGGAATCATCACAGAATTTAATTAGAATTAAAGCTACACTTTGACAGAGCTCATTCAGTGCTGCTGGTTTATTTTCACTTTAACAGAAAATTGAAAAAGTTGGCAATATTGCGGTGGTTTTAGGCTATACCTTTAAAATTCAGTTACAGATTTCGAGCAGAAAAGTAGAAAATTATAAGTAAAACAATATTGGGTGTAAAAAGGAAAATAAAAGATTATAAGATTATTCTAAACAAATTCATTGGATAAATATCTGGAATAAGATCTGGAATAATAAGATCTGGAATAAGTATCATAACAATTCTTCCCTTTTTCTCTTCTGATCTTGGCTAGTTTTGCTTTGCTTGGGAGAGATAACATGCTTAGATTAGGGATGATTGGGTTGAGTGCCTGTGGGTAAGAATTGGAGGGAAGACCGGCAGGGCAGACATCCTTTTTTGAATCTGTAGACCACCCAACCAGGAGGACAATGTTGGTGAAGCATTCTATAGGCAGCTTAGAGCTGTCTCAGGATCGCCTGACCTTGTTCTCATGGGTGACTTCAACCTGCCTGACATCTGCTGGAATCTCAACACAGCAGAGAGGAAACAGTCCAGGAGGTTCTTAGAGTGCATGGAGGACAGCTTCTTATCCCAGGTGCTGTGCGAGCCTACCAGGGGCAAGGCTATGCTTGACCTCCTCTTCACCAATAGGGAAGGGCTGGTGGGTGATGTGGTGGTTGGAGGGTGTTTAGGGAACAGTGACCATGAGATAATTGAATTTTCAGTATTCGGTCAAGCTAAGAGGGGCAGCAAGAAGACCTCCACTCTGGATTTCCGGAGGGCAGACTTCGGGTTACTCAAGGAGCTAATTCAGAGGGTTCCTTGGGATAAAGCCCTTAAAAACAAAGGGGTCCAGGAGAGCTGGTCCTGCTTCAAGGAAGAACTCTTGAAGGTGCAGAAACAGGCTGTGCCAATGTGCCGGAAGATGAACTGCCAGGGCAAACAGACAGCCTGGATGGGCAATGAACTTTTAATGGAACTAAAGGAAAAAAAGAGGGTGTATCATCTTTGGAAGAAAGGGGAGGCAACCCACGAAATGTTTAAGGATGTTGCTAGATCAAGTAGGAAGAAAATTAGGGAGGCAAAAGCACATTTGGAGCTTAAACTGGCCTCTGCTGTGAAGGACAACAAAAAGTCCTTCTATAAATACATTAATAGCAAGAGGAAGGGCAAGGACAATCTCCACTCCTGGTGGACATGGAGAGAAATGTTGTATCAAAGGATGAGAAAAAGGCAGAGATACTTAACACCTTCTTTGCCTCAATTTTTACTAGCAGGACAGAACGTCTTTCAGACAGCTGGCCTGTAGAGCTGGCAGAAGGAGCCAGGGAACAGCATAGTTTTCCTCTGTTCCAAAATGGGGTAGTTGGAGCTCTACTCAGCCACTTGGATCCCCACAAGTCCATGGGACCAGATGGGATCCATCCTAGCGTGCTGAGAGAGCTGTCAGAGGAGCTGGCCAAGCCGCTCTCCATCAGTTTTCAGCAGTCCTGGCTCACTGGAGAGGTCCCAGAACACTGGAAGATGGCCAGCGTGGTGCCCATCCACAAGAAGGGCCAGTTAGATGAGCCAGGGAATTATAGGCCTCTCAGCCTGACCCCAGTGCCAGGCAAGATTATGGAACAGGTCATCCTGAGTGCAATCACACAGCACTTAGCGGATGGCCAAGGGATCAGGCCCAGCCAGCATGGATTTAGGAAGGGCAGGTCCTGCCTGACCAACCTGATCTCCTTCTATGATCAGGTGACCCGCCTGGTGGATGTGGGGAGGCCTGTGGATGCAGTCTACCTGGACCTCAGCAAGGCCTTTGACACCGTCCCCCATAGCAAACTCCTGGCCAAGCTGTCAGCCCGTGGCTTGGACGAGAGTACACTCCACTGGGTTAGGAAGTGGCTGGAGGGCCGAGCCCAGAGATTGGTGGTGAATGGTGCCACATCCAGCTGGTGGCCAGTCACTAGTGGTGTGCCCCAAGGATCAGTGCTGGGCCCTGTGCTCTTTAACATCTTTATTAATGATCTGGGTGAGAACATTGAGTCCATCATCAGTAAATTTGCAGGTGACACCAAGCTGGGGGCAGGAGTTGATCTGCTGGAGGGTAGACAGGCTCTGCAGAGGGACCTCCACAGGCTGGACAGATGGGCAGAGTAAAACGGCATGAGATTGAACACATCCAAGTGCTGGGTTCTGCACATTGGCCACAACAACCCTATGCAGTGCTACAGGCTGGGGTCAGAGTGGCTGGAGAGCAGCCAGGTAGAGAGGGACCTGGGGTTGCTGGTCGATGGTAGGCTGAACATGAGCCTGAAGTGTGCCCAAGCAGCCAGGAGGGCCAAGGGCATCCTGGCCTGCATCAAGAACAGTGTGGCCAGCAGGAGCAGGGAGGTCATTCTGCCCCTGTACACTGCACTGGTTAGGCCACACCTCGAGTCCTGTGTCCAGTTCTGGGCCCCTCAGTTTAGGAAAGATGTTGACTTGCTGGAACACGTCCAGAGAAGGGCAATGAAGCTGGTGAGGGGCTTGGAACACAAGCCCTATGGGGAGAGACTGAGGGAGCTGGGGTTGCTTAGCCTGGAGAGGAGGAGACTCGGGGTGACCTTCTTGCTCTCTACAACTACCTGAAGGGAAGCTGTAGACAGGCAGATGTTGGTCTCTTCTCCCAGACAGCCAGTATGAGAACAAGAGGACACAGTCTCAGGCTGCACCAGGGGAGGTTTAGGTTGGATGTTAGGAAGAAGTTCTATACACAGAGAGTGATTGCCCATTGGAATGGGTTGCCCGGGGAGGTGGTGGAGTCGCCATCATTGGAGTTGTTCAGGAGGAGACTTGATGGGGTGCTTGGTGCCATGGTTTAGTTGTTTAAGTGGGTTGGATTAGTTGATAGGTTGGACGCGATGATCTTGAAGGTCTCTTCCAACCTGGTCTAGTCTAGTCTAGTCTAGTCTAGTCTATTCTATTCAGCTGGTTTTGGCTAAGTCTAACTTCTCTGCTCCTCTCTCTCGTGCCTTTTGTACAGGCGTATAGGGGAGCCAGGGAGGGAGAAGCAGGGAGCTTTCCCTGGTCTCTTGACCAGGGGGGTTTTGTGTTGTTTGCAAATTGCATATATCTGTATAATATTGTAAATACTGTATATTCTCTACATATTCGTTGCATTCCATTGTAGAGTGTACATTTTGCTTGTAAATACAGCTTCATTTGCCTCTAACTGAGTTGGTCTGGCAAAAGTTAATGCTGGGGGGAAATTTCAACCCACCACTAATATTTACCCTGGAGTATTTGATTTAAAAGGTTAGTAAAAGGCAAATAGTTTTGGTTTTTTTTTTTATAATCCCCTAAATTAAAATAGTTGCTGAACATAGAATTGCTTGAGTTGGAAAAGACTTTAAAGATCATCCAGTTCCAATTTTCCCTACCATGGGCTAGCAATTTCCCCTACCAATTTCCCCTACACATCTCAGTAGACCAAGCTGCTCAAAGCCTTATCCAGCCTGGTCTTAAGCACTTAAAGGATGAGGCATCCACAACTTTTCTGGGCAACCTTTTACATAGTCTCACCACCCTCACTGCAAAGAACTTATGTCTGGTCTAAATCTACCCTGCTCTAGCTTAAAATATTGCCCCTCATCCTGTGATCACATGCCCCTATATAAGGCTTTCCTGTAGGTCCCCTTCAGGTACTGGAAGGCTGCTGTAAGGTCTCTGGGAGGAGCCTTCTCTTCTCCATGCTGAACAGCCCCAACTTCCTCAGCCTGTCCTTGTAAAAGAGGTGGCCCAGCCCTCTGATCACCTTTGTGGCCCTCCTTTGGACTCTCTCCAAAGGATCCATAATGAAGGGAACTGTTTCAAGAAAACATTGCAAACCTGAAGATATTGATAAACAACACTATTTTCTTCACTGACACTCATTATCACTGGTTATTTCTCCTGTATTTGAATTTCAAGTCACTACATTGCAAGGCACAGTGATATTACCTTCACCTACAGCAGCGTTTTTCAAGCTGTCAAACGAGAAATGCTAGAATACATTTAGTAACCATAAAACCCTAGATTTGTTAAGAGAACTGAAGTACATACTTAACTAAAATGGTAAAAAAAAAAAAACCCATAAAAAACCCCTTGATTTTGCATTGTAAAGTGAGCTATTTTCAAGAGCCCATCAGTCTTTCTTGTATCTATTTTTATCCTATTACTCTAAGTATTTTTGTTTTCCTTAAAATTCTAGTTCTGAGAATTCTCTAGACCCTCCTCCTGCATTTGCTCCTATGTATCTCCAATGCTCTACATTCCCAGTATTTTGAAATATTTTATTCAGTGCATGAATACAGATTCTTGTTCAGTTTCAGGGCAGGAATGATGAGTCCCATCTTTCCAGATATGTTTTAACTTTGATGGTCAGCCTTAGCTTGTCTGCCATCCATTTTCCTACATTTAGACCACTATTTGCTTCATGCAAACATAGTAATGTAGCTGTATGCAATCTTTCTTTAAAGTAAGCACAACTGGCCGAATAGTCAAGCTTTATACATGCTGTTGGAATGAGCAAAAATGACTGCAAGCGATCTAACACTTTGAAAGATTATTAAGAAGGAATTTCACAGAGTGGTTGCCAAGGGTATTTTTCCAAGCAGTTCATAGAATACCCTTTGATTACATTCAGGAAGTCAACCAATGTAAGGTTGCTGCTTTCCAGCCATTCCTTCCTCTCTGTGTAGCTCTGGAAGTACCTCACAAAAATTTGAAGCAGAACCTCCCAAAACTCTGAGGGAGAAAAACAGGAGATGAATGCCCAGCCAGCAATGTCTTTCCACAAAAAGAGCATCAATTGAAAGAAAAACTAACTAGAAATTAAAATAAAGTTCAGATATGGCTTTAACACATTTTAATTTCCTCCCTGGAGTTGACACATCTTTCCACTTGGTTTCAGAAAGTTAAAGGACCCCAATGGGCAGAACTGGCAAGGTAAAGGAACTTCAGCCTCACATGTTTATTTGCAAGTACGGTGCTACACCAGTGCAGAGTGAACCCAAGAGAAAGGCTTACAGTGGAATATCAGGAGCAAAACTACCATTGCATCTTCAAGTACTCTCTAGCTTCACCAGCATCCTCTGTAGCTGTTAATATTCATAGACTTAACGGGACACAGCTGAGTGTAGATGGATGAAAGAGGTGGACCTATGGACTTTTATCCTGGGGTTTCTTAAGCAAATTTAATAATTTCTGCAAGATCTGCAAAGACAGAAGAATGATTAAGTTGAAACAACTGACACATGGGCTACTTCTGCTTATTATGGATATTTTGTTGTTCGTTGGCTTTCCTCTCACTCTTCTTTCTCAATTTCCATTCTAAAGCTTTTTACTACAATGGGAAGAATTCTTCCAGTGGTATCAGTGTTATTTTAATTGCAGCAGGTGGCTAAGACCTAGTAAAGAACAGCCATTACCCCATTTAGAAAAGCATTTTTAATGACTTGTTAGACATTTGTTTAAAACAGAAATAGCATTAGAACAACAGAGAAGAAAAGTTGCTTTGAAATGTGAACAACCATAACAAAGAGTAACAGTTCCAAAATTTTATTTGTTTTTTCACTTTCTACATATTCCATTTCTATGCTTTCAGAAATACTGAAAGCAATATCATATTAATAGTAAATCATATTAATTGTAAAAGAAAGTAATACATCTTCATCTGTGACCTGTAGTATTCAGGTTCTGTAACACCTCCAAAATTTAGTTAGAGTTAAGTTTTAAAATCCAGCAGATCACTTGCAAAATAGATTCCTGAAATGAGGAAGAAGACAGTTAACACCTCAGAAAGGCATCTGTGGATTCATGAAACTGGCACCTCTACCAGTAACTGTTTCTATACTTAGAAGCACTACTATCCATTTAAATTAATTTCTTATCCAGAAGGTAGCTCTCATGACCCCAAAGGAAAAACAACTTGTAGTATACACAAAAAAAAAAAAAAAAATATCCCAACCATGTAGAACATAGTTCAGGCTTGGTCTCTAGTCTGCAGTTTAAACTCCTTCATTAAAGAACATCAGTTATTTTATTGGTACAAGCAACTAACAGCAGCGCAAGGAAAAAAAAAAAACAGGTCTATGTCTAGATGCAAAGAAATTGTCTACCTGTGAAATTTCAAATCAGTGCTACTGCCTAAGAACTTATGAGCATACAAAAAGGCCATTACTTGAATACTCTCAGTTGGTCTCCAGGTGACCACTGACCATTCTTAAAATACCCAAGTCAGCAAATCTGATATGATTCATTCAATTCCCCATCCATTTTTAATGGAAAACACTCTTCAATGGAAAGCTCTCCAATCCCTGTTGAGAAAATAAGCATTCGTTCACTTCTGTGATTTTGGTGGAAAAATAACGTGTAGATGTCAACTTTTTAGTCAGCTTGGTGTTACCTGTACTTAGGTCTTAGCCTGGCACACCTGACTGTCTTTCACTGCCATCCCGCCCCCACTCCCCCCACCCCGGACTGCGTACCTCCCAGATGAAGACTTGCATTGCACCATGGAAAATGTAGTCTAGCTGGGAAAACCAGCCTACGGGAATGAAGCCACTAAGCACCCAATTTAGGGCTTCTGCATTACAGGCTAGCGTATACTGTTCATTGGGAAATCCAAGGCAGATGAATCAGTATTGTTTTCAACTGTGAAAAATGCCATTTCAAAATATGGATTTAATAGAAGATACTGATCATTCTAAAAGTGTCTGCCATAGGAAAGCTGGTATCAGTTGTTTTGTTTACTAGTTCTGATACTTATTTTACAGCATGTTCATATTTCACATCAGCAGCCTGGCTGTGGCTGGGACCAGAACTCGTCCTCGCCACACGCAGACGTAGCGTTGGGCGCTTACTTTACGCGGTACTGTGCAGAGCCCGACATCCTTATTCTGCTGTCGTGGTTCAGTTCCTCAGTGCTAGGTAGGTTTTTTGGTGTTTTTTTTTTTTTTTTTTTGTTCAGGAGGGTCATTCACTCTGAGGACTCGGAACGATCCCTTGGTTTTTAACGAACACGGAAAACCAAAAAGAATCCTTCTGACTTGACGCTCTGCCGCACCGCCTGCTAAAAATTAACCGAGGCAGATGGCCGCCACCAGCCCGCTCACAGCGCCTTCCACACACCGAGGCGAACACAACGCCTTAATTGTGTTCAATCGATTACTCACCGCCGGTTTGTGGCGCCCAGCCCTTCACCTCGGGCTGTCGGAGCCGTTCAAGTCCAGATCATCTGCGGAGCGAACCGGCCGCGGCGAGCTGGCACCAGCCTGCAAATGTCACCGATGGGAGAGCCTCGGGGCAAGCGCGCTGAGGGCGTGCTGCGGGCACGCGCGGGAGCATAGGCAGGCTTCAGCGGGAGCCCCGGCCTCCACCCCTGCGCCAGCCTCCGCCTTTCCCCTCTCGGCCGCAGCCGTTACCGTATTTTCCGCCTGCGAGGCGCAGCTCGCCCCGCCTGCCGGCTTTCCCAGCAGAGGTGACAGGGTTGAAACCGCCGGCGCCCCACCCCCACATTCCATTCCCTACATGGTGGCAGACAGGGGCGCCGGCGGCCACGCCCCCTTTTCCCACCATACGCGCGAGGCGCGCCCGGACTTGCGAGCGTGACATCAGCGAAGGGGAGGGGTAGGCGGCGAGCCAGGAGCGCGCACCCCACCTCCAGCGCGCGGAACAAGTAGTCCCCAGGCCGTTGTATTTACGTTTGTGGCGCCGATTTGCATGGGGGTCCGCCCCCGGCCACTGGTCAGGTGTCCGGCTCCGCCCCTCGCCACCAAATTAGGGCAGAAGGGGCGTGTCTCGAGGGGGCTTGCGGCAGTTCGTTGCCTTCCTGGAGCCGCTTATAGGGTACAGCCACTTCCGCTGTCTGCTTAGAAGCGGCGCGATCATGGCGGAGCGCGGTCAGCTCCCTCCCCCCGCCAAGCGCCTCTGCTGCAGACCCGGCTATGGCTCGGGGTGTAGGCCGGGCCAGCGGGCGGGCGGCGCCGGACCCGGCAGCGGGGCGCTCTGCGCCGGACCCTCCTCCGCAGCCGCTGCCGCCGCCGCCCTGGGGCTGCTGCCACTCGGCAAGACCCAAAACCCCGAGTCTTTGCTGGACATCTCGGCTCGCAAGGTGGCGGAGAAGTGGCCCTTCCAGCGGGTGGAGGAGCGGTTCGAGCGGATTCCGGAGCCGGTGCAGCGCAGGATCGTCTACTGGTCTTTCCCCCGCAGCGAGAGGGAGATCTGCATGTACTCCTCCTTTAACACTGGTGCCGAGGACCCCGCCGCCACCCCCGGGGGGGCAGCCACCACGCCTGGTGGGGCCGCGGACGCCGCGGCTGCCGCCGACGAGAACCGCCTGCCCTTCCGCAGGGGCTTGGCTCTGCTCGACGGTGGCTGTGTCGATAACGTCCTGCAAGTCGGTGAGTCACCGGTCGAGGCCGCGCTCCGGAGCCGGGCGCCGCCGGCCTCTCCCGCCGCGGGTCTCTCTCTGCGTGTCACCCGCCTGCCGTCCGGGGAGCCGCCTCCTGCTTGTTCTCCTTCCACTGCCGTGGTGGCCGGAGCCTTCTCGTCTACTGCGGCAGCCCCTGGTGGGGAGTCTGGCGGTGCAGCCGGAGAACTGCCCCCTTCTTCCTCGCGCCCCGGCCCTTACGAGCCTTTCGCTCCCCGGCTATAATGCGGGACGGGCAACTTCCTCCGCCGGTCTCCTCCCCCTCGCACCCAGGACACACAGTAACTCCTTCGCTCTGTGACACGGCACGGACCCCGCCGCCGGCCGGGCCTCTCCCTTATCCCTTTAACTCCTATCCCACCCCAGTGCCCTGCACGGTCCCGGTAATCCAGCCCGTGTAATCCCGTTTGGCTGTACTCCCTCCCAGCGCCCACCCCCGGTAATCCGGGTCATCGCTTTACCCCGAGCCACAATAGCGAGGAGATGCCGCCCCCCCATCCCGGGGGGGGACCGCCGGTGGAAATGAATCAGCAGAAGGACGACCGGCGGGGAAGAGCGGGGGACGGGGGGGCTAGATGCGCTGCCATCCAAAATAAAGGCATAAAAGCAGAGCGAGACCTCGGCTGCGGGTGTACGGGGGGTGGGAGTGGGTAGGGGGGAAATCGACGAACAAAGACATTTCGAGGGCAGCGACGGCAAGCCGGAGGGAGGGAGCGCGATCCGCCCTGCCTGAGGGGGTATGGCGGGGGTTTGCTTTGGTGTGAGCGCTTCGTGACAAGGAGGGGAAACGCTGCTTTTCCTCCAGGAACAATACTCCTCCCCCAACCTCGCCGCCTGCCGCTGCTCTTCACCCATGGTAGGCGCCCCTGGTTAACTCCTCCCTGCCCGTGTTTAAAGGGCTGCAGAGGTGGGTATCCCCCTCACTTTTGGGTAGCTGTCCGTCGGGGGCGGCTCCCCTCCTGAATAAGGGGGAGCCACCCGCAGCAGACAGACGCCCTCCCCCTCCCTCCGCCTCCGGTGGATGATGCTTATTATGCGACCCGACCACTTTGTTCCCATTTCCATGTTTATTTCTGCCTTTTTTTTTTTTTTTTTTTTCCTCTTAAATCCTTTCCAGTTTTCCGTTTCTTCCCCGAAAAAGGGAAGCCAGACAAAAGAGGCTGCTGCTCGCCTTTTGTTGGCGACTGCGGCTTTGGATGTGTGGCGAGTACACCGGAATCCTCCTCCTTCTCCCAGATCCTCGGTCCTGCCCGCTGCGGGTTTGACTTGGCGGGCGGTTTGTGAATGTGCCGTCGTTTTTTTTTTTCCCGAAGAAAAGCTATGTCACTGTTCGTGTGCTCAGTCCCCTTCTGCCTAGGGGGACTAGTTTTAAATCTAATTAACTTTCTTGTAAGTTTCATCTTTTGATTTTCTCTTTCTAGAGGTCTGAGGTGCATCTGTGGTTGTTTGGACTAGCAAAATCAGATGCAGGGCTTTTTGAGTTGGGTTAGAAATGGCGAGCTTTTTGTTGGTTTGCTTTTTCCCTTTTGCTTGCACTTGATTCTGTTTGCAGGCGATGAGGAATGACAGGAGCGCGCATAGGGAGGGTTTCTTGGCTGATTACATTTAAGACAGGAATTCACTGTGAAAATAAAGCCAAGGGGCAATAAATAAAAGATGCAGTCATTTCTAGGAGACAGAAACCCAGCGTGGGCTTTGCATTGCTTGCTTTCAGCAGTGGACTAGGCCTCAGTGAGTACTTGTGAAAAAGTAACTTTTTGTATGGCTTCGAAGGGAGAGGGGCCTTGAGTAATGTTGGCAAGGGTCAACATGAAGAAAGAAAATACACATAAATACAACTGAAGTGTTGACTGCTGTTTCTGGGGCCTTAAAATGTGTTCCAAGGAAATTCTATACCTACTGCTGAAAATATTTACTTTATTTGGTTGTTTGTGGGTTTTGTTGTTGTTGGTTTGTTTTTTTTCCCCAGTCTTATTTGAGTCTCCTTTGGAAGACTGTGCAGACATGGTAGAGGAAACTGGTGATATGAAACATGCCAGCTGTTTTGACAGAGGCCTTTGGCTTGCCTGGTGACAGAGTTGTGGAGCACTTGGGTAGGCTGGGTCCTGCAGTAGGAAAGTTCTTGTGTAATTTGGGTAGTTGGCTGTGTCACTGGGGCCAGCTCTTGCTTCCTTGTGAAGCAGAAGGTGCAACTGTTAAAGCCAATTCAACTGGAGTGAGTTATCTTGGGTGGAGAATGCATCTGGATCCATATAATATGGCTGAATACGCAGCATTGAGGGAAACTAATTTTGCGTTTATGAAAGTGTGTATTTAGCAACCATATAAGTGTGAATGTGCATTCTCTGCCATATGAGTAATGGAAACTCTGTATATTGTACTGTGGAAAAGTGCAGTTACTGGACAAAGTACATCTTATTACATACAACTCTTAACACCATACTTGTAATCTTAAGTAGGACTATAAGCAGGGAATGCAGAATTTGATTTCTGAGGGAGATGCGTAAATTTCAGTTCAGTGGTAGCTAAACGAAAAATTTGCTTCTGAATTTTACGTACTTATTTTTCAGTGTAGCCCTGATTAAACATTCAGACAATTTTATCACGGCAACTTATTTAAAGTGGGACAATTAAGAAACTTTGTGTCTACACTGCTTGAAGTTTTCTTATGAACCTGTTTTGTGCCCCCACCTTCATGTCCTGTGTGATGAAAGGGAAATCCTATGTAAAAGGAGGATGAAACCTTAGTGGTATACACAAATAATCAATCAATTGTCTGCTAGCCTGTTTTGAAGGTGAATGATAGATACTGCCCTAGTATAATAATGAGTATCAATTAATTTCAAATATTTTTCTCCAACAAGTGGGCTTCAAAATTCCATTTGCATCTAATTTATTTGTATGTTTCAATTAGACATGGAGAATTTACTTTCTCAATTTACAGAGAAATCCCAGCAAGCAAAACAGAATGTGGGCTCCCAAATCAGACATTTTCAACTGCATAAAACAGGGCTTTTCTACCATACCTGTTTTTAGTTTATTTAAAACCAAGTATTTTTAGTAAAAATTACAGTGTGAAAACCAGAGCACTTTATGAGTAAATACAACAATCTGGAAAGAAAATTAGAAATTGGCTGTTTCATGTGGCCAAGTTTGTGAAGATGCCAAGAGTGATCATACAGTTTTATATCATGAATTATATGTTTGACTTACTGAGTTAGTGTACATTACTTTATTGTCACAGATGTGGCTATCAAGGCTGGGAGAAGTGTGATCCCAACAATATCACAGCTGACCTGGATGGAGGCCTTAATGCAGCTGTTCTAGGAGAATTAAAAAACCCCTGTGCCTCTGCTGGTGTGACTCTACTTGCTCAAGGAAAGACAGAGACTGCCTTTGCCTTAGTTCTGTACTGTTGTAGCTGCATCCACATTAGAAGTAGCTGAAGTGGTTTCTTTGATATGTCATGTAAGTATTCTTAGTGTAGCCTTGTATGTCTGTAATTTGAGGTTGGTTTGTCTTAGCATAGACCCTAGTTGCTCATACAGACCTTTTTTAGGGTGTTACAGTGCTTTCCATGGTACCATGAGGCTTTGTAGTCATACCTCTTAGGTATGAATGACAAGGGAGTGAGTTGGAGGGAAAATAATATAAAGGATTAATTGACTGGCATTTAGACTGGCCACTCTAGAACTTAATGTTTGTATTGTCACTTTAATACTGCCTTGCCTCTGGAAGAGGGTTCAGGGCAGCATTATCAGCCTGGATACATACTTACGTTTTTTTGAAGCTCTTGGTGATGTGTGATCAGGACAATATAACCAAAACAAAAGTAAAATTTGTCAAATATAAAGTAGTGGCTGGAGCCACCTGGATGTTTCTTTTGTTGATTCTCAAAGGAAGTGAAAGACTTAAGATCCCTGCCCCCTCCCCTCCCCCATTTTCTTTTAATGAGTATTTAACTTCTGACTCAGAGGTGCTTTAATAATCTGTTGTTGCAGGTGACTTTTCTACCTCACTTCCCACCCCCTTCTGTAAGTATGAGGTAAAAGTTGCTTTCAAAACCAGAAGCCATTTTTTTTTTTTCTTCCAGGAAGAGGAGAAAGCTTTGCAAGACCAAACTGGTAACTGCTACATGTAATTTTGGTGGGGTGTGTATTTTAGTTGACGAGTTTCAGATCCCTTTAATAGATCATGAATCTAGATTACCCAGAATCTAGGTAATTTTGTTCTTTCTAGGCATCTTTACTCCAAATTTCATGAAACTGGAGCAAGTAAAGCAATTATCTTATTTTAAAGTTCAGTTGTTGAAATGCCAGCAGTATAAAGTGAAACACCACAGCAAGTATTTCAGTAGCAAAGCTATCAGAAATTGAGTTGAAATGCACCTTTTAGCAGACATGAATCTCACTGATGCATTCAATATATATCCTGTTAATGAAACCTGAGTGGATTTAGTAAAAATATTTAATGCAATTTGAGTGACAAAAGGAAGGCTTTTATTTGTAGAGATGCAAACACTGTGCTTTGTATTAATTTCCTGGTGTACCGTGTTACCAAATGGTCCTGGTATGTGTAGTAACCTTTTTCTAAGGAGAAAAAGTTTGTGTTAAACTCTGGGGAAAAGCTTATCTGCTGACATGCCAAAGGAACAAGTATGGTTTCTTTCAAAGTTAGCCTGATGTTGGCGTTTGGTTAGGTGTATATGACTAAAATATGCAATCCAGAATTTGGTAATAGTGTATTGTGATAGGAGAATAAACAAAAAAATGTCTGACTCTTTGCTGAACTTTTTTAATTTAGTTCCAAGATGACTAGTCTTGTGAAAGTATCCTCATTGATTCCAGTTTCAGTTTGCTTTAGGAAATAGCTATCAGTATTTCCAAGTTCCAGAAGAGAAACAAGTAAACTTGTTTTTATGTATTTCTTCCCCAAAGGGAAGAATGCTTTTCAGTTTCCCTGGAAGATTTGGAATGCAATGCATTAATTGGGGAATGGCAAGCTATTTTCAGCATGTGTGCTCTGATGTACTATCTTTGCCCTTGAATAATTTGGGAAAAAAAAAAAAGAGGGAAACAAAGGAAAAGGCTTTCTTTCAAGACCAGCTCACTAAATGTGGAAAACTTTGTAAATCTACTCCTGCATATTTTCAGTCTTTCTAAATATATCTAGACTATGTTTCAAGAGAAAGTAAGCATTTAAAAATTATTTCAAGAAATGTAAATAATACTTCATACTATCTGAGTGGTTATGAATGTAGTAGGAGAGCATCAATATTGCTGTGGAATTGACTTAGTTTTTAATGATAAAATGAATCACAATTTTCTTCTCATCAGTTTGGAAAAGAAAGAATCTTTTTTTCATGGAAGTGTTGTACCAGGTTGGCCAAACAATTTTACATTGTTCTAGCTCTATTTTCATGTTTCTTACATTTCATTTTCCCCCTAACTTCAAGGCTTTCCTCACTTCCCAGGGAAACAATTTTCATTTTCAAAGCTTGCTTTCTGTTTTAGAAAGTGTTATACATCTCTGTATGATCAGATATGTTGGTATGTAGCAGTTCTTGAGTTTGAACCAGTTGTCATGCTAGCAGGTGATGCCTTTGCGTACTCTCTCCCTGTGCTCAGGCTTTCAGAGATAAACAATTGAAAGTAAAATCTATGTGTAATCATATGCTGGAACTGTTTAAAAGGGAACATTAGGCAGACCACTCTCATTAAAAAATGGTAGCTTGTTTCTGTGTTTGGCCGTATCATTTTAATTTTTTTAAAAATGAACCTGTTAAAAATGTGTCCTCCAGGGATCAGTGCTGGGCCCTATGCTCTTTAATATCTTTATCGGTGATCTGGATGAGGGTATTGAGTCCATCATCAGTAACTTTGCAGATGACACCAAGGTGCGGGCAGGTGTTGATCTGTTAGAGGGTAGGAAAGCACTGAAGAGGGACCTCAACAGGCTGGACAGATGGGCAGAGTCCAATGGCATGAGATTTAACACATCTAAGTGCCAGGTTCTACACATTGGCCACAACAACCCCATGCAGTGCTACAGGCTGGGGACAGAGTGGCTGGAGAACAGCCAGCCAGACAGGGACCTGGGGATACTGGTCAACAGTAGGCTGAACTTGAGACAGCAGTGTGCCCAGGTGGCCAAGAAGGCCAACGGCATCCTGGCCTGCATCAGGAGTAGTGTGTCCAGCAGGAGCAGGGAAGTCATTGTGCCCCTGTACTCAGCGCTGGTTAGGCCACACCTTGAGTCGTGTGTCCAGTTCTGGGCCCCTCAGTTTAGGCTTAAAGATGTTGACTTGCTTGAATATGTCCAGAGAAGGGCAACAAGGCTGGGGAGGGGTTTGGAGCACAAGCCCTCGGAGGAGAGACTGAGGGAGCTGGCGTTACATAGCCTGGAGAAGAGGAGGCTCAGGGGAGACCTTATTGCTGTCTACAGCTACCTGAAAGGAGGTTGTAGCCAGGTGGGGGTTGGTCTCTTCTCCCAGGCACCCAGCACCAGAACAAGAGGACACAGTCTCAAGCTATGCCAGGGGACAGTTAGGCTGGGTGTTAGGAAGAAGTTCTTCATAGAAAGAGTGACTGACCATTGAAATGTGCTGCCCAGGGAGGTGGTGGAGTTGCCATCGCTGGAGGTGCTTAGGAAGAGACTTAAGGAGTGCTAGGTGCCTTTGTTTAGTTGATTAGATAGTGTTGGATGATGGGTTGAACTTGATCTTGAAGGTCTTTTCCAACCTCGTTTATTCTATTGTATAAATTGAACTGTTATGTAAGACTCTGGTGAAGTTCTAATTAAAAAAGAATATAACCTACTTTGAAAAGAAGTATCTAGTCTACAGTAATTTTTACTGGTGAATGGTAAAGTATATTAGATTTCACATTATGACATGTGTGCATGGGTTTAATTTCAATGTCATCTTCTGTCTAGGTAATCTAGATATGTCAAGACAAATTGTTATGTTTTTTAGTAGTGTAACAATGAGTGCACAGTTATAGTAGTATTGGAATGCAGCTGACATCCCTTGACTTGGTTTCTTTTTAGCTGATGCTCTTTGGGGATTAGGTGTAAGGATTTCCTGTATCTTAAAAAAAAGAAAAAATCCTCGCTGTTTTAACTGACACAAGCTATTCTAATTTATGAATATACTGTCTGTGACAGGAACTAATTTGGAAATTTAAAGAGCTTTCATGTGCAACGAGGGTACAGATTTAATGTGAATTCTGATTGCTTGGAATGCAGTCAGCCTGACAGCATGTGAATACTTGAGTACTGTCCAACAACTGTGCTTATTGTGGGAGATCTGTATCCTTTTGAACTTCCAGTTTTTCCTCTCTGTTTGCTATATCTAAGACTACCTGTGTAAAATATAGCTGGATATGTATGCAGCCCTTGACATGGATTCATAACCTTCTGTGACCTGGATCAGCAGAAATGTTGGCTGGTACTGTACGCTAGTTTGCATTCTTGTTCTGGCTACAGGCCAGTTACCATGATTTATGTGATGCTCTTGTGGTGCATTACACTGGTGTCCTCCAACAAATTAGCAATATGCAATCTTTGTTGTCTTAGCTCTGCTATTGAAGACCAGGATGTCTAGAAAACATGGGATGTAAGTCATGCTCTCAAAATAGTCTGTTTTTTTTTTTTTCTAACTTAATTCTGCAAATGTGGAAACAGACCACAGAAGTGTTGCTTTCTAATAGTAACTACAGCATAGAGAATTCCTTTGTGGTTAAGTCAGAACTGATAAAGGGGCTGCTTTAGGAGCTGAGCAGTTGTACGAAAGACTTTCTGGTTTGACACAATTCAGTATAGATTGAAGTGTCTTCAAATATGAGTGTTTTACTAACACTTCTTTAACTCTTCTGAAAAACAATGTGGAAGAGGTGACTCTCAGACAGTGTTCAGAGTGTGTTTTAAGGTAACGGTGATGTGTGCAATCACACACTTTGAGTACAAGAGCTTAAGTTATTACTTTTGTTGTTAGTGTTTTTACTTTAACTCTCTACTCCCATGTTGCAAATGAGCACATTTTGCAGTTTTGAAATACCTGGAAATTTATGCTATGAAAATCCATAGACAATGGCTGAGAAGGTCTGACATTATTTGGATGGATACAGTAAAATCTGTCACTAGGTTTAAATTCACACTAATACAGCTAACTGATCAGACAAAATCAGACAATTTACTGAACTAATATACTAAAAATTCAGGTGACTTACCTGCTCTCCAGCATTATTTAACAATCTGCCAGTTTACATAAGTCATATTTCATTGTTAGTTGATTCTAGACCTCTAACACATTACAGGATTGTTGGAAAAATAAGTGGGGGTAAGAGGAAGAAATTTTACAGAAGCGGATGTGGCTTTTTTCTCCCCCTTCCCCCCACCCCCAATTGCATTCAAAGGATTGTTTTAAAGGGTGGGAAAATCAAATGTTGTATAGCTGTATGACTTCTAAGAAACAAGACACTTTGTTGTATGCATGCCAAGTTTAACTGCTAAGTGGTTACTGACAGCCAGTAGTAATGCAAATACAGTGCAGGAACTGTGCAGCTGACTACAATATTTAATTTATACTAACTAAGGAAATAAAAACCATTTGACTACAGAGGCACTTAAAATTGGGTAAACTGTTTTATAAAGTGTGAGATGAATTTACAATCTCTAGTAGAGCAGAGGATCAGGTTTGCATGTATTCTAATTATTTTGGTGTTTTTAAGCTTGTGTTAAATGCAGATGTTTGGGTTGAAGGCTTTTACCAGCACTGGTGGTCAGATTTGTTTCCTTTTAATCATAAGTTTCATTAATTTTGTTCTCATTTTATACTGATGTCCTGCTTTCTCCCTGCACTATTGATGTTCCGCTCCATGTGAAAGGCAGATGTCTTCACCAGATAAGCTTTTAGCTCACCATTGTCAAGAGCAGCTGGTGAAATTTATTACTAGTCTTTAGTTTCTACGTTCATTTTTGATATTTTGACTGACCTAAAGTTCACAGAGCACAAATCCGTATTATGTGATTAATGATGATCCCATAGTGTGAGTATGGAAACTGTAAGTAAATGTAGGTAGTGAGATCTTCAGGATTTAATATGCTTAGTGGTTGGTAATTTTTGCCACTTACTTATTCTACTTATTGCCACTTGCTGAATGGGATCTTCAGAATTTATTATGCTTGGTGGTTGGTAATTTTTGCCTCTTACTTATTCTTATTGCCGCTTGCTTATTCTAAAAGTTCAAGAATAGGGAAAAATCAATAGTATAAATTAATTGTTTAATATATTAGTTAAAGAAATAAAGCCTGGAACACTTTTGCTCTGAAATGCTGTTATGACCAATGACAACTGGGACAACAGGCTGTGGGGCTGCTATTGAGTCTCAGTTGCTCCACTGAAAGCTTGCAAATTGACTACAGTTAGTGTCTTGGGGATTAAAATATCAAGTCCACTATGTTCTGTGTCTGTCTGGATTTAGTGTAGCTATACTACACAGAAGCATGGAACTTACAGTTTTGCTGCTTCTAGAGCAGAGGAATGAGGGTGACATAAAATGTGTAGCTGTTTAGCTTTTCACTATTGGAAGCTATGATATGTGAAAGACCCATCAGGCAGCTTTCCTGTTCTAATATAAATGTGTGAATTAAGAGGTGACTTCAGATAAATGTGCTAATAATACATGAATAGTAAGCAGTGACTAAGATTGGGAGTTGATGTAATAGATCCTGTGGCAGTCTAATGGGATAAGGAAACAGAATTAACTCGCTTAGTGCTACTTAAAGTTTTAGAAGCAGCATACTCCTTAGTTTTTCTGATCGTTGTCAGTGATCAAATTCTACATCGTCATGCATCTGGCAATAAATTACAGGCTGGATTTCTAGGTATTTATGTAGATGATACATGTAAGTGGTTGTTTTATGGCAGGAATGAAGTAGTGCTTAGGAGTTACCAAGACTTTGGCTCATTGAACAAGATGTACTTGAAGACAGGAGGTAGTAAAATGCTGAGTTCACCTTTTTTAGATGGGAAGCTAGGAAGAGAAGTGGGGAGATGATGATGCCTGACATAAGGTGGAGGTCAAAGGCCTTAGTAGGTCCTGGAAGAGGTGTTTTTAAAGAGTGTCATGAGTGACTGTTCCTTCTATATGGTCAACTTTCAATAGATACTAGTGAAGGCATAGAAACTGATAGCTTCTTCCCTCCAAAATAAAATGAAGTTTTCAGAGTGGAAAGCAGGCTGGAAACCAGTAACATAGCTGCATTGTAGCTTTTGAAATTATAAAGTATTTTTGAAGTTATGAAGCATGTGTTCTCTCAATCTCTTACAAGCCTTGTGTTGCAATTTCAGTTTTACAAACAAGATGTATCTGACACACAAAGGAAATGTGCTGTTTTTCAGAAAGCACTGACTTTATTTGCAGGGTCTTTGTCAGATTGTACTTTATCAAAAACTATTTCTGTTGAGACATGGTGGAGGCTTTACTATTACAGTGGTAAAACCATTCACTTAGTTTTTACAACTGTTTGAAAGAAATTTATTAATAGAGATAAATATGCCTTGTGAAGATCATAGAATAGAACTGAATTTCTTTTATTATACAACACAGTCAAATTGTGGTCTAATTCTCCTCAACAGGCAATAAATGGCTTAATCTAAAGCGCAGTGTGTGTGTGTATATATCACAGTATCACAGTATCACAGTATCACTCAGGTTGGAAAGGACCTCGGGGATCATCGAGTCCAACCTATCAACACAGACCCCATGCCTAGACCATGGCACCAAGTGCCACGTCCAATCTCCCCTTGAACGCCTCCAGGGTCGATGACTCAACCACCTCCCTGGGCAACCCGTTCCAATGCCGAATGACTCGCTCGGTGAAGAACTTCCTCCTCACCTCGAGTCTGAACTTCCCCTGGCGCAGCCTGAGACCGTGTCCCCTCGTTCTGGTGCTGGCTGCCTGGGAGAAGAGGCCAACCCCCTCCTGGCTACAACCACCCTTCAGGTAGCTGTAGAGGGCAATGAGGTCACCCCTGAGCCTCCTCTTCTCCAGGCTAAACAATCCCAGCTCCTCAGCCTCTCCTCATAGGGCTTGTGTTCAAGGCCTCTCACCAGCCTTGTTGCCCTTCTCTGGACACGCTCAAGTGTTTCGATGTCCTTCTTAAATTGCGGGGCCCAGAACTGGACACAGTACTCTAGGTGCGGCCTAACCAAAGCAGAGTACAGGGGCACAATGACTTCCCCTGCTCCTGCTGGCCACACTATTCCTAATGCAGGCCAGGATGCCATTGGCCCTCCTGGCCACCTGGGCACACTGCTGGCTCATATTCAGGTGGCTGTCGATCAGCACACCCAGGTCCCTCTCTGTTTGGGAGCTCTCCAGCCACTCCGACCCCAGCCTATAGCTCTGCATGGGATTGCCGTAGCCAAAGTGCAGCACTCGGCACTTGGACTTGTTGAATGCCATCCCATTGGACTCTGCCCATCTGTCCAGTCGGTCGAGGTCCCTCTGCAGAGCCTTTCTACCCTCTAACTGACTAACATCTGCCCCTAACTTTGTGTCATCTGCAAACTTGCTGATGACTGACTCTACTCCTTCATCCAGATCATCAATGAATATGTTGAAGAGGACAGGGCCCAGCACTGATCCCTGGGGACACCACTGGTGACTGGCCTCCAGCTGGATGTGGCACCGTTCACTACCACTCTCTGGGCCCGGCCCTCCAGCCAGTTCCTAACCCAGTACAGAGTGTAATGGTCCAATCCACGGGCTGACAGCTTAGTCAGCAGTTTGCTGTGGGGGACGGTGTCAAAGGCCTTGCTGAAGTCTAGGTAGACCACATCCACAGGCCTCCCCACATCCACCAGACGGGTCACCTGATCATAGAAAGAGATCAGGTTGGAGAGGCAGGATCTGCCTTTCCTGAATCCATGTTGGCTGGACCAACATGTGTAGGTGTGTCTGTGTTCTTTAGTGGTTGCTTTTTGTTGTTGTTGTTTGTTTTTTTTTCTTCCCTGTCTACAATAGTATTTGTGGTCCCAGACTTTTTTGCAGGGCTATATATAGTACTGACCTGGGAATAAGGATGTGGGGTGCGGTGTGAAAAGACAGGAATGTGGTGAAGGCTGATGCACAGCCTCAATAGGCACCTCTTTAGACAGAGGAAGTAGGAAAGGAAAGGAGGAAGAGAGCTGAGTTGAGAATGGTCATCAGGACTGGAGATAGTGTGGTGGGTTTTATCTTTTTTCTGTGGATAAGAGGCTGTATGCAAGGCAAATCTGGACTTTGTAGAGACAGAAGACAAATGGTAAAGATGGGAAACAGAACCAATATGGGTATTTTTATCTCAGTAGTTAAGAGATCCAAAGTTTTGTTGGGTTTAAAAGGATGGACTTATATGTGCGTGAAGGAAGAAGAAAGGAAGGGTACTGATGTGGTTGGAAAACTGAATCCTCCCAGTATTTAGAGTAAGCTTGAAAAGGAGCAAAGATGGCATTAAGATCAAAGCTACTACTTCCTGGTTACTCAGAGTATGAAATGATAACTAGTGAAATGTTAGACTGGATGTATGGAAAAATATATGAATCATGAGCATACACTTTTAGTGAATCCTGTCTGTTATGAGGCCCATCTTTCCCTCCCTCCTTGATTAACAAAGGAAGCTAAGAAGTAGAAATAAACTGTTGAGAAACACCTACAGAAAGGAGGAAGCAGATAAGAATGACTATGCAATGAGACACTATGCTATGATTTTTAGGAAGTAAAAGGAGAACCACAAAATCCAAGATAATCCTTAAGATCTGGGACAAAAATAATTGATTTAATGGTGAAGGAATCCAAGTTCTGAAATGCATCCATCTCCACTGGGCATCTTGGAGAGTCATTGCTGTGTGATGCATTGCACTGGAACCAGTGAAGACCCAATGGCAGAACCACATTCCAGGCAAGGGCCTTGGCATACTCAGTGACTTGGCTGTGGGAGCAAGAGATGGTGTTGTGGGACAGGTGGTAGGGTGTTATAACACAAGCACCTCAGGCAAAAGTTAATGGGTGGATGAACTGAGACAGCAGTGTAAGAGCACAAAACCCCTCTGTGTTAGCCTAGCATGCATGTCACTTGATTCTAAGACATAGAGGGTTATTTATGGCTGTGTTTTGGGACAGGCAGCCTGGAAGGCATTCAATCTTGGTAAGGACATGAGTGTGGTGTGAATAAGACAAAGTCAGAGCAGATCCACCTGTATTATAGAAGTGATACTGGTTTCAAGTGCCAGAAGTGGAGTGGGAAGGGTGTGTTTGCAGGGTGGGCTGGAGGTGGGACTGCTGCTAAGATGGGTTACAATGTAATCTTCCATCAGTAGCTGCATACAAGTAGCCTAAGTAACGCAGCAGCTTGTTCTGCACTGGCTGGAGCGACCTTTGATGGCTTCATCCTTCCCAGAGCTTAGTGCTCTTGAACCCTGCTCTCAGCACCAGTTTGCTCCTCTTCTGCAGTCAAAAGCACTGCTGGACTTCTAGTCAGTTTGCTTTCCTGTTGGGATGTATATATTGTGAGCGAGGGCCTGTTGTGAGGTTTGTCAGTAGCATGTGTGGTAGGTGTCTGATAACCTGTGTCCATTGTGGTGGTTATGGCTTATTAGCCCTGACATGGGCATGCTGGTGCAGTGATTGGTAACAGGCTTTCCATTAACTTGAGCTGTGCATGTTAGCTGTTCAGGGGCTCTTGTACTGGCCTGCAAAATCTGGGCTGTGTTGTATAGATGGTGCACTGATCTTTGTCAGTATTATGGACTTCAATGCTAAAGGGCAATCTGGATCTGCTAAGGCTGATAACATTTGGTTGACTCTCAAAGATTGTGAATAACAAGGGCCACAAAACTTTACTGGTAGAGAAGCTGAAACTATTTCCAGTTACAATTTAGCAGTGTTACCTTGTCCCTCCCTTTTTCTAGGAAGCGGGACGCATTCCTTTTTGACCAAGCCTGCTGCCCTAGGGAAAGCTGCTGATACAGCAGCAAAACATGGTTGTGAATGCAGAGTTTGCTCCACGAGCCCATTCCAGCAGACTTGCTCCATTATGTGAGTCAGTGAACCTCCTCCAAAGATGGACTATGGAACAGGCCTACCAAAATAAATGCTTTCCCTTGTGAAATACTCCAATCATGAATATGGTAAATAAAATAACTGACTCATTTGTTTTACTGTGACTCATGTATTGCTCTGTGCCTCATTTTGTAACTACTAGAGCAGAAAATGTTTATTGCTGTGCTTATAAAATGGTATTTTGAAAGTTTTTTTGTGATTGCTATTTGCAGACTTCCAGGACTGTGAAGACCACTGTGTTGATCACCTTGAAGTTACACGGTTGCTTCAGGATGGCTTGAAGGCAGGCTGCTGCCAAAGGGACACTGCAGTTATCTTCAAGCTTGCAGCTTGTATCAGGGCTTATGGAGCTGTGTGGTGAGGTAGAGAACTGGCCTGCTTATGAATTTTGATCTTGTTGAGTGAGTTTTACCTGGCTTATTGGCCAAGAAAACACTAATGTTGATTTAAGGGGAGGAGATTGCAAGACAGGAGCACTGAGAAGGGTAGGTCTCCTTTCTGTGTAAGTCGCACTTAAACTGGCTTAAAGTGGTCATGAAATCCTAACTGCCACGTGGATAAAGGAAATAGCTACTGTGCTTGGGAATTCACCCATACCAAAATGTGGCCTGTTTGTTCTAGAGACAGCAGCATGGCTCTTTCCTGAGCCCAGACTGTGTTGGGCCTATATGAGTGAGTTCTCACATAAGTCTTTATCCACCATGTTTTACTGTGCTACAAAACTTTATCCAGGTAATTAGTACCCCCTCCGCATTCCATCAGTGGTTAAAAGAAACCCAGACAAATACTTACTTCAAGAGTATAGGAAAAGAGAAGGAAATACCTATTTACTCCAGTGGTACATGCTCATGTCTCTGTGTCTGCGTGGTTGCTGCAAAAGGTGCTTTTGCTTTCGAAGTTAGTATCTTTCCTCTTCTCTTGAGAGAGTGCTGGCCTAAAGCATGCTTAGGTATACCATGGACTTTTGACACATTTTTACTAATTGTTATGCAGTTTGGTGACCAGATAACATGTTCTATGTTTGTTTTCATCCATAGCTGTTACATTCATTTGTTAAAATATGTGTTGACAGCTTTTTCTCTGTGCAGGCCTGCTGGGCCAGCATAGCTAAGAATGATCTGAAGTCTTGTTTTTTGCTTTTTGACTTAGATTTTTTTGCCTCTCAACAATCTCACTGAAGGCTGCAGGGTCTTGGTGGTATAGTAGAGACTTCAGTTGTCTTGCATGGCCTTTATTACTAGTACTAATTCCTAAGAAGGAAATGACTTACAAATCTCAATCTTAGGTTGTAGAACTTGCACATGGCGGGGGGAAACTCTTACTGATTGTAAAGTGAGTACTTTGTGGGGTTCCAGTAGCATTGCTGTTTCCCCAAGTAGAATAGCAGTAGAGCATTAGAGTAGAACATTAGTGCTTTTGTGTAACTTGCTTAGTGTGGAAGTTAAATGACAGACAGCTACTCCAGTAAGTGAGGCATATTTCCTGAAATGATCTTTTTTTTTCAGGACTCAAAGCTGTGTGATCTGTTCCAGATGGACCTAACTAATGTAGAGGGGAAAAGTGCATTAGAAGGTTTGTTGCACACTTCACAGTGCAGATGAGTTAATTTTCAGGCCAGAAATTACTTCCCTTTACCATGAAGATGTTTAGTGGGGCTTTATGTGGACCTGTCTAGAAGAAGATAGTTTGGCCTTCTCAACTGCTTGCTCTGGAGGAGATTAAAGCTTATTACAGTCTCTATTTTAAAAGTATCCTGCTTTGATGCAGAAGGATTACTCTGGGTTGCTCATTTTCTACAGCTCTGCCTAGATGATTGTTGCTGTCAGACTTTTTAAGGAGTTCCTGAGCACAAGACTGGGTCTGTAAATTGTACAGAGCTTAAGCAGGGTAGCTTGCCATTCTTAGTTGTCTCCTCTAGAAGGAAGTCTGCATGACCATGTGGGAGTAACTGCCCAGTTTCCCATGGGACTGGAATGCAAGTTAATCTAGTGCACTTCAGGAGCAAGATGGAGATGCTTACAACTGAGACATGTCTGTTACCTCTGGAAATTAAGATCTGAGTGCTTAATGGGGGCATTAAGTTTGAAGATGACACCAAATTGGGCAAGGGTGTTGGTCTGCTTTGTGGTAGGAAGGCTTTGCAGGGGGATCTGGACAGGCTGGATCAATGGGCTGATGTCAGTTAAATGAGGTTTAACAAGATCAAGTGCTGGGTCCTGCACTTTGGGCCATAACAACAGGCTTGGGGGAGAATGGTTGGAAAGTTGCCCAACAGGAAAGGACCTGAGGGTGATGGTTGACAGCTGGCTGAACATGAGCCAGCTCAGGTGGCCAGAAAGGCTGACAGCGTCCTGGCCTGTACCACCAATAGTGTGGCCAGTCAGGTGTAGGGAAGCAATTGTGCTCCTGTACTTGGCAGTGCTGAGGCTGCACTTCTAATACTGTGGGTTTTGGGCTCCTCACTAGAAGAAGGACATTGATTTGCTGAAGCATGTCCAGAAGAAGGGCAATGAAGCTCGTGAAGGGTATAGAGAACAAATCTCAGGAGGAACAACTGAGGGAACTAGAATTTTTCGGTCTGGAGAAGAGGAGGCTGAGGGGAGACCTCATTGCTCTCTATAACTATGTGAAAATGTGTTGTAGTGATGGTGGTGTTGGTCTCTTCTCCCAAGTAACTAGGGATAGAATGAGAGGAAGTGGTCTCAGCATGTGCCAGGAGTGGTTTAGATTGGATATTAATAAAAATTTCTTTACATAAAGAGTGGTCAGGCATTGGAGGAGGCTGCCTATGGAGGTGGTTGAATCATTGTCCCTGGAACTGTTCAAAAGATAAACCATGTCCTGAAGTGCCATGTCAATAACCATGGTAGCGTTGTGTTGATGGTTGGACTAGGTGAAGTCTTTGCCAACTTTAATGTTCTGTGGTTCTAAACATCATTGGAACATCGCTCTTTGTGGGGATAAAGACTGTGTGTATGAGAGACCACGGATTTAGCTGAGATGAGGATGGTTGAAGAGCTCTGTTTGTTCCCCACACCAAGAGAGGTTCTTTCTTAGTAAGAGCTGCACCTTTGATACATGGCTTAACTTTTGCTGGTGTTTCTATCACACATTAGGGCATTTGCAGAGATTTATATCTCTGACTGTTGGATGTTACTCAGGATTTGTTAATTTGAGCTCAATCACTTGCATTTATCACTGTAAATCCTGAATCTGTTTTATCTGTTGCTTTAAATTAAACCTATGATTTTAACTTTATGAACCTGTTTCAGTGAAAATCATTATTGAGGCACTGGAAAGAGGCAAATGGTAATTTTGTCTAACAGATCCAGTAAGAGCCCTGGGATTCTGAGACAGGCAGAGGTCAGGATTTTCCTGCTAATGCTACAGACCGCCAACCTTAACTGACTACCTCTGCAGGTGGTAGTTGTTGCAGACCTGTTGAGCCTTAGGGCTGGGCCAGCCAATAAATGAGTGGCAGGCTCTTAAAGTCCTCTCCTCTCCTGAAGGGAAAAGAAAGGGAATAAGGGTGAGCGACTTACAATTTGGAAAAGAAAACTAAAACTACTTTAGTGAAAATAACTAACAAAATATACATAAATACACAAAACCAGTATCAAAACCATCTGTTTTGATGAGTCCAATCAGAGGAAATTGTTCAGCATAAGGTATTGAGCTATACACAATGCTGTCATGAACTGACCAAACAGGAGAAAGAACAGTCTCCCTGAGTAATGCAGGAGGTTCTTTAAACAGTCAAATAAAACAAAACTGTTAAATTTTAAAGTTTAGTTAAGTCTTATATTCAGGATAAGACCACCTGAATGGGGGATGAGAGAAGCAGTGCTTGTGGGCATCTTTTATTTTAATGAAATTCTTCAGTTTCATCTGCAATGGGTGGATGTGTGTACATTAATTACTATACTTACACAAAGCCAGGATTGTGAGACAGATTCAGGTTAGTCTAGTATTTTGAATTGCATTTTATTCATAACTGGGTATATTTTGTCTTTAATTTGGGGAAAACTTTCCCCCCCTCAGTGAAAAAGCCTTATTTAATGGGAAGGTGGTTAAAAGAGTGTTAAAAGCATGGGTATTTTGTGCACCACATTTGATTGCTCCTCCTTAAACCTGCCAAACTGAAAACTTTCCAGGATTAATTTTTTTAATGAAATGGAGCTCATAGTGGATGCTCTTAGCACAACTTTGAGGTTAGCTCTTTGCATGCAGATTTGCTCACAAGTTCAAGAATTTTGCAGAACTGGTTGAGGAACCCTGATGTGCCCTTGTCACCCTTACCAAAGTCCCCCAGAAGCATTATGTAAATAGCTTCAACACCAGCTGGAGGTGAGAATGCAGCCTGTGGGTGCAGGCCAGAAGCTGTCGCATGTCAACTGCTTGCTGTAATTTCCTCTCTTCAGGCCTTCATCTTACACCTTCCCAAAAGACAGCTGACTGCTATCCACCATGTGGTAAAGTCTTGTGGATTATTCTCCAGTCACTGTTGGGAGGCTGTGGAGCACCAATTGTGCACATCAATTGTCTTTGCAGTAGGTGTGAAGTTATACAAGATTGTTTGACCTAGTAGAGAAGTCTAAGGTAACTCCTAATATTTTAAAGATAGTAGAAAAGAGATCATATCAGGTTCAGATAACTACTACAATTATTAATGTATTTTTATCCACTTTGGTGCTGTTTAAATTCAGGCCAGAGTTCTTGTCAGTTATGGTGTGCAGATGGCTGGTTTAGTTCATCTAGTAGTCTCTTTAAAGATAAAATTGCATGCAAATGAGAAGCTGGAAACTGAAATTACATTAACCTCTGCTAAATGCATGCTAGATGAACTTTGAGTCTTCACAGTGATTTGATAGGCTTCTGTCAAGTTAAATTTGTAACAGATTCAGGATGCAAATACTGAATTTATTTTAGTTTACAATACTTGGGGAGAAACAACAGACAAAACTGAGTAGTCTGAATCTTTGAGATGTGATTTAATAATGTCTTCCCAAGAATAGTACTGTATCAGGTAATAAAGCAAAGAGAAGATGTTTGTGCACAGTGATTAAAATCTTACCTTTTGGGATGCCTCTGAACATTGTTCATTTGAATTGTAATACAAAGCCTGCATTTAGGTAGAAGTGGCTTCTTGTGTTTTAGCCTATTGTGAACACTAAGTAAATTGAGAAATTAGAATCAGCAATCTCAAAAGAAGGAAAAGTTTATACCAAATGATGAATTGTGTTGAATGTACAGGTCCACTGGGTTTCCCGTGGAGTTTTATGATGGTTTCAGTTAATTTCCTTCTCTTCCTCCCTGTGTAGTAGTGACTAGCAGAAAAGACAAAGGCAAACTTTAACCCTATGCTGTATAAAGAGACAGTTGAGATTTAAACCACCTATTTGTAAACAGAATGTGACACTGACCTGATTAAATGTGTTGGTTGTGAACTTTATGAAAGCTGTTAATTATTGGTTGCTAAAAACTGGAGGAATACTCTGATGTAAACTTTTATTTTCTTTCCCTTTTCATTCTGGTTATTCTGGATAGTTTGGTACACCTCAATTAAGCCTGCTTTTGAATTCATACATTTGGAGTTGGCAAACAGAACTCAAAGGAGGAACCTCCTCTAAAAATTGTGATAGATTCCACTTAAGCTGGTCACTTAGCCAAAAAAAAAAGGTTGATCAGAAGGTTGTATAAATGTGTATACTCTATCTTGCTCATTGCTTGAAGTTTATACCCAAAGTAAAATACCAAACTGGGAAATGTACCAGAATTGGTAGGTTACTTAAAAGAGAAAAACATAGCATGTGAAGGCAACCTGGCTTGTGGCCAGTTTGCTAAAAGTTACGAAATTCTTGAATGTGCCTGGAAAGCTACACTGACAGGATTCAGAGTTGATACAAATCTACTGTGTGAGGTTTTTATCAGCCCAGCTAGCATTTAACAGGAACAGGACCTGTAGGAAAATCATCATTAACCTATATGCTGGTGATGACTCTGCTGCTCCTCTTGCTAATGCTCTCACATTTCACATTAGCAGTTAGCAGGCGGATAGCCTATTTTTGGCATTCTGAGGTTAATTGTTTAACATGTTGTTTACACAGAGATTTTTTTTTTTTTTCAGGCTCATACAAAATAATGTGAGAGGAAGGGGAAAAAGAAGTATCTTAGAATATATTGAAACATTTGTGTGTTTTGGAGACTTTCTTCCATTGTAGACACGAACTACTTGCCAGCTTTCATTTTCTGACGGTGGTAATAGGTTTTCCATACATGCACAGCTGTTTATTGTGTGAACAGCTGACAAAAGCTCAGGCTTTCAGAGGTAAGGTGAACTTTCCTCTGGGTAGAACAAAGCCCTTAAGTTGAGGGGAAAGGCTTTTTTCTCCAGAAGCACAAGTGTAAAGGCAGCTGGCAACATGAGTGCAAATTTGAAACATATCTGGAAATTCCAGTCTCCCAACTGTGTCGTTACTGAAGCACAGGGGTATATTTTTGTCTTCAAGGATGTTAATATTTAGCTATTAAAATGTTATCGTCTTTTGTATGCTGCTTTCTAGATTATTAAAAAAAGTAATCTGTAATGCATAGAGAATAATTGTGCAAGCATTTCCTATCCTCTATTTTAACACAAGTGGTGTGATTGATCTTTGTGGTGAGGAACAAGGGAGTTGCTGGGGTTAAACTAGATTAAATAAATAAACCCTGTAGGTCTTGGAGCTCTTGGGTTTTCCTGAATTCAGCATTATGTGGGAGTGTTATGAAAATACTTGTTCAAAGTCAGCAACCCCTGGTGTTTGTAAACCAGTATCTTGATATGCCTGCTTTTGTAATGCTCCTTCCACAGCCACAGTACCTTTTTATTTTGCATACATGTTATTACTTAGATAATCTTAGAGGAATGTTACTCGTCTCCTCTTTAGTTTTCCTTTGCATCTAAACCGTTACCACAAAACATTCTTAAGCTCTGTGATTGCTTTGACTCTTGCTATTTGTTTATTCTGCCATTTAACCTTATAACTGTCAGAACTTAGTTAAGGAGAAATGTATGTTCTGCTTTGAAGGGTATCACAGTATCACTAAGGTTGGAAGAGACCTCGAGGATCGAGTCCAACCTGTCACCACAGACCTCATGACTAGACCATGGCACCAAGTGCCACGTCCAATCTCCTCTTGAACACCTCCAGGGATGGTGACTCCACCACCTCCCTGGGCAGCCCATTCCAATGACCAATGCCTCTCTCGGTGAAGAACTTTCTCCTCACCTGGAGCCTAAACTTCCCCTGGTGCTGCTTGAGACTGTGTCCCCTTGTTCTGGTGCTGGTTGCCTGGGAGAAGAGACCAACCCCCACTTGGCTACAACCTCCCTTCAGGTAGTTGTAGAGGTCACTCCTGAGCCTCCTCTTCTCCAGGCTAAACAATCCCAGCTCCCTCAGCCTCTCTTCATAGGGCTTGTGCTCAAGGCCTCTCACCAGCCTTGTTGCCCTTCTCTGGATATCACAGTATCACTTAGGTTGGAAAGGACCTCAGGGATCATCGAGTCCAACCTATCAACACAGACCCCATGACTAGACCATGGCACCAAGTGCCACGTCCAATCTTCCCTTGAACGCCTCCAGGGTCGATGACTCCACCACCTCCCTGGGCAACCCGTTCCAATGCCGAATGACTCGCTCGGTGAAGAACTTCCTCCTCACCTCGAGTCTGAACTTCCCCTGGCGCAGCTTGTGACTGTGTCCCCTCGTTCTGGTGCTGGCTGCCTGGGAGAAGAGGCCAACCCCTCCTGGCTACAACCACCCTTCAGGTAGTTGTAGAGGGCAATGAGGTCACCCCTGAGCCTCCTCTTCTCCAGGCTAAACAATCCCAGCTCCCTCAGCCTCTCCTCATAGGGCTTGTGTTCAAGGCCTCTCACCAGCCTTGTTGCCCTTCTCTGGACACGCTCAAGTGTTTCGATGTCCTTCTTAAATTGAGGGGCCCAGAACTGGACACAGTACTCTAGGTGCGGCCTAACCAAAGCAGAGTACAGGGCACTATGACCTCCTGCTCCTGCTGGCCACACTATTCCTAATGCAGGCCAGGATGCCATTGGCCCTCCTGGCCACCTGGGCACACTGCTGGCTCATATTCAGGTGGCTGTCGATCAGCACACCCAGGTCCCTCTCTGTTTGGGAGCTCTCCAGCCACTCCGACCCCAGCCTATAGCTCTGCATGGGATTGCCATAGCCAAAGTGCAGCACTCGGCACTTGGACTTGTTGAATGCCATCCCATTGGACTCTGCCCATCTGTCCAGTCGGTCGAGGTCCCTCTGCAGAGCCTTTCTACCCTCTAACTGACTAACATCTGCCCCTAACTTTGTGTCATCTGCAAACTTGCTGATGACTGACTCTACTCCTTCATCCAGATCATCAATGAATATGTTCAAGAGTCTTAATATCCTCCTTAAACTGAGGGGCCCAGAACTGGACACAGTACTCAAGGTGTGGCCTAACCAGTGCTGAATACAGGGGCACAATGACTTCCCTGCTCCTGCTGGCCTCACTATTCCTAATGCAGGCCAGAATACCATTTGCCCTCTTGGCCACCTGGGCACACAGCCAGCTCATGTTTAGGTGGCTGTCAATCAGCACCCTCAGGTCCCTCTCTGTTTGGGTAGCTGCTGCTAATGTGCAAACTGACTCGGGGAGGGTTGTGCCCATGACATACAGATGTATTCTTGGCTGGATTGAAAACTGTCTGGACGGCCAGGCCCAAAGAATTGTGTTAAAAGGAGTTAAATCCAGTTCATGGCCAATCACAAGCAGTGTCTCCATGGCTTGGTATTTGGGCCACTTCTGTTGCACATCTTTATCAGTGATTTGAATGAGGGGATCAAGTGCACACTTAGCGAGTTTGCAGGTGACACTAAATTTAAGGAGAATGTTGATCTGCTTGAGGGTAGGAAAGCACTTCAGAGAGATCTGGACAGGCTAGATCAATGGGCTGAGGCTAATGGGATGAGGTTTAACAAGACCAGGTGCCAGGTCGAGAGTAAATTGCTTTGTCATGCAAAACAAAAAGAGGCTCTAATGCAAGTTGTAATTGGCAAACAAATGTTTTTGTACTTTGATTTATAAACTGTTATGAGTCTACTACTCTCCATTAATTTGAAGATCATTCCTAATATGACATCCTACTTCTTAATATGAGCTTTGGGAGGCTTCCTGGAGAAAAGTTGAGTTACGTGTTTTTAGTATAGCTATGTTTAACAGCTGAACATTGGGACCTTTAACTGATGCTGAATATATTGAATATATGAATAAATATTGAAAATATTTAAATGGACTAATTAGAAAAAAAAATTTACTGTATTAGTTGAAATATTTTTTTATCTCATTCAGTTCTGCACCAGTTATAAAACATTAAATACTGTAGTTCTAAGTTACATCTTGCACATAGTAGCCACTGAGCTTAGTTACAGCAGACAAGTGCTCAGGCTGCTTTTACAGGGGATAAGATGCAATGTGTTCATTGAACAATAGAAAAACAATGGAAAAAATTGTTACAGCCACCCTTTATCTGAGCTCGTTACGCTTTTAAATAAAGCACTACATAATGTTGTCTGTAAAAAGGAAGAAATTGTCAGATTTTAGCGCATTCTTAAAGGATACAGTGCATATTTGAAAATAGTTCAGTGACAAGTTACACATTAGGATTATCAAAACACTGTGATCCACACTAAATGATACAGTGAATTACACTATTCAAAATGTTCTTCTGTATTACAGATAAAGTTGAGCTGACTGCCATCCATTATCTTTTTATGTCACTTTCTTCACCCAAAATGGCCTAGCTCTATTTAGTCTTAACGGTTTTGGGTGGTTTTTTTGTTTGGTTTTTGTTTTTTTTTTAAATCTCATTTGTGACTATTGAAGGAACCTTCTGGATTATGTAGAGCAGCATTACTGCAGCTCAAGAAGTCATTTTGGTTGCCTTTGACTAGATGCCGTTATCAACATATTCCTTTTCTTAATCTTCAGTCCCCCTTTCTAAAATTGTGTGCTACTGTTTTGTTTGACTGTTGTAAATGAATTACTGGTATGAAGTCTCTTGTCTGTGACCTTCATTGCCATAATATTTTTTTAATCTCATGTAATTTTTTAAGTTTGGGTTATTTTGTACCTTGATACTTATCAGATCTTTATCTTACTGTATTTATTATGGGTTGTATTTTTAAGACTCATACAAAGCCTTAAATCTTTTTCAAGGGGCATCTGCAGTTCTGGAAATGTGGTTTGTCCTGTAGAGAGCTGTATGCAGTAAGGCTGATTTAAAACTTACAGCTTACTTTTCCTTTGCTATTTTAGAACTTCATTTACTCTGTAGAAAGATGGCACATGTCTACACAATGTCATTGAACGTTCCTGGTGCTTACATAGTGTTGGCTGTATCTGAAGTTAAAAAAATACGTACTACTGCAGTGTTGATAGGTCTTAAATTCAGTTCACCTTAATTGTTTGTTGTGAGGAATATACAACTAATGTGCATCTTACTGCAAGCTGGTTAAGTGGTTGGACAACCTAAACTTAATTTTCACCGAGAACTGAAATGGTTGGAGTTATATTTGTGCAGTACTTTATACCTAGGTCTGTGGACAAGTGTATGTAGTTCAACAGCACTTATGCAGCTAGTTGTTTGGTACGTTTGTATTTGTTGGCACTAAAATGTCTTTAAAAAATAACAAAACCAAAGTCAGGTTCTCACTACTTTCTGTCAAGAAATAACTCCTACATTAAGAATGAGCTTTTGCAGGAGACTCTTAAACAAAAACACTGCCCCTCTTCTTTTGAGCTTTTCAAATGTTTTGGCAGGCATTAACTGCTTCTGTGTGTTTGCTGGCAGCTGAATTTAAGCTTTAGAATTTTTTTGACAGTTATCAATATAGCTTAGGCCTATTGTCTCCTTAGGCTGTGTGGTGGTGTATATAGGGTTTTCGTGTTGTGGTTTGGTTTTTGGGTTTTTTTACGTGGCTGGATGAGAACTGAAACTTTAGTCTTGATTTTTGGCAGCATTAATTCAGGGAGAAAATTAGTTCTTATTTGGGGGTTTTGGCCTCTCAGTCAAGACTGAAGAATAATGATAGGCATGCTTATCAAACTAACGGAGCAACACATACAAGCTCTTAAGAATCAGCTATTTTTATCTGACTCCATTCCAAGAGTCTAGCATAAAGCCTATACTGGTAAGGAAGTTACTCTCACCATAAAGAAGTGTTTCCTTATGTTCAGGAGGAGCCTCCTGTAGTTTACTACGTCCCATCTCAGGGCCTTGGCCTGTCAAGAGTCTGGCTCAAAATTCTTTACACTACCATCAAATATTTGTGCAAACTGAGTTTTCTCTGAGTCTTCTTTTCTCTGGGGTAAAAAGTCCTGGCTCTCTCAGCCTTTTTGCTGTTTGAGGTGCTTACCTCCCTGCATCACCTTTGAAGCCCATTGCTGGACTCTATCCCACAAGTCAATGTCTATCTTGTTCTGCGAAGCCCAGTACTACAAGCAAGAATCCAGGTACGGCCTTAGTGCTGGCAACACTCCTGCAGCCTAGGATGCCACTAGGTACCTTTGCTGCAAGAGCTCTTGCAGAACTATGTATGTGATGATCTCCACATTCTCTGCAAAGCTACTTTTGAGTTGGTTGTCGTTGTGTTTGTGTTTTTTCTTCCCAGTCTGGAAGTTCACAGTAGTTAACAATGATTCTGGATGAAAGAGGAGTTGAAATCAGTTGCTTATGAGTATTTTTCCAAGCTTGTTGATGAGCACTTGTGCTTGTTTGGGAGGTTGGGATTTCATGTTGTATTGATACTTTTTCATCATAAGCAAAGTGTTTCAAATTATTTTAAAACTTCTAATACCAAAATAGAGCAAATGAACTCTTTTCCTGGTTTCAAACTGCTCTTGACTGCAAACAGTACAATAAAACCACTTGCTTAAAAAACAGTCACAATTTACTCACCTTGCTTGTGTAACTGGAACAATTTCATTCTTAACTCTTAAGTCAGAGAGTAGTTTTCAGGCTTGAATTTATAACTAGCATTAACACCAATCTGTTGGAAGGTGGAGATTGGAATCAGTGCTGTTTTGTATTTGGGAGGAGCTACAGAATTACATAGAATTCTCAGCATATTGGTTGCTAACCAGTGTTTGTTAATGCTGTGATTTCCTTGGATTTCTGCTTAACATAACTTAGTTGCATGTGAGTTGGTTGCACTGTTCTGAGTTCTCACAGACAGGTGTCTTGGGGCATGAGGGTGCTAAGGTAAGGTTTACCTGGATTACTCCTCTTCCCTTTTCCATTTCCACCAAATTATCCTGAATAGAGCAAAACAGTGAGGAACTGATGATACCTCTGGGGGAAATGTTGGTTATTTTTTCTGCACCCAATAGAAAACTGCTGCAGTTCTTAATAAGTACTTCTAATAGATGGACATTGAAGAGCTCTACAGTAGTTTAACCGTCTGTCATTAGTATTAGCTGAAGTGGATACAGTGGTGTAGGTAGAGAAGGCTATCTCTGAGGATCTGTTCCCTGTCCTTTCCTCTCCTAATCTTTCCACCAACAAATGTCAAGATAGCTCTTTCTAACTCTTCCCAATGTGAATAAGATGAATGTCCTACAACTAGATGATAATTAAAACAAAAAATTACAGTTGCAGAATTCATCTGAGTGGCTACTTTCTGGTCAAGGCAAAGAATGTTTTAATGTAAAGTAAACAATGCAGTGAAAGTGAAGTAGTTTTCAAGACAGTGATTATTTGTCCTTAATGAGCATTATATTCTTATAGGTTCAATTTATCACAATTAGAGAAAGTGACAGGCAAGTAAAAGAGATGCAAAATTACATCTATGAAGTGAAGTTCTTTTCACAGCAAATATTTTCCCAAAAATGGTCTGAAACTTTCAACTACCGCGGTCTGTCTGGCTTTTCTGTGTACATAAGTATTTTTGTGCAGGTGAAGGAGTTACTAAATAGCATGTTTGTATACTGATGACTTCCCCCCCAAAGAAAAGTTTGGGTTTCTTTTTTCAGTATAATTTTGGAGCTATCTTTCAAGTGGAATGATACACAACTGATCCATGTTCCCCTGTGCCCTCCCATAGCGTTTGAGAAGTCACTTGCATTTGCAGAAGGTTAAGTAGTGCAGGAGAGATTACAACATTTTGAAAGACATCTATTTCCTAAAGCTTACATATAAGGTCTGCTATAGTTTTTGTTATCACTGTAATACACAATTTTAAGTTCTATTTGTTACTTGATTAAACTTGAGAAATAAAGGTAGCCTGTGATTTAGGTAGAAGGCTATTGTATGTGTAGAAGATTGGAAAGCGATAGTTTAGATGTAGACGCAGATACCTAGCACCTTGCAATCAAAGTATTACCTCCAACTCTCAGAGAAAATTTTGGAGTGTAGTAATGATACAGCTTTATGTTTGCAGATAAATCCTCCAAATAAAACACAAAAAAAGGAAGGAAGAAAGTGTGCTGGAAACAAGTAAGCAATGCCTCTTTGACTTCTAATGCCAGTTTATGTGCTTGACCCTGTCTCAGTAGAGTTCTGACATTGTTTCCTTTACAAATTTTGATGTTCTAAAATAGTCATCCTTTAGGAGAATGTAAGCAGCATTTCCTGCTACTTTCCTTGCCTGGACTGGTGAAGATCTGCTTATATCTTGAACATCTGGTGGAAACCCTCAAGCATTTTCAGCCAATTAGCTGTGGATGTGTAAGAATAAAGTCATAGCCACAACCTAATTGTCAAATACTCCTTGTTGGGTGTATTCACTTAGATGGACCTAAGCTGACTTGCAATCTGTAAAGCTGTAGCCTGCCTAGAGGCATATTCTTGAGGACATCTTGCAGCAGGTGGAGATAAGCAGAAAAATGTCACAGTAGAGATTTTATGTCTGAGTCGGTGTCTGATGCAGTGTTTTGTTTTGAATGCATTGCAGGAATACTACTGATGTCATTAAGATGATGTTAAAAAAAAAAAAGTTATAGAAAGACCTTGAATGTAATACTGAAGGCTTTGTGGGAATTAAAGATAAGTTAATAAATGGTGTAATGGATCACTGAAGGTAAAAATAGAGTGTTTAGGATTGCACCAGATACAGGAAAATAACTCCAGTACAGCCAGAGGACTCATAATTACATTAGTGTTGTGAACTTTTCTCATTGATATTCCCTCCATGCAATGGAAGTGTGTAACAGAGTATTCATTTCACCAGTCCAATCCCTGATAAAGCTTTTGCCTTCCATCCTGTTTTACAATTTTTAATCTAGTCCTCAAACTTGGTAAGAAAATGTCTGAGTAGAAGGGTGCTAGAGGAAATTAGACTCTTCCAAGTAAGACTTAATTAGGGAAAACTCAGAATTTTACAAGTCCAAGACTGAAAAGCATGTTGTTTGGTTTGTATTTAAATATCTAACAAATGAGGCAAATGGGTGCTTTGTCTGTTGCCTGAAATTAAAGTTATTTGAGTCTAAGCAACTTTGTTTGGCAGATCTGTTGTTGCAAATATGTAGGTATGATTTTTTGACTTGTTTTGGGTTTTGCTGTGGTAGTGGTTTGTTTGTTGTGGGATTTTTGTTTGGTTTTGATGGTGTGTGTCTTTTATGTGGTGTTTGGGGGTTTTGTGTTTTTGACAGGGAAATTGCTACCTAATAAAACTCATCTTGGCTTCTTCTATTTGGGTCTTGCAGTTCAATATCACTGTCATTATTTAACAGTATGAGTGAGATTATATTAGCATGCTTGGGATCATCTTTAGAAGTTCTGCACGCTTCATTCAGTTTTCTGATCTATTTTGTCAAGAGGACAGTGATGGAAGAGTTCTCATCAGCAGAGGATGTGAGCAGGCAAACAACAGACTGTTGGGTCTAGCTGTTTGTGCTTCAGATCCTTTTCTCAGTATTTAAGAGTGGTAAGTTTGGCTAACCTGTTTTTCATAATTTTTTTGGAACACAAATAAAGGTCTGAAGTTTGGTATTTGGTATGCAGGCGTGTTTCTGTTTTGCCAGAACAGTCATTGTGTTTCCTTCAGTGTGTTTAGCTAATTTTGTCCAGAGATTAGACCATGGAGAGAGGCAGCCGTACATCCTTCTCTGTTCTCTCATTCTGTGCAGGGCCAGTGAAGTAACAGGAAAAACTGTTGTGCAAGTACATTAGTAAATTCTACCTAGTGCATTTAATTTGAGAGAAGGGGAAGTGACACTCATTCTGACCAGCACCATTCTGGAGGGAGAAGATAATGTAACTTAGATACTGTAACTTTTCTGTCTCGGAAGCAGATATTGCTGCAACCAAATCTGTGACAGCAGTTAGTTAAACACTTTAGCTTCATTTGTAAACCATTCATGTCTTCACCTTCTACAGTAATTATTAAGGTTATTCCTTCCATCAAAAAAGTCAGCTTCCTCGGAATTTGAGACACAGAGTGAATTTTCAGTGGGAGTTTTGGCATAGCTTTGGCTTACGTGTTATGATTTATGCCTTTTCATGGTGTGGTGGTTTTAGACTATCCCTTTAAAATTTAATTACAGATTCATGTAGAAAAGTATAAATCAATCACTATTGGATGTAAAAAGGAAAACAAAAGGTTATTCTAAACAAATTCATTGGGTAAATATCTGGAATAAGAGGAGCTGTACCATAACTATTCTTCCCTTCTTTTCTCTTCTGAACTCAGCTGTTTTTCTTTGCTCCGGAGAGATAACCTGCTTATTGTCTGGCTTTGGCTAAGTCTAACCCATTGCTCCACTCTCCACTCCTCTCTCTCTTGGGACCAGGGGGTGGGGCGGACAGTGGAACAGCTTCCCTGGTCTCTTGACCAGGGGAGGGGGTTCTCATGTTGTTTGCTAATTGTAAATATCTGTATAATATTGTAATTACTGTATATTTTGTACATATTCATTGCATTCCATTGTAGAGTGTAGTTCTTGCTTGTAAATACAGCTTCATTTGCTTCTGAGTTGGTCTGGCAAAGGTAATGTTGGGAGGAAACTTCAACCCACCACACATGGTGACTGTGGATGGTATCAGGTTTTCAGGTAAAATGTGAGGTCACCGTCACTTAATTAACAGACTTGAAAGGCTGCTTTTTGTAAAGATAGTTTCAAAAAGTTGCATTCCTTAAAGAAACAGCAATGAAATAAAAGTCTTTTAAGGAGAGAATTTTAAGTATGACTTAGTCATTGAGAAATAAGGTAGTTTAGCAGCAACAAGAAAGAAATTGTCTATTAAGAATTTTTCTTCAACAAAGCTGGCCACTCAGAGGAAACAAGTGCTCCCTAGGGACCCTTTGACTCCCTTCAGATCTTTGGAGTTGATGGTGTATGCAGAGCTGTGTTGGTTTCAAATACTGCAAAGCCAGTTCTGTCCTATTGTCTGTTGGGACATTTCTAGGGGAATACTAAGAGCTTAGGTGGCTGCTAATCTGCTTTGACCATCACTCACATTTTCTCACAGACTGCCCCTTCACAAAGGTTGGATCAAACTCCCTGGGACCTCAGGTGTGTCCTATTTTTTGCATCCTATCCTTTAGTTAGGGACAAAATCTTAATGCATCAAGATACAAGTGAAACCTGCCTTCCCCGTCCCCCATCCTCTTTCTGTAAATAGAATTAGAGCCTGGAGGCTTTGTTACTAATTGTGAACTTACTACTGTAGGTGGTGTTGCTGTGATATTTAAATACTCTTCATGGCTGGCATTTTACTTTTCTTTTTTTGTAATGGTAGCTTTTCTTGGAAAATATATTCTCCATGTTTTTGACATTGGTTGGGGCAGCTTTGAGTCAGTAATTCCTCATAATTTTGCCCTATAGAAGCTACAGTACAGTGTTTTAATGCACTTTGCAATCCCTTTGTTTCATTTTGTTTTGTCTCAGCAATACTGCTGTTTTAGAAATTGGCGTTTCTGTGCTGGTACAAGCCAGGAGTGTTTCCTTTTTTTTTGCCATTATGGTGTCAATAAGTAAGGATGGCCAAGGGATCAGGCCTAGCCAGCATGGATTTAGGAAGGGCAGGTTCTGCCTCACCAACCTGATCTCTTTCTATGATCAGCTGACCCGCCTTGTGGATGTGGGGAAGGCTGTTGCTATCTGGACTTCAGCAAGGCCTTTGACACCGTCCCCCATAGCAAACTCCTGGCCAAGCTGTCAGCCTGTGGCTTGGACAGCAGCACTCTCTGCTGGGTTAGGAACTGGCTGGAGGGCTGAGCCCAGAGCGTGGTGGTGACTGGTGCCACATCCAGCTGGCAGCCAGTCACTAGTGGTGTCCCCCAGGGATCAGTGCTGGGCCCCATCCTATTCAATGTCTTTACTGATGAGCTGGCTGAGGGGTTTGAGTCCCATCATCAGTAAATTTGCAGATGACACCAAGATAGGAGCAGGTGATGATCTGTTAGAGGGTCAGAGAGGTCTGCAGAGGGACCTTGACAGGCTGGACAGGTGGGCAGAGTCCAACATGATGGCATTCAACAAGTCCAAGTGCCGGGTGCTGCACTTTGGCCACAACAACCCCTTGCAGTGCTACAGACTGGGGACAGAGTGACTGGAGAGCAGCCAGCCAGCCAGGGGCCTGGGGATACTGGTCAATAGTAGGCTGAACATGAGGTAGCAGTGTGCCCAGGTGGCCAAGAAGACCAACGACATCCTGGCCTGCATCAGGAATAATGTGTCCAGCAGGAGCAGGGAAGTCATTGTGCCCCTGTACTCAGCACTGATTAGGCCACACCTTGAGTAGTGTGTCCAGTTCTGGGCCCCTCAATTCAAAAAGGATATTGAGACACTTGAATGTATCCAGAGAAGGGCAACAAGGCTGGTGAGTTGTCTCAAACACAAGCCTTGTGAGGAGAGGCTGAGGGAGCTGGGGTTGTTTAGCCTAGAGAAGAGGAGGCTCAGGGAAGAGCTTATTGCCCTCTACAATTCCCTGAAGGGAGGTTGTAGCCAGGTGGGGGCAACCAGCACCAGAACAAGGGGACACAGTCTCAAGCTGCACCAGGGGAAGTTTAGGCTTGAGGTGAGGAGAAAGTTCTTCACAGAAAGAGTTGTTGGCTATTGGAATATCCTGCCCAGGGAGGTGGTAGAGTCACTGTCCCTGGAGGTGTTCAAGAGGGGACTGGACATGGCACTTGAAGGCATGGTTTAGTTAATCATGACATTTTGGGTGACAGGTTGGACTTGATGATCTCTGAGGTCTTTTCCAACCTTACTGATTCTATGATTCTAAGAAAGGGTGATTCCTCAGAGTGTTTTGAACAGATAATTGACTCGCAGCTCAAGAGTTACATTTAATTCAAGTATGTATATTAAGTTCCTTATTTCTGTTGTCCCACACACAAATGTAAGTAAGGAGTGTACTGCTGCAGCATATTGCCATTGTAGTTTTAGATTTTGGTTGAACCCTGTGATGATAACATACCTTCCGTTCCTAGAATTGATGATAGAATTAACTGATACTTCCTTGACAGTTATTGCATTTTACCTTGAATGTTATATTGGAAGTTGATAATGCAAGAACATCTGTAGTTTGAACTAGAACAGCTCTGTGCACAGGCTGGAAGATAACATAGCAAACTCTAGCATGCTGCATAAGCAGTGTTTGTGCCTCTTCTTTTAGGTGTTTTACATTTCAAGAAAACAGGTTTAACCCTTCTGAAAGTAACTAGCAATAATAAATACCCTGAATCATGGTCATAATGAAACAGAGATTAGAACATAGGGTCTTTTACTTGAAACTAGGTTACAATTTTGTGTATTTGGGATACTCATGAAAGTTTCAGACTGTTTCATAACTGTGCTGTATTGGCCTCTTAACTGAAGTAATGTTGAGAATACAAAAAGTTCAGGGACTGATGTGATTGTGTCAGGTTAATGACTTAACTGCCATGTAGGTTCTGGGTTTTTGGCAATTTCAAAGTTCAGTGGGGAGGGGACAAATGTTACTGTTGTGTGATTTTTAACCTACTGTTGTTCTGTGGAAGCTGTTGCCAGTTTTAATTTGAAATTTACATTTCAGACTAGTAAAAAACTATTAAAATAATTCCTAGGGTGGGTTAAATGTTTGCAAGTATGCTCTACCATGTGCTGTGGCCAATGGTTGAACTCAAAGTTTACTTAAGTATGATTTAGGCTGTGACGTCACATACATTGCTTACAATGTTGGTATGAGCTGAAATCACTCTCAGCTGCTTCTTCCTGCCTTTGGTTTATTCCTTATGTGTGCCAGGAGAAGTAGGGCTTTTGTTTTGCATGTGGCCTGGTGTGGCAATATATGTCAGGGAGCTTACCAGTTAAAGTGGTTTGGTGGGTTTTGATGGGTAATTTTTTGGTGTTCACGTTTTTGTAGTTTGTTGGCTTTGTTGTTCATTTTCCTTGTAGCTGGGTCCATTCCTTGTTTAATGTCCTAATGTGAGACTACAGAAAAAAGCTCTAGTGAAACTTGAGAGGGTGAGGAGTGACGGACAAAACTGAAGGTCTGTGACTGGTGTAATTTGAAGCTTCTGCCACCTCCTCAGTGCTGAAGGTAACACAGATGAGGTCACTTCTGTAGGTATGTTAGCCTGAGGGGCTATGGATTTCCTAATCCTAATAACAACTCATTAATGGAGCACTTTATTACCTTCTTTCTTCTGATCTGTGCTTATGCTAATGCAGCAAATCTTTTTCCAATGAGTAGGGAGTCAGTCCTCTTTGTAGCTGACTTACGTAGTGTCTCGTAGCCAGTTCTCAAATTACATTTGTCCTAGCTGGTGAAGAAATGGAAGGAGGCAATAACCATTGCTTGCCACCCAAAACTAAGAGGAGTAAGAAAAAACAGCTGACAGCAGTGTGTCCCTTTCCCCCAAGTGGGTCTTCGGGGATTTGGTTTATCTGCTGTAGTTCTGCTGGTAAAAAAAATAAATAATGATGTAACAGAGGGCAAGCTTCTTCCTATTCTTCTCTTCTGTTAGTTAAAAAATAGTGATGCATGCTGCTCTGCTTCCTGAAATGCATCCAGGTTGACTGAGAAAATGGGAGGACAGGTATTTCCTCGGCAGCACTTGTTCCTTGGGTCTTTGCTGTAGAGTTCATGAAATAGCCTGATGCTCAGAGCTTCACTGATGCACCACAATGTAAGGCAGTAACAGCTGACCGAAATAGCTGCATATCTGTATACTTCACTATCCATTGCAACACAAATTGTGAAGGTAGGTAAAGGGGCAAGTGAAGGTGTTTTCAAATTCCCCTTTTCTTTAGGTCTTGTATGAATGAAATATGGGTTGATGTGGTAGAGGAGTTGTCCATAGATGACTGAAGGATATCTTCAAACTTTGTGTACACTGCCACCCCAGTACTTTCCTGTCACCTCTGCCTTTACCTATCTGTGTTCTGCTGCATGGTGTTTATTATTTTATCCTATTTCTGGTAAATCCTTTGTAAACTTGCATTACCAGCCATTGCTAACTCTGAAAAGTTTATTCTTAAATTATGATGCAAAAGGGTGTAGCAAGAAAAATAATGGGAAGGCCAAGAGTAAGTGAGAAGAAAGATGTAAATGTGTGGTTTCACAGACTTAATAGGTATATAATTATAGTGTTGAGTAATTGTCAGCTGAAGTGGTCAAAAATTATTATTAACTTCTTCTGAAATCAAAAGTCTTTAATAATAAAAAGCCCTGGGAGACAATTTTGAAATTCGGTAGTTATTTGCCTTTTTCAGTGCTATAGGTATTTGCAGTTTTCAGTCTGCCCTCTGCAGCTAAAAAGAGAAGCTTAAAAATTGTCCAAATGCCAAAAAGCAGACACAAATAAAACTCTACTGTTTTAAACTAGGGAAGTCCAGTGGACCATTAGTCATTTTCCTGCATTCAAATCCCAGAGAAGAGCCAAGAAAAGTGCCTTATATGTTAGGCTTCTGTGCTGATGACTTTTCTTCTTTTCTTTTTTTGAGGACTACTGTGACATTTGTGATGGTGATAGGGTAAAAACCACCCAAAGGACATTTTTCTCAATGAAAGCACTATGTGGAATTGCTCTGAAGTAGTATTATAAACATGGTAACACGTTAAATCTAAATTTAAAATGGCTGTCCACCTCTACATCATTTATTTCAATTTCGTAACACTCCATAGTGTCTAAAAGGGAGATATACTAAAGGTTTCTCAACTTGTGTTGTATTAGCAGAGGTGAGTTAGTGGCATTACTGGAACAGAAGAAACACAAAGTTTATGGGGAGTTATTTTTAACAGTCTTTCCAGCTATCACAAATGAAAATCTAAAATTAGGAAAGCCAGTGCTCAACTGAAATCTCTTTAATGCTTCTAACAGTTACTCAGTGAAACCCTTTTTCACTTTGTTGGCATTGATAGTAGTATTTCAGGGAGATTCATATATTTATAAATATAGGAGTTGGATGCTGCAGTAATACAGTAGCTCAGATACAGCAACAGAGCCTTTCCAACTCAATTCTCTATTAAATGTAAAATACCTACAGAGATCACCTGTTTAAAGAAGAGGCCAAATTTGTAAACATCAGGGAAAATAGAAGGGATGCCCTCCACTTCCCCTGCAAGTATGAAATAATCCCCTATTGTGCTTGTTTTGTTGGGTTGGTTGTTTTTGTGTGAGTTGCTGTATATGTTGATAATCTTGCATTAAAATGTGTGTTGTGGTGGTTGCAGTAGTTATGGGGAAACTTTATTCAAATTCAGTGTCTTGGTGCTTTGGAGGCATTGAATGGATTCATTCCATGCATTTAGATACTGGTGTCAGTTAAAGCATTTTATCTGAACGCATTACCTGTTGTAATTTGTCCAGCTTTCCACTACAAGGTAATTTGTGCAAGATTTGAAAGTCAACATAGAGTTGTAGAAATATTAGGTACTTAGTATTTGAAGTGCAATTTTAACTGATGGTATGAAGTATGTACCACACGTGTTACAGTCTTACAACATTGTTAAGCATCAGTGCTGTAGACCTTTGACAACTGGAGCATTTACCCCTCCTAGTGATGCTGGTTACAGAAGACTGGAAAAGATGCTTTCCTTGAAACCATACTCTAGACTGCATAAAGGGAATATAAAGGAAAATACATGCTTCCTTTTCTCCCACTCTACCTGCTTGTTCTATTTAGGAGCACAGGTTGATACTATCATCTGTCTTTCAAATTAAAATGCAGTGTGGAAAAAATGATGGTTTAGAAGTCAAACATTTTGTTTTGCTTTAACTGTCCCAGAGTAATACCCTGGTTCTGCAGAACTTTAGATGAGATGACTGTCTCCCTATTTTGTTTAAGTGGGGAACATTACAAATCTGGACTTAAAAAAAAAAAAAAATTACAAACGGGGGTGTGCATTTTAGGAAATCCAGTTTGTCATTTTAAAAAAGGTAACTTACTAGTCGTTGCCAACACTGTACTTGTCGCTGTTCTGGAAGTATGGTAGATGTTTTTTTTCCTTTGGACTTGGGTCACTTGTCCTGGTTACAGGGATATGATTACTTGTATTGGAAACGATAGTGGGTGATCTGGAAACAGCTGGTCAAAACTAAATATCTGTAAAATGCTTTCCTGCTTTTTGTAAAGAATTTTCTGTAACAGAGTTGCACATTGCCCACAATCCACTTGCTAGCTGAATTAGCAATTATCTCAATTTTTACTATGGCATTTCTCAGACTATTTTGATTCAGATTTGCAGTGTCTGTAATGCTGCTGTGCTGAGGTGATGCTGACAGGCACAGTTAAAGAATTTATTTCCTAGCATGATCACTATTTTAAACTGAGTGCCCCTTGCTGGGTATAGGATTGTGTATTGGTAGATACTGACCTAAAAGGGCAAAAACAGTGTGTTGGGAAACAAAGTATTTTTGCATGGCATGTGCTCAGAACATCAGAGCTAATCTTAATGGTGTAGAACAGGATCTGTGATGAGCGAATGTTATGAAGTGCAGTGACCTGTAATAAAGCGACAATCTGGGTGCAGAAACCTAAAAATGGGTTGTTTTCCTCAGAGAGTCACAAAACAGTGTGAGTGCTGGGAAAGAATTTACTACACTGTGCCATCTTCACAGCTTCTGAACAGGAAATATGCGTTCTCAAAAGTATCAGGGCTGTGTGTCCAGTTCTGGAGCCCCTATTACAAGAGGGATGTGGAGGTGCTGGAACGTGTCCAGAGAAGGGCCACAAGGATGATCAGAGGGCTGGAGCACCTCTCCTATGAGGACAGACTGAAGGAGTTGGGGCTGTTCAGTCTGCAGAAGAGAAGGCTCCGAGGTGACCTAATTGTGGCCTTCCAGTATCTGAAGGGGGCCCACAGGAAGGTTGGGGAAGGACTTCTCAGGATGTCAGGTAGTGATAGGACTAGGGGGAATGGAATGAAGCTGGAGGTGGGGAGATTCAGGCTAGATGTGAGGAGGAGGTTCTTCACCATGAGAGTGGTGAAGCCCTGGAATGGGTTGTCCAGGGAGGAGGTCGAGGCCCCGTCCCTGGGGGTGTTTAAGAGCAGGCTGGACGAGGCTCTATCCAGCCTGATGTAGTGTGGGGTGTCCCTGCCCATGGCAGGGGGGTTGGAACTAGATGATCCTTGTGGTCCCTTCCAACCCTGAATGAAACTATGAAACTATGTGTGAATAAAATGTGGAATCTGAAGTTACATGACCTGCAGCAAACTTCCTACATTTTCTTCAGATACGTAGAGATTATTTGAGATCATTTGCATAGTAGATATCTCAGGGTTTCACCATGGCTGTTCTTAGCCTCCTCCCTTTCTCTGGTTTTAGATCTACTTCCTTTGAGTCTTCAGTCAGACAGTCGGTTTAGCGTGACAAGGGCTACATTTTCCTGTGTTCACCCTGGGCACTGAGCCTAGCGCCAGTCCAGTACCGATGACAATCTGCCCACTTCTCTGTCTGTGTGGGCCAATCTGTATGACCAGCGGCACTTTCAGGATTCACGTATAAGTATTGCATACTTATATGCATCTGATTAAAATCACGGCTGCTGTATCGCTGTCTGGCAGTCGGCACATAGAACCCGAGGAAATGAAGGTGACCAGGCTGCGAATGTTAACTGCCCAGTCTGCTTTGAGGTACTTCAGGTAGATTGCTCTTTTCCCACACGCAGTGTAGGGTGAACGTGACAGCAAGTACCTTGTCCCTGCAGTCTGTGCGTTCATTTTCTGGTATTTTTGACAAGAGTCATCGGCTGTCGGGAAAGCACCGCACTCGTAAAATCGATTTCGGCTTGGGCTTGGGGGGGTGTGTGCGCGGGTGAATAAGGGGTTAAAGGTGTAAGAGGCCGAGGCATTATGCAAGCTGTTAAGTAAAAAGGAAGTGCATTACAAAATGCTGAGCTCAGAAGTCTGGCTTCTGGCCAGGCCTTTGCTTTCTTCACTACAGCTGAGGGCTTTGTAAGCTTCCCACCAGTGGGTTTGTCTGAACTGTTGAGGAATGCTGCTGCCGCCGCCAGCTGACGTCAGGCCGGGCGGTTCAGCTGAGGGCCAGGCCGGGGCGGGGGGGAGGAGGGGGGGTTGTGGAGGGGGGAAGGGGCGGGACCCAGCCCTCCTCCGCGGGACCCAGCCCTCCTCCGCCCGCCGTAACACCGACCGCCCTCATCTCCTTGTAAGGGCCCAAGTGTTCTCGTTTCCCCGCGCTTCTTGCCCCGCCGGCGTCTTGCGACCCCTTCTTAGTCGGACCAGGGCCTATGATACACAGGCAATGTTGCGTTTAACTGGAAAAAAGAAAAAGAGAAAGAGAAAAAGAAAAGATGTATCGCCCAGCTGTGCAAGGTGTACGTTTGTGTATATTTGTGTATGTTTGTATTCACGTTGAGTGCTGCAGGTGATTCCGTGAAGGAAAAAAAACGTCTTTAGCTTTCAGAGCAGTATGTGTCTTACAGCATTGTCTGGTCAGCCAACACACAAAACCACAGTGCCATCACATAACCTTTTTTCTTACATTAGAGGAAAACTTACACAGAAAATTATTTTCAAGGTAGCAAGGTGTTAAATTAAATTAGCCCACCTATAATTAAATTAGCCTGTCTGTATTTGATTGCTTTCTAGGTGATTCTGTGCAGCTCTGTAACTGAGTTCATTGTATATCAAAGGTTTTGGATTATTATGAAGCAAATTCAAAACCATTATTGTATCTGGAAAATAGGCTGTGAAGAGTGACATCATGATTTGCTATTAGCCATGCAGTCAGTACAGGTAAATGGAGCATTTAAAAAGATTCGTTTCACTTTAAAAAAAAAGATTTGGTTTTAAGTTTTGTTGTTGTCTGTTTGATTTGTTTTGTTACTTGATTGGAGAGGCTTCTGGGCTGCCTGGACACTTGCTAAGCAAATCCAAGCAGCTTCTTTGAAGCTGCTTTTTTGATTCATTTGGTCAGGAGGACTACCTTTACTCCTATACCATACTTGTTACTCCTATGCTTCACTAGTAAACCTGGAAAGCTTACGGGATGGTGTTTTACCACAGGTCTGTGGTTGGTGTGTACTTTTCACTGTTTTTTATGAAAGAGTCTAATCTTGTAAATCGAAAATACAGGTTGCAGGACTCCATTTGGTGTTAAATGTAACTACAGGGTGGGAAAATTTACTGGTAGTTCTGTAAAGGAGAGAGAGAGAAAACAAACAGCAAAAGAAGCCCCAACCTCCTCCAGCTCTCCTGTGCATGATATGTATGTGTAGGTGCCATAAGTTACCTGTTTCTAATAGTAAAAGACACATGAGAGAACAGTTAGACTGCAGATTACAGATTTTGAAACTTTTAAGAAACTTGTTTGTATAAGGAAGATTTAGTTAATTAAATTATTTGTTTGATGGTATTGGGGCCAAGTCTGAAGTGTAACCAAAAATGACTGGGTGTACTAGTACGGAAAACACTTATAAAATGTGTTCAAGACATAACCAAGCAAATGGTTGGGGCTTTAGGATCAGCAGAAGTGAATCTCTCTTGTACTGCAGAGGTTGTGTGACTCTGTGTGAGTCATTCTGCTTGACTGTGTTGGTTTCTCCACTGTCCTTTTCCTGTCTTGTCTGTTGAAGACTATCATTAAATTTTATGACTGCTTCTGGACAGTGCATACCACAACTGTGCCTCAGGTTCTATCTTAGACATCTAGGCAGTACTAACACAGTAGTGTGACTACAAGGAAGCCTCTGGGTTGCCTCTGTGAATCAGACTAGTTGTACATCTCTCATTCCAGAAAGCACAGTCTGGGATTTTCTCTTGATCTATAAAGTGACTATGTCTAGTTAAATGCATCATATACCATATAAAACAGGAGTTTAGAACTTTCAAGCTTCCTAAATACTGCTGTGTATTGAATAGAAATTGCGTATACTGGGTTTGAGCCATGAGAGACTTGCTGAAGTTCTGTGTTTCTGCAAAGAATAGGCCCTCCGCAAAGTTTAACATACCACTGGCTTCTGAAATTCACTATAAGAAGTTTAACTTGATGAATGAAGGTGAATTTAACTTCAGGATTATGAATTTTAGTAGGGTGTCTATGTGAGTGTGCATTTTCAAAGTATTTTTTAAAAGTCTGAACTAACATGGCAGGAGCAATTAGGTTGTGTAGTTGGTTTTCATTTGTATTATAGTAGAATGGTGTTCCTTGTGTTTACTGTTTCACTTTTTCAGAGCCTGGTTTTTCAAGGTACATTGCTCCTAGCTCCTGTACCTCAGTCACTCATAATAGTGACTCAGTGAAAGAAATCAGAAGCAGTTTAAGGGGAGAGGTTCTTGCCCTATAAATTGAAGGGAACTGTACCCAGTAATGTATCCACTAAGAAATCCTGTGAAGCATAGCATTTACTGTTATTTTGACAAAACCAAACATAGAGCAGTGCTGCAGCAACATTACCCAAATGGCATGTAATTTTTTTCCTTTGTACTCTTTTGGTCCAGTCTTGTGCAGGTCTTGTCCATTGGTACTGATGCACTATTAGCAAATCAGTACAGTGTTAGTGGTAAGTGTGCAGGCACAAAACACCAAAATGCTTCTAAAAAGCAACTCTTTCACATGTATGAGTGTGTTGTCCCATTGTTAATGAGCAAAGAGAAATAGTCATAGATCAAAATCCTAAGAAATGCCATGTGTGTACTAGCTGCTGTCCCTCACAGAGTGCCAAGTGCCATGATGTTTTTTTCCTGTATCAGTTATTTGGGCAAAGAGAGTTTTGACTACAGAAATTTGAAACACAGCACATCCTTGCCTCTTTTCTAGAGGTGTTTAGGTTATTTTCACTTCACTTCTCGCTTCTGACCATTCTCCGTTTTATCCACGCCTATATTCTCTTGTTGCTACTAGGATTACCTAAATAGAATAAACCAGGTTGGAAGAGACCTTCAAGATCATAGTGTCCAACCCACTTAAACAACTAAACAATGGCACCAAGCACCCCATCAAGTCTCCTCCTGAACACTTCCAATGATGGTGACTCCACCACCTCCCCAGGCAGCACATTCTAATGGGCAATCACTCTCTCTGTATAGAACTTCTTCCTAACCTCCAGCCTAAACCTCCCTTGCACAGCCTGAGACTGTGTCCTCTTGTTCTGGTGCTGGGTGCCTGGGAGAAGAGACCAACCCCTGCCTGTCTACAACCTCCCTTCAGATAGTTGCAGAGAGCAATAAGGTCACCCTTGAGTCTCCTCTTCTCCAGGCTAAGCAACCCCAACTCCCTCAGCCTCTCCCCATAGGGCTTGTGTTCCAAACCCCTCACCAACTTCGTTACCCTTCTCTGGACACGTTCCAGCAAGTCAACATCCTTCCTAAACTGAGGGGCCCAGAACTGGACACAGTACTCGAGGTGTGGCCTAACCATTGCAGTGTACAGGGGCAGAATGACCTCCCTGCTCCTGCTGGCCACACTGTTCCTGATGCAGGCCAGGATGCCCTTGGCCCTCTTGGCCACTTGGGCACACTTCAGGCTCATGTTCAGCCTACCATCGACCAGCACCCCCAGGTCCCTCTCTGCCTGGCCGCTCTCCAGCCACTCTGACCCCAGCCTGTAGCACTGCATGGGGTTGCTGTGGCCAATGTGCAGAACCTGGCACTTGGATGTGTTCAATCTCATGCCGTTGGATTCTGCCCATCTGTCCAGTCTGTCGAGGTCCCTCTGCAGAGCCTCTCTACCCTCCAGCAGATCAACTCCTGTCCCCAGCTTGGTGTTGTCCACAAATTTACTGATGATAGACTCAATACCCTCATCCAGATCATTAATAAAGATGCTAAAGAGCACAGGGCCCAGCACTGATCCTTGGGGCACACCACTAGTGACTGGCCACCAGCTGGATGTGGCACCATTCACCACCACTCTCTGGGCTCGGCCCTCCAGCCAGTTCCTAACCCAATGCAGTGTGCTTCCATCCAAGCCACAGGCTGACAGCTTGGCCAGGAGTTTGCTATGGGGGATGGTGTCAAAGGTTCAGAGGCAGCTTCACATAATGCTTCTACAGAAACTACTTTAGTGAAGGCTGTGATTGATACCAATTTTTCTTCTTTTTCTCTGCCTTACTATGTCTGCTTTTGGGGGTTGCTCATCTGGTGAACTCCTGCAGCCAGAGAGCCAAGAACAGAGCACTGTCACGGCTGGTGTATAAATTAGGAATAACAAATTCAGCAGCTGTTTGATTAGATAAGCGAGTAACACTCAACAGAACTAGCTCCCAGAGTATTACAAATAGGCAAAATTAAAGTGATTTTAAGAGCAGCAAAAAGCATTTGTAGTGAGGAGGGCAGATTTAGACTGGAGATTGGGAAGTTCTTTACAGGGAGAGGGTGGTGAGACACTAGAACAGGTTGCCCTTTGGGGTTGTGGATGCCCCCTCCCTGGAGGTGTTCAAGGCCAGATTGGATGGGGCCTTGAGCAACCTGGCCCAGTGGAAGTTGTCCCTGCAGGGATGTTGGAGTAGATGATCTCTAAGGTCCCTTCCAACCCAACCAATTCCATGATTCTTGGTAGAATCATTTGCAGAAGATGAATATGAAGGTTTAACAAGTATCTTTATCCCACTCCTTCCCCTGCTATCCCTCCCTTTTTTTAATGTATCATGACACAAAATTGTCTTTGTTTAGCAGTTATTTCTTAATTTTATTGACATGGAAATGGAAGTGCCTCTATAGCATTAAAAGGGCAGAGTGATCTTATGTTGTTTTTGTTGTTTTGGGGTTGGGTTTGGGTTTTTTTTGTTTTTTCCCTTCTCTCTACCATCTGTGTTGGTGAATCAGGTGAAAGAAAATCTCTTTTTCTTGATATTTGACTTGATGAGGTTTGGACATGGTAGGGGTGACAAATTAACAGCCTTTCTGTCCCATCCTATTTCATGCATATCACTTGCTTTTCCATCTCTCCTCCTGCAGACACTTGGCAGCTATCATTTCAGTCTGTTTGCCGAGCATCCTGTATTGTCCCTGCACCAGGATGTGAGCCATACTGACTGTAACTTTTGGTGCTCCGTGCTAGGAGATCCTGGGGGATTGAAGGAGTCTCAGCTGAGCGGTAGTGGGGAGTAGCTGAATGTTAATGTCTCTAGGAATCCCACACCAAGTGTAGTATGTGTCAGAGCTTTTCTGCATAGTGTAGAATTGATTGCTATTTAAAGTTTTCTCTTAGTGCTACTGTAAAATAACTGTATCCATAGCAGACTGTCTTTCTGTGGTGGTTTGGCCCTGGCCTGCAGGCTAGATGCCCACCAAAGCTGCTCTATCACTCTCCTTCTCAAGTAGACAGGGGGTAAGGGGGAAAAAAAATAACAAAAGCCAGTAATAGGATGGGAGCAATTTTAATAACCATAATAAGCAAACAGCAATAGACCATGTGGAAGCAAAAAGCAAAGAGAGATATGTCAGTCTCTACTTCCCATCAGCAGGACAGTGGTCGGTCTTGGGAAGCAGGGCTCTCTAAGCTTGGTAGTTACTTGGGAGGATAAACACCATGGCCAAATCCTGCCCCACTTCTTCTTTCACTGCATTCTTATACCTGACGTCATACGGTATGGAATACCTCTCTGGCCAGTCTGGGTCAGCTGGCTCAGCCATGTCCCCTCCCAAGATCTTGCCCACCCCTCAATATACTCTTGGGGCAGGGAAATGTTCAAAGGATGCAGCCTGGATACTGGATTCAGCACTAGTCAAAACACTGCTGTGTTATCTATTGCTGCTGCAAAACACAGCACTAGAAAGATGCTGTGAAGAGGATTAACTTCAGCTCAGTCCAACCCAATACAGTCTCAACAAATGAATGAAGCCTTTTCATAAACTTTCATTAATGTCTCTTTGGTCCCTCTAGAAAGTTTTTTGTTGACTTAACACTCTTGTGTCTTGAACCTTGATTTGAATCTTGTAATTTTTATTTGAATTGTGATTTGTAAATAAATTTTATATATATATGTATATATACATATAATCTATATTGAAAAAAAATATTGCTTTGACTGTTTTCTAGTCTTTTACCTTATTCTGTAAAATAGAAACTGGATTTTATTAACTTTAGCATATAATTGGTACAGCCTATTGTTCTGAGTGCATCTTTTGTCTGCATGCTAAAAGCAGGACACCAGTTGGTGTGGTTTGGATGTTGCTCTCTTCACTAGTAGAAGGTCCAGAATTCTACTCAGTTAAAATTTGGTTAAAGAGATTTTGTGTTCTTTAACTGTTTATGATGGCTCAAGTATAGATTATTATTTTCCATGAAACATGGTATAACCTTGTTCTAGCCTTGAAGTGTTAGAGCTCTTTTGTACCAGCTGGCACAGTGGTAGTAGTACCAGTAGTACCACACAGTGTAGTATTTATGTCACAGAGATACTGTCATACTTACGAGCAACACTTGCACTCACCAGTGGATTGAGATTTGTTTTAGCTGTATGAGCAGACCAGAAGAGTAAAAGCTTGGTTTTGGCCAGCTTCACGAAATTTTGGAAACTTTTTCTCTTGAGGATATTTCAAAGTGTGCTCTTTGGAGTGACAGTTGTTGCACAGATCTTGTAATCTCCATGTTGTTGTAAAGGTGACTGAAGTTAAAAATATGTCAAAACTTGTGAATCCATTTCCTTATTAGTGATCCTGTTTGTCTAGAAATACATGGTATTTTTAATAGGAGCTTTTAAAAAAACTTATTGGCTGTAAAATTGATGTATTGCTTATGAATGACACACTTCAGACGAATAATTCCTCTGTATTCAGAAGTAACTTCTGTGGGTAACTGTGAACTAATACTCTTTTCCGTGCATTGATATTTCAACAAATAACAATTACAGGAAAGCATTTGCTGTACAAAGCATTTTTACAAACAGTTTTATACCAGTTGGGGTCTTGGATTTTATTTTTTGCTCAGAGTCCTTTTCCTGGTTTTGGCATAATGCAGTGAGATACTTCTCACTCAACAGGTGGAGACATGAAGAAGCTTTTGACTTTGCCTGCCTGTATAAAGTTCTGTTGTCTGAAATTCTGCTGCCTTTGAAACAATAGCTATTTTTGTACTAGCAATTTGTAGTCACATTTACTATGAAGTGGTGCCTCGTGACATCTAGGCAGTCCTTTTATTGTTACAGGGTACTCTCATCACAGAGTGTATATTGTTGATTTGTAGATGAGCAGTGTCTAAGATACTGTAAAGAAGTGAATTGTTACATTTGGTAATGATGCTTGAGTTGCTGGTGATGCTGGGTTCGAAATGATTCTAACTGAAGGGCAGAGAAGAAAGTTCTTTTTGGCTGAAAGATTTGGACAATTCTTAGAAGTTTTTATGGTGAATGTGGCATGTTCTCTATAAGCACAAATTTTGTTTTGAATGGAGCATTAAAAAAAATCAGTCCCCTGTGAATTCTGGGTGATTCTTTTTGGCAAATGGGGACCTTTCCCAGAGGTTGCCAACATAAACAACGTATATGTATGCTATCTTGGGCTCTTTCCACTGCCTCACCCTTTTGAAACAACTCAGTTGGCACTGGCTTTGCCAGCTCCTGGCACCCAGGCTACTGGGGTTGAGCTTGGTGGTGCTATTGGTTGGAACTTACTGTCTAAAATTAGACTGTTTAGCCAGCAAGAGCTGCATGTGGAGGAGGAAACAAATGCAACGCAGCTGAGTAGATTTCAGAGGACCAAAGAAAACAAATGACCAGCTGTGAGCTTTTGCACAGTCTGTACCTGTTTGTAGTAATTTGAGTTCAGCTTGATTGTTTTTGAAAAATATTTGTGGTTGTTTTGTAAGCTTGTAAAGTTTTCACAGAAGTACAGTTTTTAGTTTAGCTGATACTTGTCAAGAGCTGATGAAAACTACAGGTGCTTTCAGAGTGGGAGTGGAAGGCCTAGTGTTAGATAACCTGATCCTAAATGCTTATGGTTATCTAGTTTAAAAGCACATTGGCATTGTTTTTCTTTTACAAACCCCAACACTTGTTAATTTGTTTTTGTGTTGTGAATAGAGACATAGTTTATTAAAATCAAGACTACTGAGAGCAGAGCAGTGTTGTGTTAACAACTGCAGGTCAGTGCACATGCTTGGAAGCTATTGCTGTTCATGGAAATTTCATGTTGTGAGTATTGGAGCTTCTTAATGTGGAGGGAATGGATAAAGTTGTATATTAAATGCCAAAAAGTATTTCTTCAGAAACAGTATGTTTATTTGACACCATTTCAACTTCCTGCTTAATTAAATACAGTCAGCTTGTGGTGACATGGACATAAAATCAGTGCCTAGCTTACCTGAGGAAAAGGCTCTTTTTCCTTTTAGAGTCTGGTTATGTCCTTTTGTTATTTTGTTGTGTGTTTTTGTTTGTGGTTGGTGGTTTGTTTGTGTGTGTGTTTTTTCTTCTATCACTACCAACTCAAGAGAGCAGAAACAAATACCTGTTTTTAAAATCCATGTCCTTAAATGTTGATTTGATGCTTTGAGCCATAAATGACCTTTCTAGCCAGCCCAAACTTGTCAGACGAAAGAATGATAGGAATAAGCTGTGTTGTTCTAATACAAGAGGCTGCTTTTCAGGGAGAATTTCAAAACCATTCTTGCTCCCTGTTCTCAACAACATTAAATTAAACTTTGGCCTGTACTACATTTGAATTTTGATGTATATATGTATATACATCATTGGAGTGATGGTGATAGAATCTCTCAACCTGTGCAAATTGAACTCTAGACTTGAGCTCCTGAGGCCCAAGGCACTCTTACACAGCTTGTATTACTTAGCACTGAAAAAGCAGCTAGGTGTTGGTCAAAAGCTAAGGCTAGGGTTAAAAGGGGATTTTTTCTTGTCACAAAGCTGAAGGGGAAGGGCATAAAACCACAATCACTTTTTGAAACCTTTTAAGTGTTTGGATTACTGTATATGCCTTGGAGGTCAGATTTAAGAACTAAATAAATCCTACATATTTCATTGGGACTGAAATGGTGGGTAAGGCCTGTGGATAAGTATATGCTCCACAAAAAGGGGAAAAACACTTAGTGCATGAGTGCTAAGTCTGTCATTATCAGATTTACCGGGTAAAAGAAACACCTCAATGGTCAGGAGAGAAAATACATGACAACCTGAAAAAAGGTTCTTTTTACAAGGCAACACATTCTTTTATTCTAATGTTTAAAAAAAAATAAAATGTTACACTGGATTGGGTACTTGGACACCATTCTTCTCTGGATGCTTTGCTTGTAGCATCTGAAACTAATCTCTGGGAAGACTGACATGCATTCTGAAGCAAGCACCACACACAGTGGTAAACTTTCTCTCTGATACAAGTAGTATCAGAGTAGTAACCTGATGTTGCAGTTCTTGTGCCTTTTGTACATTTGTCCTATCTGTATTTTTTGTCTTTGCTAACTCATTGATCTTCATCTAAAAGGAATGTCTAATTCCTGAATTTGTTCAAACTTCAGAAATGGGAAAGTGTCCTTTTAATTGTTCACTTTTTCCATCATGAACTTGTTCAGAGATTTGCATGTTCTGCTATATAAGCGGTTATCTTCGTCTAAAGTACAACCGTTCCAATAAATTTCACAGATAGATGGAAGGAGGTGGCACCAATCATATTCAAATACTCAGCAGCTGAGCAGTATCATAGAATCCCAGATTGATATTACTACTCTTTATTAGTATTTGGTTACCTGAATCTTCTGTGTTAGGGTTTATTTTATCTTAGGTATGAAAAATGCAGTATGCTATAAAAATGCTTGAGGAAAGCTAATGAAGTTTTTTCAGCTTATCTTTTTAGATTGTCTTCTCAAAGCTGTTTGTACAAAACAGGAAGAAGAGAAATTACCTTCTTTATTTTTCTCTTTAGCCTAGTAGATGGTTCAGCAACCATTTCTGAAGGTTTTTTACTTTGGTAGACTGCCCTCTCTTCAGGTGTATTGCATGATTTTCTCACATCACTGTGTGGTGTTGGGTTTTTGATTGCTTATTGAACAGACTTATGTACATCTCGTTTAAATCTTCTTTTGGTTTTGAACCCTAGCAAGAAGAAGCTGCTCTTATGGCCTGAGATCTTACATAAAGCACCCCTCAAGGCAGCTCAGGCTAAAACGTAACCGGATGCTGGACCTATGGCAGTCACGGTGAACCAGAACACATAACTTTAGAGGGACTGGTGTTACCTGACCCTAGATAGGGGAAAAACAAAAGTAAAAGCTAAATTATAGCTTCCAAAAATACCAAACAATTTTTTTTTTCTTATTAAAGATCAATATGTGAACAAACTGTAGGACACAAAATTCTCACCTCTAGGTGAGAACAAAGAGATCCTTCCTTGTCTAATAGTGTGTGCAAAATCAGGCTGCAATGCTGTTCTGGACTATAATGTGCTTTGTCAGACTGCTGTCTTAATTCAGAACTAGGAACAAGCTGTGACTGCCACAAGAAATGCATATGCATGTACCAAATTCATGCAGAGTTGCTGGTGGAAAACTTGGGCCAACAGCACATAATTCAACAAATTGACTTAAGTATGAACAAGGCTTGTTAATTATCTCATAGCTTACTGAGTTTGCAAATGATTCTGATAGTTGATCCAAATTGCTGTCAAAGTGTATTTTCTTGCACAGAAAAACATGTGCTGTTACTTTTAATGGATATAACTTTTTCAATTCAAGTTGTACATATTTTAAGCAACTATTGGATTCTTTGATTGAATGGGTATCTATATGGAACTTTAGGTGAGGTTCTGAGCATAGCAGAACTTAAACCCAAACTCTTCTCCTATATTTACAGTATCACTGGCTTTTATCCAGAGAAAGTTTGTCAGCTCTGAGGCCACAGCCTTTTAAAAAAGATTGGCTTTTCTTTATATTTTCTTTATAAGATACCTCACAATCATAAATGCATCTTCAGCTGTTTGGTCCTGAATGTGTTTTGTGCTGCTATGACACCTTGGTCGCAAAGAGCCTTGGGTTGGTGGTTTCCAGGCTTGATTAATACAATCTACTGTAATTAGGAATAGGAAACCCCCCCACAGTCTCCTTTCCAATTTAAATATTCCCACTGCTCATAAGACTTCCCCAGCTGTCATTGTGCATTGTTTCAGGTTAGTCATAATTAAAATATTTATTTTATTTAGTACAGTCTAGACACTGGGAAGAGTCCTTGGATTTTATCAGAGCTTTCAGCCGCTGAACAGCTTGGGTTTGGGATCTCTCAGGGGTTAGTATGATTTGATATGATCTGTAAGAATGACCTGAGATACTAGGATAACAGCATTTTCATATTGCACAGATAATACAAGCAAGACTTGTGTCAAGAACTTACCTCGTTCTTCAGTCATTGTTACTTCTTTCTTGTGCCATTGTAGATGGGAAATGATTTGGTGAAGAACATTAAAGCAGTGAAGTTGGAAAGACAGTAAAGCACAAAGCTACATAGATGTAATTTTTCTGGGTACAATGGTAACTGATTGGACAAAATAGTTTTAAGAGTTTTCCAATTTTAAAATGTGAATCATAACTTAGCCAACTGTCATTACTCGTTCTCCCCCCCCCATCTGCTGTAGAAATGTGGGCACAGCTACTGTTTTTGGTAAACAAAGCCTAGTAGCCAGATGGCAGTAATATTAAAGGAGTTGAGTGATATGGTTTGGGAAGCATCCAACTGGAATATGTTGTGCTTTGCCTAGGTACCTCAAAGTTAGTACATAGTAGAATACTTGCATTGTGTTATGACTGCAGTGGCTTGAAAGAACAAACAGACTATGGAGAATACAAATAATGCTTATTAAACTTGCAGTTGATTTTTTTTTTCCCCCCCAATAGATGCTGCAAATTGCTCTCAGACTGTATTTACTTACACATAAACAGATGTGCTTCTGCTCTTAATCAGGATAACTATTCCAAACTTAGTTATGGATATTTTAGCTGTTAAATACAAGGTTTCAAACAAATGCTGGTTTCATGAAGGCTTAGTTTCTCTAATAGATCCTTTCCTCACTCCTACTCTCTTCCATCCTCCTACTTGGTACATTTGGATAGATGCAGTGTGATGGAAGGAAAGGGAAGAAGGAAAACAATTTTGTTGCAAGGTATTGATGCCCACAGTACTATGCTGCTTACTTCCTATTCTTAATCTGTTGGGTAATTGTTTACCATGGTGCATTAAAAGAGTCAGCCTAATGTTTTTTCCTAAAAGTCTCATAGAGCAACCTGGCTCTTAGCATTAGTTTAGCCACTGTCAAATTTATTAGGAGACAATGAACTGCATCCAGCTTTTGGTGATGCAACTAATGAGTCATGAAATATCATCAATAAATGATGGCAAACTTTTTCAGTCACTAAAAATAGGGTATGTCTTCCTCATAGACTTCCTACCTTTTCCCTGTCCCCTCCTTCCCTTCCGCTTTTGATCTGGGAAAATACATTGTGAAACAGTTGAAGAAACAAGCTGCATCCCTCACACCCCCTTTCCTCATTCATGCCCCCTCCCCCTCTCTTCCTGTCTAGACTGCCTGCTTCTCATGCACTGCTCTTCTTTGGAGCATACATTACCCACAGGTTGTGCTCCTCATTCCTTTGTGAGCAACAGCCTGGGCTCTTTCCCTTTCTTGATTTGGAGTTCACTTACTGCTGGTGATAGACATCCTTCTCATCTGAGCAGTCCATTAACCCTGCAGGCTTGTTACATATGAGCTTCTGCTTTTCAGGGTGCTTCAGGCAGTAAGCAGTTTTGGCAACTGCAGCCTGACTCTTCTGCAGCTGGGAGAGGCAGCGTGTTGCACAGTTTTCCCTCTAGAACAGCCATCAGCTGTTCTCCATGGTCTAGCCCACACTGCCATCCTGCTGTGCTTTCACTGCCTTTCCTATAATAAACGTCGAATCTCATAACAACCATAGATCCATTCCTACCCCTACTTCCTTCCCTCCCCTCTATCCAAGACCATCTGCAGGTGCTTTTTGTGGATTATAAATGTAAATAATACTGTAGTGCAAAATATTGGCAAAGTGCCTCTGGTATGTTGCTAGGTTTTTTTTCTCGGCCCTGTGCAGTGGTGATGGAGTGGGTCAGTCTTGGACAGAATCTAAGTTTTGTAGGGAGCTACTTCCTTAGAGTGGTGCTTTTGGATTCCTGAGGAAAGCAGAGCAAAACAAACTTCCTTAGGTATTACTAGCAACAGGTACTTAGTCAGATTAGTCATTTTCTGTCTTTTTATTACAGAATTGTAAAGGGTGGAAGGGACTTCAAAAATCATCCAGTTTCAACCCCCTGCCATGGGCAGGGACAAGTCACACTAGATCAGGTTGCTCAGAGCTCCATCGTGCCTGGCCATACAAACTTCAGGGATGGGGCTTCCACCACCTCCCTGAGCAACCTATTCCAGTGTCTCACCACCCTCATGGTGAAGAACTTCTTCCTAATATCCAATCTGAATCTCCCCACTTCTAGTTTTGCTCTGTTCCCCCTAGTCCTATCACTACCTGCCATCCTAAAAAGTTCCTCTCCAACTTTCTTGTAGGCCCCCTTAAGATACTGGAAGGCTACAATAAGTCTTCTCCAGACTGAGCAGCCACAACTCTCTCAATCTGTCTCCATAGGAGAGGTGCTCCAGCCCTGTGATCATACTCGTGGCCCTTCGTTGGACATGTTGCAGCACATCCATATCTTTCCTGTAATAGGGGCTCCAGAACTGGATGTAGTACTCAAGGTGGGATCTCACTAGAGCAGAGTAGAGGGGAAGAATCACCTCCCTTCACCTGCTGGCCACACTTCTCTTGATGTAGCCCAGAATACTGTTTGCTTTCTGGGCTGCAAGTGCACACTGACAGCTCATGTTGAGCTTCTTCTTCACCAAGTCCTTTTCTTCAGGGCTTGTCTGAAGCCAGTCACTGCCCAGCCTGTATCAATGCTTGGGATTGCCCTGACTGGGATGTAGGACTTTGCATTTGGTCTTATTGAAACTCATGTGCTTGGCTTGTGCCCACCTCTCCAGCCTGTCAAGGTCCCTCTGGATGGTGTCCTTCTCTCCAATGTGTCTGCTGCACCACACAGCATGGTGTCATCAGCAAACCTGCTGAGGGTGCACTCAATGCCACTGTCCATGTCACCCACAAAGATGTCCACCTGGAGTACTGTGTCCAGTTCTGGAGCCCCTATTACAAGAGGGATATGGATATGCTAGAAGGTGTCCAGAGAAGGGCCACAAGGATGATCAGAGGGCTGGAGCACCTCTCCTATGAGGACAGACTGAAGGAGTTGGGGCTGTTCAGTCTGCAGAAGAGAAGGCTCTGAGGTGACCTAATTGTGGCCTTCCAGTATCTGAAGGGGGCCTACAGGAAGGCTGGGGAAGGACTTCTCAGGATGTCAGGTAATGATAGGACTAGGGGGAATGGAATGAAGCTGGAGGTGGGGAGATTCAGGCTGGATGTGAGGAGGAAGTTCTTCACCATGAGAGTGGTGAAGCCCTGGAATGTATTGTCCAGGGAGGTGGTTGAGGCCCCGTCCCTGGAGGTGTTTTAAGCCCAGGCTGGACGAGGCTCTGTCCTGCCTGATGTAGTGTGGGGTGTCCCTGCCCATGGCAGGGGGGTTGGAACTGGATGCTCCTTGTGGTCCCTTCCAACCCTGACTGATTCTGTGATTCTATGTTAAACAAGACTGGTCCCAGTACTGATCGCTAAGGGACTCCACTTGTCATTGGCCTCCACTTGGGCATGGGCCCATTGGCAGCCACTCTTTGTGTGCAGTCATCAAGCCAGTTCTTTATCCATTCAGTTGTCCATGCATCAAACTCATATTTTACGAGCTTGGAGATCAGGATGTTGTGTGGGACAATGTTAAAGGCTGTGCTCAGGCACAGGTAAATGCAGCCAGTTGCTTGTCCCTCAGTTGTTCATATTGTGACCTTTTCATAGAAGGCCATCATGTTTGTCAGGCACAATTTGTCCTTGGTGAAGGCCTAAAGAACAGTAGGAAGGGAAGTTTTGTCTGGTTTTGAGGAAGGGATGATTTTCTTACTGGAGAGCTTCAGGCCTGGTGCTCTATAGTCAAATAAATATATATTTTTTTTTTAATATTATTTTTTATTTAAAAAGGCTTTTTTAAAATTAAGTAGCTTGTTTTCAGTAAGTTTTACTCATTTTTCCGAGATGGTATTGAAATCAGAAGTAAAAGTAGCATTTGTTTTCAGCTGTTCAGATGGTAGAAGATCTTTATTCTTGTACTGAATGACGGTTTCATTACAGCAATAGATGCTGCAAGTGTTTTCAAGAACATTTTGTTTGAGTAAAAAATGAGTTCCTGAAACATTTGTTCTCCAGATGTGGTAAATAGTAATGTTTCACAGTTAGCAACAAAATCCCTGAAACTCACCTGAAATAGAAATAATGCTTATGGCTTTCCCAATGTTCATTTATTTGGAATACAAACTGAAGAGAAAATACAAAGGTTAATTCTTTTAATACCCTGAACAATTTATTTCTGTTCAGCTTTTTCCAGAACTACGTATTAGCTTGGATTAAAAGGTGTGCATGTTTTTTTTCAGCTATATTTTGTTGTTCATAGTCTAGAATGCTTGGAATTCTCATTGCCCTCTCATGCTGAAAACAGATACCATTCAAAACATAATGTGTGCAGTGTGGCATATACATTCTTAAAGAAAATAAGTTTTTCTGACCAGTTTTATGTCTGGTAGGAATATTTAAAAAGCATTAAATATGCAGAGCAGTTCCATTTCTACTTCATTAATTTTATGTATGTAAATAAAATACATATTAGCCTTTTTTTGGAAGAGTCTTGGTTCTGCTTCTCAATTTTAGTATTCAGAGTGTTTCTTTTTATGTTGACTATGAGGGGTTACCTTTGTTAAATATACATGTGGTGGAAGAAATAGATTTTGTCTGTTTTTAATCTGGCAAAGTTCATTTGAGAAGTGTCCATATGCCTGCCTTCATATGCTTCATAGGACTGTCACAACTATCAAAAATCTTCATAGCAACACCATAACAATTCCCATAACAGCACCAAAATTGCAAAGATGTTCTTGCTGGTTTATAGATATCTTAAGCAGATCAAAATGAAGAAAATGAACCATCAGTTTTCCTGATCTGAGCGCACAGAAACTCTGTGTGTATGTGCACGTACGTAAAGAGTGGGATCGTGGTCTTCTCTGCAGTTCCTCTCTGGTACAATCTTCCCGGTATCTGCAGCCCGTACTCTGATCAGCGACGCTTAGCAGGCATCAGTCTGCTTCAGCCTGCTGATTTCTTTAAGCTGTCAGGCAATGAAGAGGTACTCTGCTTTAGAAAATTTCTCAGGGCAGTATTTGGGTTGTACATCACAGCAGCCTACATGTGTGTTGGGCAAGCAGAAAGGTTCAGTCTGCTGGAGTCCTTCTGTCCTTAGGAATGAGGCCTGTCTACTGCCTAAATAAAAAAGAATGGAGGTGTAGTGAACCCTTGGGCATCCTTTCATACTGAAACAATGGGTATTTGAATGTCACATGTCAGTGCAGGTAAGACTAGATTGGCCTTGTCTGGCCAATAAGAGCCATCTCTGCCGCTTCTTTCTCGTCTGTAGATCTGTTTGTAGTTTGGAATAAGGAGACCACCAGTTAGGCTGTTTTAAGATGTAACAAACAAAAATCCCATAGGGGTAATCTGTTTTTTTCATAGCCCCTAAATCTTTTTAACATTGAAATGTTCTGAAAACTAATTCTAGAGCAAATGTCTACTGCATAATCCTGAGTGTTGAGCTGAAATAATGTTTGTTTGGGGTATGTTCTGGTGTTTGTTGTTTTTTGCCTTGCACTACATTCACCCTCCAACAGAGAGCAAATGATTGCTTACTCCAAAGCAGGTTTGTAGTGTCTCTTAGAGGGCATCACTTCAGTAATGCAGAATAGGTTCATTACCATTACTTGAACTGCTTTGGAAGTCACATGCTAGTGCTCACTGCCTTCCTTTTGTTACCTGGAATAACCATGCTCACTATCAGTTTTCCCTGAGTTAGATATAGGGAGAGTTATTGACTGTGTTATGAAGATATTTGGAACATATAGGAGGTCTTCCTGAAAGACGTGTTGGTTCAACTTGATTCTAAACCCCTTGCTTCTGTAGTTTTAAAACTTTGGTTTGTTTCTTCTGAGGTGGCTTGCTGTTCCAAATTAAATCTCTTGCAAAGGCAACTGTTCTCTAGTATAAGCATTTGCATTTTCAGTGGCAAGAGTAGCCTGGAGTAGCTTCCTCCCAGTTGTTGAGATTTGTATCAAAACAGGGTAAAACTATAGGCTGGGGAGTGTAGTGGGTTGAGAGACCAATTTTCCCACCACAGGCAAAAGAAAAGAGTCAGACAAAATGGATTGCAAAAAATGCTGTAAAGTTTAAATGGAATTAAAGTTTTACAGAAAACTACAAGCACTGTGAGAAAAGAGAGAGATTCCAGAACATACCCAAGAACCCCCACCTGGGGGTACCCCCAAAACCCTGCCAGGGCTCTTCCCCCTCCTTCCCCCCCCCCCCCAGCCTTGGACTTGGCCAGGCCTAAGGGAGGCGGCTCAGCCCATTACTTAGGCAGTGGCAGGGAAGAAAAGGGAAAGGGAGGACCCTGTGCTGATGTTTTATAGGGGAGCAGGGCATTATGAGAATGAAATACCTGGCTTCCTCTGACCACCCACTGGGCTGGGCCCCCTTTTGGGACATGCCAGGTGTGGCCTGTGCAGTGGCTTCAGGGGGCTGGCACCCAGCCTAAACCACCACAGGGAGTGAGACCCAGGAAATAAACTAAATTATATCAGCAGTTGCAGGCCAAAAGCTTGTCATATTTATCAGAGTCCTGGGGATATTTTTTGGTCTAGGATTCCCTATGAGTTGCTTATTTGGGGCTCTGTTACAAACTCCTCCAGGGAGAAGGCCTAATAAAGTATGATATTTTTCAAAGGGAATAGTGCTACTTAGGAGTATATAATGTCTGAACAAACAGGCACGGAACGGCATATAATCCTGCACATTATGCAGTGGTGTTAAATATATATATATATTAGTAAGGTAGCAGATGCTGTACTTGTGAAATTGCCATGTAAAGGAGCAGTCATTAGCAGCAGGGTGCTGCTCTGTGTGAGACTCTTTCACATGTAATGAGTACCTAATTTCAGTGCTATAGTCAATGAGAGATGAGAGTGGGGAGGGTAGGCAACTGCATCAGCTCCGGCTACATCCGTGCTGTGCCGTGGTCGTTAGAAGAGAAAAGGGGGCTCCCGGAGAGAGAGAGAGGTGACCCGACACGACTTGGCGTCTCTCTCGAGGGTTTCTGAGAGGGCGACGTGGCTGGGGGCGTTCCCGGAGAAAGCGCAGGACATTTAAACCCGGCGACACCGGCAGAGGCTCTCGTACTGCGAGCTGCAAGGCAGCTGCGTTCTTGATCGTTGGATCCCTGAGGGGGAAGGGGAGTGGCCAAACAGCTGGGAGCGCCTGGCCACTGGTACAGGCAGGCTAACGGGCACAGGGAGAGCAAACAGTGGCTGAGTGTGCCCTGGGGGCTCCTTTTGAATCAGTTTGCTAGTTGGCACGAGCAGAGTGTGTGGGCAGGACACAAGGCGCTTCAGTTTTACTGAAGGAATGATGGGGGGGGGAGGGGAAGACTGTGATCTCTGCACCCACCAAAATGGATTTTGGCATCCAGGCCACAGGCTGTGAGGAATGCCACAGCCTTTGACTGGCAACAGGGGGCAACACTGACTATGGTTATGTGCAGTGTGAGCAGATTTTTGACCTGCTCAGTCAGATGGCACATCTCCAGGATGAGGTGATGGAGCTCATGGAGGAGGTGAGTAGCTTGAGAAGCATCAGGGAGAGTGAGAGGGAAATGGATAACTGTCACAATCTGATCTTTACAAATACAGAATAGGAGTTGACTCTTAGTGGAGCAGAGAATTTGATATCCTCTCATCAGCCAGCCCCCAGCCTTTCTGTGGTAACTCACATGTGCAGGGTCAATGGGAACAGGTAGCTCCCTGATGAAACAAATGATTCAAATGGAGCAGATGTGCTCCTTTAAGAAGCACACCACCCACAGTGCCCTCACTTAACAGGTATGAGGCTCTGCAGGAGGAACTGGTTGTGAGCAAGGACAAGGGCTCATGAAGGCCAAAAGTTCCACAAAGGCCAAAGGTACCACCAAGGCTGTCCCACCTGAGGCCAACCATAGAAACTGACCCTGAAGAAAAAAAAAAGGGTCATTGTTGTAGATGACTCCCTGCTGAAGGGAGTAGAGGGCTTGATATGCAGGCCAAACCCACTGCATAGAGCGGTCTGCTGTCACCCTGGTGCTTAGGTAAAGGATATTGTGGGTAAACCTTCCACTCTTGTGAGTCCTTCAGTCTATTGCCCACTTCTGTTTTTTTCAGATGGGTAGTGATGATGCAGCAGTGAGAGGCTTAGTATCTATTAAGAGACTTTGGGACCTCGGGGCAACGCCAAAGGGATCAGGAGCTCAAGTTGTGTTCTCCTCCATTCCTCTGACACTGGTGAATGGATGAGGGAATATTTAGGAAGAGCCAACAAGTCAATTCATGGCTCTGGGACTGGTGTCATTGACAGGGGTTTGGATTTTCTGATCACAGCTCAGTTCACAGGGCACCAGAGCTGCAAACAACCAATGGGATGCACCTGTCCCAGAGGCAGAAAAGGATTCTAGGGCAGGAGCTGGCAGAGCTCATTGATAGGGCTTTCAACTAGATTCAAAGGGGTAAGGGGTTGTTAATCTCATGCTTGCCTGTGACAAACATTGGGGCAGCTCACCAGAGGCAGAGGGATGGAGTGCTAGCAAGGGTGCTCAACTTGTTGTCAACCTTCTGGAAGCATGGTGCTACTTAAACAGCTCTTTTCCTTCCCATTTGAGTGATAAGTGTATGGGATGGAAATGAAAAAAAAACAACTTTTTTTTTTTAGAGCATCATTTACATTTTAATAAATAGACAGCTCTGGCAGTACCCAGCTCCTTCCTTGTGGAAAGATATGGAGATGTTGTTGCAAGGGACAAGACTGATATCATTCTTTCTTGATAGTTTTTATTTTTTTAACTGTTTGAAATATAAAGAAAACTCAATCTTCTATATAAAGGGCCTGATTCAGAAGCATTTAAGTTTATTTTGATGAAACCTAGGATTTTTACAGTGTTGGAAGTTGCAGTCCTGATTTTCAGTTCAAGGTTCTTTATCATCATAAGAGGCTAGATAATTAGTATCTCTGTTCTGTTTCTGCCATTCTTATGATAGTAAGAGAACTACTTCCAATACTTGGAAGCCACAATATGAGTATCATTTAAGTTTATGAAAGTTATGATCAAAATTAAGAGCACAGATACAGAACCTTTTTGTACTGCTCATAGACTTGTAGATATGAGACCTGCATCAAAAAGGAGATTTAGTACCGCAAAAAGAACTATGTCAAGTTAGAGGATAATAAAATTTACCAAAAAACTTGAGTCATAAAATCTGCAGTGTACTTGTTGGTGGAGTTTCATGTTCATCCAGAAGCTTAATGCTTGACTATTTTTATATGCAACCTATGGTAACAAAACCAGGCATTAACCACAATTCCACAAGTACACCACCTACCAGCTTATCCCAAATGCTAGCAGTGGTATTATAGGTAGATTACCAGAAGGTGAAGCCCAAAAATACACGGCAAGAGCATGCAGAGATCTGAAGGCATGAAAACAGCTATTTGCTTGGCTCACTGGTAGAGTGACTTCCCATCCTTTAGGTTTCTGTCCTCTGTATCCTTGCTTCTCTCCACAATGAAATAAGAGTTTCATAGATGATTTATTTTCCCTCTGTAAGAAGGTAGTTTGTAAGGTGTTCCTTGGCTTGTCAGTGAAAGCTGTAAATATTGTGTTGCCAGATGCCCTTTTTTGCTGGGGTCCTCAATCTAATAGCTTATGTACTGTAAAACCTGGTCTGAAGGCCAGATCAAGGCACACAGGATTTCAGCAACTTGCCTAATAAATCTAAATTATAAATCACATTGTGTTTGGCTGTATATTTGTCCTCCTCCACAGATCAATTTGTTTTCTTAATTTTTCCTGGAAATCTTTCTTAATGTTGCAGATCCTTTTTTTCCTTTCTAGATTTCAAGGGGAAGGGGCTGAAACCAGTCCCCCCAGATAGGAGTCTGGGGGTGGTAAGCTGGAGTCAGAAGTGAAAGCAGCTACCCAGCTGAAGTGCATGTACACTAATGCATGCAATATGGCAACAAACAAGAGGAGCTGGAAGCCTTGTTACAGCAGGAAAGTTATGGTGTAGCTGCCATTACAGAAACATGGTGGGATGACTCACATGACTGGAGCACTGTAATTGATGGCTACAGGCTCTTCAGGAGAGACAGGCAAGGGAGAAGGGGTGGAGGGGTGGCCCTGTACGTCAGGGAGGCTCTAGGCACCATGGAACTAGAGAACAAGGATGGTCAGGTTGAGTGTCAGTGGGTGAGAATTAGAGGGAAGGCCAACAAGGCTGACACCCTGCTTGGAGTCTGTTATAGACCACCTAACCAGGAGCAAGAGGCTGATGAATAATTCTATAGGCAGCTAGAGGCTGTCTCAAGATTGCCAGACCTTGTTCTTAAGAGCAACTTTAACCTGCCTGATATCTGCTGGGAGCTTAGCAGATAAGAGGCAGTCTAGAAGGTTCTGAGAGTGTATGGAGGATAGCTTCTTATCCCAGCTGCTGTGTGAGCCTACCAGGGGTAAGGCTTTGCTTGACCTTCTTTTTACAAGCAGAAAGGGGCTGGTGGGAGATGTGGTGGTTGGAGGCTGTCTGGGGTCCAGTGACCATGAGATAATTGAGTTTTCAATATGCAGTCAAGCTAAGAGGGGCAGCAACAAAACCTCCACTCTGGAATTCTGGAGGGTGGACTTCAGGTTACTCAAGGAACTAACTCAGAAGGTACTTTGGGAAACAGCACTTAAAGGGGTCCAGGAGGGCTGGACCTCCTTTAAGAAAGAATTCTTGAAGGCACAGGAGCAGGCTGTGCCAGTGTGCTGGAAGATAACCCACTGGGGCAGGCGGTGAGTCTGGATGGGCAATGAACTTCTGGGTGAATGAAGGGAAAAAAAGAGAGTGTATCATCTTTGGAAGGAAGGAGAGGTTACCCATGAAATAGTTTAAGGATTTTGCTAGGTCATGTAGGAAAAACTAGAGAGGCAAAAGCCCATTTAGAGCTTAGACTGACCTCTGCTGTGAAGGACAACAAAAAATCCTTCTACAAATATATTAATGGAAAGAGGAGGGGCAAGGACAACCTCCACTCCTTAGTGGACATGGAGGGGAATATTGTAACTAAAGCTGAGGAAAAGGCAGAGATGCTTAACACCTTCTTTGCCTCAATTTTTAATAGCAAGATAGGTTGTCTTCTGGAAAAATGGCCTCCTGAGCTGGCAGATGGAGTCAGGGAGCAGTATAGTTCTCCTGTGATCCAGGAGGAAGTAGTTAGAGACTTGCTTAGCCACTTGGATCCCCACAAGTCCATGGGACCAGATGGGATCCATCCTAGTGTGCTGAGAAAGCTGGCAGATGAGCTGGACAAGCCACTCCATCATTTTTCAACAGTCCTGGCTCACTGGAGAGGTCCCAGAAGACTGGAAGCTGGCCAATGTGATGCCCATCCACAAGAAGGGCCAGAAGGAGGAACCAGGGAATTCCAGGCCTGTCAGCCTGACCTCAGTGCCAGGCAAGATTATGGAACAGGTCCTCTTGAGTGCAATCACACAGCACTTACAGGATGGCCAAGGGATCAGGCCCAGCCAGCATGGATTTAGGAAGTGCAGGTCCTGCCTGACCAACTTGATCTCCTTCTATGATCAGGGGACCTGCTTGGTGGATGTGGGGAAGGCTGTGGATGTAGTCTACCTGGACCTCAGCAAGGCCTTTGACACCATCCCGCACAGCAAACTCCTGGCCAAGCTGTCAGCTTGGGGCTTGGACAGCAGCACTCTGTGCTGGGTTAGGAACTGGCTGGAGGGCTGAGCCCAGAGAGTGGTGGTGACTGGTGCCACATCCAACTGGCAGCCAGTCACTAGTGGTGTCCCACAGGGATCAGTGCTGGGCCCCATCCTGTTCAATATCTTTCTTGATAATCTGGCTGAGGGGATTGAGTCCCATCATCAGTAAATTTGCAGATGACACCAAGCTGGGGGCAGGAGTTGATCTGCTAGAGGGTAGGAGAGCTCTGCAGAGGGACCTTGACAGGATGGACAGATGGGCAGAATCCAATGGCATGAGATTTAACACATCCAAGTGCCAGGTTCTACACATTGGCCACAACAACCCCATGCAGTGCTACAGGCTGGGGTCAGAGTGTCTGGAGAGTGGCCAGGTAGAGAGGGACCTGGGTATATTGGTTGATAGTAGGGTGAACATGAGCCATCACTGTGCTCAGGTGGCCAAGAAGGTTAATGGCATCCTGGCCTGTATGAGGAACAATGTGGCCAGCAGGAGCAGGGAAGTCATTCTGCCCCTGTACTCAGCACTGGTTAGGCCACACCCTGAGTCCTGTGTCCAGTTCTGGGCCCCTCAGTTTAGGAAGGATGCTGACTTGCTGGAATATATCCAGAGAAGGGCAACAAAGCTGGTGAGGGTTTGGTGCACAAGCCCTATGAGGAGAGGCTGAGGGAGCTGTGCTTGCTTAGTCTGGAGAAGAGGAGGCTCAGAGGAGACCTTCTTCCTGTCTACAACTATCTGAAGGGAGGTTGTAGCCAGGTGGGGGTTAGTCTCTTCTCCCAGGCAGCCAGCAGCAGAACAAGAGGACACAGTCTTGAGCTGCTCTAGGGGAGGTTTAGGCTGAATGTTAGGAAGAAGTTCTTCACAGAAAGAGTGATTGCGCTATGGAATGGGCTGCCCAGGGAGGTGGTGGAGTCACCATCACTGGGAGTGTTTAAGAAGAGACTGGATGAGGCACTTGGTACCATGGTTTAGTTGATTAGATGGTGTTGGATGAGAGGTTGGACTTGATGATCTCAAAGGTCTTTTCCAACTTGGTCTATTCTAGTCTAGTCTATTCCATCTTACTGTATCCCATCCTATCCCATCATATCCTTCCTTCTGCCTTTCCTAGCTTTTCACAATCTGTGTTGTGGTCTAGAAAGCTTTGATTCTGTGGTTGAAGCATAAATTTTGAAAGGGAAGTATCTCATGTCTTACTGTTGAACTTGCATGTTAATAGAAGCTTGGATAATACATTGTGTACTGACGTTCTATCTAGACTCTGAGTAACAGACCTAATACTGTACCTTATGAAACTTCTGAATGCTGTAGGTTAAAGGTTAATATTCTTAATACTCTCTTGGCTCTGTCAAGGAAGGGATGCGCTTGTAAAAGACCTTTTCAAGAAAAAGGTGTATTAATCATACTTGCTTTGTTTAAGGAGCAGCTTTGTGCTCTGAAAGTGCTAACAGTTGCTTCAGCCATAGAAAATTAGACAGCAGGCTCCCAACACACACCTGCTTTCCTTAAAGTGCTTGTTGTGCACAGAGCTCCCAGATCAGAGATGCCAAGAAATTTGGGCTTGCAAACATACTTCTTTTTTATGTTTGTTTGAAGTAACAGATATTTGTATTTGATAAATAAAAGAAGACCTGTGGGCAGTTTGCACTCAAAATTGTCTGTGCCTTTGGAAATTCATTTTTCTTATTACACAAAGCCTATTCATTCTCCATTGCATGTCTGGAAAAGAGGTGCTGCATGGCTGTATGAAGGAGTACTAGTATGGCAAGCCTAGTTGGCCAGTTTTGATGGGATGCATTTGTTTTGATTTCATTGGAACAGTGAGAAGTGAATTAGGGTCTGGCCTAGCAACAGTATGGAAATACTGTGAGCCACAAGAACCTGATTTCATATGTAATATGTCCACTTGTGTGGGTTTGGGCTGTATGCTAGTGTTATCATGGATACTCTGATGTATAATATAGGTAACTTTTACATTTTTTAAGCACTTTTATTGTTACTCCAGTAGTCCCTTGGGATTCCACTATGCATCTGGGTCCCCACTGCAGTTGGGTCTGCACAGCTATAAAAATGATTCTTCCTACTTTGTTGGCTTCAGCCATGTAAGGGTGACTCATTTATGTGCTGGTAGTTGTTTTAGGCTTTCTTCCTGGAACTCTTTCAGCATTATGGTTTTACTGGCTTTTTATCTGCTTCTTTGTCACGAAGGTCAGTATGTCATACTTCATTATTTTTCCTGGAAACCCTTATAATGGTTTGGTGACCAGAGAAAGTTGTCAAAAAAATTTGCCTTGTAAAATTTACTGTCCAAAATGAACTGAGCCCCTCTGAAAGTCCTACATAGTGACTCTTATTTCTACACATGTAAACCTCTTTTTCTCTTTTTACTTTGACTTTATGAACAAAACAAGAGTTCAGTGAACATCCTGACTCTTGCAGTAATACATAAGCCCCTGTAGAAAAATTAAAGCAAAGAAAATAATGTTCGAAGTGCTAAGAACTGTTTTTGTGAATATTTAGTGTACAAGTGGAAAAACAGAATCATGGTCATAAAACAGGCATCTTTCTTCCTACTGTGAGTTTTAATGCCATTTTTTGTTTGACATGAGTGCAGCATTGATCTCTTTTTGCTTGCCTTTTCTAAACAGAAGAAAATTTATTCCACAGCTGGTAATGGAAACAGGAGTGGCAGTTTCCTCTTCTAGGCCAAGTGTAACATTTCATGATGGAAGGTCAGTTCAGTTTAAAAATTACATTAGCTTTTTTGTAGCTTAAACTTGAATTGTTTGAGTGCAGTCTTAAATTACTCAATCAGTGAAATGTTTTGTGCTGTTGGAATGACCTAAATAGCTTTTGTTGCAGAGGTGCCTGTCCTTAGGACATCCTGTGCTGGGTTTTCCTAGATGTAAGACATGCTTTTCAGGAAGTAGTAGTTTTTTGATCTTCAAAATCCCTTCCCAAGTTTATATCAGTGATTGCCGTTGTCTTCATTTTTAGGTTTTTATCCACTTCCCATTAAAAAAAAATGCAGTGTGAGTTTTATCAAGCCTTTATCAAGTAGATGAGAGAGCAGTTTTCCCTGATTATGAGGCAGTGTTACGAGTCAAGAAGGATGTAGCTTTAAAAAAGTTTTTTTCTTGTTTCCACTTGTCTTTTGATGAAGCTCTGTTCTGTGGCTTGTATTAATTGACTTGCCTTTGAAAAGCTTGTAGACAACTGCTGCTAATAATGCATTATTTATAAAAGCTGAGCAGTGTTGAGGCCTTACAGAGGAACTGTAAAATTAAGTCAAAGATGGACTCTAACTATAGGCAAAATGAAGCTGATACAGATAGTGTGACATGAAAACTACATGTAGTAGCAGCAATGAAGAGTATGAAAAGTGCAGAGATGTAACTGGACTAACAGAGGGAAATTTCAAAACAAAAAAATTGGTTACACTGGCTTCTTCCTCTCTTTTCCTCCCTTAAAAAAATGAATAGCTGTTGCTAGAGTTTTTCTTGGTCTCACGTGACGTAATTTCTGCTAATTCCTTTTGGTGGATGTAATGGGTTGGGGCAAACCCCCTCCCCACCACTTGCAGAAATAAAGACTCAGACAAACAGACTGCAAAAGTGATGGAAAGTTTAAATAGAGAACAGTGAGTGCGTGCAGAGAACTAGAAACACAGTGACAAGAAGAACCCCAAAACAGACCCAGAGAGATCCCATCTCCACCTGAGGGTGCACCCAAAAACCCCCAGGGCTCCTCCTTCCCCCACCACCACCACTGCTAGGCTAGTCTCAACTGGCCAGAGCTGAGACTGCCCATCCCCCCCGTGGCCTTGGGCCTAACCAGGCCCATGGCCGGGAGATCTCTCTCCCAGTTACCAGGTGGTGGAGAGGAAGGGAAGAGGAAGTGCCAGACCCCACGGTAAAATTTATAGTGGTGCAAGGGATCATGGTAGGAAACAACCTAATTTCCTGTGTCCACCCACTGGGCTGGACTTCTGGACACAGGAAACACCCCTGTAGCAGAGGGCACCCAGCCCAAACTACGACAGTGGAGACAGATGATACTTGGTTACAGCATCATTGGATAGGGGAAGAGCAACTGTCATCTACCTGGACTTGTGTAAAGCATTTTGTACTGTCTTTTGTGATGTCTTGGTCACCAAATTAGAGCAAGCATGGACTTGAGGGCTGGACCACTTACTGCACTGGTTGGATGGCTGCGCTCAGAGTTGTGGTCAACAGCTCAATGACCAAATGGGGACTGGTGACAAGAGGTGTCCTGCAGTGGTTGGTACTGGGACTAGTGCTGTTTAACGTACTTGTCAGCGATATGAACATTGAGATTGGGTGTACCCTTAGCAAATTTACAGATGACACCAAGCTGCGTGGTCCAGTTGAGATGCTGGAGGAAAAAGATGCCATCCAGAGGAACTTGGACAGGATTGAGATGTGGGCCCAAGTCAACCTCATAAAGTTCAACAAGGTCAAGTTCAAGGTCCTACATCTTTGCTGGGGCAATCCCAAACACAAATACAGACTGGATGAAGAGTGACTGGAGAACAGGCTTGAGGAGAAGGACTTGGGGGCGTTAGCTGGTTGAAAACTGCCTCAACATGAGCCATCAATGTGCACTTGCAGCCAACCGTATGCTGGGCTGAATTAAATGGAATTGTGACCAGTAGGCTGAGGGAAGTGATTCTACCCTCTACTCTGCTCTTGCGAGATCGCAATTGGAGTACTGCATCGAGTCCTGGGGCTGCCAGCATAAGACGGACATCAAACTGTTAGAGCAGTTCTGGAGGAGTGTCACAAAGATGCTCAGAAGGCTGGAGCATCTCTGCTATGGGGACAGGCTGAGAGAGCTGGGACTGTTCAACCTCCAGAGAGACCTTGTAGCAGCCTTCTAGTACCTGAAAGGGGCATATAAGAAAGTTGGGAAGGGATTTCTTTACTGTGGCTTGTAGTGATAGGATGAGAGAAAATAATTATACACTGGATGATGGTAGATTAAGACTGGATACTAAGAAGAAATTGTTCACAATGAGGGTAGTGAAACACTGGAACAGGTTGCCCAGGGAGATTGTGGATGCCCTCTCCCTTGAGGTATTCAAGGCCAGGGTGGATGAGGGTTTGAGCAGCCTGGCCTAGTGGAGGGTGTCCCTGCCCATGGCAGAGGGGGTTGGAACTAAATGATCTTTAAGGTTCCTTCCAATCTAAACCACTCGATGGATCTGTGAATCACCTTAGGCGATAGAGGTTATGGGATGAATCAAGAGCCTGCTTCTTGCAGGAGCATTGCCAGCTTTTATTTGCCACAGTAGAGTGAATTCTTTCTCAAAAGATAGCAATAAATGTCTTTGCACTGATCCTATAAAGACTGGTCATAATCAGTCCTCCTTGGGCACTCTGATCATGTTCCTAGGATGCAGATCCTTGCAGACTGCACATTCTGCTGTTCTCTCAATCTGTTAATTTCACCAGCAAAATGAAGATATGTTTATCTACATTTAAATGTAGATTACTAAACTATTTTAACCTCTTGTTTCAAGCATTTTTTTATGGCTCAATATAAACTTGAGCCTAAAGCTGACCTATGTTTATCCTGCTACAGTCTGACTATAAACATTTTAGTATACATTAGCTGGACAGTCTGGACAGTGTGGTTAGTTAAAATCTCAATTATTTTCCAGTAGCTACACTTCTAGTAACTTTCATGGTTAATAATTATCCCTTTTTTAACTTACCCTTCATTTTGAATTACAGAATCATAGAAACATTCAGGTTGGCAAAAACCCTCAGGATCACCCAGTCCAACCGATAACTGTACTCTACAAGGTTCACCCCTAAACCCCAAGCACCACATCTGAATGACCTTTAAACACATCCAGGGTTGGTGACTCAACCACCTCCCTGGGCAGCACATTCCAATGCCTGACCACTCTTTCTATGAAAAAAACTTTTCCTAATGTCCAACCTAAACCTACCCAGTTGCAGACTGTGGCTGTTCCCTCTTGTTCTGTCACTAATTACCTGCAAGAAGAGACCAGCACCAGCCTCTCTGCGGTGTCCTTTCTGGTAGTTGTAGACAGCAAGGAGGTCTTCTCTCAGCCTTCTCTTTTCCAAACTAAACAGACCCAACTCCTTCAGTTGCTCTTCATAAGATTTATTCTCCAGGCCCTTCACCAGCTTCATTGCTCTCCTCTGCACTCGCTCTGTGACCTCAGCCTCTTTCTTGTATTGAGTTGCCCAAAAGTGGACACAATACTCAAGGTGTGGCCTCACCAGAGCTGAGTACAAGGGGACAATCACCTCCCTGCTGATGCTGGATGCAGCATTCCTAATACAAGCCAGGATGCCATTGTCTTTCTTGGCCACATGGGCACACTACTGGCTTGTCCATTAGACCCCCCAGGTCACTTTCTGCCAGACAACCTTCCAGCCACACTTTCCCAAGCCTTTACCATTGCTTACGGTTGTTGTATCCCAAGTGCAGGACCTGGCATTTGGCCTTGCTGAAGCTCATCCCATTAACATTGGCCCACTGATCCAATCTATCCAAGTCCCTCTGTAGAGCCTCCCTACCCTTGTGCAGATCAACACTCCCACCTAACTTGGTGTCATGTGCAAAAACTTACTGATGACACACTCTGTGTCTTCATGAAGGTCATCAATAAAGATGTTAAACAGAAGTGGTCCCAACACTGAGCCCTGAGGAACACCACTTGTGACTGGCCACCAGCTGGATTTAACTCCATTGACCACCACTCTTTGGGCACTTTCCCCCAGACAGTGCTTTATCCAGCAGACTGTGTGCACATCCAAGCCATGAGCAGCCAGTTTGTCCATGAGAATTCTGTGGGGAACATTGTCAAAGGCATTTGGGATGTCTAAGTAGACATGAATTTCTTTCCAATTTCTTGAATTTCTTTCCACTTTTCTTCAGCACCAGTGCAACTGTATGATGACTCCTGCTTCACATTTTTGCTGCACCAAGATAGCCCGTTAAATCTTCCTCAAAAGTTAGAGGCTTCTATGTTCCAAGTGTCAGAAACTGAAAAATGTTAATTTGCCTACATTTTGTAACGCTTATTGTTTCTTTGGCACTTTTGACTTTGTGGGGTATTTTGTTAGAAAAATTTTCATATATGTATATAGGAATAAATCTCCTGCCTACTTCTGTCTCACAGTAACCTGTACTTTTCTACCCATCCATTTTGCGGCTTCCAGGCTTACACTGAGATTTTTACTTTGTTCACTGGTGCTCATATGATGTGAAAGAGGGGCAAAGTTTGTTTTAAACTGATGCCCTTTTGAAAAGCAAAACCCGTAACAAACAAACAAAACCAGACATAACCAAAATTTCCCAAACAACAAAATCATCTAACCCCAAACCACCATCAGCCAACAAAATAGAAACAAACCACACAACCAATAAAACAGCTTGGCTTGTATACCTGATAGAGGGTGGCCTGTAGCCATGAATTGCTAATCTTTCTCCCCTGAGAAGAGTCAGTCAGTGTTACAGAATATATTGGTCCCAGCATTGAGGGGTCAACACTAAACCATGTCCCTAAGCACCAGGTCCACACAGCACTTGAACAGTGACCCCACCACTGCCCTGGGCAGACCATTCCAATGTTTGGTAACTCTTTCAGTGAAGACATATTTCCCGATATCCAGCCTAAACCTCCTCTGGTGCGGCTTGTAACCATTTCTTTCTTCTAGCTCCATTACTTGTCATCCAGGAGTACAGGCTGAGCTCTTCCTTTCTCTTGTCTCCTTTCATGTAGTTGTAGAGGGCAATGTATTCACACTTCTAGCAAATGTTCAGTGCTGCATTAAACTCTTAATTGAAGTAACTTGTCTGCTTCTGCTTTGTGAGCATTGTTTGCCATAGCGTCCAAGGTGACAATTTGAACATCAGTGTGCTAAGTAAGAGTTCTATATTACTGCTGTCCAGAAGGCATTTTTGCGTATACATCTTATTTACACCAAGATTTTACTACTTTTGCTTTGCTCACAATTCTAATGCTAAAAGCACTTAAAATGGTATTAGATCAGTTGGAGTGCAGATGACTTCTAGGTTTTGCAGACATCTGATCAGAGGGTGTGAGCAGTGCTGGTGAGAACATCAATTTTTAGTTTGCATGTGGCTCATATAGGCTGGGTTGCACGTTGTTTAACCACATGGATAGCAGTGAAACCGTGATGTGCCCTTGAGGCCATGCTCATGAGGTGCGTGCTTTGTTCAATACCTCCACCTCCAGACAGCATGAGCTGCTGCATCTGTCTAAGGCAGTCCATATCTGTATGGGTGTTGGGCAGAAGGCATTTTGCTGTTTTATTTGGAGTTTGAACATGCTTTCTTTCTCTTTAAGGAAGAGTTGACTGAATGGATGTATCCCATGCATAGTCATACATGACCCCTGTTTAGACCACAGTGATAAGTGGCTGCTTTTGAGCAGCAGTCATGTGATCAGCCTTGAGGGGTTAATAGGGGCCTTTGTCAGGGCTAGGTCTCGTTTGGCCACTAATGCAAGTGACAGACACTCTGTATTAACCCCTCTTCCTTCTCAAAGGAAATAGAAAGGGAGTAAGGGAGAGAAATTTATGAATTGGAAAAGAAAACTTGAACTACATTAACAAAACCCGTAGCAATAAAATAAAGTGTGTGTATACACACTGCCCTGCGGATGCAGGTGGTGACAATAATTAATCACCACCACCACTGAGGCTGGGAGTAGCAGAAAGGAACTGACTGGATTCAGGAACTGAATTCTGGAACTGTATTCAGGAGATCCTGGATTGAAGGCAAAATGAACAGAGTCCTCCTCAGACACCAGAAACTGAAGAAGAAATCTTGACCCTCACAATCCCTCAGTTTTGTACCAAGTGTTATATACATGGAATGGAATACCTAGCTAGAATACTTTCTTGTCTGCTCCTTCCCACGGGTATGGCCTTTTGTTCGGCACCCCCAGATATGGTACACAAGATTTAGCAGCTAGTCTGGAAACTAATCCTTCATGCTAACTACAAACTTTGAGTGTTACCACAGCTAGAAACAGTCACTGTCTGGGGAAACATGTTGTCAACTTCAGAAAGTGGAGCTGCTTAAGAGGACATGGAGCTGATAAGTAAAATCACTGGACAGAGCCACTAGTTCAAGCAAGAATATTATTAAATGTAATTAGTTGAACAGTTCTCAGACTTGAAGGTGTGTCCTGAAAAAAGTATTGGGATTTTATTTTATTTTTAAATGTAACTATCTCGCTGTTCAAGTTACTAGGGCATTCACCGTTACAGCATGCACATACTTGTGCTTGTGCCAGCAGTAGTGAACTTCGATTGTCGGTGGTGTGTGTGCATGGAGTTATTTAATGCTACTTCCACTCTCTCTCTTGCTTGTCAAAGTGCTGAAATAATAAAATCCTGACTGTTGCCTTGATAAAAAGGATTTGTGGAATCTGGGTAGTTGGGGTAGATCCTGTTAGTGTTTAGATGCAGTGGTAATGCCATTTTTATTCTACATGGCAGTGCTCTCAAAACATAAGCTCTTCTATACCCTGTATATTTGTTACATAGAGTAAACATGTGCTGCTCGTGTTTTTTGTTTGTTTTTCTTATTAATACTCCTCATCACCTTTGTACTGCCATGTTTAAGGTACTGTAGGTAAGTATTTTCCATTTTTAATCAGTAATTTCTCTAGTTTATAAATAGGCTGCTGATCTTGGCTTCAGGCTAAGTGGAGGCATGCGAAGGTTTGACTTCATAGTAATTTCAAAGTGTGTTGTTGATCTGTTTTTAGAGTGTTCCAGAGTTCAGACAGCATTGAAGGCAGGATACTATTTTGCAGTCTTAAGGGAAACCTGTTTCTTAAAAGCCAAAATTTAAATGAGTTGTAAAGATGGTTTAGACTTCTGCTTGTCTTGGGGGAAAAAATGTAACCACTGGCTTAAGTTATGAAAAGATAGCCAATGGGCATAGCTGGAAATTACTTTCCATAATAATTTCTTATTGTTTGTTAGATGAGATGAAGGAAAGGTATTTACACAGTGATTGTTAGTTTGTTTATACAGCAGTATAAATAAATCTTCGCTGATATGTCTGCAAGTTAATTTAAATGACTGTTAGAGGGGAAGATTCTGATTGCCAGTGAAAAGTTTTTCATAGGTCTTGTGTGCTGAAGGCAAGCTCCTGGAACAAAATTTTCCTCTGTGAGTAGCACATGTTTTCCTGACTAGAATATACAGATATTTGTTGTAAAATTCTTGGAAAAAAGGCTCAATGAATCAATAGAAAGGAGAGCATCCCCTTGCCCAATGCATTTGGTAGCATATTTCCTAATTTTAGGCAATGTGCATACTAGATAAGGTTTGGATGGTGTTCTTAAAAGGTACATGGCAGAAGGCAGAAAGCTATCCCAACACACACTTTTTTAATCTTTAGGGAATTTCTGTGATCCAATTCTGTCATTTTCATATTTTTTTTTAAAGGATAAACTATATCCTGTAGTGATGCATGGTTGCATTACAATGAAAACTTCCAATTACAGGTGTGAACTTAGTAGGTTTTGGGGTTTTTTCTTGTTTTGTTTTGTTGGGTTTTTATAACCACTGGAATTCTTGATAGCACAGACATATTTTCAATATAGGCAATGCAGGTTTACTTTTTTTTTAACAGTTAAAGTACTGCTGTTTTATGTTCATATGACTAGCTTCCTTTTTTAAAGCTGGTGATGTGTTTTGATGTTATGTCATTGGTATTTTAGAATGGGAAGCTGAAAAGTTTACTGACAGAATTTTTGTTTGTTTTTGTTTTGTTTCGTGTGCATATAGGAACACACTAGAATTTTAAATCATGGAGAGAAAAGAAATCAACTGTCTAAAATTTTAGAATTAATTATATTTATAGTTAAAAAGTTTTGTTGTACTTTAATTTCTTTGAAGCACACCACCATGTAATTTCAGTATCGATTTCCCCTCCCCATCCCAGCATTTTAGATAATAATAAATGAATTTTTAGTTAAAAAGTGTTCTTAGAGTGTTTTGAAATTAATTTTCATGAAAGGTTTGTAACTTTGAGTAGAAGAGGATTTCTCCCTTTGAAGGGAATACCTATTTGGAGAGAAGGTTGCAGCTTTGAGCTGAAGAGACTTTTCTTGCTCCTTTGTCTCTGTTAACAAAATGTCATTATTTTTGAGTTTCCACACAGGTGGTTCCTTTTTTCTTCTTCCAGGAACATGTAACATCTCTCTTCTTGGGCTATAAATTGTTGCCAGTGAATGCTTTCTAGAAAAGCACAGTGCATCAATTTTACTTGCTACTAAGTTTTCACATTTTATTTGGAGTTGATTGGATGGTTAGGTTAAGGATAAAGGGTGTCTGCAGGAGGGGAAGAGCCCTTTCCGTTGAGTACTCTGTAGTGTTGTGGGCAGTGAAGAAGGTGACATTCGATCTGCCAGGCACTATGTCTACCAGGTCTGCTAAACTGAAATGTCCTGAACTGTTTTTCGTGGTGTGTTGAACCCCTTTGTAAAGGTCATATTTACTAAAAACAAATTATTTCTTTAAAAACACAAACAGAAATGGAGGAGGAAAGTAGTGTTTCATAATTACTAAGTATAATACATCATTGTGGCATAGTTAATACAAAGCTTCTACATTCTAACCTGCAAGGACACCTAATGCTTTTGTTTCAACCTTCTGTAATTTAAGAAGGGTAGGTTAGGTAACTTTAACTCCACTACTGTTGTTATTGTTTAGTCCAGAATCCATGTTTATAAATGTTGATGCTTATAACATGACTTCTCAAAAATTTTAGTGGAGATGGAAGGGGAGCCATGAGCTATGTTTGTATCTAAACAGTGTAGGTATTTGAAGGAAAGCCTCATATTAACTCTAAATATTTCTGGAGGTATTAATCTTTCCAGGAAGTTTTTAACCTTTTGAATGCTTGAATTATGTACTGACAATTTAAAAGTTATACTGCTGTTTAAGCAGCTGGCTGTAGTAGATCTCTCATTGGCCTTTTTCTACTGGAATTAATGGTTCAAGTATTTACTGAGAGTAGGACGGAGTGGGATCAGGCCCTTTGCTGTTGAATTGTTAGTCTTTTCCTCAGCTCATAGATGAGAGATAGTTTTATGTGTACTTCATAGAAAAGTGTTCTAAAACTCCTGTGTGATTTCTTTGGACCACAAATCCAACTTGTGCTTACTAGGAATTAATCTGTAATAAATAGAGCTGGCTAAGTCTTTTTTGGGGAGCAAAGACACAGTAACATACTATGACTGGTTAAAAGCCAAAACGAGATGCAGTGGGAGGGGCTATTCTCACTAATGGTGTTCCCCAGGCCATAGTACTGGGGCTAGTTCTGTTTAATATCTTTATTGATTTTTTGGGTGGTGGAGTTGAGTGCACCCTCAGTAAATTTGCAGATGGTACTAAATTGGGTGGGAGTGCTGATCTGCTTGAGCACAGGAAGACTCTAAAGAGGGACATATACAGGCCGGATTGATGAGCTGAGACCAACTGCATGTAATGTTATAGGCTGGGGGGACACTGGCTGGAAAGTTTCCCAGAAGAAAAAGACCTGAAGGGTGCTGTTTGACAGCTGGCTGAACATGAGCCAGCAGTGTGCTCAGGTGACCCAGAAGGCCCACAGCATCCTGGCCTGTATCAGGAATAGTGTGGCCAGCAGGAAGAGATAAGTGCCTGTGATTGTGCCCCAGTACATGGCACTGATGAAGTTGCACCCCAAATATTGTGTTCAGGTTTGGATCCTTCACTACAAAGACATTGAGGTGCTGGAACATGTACAGAGAAGAGCAATGAAGGTGGTGAAAGATCTAGAGCACAGGTCTTCTGAGGAGCAGCTGAGGGAACTGGGATTGTTTAGTCTGGAAAAGAGGAGGCTGAGGGGAGACCTTACTGTTCTCTACAGCTACTTGAAAGGAGGTTGTAGAAAGCTGATGGTTGGTCATGTCTCCAAAGGTAGAAAGCAGCAAGATGAGAGGAAACAACCTCAAGTTGTGCCAGGGGAGGTTTAGCTTGGACATTTGTAAAAATTTCTTCACTGAAGAGTGGTCAGGCATTGGAACAGGCTGGCCAGGGAAGTGGTGGAGTCAACATCCATGGAGTTGTTCAAAAAACATGTAGACATGGTACTACAGAACACAGTGTAATGGGCATGATGGTGCTGCATTGGTGGTTGGGCTGAATGGTCTTAGAGGTCTTTTCCAATATTAATGATTCTATGATCAGCTACATCTGATTTCTGTGTGTCAAGCAATGGAAACTTTGCTCTCATCTCCTTATGTTTTCAAGTTTTAGCACAACAGAAAAAGGGACTAGCCAGATTTGGTGCTGAGTGACATACCTTAGTGGTGGAATTGGTAGCGCTTGGTTAACAGTTGAACCTGATGATCTTGAAAGTCTTTTATAACCTTAATGATTCTGTGATGTGAGCAGCAATTATTCCACTTCTCCATGCAAGTGTTGAGTGGAGGCAAGAGTGAGAATTCTGTGTATACCTGTGCTTTTTTTGTCTACCTGCTTTCCTCTGTGTGCACTTTACAGTTTACCTGCGTCTTGACTCTTAAGTGCTTCAACTAGTAAACATCCTCTTGCAAAGTCTATCTTAGTGTGTGTGTGACCTTTTTCAGTGTACAGTGTCAAAGTATTGCAGTTGAATGTAATCCAGTGATGCAGATTGTGCAGCCTACTCTGAATTGTACAGTGTAAACAAATTGCAAAATGGAAAGATTTCCCTCTCTGTGTCCTTGACTTTTAAAAACAATTGGAGATAAAATATTTTGGATGAGAGCTATAGATGTGCATTTTTTTTCTCTCTTCTTCCTGCCTAATTTTCATGTGATACTGCTTCCTACATTACACTTTTCTAATATTTCAAGAATATTAAATCAGTTTTGGACTTCAAGTGTGGTTTTCTATTATTTACATTATAAATAGCTTATATATCACCATACTTGTAGTCTTCATCCCTGGCCTTACATGCTCTGTCCATTCAAGTTTAATACTAGTGCAACAAATTAAATGCCTCTGACAGTGCTTGAGCCAGAATCAGTGTCATGCGTATGTAAAATTCAAAAGAAATCCTCAAGTTTTGTTATTCAGTGATAGTGTTGAGAGCCAAGGCTGGCCTTTCGTGTTAGGCAAACAGGAGTGGTTTTAGGTCTGCTCTTCAAAGTTTGAGACCTTCATTCAACAGAGTGCTGTGTTGACTAGTGGCATTTTTGCTAAGCAAACTTTGCCTGCCTGGTATATACCGTAGCTTCTTACAAGCCAATAAAGCCTAGCTCTTTTGCCTTGTGCTTTTATTATACTGAATGGAAAATAGAACCATAATGCAGATGTCTGAAACGATGTACATGTCTCATTCTGTAGTGTAAATCAGATAGCCTGTGTATGGGTAACTGCAGCAGTTTCCATCTCCAAGGAACTACACAGATACAACCTTCCTACTAGGTCGTTTGGGTGAAGGTGACCTTTAACACAAGCTCAGCAGTGGAAGAGGTAAAGCAGAGAGTAATTTGTGGCAGTGAGTCAGGCACTGCCATTAGGACCTGGGTTCATGCCACTAGACACTAGAGTGCACTACTTCCCTCTTAGTGATTGAAAGAATGGTTAAATATGCTGGTAGGTGTTGTCGGCTTCCTGGTGAGGACTTTGAAAAATTGTTGCCAAATTACTGAGCTACTGGGATTTTCCTGCTCTTCTTAATCAGATGCAGCTCTGCTTCTGCAGCTATCTTTTCACAAAGAAATGTTTTTATTACTGTCAAACCTTTATGAATGGTGTGATGTTTGTGATGGAATGGCAAAGAGGTATTGTAAACCAGTTGTTTGTTTTTTTTGCTCCTTTCTGATTTTCTTAATGAAAAGAGTATGTACAAGAGTTAATCCTATTTGAAATTAAAGCAAGTTCTTTATGTAATTTCTCAGAAATAGATGATGACTTTAACAAGAGGTTCTTGATAAAGAGATACAATTTTTTTATTTGTTATTAAGTTGTTGCTTTTTCCTTGTACAGGTTTCCACTTGAGTGGCACAGTGACAGAGCCTGCAATGCAATCGGAGCCAGAAACTATTTGCAATGTAGCTATCAGCTTTGATCGTTGCAAGATTACCTCAGTGACCTGTAGCTGTGGAAACAAGGACATATTTTACTGTGCCCATGTTGTGGCACTCTCTTTATATCGGATCCGCAAGCCAGATCAGGTCAAACTGCATCTTCCCATTTCAGAGACACTTTTTCAAATGAACAGAGACCAACTACAAAAATTTGTACAGTATTTGATCACAGTGCACCACACAGAAGTTTTGCCAACTGCTCAAAAATTAGCAGATGAAATTCTTTCTCAGAATTCAGAAATTAACCAAGTCCATGGTGAGTCCTTTTGCTTCATTCCCTCTTTGGTATTGAACTTTTTGGGTGACATTCAGGAGCGTGACCTGTTGAGGTCCTTTCCATCCTGAATTTTTCTGCAATCCTGTTGTATTTACTAAAGAGCATGCTTTGCTTTAAGATGTTTAGAGAGCAATACTTTCCAGAAGAGAAAATAATTCATCCATAAGTAATGAGTTTGTCTTCAGCGTGGTTAATATGTGGCCTGATCTGCTTCACACTTGTGTTTTCCAGCTATGAAGCTCTGTGTTTAGCAGTGATCTTTGTATTGCCACATTGCTTAAAGGAACCAACCTACCAGTAATCATCTTATGCTTGTTATTTAGTTCTTTTTGAACTAATCTTCTGACATTTTGATTGGGTAATCTTGTTTTAATTACGAAGCATAAAGGAAGTAGGTATTACTTAGCGGTGTTTTTGTTGTTGTGGGATTTTTTTTCCTTTCATTAGATATACTTTTATTATCTTTTGGGATCTCTCTCTTAGTTCCTTTTTCATTTTGATTCTGCAGCAGCGTACAGCCTTGGCAAATGTCTTGGTCTTTCCTGCTCTTTTGCTGTACATGGTTTTAATGGCTGTTTCTTGTATTGAATGTCTTATGTTTGTTAAAGAGTGCTGGGTGTGACTTGAGGCATCTGAGGAGGGTTTTCTATGGATCTTGCTGAATGGAAAGCAGCAAGAGGGTGGATTTGAGGTGATCCAGCTAGTTTATTAAATCTCTGTGTCCTTACAAGGTCACCTGATAGAAGTGTTCTCTAAGGTGAGATGTAAAGGCAGTTTAGATGGGAAGAATAAGTTATCTAAACAACTAAAAATACCTATTTGTTCATTGACAGGAACAATTCTTGTGTTTTAGCTATTTAAAAAGGATTACCGCTATTTCAAGGAATTTGCCATGCAGATGTAACAAAGCTACTTAGTATTAGTGAAAGAAAATAATGTGTGTTCGGTGCAGTGTAGTCAGAACAAAAGAAGGGATTCTGTCCGTAACAAGACTCATCTGCAACCTAGCCCCTCTCCTTAGGGTCTAGTAGCTCTGTCAGGTCCAGGCAGATGGTGCTACGTGAAGGTGATTTTCAGGAGCAATGCTGTTTTTTTTGGCTTTAGGGACTACGTGGGATATGGCCCGAGGAAGCTGGTTGCTGCAGTTGTTGCAGATCATAAGGAGGTTGGCAGAGCTGCCTGGTATTGGGGGAAGGAAAGGGAAGCTAAAACATAATGCCATACAGGAGGATGCTTAGGTGTTCTAAGATCAAGGCACATAATGCATTAGAGTTGGTAATAGCCTAAACATGGAGACTTAAGGGGAATGAGGAATTTTGTTAAGTATGAGAGTGGCACAGAAAATTGAGTCAAAGGTGATTGAAAAAACAGGAAGGCAGGTGTGGGAAAGGAAAGATAAATGATGGCTATATATGACTACATTAGCTACATTATGGCTAATGTAGGAGAATTGAGAAGCTGTTGCAGAGTGCTTAAATTTGATCAACATTAACTCTATAATTATACTAATTATAGGCATGTTAGTCTTTGTCAGCCATTTTCTTATTGTCAAAATACCTCATTACTCATTAGTATTTAACAGCAAAAAGAACAGGAAAGAAATAACTAAGATGATCATTAATTATGAAATCTAATTATGAGAGTACAGTAGTTTAGAATTATCCACAAAACCAAAATGGAGCTGTTTTCCTAGTAAATGAATTGTTATATGTCTTTATTGATTTTATTTCTTAATAAATAAATAAAAATTAAAAAAAATCAGTCAGCATAAGGAAACAAACTGCTATTACCAAAGAAAGCTGGATTACAAAACAGAACCTATAGTCTCCTGCTTTTTGTGTCTGATTTTTTTCAGTATTTCACAATGTTAAGAAATCGCAGAATTCTTTTAAGGGTAAAGTAAGTTACTCTCATGTAGCAAGTAAGCATTCTTTTGGAATTCATACAGTAACTCTGTTATTTTGATCTTTAATCAAATTCCTTAAATTAACAAAGTCAACCAAAAGAAAGCTGGTTCCAGCAGCATAGGCCAGTGAACATCAGTTCACTATTCATGCTGTCATATCTACTGTGCTGCAGATGTTCAGTTTGTAATACCAAACTCTGTTGTATCCCTGTCTTGCCCTCAACAGTTTAACTTCAATAAACTGGTGTTTGAAGAGGATTTATGTTGAACACTGCTTGAAGGCACAGGTTAGTAAGAGGAAAAACTTAGAAAAACGTGCTCATAAAAGTGAAAGGAGACCTGGCACATTTAGAAATACCAGAAACAGCTTTGGTCAAAGAGAAGTTTTTAATCTGGAATTGGATAAGGAAATTCTCATTAGTGATACCTACAGGTGTATTAAATTCAGTGTTTATGTAAAAGCTTTTTTTTTCCCTTATTTTTTCCTGTTGTTTTTTTAAAACATATTTCCCCCTCTTGTGGTTGCTGTACTAGTCCTACTTTTTATGTCGTTTCAATGATAAATGAAAGAAATTGGTACTTCAGAATGATCTGGCTTGTGATGAGCTCTGACCGCAGTGGTCTTATTAATAGGTTTATGAACTGGCTATGGAGATGAAACAGACTTGCAGCACTTTCCTTTCACAAAAGGTGAATTGTATAATTGTTGATTTGCTCTGAGTGATGTTCTGCAGCATTCTGTGTCTGACTTTGGCCTCACATCCTTGTGAGGGAGGTTTCTTGGGGAACTATTGAAGTGGCTATGGTAGTTTAAGCTATGGCCTCCTGTTCTTGCCACAGAAGTTACACCTCCAGTGTCCCCAGTGTCCGCCCAATAAGGTGGACACAGGAAATAGCGTATTTCATACCCATAATATCCTGTGCCCTATAAATCTATCTGCAAAGTCTTTCTCTTCCTCTTTCTTCCCTCTCTGGTCCCATGAGAGATGCTTCCTATCAGGTAATGGTGGGGGAGTATCTCAAGGCTTCTTAGGCCTGGCTAGGCCTAATGCCAGGAGGAGAAGGGGGGAGTGGCAGTCTCAGACCTGGCCAGCCTGAGACCAGCCTAGCAGTGGGGAGGAGTGTTGAGGGGGGAGTGGCATGGAAAGAGCCCTTGGGGTTTGGGTATACCCTCAGGTGGGGAGAAGGGAAGTATTGGGAGGCTTTTGGGTGTGGTATAGGGGACTCTCTATGCTTTGGGATTCTTCTGTCACTATGCTTTGTAGCTTCTATAAAACACTTACTGCTTTTTCCATTTAAACTTTCCATCTTTTGCAATCCATTTGTGTGAGTGGAGCAATACAGGATCTGCCTGGCCTCAAACCAGGACAGTGACTTACACTAATTACATGGGTTTTGAAATGACTAATCCTTCTTGAGTTCCTTGGTGAATACAAGTGATACCGTATCTTTCCTTTCTCCACAAATGAGCCTCTGCAACGAAGGATAAGAGGGTGCTGTCAGAAATACTGGAATGTGTTGTCTGTTCACTAACTTCTTCAGGAGAACTGAACAATTTATTAGGAATCGTTTTCTGCATTTGCCATGCTGATTTTCACTTGATGGTGATTACATTACAAGAGGATTTTGCATGTTCTTAGAGCATAAAAGCATGTCTTACGTTTGAGAAGACTTGTTGCCTTTTGATTTTCTCATGTGACTCTGCTCCAGCTGTATGTGTTCCTGAGGATTTCAAAACTGCAGATCTGTGGGGTTGAATCTTCTATACTTGAAGGCAACTGTAGGTATTTGTACTGATTCCTTGATGCCCTCACTGCATAACTCTTGGCTTCACATTGGATTTCAATCTGGGATGCTGACTTAGGAAGCTGGATGTAGATTTGGATCATGCTTAGTTGAGGCATTTTTCCTTCCTGATAAATTTTTGTACTGTTATAGCAGTGGAGCTGGCAGGTTTGTATGGCCATGACAACCAATTGCCAGCTACATTTGTCATTTCGATCTGTCTTCTCTTTGGTATGAAACTTAAATTGCTTGGAAGGTCAAGGTCAAACTATGTTCCTGAGAATTTGAGTGGAAATAGGAAAGTATCTTCAAGTTTGGGGGAGGGGTGCCTGTATATGAGGTAAGTCTATTTACATATTAATCTCATATTAGCATTGGTTTTGTATTATGTGCATAGTGAAGAAGGGTCTGTCTTTTGTTGGTATAAGGACAGCCTGGCAAACTAATTTAACTATTGATGTTTGAAGCTGTACTGTTTCTTTCCTGAATGTACAGTGCTGTTGTTGCAATCTCCAGTTCTAGAAGAATTAGAATAATAGAATAACCTTTATTAGAATAAACCAAACCAGGTTGGAAGAGACCTTCAAGATCATCATGTCCAACCCATCAACCAATCCAACCCACCCCAAACAGCTAACCCATGGCACCAAGCACCCCATCAAGTCTCCTTCTGAACACCTTCAATGACAGAGACTCCACCACCTCCCCAGGCAACCCATTCCATAGCGCAATCACTCTTTCTGTACAGAACTTCTTCCTAACATCCAACCTGAACCTCCCCTGGTGCAGCCTGAGACTGTGTCCTCTTGTTCTGGTACTGGGTGCCTGGGAGAAGAGACCATCATCAGCCTGTCTACAACCTCCCTTCAGATAGTTGTAGAGAGTGATAAGGTCACCCCTGATTCTCCTCTTCTCCAGGCTGAGCAACCCCAGCTCCCTCAGCCTCTCCTCATAGGGCTTGTGCACCAAACCCCTCACCAACTTTGTTGCTCTTCTCTGGACGCGTTCCAGCAAGTCAACATCCTTCCTAAACTGAGGGGCCCAGAACTGGACACACGACTCAAGGTGTGGCCTAACCAGTGCAGTGTACAGGGGCAGAATGACCTCACTGCTCCTGCTGGCCACACTGTTCTTAATGCAGACCAGGATGCCATTGGCCCTCTTGGCTGCCTGGACACACTGCAGGCTCATGTTCATCCTATCATCAACCAGCACCCCCAGGTCCCTCTCTGCCTGGCTGCTCTCCAGCCACTCTGACCCCAGCCTGTAGCACTGCATGGGGTTGTTGTGGCCAATGTGCAGAACCCGGCACTTGGATGAGTTAAATCCCATGCTGTTGGACTCTGCCCATCTGTCCAGCCTGTGGAGGTCCCTCTGCAGAGCCTGTCTACCCTCCAGCAGATCAACACTTGCCCCCAGCTTGGTGTCATCAGCAAATTTACTGATGATGAACTCAATGCCCTCATCCAGATCATCAATAAAGATGTTAAAGAGCACAGGGCCCAGCACTGATCCTTGGGGCACACCACTAGTGACTGGCCGCCAGCTGGATGTGGCACCATTCACCACCACTCTCTGGGCTCGGCCCTCCAGCCACTTCCTAACCCATCGCAGTGTGCTCCCGTCCAAGCCATGGGCTGACAGCTTGGCCAGGAGTTTGCTATGGGGGACGGTGTCAAAGGCCTTGCTGAGGTCCAGGTAGACTACATCCACAGCCTGCCCACATCCACCAGGCGGGTCACCTGATCATAGAAGGAGATCAGGTTGGTCAGGCAGGACCTGCCCTTCCTAAATCCATGCTGGCTAGGCCTGATCCCTTGGCCACCCTGTAAGTACTGTGTGAATGCACTCAGGATGACCTGTTCCATGATCTTGCCTGGCACTGAGGTCAGGCTGACAGGCCTATAATTCCCTGGCTCATCCAACTGGCCCTTCTTGTGGATGGGCACCACGTTGACCAGCTTCCAGTCTTCTGGGACCTCTCCAGTGAGCCAGGACTGCTGGAAAATTATGAAGAGTGGCTTGTCCAGCTTCTCTGCCAGCTCTCTCAGCACCCTAGGATGAATCCCATCTGGTCCCATGGACTTGTGGGGATCCAAGCTGCTAAGGAGAGTTCCAACCACCTCCTCATGGAACATAGGGAAACTGTGCAGCTCCCTGGCTCCTTCTGCCAGCTCTGAAGGCCAGCTGTCAGGAAGACGTTCTGCCCTTCTAGTAAAAATTGAGGCAAAGAAGGTGTTAAGTATCTCTGCCTTTTCCTCATCCTTTGTTACAATGTTCCCCTCCGTATTCACCAAGGAGTGGAGGTTGTCTCAGCACTTCCTCTTACTATTAATGTATTTATAGAAGGACTTTTTGTTGTCCTTCACAGCAGAGGCCAGTTTAAGCTCCAAGTGTGCTTTTGCCTCCCTAATTCTCTGCCTACAAGACCTAGCAACATCCTTAAACATTCTGTGGGTTGCCTCCCCTCTCTTCCAAAGGTGATACACCCTCTTTTTTTCCCTCAGTTCCATTAAAAGTTCATGAACCATCCAGGCTGGCTGTCTGCCCCGGCGGCTCATCTTCTGGCACATTGGCACAGCCTGTCCCTGAGCCTTCAACAATTCTTCGTTGAAGTAGGTCCAGCTCTCCTGGACCCCTTTGTTTTTAAGGGCTTTATCCCAAGGAACCCTCTGAGTTAGTTCCTTGAGTAACCCGAAGTCTGCCCTCCGGAAGTCCAGAGTGGAGGTCTTCTTGCCGCCCCTCTTGGCTTGACCAAAACCCAAGAATTCAATTATCTCGTGGTCACTGGACCCCAAACACCCTCCGACCACCACATCACCCACCAGTCCTTCCCTGTTGGTGAAGAGGAGGTCAAGCATAGCCTTGGCCCTGGTAGGCTCTCGCAGCACCTGGGATAAGAAACTGTCCTCCATGCATTCTAAGAACCTTCTAGACTGTCTCCTCTCTGCCGTGTTGAGTTCCCAGCTGATGTCAGGCAGGTTGAAGTCGCCCATGAGAACAAGGTCCGGAGATCTGGAGACAGCCCTAAGCTGCCTGTAGAATGCTTCGTCAACGCTATGTGGATTTCTCCAGGTTTCCATTCTCTGATTCTTTTACTCAGAACATCAGTTGCTCACCAGTACAAAAAGCCTGGGAAGTTGTTTCTTTGTTGAAGCAGGTCGAGGTACCATCGTCTGCTAACATTGCTCTGTAATATACTAGAAGTGCTGGTGAAGGCATTCAAGAAAAGAAACATCTGTACAAAAAAATAGCTCTAAAAAAATGTTCATAGTATCTATTGTTGTTCCTCTATATTCTAAGTTCCAAAGGGCAATCCCAGGCTACAGAGGAATATGTTTTAATATGAACTTAGTGTATTTAACTGAAATGGAGGTTTTTGTGGAAAATTATGGGGTAGGATAGAATGAGCAGCCAAATACAATGTATTCCCCATGTACTAGAAAAGGAAACATTTAATGTTAAAGAAGATACATTATTAAAGAGAAAAAAAAAATTGAATTATTCATATGGTCCTGTTTAAACAGACAAAATTCATTGAGACACTAGTTGCAAAAGACTATGTAGGAAGTATCAGGTTAGTTTCTTTAGAAGAGGCATGAAAGTGAAGTGTCTCAATACTTAGTATTAGAATCACTTATTGAACCAGAACTGGGAAGGAAGTTACACAAAGTCTAGCCAAAACTAAAGAAATTTCAGAAACTCACGTAGAAGTAAATAAGTGATAACCTGTAAAATATAAGGAAAGAGTGATAGCTGCACAATAACATGAAAGAAATTTGATTTGTGAAATTCAGATTTTTAGGAAAGGTATTTTTCTTTAAAGTTAAAAACTTGTTGGGAGACATAATAACTTTCTTCAATAAGTTAGAACAGCCTGTCCTGTCTTTGTGTTTTCTGTTGTTATCACTGGCTGCTTCACAGCCGTTTCTGTTTTTCATTGATGCTGTGCGCTGCTGAACAGATGTTACATCCCACCTAAGAGTTCCGAAATTTAGTAGGAGATGAAGTGACTTGTCTGAACTTTGCATCCTTTGGGAAGTGTATTTTGAATTTTTAATTTTATGGTATTTGGGAGGTTTTTGTAATAATTTTGAGTTTGTATTCTGTTGTGAATCAACATACAGCAGTGTTAGTTTCTAGCTGGGACCCTGTATAGTCCTTGTATAGTTTTCTGTAAATCATGCTTTTTGTGTGTAATACATTTTCTATGAGGTGTTCTTCTTAATAGTGCCATGAGATAACATTTAATAAAATTTAACTCATCTACAGTTTATATGTACTATAAATTTGACAAGATTTTTAGAAAACGAAGTTTAAAAAATTTTCAGTATGGCTATGAGTGAATAATATTGCATGGTTTCGTTTGAAGCCAACTCTTACAATACTGCAGAAATAAGGATAAGGGAAGCAGACTGTCTTCAAGACTGTTTTCTGTTGTGGTAACCAGACTTCACTATTGATCTTCACCTAAGTAGTTTGCAATGTGGGCAGTTCTTACCCTAATTTAGTCAATGCACCTTACTTCACCTCTGCTTACTTTTTCAGGTTAAGTTCTCCATATGCAACTCAAATTGCTGGATGTGATTGCTTGTTTTTGAAAGCAGTTACTCTTAAAATTGCTACATCTATGATCAAAGCATTCATTTTTGAAAAATGCTTCTGCTTCTTAGACCTTAGGAGTTGATTGTATTTAACATGTAACCTGCTATGACCATGAGCATAAAAGGCTATTAGCTGGTTTTCAGATTTCATTTGGGTGTCAGTCTTATAAATTGTTGTGCACAATATTCATGCTTTGATTGCTAAAATTTCAACTTACTAATTTTAGTAAAAGAGAGGTAGTAAGTCTGTATATCTGTATTTATACATGGAGCGTAAGTACCTTATTTATTGTATTTAACTGTAAGTACATGACATAAAACCTATTTCAAGGACCAGTCATGATAGAAGCTAAAGCCAGAGGTTGGAGGGAGGGAGATGGATATGTTAGTGTCTACAAACTGACACAGTTCAATTACAAATTGTACTGTTTAGTATAATTATACCATGCTTTTCATTTTCATAGCTCAGATGTGAAATAATTTATCTTTATGACACCCCTCTAAAGCATGTAATTTATGCTTATCTCTGGTTTATGTGTGGGGAGCAGGATTTCATCTTGGTACCAAATTGTGCTTGCAGAGATTAATTCCAAGACTGCCAGTATTCTGCACAGCCAAACTGGTCTCATGTCTTTAGAAAAAAAGTGGCAGTGTCTGTTGTGCTGGGTGATCTGTGTTTGAGTGGGAGAGGAAACAGGCTGCATCACTTAGCATTCACCCGACTTTGTGACCATAGTGATTTTTTGAAAAGTGCCTGATTAAGAGACTTGCAACTGACCCTATCTCAACCACAGAACAAGAGTTACATGGACAGTGGAAACTGAGACTTCCCCAGTGACAGTACTGTGGACTGCTGCCATGGCAGAAAGGCAGTTTGGACTCGTACCTGATTGGACACACCATCTCTGTGCCTTCTTAGCCCATGGCTATTGCTGAAGACTATCAACAGTGTTGAAAAATCAGAGAATTACAACTGTAGCTGGTAGTTGCATGCATTTCTTCTGTATATCCTAATTAGAAATTTTGGTCATATTTGGTGTAGCCTTTGTGAGATCTTGTAAGGAAATACTGCTCTGAATTGGACATATCCACAGTACTGTGCTGTACAGCATTGCAATGCTGAGACCCTCAGCTTTTGCAGTCAGCTTTTACAGTCTTCTAGTCTACTGGCATGAAAATAACACTGGTGTAAGTATAGTAATGCTGAGCCCCTGGGAACAGTATATTTGGAATTGTGCTGGGAGAAGAGGCTATTGTGGGGTCAGTGCTGCTGGCTCCAGATAGCAGGCACTGTTGTTCCTCTGAAAGAACCCTGTTGTTAAGGAATCTGTGGTAGCTGTGCTGAAACTTAACCTTCTAGCACAAACTGACCTATGAGCTTTTGATAAAATGTAAACAGTTCCAAAAGGAATTTTAGGTTTTTTTCCTTAAATAGGAAAGCTTAGCTGAGGAATCTTGAGCTATTTTTAACTCAACTTAAAAGTAGTTATCCCAAGATTACTTAAAGATAAGTCTCCATTGAAGTAAAGGATAAATGTATTTTACATATTGGTGCCTCTATATAGTTCCTTTTCACAGGTCTTTCTTTTCTCTGTTTTAGAGCAATGAAATATTTAAACTATTTGGAAGGTGATACTACAAACCTGAGTCTGTGCAACAGCTGCACTCCTTGTTCTCATGTGGCTTGATTTCTGCTTTTATCTTATTTGCAACTGAAGCCTTACCAGTATGTTTCATGTTGCTGGCTGAATTGAAAAGTCCCATAAAACTAACATGCTATAGAAAGAAGCACTCACAGAAGAGGAGGCTTTTCATTCCATGTTTCTATATTGTCTTAGACTTGACTCCTGTCTTCTGACACACTATTAATGTTTCTGTGAAAGGCAGAAGAGTACATTCACATCTTCAAAGACACAATTTCTTAGTGATCTAAATATGTGTGTGCTTCTCTCTATATATATGTTTTTATATAGTAGTGCAGCATTCTCAGCTGCATGCTCTGAAGCTGGATACAGTTAAGGAAGTTGCTGGGGTGGAGGATTTTTTAAAATTTTTATTTACTGAGCAACTAGTAGACACAGCATACCTCTGAAATTATGAAAATGAAGCCTTGTATCAATAGAATCAATGTTTAATTCCTGTAGCCCTGAAGAGTTATATCTATCTTTGCATTTCAAGTTCTCAGGACTTCTTTGTAAAGGCAAGTTTTTAAAAATCTGACTATGTAAAATTCCTTCCCTGACAGTTGTGGGGGTTTTGTTTGTTGTTGATGGTTTGGTTTTGGTTGTTTGGTGGGGTTTTTTTGGGAGGGGGAAGGGGGGGTGGGGTGGGAAAGAGTGGAGAGCTTTTTCATTTTGTTTGTGTCTGTCTTTTTGGTTTGGTTTAGGGGGGTTGTTTTGGGTGGGCTTTTTTGGTGTGTTTTTTGACTACAGAGTTAATATGAACTTGGATTTAAGTGTTAGAGTGTGTAACATGATTCAGTTTCTCACACCATCTCAAACCCTAACAGAGATAGAAATTACACAGTTGTGACAAGCCCAAAATCAACATATCAAATTAACTTGAGTCTTGGGCACGCTTAAAATACCATACATTGGTATAGTGGTGCACTACCTTGAGTTATTTCCCTGACAGTCTGGGCAAGTGCTTTTCAGCCTTTTCAATTTGAATACCTTTTAAAAACTATCTAGTAGGAATGCAGTCTTCTTCAGAAAAATATGGATTTCTAGAAAGTGCAAGAACTTGTTTTAGTTAATTCTGTCAGCCTTTAGCAGAGGTGGAAAATCACTCATCACAACCACAGGCACTGAGTTTATAGCATCCTGTGACCAATGGCACTGGCTGATGTAAATGTAGTCACTTCATACTAGGCTAATTCAGGTAGAGTTGCTCTGAACTGACTTTGTGCTGATGATATTGCCTATGTAAAAATACTTGTATGGAACCAGAATCAGTTTCACATAGCTCTAACTCTTATTTAGGATAGAAATGCCTTTAGTGCTTTAAGACCTTGGATTTGTTTGGGGATTTTTTTATACTCTTTGTTTAGGTTTGCAGACCATCACAGCTCAGAGGCACCGAGGGTGATGATTTTCCTCATGTCCATCAATAGCAGCGCTCACTAGCAGTCACTTAAACCTGAACAAGATTGTGGAAGGTACAGGAAATACACAGGTGTTTTGGGGAGAGTGGTTTTAACATCACAGTTGTAGAAATACTGTGCAAAGTCTAATTTTCTAATTTTCCTTATAAAAGTGTTCAAGTATAGCTGATCAAATGGGAGGAAAAAACCCTCATCTTGATTTTAATGTTTTGTTATAAAATACATATACTTTGTCATAGACTGTAATTTCTAAGTGCTTAAAAGTGCTGAGAATAAATTTAAGTCTGTTTTAAAGAGTGCTTAAATTAAAGCAAAATCATCCAGTACAGGACAAACACAAATCCTGAAAACTGCTACTCTGCAGTAGTCTTCTGCCCTGGATCCATGAGTCTCACTTCTTTATAATAGAACATAATGAATTCTTTTCTTGCTGCTTGCAGGTGCTCCTGACCCAACAGCAGGTGCTAGCATAGATGATGAAAACTGCTGGCATTTGGATGAGGAACAGGTCCAAGAACAGGTTAAACTCTTCCTTTCCCAGGGTGGATACCATGGATCAGGGAAGCAGCTCAATTTGCTTTTTGCAAAGGTGTGTTGAGTACTCTAGACTTTTTTCCTCTCCTCCATTCCCCAAACCAGTTTATACTTGTTTGTGCCTTATGCAAAGTCCTGTTGTTCTAAAACAAGCCAAAGCCTTGGGAACATGATGACAACTTAATTGCGAGTTTGTACAGCTATGTGCTGCAATCTGATACGTCTTGAGATAAGTATAAGGATGTGAAGTAGCATTTCAATCATCTGCAGCTTTGCTGTTCTCCTTCCCACTTCCAAAATGTTGGAAAAAGCTGTAGAAATTAGTGTTGCTGCAGGTTTTGTAATACACCTGTGGATTGCTTGTGAAAAAAGTGTCTTTGAGGGATTGCAGTGAGATACTGAAAACAAAATTGTTAAAATTGGGAAGACAAATGTATTTTTTTTTTTTTTAACTTGAAAATTTCACATCATATTCCAAATTTACAGAGGTGGAATATTTAATACTGCAGCATATTATCTGTTCTGTGATTTCATTGTGGCTTTTTTTTTTCAGTTTGTATTAAAAGACTTGTTTCCTAGGTGCGAGAGATGCTAAAGATGAGAGATTCAAATGGAGCTCGCATGCTGACGTTGATAACAGAACAGTTCATGGCTGACCCTCGCCTGTCGCTTTGGAGGCAACAAGGAACTGCAATGACTGACAAGTATAGGCAGCTCTGGGATGAATTGGGTAAATGCAGACTTCAAAATCATTTAGGTGTTTATATGCGTAATGAAGAAACAATTACATATTCAGGGTGGAGAGGAACTTTGTTGTGGCACTAGGTAAAGCAGATTAGACTTCTCTGCGATTTTGCTTGTTTGGTTGAGGTTGGACAGAATTGAATTTCTAATCTACACTGTGACACAGCTGCAGCTGGAGGGGAGGAAGCACAGTGTGAAATAAGTGCAACAGGAGGGTAAGTATAAAGGCCACTAGCGCTAAGGTGAAGAGGTTAAGGAAGAAATCAGTGCACAGTTAGATAGAAAAGCAAGGCAATGAGAGAAGGTTCCTTAAGAGTAGCAGCAGAAGAAAGTAGAAGTCCATTACTGAGCAGGAAAGAAGATCAAATAAAAAAGGGCTAAAACAGTTAACACTACTTTATAGTTGTGACCATATACATGACTTAGTTGTACAGTGGAAAGAGAAATTGAAATGAGGAAGGAGTATTTAAACTGGTAAGGCCTGAGAATACTTACTCTGAAGTGTTCCAGAAACTTGCTAATAAAATTTTGAACTACCACTTTAGTAATTCTCAAAATCTATAGGAATTTGTGTTAGTGAGGGAGAATTCAAAATGGCTTGAAGGTAACTGTAACTAATAGATTTGCAGATTCACAGATTGAATTGGGTTGGGTTGGGTTGGATTGCATTGCATTGCATTGCATTGGCAGGGACCCTCAGAGGTTACCTTTTCCAAGCCCCCTGCAGTGAGCAGGGTCAGCTCCAGCTAGATCACACTGCCCAGGGCCACATCAAGTCTGATATTGAGCTCTCCAGGGACAGGATCTCAATCACGTGCCTGTGCAGGCTGTTCCAGTATTTTACCACTTTCATTGTAAATAACTTCTTTCTTATGTCCAACCTAAATCTACCCTGCTCCAGTTTCAAACAATTGCCACTCATCCTGTTGCTACAAGCCTTTATAAACAGTCCTTCCCCAACCTTGCTGTAGGCCCCCTTCAGATATTGAAATGTAGCTGTAAGGTCTCCACAGAACCTTCTTCTTTCTGAGCTGAACATCCCAAATTCTTTCAGCTTATCTTAATAGGAGAGGTGCTCCAGCCCTCTTTGTGGCTCTCCTGCTCTAGGAGGTCCATATCTCTTTTGTATTGGGGGACCCCTTAGTTCTGGACACAGCATTCCAAGTAAGGTCTCAGCAGTGCAGGGTAAAGTGGCAGAATCACCTCTCTCAGCCTGCTAGCCATGCTTCTTTTGATGCAGCCCAGGATATGATTCGCCTTATGGGCTGCAAATGCACATGGCTCATGTCCAGTGTCTCATACACCAGTACCCTTAAGTCCTTTTCTGCAGGGCTGCTCTCAATTTTGTCACCCCTCAGCTTGTACTGAGGATTGCCCCAACCTAGGTGAAGGACCTACCTTGCACTTTGCCTTACTGAACCTCACAAGATTCATAATATTTTAAAGGTGGGTAGGTAGCTGGAAAGAATGCTCAATAACTGCAAGCACTGCTTTCCTATATACGATGTACTTCAACCAACTATTAACCAATTGATGTACAAGTATGTAGAAAATAAAAATAAGACAACCTAAATACAGTGATAAAACTAGGTGGTTTCTCTAGTTGATAATTCACTGCATGTACTAGAGGGATTCACGTGTTTATCTTAGCTGTAGTAAGGTTTTGGATGCTGTTCTGGAGTCTTCCTCAACAGACAGCCTAAATGAAATGGCCTTGTGGTTCATAGAGCTTTGAGTAGTTACCTTTGCTTGCACTCAATCTGGAAAGACACTTCAAGTCTAAACTTAAAGGAGTTTGGGTTAATATAGCTTTGCCCTATTTATGTGGCATGGAATATATAAATGAATATTAAATAAAATGCAGACAAAAACCTTACAGATGATACCTAATGGGACATTACGTAAACACTGCAAAGAAGAGGCCATAATTCCTGAATGTAAAGATATATTTTAAATCAAACAAAATGAAATCAAATCCAGTCAAGAATAACATTGCATTTAGAAAGGACACATCAAGAGCAAAGCTTGGTTTCCCACTGGTTAAAAATGACCATGACTGATTCATGTTGACTGGTGGGGTAATGACAGGGGTGAACTATTTAGCATTAATAAAGTACTAGTGATCTTGATGAGGTTAAGAGATCTGTGGTGGAAGGCCATAATATCAGAGCCGGCAAAGCTCTATCAAGAGTATAGATGTAACTACTTGTTTAAAGTGTAACAACCCTTCTTGTGTATAATTTTTTTTGATTCCTTGGCTTGTTGGGGAATAAAAGCTATTGCCAAGCAGGGCACATGCTTAGCTGGACATGTATATACCAAAATTGTGTTCCACCATACTACTGAAAACTGAAGGGTCTCATGCTTCATGGCTCACATGGGTTGACCTGGTATGTGGTGGGAGAGGCAGAAATGTGTTCTCCATCTGTTACCTCTAGCAATCATACCATGTGCTGCCAGTAAACATAAAAGGTTTTGTTAAATTTTCTTAGTGACTCCTCTTCTTATTTCATCAAACCAGTTTCATTCTTTCCCTGACAGAATACCAAGTTCTATGTTGTTTTTTGCTGTATCAGTTATTTGGGCAAAGAGAGTTTTAATAACTACAGAAATCTGAAGCACAGCACATTCTTGCCCTTTTCTAGAGGTGTTTACTCAGAGATAGCTTCACATAATGCTTCTACAGAAACTACTTTAGTGAAGGCTGTGATTGACACCACTTTTTCTTCCTCTTCTTTTCCTTACTAGGTCTGCCTTTGGGGATTGCTCATCTGGTGAACTCCTGCAGCCAGAGAGCTAAGAACAGAGCACTCCCATGGCTGGTGTATAAATTAGGGATAATGAATTAGGCAGCTATTTGATTAGATGAGTGAGTAACACTCAACAGAACTAGCTCCCTGAGTATTATGAATAGGCAAAATTAAAGTCTTTTTAAGAGCAGCAAAAAGCATTTGTAGTGATGGGGGAGAAGGGGTGAGGAGGGTTAAGCCATGACTTTATATGTGTAAGTGACTTAAGAACAGTCTGAAAGCCTTCTACTGAAGCAGTTTCCTGTCCTGGAACTGTCATTATCTTGGGTTAGACTCCATGTTGTGATGTCACAAAAAGGGTCTGAGCAGAAGTAAGGTCATCTTGAGTTGAGCTCCATACCATCAGATGTGATGGTCCCTGGCATAAAAAGTTTCTGAGCAGAACAGGCAGGACACAAAAGCAACATGAAGGTAGAAGTAGGTGGATGACAAAGCTGGGTTGTGGGGCAAAGGAGCAGAACTGATGCTGCCAGGAGATGCTGTGTGGCAGAAGAACTGTAGTGGTGGTCCTGATGGATGTGACTCTTGAACAGAGATCAGATAACTGAGTCTGGTATGGATACCTGTGGTTGGAGCCTGTAATGAGCTGAGGGTGAAATCTGGAGTTGGGGGTTAAAATAAACTGCTTTGCTTCTCATGAGGAGGGCAGATTTAGACTGGAGATAGGGAAGAAGTTCTTTACAGGGAGAGGGTGGTGAGACACTAGAACAGGCTGCCCTGTGGGGTTGTGGGTTCCCCCTCCCTGGAGGTGTTCAAGAGCAGATTAGATGGGGCCTTGAGCAACCTGGCCTACTGGAAGGGATGTTGGAGTAGATGATCTCTAATGTCCCTTCCAACTCAACCACTCCATGAATAATTTTCTTGTCAGCACCTATGTGAAGGTAGACGAGGTTGAATCTGTCTACCTGCAGCATTGAATAAGCAATATTTTAGATTAATTGAATTGATTGGTTTACCTCTGTTTAATCAGAATTATAGATGCCACTCCGAAAAAGCTGCATTGCAACCTCTTTTGCTCACCACTACCTCAGCTACTGTATTTGCAATCTCAGGCAGACTTTGTTCTTTCAGTCCTGAACTGCTCAGCTGTCTTTGAACAGTATTAAAATATGTTGACTGGGTAGCACAATTTCAACTGAAAATACATTTCACTTATTTCAGGTGTGCAGTAGTCTAAGGGTGGAACATGGTTCCTCTACCTCCAGCTTGTTTATGCTGCTAAACTGTCATTTTCTTCCCTGCATCAGCAGGATTCCTTCCACCAGTGCTTAGCAAGTTCCCTCAAAATTACACTTAACTGGATGCATCTCTCGAGCTTGACTCCTACCTTGTGCTGAAGTTACAAGTGGTTGCCAATTTTTTTGCTACGATTTCACCTTTTCACATAAATATTTCACCATTAGTTTCACTTAAACTAAACATACCCCTTTTCCCAGGTGAAGCACACATCTCTAGGTAATAAAATAAAATGTGAATGTGAAAAAGTTGAAGGAGATTTTAAAGGAGACCAGAGTTACAATAGCAAGCTGCAGAAGGTGGAACAGGATGGCCCTGGTAACACATGATCTGTGCCAGTAGTGATGGAGATAATACACACATGGGGTTGAAGAGTTGGTGTTACTGTGTTCTAAAGTAATATTGGCTTCCTGTCCTGTCATTTGCTAGGGTGTCAGAAGTCTAATATGAAAAGCGTGTGCATACTTAATGTTTTGTATTAACTGTTTAGAGTAATCTAGGAGTGGTATATATGTATGTTGTTTAAAAAAAAAAGCTATCTGTGGTCTCCTTTATTTCATGGGTAGGTAACAATTTAACATTTGTGATGAATCTTAGGACAAAGTATGCAACTATAGACTCTACGTAATAAAACCTTGCTTGTCCTGGTTCGCTGTCTGCCAACTGCTAGGCATATGGCCACTTTGTTAGTTCCATCTTGACACAGTTTTTAAGCATATTTACTTGAAAGCATTGAAAGCTTATGGGTAAGAGTGAAGGGATATACAAACATGAGTGATACAGTTGTGGGTGTCTACTACAGACCACCAAATCAGGAAGAAGCTACTGACAAGGCCTTCTACAGGCAGCTGGAATTAGCCTCAAGATCTAGTGCCTTGGTGCTCCTGGGTGATTTCAGCCACTCTGATATTAGTTGGAAAGATCATGCAGTGAAGCACAAACAATCCAAAAGGTTCCAGCAGTGCATTGATGACAACTTTCTCCTGCAGGTAGTTGAAGAACCAACAGGGAGAGGTGCAGTGTTGGACCTGGTATTAACAAACAAAAGACTGGTTGTAGATGTTAAGGTTGGGAATAATCTTGGCCATAGTGATCATGACATGTTAGAGTTTAATATCAACAAAGAAGCCAGGTAATAAGTAAAATTTCAACTTTTAAGAGGGCTAACTTTGCCCTCTTCGAGACTCTACTTTAAAATATCCAATGGGCTAGGGCTCTGGAAGGAAAGGGGGCCCAAGAAAACTGGTTAACCTTCAAATATTACCTCATCTAAGCTCAAGAGATATACATTCACTTGATAAAAAAATAAAGTAGACAGGCAGAAGACCTTCATGGATAAGCATGGAACCCTTAGTAAAACTGAAAAAGAAAAAGGAGGTTTATGATATGTGGAAAAAAGGACTAGTCCCGGAGGATTATAGAGATAATGTACAGATGCAACAAGGAAGGCCAAGGCCCTCCTGGAACTGAGATTTGCCAGAGGGGTAGAACTGGAGAGGTGTGGACATTCCACTGGTCAGTCAGGACTGAGTTAGAGATCTCTATACCAACTAAAGACAGACAAGTCCATGAGCCCTGATGGGGTGCGTCCATGAGTGCTGAGAGAGCTGCTGACACTGTTGCTGAACCTCTCCATCATCTTTGAAAAGTCATGGAGAGCAGGAGAGGTGCCTCATGACTGAAAGAAAGCCAGTGTCACTCCAGTCTTCAAATAAGGCTAGAAGGAGGACCCAGGCAACTACAAACCAGTCAGCCTGACCTCGATCCCTCAAAAGATGATGGAACAGTTTATCCTGGAGGTCATCTCTAACCAGTAAAGTAGCCAGCATGGGGAGATCAAGGGGAGATCTTGCCTGACTAATCTGATAGCCTCCTATGAAACTATGACCACATGGGTAGACAAAGGAAGAGCAGTGGATGTCATGTATCTTGACTTCAGTAAGGTTTTTGATACTGTCTCCCATAGCATCTGCATAGAAGAGCTCAGGAAATGTGGCAGAGATGGCTGGTCCATGAGGTGGATTGAAAACTGGCTCAACAACAGAGTTCAGAGGGTGGTCATCAGTGGCACAGAGTCATCTTGGAAGCCTGTGGCCAGTGGTGTTCCCCAGGGATCAGTACTGGGACCAGTTTTGTTCAATATCTTTATCAACAGCCTGGATGAGGAGATTGAGAGTACCCTCAGCAAGTTGGCTGATGATACAAAACTGGGGGTGGAGGGTGGGGGTGACTGACAGCCTGTTGGGCTATGCAGCCATCCAACAAGACCTGGACAGGCTGGAGAGCTAGGTGCAGGCAAACTTCATGAAGTTCAATAAGGACAAATGCAAGGTCCTGCATCTGGGAAGGAATAACACCAGGCACCAGCACAGGTTAGGGGCTGCCCTGCTGGAAAGAACTCCACGGAGAAAGACCTTGGAGTGCTGGTGGAGAGCAAGTTCTCCATGGAGCAGCAATGTGTCCTTGTGGCTAAGGGAGACAATGGTATCCTGGGATGCATCAAGAAAAGTGTGTCCAGCAGGCCAGGGAAGTTCTTCTACCTCTCTACTCTGCCCTGGTGAGACCACACCTGGAATACTGCATCCAGTTTTGGGCTCCCCAGTTCAAGAAAGAGAGAGAATTGCTAAAGAGAATCCAACAGAACCACGAGGATGATAAGAGGACTTGATCATCTCCCTTTTGAAGAGAGACTGAGATCCCTGGGGCTGTTTAGTCTTGAGAAGGCTGAGAGGGGATCTCATCAAAGTGTATAAATATCTGAGTGGTGGGTGTCAAGCAGAGGGGTCCAAACTCTTTTCTGTGGTGCACAATAATAAGAAGGAACAACAGGTTCAAACTTGGAACATAGAAGATTTTACCTCAGTGTGAGGAGAAACTTCTTTACAGTGAAGGTGACAGCACTGGAACAGGCTGCCTGGAGAGGTTGTGGAGTCTCCTCTGGAGACTTTCAAAACCCACCTGGATGCACTCCTGTGTGGACTACCTTAAGTCATACTGCTTTGGCAGCGGGGTTGGACCTGATGATCTCTTGAGGTCTCTTCCAACCTCTAATACTGTGAACTTCAGCATTGCCTTTTGACTGGATCACTCAAATGTTTCATTAGGACTTAACTGATGCATGGCAGTGGCAAAGGTAGTGAAAGGGCACATTAGGCTCTGATCAGAGGTGCTGCTGAAGTTCATAGTAAATTATTTTCTGAAGTAGAAGTCAGATTGAGTTTGAATGTTTGAAGGTGCTGGTGTTTAAAAAGAGAAAAAAACCCAATGACACCCCTCATCCCCTCAAAAGAGCCCCAAGCCCCATGCACCCTAAAGTAACCAAACAAAAAAACTGAACAAAAGCACCAAATCCCCCAACCCAAAGCCCACAAATACTTCACATCTGAATATGAACCTTGCAATTTTCTAATACAAAGTCCTAATTCCTTAAGCAATTTATGATTCAAAAACCTCTCCGTTTTGGCTGGAGAGCTGATTGGGACCAGCACCAGGACTGGTGTGTTTCAGCTGAGACCTTTGTCTTTTGGTTTCTTTTCGGGGCTTTGCGGGTGGGAAGGACCCCGGCAGACAGCGAGGACCGGCAGGGCCATCCTCTCGCGTGCCTGCTCGGGATCGTGACGTCAGTTGTGGGGCTGGGTGCGCGATGCCATTGTGGCTGGAGAGCCTTCTGCCCGACTGCATGTGCCAGGTCAGCTGACAGAGTACAGAGGCCTCTGTCGTAGCTCAGATAAATTGCAGTATTTGGGTGGAATATATATTTTTAGCAACTAGCAAGAAAACCCCTGAACCATGGTAACAACTCAGCCAAAGGCTATTAGAAAATCAGTAGGTACCCAGACAGAGTTGGTGCATAAGCATGCAGGTGTCCAGGCTGCTGGCTGCAGAGAGTGCTGGAGCCTGGCACTTGGAATGGAGGGGGTAGGAGACAACAGCTGAGTGAGGTGTGACCAGGTGAATTTTCTCCTCAACCTGGTGGCTGAGTTTAAGGATGAAGTGGCTGAGCTAGAGGATGAGGTATCTAGGCTCAGGATTATACGGGAATGTGAAAGGGAGTTAGATATGTGGGAGCAGGCTTTGCAGGTCTCCCCTGTTGAGGGAGGGATGAATACAGGTCCCTGTTAGGGGAATCAAGGGGAATCCATCCCAGCCCTCTTCACCTCCCCCGTTGCCCTTGCATAATAAGTATGAGGCCCTGTGGGCCAAGGGCAATGTGGATGAGAGGAACCATCTAAGGAGATGACTAAGGCAAAGCAGTCCCCACCAACTGTAAGGACCAGCACCATAAAGAGAAGGGTTATAGTTGTTGGGGACTCTCTCCTGAGGGGTGCTGAGGGACCCATATGTCCTCCTGACCCATCTCGCAGGGTAGTCTGCTGCCTACCTGGCTTGATGGCCGCACCCAAAGAGTGGCTGTCAATGGCTCCATGTCCCAGTGGAGGCCAGTGACAAGTGGAGTCCCTCAGGGATCAGTCCTGGGACCTGTCTTGTTCAACATCTTTGTGGGTGACATGGACGGTGGCATTGAGTGCACCAAGCTGTGTTGTGCAGCAGACATGCTGGAGGGAAGGGAGGCCATCCAGAGGGACCTTGACAGGCTGGAGAGCTGGGCACAAGTCAACCTCATAAAGTTCAATAAGAGCAAGTGCAGGGTCCTGCATCTGGGTCGAGGCAATCCCAGGCACAAATCCAGGCTGGGCAGTGACTGGCTGGAAAGTAGCCCTGAGGAGAGAGACTTGGGGGTGCTGGTGGACAAAAAGCTCAACATGAGCTCTCAATGTGCACTTGCAGCCCTCCAAGCCAATCAGATCCTGGGCTGCATCAGGAGAAGTGTGTCCAGCAGGTCGAGGGAGGTGATCCTCCCCCTCTACTCAGCCCTGGTGAGACCCCACCTGGAGTACTGTGTCCAGTTCTGGAGCCCCTATTAGAAGAGGGATGTGGAGGTGCTGGAACGTGTCCAGAGAAGGGCCACAAATATGATCAGAGGTCTGTAGCACCTCTCCTGTGAGGTCAGACTGAAGGAGTTGGGACTGTTCAGTCTGCAGAAGAGAAGGCTCCGAGGTGACCTCATTGTGGCCTTCCAGTATCTGAAGGGGGCCTACAGGAAGGCTGGGGAAGGACTTCTCAGGATGTCAGGTAGTGATAGGAGTAGGGGGAATGGAATGAAGCTGGAGGTGGGGAGATTCAGGCTAGATGTGAGGAGGAGGTTCTTCACCATGAGAGTGGTGAGACCCTGGCATGTGTTGTTCAGGGAGGTGGTCGAGGTCCCGTCCCTGGAGGTGTTTAAGCCCAGGCTGGATGAGGCTCTGTCCAGCCTGATGTAGTGTGGGGTGTCCCTGCCCATGGCAGGGGGGTTGGAACTAGATGATCCTTGTGGTCCCTTCCAACTCTGAATGAAACTATGAAACTATGAAACTACCTGGGGCCCACATAAGGGACATCACAAGGAAACTCTCAAAGCTAATCCAACCCTCTGACTATTACCCATGGCTGGTAATCCAAGCTGGAAGTGATGAGATTGATAAGGGCACCAGGATGATTAAAAAGGAATTCAGGGCTCTTGGGCAACTGATTGATGGGACAGGAGCTCAAGTGGTGTTCTGCTCAGTTCCCTCAGTGGCAGGGGTGTACACTGAGAGGAACAGGAGAACCCATGCCATCAGCAATTGGCTCAGGGGATGGTGCCAGCAGCAGAATTTTGGTTTCTTGATCAAGGGGCAACTTTTACTGCACCTGACCTGCTGGACCTTAATGGGGTGAATTTATCTAGAAAGGGCAAGAGAGCTCTAGCACTGGAGTTGGCAGGGCTCATTAGGAGGGCTTTAAATTGGCAGTTCCCATGTGCTGAAAGATGAGCCACTGGGGAAGGCAACTGGCCTGGATGGGCAAGCAGCTCTTGAAGGAATTAAGGGGAAAAAAAAAGAGGACATATAGTGCCATTGAAAGTGGGGGAGGCAACTTGTGATATGTTTAAGGATGTTGTTAGATCATATAGGAGAAAAATCAGGCAAAAGCCCAGTCAGAACTCAAGCTGGCCACTGCTGTGAAAGACAATAAAAAGCATTTTTATAAATACATTAATGCTAAAAAGAGGGCAAGAAGAACCTCCACTCTTTATTGGACCTGGAGGGGAACATTGTAACTAAAGATGAGGAAAAGGCTGAGGTTCTAAATACCTTCTTTGCCTCAATTTTCAACAGCAAGGCAGGAGGAGTTCAGGATAACTGGCCTCCTGAACTGGTTGATGGGGTCAGGGAGCAGTGTAGTCTCCCTGAAATCTATGAGGAAGTAGTTTGGAACTTGCTGAGCCACTTGGACACTCACAAGTCCATGGGACTGGATGGGATCCATCCCAGGGTGCTGAGAGAGCTGGCAGATGAGCTGGACAAGCCACTCTCCATCATTTTTCAACTGTTCTGACTCACTGGAGAGGTCCCAGAAGACTGGAAGCTGGCCAGCGTGGTGCCCATCCACAAGAAGGGCCAGAAGGAGGAACCAGGGAATTCCAGGCCTGTCAACCTGACCTCAGTGCCAGGCAAGATTATTGAACAGGTCATCTTGAGTGCAATCACACAGCACTTGCAGGATGGCCAAGGGGTCAGGCCCAGCCAGCATGTATTTAGGAAGGGCAGGTCCTGCCTGACCAACCTGATCTGCTTCTATGATCAGGTGACCCGCCTGGTGGATGTAGGGAAGACTGTGGATGTAGTCTACCTGGACTTCAGCAAGGTCTTTGACATCATCCCCCACAGCAAACTCCTTGCAAAGCTGTCAGCTTGTGGCTTGGACAGCAGCACTCTGTGCTGGGTTAGGAACCGGCTGGAGGGCCGAACCCAGATAGTGGTGGTGAATGCTGCCACATCCAGCTGGCAGCCAGTCACTAGTGGTGTCCCCCAGAGATCAGTGCTGGGCCCCATCCTGTTCAATATCTTTATTGATCTGGCTGAGGGGATTGAGTCCATCATCAGTAAGTTTGCAGGTGACACCAAGCTGGGGGCAGGAGTTGATCTGCTAGAGGGTAGGAGAGCTCTGCAGAGGGACCTTGACAGGCTGGACAGATGGGCAGAGTCCAACAGGATGGCATTCAACAAGTCCAAGTGCCAGGTGCTGCACAACAACCCCATGCAGCGCTATAGGCTGGGGTCAGAGTGGCTGGAGAGTGGCCAAACAGAAAGAGACCTGGGGGTACTGGTTGACAGATGGCTGAACACGACCCAGCAGTGTGCCCAGGTGGCCAAGAAGGCCAATGGCATCCTGGCCTGCATCAAGAATATTGTGGCCAGCAGGAGCAGGGAAGTCATTGTGCCCTTGTACTCAGCAGTGGTTAGGCCACACCCTGAGTACTCTATCCAGTTCTGGGCCCCTCAGTTTAAGGAGGACATTGAGACACTTGAACGTGTCCAGAGAAGGACAACAAAGCTGGTGAGAGGTTTGGAACACAAGCCCTACAAGGTGAGGCTGAGGGATCTGGGGTTGTTTAGCCTGGAGAAGAGGAGGCTCAGGGATGACCTCATTGTGCTCTACAACTACCTGAAAGGTGGTTGTAGCCAGGAGGGGGTTGGTCTCTTCTCCCAGCAACCAGCACCAGAACAAGAGGACACAATCTCAAGCTGTGCCAGGGGAAGTTTAGGCTCAAGGTGAGTGAAAGTTCTTCACAGAGAGAGTTGTTAGCCATTGGAATCGGCTGCCCAGGGAAGTGATGGAGTCACCATCCCTGGAGGTGTTCAAGAGGGGATTGGATGTGGCACTTTGTACCATGGTTTAGTAGTCATGATGTTTTGGGTGACAGGTTAGACTGGATGATCCTTGAGGTCTCTTCCAACCTTATTGATTCTATGATTCTAAGTTAACAAACAAAAAGCCTTGTGCATAACTAGCTAGTTGGTTTTTAAAGCTGTTAGATGAGGAGGAAGACTATAATAATTACATTCTGCAGATCCCCTGCTGTACATGAAAGAATGGGCTGAGCTAAATGCTGCTTAGGGAACTCTGAAGGTGTAGTATTGGAAAAATCAGAGTTACAGTTCAAAGGTAAAAGGCCTGCTTATATACTTCTCATACTAGAATAATTTAGATGCAACTTCAGTGATGCACTAATGAGCACTTCCAGTTTGGCTTGCCACATATACACACAAATGCACTTTCCCAAGTTTAGAATGGAATTTGATTTCTTCATGTTGCTGTTTTAACAGTATCTCAGCAGGTAAATTTCATATGCTGATCTTTCAATGTTTAGGTTCTGGTGACCGTGATTGAAGACTTCAGTATGTCAGTATGATTAATTGTCTGAAGCTCCTTTGTTTGCTTTTTTAATTAAATATGGAAATGCACAGTAAATATCTCTTTGATGCCTGTTGAGCTGAGATCTCCTATTTGAAGATAAGGTCAGCTAACCATCTTTGTAGTCTAGAGGGGTAAAAAGGACAAGACAACGCTGCTACAATTTGGTTCATAATCATCCATAAAGAATGAAAGTTGATGGTGCTCTAAAAAAAGTGAAAAAATTTCCTTGAAAAAAGGGCGGGAAATTTAGACTTTGTGCCCCAGCCCACAGATCATGGTGACTGATAATTTGGAATTAAATGTTGAGCAGATGCCAGACATTGGGCAGAGGCTGAGGTTTCTGGGCAAATGGGATCTGCAAGTTAATTGGTGTTTTCTGCAAGCTTCTGGCTGTGAAATGAAATTGGAAGCCCTTTAGCCACATGGATAATACAGGACCTGAATACGAATGTCACATGTCACCATCGGGGCCCACTGTTCCCACTCAAACACTGCACCATTACAGATCATTTAAATATGGGGATTACATTTAAACTAAAAGCTCCATTTGCCTTTTACTGCAATTTAAATGTCCTCTCAGCAAAAGCTAAGTGACAAATTAAATGAAAAAAGTGCCCACATTTTTAAAGCTGTAGTGCAAAACAACCTTTTATTGCTTCTCATGTGCCATGGATGAATCATTATACTTGTCAACCCTAACCCAAGCCATAATTGGAGCAGATACTGTTATCTGCTCTTGTGACAACTTAATAAAGCTGAAACTGTTAAATTAAATCCCAGATGCTTAATCTGATGAAAGCAGTCAAGTAGAAAAATTTAAGACGAGCATCTACTGGTCTGCTCAGTGGAGTGATGGAGCCCAACAGCTTGTCAACGCATATATTACAGGTTCAGATATTTTATACTTTTTTATATCTTTGTAGCCTCTTGCCTTTGTGGTGAAGAAACTTCATATAATTTGCAAGTTGCAAAACAATAATTTCCTGTGGATTTCTTCCATTTTGACATTGAAGATGTGTTTAAGGGGAAGAAAGCTTCTACTGTCCATAGAACCCTATCAGTTAGGCATGCTAAGTGAGTCATTGGTATTTCCTGACGGGTGAAAAAGGCCTTTGCCGTAGAGAATCTAGTAGTAGTTTTTCATTATCTCTTTGCCCTGTTGTGCGACACTTTCTAAATGCTGGAACAGGTCTACTTTGAGTTCCCATTCTCTGATATTTTGGCCACTTTCTGGATAAGAGTGATACATTTTTCTGATAAATTTGAAATTATTATATAATTTTATAAGGTTATGTCATGTAGACAAGTAGTACAATATAATTCCTGAAGGCTAACACCTAATTTTTTTATTGGTATCACTTTGCTCCTCATCTAAAACTTAATTCTGAATGTTGAGTTTAGACAAGGAATCACCATAGATTAATTAAGAGAGATTTAATTACCGTTTTGCTGTGAGCAAAGTGACGATTGAGCGATTTGGAAACTGCTTTTAATTTTTAACCTTAAATGAGGGGAGCTGTTCTGTCTATATTTCTATCTCAGGCATTCCTTCCTGTTCCAAATGGAGAAAGAAACTTGAATGGGGTATGCTAGCTGTTCTAAATAGATTGTCTTTGTTTAGTACTTAGGTGGAGGAAGAAAAACATAAATGGAAAAGACAAAAGCAACGGGGATTGTTGTTAATATGTCCCTAGAGAAATTTCTTCCTGATGCCAGATTAGATGGCTGCTTCAGGGCTGCCATGAAAAAAAGGAGTAATGAAGTTAAGCATTCGTTAATTCATTTTTCTGGAGCTGCGTACTTCATGCAATCAGTTTTTAGGATTAGCTATGAGGCAGAAACATGCACTTTTCCTTACATTTTATGGTATTTATAAATGGTGCAACAAGGCTCCCAGTTTGAAATTTTGTGTCGTGCTTATGTCCATATTTTCATGGTTTCTTCGAGTATCTCAAGTTCAAATTGTATGTTGTTCTGAATTAAAGCTAAGGAGAGTACCAATGCCTTGCATCAGTAGAAGATAAGCATCAAAGTTTAGGTTAATCAGTAGCATATAGCACATCTCTGGCCTTGATGTGAAAGCTGTAGCTGTGTTTCAAAGGAGGTGGGATGCATCATGCTTTGCACCTTTTCTTTTGGTCTTTCATTGTGGAACTAGTAGGTGGCATTTTTGCAAATTTGTGTCTTCAACTGTAACATACGTGATAGATCCTCTTAGCTGCCATGGTGTTGGTGCCACATAGGTACAAAATACACATTGCTTCGTGCTCTTAAGATTACTACTGTCCTTTCACAGAAGAAGCTATTGATATATGTCATCGTATTTGAATGATTTATGCTCTTGGAGGAACTAAATTAAGAGTACTTCTGAGTTAGCATGACAGAACAGTTTTGCTGATCTAAGACTTGAATTATGTGTAACACCTTAAAGAAATGGTTTTTGTGGTCCTGAATTGCCTTGGTTTTTGCTGCCACCTTCATTTCACCTGTGAATGAAGCTAGCCTGCAGTTCTGCAAAGGTGTGTTCTCTGAGACTGATCTCCTTCCTCCTTCAATCCTGGCATGTGCCATAATACTATTTAAAATAAGGGGTATATGAGGAGAAGTTTTCAAGAGAATGTTCTTTCCTATGATATTTATCAGATTTGATTAAATGGTGAAAGTAATTAACAAAGTAATTAGGTTTCAATGCTATAGATAAAATTCAGGTTTCTGTATTGTTGTTGTTGTGTTGTTACTGTATTCTGTTCAGTTGGATGAAAAGTACTTTTACAACAGAAGTACCCATGTTAAAACAGTTTTTGCAATTTTTATTCTTAGGCTGTTGAATTGGTTCACTTACCTCCTAAAATACTCTGTATTGAAACTGGTACAAAAATAGAGTTGTGATTGCCAAGTTTTACTATGAGCCCAAGCTGGTACTCAGCAGTATATTTTTCCCCTTTCTTTCTTTATCTTTAATACTTCAGTAACACTAAGCTGCCATTTGATTTTCCAATACAAATTCTAGTAAATACCAGAGCTAGAAAGAATTGATACACTGTGGACAGGAATTAGCAAATCTTTGCTGATTGAAGCCTTGCAATATTTTCCACTTTCCAGTCCTGAGTGTCTGCTGGAGAATAACTGAAAAATTGGAAGAGTAATTTGAAGTGAGAAGTGCTAGAATCTTCAGTCTGCTCAAGTGCATCAAAGCAAGACAAAGGAAATCCTTCAGAATATTAAGATACCTACATAAACTAAAAACTATTTGGGGAAAACACTTCTGTCAATGAACCCTAAAGGTAGCTAAAAATTCAACTAGAAAATGAGAAATGTATCCAGGCAGTAGGTCAATTAACCAGAACCGTTACTAGACTGCTGTATTAGAAATCTTACTTGAAGTATGCTGATTTAATCACTTTTGCACTGGAAGATAAAAGTAAGTCAGGAAATCTGAAAGCAGGAAGAAATTCAGACTAGACAATCAGAATGTGTTCTTCTCACCAGTCACAGTGAGCTATTTGCATTCTTTGAGCATAGTTGTGGCAGGTTTTTTTGGAACTTTCCACTATGCAAGGTAGTGTTTCTACTTTTTTAATGAGAGATATTTTAATTCCTTTTAAGGGTATCTTGCTTTGTTTGACAAACTTATAAACTTACCACCTTTGCATCTTCCTATAAACAAAACAAAATAAAATTAAGAGGAATTTAAATAGAGATAGGTTAGTATGTGCATAGTTGGTAGTCACATTAACTTTTCTTCTGAGAATAGACTGTGACTGCTGAGAGTGTATTACCAGTTAAAATATTTGATAAAATATCTGATATCTGTTTTGGGCAGGAGCATATTATTTTCACCACCTAACTGTAAACATTGGTAAGTACTTAAAATTGTAAAGAATCGTAATAAACTACTCATAAAGGAGTAATTTTTTACTATTTATGCTAGTACTAGCAATGTTTTTACCTTAAATTAATTACTTGTGAACAACTGAATGGTTTTGTGAATATTAGGAAAGTTAATCACTGGGATTAATTTGTCAGTGTTTTGTACTTTCTTCTAGCTTTGTGGACTAATAGGTCATGCCTTGCTGCAGTGTTTAGGTACTATAGATGCATTAATAGACAAATGACAGGTCCTAAGTGCTCTCTCAGGGAAATTGCAGTCTGAAGCTATGATAATGTAAACCACACCTTCCAAACAAATTCTTTTCTTATATGACACTGGTCACATGGCAGCATGTCTGCAAAGATGCAGCAATTTTTAAAACTCAAAAGGCATAGCCCACAACAATGGGCTGGTACAAAATGACAGAAGTAGTTGGCTAGTCCCTTTTTCTGTTGTGCTAAAACTTGAAAACATAAGGAGATGAGAGCAAAGTTTCCATTGCTTGACACACAGAAATCAGAAATGTAGCTGATCATAGAATCATTAATATTGGAAAAGACCTCTAAGACCATTCAGCCCAACCACCAATGCAGCACCATCATGCCCATTACACTGTGTTCTGTAGTACCATGTCTACATGTTTTTTGAACAACTCCATGGATGTTGACTCCACCACTTCCCTGGCCAGCCTGTCCAATGCCTGACCACTCTCTCAGTAAGAAATATTTCTTGCACCCCCTATGCATCTTGAATGCCATTTTCTCCTATCTTGTTGCTAATTACTTGGGAGACTGACCCCTACCTCATTCCGACCTCCTTTCAGGTATCTGTAAAGTCTCCTTTCAGTCTCTTCTTGAGACTAAATCCCAGTTCCCTCAGCCACTTCTCATAAGATTTGTTTTCTAGACTCTTACTCATGATGGAATGACTTGATGACATCTCAGAAGAGATTCTCAGTGTGTAAATACTCTTCAGCCAAATACATGCGTTCCATCATCCTTCAGAGCAGCAGTATGCAGCAAGAGAAAAAGGGAAACTGAAAGCCTTAGGCTTATTAGATGTTTCCTCTCCCCTCCCTTCCCCTCCCCACCCTCCCCCTCTCCTCTCCTCCCTTCCTCTCCCTTCCCTCCTCAAATTGCTTTGTTTTGCTTCACTTTGCTTTGCTTCCTTGGGTTACACCTCCACTCCCTATAATGCACATTCAGAGTTTAGAGCAGAAGGGCAATGATTCCCTCTTGCCATCAGTGCTGCAGGTAATCTATTGCATTAATCAGCCAGGTAGTGTGAAATGCATGGAGAGCAATTATACTATCATGCACAATACAATCAGCATGATGCACTTGTCAAGACCAATACATCAAAGTTTAATTCAGTATTAGGATGAATCAGAGCAAAATGAAACATTCTGTTCTCCAAGATGCAAAGCACCCATAGAAAGCCTTTTTGGTTTTGAAGGCAGCACAGAGAAACCAGAGTTCATTAAGGAATTGTGTTTATAAATAAAATTGCAACTTGTATCCAACTGAATCCTAAGAGTGCTTTTCATCAGGATTCTTACCAAGGAGAGAATAGCATTGATATGCTCTGCCTGTCTTTACAATTCCATAAAGCAACTATTTAGTTGGAGTATTCACTAGTGGGACTTCTGATTATGCTTTGTTCTATCAGAGACCTCTTTGTGCTCAGAGGAGGGAGGTGGCTTTGCCAATTGTTCTGAAGACATTGGTACTTTTAGTTGAGAAGCTATAAATACCATACACTACCTTCTTTGAGGGTTCCAAGTGACTGTCCCAGTGAAATTCCACGTGTGTTTACATCTGGGTTTTAACCCACTTCAAAATCCTTTGCTGGCACTTCTATTTTAAAGGGCTTATAGATTCTGTCTCCTGATACTATTTCTTTCATGACTCATCCAAGGCTGGAAAATGATGCTTTTGTAACAGAATTGATTAGGCTCAAAGGGGGCAGAGTGGCAAGTGCGCAGCAAGTTCTGAAGCAGATTCATCTGTTGCACAAAGGGAGATCTGGAGTACCCAGTTCCATTTTCTTTGAAATTATTAAATGCTCCTCTCCTGGTAGTTTATAGGTTTTTATTTTTTAAGAAAGAGATGAGTATAATTAAGAAAGAGGTAAGACTAAAGGAATGTCACAATAGATGTGCACCTTGTTCTCGAGTATTTTAATTTTGTGAAAGAATGGATTGATCTGAAGTGTATTCAGTGTAAAAGTTCAAAGTGAAAACCAAGTCTCAGCTATTGATTACACAGTATTGTGAATGCGGAAATGCTGACTCAAGCTTAGAGATACAGCAACCCTAACAAGGTAGGATAATATTTGTAGGAGAAGATTTCTCAGGAAGACTATAATCAATCAAACAGAACTGTATGCTGGATCTTCAGTCATGGTCAGTGCTCTAGGACTCCACTAAAACCTTCCTATTTACTGGGGCAAGAGTAAAGTCTTTAGGACTTACGAAAACTGGGCAATGCTTAGTCTTTCAGGAGACTCTGTATGCATTCCTTGCCCTTCCTTTGTCTTCATGAATATATTCGTAAACATAATTACTACAACATTTACTTTCACAGTGACTGAATGCTTCTTACTGTTTTTCAGTTTGCATATTTGAATCTTTCTACCCCATGAATTCAAAGGTAGTGATGTTTACTGAGAAACAAAAAAGTACTCTTGTTCCTTTCCATGTACAAGGAAGGAGTGTATTATCTAAAGCAGTAATGTAACCTTGTGTGTGGGTGTTATAAGGCACACTAAAGATGAATGACAACCATGTATTTTCAGAAGAAGAGATGTGTGAACCAATGATGTGTTTTAGGAAAGCTAGCTTTTTTTCAGGTCAAGAGAATTAGTGTTGAACCACAACAGGCAATTCCTCACTGCAATATGACGGTTATAGTGCTCATTCCCTTTTGACGTTATTATAAATTTTGAGTCACAGAGTGTCTTATTTTACAGGTATCTTTTTGGGGAATAAGTTTTGTATATTGAGTTTGTGATTATTTTGCCACTGTGCTGTGGTAAGTTTTCTGTTGGAAAGATAGAGGTCCAAGGCAGAGCTTTACTTGTGGTTTAGTGTCAGGTAGCTTTGGAACAAAGATGTCAGCCTGCTGAGAAACAGTATGAAAAGGTACCTGTTGCCTGGGAATGCACAGACAGAGAGAAGAGGGAGCTGTGTGACAGACCAAAACAATATCTAAGCATAGAAGCAGTCTCTCTTGTTTTGAGGGATCTTGTTTGATTGGGGTTTTTTGTGTTTTGGTTTGGGATTTTTTTTCCATTCAATGAGACAGGTGGCATTGGTGACATTATTACATCGAATTAGACAGGTAAACTCAAGAATGTTGGAAATGTATTTTGGGAAACTTGAGTATAGATTATCATCACCAGCAGTTCCCATGCTGAAGACACTGGAAATAGGTGCCTTCCCCATATACTCTGAATATCTGTGGTTCATTTTTTTGCAGGCCTTGTCTGTTGTATGGGATAACCATGATCAGCACCTTACTCCTGTGCGAGCCATTAGGCAGAAAATAGAGAATTCTCTTGTTTAAGGCCAGTGTAAGCCTTCATGTTGATGAAGACATTTAAGAGCCAGCTCAGGTGGGCTTTCACTGAGTGAAATAGGAAGAATATTCTCCAGGCTCCTTCCAGTTGGCACATGGTTAAAATCTGGTGCAAGTAAACATTTTCCTCAGACTTTTCATTGCTAGGAGCATGACAGTAACCAGTGAATTGAAAGAGCCAGAATGGAGATGTCAGGAAATGAAGGAGGTGCATAGGGAGCAGGAGGAAGATGTACAAATGCGGGCAAATACACATGTGCTAGAGCGGGGAAAGGGATAAAGAAAAAAAAAAATCATACATCTAGAAAGTCTCTGGCAAAAAAAGACTAGAAACCCAAACAAGCTGGAGAATATGGGGTCATTGACATGTGTCCTTCTTCCAGATGGAAGCCTGAGGCTCTTTTCTATTTCCTTCTCTTCTAGTGGAGTTTTGTCTCACACTCCCCTTCCTGCAGGGAATTGAGCAGCCATGAAAAAGTGAAGGCTGGGTGAGGCAGGTGTGCAGCAACCAGCATTGAAGTTGGTCAGAGCAGGGTGCAGTTGGGCTCTATTGAAATTTTAAGTGGTTGCTATGGGATTTCTTAGAGATATACTTGTACTTCATTTGCATAATGATAGCCTGGGTTTCTGAGGCAATTGCTGCTAACAATGTACTTAGATTGATGAAACTTCTTTGGTACAAAGAGGGAAACTTAAAAACATTCAGTACTTTGGTCAATCTCTTCCCTCTTCTGCCTCTTAGATGTATCACATACATAATGGAACTTCTGAAGAAAGCAAGTGAATTTCTTTGCCTCTAGTGATGTTTGAGACATGAAAAAAGAAAAAACCATACATTTTTTCAGGGCATGATGTAATCAGCAGTGCATGTGTTCTGCCTTGCTGGGTGATTGAAATACTTACCAAGTGCAGTTAAGACAGTGCACTTTGGTTTTGCTTCAGTTTGAAAACACTGGCAATCTAGTTACAAAGTACTGAATTGCATTTTTTTCTTAGATGCTTAGAGGTACAGTTTCTCCTTAGTGCCTTCAAGTGATACTTTGTTTTGAATGTAAATAAGCAAACCCAAGTTAACTGTTCTCTAAGGCTATCCAAGATGCCTCATGTTCTGTTTTGTTTTATGGATTGCAAAGAAGTATAGTCGTTCTGTCTTGGGCAGTGCTGAATGCAATGATGCTTAATAATTTGGCTCCATTTGGAGATTGAAGCATGTTGAGTGTTTAAAGGAAGTCACCTAATTACAGACCTGTCAGGGTTGGAAGGATCGTCTAGTTTCAACCCCCCTGCCATGGGCAGAGACACCCTCCACTAGATAAGCTTGCCCAGAGCCACATCCAGCCCGGCCTGACTGGATTTCCAGGGATGGGCTTCCACCACCTCTCTGGGCAACCTGTTCCAGTGTCTCACCACTGTTATGGTGAAGAACTTCTTCCTCACGTCTAATCTAAATTTGCCATCACTAGCTGGGATTCATTCCCCCTGGTCCTATCACTACCCAACACCTTAAAAAGTCCCTCACCAGTTTTCTTGTATGCCCCCTTCAGATATTGGAAGGCTCCAATAAGTTCTTCTTGGAGCCTTCTCCAAACTGAACGACTCCAACTCTCTCAGCCTTTCATCATAGGAGAGGTGCTCCAGCCCTCTGATTATCCTCATGGCCCTTCTCTGCGCATGTTGCAATAATGGCATTTAAAGGAAGTGATGGTATGTGTGAAATGTTGGTGCAAATTAGCTTTCCCCTTGAGGCCCATAAACACAAAATGTAAAACAAATTTTCTGGTGTAACCAAATTACTGAAGTAATTGCAGTAAAAATACTGTATCCCTATCAGACTGCACAAACACGATGTTTACTGATTTTCTGAGGCTCAGATGTGCTTGAGAATGAGTTACATGAGCAGCAGTATTTCTGCTCGGTTTTGAATGTCAAAGTTTATGTTTACAAAATACATGTCTTACTAATGTGCTTCTTTGCTTCCTGTAATGCAAAGCTGAAAGGTACATAGTTGTTATCCGTAGAAAACCACATTCACTTCTGGTAGAAAAATTAGAATTAAAACTTGGGTAATTTCCTGGTGTAACTTTATATGAAATCTTGTATGCTTTTGCTGGTTTTCCTGTCTGATGAACCATACATTGTGAGGTTGTGGATTTTCTAGTACAAAAGACCTCTTCATGCCTTTTAATTGAGAAGGTTGACTTGGTACTGTCTTTGAACTGCTTCAGAAGGGCCATGCCAGTTCCAAAATTTTGCAGTCATAAAGTCATTTTATTTGGTGTTAGGCCTGGTTGGAAAGCAAGAGCAGTGTAGCCTTTGAGGGGAAAGTAAGTGTTACAGTATAGAAATTTGCAATTGGTCATTGGTTACTGCATTTTTAATAGAAAACATAATTTAGCAATTTTTTTAAAATCAGGTGCTCTGTGGATGTGTATAGTCTTAAACCCTCACTGCAAGTTGGAGCAGAAGGCCAGCTGGCTAAAACAGCTGAAAAAATGGAACAGTGTGGATGTTTGCCCCTGGGAAGATGGAAACCATGGAAACGAGCTGCCCAATTTAACCAATGCTTTGCCTCAGGGTGCAAATGCTAACCAAGGTGAGCCTAAACATATGCACTGACTGCAACGTACAACATAACCTATCTTATACTCTAGCCTTGCAGAATTCAGCAACTTTCTTGTTGAGAATTGAAAGCCAAAATTATTTTCACTAATGCTGTCCTTGCAGAAAGGATTAATAGGTGGGGTTTTTGTGCTGAGGCTGCAATGTTTTCAAGACAAGTGTTTGTGTTTAGCTAGATCTTCTAACTTTCCACTAGGTTCTTCTAAATATGTGTTGCATGAACACTGGATGCCCTTGTCTATGCCTGTTTCTTTTCTTCAATTTAATCTTATATTTCTTCTGATGTTGGGGTTTTTGTTTGCAATTCACAAAGCTTTTGATACCTGTTTAAATAGAGATCTGTTGCAACTGCATTAAAATGGAGTGTGTGAGAAACTGAATCAGCTGTCTGTGGGATATGCTCTGTATGTGCAGTCTGCAGTGCCAGGCACGAGGGGGACAGTGTGCAGAGGCAACACTGCTGTGCTGGTGGAGGTGTCTGTTCTTACTCAATACCATGCATTCTAATCTAAAATGTTATTATTAAATCTGACAAAACCCTTCTCCAATTCTCTTTAAGCAAAGACACATACTTTGCTAATATCTGGAAAAGATTCAGGATATTTTCTTGGGTAAAAAGCCCTCATAATCCTCAGAACTCTCAGTATTTTGATACGTATTTCATGCAATTGTGATAAAGCTAAAATTGCTGGGAGGTGGCAGATTTGGGCGTAGATGGATTTTTCTTTCTTTCTTTTCCTTGGAAACTTACAACCAAAGGAAATGGATTTGGTTTATTTTTAAATCATCCAGCTAGCTGGGGACTGAATTTCATTCAGCACAGGTCTCCCTGTGAAGAGATGTTTTGCTTTCTTGTGTCTTGTGATGTTCAGTCCAACCTGGGCAGGCTAGTGGTAACTCTGACAAGGTGTTTAAACATTTGTCGAAATAGAGCCATGTTAAGAGAGCAGTTTTGCCATAGGAAGGTGTCCAGTAAGGATGGTGTTTGCCTCAGTTCCCCATGTAATTTACAATTTTTGTATATGTTTGTGGCAACAACAAAAAAAAGCTATGCAAGTGCTCAAAGTTAATGTCACTTCTCCAAGAGAACAACTATGAATCTTTCATGTGATGTTTATCTATCCCTAATCCTGACACTTTGGGTCTGAAGGGGAGGAAACTGGAGGTGCTTGAGTAGCTGTGTCATACACCTTCTAGTTTGTTTTTGGAAGAGTTCTGTATGTGGTATTGAATATCAGTCATGTCTAGCTGTTCCCTCTGCAAAGTCTTGTTTAGCATGAGCCATGTGGGTTTGTAGATCTTTCTAAAGTGAATGCTGAGTACTAATAGGACTTGAAATGTCATCTGCAGGCTGGTTGTTGCAGAGGGGGGCAAGGCAGGCTGTCATCAGTTGGGAAGTTGTGAATAGGCAGAGGGCAAGAATACTGTGAATGACTGATTCACATATGAATGAGTAAAAGCTGATGCAGCTTTCTTAACTCGTGAAAATGACAGATTCATCGAACAGGCCGCATCGGACAGTGTTCACTCGAGCCATTGAGGCGTGCGATCTGCACTGGCAGGATAGCCACTTACAGCACATTATCAGCAGTGACCTATACACCAACTACTGTTACCATGACGACACTGAAAACTTGCTCTTTGACTCTCATGGGTGGCCCCTTTGGCATGGTAAGTGGCTAAACCGGAAAGACATTTCCATGACTTGCTGCTTTGTTCATTTTCTATGGCATTATTTTGAGGGGGAGATGAGTGAAAGTCTGGCAAAAAGAACAGAGGCTCCCTTGAGGTTCTGGCTCAGAAGTCGTCCTTTAAGTCTCCCTTGCATAGCTTAAAAAAAACAAAAACAAAACAAACAAACAAAAAACCACCAAAAACCCCCAACAGACAAAACCCAAACCAACCAATAAACCAAAAGACCTTTTTGTGTAATCTAGCAAAACAGGCCATTGCAGACATGGAAGCATTGCTATTTCTCAATTCTTTTCTCCATTTTAGAACATGTTCCTACAGCCTGTGCAAGGGTGGATGCATTACGATCTCATGGATACCCACAAGAAGCACTGAGGCTAGCAATAGCTATTGTTAATACACTAAGAAAACAGCAGCAGAAACAGCTGGAAATGTTCCGGACTCAGAAGAAAGGTAAATATGGGGAAGAGAGAAGGACATGTGAGGTGACAATTACACTGGACTAGAACTTTGCATGAGAAAACTGGTTTTGAAACTAAAGTCAAAGATTCTTCCATCCAAACTATTATAGTGGTAATGTCATTTTATGAATGTTGGACATTTCTGTAAGCTAGGTTGTGAGCTGCGCAGGGCAAGGGCTGTTGTGTCTGCAAAGATATGACACCTTTATTGCAATCAGGGGTTTTTGGTTACATAGTGAAAGCATTCACCCTGTGTAGTTTAGAGGCTTTTAAACAGAGCATTGCATTTGGCATGTCAGGTGTTCAAAATACCTTTTCTGATCTGACATAGAATTTAGCTGAACTATATCTCTAAAGTGTAAGCCTGAAATTGACATAGAGGACAACAACGTGGTGAAGTCTGCAGTTTGTCAGTTTGTTCTAGACGTCTTTTATAATGCTTAAAATTGTAGTGTTTCTGAATGAAGATGGGTTGTTTGTTTTGGTTGGTTTTGAAACATTGTTTTGTATAAAGTATTCCGTAGCATTCCTCTGACCACTGCCCCTGTTTTTTTTATTTTTAACTTTTTTTTGGGGGCTGGGGAGAACATTCAGATACAGCATCTATGCCATGTAATTTTTGCTACCCAAAATAATCCTTCAGTGAATTTTGTTGTTAGTTTGCAGAGACAGTGGCAGAGGGGATGGTTTTGTAGTTAAAGAATGCAAGTACAAAAACTGAAATTCCTTTCTCAGTTGCTGCAAGAATCCCTTTATTCAGATTTTATTTTAGATCTTTGTTTCTACTCTTAACTATGTGTATACTCGTGCATTGTAGGCAAAAGTACCAGTGCAAAACCATGTTTAAAATTTTCAAGTGTATGTGCAGATATCTTCCAAGAAATGAGTACTTAGAAGACATGTGGACATCTGGCTTAAAAACAAACAAACAAACAAACAGCTTGCAGTTCCTATGTGCCTCCATATTATTATTATTTTTTATTTCCCCCACACACCTTTTTTCCCCTGTGGTATCTAAGGAACAAGAAGGGTTTTGAGCACTATTGTGGGTCTTATATTGGAATAAAACTTTACATTACTAGATAGAATAACTTGCTAAGTGGTTTTATGATATAATATATCTTAATATATTCCGTTAAAAGCTTTGAAGCTTCTCAGAGTGGCCAGTAGGTGTGAAGGGTCTGCTGCAAGTATGCTTGTCTTCTTCATTCCCAGGTTCTAATGCAGTATATTGAGATTCAATATTTCTGTTAAATTCCTTTCTCTGTGAGCAGTTTCTCTGTCAGCTAATACCACAGTATTATAAATCAAAAATAGAGTATATGCAATGTAATCTGTCCTCCTCTGAAGTTGTTTCTGCTGTCACTAGCTGCTTTTTTATTTTTCCCTCTTATGTTTGGTATTTTTTAAAGACTTAAAGCCAGAAAATATGCCAGTGTCCTCTACAAGCAGATGAATTCAGATCAGCTACAGCTCAGCTTTAGATTTTAGCTCAGCAAACACCACATGCATCAACTTGGCTTGCATTCATGTGACTGATCTGACGTCTATGGAACCACTTGAATGTCGTAAAGCTAAACATCTGTGTGACTGAAGGACTGAAGCCTTTGTTTGGCATGACATGTGTGAGGCTCATAAGTAGGCACAATGAGTCAGTTAGAAGTCACTGTAATTATTCCTTTTGGGTAATGTTACTTGCCTGTAACTAACAAATAGCCGTTAGTAAGTCAGTGTTGTTAGTACGACAGTGATTTACTTGTTTATTTTTCATACTATACATTGGTGGATTCTTTGAAAAAAACAACCCACCCTCCTGACAGTGTGACTGTTTTGTTTTTTTTCAGTGCCACATGTTTAGACAGGCAAGAAGCAGAATTTCAAAGCTCTGTGGCAATACTTGTGGTTATTCGGAAAGATGACACTGAATGAGAGCAGGGGCAGATAGATACAAGTTAGTGTGTAACAGGCAGAGAAACAGAACATGCATAATGACTTGTATACCATTTCTAAATGGTCACCCACAATGTATCTGACCTTTCATAGTTCAGTTATGTGTGTATCTAGAAGGAAAAAAGTTGGGAGTTGGAGTCAAAGAGAGCTGTTGTCATAAAACTGTTGGTAAAAGAAAGGACTTGTGGAATCACAGTATCACAGAATCACCATGGTTGGAAAAGACCTCAAAGATCATCAAGTCCAACCTGTCAACACAGACCTCATGACTAGACCATGGCACCAAGTGCCACGTCCAATCCTCTCTTGAACACCTCCAGGGATGGTGACTCCACCACTTCCCTGGGCAGCCCATCCCAATGGTGAACGACTCTCTCAGTGAAGAACTTTCTTTTCACCTCGAGCCTAAACTTCCCCTGGCACAGCTTGAGAATGTGTCCTCTTGTTCTGGTGCTGGTTGCTAGAGAGAAGAGACCAACCCCCTCCTGGCTACAACCACCTTTCAGGTAGTTGTAGAGCACAGTGAGGTCATCCCTGAGCCTCCTCTTCTCCAGGCTAAACAATCCCAGCTCCCTCAGCCTCTCCTCATAGGGCTTGTGTTCAAGGCCTCTCCCCAGCCTTGTTGCCCTTCTCTGGACACGTTCAAGTGTCTCGATGTCCTTCTTAAACTGAGGGGCCCAGAACTGGACACAGTACTCAAGGTGCAGCCTAACCAATATAGAGTACAGAGGCACAATGACTTCCCTGCTCCTGCTGGCCACACTATTCCTAATACAGGCCAGGATGCCATTGGCCTTCTTGGCCACCTGGGCACACTGCTGGCTCATGTTTAGGCGGCTGTCGATCAGCACCCTCAGGTCCCTCTCTGTTTGGGAGCTCTCCAGCCACTCCGACCCCAGCCTGTAGCTCTGCATGGGGTTGCCGTGGCCAAAGTGCAGCACTCAGCACTTGGACTTGTTGAATGCCATCCCATTGGACTCCACTCATCTGTCCAGTTGGTCGAGGTCCCTCTGCAGAGCACTTCTGCTCTCTATCTGACCAACATCTGCTCCCAACTTGGTGTCATCTGCAAATTTGCTGATGACTGTCTTAATCCCCTCATCCAGATCATTAATGAAGATATTAAAGAGGATGGGGCCCAGCACTGATCCCTGGGGGATGCCACTGGTGACTGGCCACCAACTGGATGTGGCACCAGTCACCACCACTCTCTGGGCTTGGCTCTCTAGCCACTTCCTAACCCAGCACATAGTGTTGCTGTCCAAGCTACGAGCTGACAGCTTAGCCAGCAGTTTGCTGTAGGGGACGGTGTCAAAGGCCTTGCTGAAGTCCAGATAGACCACATCCACAGGCCTCCCCACGTCCACCAGGAAGTCACCTGATCATAGAAGGAGATCAGGAGGTTAGGAATCCCTAACATCTGTTTCCACAATCACACATCTTTCAATTCATTGTGCTAAACATTTTTTTTTCATGTTCTAATTGAATGATGAGTGAGTGCAACAAGCAAGAGAATCCATGAGGGTATTTTTTAATTGAAAATTTAGAATGACAAAAAAATGCTCTTGGTCTACTTAAAGGACGGCATTTTTTTCTTTTATACATAATCTAAACTTTATGTTTTTTAAAAGAATGTGCCCCCCTGAATTTGTTATTTAAGAGTATTTAGATGTAGCATAAGCTTTGTTTATTAAATTGGAACATTTTTTATGATGTTTTTATTTCTTTCAGATTAACTTAAAATGTCACAATGGTACTGCATCTTTTCAAGTGGGAAAATTGGTGTAAATATTTTGCCAAAAAAGTTATCTGCTGTAATTTTTCATCAGATATTTTCAAAAGAATTACTAGTGTCAAGTTAGAGATTTTGAAAGTTGAAATTCTTAACCCGTAATGAACTTTGCTAGTGCTCAAACCACTTGGCCATTATTCTTTTTTCCCTGTTTTAACATATTCACAAACGGCAATGAATTCACCCTGAAAAATGCTTTATTCTTCTAAGCAAAAGCTACTGTAATACCTTGAATTCTGTACAAAGAGCATTTTAATCACTTATATAATTATAGGGATATACACACACACACACACACACAATTATTTGTAATTATATAATTATAATTTGAGGGACTTACATGCATTCATAACTCACTCCACCTTTTCTGTCACAGAACTTCTTCACCGAGGAGTCACCTCAATAACAAATCTTGAAGGTTGGGTGGGACATCCCTTGGACCCCATTGGCACCCTCTTCAGTAGCCTGATGGAAGCCTGCAGAGTGGATGATGAGAGCTTCCATGGATTCTCAGACTTCATGGGTAAGGCCAAGCAAAGAAAGCATTCTATGCAGTTTAATTTACAAGAGGAATTTTTCTGTCTTACCTTTCTGAATTAGATTTTAAGGCTATTGTTTTTATAGTGGAAGAACTCACATTTAGATTCCCTAAGAAAACACAAGGGAAATAAAATACTTAAAGTAAAATATGAAAGCACTTAAATTACCAGTTTCTCATTCTTGAACACAATTCCATGTTTCACACCAGAAATAAAACCAAATAAGACTTTTTAGTAGCAGTCCTTTCCACATGGATTGTTCTCTCATGTTTCTGAGAAAGTTTGCAGGATCATAGACGTACTGAGGTTGGACAGCACATCTGGAGATTAGTCCACCTGCTCTGCTCAGAGCAGCATCACCTAGATCAGGTTGCGCAGGACTGTGTTCAGTTGAGTTTTTAATAATTCCAAGAACATACACAGTACTGCCTTTCTTGACAACCTCTTGCAGTATTCAAAAGTGTTTTCTTATGCTCAGATGGAATATCCTATATTTCAGCTTGTGCCAATAGCCTCTTGTTCTGTCACAGGAAACCACTGAGAGGAGACTGCCATGGTATTCTTTACGTTTTCCTTTCAAATATTTATGTATTTCTGCAAGACCCTCCTGAGCATTCCTTTTGGAGTCTAAGAAGTCCCACCTTTCTCACTCCGATTATATGAGAGATACTGCAGTCCTTTAATCATCTTTGTGGCCCCACACTGAATCTGCTCCAGTGTGTCCCTGTACTGAGGAGCCCACAACTGGGCACACAGCTCAACATGTGGACTCACCTTGTGCTGAACAGAGAGAAAGGATAGCCTTCTTTGACCTGCTGACAGCACTCCTCCTAATACAGCCCAGAATGTTAAAGGAGTTCTTAGTTGCAATTTACACAATAATACAAATGGATAACCACTTAAAATTGATCACATTCATGGTCTATAAATGGTATGAGTTGGAAAGTATTGTTACAGTATCAATACATCATTTAGGATAGAATACATGTGCAGATTTTAATATCAGTACTTCATTCACAGGAGCATAACTGATTCATTCTTTGGTCTGAGTCTCTTCCCACCTCTGTAGTAGCTTCTTCTCACTGTTTATGTGGACAGAAACTGAATTCATGCCACTTTCTGAAGCTCTTTCATATGCACATCTATAGTCTTCTTGGGGCTTTGCCTCTTCAGTTAGATTTTCTTCAGCACATTTCTTATATCCACCAATCATGGAAGAACTTGTAATTGAAAGGAATTTATTTTTAATTGAAAGAAATTGTAAATCAGGTCCTTTGCACTTATTAAACAAACAAACAAACCAAAACAAACCCCATGAAATGGAACCATTATATATTGGAAGGTAACTTTCATATAGACATGTATATGGTTTGGTTTCTTTGGAATTTGCTTGTAATCTTTCCTAAAAGAAGAATTTCTAGTATTAGTAGTGTAATACAGACCTGAAAAGATCACTAACAAACAGAAGATGCTTTAAAGTTGTGGAATTCCCAGGCTTACTGTGTTTGCAAATTCCTAATGGCTTCAAGCAAATATATGCAGGTGAATAAGCACCTTTCCCTACCTCTTACACAACAAGCCTTCAAGAAAATCCAGAAATGAGTGGGGGAAAAAAATTGAATTCAGTCTTCTAATTGTGATCTCATTAACATAAAACTGGAGAAACTGTCTTTTTCTAGATTGTGTAGTTTAAAAATGAAAACTTTTATTTTTATTTGATTGAGTTATTTAAAACCTAATTTTTGTGTTTGTTTCTGCCACGTGGTATTGGATGGGATATTTTGGATCATGGGATTTTAAGATTGCACTACTAATTTAAATAATTTGAAAAAGAATTGCACAGGGGAAGCATTTATATGTGTGGCATTGTGTGTTAAGAATGATTTGCTGACATGTTTTGCTTGCTTTCTCACCTTACAGAAAACATGGGGCAATGCAAATCTCTGGAGTACCAGCACCTGCCTGCATACAAATTTTTAGAAGAAGGGGAATCTTATTTAACACTGGCTGTGGAAGTAGCATTGATAGGGCTGGGACAGCAACGAATAATGCCAGATGGTTTATATGCACAAGAGAAGGTTTGTCGAAATGAAGAGCAGCTCATTTCTAAGCTACAGGAAATTGAATTGGATGATACTCTGGTGAAGATTTTTCGAAAACAAGCAGTCTTCCTATTAGAAGGTAGCTTAATATAGATGCTATCTGCTCTTTAAACTGTCTTCACTTGCACAAGCACACAGAACTGGTATTCCTGTGGAAACTGCCTTTCAAACTCCAGATTTTTTTCGAGGTAGAACTCAAATGAAGTTTTGTTTCCAATCTTTCATTACAATCAAACATACTTTAGATATTGTAAGACTGTAAATATAAGGTGTCTATTGAGCTGTAAGATCAATACTTTGATTACATTTTGTTCTTTAGATTTGTTCCTTGTCATAATCTCAGTATCTTGATTATACAGCCCACAAATAATACAGACATCAGTTATCATCAACATTTTCCAGACAGCAAAATTTCAAGTACCTTTGTATCCTGAAAAAGGACCTGGCAGCTTTGTAAATGTATGGAGATTTTTAATCTTGGTCCCCAAGTGAAGAGCTCAGAAAATTCACTTGGAATAGCTGGGATATAAATGTAATTTCGTTTGTAGCAATTATGAAAAAAGACTTGCCTTTCAAGTTTGTATCATACATGAAAATTGAAATATGGTCAAATACTGAGGTTTAATGCCTAGTCTTGTTACTGAATTTTGACCAATACAAAAAATTTGTGTTTGGGAATTAGCTGGTATGTTGCAATAAAAGTCTATACCAAAAAGTATATCTTTTGCCTTGGCTTTTAGAAAGATGCAACCTCAGCCTCAGCCTCCTTTTCAGAGAGCAGTCTCATGTGTTCTGAGCTCACATTTCTATTTTTTCAAATGGAAGAAAAAAACTTTAGAGGAACTAATTAGCCAAAGGCATGGTCAACGTTCTGAGTGTTTGTTTAGGGAATGGTGGGAGAGTATATTATTGCTCTAGGTAAGCTGTGAAGACTGTTGCACAGCAGTGAGGTTTTGCTTTCTTTCCAAAATACTTTTTTCTTTTAAAACTTTCTCCTTAATGGAAGAGGTGCAGTATATTGTTTAGAGTTCTCAGCTTGGACTCAGGATTTTTGCTCTTAAATACTTTGTCACCTACTGGTGGTGCCATTTGAAACTGCAGAGAAGCCACACCATATGGAGAGTTTCCATTATGCTGTGTCTGTACTGATGCTTTGAACAAGAACAGCTACTCACTGGATCCAGCTGTTAACCACTATAAAGGGATCCCGTGGATTACAAAATCATGAGGAAAAGGCAGGATTTCTCTAAAGCATTACAATATAATATAATTTTAGTTTACTAGATCACTACATTTTAAAAAATGTTTTCTTAGAGTAGTGAACAAGTAATCACAGCAGGAAATCTAATGTGATTGCCTACAAAATTGCTGTGATGAGCAGCATGCAACAATGCATTTCTGTGTACTGAGAAACCTGGCTTACCTGCCTAGCTTCGTTTTATTCCAGGTTTGGCAAAACTATCAGCTCACATGAAGGAAAAACTGCAGTGATTTAAGACGCTAATCATATCAATTGTATTTGTATAGTTGAAGTCTTGTAGATGTAATAAAGAAAGCTTAATCCAATATTAAACTGATTTCTATGCTGTTAATGCAGATTAATGCATGTTGTATGTAGCTACCATTTGAGTGCGTGGGAAAGAGGAATGTAAGACTGTTTCACAAAAGCTATTCTAATTTTTTGCTTGACTGCTAAGTTAATGGCAGAATATATTTTCATATAAATGCGTTGTCGTGTATTCTTCGTGTCCCAGCTGAGTTTCTGACTGGACCACCAACTGGCAACACAGATGAAATGGCTTCTTTCATTGAAGCAATGCCAGTTAGTTTTGAATGGCTTTCAACTTCATTTTAAATAATTATGAGACACACTGTCACCTACTAAATCTTCACTGACATTTCCATTGTAATCAGCCCCAGTCTTCAGAAATGCCCACCTATGGAGCTCAAATTTTTCCATGCCTAGTGATTTTTATCTTTCCATGTTGTGCTAAGGCATCGATCAGAAAAAACATTGCTGAAACAGCTTGGCTGTTTCTCTTCATCTGCTCACTTTGTGTGCTTCAGTGTAGAGTCAGCCATGTTAGTTTTAAACGGCGCTGGCTGCAATGTAATTGACATGTCTGCAGTGAAGGAATGTGTTTACGGGGTCATTTGTCTGTCCATCCAAGTGTGGTGGGTTGGAGCCTTTGGTAGAAGTAGTAGTAGTTTCTAGGTCTGCTGACTGCTTGTCTATGTAATAACAATCCAGTAATACTTAACATGAGATTCATACTCTGTATCTGGCAGCATTTAATGCTTGAACCTCTAGTCACTTGTGAAAAATGGTTTGAAATACTTTTCCTGTTAACAGTCTTTAAGTTGCAAGGAAAATGTAAAAATGGGATTCATATGCACTACAAACATTCAGAACTCAGCAGGGCAACAGTTGCACTTGATATTTTTGTTCTTGCCGTCCTGACACTGCTGTTAAGAAGTTGAAATATTAATACTGGCTGCACTGACTGTGGATAGCTTTCCCAGGTTTTTTGTTTGGCTGGGTTTTCTTGGCTATAATGGACTAACAAAACCAGCTTTGGTGCAAGATCTGACCTAGTCTTCTCTGGAGATCAGGTCTGGACCAAAGGGTTATTTAAATGCCTAATATCAGGTGAGGCATTAGCAGGGATCAGGTGCTGCTGTGGTGATTGGTCATGTAACTTTAATTGAAGATACACATTTTTCCACTGCAACCATTCTTTCTTTTTTTTTTTTTCTGGTGGATTTGTGATAAAGCAGCTGTGCACCTACAGAGCCTGAAGGGATTCACATGCACGATGTAGCTGCATGGAGGCAGAGCTAGGATTATCACTTTCTCCTTTCTGTGTACTGTAGGCTTTGCAGAATGAGCCCTATGGAGTGCTGGAACCATTCTGTCATTTGTATGTGCACTGGTAGTGTACTCAGCCCTATGCAATTTGCAGTCTTTTCTTGTGGTCTCAAAGAATATATGGTATTTAATATACTTGTAACACATGGTATGTATGTGATATGCATAACATGTATCATAGGAAATTTATCACTTTACCTTTTGTACACCAAATTGTGTCTGAATAGTAATTCTAACTGAAGGTACAGTGATTGCTTTTAAAGGCCTAGAAAGTGAGTTTTAACAGTATGCAAATCATGATGTTCCCTTTCTGTTCCCTGCAGCCGGACCATATAGTGGTTTAGGTGAAGTCATCCATCGAGAGAGCGTTCCAATGCACACGTTTGCCAAGTATCTCTTCACCTCTCTCCTACCTCATGATGCTGAATTAGCATACAAAACTGCACTGAGGGCCATGCGGTACGTACTCATCAGTTGTCATGAAAGAGCTGGGAAAAGAGGAAAAAAATTGATAATCAAGGCCTAGTCTTTTTTTCTAAAAGAAATATTCTTCCCTTTAAGAAGACATTATTATGGTTCTATCATCTGTAGAAGTAATTCATGTCTTTAGTAACTACTGTATAATCATTCATAAAATACACAATTAGTGTTTATCTGCAACTGTAAAACAGCATTCTCCATTACAAATCCTTCTAGAACCCCACTCTTTGGAGCACATGATTTCACGTTAACGAAATGACAGCTTTGGCTGGTTGTATCACAACCTGGCTTCCAAAGCCAACCCCGGGCAGCAGGTGTGGGGGTTGTGCTAAGGTTCAAAATTTCACTTGGAGTAAATGAAGGTAAACTGACACCAAACTGCTGATGAATTAGCTTTATTTGATCCAGTGAAAAACTCCCAGTAACTTGCACCTTAAGAACAAGAGAAAAAGAGTGTGTTAAAAACTAAGAGAAAAAGAAAGATAACACCACCCCTTGGATCCAGTGAAATTTTTGGAGGATTAGTCCCAACTTCCTGGTGGTGGGTGTACATCCCAGCAGGGTCTTCTGTGGTAAGTACAACACATGAACACCAGAACAGACAATCATTTTATCCCCTTTTGGCAGGAAGCAGTGGGGGGAGGGTGGTCTCTCCAAATCACAAAGGGCTATCACACACATGTGCTTTCTCACCCGTGTGGTACTGTGGGTGTGTATGCAATGGTATTAGTGAGTAAACGAGGACACAGGCATCTGACCAATAGTGGTGCTACTTAGCCTGTTTGTAGGACTATTTGTTCCTCTGGCTTTCTTTGTAAATTAACTCTCGATATTTAAACTGTGTGGTGTAGTCTGAACCAGTACTTTTTTCCTTGTGCTTTGTAATGAAGCAGTCCTATGGACTTCTGGATGAATGTTAGGCTTTAAATGGAGTATGTCATATGACAACAAAGTGTCTGACTTGAATTGCATTTTTCTTCAGTAATCAGGGAAAAGATGTTTCTTAAAGGATGCTAGTGTCTGCATAGGTCAATGGCCCATGATGGCAGTTCTGGAGTATTTTAGCTCTCTCTATTCCAAATCAAAGAATGGCAGGGGTCAGGAGTGATCTCTGGATATCATCTAGTCCACCCTTCTGCTGAAGTATAGTCAGCTACATCAGATTGTACAAGCATGTGTCCAGGTGGTTTTTGAAGGACTCCAGAGCAGGAGACCTCACAAACTCTCTGGACAACCTGTTCCAGTGCTCTGTCACCCTGAAATCATCTGTTGCTGTTTTATGTTTTGAATGCTAATTTGAGTGTGTGAAACAGTACAAAAACAATGGAAGCTGATGCCATAAAGCCTTTCATGCATACACCTGAAGTCTGCAGGGAAAGGATTGTGCTATCCTTGAGGGTCACTTCTATGTATAGTTCTCTGCTTGCAGCTCTGAAGCATATGGAGTGGAGCCTTGGAGAATGTGGATCTGCAGTGACCTAGTTGACTGCTCACTTGGAATCTAAACTTGAATGTTTGGCTTAGTTTGACTGGTCCTTTCTTTGTTAAACCTGAATTTCAGCCAGGCTTTGGGAGCTAGACTTTAATGGCAATGTTTAATCACAAGGTGGCTTTGCTAAAACCTAGCCAAATAATTGATGTTCGAAAGTGGAAAAAAACCCCAAACAAACATGAAGTCTGCTGAATCTACTTGTATTTGTTCTAATGGTCACTAATCTTGCCAAAACTGCATGAAAGCCCCCAATTCACAACAGCATTCCTTTTCACAGCAAAAGACTATAGAACCTGGCAATGAAATTCAAAAGTGACAAAAGATTTCACAAAACAGTCTCTTTCATGCTCTTTGTCTGTTTACTATTACTCATAACCTCATAATCCCTTTTTGTATTAGGTAGCTGGGATTTTTACTGTTTATTGAAACCATTTATTAATGCATCTTTCACCTTGCCCTCTCTCTGGAAAAAAGAAATAATCTGAAGAGTTTATCTTTTATTTTTATGTATATAGAGCTGTACGAAGAGATACCTGAAGTGTTCTAGGGAAGAGATTTGATTCTTGACAGAAATCAAAAGAAAATTTTGGGTTTTGTTTCTTTCTTTTTTGTTTTTTTTATTTTGCGGGTTTTTTTAAATATTAGTGTGAACATACATGTGTCTGAAAAGTTAATACAGCCTGCTGGTAATTATTTAAATGAAGAACACATCATTTATATGTGGCTGCTAAACACCCTCCTATGTATTCAAAACTATCTTTGTCATTGAACAGTTAGACACTCTCTTATGCTGCAGGAACCCATAGAAAACTGATGGAACTTAAAACTACTGTACAGTTGAGAACACATGCACTCCAGTTACTTACAGAACTTAGATATTTATTTAAGTCCAAGAAATTGTACCTTTTGTTTAAATGATCTTATTCCATAAGAAATAATCTATCACAAAAAATCACAATGCGTTGGATTTTCAATATTCAGTAGTTGCAGTTGTATTGACAAAAGGGATCCAATTTCCTTTGTCCTCCCTAATGACTTCCTGCTAGAAAATCACTTGCATATGGAAACTGGGAGAAGCAGAACTCAGATGATAACTCTACCCTGATCAAGAGGCTAAGCACCAGAAAGTCTTTTCCTCTGGTCATTGTCTTACACCTGTAATTTAATTTCTCATTAACCACTATGGTCCTGAAACTATGAATAATTGTATTGAATTAAAATGCTTATTTTTGTTTACTCCTACTTTTTGCACTGTACTGCTTATATCTAGTGTATTTTGTGGGACATCAGTTTGCTCTCTGTTGTAGTAATCATTTGTGTGATAGTAGTCAAAAAAACATAATTTGGATTTTATAAGTATGAACTCTCCTTGATGGATAAGACTGTTGTAGACTGACATGTACTCAATTCACTTCAGGATTAAAATACTGATTCTGAAAAGTAATTTTAAAGGGAACTTCCTCTGTCACTTTTTAATGACAGAGTTTAAGGATTTTAATGTAGTGTAAGTCACTAAGGGAGCTGGGGTTGCTTAGCCTGGAGAGGAGGAGACTCGGGGTGACCTTATTGCTCTCTACAGCTACCTGAAGGGAGGTTGTAGACAGGCGGAGGTTGGTCTCTTCTCCCAGGCAACCAGCACCAGAACAAGAGGACACAGTCTCAGGCTGTGCCAGGGAAGGTTTAGACTGGAGGTTAGGAAGAAATTCTACACAGAGAGAGTGATTGCCCATTAGAATGGGCTACCCGAGGAGGTGGTGGAGTCACCATCACTGGAGGTGTTCAGGAGGAGACTTGATAGGGTGCTTGGTTGCATGGTTTAGTTGATTAGGTGCTGTTGGATGATAGGTTGGACGCGATGATCTTGAAGGTCTCTTCCAACCTGTTCTGTTCTGTTCTGTTCTGTTCTGTTCTGTTCTGTTCTGTTCTGTTCTGTTCTGTTCTAAATGTAGCCATAGCTGAACAGTAGAAGGCCTTATTGGACTTAAATTCATATCTGAATTTATTGCAAGGTCAAAGTCTGAATGACTTGCTGGTTATCCTTCTCCCTTACTTTGAACATTTTTAAGTGAAGAAAGTATGTTCCAAATGTTCTCTAATAGTAGTACAGTACTATATTTTCAAAGACTGAAACAAGTGAGGGTTTCAAGCTTCCACTGTATGCATGATGCAGAGAGTCTCTGCTACCTTGGCTAACCATATAGAGAACTGATGTAGGCAAAATTGGCAAATAAACCTTTGTGATTCCCAGGAAAATATGGGGTTTTCCAATTTCATTTTTTTGTAACCAAAAAGGGACATTTCATGAACAAAGTGCTGTTGTAGCTTTAATTTTGCTCACAAGTAACCTAATATAATAATGCTTTAATGAAAGAGGATTTCATCCTTATTTCAGGTTGCTAGTATTGGAATCTACTCCTCCTTCGGGAGACATGACCCGCCCACACCATATTGCATCAGTTGTTCCAAACCGGTATCCCCGCTGGTTCACCCTAAGTCACATTGAATCCCAGCAGTGCGAGCTGGCATCGACCATGCTAACAGCAGCCAAAGGTACATTGTAGTCAGTATTAAAACAAATGTATGCTTTTTAATATTGGTTGGAGTAAACAGACAAAACTGGTGTTTAGGAATTCAAATTACAGTCTCACAGGAGCTTGAAATAGGTACCACAAACTGAACTGGCTTGAACCCGTCACTTAATTTTCTAGCAGAGTAGTTAAATTAGCTAGGTGGTAGTCAGATGAGTTTGATTTGAGGCTGGTGAGATAGTTCTTTGTTCTTCTTACACATTACATTAGACTGTGAGACCCAGGAGTGGACAAATCACTAGCTAAAGTTGACAAATCAGTATGGCTTTTGGCCTTGTTATGTACTAACACTATCATGCACTAGAGAATTTTGTGCTGCCTTGTATCTTTTACTCATGTGATTAAATTGTGGAAGATTTCTGATAACGAAGTGTGTGTAACTGAAACATCATACTACCGCATAGCAATAGCATGTTCAATTACGATACATCTCTGGATGGTTTTGGAGCTTATTCTGTTTTGGTCATTTCTGTTTATATGTTTCAGGTGATGTCCGGAGACTGGAAACAGTGCTAGAATCCATCCAAAAAAATATCCACTCCTCATCACACATCTTCAAACTTGCCCAGGATGCATTTAAAATAGCAACACTCATGGACAACTTGCCAGACATCACCCTTCTGAAAGTTTCACTGGAGTTAGGCCTCCAGGTATTTCCCTCATTCCTTAATTATTACAGCAGAAGAAAGGAAATTTGATCCAGTGTTGGTGGGTAGAGCTTTTAAACACCGAGGACCATACCATCTCTGTGCTTTATTTGGTGTTTTTAGACTCTGTTTTCTGATAAAAAACCTCAATGAAAACACAGACCCTTAAGGGTCTATGCAGTCTCTTTGTACTGTTTAGGTGGAAGAGAGAGCTGAGAGTGACTGGCTGCTGGCAGTCCTCTGTTTGGGCATGAGAAAGGAAAATTGCAGTGGATTCAAGACTGTATGTAGGACTAGCTAGAAAGCAAAGTTATTTTGCTTGCCAGTAACTCACTGTATTTTCTGCATGGAATGAGGGGTTTCTTGCTATTCTTTCTCTTCTATTTTGCTAAATAAGGTGTTCAAAAAGGGATTGGACATGGCATTTGAAGCCATGGTTTAGTAGTCATGAGGTGTTGGGTGACAGGTTGGACTTGATGATCTTTGAGGTCTTTTCCAACTTTATTGGTTCTATGATTCTATGACATTTGGTAGGTGCTTGTGGAATTACTAGAGAAAGCAAAGGTCAGCAATACCAACTTCCTTCTAAACTGAACCATGCTAATAGCAGCCGTCTTAACTTCTTTCATCAGAATCCTATACTCTACAAGCTGTGAGACAGTCAGATTCAGCATACTCAGCTCGAAATGTACAAGAACCTCAGATCAGTATTCAGGCTCTTAGGAGAGACTTTGCAAGCTTAAAGGAGACAGCTAAGTTTCAGGTATCTGGAGTAATATTGCCTGACACAAGCAATCTTAAGTTTATGCAGTTCCTTTAAAAAAAGGTAATTATTTCTTCATCCCTCTTCAGGGAATTAAAAAGAAACATGCAAAGATCAGACAAACACTTAGTAATTTGCTTCAATAAGCACAACTCCAATGAATTCTGGGGAAAGGATGTTATCCTGGTCACTTATCATGCCAAAGAAGCATGCTAGATGTTTAGAAGCTAAAGTCTTCAATTGGAGAACTAGTGTTCTGTATGCATTGTTAGCCTTTCATATTCCTGAGGTTGCTGTGGAAATCTGCTTCTTTTTTACATCTTGGTGTGTTTTTCCTGAAATGTTTATTTACGTGTGTGGTAGTTTTATTCAACCCACCACAACATGGGTGAAAGATCCTTATGATTGACCTGTGTATCGCTTCAAGCATTCATCATTCACTGACAGCAGCACACTTTGAGTATCACTGTATTTATGGGATACCCCTTTGTGATTGATAGTGTCTTCAGAAAGAAAGAAATTACATGAACCCATACTTTCTTCTCAGTTCTAGGGCTTGAAACAGACTGGCTTTTCCTGCAAAAACCTTAGCATCAACACTGTCTATAGTGGCCTACAGATGCTTCCCTCTTCCCTAGTGGCAATTAGATTGTCTGTAGTCACTATCAGGAATTTTGACTACTTACGACGTTTACGTTCCAAGAAAACTTTCTCTCCTTGCATAGTAAACTAAACAGCAGTGTCCTCATAGGTACAGTGTTTTGCCTCAGCTACAGCAAGTTGGTATGGTTGAGGTCCAGTGATGATACCAACAATTTCACAATCCTGTCACTTGGATTTCTGTGACAGAAAAGCCTCTTCTATTGTTCTAGATTTGGGAGTAATGGGTAGCTTCCTAAGTTCTTTCCTGCTGTTTTCAATGGCAGCAAGTGTTATGTGACTTAGAGAGGGAAGGTTTTTAAACTGATTGTGGAAAGAGCTCATCAGCATGGCTAAAGTGGCATGGAATGTCCCAGGTGTATTCTGTCCTTCAGAACTTGCAGGTACTTGAGGGGCTTGTGTTCCTCTGTTTGCCTATTATATACCTCTGTTGCCTGGTGTATACTACACCAGTGCAAGGCAGTATTCCCACACACATGCTAGTACTGCTAGCAGAACTCCTGAGCCAGTTAGTACAGGTAATCACACAAAGTGTATTTTCCAGTTGGTGTCCTTTCCCCCCAAAACCTATGAAAGAATAAATAAATAAATAGGCCTCCTTTCAGTGTGCATGACAAAGACTTCACATTGGTGAAGGAGCTGCTTGGAAGAGGGTAGATTTAGACTAGATATAGGAAGAAAGTCTTTACAATGAGGGTAGTGAGATATCGGAACAGGTTGCCCAGAGAGCTATGGATGCCTCCTTCCCAAAAGTGCTAAAGACCAGGTTGGACAGGGCTTTGAGCAACCTCATCTAGTGCAAAGTGTCACTGCCCATGGCAGGGGACTTGAAAATAGATGATCTTTAAGGTCCCTTCCAAACCAAGCCATTCTATGATTCTAATAATTGATTGTCTATTTCTTGTACCTCTTACAAATGGTGAGATCTTCTGTTCCTCTACAATGAATTGATAAAAAGATCATCAACACAAAGTGAAGGTTATTTTGTAGGGAACAGAGCTTGATTTTCAGATCAGCTATGTAATTCCCAGAGGCCTATCATAATTGTCAGACTTCATGACTTGTTGAGAAGCTGAGAAGCTCTCATCAATTGACAGCATAGATCTTGGAGAGATGTGGAGCTCCCTTTCAAGATGAGCTAGCTCAGGAATGTATTGAACAGAAATGAAATAGTCCTTTGGCTAAATGTGCTACAGTATAAATTAACTTCAATTCCTCCTTGGTCAGGACATCGATACATAATTTGAAATCCTTGTGTTTTCTGTCAGTAAAGGACTTCTCTCTTGCTGTTTTCAGCTTGTCAGTTTAATCAAATGAAAGGAAGTTAATTCCAGAATAGCTTGTCAAGAAACTTTTCCATGTCAAGAAACTAGATATGGTATTGATTTTTTGCTTTCAGGTCAGGACTGTCTCTGCAGGCACTATTATTACACCTACTATATATGCTGAAGGCTGTAGTGAAGGCTGATCCACCACAGACCACTGTAATGATGGAAGATATCAGAGAAGTCAACTCTCACACCTTTTTTTTTTTTTCCTACCTACTACTAGTAGCAGAATGTAGTCAATAGCCCTGTATTTTCTCGTGGATTCATCCTGCTTCGGGGAAATTTGCAAATTCATTGTGGATAGTGGAATAATTTTAGCCTTCAGTTTGTATATATCAATACAGCAAGTGCCCTGAATTCCTTCCCTTTGATGGACAGAGTAGAGCTGATAATTGCACTCCAAAGCATCGTTGCTGCCTATTTTTCTTCCAAAACTACTTAAAGTAAAGGCTGATTCCATGATTTACCTTAGCTGTATTTTCATAATGGGTTGGGTTGCTCCTCACAGATCACTTCCCTTTCTTCCAGAATGCTGTTCTCCAATCTAGCATTTAGATTACTGTTTAGTTAAAATGATACTACAATGTCTGAGGACAGCAAAGCTGGCCTTTTCCTCTAACTTTGGTTGATGTACAGCCAGTTGCCAGGTCCTCAAGGTGTGAATGTTTGGAGGCTGGCTTGGAGCCACTCACGGTTGCTTATGTATAGACATGTTAAAGGTCATCTATGCATTTGTGCTCCATGGCAATCTTTTCACTTTAGGATTCAGAGGAGATATAAACTGAGAGCTCTTTTACAAATGCTGCTGACTTCCAAGCTGTGAGTGGTTTTGTTGAGCTTCATATGTAAAAATTATCACTGAGAGCTCCATGTTAGACCTATTATGTTCTTTATGTAATTGCTACAAATAGTAATGCCATAGTATTGTAAAAGGAAAATTACTTGTGTCCTTCTTCATCTGTAAAGTCCGTCTGTGCAGCTGAAGCAAGCTTTACATGCAATTTCCATGCAGTTTTGTTCTGAGAACCAACACAGACAGCAACTGCAAATGATGGATACTGCAATCAGTGCTTAAAGTCCTTTTTATAGTATTTTCTTGTGTTTTTGTGATAGAACTTCTTTGTGAGGCTTTCTTGTTCAGAGAGAGAAATCATTGCCGTAGACTTCTTAGTAATACCTGGATATATCTGGAATTGTATATACATCTTTACAGAAAAAGCAGTCAGTCACATCCAACCTGGTCTATATCCTGTTCTATTCTATTCTATTCTATTCTATTCTATTCTATTCTATTCTATTCTATTCTATTCTATTCTATTCTATTCTATTCTATTCTATTCTATTCTATTCTATTCTAGTACACCGTCTCCTGTCTGTATTGCTGAAGTCAATGAAGATGAATGCAAATAAGGGAAAAACCAGGTTAAATTTCTTAACAAGAATCATAGAACTGTAGAATGGTAGAGGGTTTGGCAGGGACCTCCAGAGGTCATTGAATCCAACCCCCCTGCCAAAGCAGGATCACCTAGGGCAGGACACATTTCCACTGTGATGACTGCTGTGCATGGACAGAGGAGATATGATACAATATAATTTAATTTGAATAATGGCTAATTGATTGGGCTGTCTTTGCTGTTTGGGGTAACTTTTTTGTGGGCTGTTCTTGTTGCTTCCCCAGGGAAGCCTTGAAAGATCTACCATTGGAATTAGTGTCTGCATGCCATTTTAACATATGCGAGCAGTACTTTTTCAAATATTCCAATGTGTCAGTTAAAAAAGAGATAACAGTAGCAGGAGGCTACCATAATGTATCTGAGTAACTTTAAACTGTTGGTATATTGCCTTGGTTTGCAATAAGTTTAATTTGTATTTTGTGTGGTTTAAGGTGATGCGAATGACGCTGTCAACACTGAATTGGCGACGGCGGGAAATGGTGAGGTGGTTGGTAACATGTGCAACAGAAGTAGGTATGTTCACAGATGCTTGATCTTGCTCCTCAGCATACAAGTTCTGCAAATGTCACCCATTTTCTGTTCATCTACAAAGTTCCTTTGATGAAAAGGCATTCTGGCAATAATGAGTGGGTTTTTTAAACACAGACCAAATCAGTAGTTGAGTAATGCAGTGTGACTTCTTTCTACCACAAGATGGATGTATGCATGACCTGTGGAAAATACCCCAGTTTTCCTTTTCATTCCCTACATAATGGGCTTGGGTTTGAGGCTGCAGTGGAGAACAAGATCATGATTCTGAGCTATTGAACTGTGCAACAACTTTGCCTTCTCTGAAGGGTAAGGCTCTGAAAAGCAATGAGAGCTATCTACTCAGCTGTGGGAAGAAGAATCAGAAAACAGGTGAAAGAAAAGGATGCCTCCTACTTTGTGGCAGACAGGATCTCATAAAGGGGCTCCCATTGTTAGGGTCTTTTTTAAGCCCCTGTGTAAATTCAAGCATAGCATGTAATGCATCTTTGTTATGTGGCTACAAGACTGGGAAGGCCTCTTGTCTGCACTGGGAGGCAAAATGAATATCAGTGCATCCATTATTGACAAGGTGAAAATAAGGTGGGAGCAGAACCAGCTTTGTTCTGCTGGGGGCAGAATGAGACAACAATGAGAAGAAAATGCACTCAGCAAGATATTCTGTTAATTTTTGGGCTTTGCTGTAAATTTACTATGTGTCTTGGTGAAGTGTTGTATTCCAGTTTACCATCTGCAAGATGAGGATAGAGAATATGAAAGTGAAGATAAGTGTATTAAAAACTGTAGTAAATAAGCAGCTGTGATAATGGGAAAAATATAAATACTTATGATAAGGGAACAGTTTTAATAGTGACTAAAGTTATTTCTGAAGGCATGTTTCCCTACTATGTTTATTCCTTTTTTATACATCTGAGTTGGATTGCATCACATAAATGCTTCTTGAGTTTCAGAACTAAAGAGGATTTCTGCTGCTTATTTTCTAGATTAGTTTATTCCTTGCTTTATGCTTAACTGGGAAATTAATGTTGTCAGTAGCTTGGAAAAATGCAGTTTGCCTTTGTATGCCCTCAGCTAGAAAGTGGTTTGCATCTGCAATTTTTCATGCAGTGCTCTTGTTTTATTGCATGTATATCTTTGCAGAGATGATTATTGCTGGGGTCATCTCATGGATATTAGTGCCTCAACATTATTTTGTGCAGTTGCATATTTGTAAATAAAATGCTGGGCTTAATACTGCTTTAGCGTAGTTTCTCTGTTCCTAATGGAAGTACCACATAAAGCACCTGTGAGCATCAGAGCCCTACAGATAAAACAAGGACTGATGGTTATGGTTTAGGTGGGTTCACAGAAGTGTGTGAACTTCTTCTGGCAGTAAGGCACTCTTGTTGGCTATAGAGTTCATTCTATGGAACTCATTAGTCACTGTTTCTCTGTCCTTCTCCCTGCCAAACACACACAGCAGACATGAAGTGATGATGTGAAAAATATCTGTTTCAGATAGTGTCCTGTAGTTCACATTGCTCAGAGTATTTCCCTAATGAGGATCTTGACATTCAGGTACATATGGATTTGATACAAGATGTATCTGAAAACCCTGGGAGTAGGTATGAGTTAGGATTTTCTTACTTTTGTTAAGGTGTGCTTATTGTGTTCTGCTAAGGCTTGCACTGATGCTCTATTGCACAGGTGCTGTGAGAGCCTACCAGGGGCAAGGCTATGCTTGACCTCCTCTTCATCAATAGGGAAGGGGTGGTGGGCGATGTGGTGGTCAGAGGGTGCTTAGTGGCCAGTGACCACGAGATAATTGAATTCTCATTATTTGGTCAAGCTAAAAGGGGCAGCAAGAAGACCTCCACTTTGGATTTCCAGAGGGCGGACTTCAGGCTACTCAAGGAACTAATTCAGAGGGTTCCTTGGGATAAAGCCCTTAAAAACAAAGGGGTCCAGGAGAGCTGGTCCTACTTCAAGGAAGAATTGTTGAAGGCGCAGGGACAGGCTGTGCCAGTGTGCTGGAAGATGAGCCGCCGGGGCAGACGGCCAGCCTGGATGGTTAATGAACTTTTAATAGAACTAAGGAAAAAAAAGAGGGTGTATCACCTTTGGAAGAGAGGGGAGGCAACCCGTGAAAAATTTAAGGATGTTGCTAGGTCTTGTAGGAAGAAAATTAGGGAGGCAAAAGCACATTTGGAGCTTAGACTGGCCTCTGCTGTGAAGGACAACAAAAAGTCCTTCAATAAATACATTAATAGCAAGAGGAAGTGCTGAGACAACCTCCACTCCTTAGTGGACACGGAGGGGAACGATTTGATACGGTGTGAGGAAAAGGCAGAGATACTTAACACCTTCTTTGCCTCAATTTTTACTAGCAGGACAGAATGTCTTCCAGACAGCTGGCCTGCAGAGCTGGCAGAAGGAGCCAGGGAGCAGCATAGTTTTCCACTGTTCCAAAATGTGGTAGTTGGTGATCTGCTCAGCCGCCTGGATCCCCACAAGTCCATGGGACCAGATGGGATCCATCCTAGGGTGCTGAGAGAGCTGGCAGATGAGCTGGCCAAGCCACTCTCCATCATTTTTCAGCAGTCCTGGCTCACTGGAGATGTCCCAGAGCACTGGAAGCTGGCCAACGTGGTGCCCATCCACAAGAAGGGCCGGTTGGATGAGCCAGGGAATTATAGGCCTCTCAACCTGACCTCAGTGCCAGGCAAGATCATGAAACAGGTCATCCTGAGTGCATTAACACAGCACTTAGAGGATGGCCAAGGGATCAGGCTCAGCCAGCATGGATTTAGGAAGGGCAGGTTCTGCCTCACCAACCTGATCTCCTTCTACGAGCAGGTGACCCGCCTGGTGGATGTGGGGAGGCCTGTGGATGTAGTTTACCTGGACTTCAGCAAGGCCTTTGACACCGTCCCCCATAGCAAACTCCTGGCCAAGCTATCAGCCCATGGCTTGGACAGCAGCACTCTGAGCTGGGTTAGGAACTGGCTGGATGGCCAAGCCCAGATAGTGTTGGTGACTGGTGCCACATCCAGCTGGCGGCCAGTCAGTAGTGGAGTCCCCCAGGGATCAGTGCTGGGCCCTGTGCTCTTTAACATCTTTGTTGCTGATCTGGATGAGGGCATTGAGTCTATCATCAGTAAATTTGCTGATGACACCAAGCTGGGGACAGGAGTTGATCTGCTGGAGGGTAGAGAGACTTTGCAGAGAGACCTCGACAGGCTGGACAGATGGGCAGAGTCCAACGGCATGAGATTGAACACATCCAAGTGCCGGGTTCTGCACATTGGCCACAACAACCCCATGCAGAGCTACAGGCTGGGGTCAGAGAGACTGGAGAGTGGCCAGGCAGAGAGGGAGCTGGGGGTGCTGGTTGATGGTAGGCTGAACATGAGCCTGCAGTGTGCCCAGGTGGCCAGGAGGGCCAATGGCATCCTGGCCTGCATTAAGAACAGTGTGGCCAGCAGGAGCAGGGAGGTCATTCTGCCCCTGTACATTACACTGGTTAGGCCACACCTCGAGTACTGTGTCCAGTTCTGGGCCCCTCAGTTTAGGAAAGATGTTGACTTGCTGGAATGTGTCCAGAGAAGGGCAATGAAGTTAGTGAGGGGCTTGGAACACAAGCCCTATGAGGAGAGACTGAGGGAGCTGGGGCTGCTTAGCCTGGAGGGGAGGAGACTCAAGGGTGACCTTATTGCTGTCTACAACTACCTGAAGGGAGGTTGTAGACAGGCGGAGGTTGGTCTCTTCTCCCAGGCAGCCAGCACCAGAACAAGAGGACACGGTCTCAGGCTGCACCAGGGGAGGTTCAGGCTGGAGGTCAGGAGGAAGTTTTACACAGAGAGAGTGATTGGCCATTGGAATGGATGGCCCAGGGAGGCGGTGGAATTGCCATCACTGGAGGTGTTCAGGAGGAGACTTGACAGGGTGCTTGGTTGCATGGTTTAGTTGATTAGGTGGTGTTGGATGATAGGTTGGACGCGATGATCTTGAAGGTCTCTTCCAACCTGGTCTATTCTATTCTATTCTATTCTGTTCTGTTCTGTTCTGTTCTATTCTATTCCTAAAATGATTTATCGTAATTTCATTTTCTTTTTTGTATGAGCTGTGCGTTGAGAAGTACAGTAAGAAAAGCAGTTAAAATTGCCTTTAACAAGTGTTCAGTATGAGAAATCCTTTTCAGTAATGTGATGAGACTGAGACCAAATGAGCCAGAACTTATTATGGGATCACAGGATGTTAGAGGTTGGAAGAGACCTCCAAAGATCATCGGGTGCAAGCCCCTGTCACAGCAGGACCATAGAATCTAGCATGGGTCACACAGGAGCGCATCCAGATGAGTCTTGAAAGTCTCCAGAGAAGGAGACTCTCTGGGCAGCCTGTTCCAGTGCTCTGTGACCCTCACAGTGAAGAAGTTCCCCCTCATGTTGAGGTAGAACCTCCTGTGTTGTAATTTATATCCATTACCCCTATTAGTCCTATCACAGGGTGCAATGGAGAAGAGCCTATCATCTCCCTCTTGACACCCAGCCCTCAGATATTTATACACATTTATCAGATCCCCTCTCAGCCTCTCCTCATAGGGCACATGCTCCAGTCCCTTAATCATCCTGGTAGCCCTCTGGTAGCCCTGGTAGACTCCAGCAGATCCTTGTCCCTCTTGAACTGGAGAGCCCAAAACTGGACACAATATTCCAGGTGAGGTCTCACCAGGGCAGAGTAGATGAGGAGGAGAACCTCCCTCTATCTGCTGGACACACTCCTCTTCACACAGTAGCCTTTGTTTTATGGTTCTTTCCTGCCATGCTGTCTGGTTTTGCCTTTCCTGCTTAAGAGCATCCTTTTGGGTGTACTAGCAGCCTCTTAGGCTTTGTTGCAAATATAATATCTTGCTGAGCATCTCTATTTGCTAGCTTTTATCAGTTGTGGCTAATTATTTTTTTTACTCTCCCCAGGTGTTTATGCACTGGATAGTATAATGCAAAACTGGTTTACACTTTTCACTCCAACAGAAGCCACTAGTATTGTTGCTACCACAGTGATGTCCAACAGTACCATTGTCCGTCTGCATCTGGACTGCCTTCAGCAAGAGAAGTTGGCTGGCAGTGCTAGGACGCTTGCTCTACAGTGTGCCATGAAGGATCCTCAAAATTGTGCCCTCTCTGCACTGACTTTATGTGAAAAGGATCACATAGCTTTTGAGACTGCTTACCAAATCGTTCTAGATGCTGCTACAACTGGCATGAGCTACTCGCAGCTTTTTACAATAGCACGATACATGGAGCACCGCGGTTACCCCATGCGAGCCTACAAGCTGGCCACTTTGGCCATGACACATCTCAACCTGAGTTACAATCAGGACACACACCCAGCCATTAATGACGTTCTGTGGGCATGTGCACTCAGCCACTCCCTTGGGAAAAATGAGCTAGCAGCTATAATACCTCTGGTGGTCAAAAGTGTCAAATGTGCAACAGTACTTTCAGACATTTTGCGTAGGTGTACTTTGACCACTCCTGGCATGGTGGGACTTCATGGAAGAAGGAACTCTGGTAAGCTCATGTCACTGGACAAAGCCCCTTTACGGCAACTCTTGGATGCCACGATTGGAGCCTACATTAATACAACTCATTCACGTCTTACTCACATCAGTCCGCGACACTATAGTGAGTTTATAGAGTTCCTCAGCAAGGCCCGAGAGACCTTCTTAATGGCTCATGATGGTCACATCCAGTTTACACAGTTCATTGATAACCTAAAACAAATCTACAAAGGCAAAAAGAAGCTGATGATGCTGGTTCGCGAGCGGTTTGGTTGACAAAAATGAGTGAATAAGGGGATATGGGGGGGGGGGGAGGGTTGATTTGTTTTTACTTGAGCCTGCCTTTGTATCCTTTTTAACTTAATGAAACAGAGCCACACCGGTATTATATGTGTATAGTTTTGTTGAGTTTGCAAACTAAACTGTCATGTTGTGAAAGTTTGTGTGTTTAATTTTTTTTTTTTTTTATTTTTTTTCCTGTTTCGTATGAGAGAGAGGTTAAAAAAGGTTTGGTTTACACTGAGTATATGTTGTCAAGTGGCAAAAGCCCACATCACTTTCCTGTTCTTTCTGTATATGTTCACAGCCTCAAAAACAAACACATGTTGCAATGGCTTTAAAAACCAAACAAAACACCTCCATCCTGTGATAAGTACCTCGAATGGATTCAGCTTTACTCCTTTGTAACTCATCCTTACATTTCAGTGTATTTAAACAAACCAACAAATGAAATACTAATAGTTAAAAGGCTGACCACGTGGCTTTGCAGTGCTGTTCATCCAGAAGCATGGCACACAATGCTTGTGCATGTGGAAACTTAGCGACTGTCAACATACATTCTCAGGGATTTATCAAAAAAATTAAAAAAAGAATGAGAGCATTTATTGTACTGTATATATATTATAGTATATGTCTGAATATTGAAAAATATAACATTAACTAATTTATAAAAAAAGAAAAGTCTATGTAATGCAAAATACTTGAAGCTGCAGTAGCTTGGTTTTAAACAAAAAAAAAAAGTAAACCTATCAGAAGGACTAAAGTGCGCCTTGCTTCAGGGTTGGCTCAGGTGGTGAACTATATGCTGGGCATCTATGCAGAGCCACCTTTTGGATTGCATGGTTGGACTGATACCTATTGGGGAAATTTTATATATATATATTTATACAACCCGTGTATACATATATATGTATGCACACATACACACATGCTTGTAACAGGCACTATCGTAAAGAAGGACAACAAAAAACACACAGCCAGAGCAGCAAGCCTTAGCATTAAGAATACAGTATGCCAGAACTGGGGTTCGTGCCTCCTAGCCTAGAAGACTTAAAGAGATATCCTTTTTGACACAAAACACAAAATGTTTTCAAAACAATTGACGTGATACATTACGCCTTTGCAGTGAGCTAATAATAAGCTAACCTTTGTGCACAAATAACATATATATATATTATATATATATATTCTGCATAGGTATTTTGACTTTGTGCAGGACAGAAAGTTGTGTAGGTATGACTGTTCTACTTTTCAGTTTGTTTTTTTAATATATTTTATTTTCTCTAGAATTACTCAAACAAAATCAGCCTTCTATCTTGCCTTGTCTTAATGCTTTAAAATAACCAAACTGGAGATCTAACTACCAAACTGTTCATTATATTATTAAATACCTACTTTGGTTACAGTATAGTGTCTTTACTTTAGCTGATGGTTCTGTATCCTTGTGCTTTTAAAAGCAATTTTTATGTTTTGGTGCAAAAAGTTGTCCAGTGTCTCTTGTTCCCTTCATTAGAGAACATGCTAGAGGTATGTTTGTAGGTATTTTTGTTTAGAAAAACTATTTCAAGCTATTTTATTTATTATATTAGGTAAAAGGTTGTACTTCATCACCCATGTAAACATGCTCATGAAGTTGAAAGTAATTAAGATTTGATACACTGATATCAATTTATTTATGTAACTAAATCACTGTTTTATAAACTTGTTAATGATCAACAACTTTTTTTGTTTTGATTAAAATTAGTTTTTTGAAAGTTGATTCTGCCTCCTTTATGGTGTCTCTTACTGGAGTTGAATTGTATATGGACAGTTCATAGATGTTAAATGAGCAGCCTGCAACTTTGGTGTGTTGTGGTGGTAAGGAATATGACCATCCAGACAAGGAAGGAAATGTTGAATTCCTCAAAAATCTGTAGAGGAGTGGTAGTGGTCACAATTTCTGGTGGAAGAAGACCTGATGCATCAGAGGAAGAGACCAAATGCTGCCTGTGGGTGAAGATATATGGTCTGTACAATGAAGAGTAAGCCTTGGACATAGTGCCCTGGTAGGATGCTAGAGTATAGGATCTATGTTCCAGCTCAGAGGATTTGAGTGACCACGAAAATTGAGATGATGTCAAATACATACAAGGACAATTCTTACTGTTCTTGGATTGGCTTTTCTGAAGTATTTTGAGCCATGCAGCACACTCCACCCAGCATGGAGTTCTTACTCACCATCTGACAGCCAGCTTTTCTGCTTTTTTGAAGCCTTTGATCTGTGTAAGGTTTCCAACCCTCAGTGAAGAATGCTATGTGGCATAGTTGAAAGCTGAAGAGAAACTTTCTTCTTCACCAATATCTTTTGTTGTCTTTGGAATGATACTTGTTGTTATATTTGGCTATGGTCTGAACACCATCACTTTGTGTGTTTTTAGTATCTTCAGCTGAAAAGAGAACTAGCATGCGGCAAGCAAGAATCAAAGATGCCAGCATAACCATGACTTCTGACAGGGAGGCTTGGGTCACTGGAAGATAAGAGGAGGAAAAGGTCTGAATCTTTGTACAACTTGTCATGTGCAATATGACTTGTTACCAAGCCTTGCTAACACTGAAGTTGTCCTAGATAATAGTACTAACCTGTACCTTCAGTGACATCTGTCCCTTCTCAAGTACCAAATCCTCCTTACATTTTTGCTTTGTTACTTTGTCCTAGATGAACTTTCTGCCCTAGATGAATTTTCTGCAACAGGCAATTAGAAACAAGAGGGATACTCCATTCTGTAGTAGGTTTGGTGAGGTGGTGGTGATGGTGTTTGTTGTTGGTTTTTTTGACTCTTACAAATAGTCCTGTATTAAGTTTATGTCAGTTTCAAAACTGAAGCATATTTGAAGACCAGGCTTTGGAAGTGAATGCATTTCTGATGGTTGCTGCCTCCCTTTGATGAGCACAGTGACTTGTTCTTCCAGAATTGATGGAAGTTTACTTGGCTTGTTTCCATGACTGAATAAAATCTCACTGTGTCCACAGTGGTACTGCACAGTGCAGCTCATGCTATGTTAAAAGCCCTCAAGGACCAACAGAGGCTTGGCCAGTCTGTCTAGCAAACATGTCTAGATACATACTGCTCTTCTTTCATGGAGGCAGGAAGAAGCCAGGAATGAGATTCCACCAAAACAAGCCTGAGGACTTGTTTGGTGAAAATCAAATCTAACAACCAAATATTTACATGATTTCTAAAACTGAAGCACAAGGGAGCATAGTCAAAATACAGTGTCCCAAATTCCTTACCTTCTCTTTGAGATACATAGCCAAACACCTCTACTATCACTTTTTCCAACTGTATGAGTGCTTTAAAGCAGCTGTTAAATTAGAGCTCTCTTTAAATCCAGGACTGTATTCAGTAGTGACAGGAACTAAGTACAGTTCTTCCATATTGTAGGCTAGCATTAAATCTTCATTCATTTGTTGAATTGAGTGAAATCCTTAAAGATTTAGCTTTTTAGTATTTCAACACTTACTTCCACATCCAGTTCTCCTTTTGCAGAAAACTGCGCAACTTTTCAGCATGACAAAGAGAAAGAAAAGCATCTGTGGGAATTTAAGGTGCAGGTGAAATCCAAGACTGCTTCCCTCAGTACTTCACATGTCTTATTCTAAAATTCTTTTGGTTGTAATGTCTAGCTAAACCTGGGTTGCACATACATGACAGGGAATTTATTGGATTGTTTGAGAGAAATTTCAGGTAGTATTCTAAGGCTAGACCTGCAATGAGAAGAAGACTGGAACTGTATTTCACCATAGTTATCTAGTAGAACAGGTGGAGCTCTTTGAAGACAGCGCGTATTCTGATAGGTGCAATCAATGCTTTGGATGATCAATCAACAGGTGTTGCAGTACAGATTGAATTCTTGAGGACTTTTTTTTTCCTGTCAAAAAGTCAAATTTATTTCCTAGTATTTTTAAAGATAGAAGCAACTCTGAGTTCTTTGCTTTAGTTAATTTCTCTTCTGTAGAAAGCGTACATTCCATCATTTCCTTTATATATCCATACAAAGTTTCCTGTTCCAAGTTTTCAAAAGCCTCTGTGAAAGTCACTTTTCAGTAATGCTTTAGTGTTCTGTCAAACTGACTAACAAGTTTCTTTCAGGTTTATCTAGTAGCTATGAAGGTTTTTTATATAAGTGGGTGTAAGTAATGTAAGTGCCTCAAAACCAGGGTACTGCTTACATCAAGGGGATAATTTGCTTTTTGAGTTGTGCCAATTTAGATTTGTAATTCTGGAGTGCATTTGTACTAGAATTAAACTTGCTTCACTGAGTTGCTTTAAATTTTAATAAAACATATTTTTTGCTGAAAAATTATCCAGCCTTCCACTTGTGCTTTAAAAATAGAAGTGCATCTACTTTTAATGCAGACTATCATTTGGAAAAACTGAGGGGCAGCAAGAAAACCTCTACTCTGGACTTCCGGAGGGTGGACTTCAGGTTACTGAAGGAACTAACTCAGAGGGTTCCTTGGGATAAAGCCCTTAAAAAAAGAGGGGTCCAGGAGAGCTGGACCTACTTCAAGAAAGCACTCTTGAAGGTGCAGGAACAGGCTGTGTCAACGTGCTGGAAGATGAGCCGCCGGGGCAGATGACCAGCCTGGATGAGCAATGAGACCTAAGGGAAAAAAAGAAGGTGCACCATCTTTGGAAGAAAGGGGAGGCAACCCATGGAATATTTAAGGATGTTGCTAGATCTTGTGGGAAGAAAATTAGGGAGGCAAAAGCACATTTAGAGCTTAGACTTGCCACTGCTGTAAAGGACAACAAAAAATCCTATAAATATATTAATGGCAAGAGGAGGGGCAAGGACAACCTCCACGAAGGATGAGGAAAAGGCAGGGGTACTTAACACCTTCTTTGTCTCAATTTTTACTAGCAGGACAGAATGTCTTCCAGACAGCTGGCCTCCAGAGCTGGCAGATGGAGCCAGGGAGCAGTATAGTTTCCCTGTGTTCCAGGAGGAAGTAGTTAGATATCTCCTCAGCCGCTTGGATCCCCACAAGTCCATGGGACCAGACGGGATCCATCCTAGTGTGCTGAGAGAGCTGGCGAATAGAATAGAAATAGAAATAGAAATAGAAATAGAAATAGAAATAGAAATAGAAATAGAAATAGAAATAGAAATAGAAATAGAAATAGAAATAGACCAGACCAGGTTGGAAGAGACCTTCAAGATCACCGTGTCCAACCTATGAGCTGGCCGGGCCATTCTCCATCATTTTTCAGCAGTCCTGGCTCACTGGAGAGGTCCCAGAGGACTGGAAGATGGCCAGCATGGTGCCCATCCACAAGAAGGGTCAGTTGGATGAGCCAAGGAATTATTGGCCTGTCAGCCTGACCTCAGTGCCAGGCAAGATTATGGAAGAGGTCATCTTGAGTGCAATCACACAGCACTTGAAGGATGACCAAGGGATCAGGCCCAGCCAGCATGGATTTAGGAAGGGCAGGTCCTGCCTGACCAACCTGATCTCCTTCTATGATCAGGTGACCCACCTGGTGGATGTGGGGAAGGCTGTGGATGTAGTTTACCTGGACCTCAGCAAGGCCTTTGACACTGTCCCCCACAGCAAATTCCTGGCCAAGCTGTCAGCTTGTGGCTTGGACAGGAGTACTCTGTGATGGGTTAGGAAGTGACTGGATGGCCGAACCCAGAGAGTGTTGGTGACTGATGCCACATCCAGCTGGCAGCCAGTCACTAGTGTTACGGGCAGGTGTTGATCTGCTGGAGAGTAGAGGGGCTTTGCAGAGAGACCTCAATAGGCTGGACAGATGGGCAGAGTCCAACGGCATGAGATTTAACACATCTAACTGCCGGGTTCTGCACAGTGGCCACAGCAACACCATGCAGCGCTACAGGCTGGGGTCAGAGTGGCTGGAGAGCTCCCAGACAGAGAGGGACCTGGGGGTGCTGATTGACAGCCACCTAAACATGAGCCAGCAGTGTGCCCAGGTGGCCAAGAGGGCCAATGGTATCCTGGCCTGCATTGAGAATAGTGTGGCCAGCAGGAGCAGGGAAGTCATTGTGCCCCTGTACTCTGCATTGGTTAGGCCGCAACTTGAGTACTGTGTCCAGTTCTGGGCCCCTCAGTTTAAGAAGGACATCGAGACACTTGAGCGTGTCCAGAGAAGGGCAACAAGGCTGGTGAGAGGCCTTGAACACAAGCCCTATGAGGAGAGGCTGAGGGAGCTGGGATTGTTTAGCCTGGAGAAGAGGAGGCTCAGGGGTGACCTCATTGCCCTCTACAGCTACCTGAGGGGTGGCTGTAGCCAGGAAGGAGTTGGTCTCTTCTCCCAGGCAACCAGCACCAGAACAAGGGGACACAGTCTCAAGCTGCACCAGGGGAAGTTTAGACTCGAGGTGAGGAGAAAGTTCTTCACCGAGCGAGTCGTTCATCGGAATGCGCTGCCCAGGGAGGTGGTGGAGTCACCATCCCTGGAGGTGTTCAAGAGGAGACTAGAATGTGGCACTTGGTGCCATGGTCTAGTCATGAGGTCTGTAGTGACAGGTTGGACTCGATGATCCTTGAGGTCTCTTCCAACCTTAGTTATACTGTGATACAGTGGTTGCATGGTTTAGTTGATTGGGTGGTGTTGGATGATAGGTTGGGCACAATGATCTTGAAGGTCTCTTCCAACCTGGTCTCCTCTCCTCTCCTCTCCTCTCCTCTCCTCTCCTCTCCTCTCCTCTCCTCTCCTCTCCCTCTCCTCCTCTCCTCTCCCTCCTCCCTCTCCTCTCCCTCTCCTCTCCTCCCTCTCCTCTCCTCTCTCCTCTCCTCTCCTCTCCTCTCCTCTCCTCTCCTCTCCCTCTCCTCTCCTCTCCTCTCCTCTCCTCTCCTCTCCTCTCCTCTCCTCTCCTCTCCTCTCCTCTCCTCTCCTCTCCTCCTCCCCTCTCCTCTCCTCTCTCCCTCTCCTCTCCTCTCCTCTCCTCTCCTCTCCCTCCCTCTCCCTCTCTCCTCTCCTCTCCTCTCCCTCTCCTCTCCTCTCCTCTCCTCTCCCTCTCCCTCTCCTCCCTCCCCTCCCTCTCCTCCTCTCCTCTCCTCTCCCCTCCTCTCCTCCCTCCCCTCCTCCCTCCCTCCCCCTCCCCTCCTCCCTCCCCTCCCCCCCTCTCCCTCCTCCCCTCCTCTCCCCTCCCCCCCCCCCTCCTCTCCCCTCCCTCCCTCCCCTCCCCCTCCCTCCCTCTCCCTCCTCCCCTCCTCCCTCTCCTCTCCTCTCCTCTCCTCTCCTCTCCTCTCTCCTCTCCCTCCCTCTCCTCTCCTCTCCCTCTCCTCCTCTCCTCCTCCCTCTCCTCCCTCCTCTCCTCTCCTCTCCTCTCCTCTCCTCTCCTCTCCTCTCCTCCTCTCCTCTCCTCTCCTCTCCTCTCCTCTCCTCTCCTCTCCTCTCCCTCTCCTCCCTCCTCTCCTCTCCTCTCCTCTCCTCTCCTCTCCTCTCCTCCTCCTCCCTCCTCCCCCTCCCCTCTCCTCTCCTCTCCTCCTCTCTCCTCTCCTCTCCTGCTGTGCCCCAGGGATCAGTGCTGGGCCCCATCCTGTTCAATATCTTTATTGATGATCTGGATGAGGGCATTGAGTCCATCATCAGTAAATTGGCAGATGACACCAAGCTGGGGGCAGGAGTTGATCTGCTGGTGGGTAGGAGAACTCTGCAGAGGGACCTCAACAGGCTGGACAGATGGGCAGAGTCCAACGGCATGAGATTGAACACATCCAAGTGCCGGGTTCTGCACACTGGCCACAACAACCCCATGCAGTGCTACAGACTGGGTTCAGAGTGGCTGGAGAGTGGTCAGGCAGAGAGGGAGCTGGGGGTGCTGGTTGATGGTAGGCTGAACATGAGCCTGCAGTGTTCCCAGGTGGCCAAGAGGTCTAATGGCATCCTGGCCTGCATCAGGAACAGTGTGGCCAGCAGGAGCAGGGAGGTCATTCTGCCCCTGTACACTGCACTGGTTAGGCCACACCTTGAGTACTGTGTCCAGTTCTAGGCCCCTCAGTTTAGGAAGGATGTTGATCTGCTGGAATGTGTCCAGAGAAGGGCAACAAAGCTGTTGAGGGGTTTGGAGCACAAGCCCTATGAGGAGAGACTGAGGGAGCTGGGGTTGCTTAGCCTGGAGGAGAGGAGGCTCAGGGGACACCTTATTGCTGTCTACAACTACCTGAAGGGGGGTTGTAGACAGGCGGAGATTGGTCTGAGGTGGTGGAGTCACTGTCCCTGGAAGTGTTTAGGAGGAGACTTGACTGGGTGTTTGGTGGCATGGTTTAGTTGATTAGATGGTGTTGGATGATAGGTTCTGCTCCATTCCATTCCATTCCATTCCACTCTATTCTACCAATATAGGCAATACCTTTACAGAACTAGGAAATATAATAACCTCTCTTAATCTCTTGCTCTGCAATTCTGGCCAGAGATACAGTGTTCACGACATTTTCCATCCTTTATGTGCTTGTCCCCTTGAAGGCACACTTTTTGCAAGAATAAGATGGGAAGCAAGGAGCACAAACCATAAAGTGTTATGTCCGGTGACATGTCTTGTGTCAATGCATTGGATAGTAGAGATTTAGGGATATTACAGCATATTACAAACTACACTGAATATGAGATGAAAAGCTCTGTAATGTTCTTAATTGGAGAGACAACAAAGTGCCAGAAATAGCTTTATCTGAGATAATAGGTTGCAAGAATTTGTCTCTCCTGTAGAAGTGTATACCCAATACCATACATGGGAAGACAGAACTCATACATCCACTAACACCCTGGGCTGTCAGCATCAAGTAGCATCTAGCTAACAAATAGAATAGAATAGAATAGAATAGAATAGAATAGAATAGAATAGAATGGAATAGAATAGAATATCACAGTATCACAGTATCACAGTATCACTTAGGTTGGAAAGGACCTCGGGGATCATCGAGTCCAACCTATCAACACAGATCCCATGACTAGACCATGGCACCAAGTGCCACGTCCAATCTCCCCTTGAACACCTCCAGGGTCGATGACTCAACCACCTCCCTGGGCAACCTGTTCCAATGATGAATGACTCGCTCGGTGAAGAACTTCCTCTTCACCTAGAGTCTGAACCTCCCCTGGCGCAGCTTGAGACTGTGTCCCCTTGTTCTGGTGCTGGTTACCTGGGAGAAGAGGCCAACCCCCTCCTGGCTACAACCACCCTTCAGGTAGTTGTAGAGGGCAATGAGGTCACCCCTGAGCCTCCTCTTGTCCAGGCTAAACAATCCCAGCTCCCTCAGCCTCTCCTCATAGGGCTTGTGTTCAAGGCCTCTCACCAGCCAACACAGCACAACCACTATTTGTAATGCTCTCTTTATTGCCTGGCCTTTCCAATGTGCAGGGGAGTGTGTTAGGCAGGCTGTGGCTCATCTCTTACTGGATGCATTACAAGTGGTATCACTGTCCTCTCTGAAAATGCAGGGCCATCTTGCCTATACATTAAGAAACCCTTAGTAGCACAACCAGACCAGATCTAGAGGATAAGGTTGCAAAAGGGAAAACTGTATGAGAATCTTTCCCAGAGAGATCCCATTAGTATAATACTTAACAGCAGTTGCTCAGAGCCACATCCAACCTGGACTTAAAAGCATCCAGGGATGGGGCTCCTACCACCTCCCTGCGCAACCTGTTCCAGTGTCTCAGCACCCTCATGGGGAAGAATTTCTCCCTAATATCCAACTTGAATCTACCCATTTCTTTTTTTTTTTTCCCATTCCCCCTAGTCCTATCATTACCTGACACCCTAAAAAGTGCCTCACCAGCTTTCTTGTAGGCCCTCTTAAGATACTGGAAGGCCACAGTGAGGTCTCTTCAGAGCCTTCTCCAAACTGAACAACCCCAACTCTCTCAGTCTGTCCTCACAGGAGAGGTGCTCCAGCCCTCTGATCATCCTCATGGCCCTTCTCTGAACACCTTCCAGCACATCCTGATCCTTCTTGTAATAGGGGCTCCAGAACTGGACACAGTACTCCAGGTGGGGTCTCACCAGAGTGGAGTAGAGGGGGAGAATCACCTCCCTCGACCTGCTTCCTATGCTTCTCTTGATGCAGCTCAGGATGTAATTGGCCTTCTGGGCTGCAAGTGTACACTGGTGCCTCATGTTGAGCTTCTCATCCAACAACAACCCCAAGTCCTTTTCTTCAGGGCTGCTCTTAAGCCTGTTGCTACCCAGCCAGATGCAGGACCTTGCACTTGGTCTTGCTGAATTTCATGAGGCTATCATGGGCCCAGCTCTCCAGCCTGTCAGTGTCCCTCTGGATGGGATCCCTTCCCTCCACCATGTCTGCTGCACCACACAGCTTGGGGTCATCAGCAAACCTGCTGAGGATACACTCAATGCCACTGTTCATGTTGTCAAAAGACTGGTCCCAGTACTGATCCCTGAGGGACTCCACTTGTCACTGGCCTCCGCTCGGACATGGACCCATTGACAGCCACCCTTTGGGTGTGGCCCTCAAGCCAGTTCTTTATCCACTGAATGGTCCATCCATCAAACCCATACTGCAGCAGCTTGGAGACCAGGATGTCGCACGGGACAGTGTCAAAGGCTTTGATCAGGTCCAGGTAAATGATGTCAGTTGCTCAACCTTAATCTATTAATGTTGTGACCTTGTCATGGAAGGCCTCCAGGTATGTCAGGCATTGTTTCTGAGCAAAACTTTCTTTTGTGCCTCTAATTGACCCTTTAAGGAGTTTCGTTGATCAGTGTGGTAACTAAAAGTCTCTCCTAATAACCACCAAGTGGAAGAGAAAATTGCCTTGCTGACTTGTTGATGAAAGGAACAAATGTCCTTGAATTTCTTCAGGGTCATGCTCTGCTTACTTCACCATAAAGACAGAGCTATGAAAGACAGGCCTTACTGACAGCACTATGACATTTATCACCTTTCTCCAGATGGTTTTGGTGGGAGAGAGGGTAAGCAGGTATTTTTGGAAAGTGTTTTGTTTCCTAAGTTTATGAGCTGCATATTTTTTTTTTGGTTGGTTGGTTTTGGTTTTTGGTTGGGTTGGGGTTTTTTTGTTTGGTGGTTGTTTGTTTTGGTTTTTTTTTTTTCCCTTTAGCCACCTGATTGATGATTTCCAGTTATGGTGTTCATGCAGAAGTAACCTTGGGAGGACTGGAGACTGGTTACTCAGGGTGTCTTTGCTCCACCACCCACTGTGTCAGTAAAAATATCTGACCCAAGGCTCCAGTATGCTGCAATTTTTACATCCTTGAGGAGGCTGTAGAATCATTAAGATTGGAAAAGACCTCTAGGATCATCAGGTGCAACAATCAATCCAACACTACCATGACCACTAAACCATGTCCTGGAGTGCAATGTCCACACATTTTTTTAACACCTCCAGGAATTATGACTCTGCTTCTTCTCCAGTCAGCCTGCTCCAATGCCTGACTAATCATTCAGTAAAAAAACAAATTTCCTGATGTCCAATTTAAACCTCCCTCAGCGCAGCTTGAGGCCATTTCCTCTTGTCCTGTCACTAGGTTACTTGAGAGAAGTGACCAACACCCACCTAACCCCACTCCTGTCGTGCTACAAAGTCTGGGAACTTAAAGTTTTGACAACTGAGTTTATTCAACTGTTCTCAAGAATCCAGGGTTTCAATTAAAAGCATTAAGTGTTAGAAGACTTTTGATACTCTGTTTTAAGTAGCACTGCTTGGCTGCTGCTTAGTCATTTAGGAGATCTTTCACATGCTATGTCTGAATCACACAATGAGCAACTGAGAAGCCAAATAGTCATTCTGGGCAATTTTAGTGTAATCTGATACCTAAGTACTGAACATGAAACTTCAGCATTGTCTTATGGAGAGGTAATTGTAAAAAGGAGACTGTACCCACAGTTTTCAAGCTGCTCTGAAACTCTCAGTCTCATATTCTGTAAAAGAAAGGCTGTTGCAGTAGCACAGGGGCTTTGGTTTTACCACCTGCATTTTGCCAGCTGTCACTGTATTCTCCATCTGGAATGATCCAAGACCTTTTCCATACCTCAGCAATTTTCTTTTTCCATTTCCTCACTCACAAGGCATAAGCAGCAGTGCACTTGGTTCCTCATGCTGGGCTGCGTGGCCTTAATGTAGCAAATAGAGTTTAGCCAGGTTTGTTTTGGTTTTGTCTGGAAATCATGATCCTTACTGGTCAATTCCTGCCTTTCAGAGGTAATTAGGGACTGTATAGGCTCTGCTCAGTTGAGAAAAAAGTGGCCATAGCTCATGAGGAATTGATACAGAGTTTGACGTCACTCATTTTGTAAGCATATTGACATTTCCTGACCCAGGAAATGCAGACTGTAAGAGGTACATGCTATAAAGAGGCTAATTATTTTTATTTTCTTTTTAAAGGCAAGGGTTTCCAAAAGCATGAATCTTGGTCTTTCAGTAGCATGAATCAAATCAGGAAAACTAATTACTGACAAGAGTTTGAAACACACCTCAAACACATGCACTGCCAAGGCACAAGCTCTCCACTCATAGAAAAGTCCAGAGAAACCAGACAGGATGATGTGGTCATTTAGTTGCCTGTTGCCTGTTGGTTAGTATCCAGGTAGTCTATTTTGTTTGGGGGTGCATGAAGGAGATACAATTTGGTGTAGTAAATGGAACTTACTCTGTTTATCCCAGAGTGAAAATGATAGTTTATGAATGTTTGTCTTGGAGAATATGTGTACTTCTGGCACACCTACCACATTGGCAATCTCCCTGCGCTATCTCATTGCTCAGCCCACATTACCTACAATGCATCTAGGTTATTTGTTACCAAGAGCGGTCTTGAGTCTGGTTTTCGCAAAATGAAAGGTGTTTCTATGATTCAGGCTGATTCTTGAGAAAGTGCAGCTGCACTGATAGCTCTGAACAGAAACCTGAACTTCAGCAACTTCTGAGTTCAGCTCCTGAGCTTGACAGTGGTTTTTCAGGGCTTTTGTCCTTTCTGCTGTTCAAGGTATACAAGTAATGCTTGGAACGGGTTGCCCAGGGAGGTGGTTGAGTCATCATCCCTAGAGGCGTTCAAGAGGAGATTGGACGTGGCACTTGGTGCCATGGTCTAGTCATGGGGTCTGTGTTGATAGGTTGCACTCGATGATCCTCGAGGTCCTTTGCAACCTAAGTTATACTGTGTGTGTGCTACTGTGTGTGTGCTCAGCAAGGCCAAATGGCAACTGGCCTCCTGGTGTGGGAACAAAGGGAGGTGTCCAGGCCTGAACATGATTTTTTACCAATGGCCCAGGCTTTTCTTTAGATATTGCAGTTGGGTGAAACATTTGTAGACTGATGCATGAAACAGGCTGGCTTGCTAGCTGTTATTTGTAGCTTTGGTTTTTCAAGCAGCATGCACATTCTGCAATGACTTGCTATGGCTGGGTTAGAGGGCAGAAAGGGGGTAAAAAATAGCCAGGGAACATACTGTTTCTGAACACAACTGTCTTGATAAATCATAGGCAGGAGTAGCCTGGGGAAAACTTCTTGTTTCCTCTTTCCCCAGTACTGAATGCTTCATTACTGGGTAAACAATGATGAGGGTTAAGGCAGCAGGGTGAGCCCTGTTAAGGGCATGCAACTGTGAGAAATCACAGATCTTCCTTAGGCTTCCCTGCGTTGGGTTATCCCATCTCATCCCATCCGTGCGCCTCAGTTACTGCTACTTCTGTGCCTTCCCTTTAAGTGAATGCTCTTTTGTGTAGCTCTGCAGATGCTTCAGTTTGTTAGCAGCTCTGGTGAGTTTGTGTATGCAAGAATTGTGAGGAATTAAAATGCTTATTGAACTGCCATGCTACAGGTTTGTGATTGAATTCAGAAATTACAGGTTTGGAGTTCTGCTATAAAGAATATCTCTTGGCTTGTTCAGGGAGTTCTTGATGTCTGCCTTTTCTAAATAATGGTGGTTTTCACCTTCCTGCTGGTTTCCAGCTTGCGGCATTTGATTCATGACCAGCAGCACACCTGCAGTTCACTCTTGATGCTACAGGAGGCACATACAGGACAGAGGTTTCTGGAAGTTGTCATTTCAAAACAAAACAAAACAAAACACATCTGACTTTTGGGCATTTTGGTGCTGGGTTTTTTTGTTGGTGTTTTTGTGGGGTTTTGGTGTTGGTTTTTTTTTGTGTTGTTGGAATTTTGGGTTTTTGTTTGTTTGTTTGTTTTTGGAGGGGGGGAGGAGATATTTCAGAAATTCTTATTCTACATGCTGGGTGAGTAGTAGTTCCTATGGCAGACCTCAGGGATTCCTAATAGAAAGTCCAGATACTGAAGTCTGGAATAGTATCACTGATTTAGTTCTCTGAATTAGCAAGACATGGGAGCAGAAGGCTGAGTTTCTGTGTATGAATAGTTCCTGTGCAGTCAATGGTGCTTCTCACTTCTTTCAAGGTGCCCATGGAGTTGGTTGGGGGCCCATCCCTGGAGAGCCTTCCAACTCAAACCATTCCGTGATTCTGTGAAAAATCTTCACTAAAAACAGGAATTAGAAGCACAGGGGAGTGCACAACCTTTTTCTTCAGCAGCTAGCATGAGCCAGGCCATGCGGGGACACACATCGACCAGGGGCCTCGGAAAAGCACGGACTGCTGATGTTTTTGACCTGAAGGACCTGCACACAGCCTCTGCGCTCGGCAGGAATCGGCTTTCACCGATTCTCCACGTGTTCGGGATCGTTCGGGTCCCTGCGTGCCGCGGCAGTTTCAAAGCCTGCAGCAGCTCATGGGCAGTTCTGTTTCAGCCTGTGTCTTCTCGCTCGGACGTGCGCGCCGCCACACTTTTTGAAAAAAAAACATTCTCCAGTAGGTCCCGTGGGGCAGGGCTAGTATGGTGGTAACTCGCCGCAATAACTCCTTTAAAAAGTCAGTCTCGGCCCAGACTGAGGGGGAGTAGAAGCAGGTAGGCAGGTGTCATAAGCAAGAGGTAGGTGTCCAGGCATCTAGCTGCAGACAGTGCTGGAACCTGGCACTTGAGATGCAGGGTAGAGGGGACGGCTCCTGCTTTAGGTGTGAGCAGATCGACTGTCTGCTTAGCCTGGTGGCTGGACTGAAGGATAAGGTTGCTAGATTTAAAGATGTAAGCAATTGCAGAAGGGTGACGAACCTGAGTAACCAGGCTCTGCAGGCCCCCCCAGCAGAGGCCAGTTATCCAAAAAGAAGAGGGGAATGGATGAAGGTTCCTATCAAAAGATGCAAGGTTAAACCTCCTTGCCCCCCCTCACTCCCCCCACTGCCCTTGGAAAACAAGTACGGGGCATTGGAGGTTGAGGGTGAGGTGATTCTGATATCGGAGGGCACGCCATCTGGGGTTTTCCCTGTGGCAAAACAGCCTAAGGTGAAACGACCTAAGGTGAAACAGCCTAAGCTTAAACAGCCTTCCGCCGGCATCAGGACTTGCTCCTTAAAAAAAAAAAGAGGAGGGTAATTGTTATTGGCGATTCCCTCCTGAGGGGAACAGAGGGCCCCATATGTCGGCCAGACCCTACTCACAGGGAGGTTTGTTCCCTTCCAGGAGCCATGGTTGGAGATGTTACCAGAAGACTGCCTGATATGGTGCAGCCCTCTGACTATTATCCCTTGATAGTTATGCAGTTAGGGAATGATGATGTTGCAAGCAGAACTCCCAGGGCTATCAAAGATGACTTCAGGGCCCTGGGAGATCTGGTTGAGGGATCAGGGGCACAAATAATTTTTTCGTCTATACCCTTAGTTGCAGGTGGGAATACCATAAGGAACAGGTCAGCAGCTGAAGTCAACAAGTGGCTTAGAGGCTGGTGCAGGGAAAAGAATTTTGGGTTTTTCGATCTTGAAAAACTTTCTGCTGCACCAGGCCAGCTGGCAACAGATGGAGCACATCTGTCCCAGAGGAGGGGTAAGATCAGAGTGTATGAGAATGGCCTATCCCTCAAAGGGAAAAAGATTCTGGGGAGGGAATTGGCAGGTCTCATAGATAGGGCTTTAAACTAGTTTCGAAGGGGGAAGGGGTTGAAACCAGTCCCCCCATGCTGGGGTCTAGGGGTGATAAGCCAGAGCCAGAGCCAGAGGTGAAACCAGCAGCCCGGCTGAAGTGCATGTACACTAATGCACGAAGCATGGGCAACAAACAAGAGGAGCTGGAAGCCTTGCTGCGGCAGGAAAGTTATGATGTAGTTGCCATCACAGAGACGTGGTGGGATGACTCACATGACTGGAGTGCTGCAATTGATGGCTACAGGTTCTTCAGGAGAGACAGGCAAGGAAGAAGGGGTGGAGGGGTGGCCCTGTACGTCAGGGAGGCACTAGATGCCATTGAGACGGAGATTAGGGACGATCGGGTTGAGTGCCTGTGGGTAAGAATTAGAGGGAAGGCCAACAGGGCTGACATCCTGGTTGGAGTCTGTTATAGACCACCCAACCAGGAGGAGGATGTTGATGAGTCATTCTATAGGCAGCTTAAGGCTGTCTCAAGATCGCCTGACCTTGTTCTCATGGGTGACTTCAACTTGCCTGATATCTGCTGGGATCTTAACATAGCAGAGAAGTGGCAATCTAGGAGGTTCTTAGAATGCATGGAGGACAGCTTCTTATCCCAGGTGCTGCAAGAGCCTACCAGGGCCAAGGCTATGCTTGACCTCCTCTTCATCAATAGAGAAGGATTGGTGGGTGATGTGGTGGTCGGAGGGAGCTTAGGGGCCAGTGACCACGAGAGAATTGAATTCTCATTATTTGGTCAAGCTAAGAGGGGCAGCAAGAAGACCTCCACTCTGGATTTCCGGAGGGCAGACTTCAGGCTACTCAAGGAACTAATTCAGAGGGTTCCTTGGGATAAAGCCCTTAAATACAAAGGGGTCCAGGAGAGCTGGTCCTACTTCAAGGAAGAACTGTTGAAGGCTCAGGGACAGGCTGTGCCAATGTGCCGGAAGATGAGCCGCCGGGGCAGACGGCCAGCCTGGATGGTTAAAGAGCTTTTAATGGAACTAAGGGAAAAAAAGAGGGTGTATCACCTTTGGAAGAGAGGGGAGGCAACCCGTGAAAAATTTAAGGATGTTGCTAGGTCTTGCAGGAAGAAAATTAGGGAGGCAAAAGCACATTTGGAGCTTAGTCTGGCCTCTGCTGTGAAGGACAACAAAAAGTCCTTCTATAAATACATTAATAGCAAGAGGAAGTGCTGAGACAACCTCCACTCCTTGGTGGACACGGAGGGGAACGTTGTGATAAGGGATGAGGAAAAGGCAGAGATACTTAACACCTTCTTTGCCTCAATTTTTACTAGCAGGACAGAATGTCTTCCAGACAGCTGGCCTGCAGAGCTGGCAGAAGGAGCCAGGGAGCAGCATAGTTTTCCACTGTTCCAAAATGGGGTAGTTGGTGATCTGCTCAGCCGCCTGGATCCCCACAAGTCCATGGGACCAGATGGGATCCATCCTAGGGTGCTGAGGGAGCTGGCAGAGAAGCTGGCCAAGCCGCTCTCCATCATTTTTCAGCAGTCCTGGCTCACTGGCGAGGTCCCAGAGGACTGGAAGCTGGCCAACGTGGTGCCCATCCATAAAAAGGGCCGGTTGGATGAGCCAGGGAATTACAGGCCTCTCAGCCTGACCTCAGTGCCAGGCAAGATCATGGAACAGGTCATCCTGAGTGCATTAACACAGCACTTAGAGGATGGCCAAGGGATCAGGCTCAGCCAACATGGATTTAGGAAGGGCAGGTCCTGCCTGACCAACTTGATCTCCTTCTATGATCAGGTGACCCGCCTGGTGGATGTGGGGAGGCCTGTGGATGTAGTTTACCTGGACTTCAGCAAGGCCTTTGACACCGTCCCCCATAGCAAACTGCTGGCCAAGCTGTCAGCTTGTGGCTTGGACAGTAGCACTCTGAGCTGGGCTAGGAACCGGCTGGATGACCGAACCCAGATAGTGGTGGTGAATGGTGTCACATCCGGCTGGCGGCCAGTCAGTAGTGGAGTCCCCCAGGGATCAGTGCTGGGCCCCATCCTCTTTAACATCTTTGTTGATGATCTGGATGAGGGCATTGAGTCCATCATCAGTAAATTTGCTGATGACACCAAGCTGGGGACAGGAGTTGATCTGCGGGAGGATAGAGAGGCTCTGCAGAGAGACCTCGACAGGCTGGACAGATGGGCAGAGTCCAACGGCATGAAATTTAATGCATCCAAGTGCCGGGTTCTGCACATTGGCCACAACAACCCCATGCAGTGCTACAGGCTGGGGTCAGAGTGGCTGGAGAGCAGCCAGGCAGAGAGGGAGCTGGGGGTGCTGGTTGATGGTAGGCTGAACATGAGCCTGCAGTGTGCCCAGGTAGCCAAGAGGGCCAATGGCATCCTGGTCTGCATTAAGAACAGTGTGGCCAGCAGGAGCAGTGAGGTCATTCTGCCCCTGTACACTGCACTGGTTAGGCCACACCTCGAGTCCTGTGTCCAGTTCTGGGCCCCTCAGTTTAGGAAGGATGTTGACTTGCTGGAACGAGTCCAGAGAAGGGCAACGAAGTTAGTGAGGGGCTTGGAACACAAGCCCTATGAGGAGAGACTGAGGGAGCTGGGGTTGCTTAGCCTGGAGGGGAGGAGACTCAGGGGTGACCTTATTGCTGTCTACAACTACCTGAAGGGGGGTTGTAAACAGGCAGAGGTTGGTCTCTTCTCCCAGGCAGCCAGCACCAGAACAAGAGGACACAGTCTCAGGCTGCGCCAGGGGAAGTTCATGCTGGAGGTCAGGAGGAAGTTTTACACAGAGAGAGTGATTGCCCATTGGAATGGACTGCCCGGGGAGGTGGTGGAGTCGCCGTCACTGGAGGTGTTCAGGAGGAGACTTGACAGGGTGCTTGGTTACATGGGTTAATTGATTGGGTGGTGTTGGGTGATAGGTTGGACACGATGATCTTGAAGGTCTCTTCCAACCTGGTTTATTCTATTCTATTCTATTCTACATGATCCTTGAGGACACCTGCTTAGAGCTACTGGGGGTGTTTTCCCACCCCTCACTGCAAAGCTCCACTGGTGGTCTTGGGACAAGCCCATCCTGTTGTCTGAGGAGACCCATGTGAGACACAGTGCTCCCTGAACACTCAGAAATGGACATGAGGGGTAACACTAAGGAGGCTCAGGGAGGGAACAGGCAGGTTTTCTTAAATGGAGTTTTGTTTGTTTGTTTGTTTTTAATTTATTTTGTTTTCTTTTTAGCACCTTAAAATAACGAGCAGAACAGGAATGGAAATAAAACAAATTGATTCTTGGCAGCTCTGGTGTTTCACAAGTATCAAAGCTCTTTGCAGACTAGTCTTTTAAAAACTTTCCTATTTAAAGATAATGGACTATTTCAGCCTGCTGCTTATTTACCAAATAGCTCATTATATGCCTGCTGTGGAAATGTGCATGGGGAGGATGGAGAAGGCTTTCTGCTTTGGTGAAACTCCCATGGCAGTAACATCATAAGCCTCAGGAGAAGTGTATGGTATAAAAACAAATTATTACTGAAAGGAGAAGAGTGAAACTGAAGAGCTATGTCAGAGGCTTAAGACAAATTATTCTTTTGATTTAAGTCATTTTGGGCTACAGAACTGCACCAATATAGAAACAGATGAATTGTGTCTGTCTCCACTAGGTGCCATGTTTACAGCTGAGTTCTAAAACACTAAAATAGGGGTTTGTTAGGAAACACGGATGTATCCTTAAATATGTAGATGTTAATAGGCGCCACCATTATAAATCTCACAGAGATTTTAGAAGTCAATTTTCTAGTTCTGGAAGAGAATATACTGGCTTCTGTCTGAAGTGAAGCTTGTAATTCCTATTTGAATTTTCAATGACACCTAATAAGCCCTGGATTACATCTTACACTTTAGATGGTGCCAGTATGCAGGAGAATAATGTTTTTGATATCTGAAACTTCTTCCAGTTGCAACATGGGAACCACAGCCCTTTTAAAAACATGTAATTTTACCTCTGTGCATGTGATACACTGCAAAAAGACATTATGGCTTCTTCCCTATCTTTTATTTCCTGAAATAAGTCCCAACAGGGAGCAACTGTTTTAGTTTTTTGAATACTAGGTGCAACCACCAAATTCTTGCCTTTGTTAAAATTCCTCCCAGGAGAAACCTTGTCATTAACTTAATTCTTAAATATTTTCTTACACGCCTTAATAGGCCTCTGTCTTTCCGGCAAACAGTAGTAGATGGAAGCACACTCTAGCATTTTGCATTACCTGTAGCAAAAATTTTTCACACAAACTCTTGTGAGAGGTTTTGGAGCTAAGCACAACCATGTAGCTACCTCCAGGACATGAAACTTGCCTGCCACACTCAAGATGGCAAAGTGGACCTGAGTGTGGTGACATGGATTATACTTGAGCTATGTTCTCATGGCTGGCATCCTTTCTGGAAAGTAGCACAAGCAAGGGAACAGGGCCATTATATAAAGGAATGCTGCTGTGCTGTTAGATGTTACTGGAGTGTTTCCTGGGGCTTCCTACCACAATCTTGCTTTTCTCTTGCACAACAGTGGTAGCACATTTTCTGCAGTTGTGTTTTATGTTGTTGTGCATTTCCATGTTGTTCGCCATGGAACAAAATGAGGTCTTCTAGGGTCCTGCCCCAAGTGAAGGATGTGGGATGGAACTATGCTGACCATAGGGTAAGGAATTGTGCAGTATGTCTGAGGGGCTCAAAAACAATTCAGTGTTGCACACTTAGGCTTTGCAACCACATTTTCATAGTGAAGTGAAAAAGGCATCCAGGTTGCTTTGGGGTGAAATTCTCAAATACATGTTGACAGGAAAATGCTGAGAAATATCTGTGACTCACACTCTTGGTATCTTCTGAGATGTAGTGGTTGTTACAACTGGGGCAGTAAAACTCACTCTGACAGAAGTAGATGATTGACTGCTTTCCCCTCTGCTCTAATTGCAGTATCACACAATTCCTTTTGTATCTTTAGCCAATTCCTTCTGCAAACTTCCCAGAAGCTTCCCAGGCTCAGGAGGGAGGTAGATGCCATGTTGGTTGACAGAGTGGGAAGCAAAGCTACCTTTAAAACCTTGGGCCAAGACACATGAGATGAAGGCTGGTATGGTACAGGAGAGTGGGATGAACACAGGTTCCCTCATCTGATGACAGTGGCAGTGCTGTCCTTTCAATAGGCCAGGCAGGGCTCAGCTGCAATATTTCCAGTGATGATTTCATGTCTGTGTGCACAAGGAATTTGTGGTATGAAGGTTAGGTAACAGCACGTAGCCTGCAAAGTAACCACCTGAAGGGAGGTTGTAGCCAGGTGGGGATTGGTCTCTTCTCCCAGGCAACCAGCACCAGAACAAGAGGACACAGTCTCAGGCTGCACCAGGGGAGGCTTAGGCTTGAGGTGAGGAGAAAGTTCTTCACAGGAAGAGTTGTTAGCCATTGGAATGTGCTGCCCAGGGAGGTGGGGGAGTCACTGTCCCTGGAGCTGTTCAAGAGGGGTTTGGACATGGCACTTGGTGCCATGGTTTAGTAGTCATGAGGTCCTGGGTGACAGGTTGGACTTGATGATCTTTGAGGTCTTTTCCAACCTTGTTGATTCTGCGATTCTAAAGGCACCGGCTTCCTGAAATTCTGAGGTTCATGCACGTGTATCCAATACAATCTCTTCTGTGAAAGAGTACCACAACATTTAATTCAATATCCTGGAGCTCCATGAGCTTATTGTTCAGGTTTTCCTTCTAAAGGCGCAAATTTCCCTCTAACCTCCCTTCCTTTTGCCTCTGTCTTGGAGAGAGATGGCTTTCCCAAATTAGGGTCCAATCCTTAAGAAAAATGATACTGCAAAGGAGACCCATAGCATGTGATTCATCTGGCAACAAAACCAAAAACCTGTGCAACGAATTCAGTCTTTAAATAGGGCTGTAGTTTTGTCAGTGTGGAAGTTTACTTCAGTAAACTTCAGAACTGGAAATAATGACAAGAAACCTACTATTTGTGTTAGACTAATCACCAGTAAGGCAGTGACTATGCTACCTGAATAAATTGATCATTTTGAGCTGCTTTGTGGATGCCTATGGTAATTAATAATTCCTGAACTGAAGTTGTCAGACAAGTAAATGTTTGTATCATGGTAATATTGTGCTAGCATGGGCCCTTGCATCACCTGTGCCTCCATCATAGTCACAGGAATCAGCACAGAATAGATCCTTCCATGCAAAACTCTATGATACTTCCTTTCCAAGACTGGTACCTTTCTGTGGCAGTTTAGGCTGCGTGCCTCCTGTTCCTGCCACATAAATCACATCTCCAGTGTCCCAAGGGTCCAGCCCAGTAGGTGGACATAGGAAATAGCGTATTTCATACCCATAATATCCTGCACACTATATATCCATCTGCCAAGTCTTTCTCTTCCTCTTTCTTCCCTCTCTGCTCCCATGAGAGATACTCCCTATTGGGTAACGGTGGCAGAGTTATCTCAAGGACACTTAGGCCTGGCTAGGCCTAATGCCAGGAGAAGTGGGGGGGCAGTCTCAGACCTGGCCAGCCTGAGACCAGCCTAGCAGTGGGGGGAAAGAAAGAGCCCTGGGGGTTTTGGGTATTGTGGTGAAGGGGTTATTAAATTTGTTAATATGAAATATGAATTATGAAAATATTATTTTTATTAATTATCAAACTATTAATAACCGATGAATCACCAACTTATATACATGTTCTAGTGCACGTTCATGAAATACATTCCACAAGTGGCTTAGTGTTATGATTAGGACTTAATTGAACTATCTATAAACCCTTTCTATATTTATATAACGCAGGGTGCAGTTCTGCCACTTCGCCACTAGATGGAGACTCGGCGGGACGCAGGAGGCTCCTGGCTATACACAACAATATTACAATCTTTCTATGTGTCAGTGCTTACTCTGATGGACGTGGATACTTTGAACTGAGTGCTAGTGGATGGAAAGCACGTAGAAGATATTCAATTCCCTCCAGACAACAGGGATCGGTCCTGGTTGGGGTCGACCTGTGGTGTCGGGCCTCAAAGTCGGCTCGCATGGCAGCGCGGGACAACGGTGGCCGGTAGGTGGGCTCGGATGATGTGGCAGCAGGCAAATCTACGGGGGTCGGCCCAACCACGGTGATTCTCGGGGCTGATGCAAACAGCCTCGGGGAGAGAATGCGGCTGCGTTAGGCGGCGGATTCTTGTTTACTGAGCTTAAAGGAGCAGCGGGACTCTTGGAGTGGTCCCGGGTTCGGTGCAGTGTAGGCACAAACAATGCTTTAGTCTTCCCTGGGATTCGCAGGGCTCAGAGCAGCATATGGCGGCTCCTCTCCCGCTACAGCGGGGCTAGGCATACGTGGACTCAGTATCGATCAAGTTCCTTCTCCCTGGTAACTGGGCAGATCTTACCCTCGGGGGTCGGTCCAGTCCTCTGGTGGCACGTTGGGCTCTCCTGGTCAGTACGACTGGCTGTAGCAACACTGGATTCCTCAGAAACAGCGAAGGTCCTCCCTCTGGGCTTCTTCACGATGCAGAAGCTTTCAGTATGCGTGCATGTATAACAGAAGCTAACAATAATAAGCTCAATGACAAAGGCTGCAGCTCAAGAGTTACTCTCTCGAGCAAGCACACAGACAAAGTGAATGAGGGGCAACTTGTTTACCAACTGGGGTGATACTTATAGATTCCTCGAGGCTGGGCTTGACCAATGGGCACTCTCATAAACAACTGGCTTCAGCCTATAGAAAGCGTGAAGCTAGAATTATGCCCATACTTGGTATCAGCACGAGCACTGCATGCGCTGGGTGCGTGCAAGCCTGGCTAATGCCTTGGCTTTTGTCTTCCTCCTGGAGGAGGGGGAACTTGCCCACACGCTGGGACAAGAGTCACTATCTGGGCATAATGTGCCTTCACCACAGGTATACCTTCAGGTGGGGAGAAGGGAAGTGTTGGGAGGCTTTTGAGTGTGCTGTAAGAGACTCTGTATGCTTTGGGATTCTTTTGTGACTATGCTTGTAGCTTCTGTAAAACACTTACTGCTTTCCATTTAAACTTTCCAACACTTCTGGAATCCAGTTTTGTGAGTGTCATTCTTTTGCCCATCTCAGGGGCAAGAGAGGATCTGCCAGGCCTCAAACTGGGACACTTTCTAAGAAAGAAGAATGGCTGCTGCTGTGTGGTATATTCTGGATAATTAACCTGTATCTCCATTGCACAGATAGTAACAATGTGGTAACATATGAACCTCAGATATAAATTGCTGTAACATAATTTATGTAATTGTTGGAAGGAAAATTACGTTATAAGTTGGTAATACCTGTGGGTTTGTTTACTAACTTCTGCGGAGTAGAACAAAATTGGAGGGACCAGAAACAGCAGGCTGTTTGGCTTTCTGAAACAGCTGGATAAGAGCAGCTTTTATCTGAGGAAAATTGCTGTTAACACCAGATTTCTCATCTATGCATTTTGTCTCCCCAACAGCAGGTCAATGGATGAGTTGGATCTTACTATTAACTTGTCTCAAAGTGCCATGTAAAATTAATAAGAATAGAAAAAGAGGGCTTTCAAGCTCTTAAGAGATTTATGTCAGAGACAACACAGACTTAAATATGCAATGGGAAGTAAGCTGCATTCAGGGATTTCTGTAATAAAGATAATGGAATAATGAAATGCAAGAAAGTCATGGAGCTTTTGTTTTGATCTTATCTGCTCTGTAGAAAGCACTGTAGTGATGCATATAGTTACAAAATATTGATATCACATCATACTTACAGCATGATTTATGTGATACTGATAGGAACCACCTGTGCTGTTAACCACACTCCCAGATTGTGCAGTTTGGCAGTCCATTGTTAAAACGCAGATTGGGAATTCAGTTTAAAGAGTCCGGGCTTAGCAAAACTAAAAGATGCTTATGAGTAAGGTGTTCTGAGCACTATCTGGTCTCCTAAATAGTTCCTGCTGGGATCACATTAAAATAAATTGCCTCAAATGTGGCTTATTTAACTGAGGTAATTTCTTCAGCTACTCTTGGCTGGTCTTTCTTCTTCTGTGTACCTTTCTATAAAAGACTAAGTGTAGTCTATGTCAAGTGGCATGTACCTCTCAGTTCATACCAGTACTGACTGTAGGAATTAGGCAGCTTGTTCTGAAAATGATAGTAATAAAGTTTTATGGTTTTGTGTCAGAGACTTTTCAATTTGAAAACAAAGTAATCAGGTGTTTTGTTTTGTTTTTCCGGTGCAGCCCTTTGTAATCTACAGGACACAGCAGAAAGCAGACAGCCAGGGCAAACATCCTCTCAGACCTTTAACCTTTAGGAATGTCCCAAGCTTGAACACAGACAGGTGCTTTCCAGGTGGTGTCAAGTTTGTGACACATAAAAAGAGCACCACAACATGCTCCTAAAAAGATTAGCTAGAAAGAATTTTTCTTTTATCATAGTCTCTCTTGGCAGATTTATTATGAGTAAAGCCAGTTATATTCTGTACTAAAGCACTGTTTCTTACAAGCAAGAAACCTAAGGGGAGCTGTTTGTTTTAAAGTCTATTTCAAAGTCTATTATCTTGAAACACGTGTTGTATTTCCTGATTCAAAAGTTCTCTTAAGTCATGTGCAGAAAATAACTCTTCCAAATAGTTATCCTCACAAATATCTCTACTTTTCCCCAAAGAGCACTGCAAGGGTAGTGCTACAAGTCTCTCTTCAGCAAGCAGAGACTGATTATTTTAGTGATATCTACTGAACCAGGTAACAATAATTGGAGGATGCTTGTGGGTTATTGTATGCCCTTTTTGCCCTTTTTATTTTTCTTTTTTTTTTTTTTTTCTTTTTAACTGAAGTGTGTGCAGCTCTTGAGTGATATTTTAGGACTACCCATTTTAGAACAGAGAACCATCAGCATGACATTCACCTCATAAGATTTTCCAGGATGGGGTACAGGGATGTCTCTGTCACTCACAGGTGTTATGCCCATTCCACACATGACACAACAGCCAGGGGTCTTGCACAGAAAGAAGGCTGATTTCACTCAAGAGATTTCTCCCACACTTAGGAAGTCAGGATAGCCAGCTCCCAAGGCACCTCAGGCTGCGTGACTGGAAGAACATGTAGGTGTGATTTGTTAGACAAATGACAAAAACTGGTGATTTTGCTCTGGCGGGGTCATTGGACTACATGATCTTTCAAGGTCCCTTCAACCCCTAACATTCTGTGATTCTGTAAGAAACTGTGACCAGACAGACCAAGGCCAACACAGGCTGCTGAAACTTGTATTAGGACTGGCACAGTCTAACTGTCTTCATAACTTATTTTTGCATCATAGCCACTGTTGACTGTAAAAGAATAAATGACTCCTCTCCTTGACTCTCTTGGTGTATGTTTCTCCTATTATTCCAGCCAGTCCTCCCCAAAATGCAAGCTCCTCCTCCACTGATGCTCTTTTAATATGGGGAGTGAGCAAAAATATTTCATTTTCACACACCACAAACATAAGCTATAACTCTTTGGAATGTGTGATTGCAGCTTTTAAAGACATATTTGTACTAGTTTTATTTAGCTTGCATAGGAAGAGTGAAGTAATTGGCCTTTGGCATAAACTAGAGAAAGCAAGGTTGGTACGTGATTACTTACATGCCTAAATTCAACAGAACTATGAATAATTGTTTCATATATTCCTTCCCTCACACACACACCCCCTGCCTCTATATATCTATATGTTCAAGCACATGATCGTGGTGGGTGACAGTTGGACTTGATGATACTTGTGATCTTTTCCAGTCAAAATGATTCTACAATTGTGTTCTAGGTGGAAGGAAGAACTGCTGAATTCACGCTCAGCATAAATGAGCTGAATACAATGCTTACATGTGTATCTTTATCACTGAAGCAGAACGATTTTCATACATAAAATTTGAGAGATTCACAGTCACTGTGCAGGACATATCCACAAAAGCAACAGATGGAGTAACTGGGGAGCTAGATAGGAATCCAAAGTGGGAAAGAATCATAGAATCAATAAGGTTGCAAAAGACCTCAAAGATCATCAAGTCCAACCTGTCACCCAACACCTCATGACTACTAAACCATGGCACCAAGTGCCATGTCCAATCCCCTCTTGAACACCTCCATGAATGGTGACTCCACCTTGTTGCTTTCTGGGTGAGAATAAGGCAACTGGCCTACCATGTCATCTGGCTTAAACACTGTCCAAAGACAATAAATGGTAACAGAGAAACCTGACAGCTTAACCTATAGAATGCAGCATGTCCAAATATGGTCAGGGGCACACATAGTTCACAGCTGTGTTACAAGGTTAGTTACATGTACTACATGATTACCTGGACCATCTGGACCCCAGGAAATGTCCAGATTTGCACATTCCCAGGTTCTTAACCCATTATCTGGGTTAGGATATGTTTTGGGCTTTGTCCCTTCAGGACACCATCCTTTTTTTCACCAGAGATGCTCCAGATGAAGAATGGCTTTATAGACCTGCCGTGACAGCAGGATAGCTGATCATGGTGATTACAATGGGCATTGTATGGTTTGCTTTTGAACTGGGAGAATATTGCCATCATTTATTTTTGATAGCCAAACAGAAATGTTTCATAGGAAATGGCCAGATGGAAAAAAATAGTAGATGTCTTGTAAAAATAGTTATTACATGTATGCTGCAGTCATTATGGAAATGTAGCAAACCAATCTGGGCTAACTGTTTTACAAATACTACCTGTTAACTTCACTTCTGCATGCAAGCCTAAATGAAGAGCATCATGTCTGGAAATTAGCAAACGCTGCTAAGAGGCTGAATCATTTTAACAAATGACACACGCAGACTTTTGTGCCTGTACTTCATCCCATGGCATGAATACTCACTGGTTTTTCCTTCCTGCTGGATTGTAGGTTACTTACATTGATTTGTAGACCAGGAATTTCGTGCTTTAGAGCACGGATTCATAGTATCATAGTATCATAGTATCAGTCAGGGTTGGAAGGGACCACAAGGATCATCTAGTTCCAACCCCCCTGCCATGGGAAGGGACACCCCACACTAGATCAGGCTGGACAGAGCCTCATCCAGCCTGCTCTTAAACACCTCCAGGGACGGGGCCTCAACCACCTCCCTGGACAACCCATTCCAGGGTTTCACCACTCTCATGGTGAAGAACTTCCTCCTCATGTCCAGCCTGAATCTCCCCACCTCCAGCTTCCTTCCATTCCCCCTAGCGCTATGACTACCTGAGATCCTGAGAAGTCCCTCCCCCGCCTTCCTGTAGGCCCCCTTCAGATACTGGAAGGCCACAATGAGGTCACCTCGGAGCCTTCTCCTCTGCAGACTGAACAGCCCCAACTCCTTCAGTCTGTCCTCATAGGAGAGGTGCTCCAGCCCTCTGATCATCCTTGTGGCCCTTCTCTGAACACGTTCCAGCACCTCCACATCCCTCTTGTAATAGGGGCTCCAGAAGTGGATGCAGTACTCCAGATGGGGTCTCACCAGGGCTGAGTAGAGGGGGAGGACCTCGACCTGCTAGCCACACTTCTCTTGATGCAGCCCGGGATCTGATTGGCTTTGCGGGCTGCAAGGGCACATTGAGAGCTCATGTTGAGCTTCTTGTCCACCAGCACCCCCAAGTCTCTCTCCTCAGGGCTGCTTTCCAGCCAGTTACTGCCCAGCCTGTATTCAAACAAGAGAAATAAAGTATGGGTATAACTAAATCAAAAATTAACCTGTCATGGGTCTAAATACCAGCAAGCAAATGTTCTCAAAACACACTTGCTATGGTCTTTTAAATAGCACTCAAGCCACTGTAAATAGCTGGGCTCCAACAAAAATAACTGGTGTTGGAGAGGTAGTTTGTGGCTGTGTACTGTGTAATGATTCCCAAATACATTGATGCTCTTGTGTATTATCATTGGGCAGTGCTTTTCCTCTAAATTCTCACAAACATGAAGTTGTGTTGGAAACCCAACAATACACATCAAAGACAGCAGATTAGATTCTGTGAACAGCAAGCAAGGGAAAAACCTAAACCTGCCAAAATAGTAGTGCAAGTGCAAATTGGTTCAGTTATTCAAATGTCAAGAGAGTCCACATATCAAACAATGTGAGAGTGCTGTGAGTGATATCATCAGACAAGAGAACAAGAACCACGTGTCAGTGTCAAGTAGTTCCATGCAGTTATAAAATGTTTGTGTCAAACAAACCAGGGTTAAACTCAGCTTTTGTGAAGTGGCTTCCTTTTGTCTTTTAAACACAAAGTTCTCATTTCTGTGTGTTTGGAAACATATCATTGGTCATATTAGACCTTAGCATCACACCTGCTTTAGCATCTGGCTTCAAGAATGAAGGTGCACACCTAGGCTGGCTTGCACTGGCAATGTTGCCATAGAAATAGTCAGATATTTAAGCAGGGTTCAAACACAACTTGGCAATGCTGCTTATAGTCCAGAGCAGGCATAGCTGAAGATTAAGAATGTGAGTGAGATTTTCCTACACATGCTGCAGAGCAGACACATCCGTATTTTGTGTTGTGTGCAGCTGACTAGCCCAAACAGCTGATAAAAGGTTCCTCTTTTGCCCATTGCCATGGGAAACTCTGACACAAGTAACTTAGCACATGCTGACATTGCTTTAGTGGGAGAAGGATATAACAATTTGGCCCATATTACTGTCATTTTTTCCTCCCCAAGTGACAGGTACTTTAGTGCAGCGTGATGTCTTCCCTGCCACACATCCCCTTTGAAGAGTTTCTTACATGATCCATGTGAAGCTATGTTGTCCAATATAGCCCTTAGCCTTCTTGCTAAAGGAGTTAATGTTCCTGAATCAGCCCAAGTGCCCTCTTTCTTGCCTAGATGGTTTTTCTGTTATTTGAACTGACACCAATCATGATCCAGTTACCTGCAGGTTCCACCCTAGTCCTTTATAGGGCTATATGCCATGTACATTGCTTCTCAGTGCGTGTATGCTAAAGATCTACTAGGACAGAAAAGCAGTAGAAAGGCTTTCCAGAGACTCTTCAGTGAATACAGAGAATGAAGTGTAAAGCAGTAGAAAGGCTTTCCAGAGACTCTTCAGTGAATACAGAGAATGAAGTGTAAAATCAGGATTGAAAGCACTGCTTTAGCTTCATGGAAATAAACACAGCTTTTCTGACCATTTCTTGTAGGTCATGTCAATCCCTTCATCAAGCTCAGTGTGATTTAAAATGTGGAACAACACTCCCTTTAGGCTGTTACATTAAAGTCCAGATGCAGGTGAATGTTCAGGCTCAATCAGAAATTTTAGACCTAATTCCAAATTCATAACTGGCAGTCAATTGCAAGAGTGTTGGCTGCAGATTCCTACTCACTGATCTTAAACAAGTACTCTTAGTACACAATGGCAGGGATGATGTAGCTTCCTCCTAACTGCTTTGAAATAAAGATTATTTACTAACATGGTAGTTTCTTCAGAACCTGCTTTTGGTGTGTTTTATTCTATTCTTCCATGTGCAGGCTATCTTCTTATTTACTCTATGGAAAGACTGTCAGCAGCTAGCATACGGGAATATTTCCTAATACCTCAAATATATACTTCTGCTGCAACATCAAATATTCTGCAGCTGTTCTTCACTCAACATAGATCTGCATCATGATGATATGCACAGAATTTGGTAACAAGTGTGATGCAAATAAGACTTTGGGAAACTAGCTTTGACTTTGTTGAAGGAGGTACAACAGAATTTAGGAATATGTTTTGGAGGAACAGCTTATATTGCCACAGATTCGATACAGGACTGAACACATTTCAGCCACCATACCTGCTCCACTATGTCTGGGTCACAGAATCACAGAATCACAGAATCACAGAATCACAGAATGTTAAGAGCTGGAAGAGACCTTGGAAGATCACCTAGTCTAACCCCCTCTGCCAGAGCAGGATCACCTATACCATACCACACTGGAACACACCCAGGAGGGTTTTGAATATCTCCAGAGAAGGAGACTCTACAACACCCCTGGGCAGCCTGTTCCAGTGTTCTGTTACCCTCACAGGTAAAATATTTTTTCCTCATGTTTACATGGAATTTCCTATTCCTCAAATTCCACCCATTGCCCCTTGTCCTGTCATTGGGCATCACCAAGATGAGACTGGTTCCATCCCCTTGGTACTCACCCTTTACATATCTATAAACATCGATGAGGTCACCCCTTAGTCCCCAAGCTAAAGACTCCAAGCTAATGACTCCAAGCTAAAGAGACCCAGTTCCCTCAGTCTCTCGTCACAAGGAAGATGTTCCATGCCCTTAATCATCCTTGTGGCTCTGCACTGGACTCTCTCAAGCATTGTCCTGTCCTTCTTGAACTGAGGGGCCCAGAACTGGACACAATATTCCAGATGAAGCCTCACCAGGGCAGAGTAAAACAGGAGGAGAATCTCACTTGACCCACTAACCACGGCCCTTCTAATACATCCCAGAATGGCATTGGCCTTATTGGCCACAAGAACATATTACTGGCTCACGGTCATCCTTCTATCCACTGGGGTCCCCAGATCCTTTTCTCCTTCACTGCTCTCCAATACTTCAGTCTCCAAGTTATACTGATACATAGGGTTGTTCATTCCCAGGTGTAAGACTCCAGGTCCTAGCTCTCCCATCATTTTGGGGGCCCTACATAGAAAAAATTCTATTTAATTGCCCAAATGCTGGTGTCTGAGGCCACCTGAGACACCCTAAGACATCTTCCTGGGCATGTAGGTGACACAGGTGGGTGAGATCTTTAGGCAGCCCAGGTGGATTACCTGTATTCTGTCAGCTGAGCCAGCTCTACAGTACCTGGGTTTATAAAACAAAATCCAGCTGCACAGGCCCAAAGCAGATGTCTGGGGACACCATCAGTTGAGGGAACATTGGAAAGTCCTGCTCAGTCCAGACTGAGGTATACACCTGTCCACTCTATGCCTACCCAAAGAGTGGCTGTCAATGGGTCCATGTCTAAGTGGAGGCCAGGGAAGAGTGGAGGCCAGTGAAGAGTGGAGTCCCTCAGGATCAGTACTGGGACCAGTCTTGTTTAACATCTTTGTGAGCAACATGGACAGTGGCATTGAGTGTATCCTCAGGAGGTCTGCTGATGACCCCAAGCTGTGTGGTGCAGCAGACATGGTGGAGGGAAGGGATCCCATCCAGAGGGACATTGACAGACTGGAGAGCTGGGCCCATGATAGCCTCATGAGATTCAACAAGACCAAGTGCAGGGTCCTGTTGTATCTGAGTCAGGGCAATACCAGACACTGATATAGGCTGGGCAGTGACTGGCTTGCGAGCAGCCCTGAAGAAAAGGACTTGGGGTTGCTGGTGGATGAAAAACTCAACATGAGGCACCAGTGTACACTTGCAACCCAGAAAGCCAATTACATCCTGGGCTGCATCAAGAGAAGCATAGGAAGCAGGTCGAGGGAGGTGATTCTCCCCCTCTACTCCACTTTGGGGAGACCCCACTTGGAGTATTCTGTCCAGTTCTGGAGCCCCTATTACAAGAAGGATCAGGATGTGCTGGAAGGTGTTCAGAGAAGGGCCATGAGGATGATCAGAGGGCTGGAGCACCTCTCCTGTGAGGACAGACTGAGAGAGTTGGGGTTGTTCAGTTTGGAGAGGGCTCTGAAGAGACCTCACTGTGGCCTTCCAGTATCTTAAGGGAGCCTACAAGAAAGCTGGTGAGGCACTTTTTAGGGTGTCAGGTAATGATAGGACTAGGGGGAATGGGAAAAAAAAAGTAGAAATGGGTAGATTCAAGTTGGATATTAGGGAGAAATTCTTCCCCATGAGGGTGGTGAGACACTGGAACAGGCTGCTCAGAAGGGTGGTAAACGCCCCATCCCTGGATGTTTTTAAGTCCAGGCTGGATGTGGCTCTGAGCAACCTGATCTAATGTGAGGTGTCCCTGCCCATGGCAGTGAGGTTGGAACTGGATGATCCTTGAGGTCACTTCCAACCCTGAAAATTCTGCGATTCTGTGATCTAATGCAGCCTCCCTGACTTTTCTCCAGTACTCCAATTCCTCCTTCAGTAATGGAGGGAGGAGAGCTCTGAGCCCTGGAAACATTCCAGGGCAGGTTGGAGAGGACTCTGAGCAATCTGCTCTGGTTGAAGATGTCCCAGCTCATTGCAGGATGGTTGGACCAGAGGACTTTTTGCTGATGGCAAAAGGGCAAAGCTGACTGGAAAAGGGGAAACCATCTGCTCCTAACTTGGTGTCATCTTCATATTTGCTGATGACTGACTCAATCCTCTCATCCAGATCATCCAGATCATCAGTGAAGATGTTTGTGCCCGGTTGACGGTGTCCCTTTAAGAAAGGGAATATGGTGGACGGAAGTTGGTAAACGGAAGGAAGAGTCTAAACTAATTTTCATTGGTCAAGTGGGAGGAAGCACCATCTGAACTGAGACTGAAATGGGCATTCCCAGCACTTCTCGGTCACTCTTGCTTCCGCTTCTCCAGGGTGCAGGAACTCTTCTCTGTGCTGGGCTTTCTGCCAAGGCTCCGGCCTTGAAGACTTGATAAGATAACCAGGCCTGTAACTGCTTTCAATTAACACCAACTGCTTTTAACTTCTTTCTTTTCTCTTTCTCCCTCTTTTCCGAACTATTCTGGGGAAAGGGGGGAAGAGAGGGGAGAGCGGAGGTGGGGAAACCCCTCGGCCGAGGGGGGTTACTCTCATTTCTGTGTTGTTCTGTTGTATATCTTTGTATATATTGTAGATATTGTAAATTTGTAAATATTCCCCTGCAAAACCCTACACTGCTTTGTAAATATAGCTCCACTGCTTTGCTAATTCAGCTGGTGAGTTTTTTTTTCTTTCCCTTCAATTTTTTTATTCCCTTTTACCTTACAAGGGGGAAGGGAAGAGGCTTCTCGGCCTTACCCTTTCACCCACCACAATGTTAAAGAGGATGGGGCCCAGCACTGATCCCTGGGGGATGCCACTGGTGACTGGCCGCCAGCTGGATGTGGCACCATTCACCACCACTCTCTGGGCTTGGCCATCCAGCCAGTTCCTAACCCAGCACAGAGTGTTGCGGTCCAAGCTACGAGTTGACAGATTAGACAGCAATTTGCTGTGGGGGACAGTGTCAAAGGTCTTGCTGAAGTCCAAGTAGACCACATCCACAGGCCTCCCCACGTCCACCAGACGGGTCACCTGATCATAGAAGGAGATCAGGTTGGAGAGGCAGGACCTGCCCTTCCTAATCCATGTTGGCTGGATCTGAGCACTTGGCCATCCTTCAGATGCGCAGTTATTTCCACCAGGATAATCTGCTCCATCACTTTCCCTGGCACTGAGGTCAGGCTGACCGGCCTGTAGTTTCCAGGTTCCTCCATCCGACCTTTCTTGTGGATGGGGACCACATTGGCCAGTTTCCAGTCATCTGGGACCTCACCGGTGAGCCAGAACTGGAGGAAAATGATGGAGAGTGGCTTGGCCAGCTCATCTGCCAGCTCTCTCAGCACCCTAGGATGGATCCCATCCAGTCCCAAATGCTTAGGTCCCTGGATGCTTAGGCAAGGAGAGGCACAGAGGTCCTGAGTCCTCCTGAACCGGCACAGCAACTTGGGGTAGAACCTCTGTCAGAGACACAACTTCCTGAGCCTACCCTGGGGGTGTGCTGGCTGCTGCTTCAGCTCCAACACCTTTACAGGTGTCTTCTGCCAATCCAAAACCCCACGTAAAAAGTCCCTCCCCAGCTTTCATGTAGCCCCCCTCAGGTACCAGAAAGCTGCTCTAAGGTCTCCCTGGAGCCTTTTCCTCTCCAGACTGAACAGCCCCAACTCTCTCAGCCTGTCCCACAGGGCAGGTGCTTCAGCCTCTTCATGGCCTCTTCATCCATCCAGTTCCTTATGCATTGAACAGTCCACCCATCAAATCCATATCTCTCCAACCTGGGGAGCAGTATATCATGGGGGACTGTGTCAAAGGCCTTGCAGAACACCAGGCAGATCACATCCACAGGTTGACCCTTATCCACTGACATAGTCACTTTATCACAGAAAGCCACTAGGTTGGTCAGGCAGGATTTGCCCCTAGTAAAGGCATTGTGGCTGTTTTGAATCACCTCCCTGTCCCATGTGCCTCAGTATGGCATCTAGGAGGATCTGTTCCATGATGATGCCAGGCACAGAGGCGGGGCTGATAGAAGTTCCCAAGGTCCTCCTTTCTAACCTTTTTAAAAAAATAGTTGTAATGTTTCCTTTTTTCCAGTCCCCAGGGACTTCATCTGACTGCCAGGACTTTTGAAATATCATGGAGAGTGGCTTGGCAACAACATCAGCTAATTCCCTCAGGACTCTGGGATGCATCTCATCAGGTCCCATGGACTTCAGGTTCCTCAGATGATCTCAGTTACTGTCTCTTAAGCTGGATCTACTGTGCTCAGCACTGGTAGGCTGTACCGCAAATACTGTGTTCAGTTATGGGCCACTCACTACAGAAGGACATTGTGGTGCTGGAGCCCATTCAAAGAAGAGTGATGAAGCTGGCTGGGGCTGTAGACACAAGCTGTGAGAAGCAGCTGAGGGAACTGGAGAAAAGGAGGCTCAGGGGAAACGTCATCACTCTTATCAACTACCTGAAAGGAGGTTGTAATGAGGTGGGTGTTGGGCTCTTCTTCCTAGCAACAAGTGGTCACATAAGAGGAAACAGCCACAAGTTGGGCCAAGAGAGGTTTAGACTAGATATTGGGAAAAATTTCTTCGCTGAAAGGGCTGTGAAACAATGGAAAACACTGCCCAGAAAAGTGGTTCTGTCTCCATCCCTGGAGATATTTAAAAGATACGTGGTGCTTAGCAATATGGGTTAACAGTGCTAGGTTAATGGTTGGGCTGGATGATTGTCCAACCAACACAATTCTTATTCTATGTTTTGGGTAACCAAGCACAGGTTTTAGACCAGAAATCACCATTGTAGTGTTCCATAATGGTTGGACTTGATGATCATAAAGGTCTTTTTCAACTGAAATGATTCTATGATTCTATAATTTTGAAGGTAAAACCCTGGCACCTACAACATTAGTAACATTTATTAGGAACACAGGGTCTTTCCACAGTCCTTGTTTTTTGTCCTATTTCACTGTCATTTTTTCTTTGATATTAAAAAAAAAAGTAAAACTTCCAGGATTAATGGAAGAGAGAGAATTGAAAATAGGAACAAAGGGCAAGATTCAGAGCATCTACTCAGGACTCTCCATGTAGATCTTGCTCTGTAGACTCTGACTAGGAACCAACCAGAAACCAGTCAGCAGGAGACATAAAGCCAAAAGTCTTCTATTCCTCCTCCTCTCCAGTGCCTAAAATAGACCTGCAGCCTGGGTGCTCCCCACTCCATCAAAAGCCTTGGTGGTCACCTGGGTGAGTAGGCTTTGCTGCTTGGAAGGTGTTTTTGACCCTACTAGTGCTACCCTCTGCTATTGCCCCTGATGCAGTCCTAGAGGATTTCTCATGAAAATGGCTTTGGGTCAGGACTAAGTTCTTCCACCAATCAGGCTATGAGGGTTTTCTCCTTTCTTCCTCTCGCTTCAGCACACTCATCATTTTGACTGGTGAAAGGGAAACTTTGTGAAAAGTCCCTCTCCAGCCTTCCAGTAGGATCTCTTCAGGTATGGAAAGACAGCTATAATGTCCCCTCAACGTCTTCTCTTTTCTAGGTTGAACAACCCTAGCTCCCTGAGCATATCCTTATAGTGGAGGTGTTCCGTTCCTTGGATCATCTTTGTGGCACTCCTCTAGACTTGCTCCACAGCTCTGTTGTCTTTTTTATGATGGAGACATCAGAAATGGATGCAGTATTCAAGGTGGAGTCTCACAAGAGCAGAGTAAAGGGGAAGAATCAGCTCTTTTGTCCAGCTGGCCATTCTCGTCTTAATGCAGCCCAGGATACAATTTGCCTTCCGAGCTGCCTGAGCACACAGTTGGCTCATGTTGAACTTCTCATCAATCAGTGTACCCAAGCCTTTTTCTTCAGAGCTACTCTCAACCCACTCTAAACCCAGACTGTATTTGTGCCTGGGACTGGTCTGACCCAGGTGCAGGACCTTGGACTTTGACTTGTTGAACCTCATGCAATTGTCAGTCACCCATTTCTCAAGCCTGTCAAGATCCTTCTGGATGGTGTCCCTTCCCTCAGGTGAGTCCATTGCATCACACAACATGGTGTCACCAGCAAAGCTGCTAAGGTTGCACTCAATGCCACTGTCTGTGTAACTGACAAAGATGTTAAAATAGAATAGCATAGAATAAACCAAACCAGGTTGGAAGAGATCTTCAAGATCATCGCGTCCAACCCATCAACCAATCCAACCCACCCAAACAGCTAACCCATGGCACCAAGTACTCCATCAAGTCTCCTGCTGAACACCTCCAATGACGGCGACTCCACCACCTCCCTGGGCAGCCCATTCCAATGGGTAATCACTCTTTCTGCACAGAACTTCTTCCTAATATCCAACCTGAACCTCCCCTGGTGCAGCCTGAGACTGTGTCCTCTTGTTCTGGTACTGGGTGCCTGGGAGAAGAGACCATCATCCGCCTGCCTAAACAGCACTGGACCTAGAATGGATTCCTGAGGAACCCCACCTGTCACTGGTGTCCACTTTATTTATTCATTTACCTTTGCAGTTTTGTTTCACACTTTTTATTGACTGCATGCATGAACATAAAAAATTTATTTCCTTAGGAATTTGCAGAGGAGTTGGGAATATTACAGATACTGGTGAAAAAGTGCATATGCTTGATCACTCTCATTTTTAAAAAAACAACTTGAAAATCCTTCTTGGTCTATGGATTAAAAATACAATTTGGCTTCAGTTAACCAATCACATGGTCCGACTAGTGAGCAAGCAGTAATTGCGTTGTCCAATAGGAGAATCCCACCCAATTCTAGTGAAGAACAGCAACAGGTGTTCAAGAAATCTATGGTTCTATGTAACATGAATTTACTGTGTGCTAACAGCAATAATCCAGGACCAGCAATCTGTAGTAGATGGTAGGCATCATTCTAAGTGATGAAGTAAACACCTTACTACCTAAGCTTTGCCCAGAGGCTACATCAAGCACTGCAAATTCACCTTTTGGGTCACTTTATTTTTCGTTGTTAACTCTTCTGGAGATGACCATGGTTGGTTGAGAACCAGCTGTGGTGCTGGGCACCAACTGCATGGCATTCATCTGAGATTTGCAGTACACTGTGACCCCGGGCCCAGCTGATGAGCTCTGGATACTCAGACTTTAACCTATTCACTCACTTCACATTGCTTGTGTGTTGGGACCTTTGTGTGTAGTTTAGCTTTGAATTAATGGCAACAGACAGGTTATAATAAAATCAATCCTTGCAGGCAAGATGGGTGTTTATTTTTTATCAGCTTGGGGGTGTTACTGCTTTGCGTGCATTTGGTGAGCTGGAGCCCACATTCAAATAGAGCAGAATGATAACTCTTCCCTTAATGCACCTGTAAAAGTAATCATATGGGTAATAAAACCTGTCCAAAACCTTCTGGGAATTTTACTTCCCATATTATGATCTAGAAAGGAGGGGCTAAAGCTTGTAGTTGTTGCAGCAAATTTCCCTATAGTTTTCAAAATGTTCCTACTTGATGCAAGGCAAGTTAGGGAAGTTACTGAAGGGCAGTGGGGAATAACAGCACATTTACATTTAAACAAGATAAACCAGACCATGATAAGATGTTTTGCCAAGCCACAACTCAGCATTGAGCCAAATATATGCAAGTAAATTGCAGTAGAATGTTGCACATACTTTTGTTGACTTTTTTTTTTTAATTTGGTTTTAAATGTTGTCTGTGCAGTCAATGTGTTTCTCACTTGCAATTAAGGCCTGACAATGGGAGAAAGAACTGTAGTAAGAAAATGAATCAGTCATTAATTTGAAAGTAAGTGGGGGGAAAACAGTATGGAAAGAAATGGAGCAACCTGTGAAAGATCTATATATCACTTTATTTTCAACATTCAGCCCCTTAGCTTTACTAGTGCTGTGGCTGTGAAGGAAAATGCACAATGTTTTCTGATAATTGTGTGGTTTCTTCTAAAGACGCCAGACGAGAAGAATAGCTTGGGGCTTCAGCAGGTTTGAAATGTTGTACAAGAAGTCAGAACAAAATTGATCTGAAAGATGCAGTAAATGGATTTAAGGTCTTATTGATTGCCCTGCTGAGTTACTGATGTCAAGATCTGTACTAAAGGCTTTCCTTTCAGGTACGCAACCTGCACAATGTATTTGTATTCAGCATTGATATGCAACTTTATTTTTATGGGAAAAACACAAGAGGCAGGTTTTGTTTTTCTCAAGTTTTGTGGATGTGAAATCATAAGCATTTTGGAATATCCAGGTTCTCATTATGCAAGCTCCCAAACTTTGAGAATGTCCTGATGGCAGATGAACTGCACTTCATCTTACTTTAGTCCATACAGACTTCTGTAATTAAATGTGTAATTTTATATATTTTACTACTTCATATTTTGGGCAAGTTTACCTTCAAACACCGCAGTAACTTTTTTACAGAATATATTTACAGGCTCTATTATTCGGTTGTGGGTATTACATTCCACATATAAAGACAGTTAAATGATTTAAGCACAGATCTAAGAATGTCCATTACAGTGGAAATAAAGGTCCTGTGATTTGCAGTTTCCCACAAGAGTGGTTCTGTGGCAGATTAGCTGGGGACTCACGGCTTGCTCCTCTGTCCGGCATCTTCCCAGATGCTGTGACTATAATTTGAGTTGCCCTTGGCTCGAAGAGGGATATGGGGGCTCTCTCTTGTGTGCTATGTCGCCAGGCTGTAGTCTTTCTGAGGCTCTTCTGGGATTCAGTTCTCTTGGAGCTTTCCCCCTGTCTGCCTTGGTCCAGGTGGAAGACCTGGGCATAGTTGCTGCCTGTTAGGACAAGTTTTTCAGATGTTATTCTGGCAGCATTTGGCTCTCGTCTCTTCTGAGGTAAGGACAAAGCCCAGGTGTAGTTGGCCTGCTAGTGCAGGCCCTCCAGCTGCTACTCCACATCTGGGCTTTGATAGTAGTCAGTACTACTGTATTTGAGGAGTTATAACTGTGGGAAGAGAGTCTGGATTATTATAGAGGAAGAAAAATGTTTGAGAGGAACATCTTGGCATTTTGGAAAAGCCTATACTTCTGCATTTAATCTAAGACTATTATTGTCCCAGAAATTTGGGCCAGAGCTCCTATGGCAAATACTGAAGAGCCATCAATTGCTTTGTCATTAAAAGATGAGGACAGCATGTCCTCTTGGAAATTGTGATATCCTGAGCAGCTCTGGCAGCTGTCTGTGCTTGAAGCATCTCAGCCTAAACAGAACTACATCAGGAATATCTGAGAATGCTACAAAAAGCCAGAAAGAAACTATGAATCTTCCAGAAAGGCACAGAAAAAAATGTCTTTCCTCTACCCATGAAGTTTATTTCCTAATTGAAAATGTTATTTTGTAACTTCTCTGCATTAGATTTCTCTTTAGAGAAGATGAATAATTTTAAGCTTGAGGAGAAGGACAAATAACAATATTTAAAGTAATTTCAGTTCATTCAGCAAAAATTGTGAAGGCGTGGTCTATCCTTTGTTTGTCCTTTCAACACAGTCATTGAGTCCAACCATTAACCTAGCTCTGCCACATCTACCACTAAACATATCCCTAAGCGCCATGTCTTTTAAATACCTCCAGGGATGGTGACCCATCTACTTACATGGGCAGCCTGTGCCAGTGTTTCACAACCCTTTCAGTAAGACTTTTTTTCCCCTGACATCCTATCTAAATTTTCCCAGACAAAATTTGAGGCCATTTCCTCTTCACTTGTTAATTGGGAGGAGAGACTGATACCTACCTCACCATGAAGCTCTTTCAGGTAGTAGTAAATAACAATAAGGTGTACCCTCAGTCTCCTTTTCTCCAGACTAAACAACCCCATTTCCCTCAAATATGGAGAAAGACTGGATAATTTTGAGGGTAAGCAGAATTTTACCTGCATTTTAATTTGTCAAAGAGCAGTCATTTATTGAACTTTGAAGGTCATTCTCTCAGGGTTAACAACCATGGAAATGTGAGACTGCACAGGGAGCCCTTAATATCAACCTTCTAAAAGTTCATTTTCAGAAGTGTTCTTAATATCATATAGATCTCAAAAAAAGTGTGTAAAGAACACAGAAATAGCTGTTTTCTAAAAGGCATATTTGCTCTCCCATTTGTAACTAGATTTTTTTTCTTCCAGTCCAAATTTCTATAGAATAGAATAGAATAGAATAGAATAGAATAGAATAGAATACAATACAATACAATACAATAAACCAGGTTGGAAGAGGCCTTCAAGATCACCGTGTCCAACCTATCATCCAACACCACCTAATCAACTAAACCATGCAATCAAGCACCCTGTCAAGTCTCCTCCTGAACACCTCCATGATGGCGACTCCACCACCTCCCCGGGCAGCCCATTCCAATGGGCAGTCACTCTCTATGTGTAAATCTTCCTCCTGACCTCCACCCTGAACCTCCCCTGGTGCAGCCTGAAACTGTGTCCTCGTGTTCTGGTGCTGGCTGCATGGGAGAAGAGACCAACCTCTGCCTGTCTACAACCTCCCTTCAGGTAGTTGTAGACAGCAATAAGGTCACCCCTGAGTCTCCTCTTCTCCAGGCTAAGCAGCCCCAGCTCCCTCAGCCTCTCCACATAGGGCTTGTGTTTCAAGCCCCTCACCAACTTCGTTGCCCTTCTCTGGACACATTCCAGCAAGTCAACATCCTTCCTAAACTGAGGGGCCCAGAACTGGACACAGGACTCGAGGTGTGGCCTAACCAGTGCAATGTACAGGGGCAGAATGACCTCCCTGCTCCTGCTGGCCACACTGTTCTTGATGCAGGCCAGGATGCCATTGGCCCTCTTGGCTGCCTGGGCACACTGCAGGCTCATGTTCAGCCTACCATCAACCAGTACCCCCAGGTCCCTCTCTGCCTGGCCGCTCTCCAGCCACTCTGACCCCAGCCTGTAGCACTGCATGGGGTTGTTGTGGCCAATGTGTAGAACCCGGCACTTGGATGTGTTCAATCTCATGCCGTTGGATTCTGCCCATCTGTCCAGCCTGTCGAGGTCTCTCTGCAGAGCCTGTCTACCCTCCAGCAGATCAACTCCTGCCCCCAGCTTGGTGTCGTCTACAAATTTACTGATGATGGACTCAATGCCCTCATCCAGATCATCAATAAAGATGTTAAAGAGGATGGGGCCCAGCACTGATCCCTGGGATCTCCACTAGTGACTGGCCACCAGCTGGATGTGGCACCATTCACCACCACACTCTGGGCTCGGCCCTCCAGCCACTTCCTAACCCATTGCAGTGTGCTCCCATCCAAGCCATGGGCTGACAGCTTGGCCAGCAGTTTGCTATGGGGGACGGTGTCAAAGGCCTTGCTGAGGTCCAGGTAAACTACATCCACAGGCCTTCCCACATCCACCAGACAGGTCACCTGATCGTAGGAGATCAGGTTGGTCAGGCAGGACCTGCCCTTCCTAAATCCATGCTGGCTGGGCCTGATCCCTTGGCCATCCTGTAAGTGCTGCGTGATTGCACTCAGGATGACCTATCACATGATGTATGACGTATTGCAAAGATAGGGAAGCAAGAGTTCAAAAAACATGCAACATTTCATTGCTTATTTACTTCAAACTGAAGCAGTCAAGGCTTTTTATTATCTATTTTTCTTAGCACCATCCACTTTCTCATCAGAAATATATATCTACCAGTTTTGGAACGGGGTCTTCTCCTTCCTAAGCGCACTACTTCAATGCATCTCCAGCTTTGAATATATCTGTCCCATGTTTGACCAATTTAAATTAGATTGGATGAAACAAGCAGAGTGACCAGTTAGCTGTGTATCTTACCATTTACTCACATGCTCAGTCAGACTTTCTGCCTCTGTTGAACTCCATGTTCCTGTGACATCTTTCTGGGTACACCCAAGTCAAACTGTTGTCAAACTGCCTTGCCCACATAGTGAGCATCTGGTCTCAGTACTGGTTGCAACAGAAAAGTCCCCACAGTGCTGGCTCACTTGGAAGCCAGAGTCATTCCATCACCACAAACCAGGACTGCAGTTTAGAGGGGGAAATCTGTGCAGAAGTTATTGCAGAGTACTTGTTTCCAAAGATTTTGTATTGTCAATGTGGGAACAGCAGCTTGAGTAAATTTAGATGAAGATTGCAAAAAATATTTCCTGCCTGTGAAACTAGAATTATATGCCAAGAATGTGTGAAGCCTGCAATTTAGTGCCTTTCAGCTCCACACTGTTAGGAAGAGCCCTGCAATGTCAGGGAAGGACGTGTCTGCTCTAAGTGATTTATCTTCATCTCTGCTTTTTAAAGTCTGTATTTGTGTATCAAATACCTATTGACACACTGGGGTTAACCAAACTCTCCATGTGAACAGATTGTGAAGGCATGTCTTGTTTTGAACGTGTACTACAGGTGCCCTTATATGATGGATCCTTTGAGGGGAAAAGCACACATTAGGACCTTCACTGCCAATGCCTTCCTCCTCTATGACTGTATAGGCTTGATATATCGCCAGCATTGCACTCACCTTCTATGAGTGTCTGGAACTGGGGACTTAGAAGTAAGATGAGGAAGTAACATTAAGTAACATGAGGAAAAGATTTTCACTGTGAGGATGATGGGACACTGCAACAGGCTGCTGGGAGGTGGGGACGGTGGGAGAGGGGTGGACTCTCCCTCTCTGGAGATATTCAAAACTCACCTGCGTGTGTTCCTGTGTGATCTGGTATAGGCGATCCTGCTCTGGCAAGGGAGTTGGAATAGATGACCTTTCAAGGTCCTTTCCAGCCCCTAACGTTCTGTGATTCTGTGAAGATACAGCCTCATACAGGAAACACTAGCACACTGATGAGGGCGAGGGCAGGGGCAATAAGCAGGGAGCAAAAAAAGAAATTAAAACCCCTGTGGCTCCAGGGTAGATCACTGCCTGGGATATGGCTCTAGCACAAAATTCTTGTCAAGTAATTTTGGAAAAGCTGGTAGAACACAGAAGCTGTTTCTTTAATACAGACCATGAGTAAACTCTTGCCCCTGGTGTACGTGGAGCAAATCTTTCCCTGAGTGGGTAGAGAGATGCTAGTGTATATCTGTCCTCGAGCAAGAACGTCTCTATGGGTGACTACCCAAAGCATCCTGTTTGTTCACACCTCAGCTTAGCCTGTGGTAAGCTTTTTGTGTGCTGTATGTAAAGATCTTAGGAAGAAAACTGTTTAAGACTTAGATATCAGCTTTCTTTTTCTAAAGGGGATAGGATTTCCTGGGGTAGTTTAGTCTGAAATGTATTTGTATTTACATGTGAATTCAACAAAAGTTGTCAACAGTGAAAAACTAAGTAGCTCTACAGCAGTGTCACAGATGATGCCAGCAGGGCTTTTGGCTTCACATAATATGACAAATGGGAAATTGTCTGCTGCTGCAATATATCACTGTGGTGCTTAGCGTCTTTTTCTCAATGGATGTTGAGTTTGAACATAGTTATTTTGTGCTATGAGACAATTCATTATTCCAGGTACAAAGTCCTCTGCTACGGGTCATAATAAACCATCATTCAAATGAGCCACACACAAATAGGAGAAAAAAAGATTTTCTTTTTTTTTTTTTTTCCTTTTTCTTTCTGCAACACTTTTTTTTTCCTAAGCACTATAATCACAGGCAGCAAGATAGTTTTGGTATGGAAGCACACAGGACATAGGGACATCCTTTCTATTTTGCACAATTATTTATATTTCTGCAGTGATGCTAACAACAGGGGCTCTAGTCAGCCTTGCTACACAACAGTCTTTTTTCTTCTTGTTGTTGTTTGATTGGATTTTGGTGTTTATTTGCTGTTGCTGTCTGCTTTTTGTTGTTGTTTTTTGGTTTATGATGCATATTTTTAGGCTTTCATGATAAAAACATATCAATAAAGTTCTTGTGTAATATTTTATCTTTTTTTTTTTTTTTTACTTTAAAAATTTTGTTATGGCTGGTATCAGTCCCTCAGATTTTGTGTTTTAGCATAGCTCTGTGGGACTTACTTTTTTTTTTTTAGTTTTCTTCTTTATGCCATTATCTTTCATTTCACTCATAATACCATAGAAATACCTCCTCTTTTCAGTGGCATATGTAATAGAAAACACAGTGCAGTTTATGTGATTTTTGTCAAGACATTTGTTATGTAAGTGCATATGTGGATATGGAGATAACCTATTCATTTTGGTGGTTAATTATAGACTAAGTAATCTTTGTCTGATAGAAATCTATTCTATGAAGATAGCTGTTGTAAAACAGAAGCAAATGATACAAGAACTGGACAAATTATGCTAAACTTAAAGCTTAAACACACGAATCTCATTTCTGGATTCTTTTTGTGTCAGACCAGCTATATTCCACTCTGCTGTTGATTAATGGGGTTTGCATTGACCCAGCTATCACAGAATTACAAAAAACAGGACATGCACTACAGGACATGTCTCAGGATCGCCTGACCTTCTTCTCATGGGTGACTTCAACCTGCCTGTCATCTGCTGGGATCTCAACATAGCAGAGAGGAGGCAGTCTAGGAGGTTCTTAGAGTGCGTGGAGGACAGCTTCTTATCGCCTGGTGGATGTGGGGAGGCCTGTGGATGTAGTCTACCTGGACCTCAGCAAGGCCTTTAACACTGTCCCCCACAACAAACTGCTGGCCAAGCTGTCAGCCCATGGCTTGGATGGGAGCACACTGCAATGGGTTAGGAAGTGGCTGGATGGCCAAGCCCAGAGAGTGGTGGTGAATGGTGCCACATCCAGCTGGCAGCCAGTCACTAGTGGTGTGCCCCAAGGATCAGTGTTGGGCCCCATGCTCTTTAACATCTTCATTGATGATCTGGATGAGGGCATTGAGTCCATCATCAGTAAATTTGTGGACAACACCAAGCTGGGGGCAGGAGTTGATCTGCTGGAGGGTAGACAGGCTCTGCAGAGGGACCTCCACAGGCTGGACAGATGGGCAGAATCCAACGGCATGAGATTGAACACATCCAAGTGCCGGGTTCTGCACATTGGCCACAACAACCCCATGCAGTGCTACAGGCTGGGGTCAGAGTGGCTGGAGAGCGGCCAGGCAGAGAGGGACCTGGGGGTACTGGTTGATGGTAGGCTGAACATGAGCCTGCAGTGTGCCCAGGCAGCCAAGAGGGCCAATGGCATCCTGGCCTGCATCAGGAACAGTGTGACCAGCAGGAGCAGGGAGGTCATTCTGCCCCTGTATACTGCACTGGTTAGGCCACACCTCGAGTCCTGTGTCCAGTTCTGGGCCCCTCAGTTTAGGAAGGATGTTGACTTGCTGGAACGAGTCCAGAGAAGAGCAACAAAGTTGATGAGGGGTTTGGAACACAAGCCCTATGAGGAAAGACTGAGGGAGCTGGGATTGCTCAGCCTGGAGAAGAGGAGACTCAGGGGTGACCTTATCACTCTCTACAACTACCTGAAGGGGGGTTGTAGACAGGCAGAGGTTGGTCTCTTCTCCCATGCAGCCAGTACCAGAACAAGAGGACACAGTCTCAGGCTGCGCCAGGGGAGGTTCAGGTTGGATGTTAGGAAGAAGTTCTATACAGAAAGAGTGATTGCCCATTGGAATGGGCTGCCCGGGGAGGTGGTGGAGTCACCGTCATTGGAGGTGTTCAGGAGGAGACTTGATGGGGTGCTTGGTGCCATGGGTTAGCTGTTTGGGTGGGTTGGACACGATGATCTTGAAGGTCTCTTCCAACCTGGTTTGGTTTATTCTAATAAAGGTTTATCCCAGGTGCTGCGTGAGCCTACCAGGGGCAAGGCTATGCTTGACCTCCTCTTCATCAATAGGGAAGGACTGGTGGGTGATGTGGTGGTCGGAGGGTGCTTAGGGGCCAGTGACCACGAGATAATTGAATTTTCAGTATTCGGTCAAGCTAAGAGGGGCAGTAAGAAGACCTCCACTCTGGACTTCCAGAGGGCAGACTTCAGGTTACTCAAGGAACTAACTCAGAGGGTTCCTTGGGATAAAGCCCTTAAAAATAAAGGGGTCCAGGAGAGCTGGACCTGCTTCAAGGAAGAACTCTTGAAGACGCAGGAACAGGCTGTGCCAGTGTGCCGGAAGATGAGCCGCCGGCACAGACGGCCAGCCTGGATGGCAATGAACTTTTAATAGAACTAAGGGAAAAAAAGAGGGTGTATCATCTTTGGAAGAAAGGGGAGGCAACCCACAGAATGTTTAAGGATGTTGTGAAATCATGTAGGAAGAAAATTAGGGAGGCAAAAGCACATTTGGAGCTTAGACTGGCCTCTGCTGTGAAGGACAACAAAAAGTCCTTCCATAAATACATTAATAGCAAGAGGAAGGGCAAGGACAATCTCTACTCCTTGGTGGACATGGAGGAGAACGTTGTATCAAAGGATGAGGAAAAGGCAGAGTTACTTAACACCTTCTTTGCCTCAATTTTTACTAGCAGGACAGAATGTCTTCCAGACAGCTGGCCTTCAGAGCTGGCAGAAGGAGCCAGGGAGCTGCATAGCTTCCCTACATTCCAGGAGCAGATAGTTGGAGCTCTCCTCAGCCACATGGATCCCCACAAGTCCATGGGACCAGATGGGATTCATCCTAGGGTACTGAGAGAGCTGGCAGAGGAGCTGGCCAAGCCGCTCTCCATCATTTTTCAGCAGTCCTGGCTCACTGGAGAGGTCCCAGAGGACTGGAAGCTGGTCAACGTGGTGCCCACCCACAAGAAGGGCTGGTTGGATGAGCCAGGGAATTATAGGCCTGTCAGCCTGACCTCAGTGCCAGACACGATCATGGAACAGATCATCCTGAGTGCAATCACACAGCACTTACAGGATGGGCAAGGGATCAGGCCCAGCCAGCATGGATTTAGGAAGGGCAGGTCCTGCCTGACCAACCTGATCTCCTTCTATGATCAGGTGACCCACCTGGTGGATGTGGGGAAGGCTGTGGTTGTAGTCTACCTGGACCTCAACAAGGCCTTTGACACTGTCCCCCACAGCAAACTCCTGGCCAATCTGTCAGCCCATGGCTTGGATGGGAGCACACTGCAATGGGTTAGGAAGTGGCTGGAGGGCCGAGCCCAGAGTGTGGTGGTGAATGGTGCCACATCCAGCTGGTGGCCAGTCACTAGTGGTGTGCCCCAAGGATCAGTGTTGGGCCCCATGCTCTTTAACATCTTCATTGATGATCTGGATGAGGGCATTGAGTCCATCATCAGTAAATTTGTGGACAACACCAAGCTGGGGGCAGGAGTTGATCTGCTGGAGGGTAGACAGGCTCTGCAGAGGGACCTCCACAGGCTGGACAGATGGGCAGAATCCAACGGCATGAGATTGAACACATCCAAGTGCCGGGTTCTGCACATTGGCCACAACAACCCCATGCAGTGCTACAGGCTGGGGTCAGAGTGGCTGGAGAGCGGCCAGGCAGAGAGGGACCTGGGGGTACTGGTTGATGGTAGGCTGAACATGAGCCTGCAGTGTGCCCAGGCAGCCAGGAGGGTCAAGGGCATCCTGGCCTGCATCAGGAACAGTGTGGCCAGCAGGAGCAGGGAGGTCATTCTGCCCCTGTATACTGCACTGGTTAGGCCACACCTCGAGTCCTGTGTCCAGTTTGGGCCCCTCAGTTTAGGAAGGATGTTGACTTGCTGGAACGAGTCCAGAGAAGAGCAACAAAGCTGGTGAGGGGCTTGAAACACAAGCCCTATGAGGAGAGACTGAGGGAGCTGGGGTTTCTTAGCCTGGAGAGGAGGAGACTCAGGGGTGACCTTATTGCTGTCTACAACTACCTGAAGGGAGGTTGTAGACAGGCAGAGATTGGTCTCTTCTCCCATGCAGCCAACACCAGAACACGAGGACACAGCCTCAGGCTGTGCCAGGGGAGGTTTAGGTTGGATGTTAGGAAGAAGTTCTATGCAGAGAGAGTGACTGCCCATTGGAATGGGTTGCCCGGGGAGGTGGTGGAGTCGCCGTCACTGGAGGTGTTCAGGAGGAGACTTGATGGGGTGCTTGGTGCCATGGTTTAGTTGTTTAGGTGGGTTGGATTGGTTGATGGGTTGGATGCGATGATCTTGAAGGTCTCTTCCATCCTGGTTGTTGTTTATTATTATTATTATTATTATTATTATTATTATTATTATTATTATTGTTATTGTTATTATTGTTATTATTGTTATTATTGTTATTATAACTACAAGGGCCCAGAAAGGATCCTGACCATTTCCCCCACATATACAAAGTCTTGCCCCAAGATGTATGACTCATGAATGGTTGGTGCTGTGGTGGGACTCTGAGAAGCTTGTCCAGTACCTGGGAAGATTGATCTGTCTTGCAAGCTCAGGTTCATGTTGGTTGCAAGAGATGGGATTCAGGTACAGAAGGATGACACAATTGATAATAGCAGGTGGAGAGTGTGGCCTTCCCACTGGGAGTCTCTGTGGAAGCTGATTGGTCCAAAGCTGTAGGACACAGCAGACACAGGGATCACCTCTTCTGGGTACCAGACATTATATGCTTGGATCAATGTATGAAATGTGCTCTTTTTATTTTTCTTAATTTTTTTTTGTCACGTTAAGCTAGGAGACACATCTAAGCAAGAAAGAAGTGATGAAACAGTGCTGGGGAGAGTTCTGATGCTGACATGTTTTGCAACACCAATCCCTTGCAAATTAATGAAGGCCTCACGTGGCATTTCAGGGTATGTGACAGGAGGCATGCTGCTGCATACATACAGCTATATGTAATGACACCAAGCCCTTGACTTGGGTGTCTACCTACCCCATGACAGTGAGCATGCACCAAGTGGATCCCTGTGAAGATGGGCTTCCTGCCTGGAGCCCACTTTGTTGGCTTGTTTAGCAAAGAAACCGACAGCACCCTCCCACTGCCATCATCTTGGCTGAAGAAAACGATCCTGAAGAGAAGCCAGGACTCTCAGCAGCCTAAGGTGTAGCTAACACAGCAGTGCCTGTTTGGGTAGATACCAGGTGCCAAAAGCACTCCAGCTTTTTCCAGTTTGGCTCTCATGTGATGAAAGTCTATGTGCGTGTCTCTGAAGGAAGAGCCGTGTGTCCTAGCAGGCATCAGGGAATGTCTGTGCCTTGCCCTCTACTCTGCCCTGGTGAGGATGCACCTGGAATATTGTGTCCAGTTCTGGGCTTTGCAGTTCAAGAAGGGTAGGCAGCTACTGGGGAGGTCTAATGGAGAGCAATGTAGATGATTAGGGGACTGGAGCATCTCTTTCAAAGGAGGGGCTGAGAGACCTGGAGGGGCTCTTGAGGGTGGAAAACAGAAGACTGAGGGGATATAAATATCTAAAGGGTGGAAGCTGTAAGGATGGGGCCAAGCTTTTTTCAGTGGCGGCCAGTGGTAGGACAAGGGGCAATGGGTGTAAGGTAGAGCACAGGAGGTTTCACTTGAACTTAAGGAGGAACTTTGTTACTTTGAGGGTCACAGAGCACTGGATCAGGCTACCCTGAAACATTGTGGAGTCATCTTCTCTGGAGACTTTCAAAACCCACCTGGACACATTCCTGTGCAACCTGATCTAGGCATACCTGTATTAGCAGAGGGGTGGGACTGCAGGATACCCAGAAGCCCCTTCCAACCCCTACCATTCTGTGATTCTGTAAGAAACCTCTTCTGAGCACATCCACCATCAGAGGTTTTCAGTAGTCTTGAACTGGATTGTGCCAGGGGAGGTTGAGGTTGGACATTAAGAAAAAATTATTCACTGAAAAGGCTGACAAGCACTAGACAAGCTCTTTTTTGAAGTGGTTGAATCCCCATCCCTCGAGGTACTTAAAAGACATGTAGATGTGTTGATTAGGGACCTGATTTAGCAGCAGACTTGGTAGTGTTAATTTAATGGCTGGACTCTGTGAATGTGAAGGTCTTTTCCAGCCTAAATGATTCTGTGATTCTGTGAATGGACCCTGATGCTGGCTGTTGCTTTCCAGTCTGTACTAGCCAGCCAACCATCCTTGAACATCCTGTTTGTGTAAGTCCTGCTGAAATCCCAGCCTCAGTGCAGACAAGCAGAAATGACACTGAGGTTTATTCTGGCATGTGTGATACTGTCCAAGTAATCTCTTGCAGGGGGACTTTGTCTGCATCCACTGCCCGACTTTCTCCATCATACAAAACCTCCTTCTCTTTTTCTCTGTTCACTCTGCTGTGGTGTTGACTTTGTCTCAGCCAGTCCTGCCTTCTTGAATCATCTCTCTTTCTATTTTAAAATAAACAGCCAGGTATTTCCTGTCATTCTGCCCTGCCTGGATGTGTTCCTGTGCAGCCTGACACAGGCATACTTGTTTTAGCAGAGATCCCTTCAAACCCCTGCAATTATGTGATTCTGTTATCAGCCCATGTCCACAAAAACCTCACAGACCAACAAATGTGAGCCTCTGTATCCTCTGCGTTTGATTTGGTTCCTGTGTACTTATGTTGCCTGCAGCCTCTGTGGAAGGTGTTGTGATGTGACATTGACATGACACCACAACACAAGAACCCTTCCTGCAAGCACAGAAGGGATAGATAATAACAGTTGTGCCTTAGGCACAGTCAGTACTAGGGATGTGGCTGGTGGCAATCACTGATGTAACTCCTGGGGCAAGGGTTCATGCAGCAAGAGACACAGGTGGTGTTTGCTGATAAGAGCCCAGGTGCTGCAACTAGGGCTGACACAAGATGATGCAGCTGGTACAGGTGGGATTTTCCTGTGTTTCCTTACTGACAGTACCCTGTCCCTTCCACACTGCAGTGCTCTGCCTTGCTGTCACAAGATACTGTATGAAGGATACAACAATATTCTAAAGAAAAAGGTATGTGCAGAAACAGACCCTAAACAGGCTAATTCTGAAGTAATTTTTATAGTCTCTATAGAAGTTTCCAGGTGTCTACTTTCCATGCCTTCACCTTTGCTTTACCACTGCAAGGAGCTATGTCCCTCCTCCTTGCTCTGCTCTGAGCAGGCACTGACCCAGGAGAGAGGAGAAATGCTGGCCTTGCTAAGTGAGAGTCTAGCATTGCTTTTTCCAGGGCTGCTTCTCTCCTAGTGGACTTCCAACTTTATAGGACCTTGACTTTCCAGTGGAATGTGGCTTAATTTCCTCAATTCTATCTCTTTTTCCATGACATGTTTAAAATAGAAATCTGAGGAGGTAGAGAGGCTCGTTATAGATTTTTTGAATTTTCTTTCTGTTGTATAGGATAAAGATTCATTTTTCTCCTAGATCTGATACATGCTGAATGGTTTCTGTGAGATTGCTTATGGACTTTGATTAAACAGTAAAAACTTAAATTCCAAGCTATGGTAATAGCCATCAGTTTGTGACAGAGGCCTGCTTGGGTATGGGATACAGGGAGGAATGGAATGTTTGTTAATGTGGCAGAGGAGGAGGTAGGGGAGTTCTGTGCTGGTAGAAAGGCTACAAATGATAATTAAAATGAGTGTAAAAATTCAACTCAGTCATCTGTGTTTCCTTTTGCTATTTTTGTGAAGACATTCTTTGTCCAAGTGAGGAATGAGAAATTACAATGGGCTGGGCGGTGGCTGCTGGATGTGTAGGAGGTGCTATGGCACTGAAGATGGAGGGATCTTTCACTGGGAAACAAACATTTCTGCTATAAAGTTATTGGATGACAACAAAAGAAAGTCCTGGGATGCTCTGCTTAGCATAAAGTAGATATAAATATAATAGACCTGGGAAAAAAATTCAACTTTAGTGTCATTAGAGGTAGGGAAAGAGCTTGTATGTGCCAGAGGGTGCAGGGCTGAAGAGATCCCATCTGGAAATGTGTATAGAGGTCTGGTCTGCTGTGCAATGAAGGCCCTCAGACAGGAGATGGGCAGAAAAAGTCTCCTAGGACTGCCATAGCAATGGTATCCTGCACTAGGGGATATGTACTTCTTGCCTTCCTTGGCAGACAAAAGGACATGGCCACTCTCTGTAAACAGCTTGGGAAGCAGAGTGATTTAATGCCAAGAGGAAAAAGAGAGAGTGACAGTTAAGAGAAAATTGCAACTTAGAAACAAAGGCACGATAACTATCCCTGAAAAATATCTGAGTGAGTAATTAGCAGCAAATTTCTTTTGATCAATGGAGTGAGGTGTTTTACAATCTTGTGTTGCTGGGGACATAAGCCTGGTTTTACCATTTGCTTAATGTGTTTATCAAACAATAGACTTTGATACACTTGCCTGGGGCAGAAGGCTCTATCCTCCAAGTCCCTCCCCCCATCCTTGTTTTCAATAGGACACTTATTTTAAGAAATGCTTAAAGCAGATCTGGCATGAAGACAGCTTCTTTAAAGGTGTAAGCCAGAACATTCCGAGCTGTTCCTACAAACAGTGGCATACGTGTTCACCTCACACAATAAGAGACAATCCTTTACTCAGTGCTAACCTGTCAGTTATCAATCACACTTGTTAAGAGTCTACCAAGAACTGAAACTGTCAAAGAGGAGAAAGTATATTTTTATCAACAGTTGCAGCAAAGATCCTCTGAAATATGTAGTGCAACTGTGAGTTGACATGCAGCTCTCCCTCAGCACTGTCAGACTCTGGCTGCAGCAAGTTGAGTACCATGGCTAACTTCATGGTAACATATTTTTTTCTGAGGCACAGAGAGGTTGTGTTGTAGTATAGAGCTGTTGTCGGAGTCAGCATTTGTTGTAGTATAGGTGTTCGATCACCCTGAGCACAGCTTCCAGCACAAGATGTAAGCAGGCAAAGACATTTATTACATTAACAGCGAAGTTATATAGTCTATCAGAAGACACGTGTCACATCTCAATTGGTTTTATTTTCTACTGGCATGCATGTAATTAAAGCATACAATAGGCTAAAACAACAAAATAATATTTTAACACATCCAACCAAATTCTGCCCAATTTATCTCTTTCAGTTACAAGATGATTACATTCTTTTCCAAGTCAAAGACTAAACATAGCCTTCCTAAGCTATCCAAAACCAGCCCTTCTGCTACAAGGTTGCAGTTAATGGTTTGGAGGTGACAGCCCTTGTGATGGTGAATTGCTCATTTGGGGCAATGAGGGGGGCAGTTTGTGGGGAAATGGACAAGGCTGAGCCTGCAGAGGTGTGAGTGGTGCACATAATTTGGTTAGGTAAAGCTCACGTGCAAACATACAACTGTGAGTCAGAAAAGAGAGGAATTATTTGGGAATCCTCTGTGAAAAGCCCATCTGAAACTCATCTATATTCAGCAGCCAAGATAGTTTATGTTTCTCAGGTATGCTTCTCAGAGCATAAGTCAGGGAAAGTACTTTGCCTTGCATACTTTCCAGGGTCCAAATCTGTCTCTGACACTTGATATAGTGATCTGGCAACATGAATCCTCTTGAACAGTTCAAACATAAATAGGCTAATATTTTAACCTACTCATTCTGACCATAGCATTAAAAGCATTGCTGATGGTCACAGGAAAGGTATCAATGTGCTGAAGGATGCTGTGCATTTTCTTGAATGGTGAAGTGGCTCCTCTAACCAGCACAATATGCTTTGAAAATTCTAGAAGACTGTTATTCTGTAGCATTTAAATGGCTGCCTTCTCACAGATGTCTATGGTATTTAAACAAAACACCAACCATCACATGCAGTTCTGCAAGAAGCAGTGATTTCTCTTGAATATATAGAAATGCTTTGCCCTTAGGCTGTTGTAAACTATTATAAGCTTTGTCCTATTGCAGTCATTCTCTGGAAGACAGAGGTAGTGGCTGTGCTGTTACGTTTCACATCATATATGAAAAAGAAATCTCTCTCATTATGTCCATTGTCCCACAGTGCTGGCAACACTCCAAACAGAGTTCAGAATTATGCCAAACCTCAAAAGCTTCAGAATCTCTCTAGGAAAAGTACAATTTGTTAAGGAATGTCCTCCAAGGCTTCTCTGGGATTTCCAAGCATGTCTTGGCTACTACCCAGGGAGGATGCAGAGAGCTCCCCACTCTCCCTGAGCATTCAGGCACCCTCCAAGCAGAGCAGGTTTTGGCTGCTCCTGTCTCTTCTGTGGCTGGACCTTGGTGGTCCGCAAGACCCCCTCTCACAGATGAAGCACTGCAGGTTGAATGTGGCCCTTGGAAGAGCATAATCTCCAGCATATTTGGGCTCTGATTTGAGGACAAAACCATCCTTCTGTGAAGAAGTTTTATAAATAAATTCAGGGAAGTTGTATGAGCTCTGTTAAAAACAGGTCAAGTCAGATAATCACAGTTGTCCTTATCTTCCCTTAGATGATGTATTTAGATTCAACAAGGGAATGTACTGGCTCCTGCACTTAGGTCACCACAACCCCATGCAATGCTACAGCCTTGGGAAGAGTGACTGGAAATCTAATTAGAAGTGAAAGACCTGGAGATGTTGATCAACACCTGGCTGAATATGAATCAGCAGTGCTCCCAGGTGGCCAAGAAAGCCAATGGCAGCTCAGCCTGTGTCACAGTGTGACAAACAGGACCAAGAAAGTGTCCCGTGTGCTCAGTACTGGTGAGGCCACACTTTGAATACTGTATTGTTTTGGGGTCCTCACAACAAGAAAGACATTGAGGTGATGTAGCATACCAGGGAAGAGCAACATAGCTGGTGAAGGGCCTGGAGAACACATCATATGAAGACCAGCTGAGATAACTGTGATTGTTTTGCCTGGAGAAAAGGAGACTGAGGGGAGACCCTCTTGATACAACTACCTGAAAGGAAGCTGTGGTGAGGTGAGTGTTGGTCTCTTCTCCCCAGTATGAAGTGACAGGACAAGAGGAAATAGTGATGCCGAATTTTGCCCCAAAAGGCAAGAATAACTGCCTAAGAGACTCAGTTTAAGTCAGATAGACAGGAGGTATTTTTATTGGCAATGCGTTGGAGAAATCACTAAATGGATTTCTGCCTTTCCCGTAACAAAAGCATGCCTTTTATACAGTTTTGGATGTAGTATTACATCAGATCATATACATAATCATATCTTTGCATGCGTATTCATATGGGGCGTGGTGTAGGCTGAGCGTGGGCAGGGACATCTCTTTTGACGATCTTCTTGGTGGTCATTGGTGGCCTTCATCATGGGCAGGGGTTTCCTGATGAGTCTTCCTCCTTAAACTTTTGAACTCCTTTCCTAATTTGGTCAATTCCCGGTGTGCCTGGCTTGGTTCCGCTGACAAGGCTCTGAATGTTAGTTTGGCCTTGTTGGCTCTGAATGTTAGTTTGGCCTTGTTGGCTCTGAATCATGCTTGCCCCAACAGTTCTTATCAGTCTTTATTCCTTATCTCCTTTCTCTGTCACAGTGACCCATGCCTTAGCCGATTTATTGCTCTATCTGGTTTATGCTTTCTTCAAATGCTTCATATTCTATGCTTTAACCCATTATTTCTGAAAGCTATCTGTTTTGGGGCTTCATTGGCCTCAGGTCGTACGAGGAGAGGATTCAGAAACAGTATTAGAAGAAATGTCTTGACTGAAAGGGTTATGAAACACTGTAACAGGCTCCCCAGGGATGTGGTTGAGTCCCATATAGGCAAACTATCAAAGTAAGCTGAGGTTTGAGACTCTGTGTTACTTCTATGTGTGTTCTTGTCCAGCCTTCGAATAGTGTTCACAGTGTTAACAGCACAAGCAATAATTAGAACAGGCAAAATCAGTAAACACACAATACCTGAGCACAGTGACTAGTGTTATGTCACTTCAACCCATGACTATACACAGTATCACTTACTTACTTTGGAAAGGACCTCAAGGATCATCGAGTCCAACCTATCAATGCAGACCCCATGACTAGACCATGGCACCAAGTGCCATGTCCAATCTCCCCTTGAACGCCTCCAGAGTCGATGACTCAACCACCTCCCTGGGCAACCTGTTCCAATGATGAATGACTCGCTCGGTGAAGAACTTCCTCCTCACCTCGAGTCTAAACCTCCCCTGGCGCAGCTTGGGACTGTGTCCCCTTGTTCTGGTGCTGGTTGCCTGGGAGAAGAGACCGACCCCTTCCTGGCTACGACCACCCTTCAGGTAGTTGTAGAGGGCAATGAGGTCACCCCTGAGCCTCCTCTTCTCCAGGCTAAACAATCTCAGCTCCCTCAGCCTATCCTCATAGGGCTTGTGTTCAAGGCCTCTCACCAGCCTTGTTGCCCTTCTCTGGACACGTTCAAGTGTTTCAATGTCCCTCTTAAACTGAGGGGCCCAGAACAGGACACAGCATTCCAGGTGTGGCCTAACCAAAGCAGAGTACAGGGGCACTATGACCTCCCTGCTCCTGCTGGCCACACTACTCCTAATGCAGGCCAGGATGCCATTGGCCCTCCTGGCCACCTGGGCACACTGCTGGCTCATATTCAGGTGGCTGTCGATCAGCACTCCCAGGTCCCTCTCTGTTTGGGAGCTCTCCAGCCACTCCGACCCCAGCCTATAGCTCTGCATGGGATTGCCGTAGCCAAAGTGCAGCACTCAGCACTTGGACTTGTTGAATGCCATCCCATTGGACTCTGCCCATCTGTCCAGTCGGTCGAGGTCCCTCTGCAGAGCCTTTCTACCCTCTAACTGACTAACATCTGCCCCTAACTTTGTGTCATCTGCAAACTTGCTGATGACTGACTCTACCCCTTCATCCAGATCATCGATGAATATGTTGAAGAGGACAGGGCCCAGCACTGATCCCTGGGGGACACCACTGGTGACTGGCCTCCAGCTGGATGTGGCACCATTCACCACCACTCTCTGGGCCCGGCCCTCCAGCCAGTTCCTAACCCAGCACAGAGTGTAATGGTCCAATCCACGGGCTGACAGCTTAGTCAGCAGTTTGCTGTGGGGGACGGTGTCAAAGGCCTTGCTGAAGTCCAGGTAGACCACATCCACAGGCCTCCCCACATCCACCAGATGGGTCACCTGATCATAGAAAGAGATCAGGTTGGAGAGGCAGGATCTGCCCTTCCTGAATCCATGTTGGCTGGACCTGAGCCCTTGGCCATCCTTCAGGTGTGCAGTTATTGCCGCCAGGATAATCTGCTCCATCACTTTCCCTGGCACTGAGGTCAGGCTGACTGGCCTGTAGTTTCCAGGTTCTTCCATCTAACCCTTCTTGTGGATGGGGACCACATTGGCCAGTTTCCAGTCATCTGGGACCTCTCCAGTCAGCCAGGACTGGAGGAAAATGATGGAGAGTGGCCTAGCTAGCACATCTGCCAGCTCTCTCAGCACCCTAGGATGGATCCCATCTGTTCCCATGGACTTGTGAGTGTCCAAGTGACTCAGCATGTCCTGAACTAATTCCTCATGGATTACCGGGGCATTACACTGCTCCTTGACCCCATCACCCAGCTCAGGAGGCCATTCATCCTGAACTCCTGCCTTACTGTTAAAAATTGAGGCAAAGAAGGTGTTCAGGACCTCAGCTTTCTCCTCATCTTCAGTCACCGTGTTCCCCTCCAGGTCCACTAGGGAGTGCAGGTTCTTCCTGCCCTTCTTCTTATTGTTAATATATTTATAAAAATGCTTTTTATTGTCTTTGACAGAGGTGGCCAGCTTCAGTTCCAGCTGGGCCTTAGCCTCCCTAATTTTATTCCTACGTAATCTAACAGCTTCCTTGAACATACCTCGAGAAGCCTTCCCCTCCTTCCAAAGGTGATACAGCCTCTTCTTCCCCCTTAAATCCTCCAGGAGCTGCTTGCTCATCCAGGCTGGTCGCCCTCCCCGCCAGCTTGCCTTCTGGCATGTGGGAACCGCCAGTTCCTGTGCCTTCAAGAGCTCCTGTTTGAAGTAGGTCCAACCCTTCTGAACCCCTTGGTTCATGAGGGCTGGTACCCACGGGACTTTGCAGACAAGTTTCTTAAATAGGCTGAAGTTTGCCCTTTGGAAGTCCAAGGTGAAGGTTCTGTTGGTGCTCCTCCCTATCTCCCTGCATATTGAAAACTTCACTATCTCGTGGTCACTGCACCCTAGGCAGCCTCCCACGATCACATCTCCCACCAGCCCTTCCCTATTGGAGAACAGCAGGTCAAGCAGAGCGTGTCCCCTGGTAGGCTCTCTTAACAGTCGTGTCAGGAAGCAGTCCTCCATTTGCTCCAGGAATCTTCTGGACTGCCTCCTCCCTGCTGAATTAAGTTCCCAGCAGATATCTGGGAGGTTGAAGTCACCAACAAGGACAAGATCTGATGATCTTGAGACAGCCTCCAGTTGCTTGTAGAACAACTCATCAGCCTCCTCATCCTGGTTGTGTGGTCTGTAACAGATTCCAATCAGGATGTCAGACTTGTTAGGTTGCCCTCTGATTTTGACCCACAGGCTCTCAACTACCTCATCTTCCACCTCAAGTTGTGTGGCAGAGATTGACTCTCTAATATACAGAGCCACCCCTCCTCCTCTTCTCCCTCGCCTGTCTCTCCTAAAGAGCCTGTAACCCCCCATTGTAGCACTCCAATCGTGAGTGCTGTCCCACCAAGTTTCTGAGATGGCGACTACATCATAGTCGCCCTGATGGATTAGGACCTCCAACTCCTCTTGCTTGTTGCCCAGGCTGCGTGCATTGGTGTACATGCATCGCAGCTGGGTTCCTGACTTCTCAACTGACCCTACCTTGTGCCCTACTTTTACCTCTGCAGAGGGACCGATTGCCTCACCCACCCCCTTCAGACCTAGTTTAAAGCCCTCCTAATGAGCCCTGCTAACTCCAGTGCCAGGACTCTCTTACCCCTTCTAGATAGATGCACCCCATCAGGACCCAGCAGGTCAGGTGCAGTGAAAGTTGTCCCATGGTCATAGAACCCAAAGTTCTGCCTCTGGCACCATCCCCTGAGCCAATTGTTGATGGTATGGGTTCTCCCATTCCTCTCAGTGTACGCCCCTGCCACTGAGGGAACTGTGCAGAACACCACTTGAGCTCCTGCCCCATCAATCAATTGTCCAAGGGCCCTGAACTCCTTCTTAATTGCCCTGGTGCCCTTCCTGTCAATCTCATCACTCCCAGCCTGTATTACCATCAGAGGGTAATAGTCAGAGGGCTGGATTAATTTAGGGATTCTCTTCGCAATGCCCCTAACCCCTGCCCCTGGTAGGGAGCAGACCTCCCTGTGGGATGGGTCGGGACGACGTATGGGTCCCTCAGTACCCCCCAGGAGAGAGTCCCCAGCAACTATGACCCTTCTCCTTTTCTTTGTGGAACTGGTTGTTATAGCTGGTGGGGACCGCTTGGGCTTAGGCTTCCCCCCGGAGCTGGTCGTTACAACTGGTGGGGTCTACTTGGCCTTAGGCTTCCCTCTGGATGGCTGCTCCTCAGCCTCAGCCCTCTCATCCTTACTGCCCTCAGCCTGCAGGGCCTCATACTTATTATGCAAGGGCAGTGGAGGAGGAGGAGAGGGTCGGGGTGGATTTCTCTTGCCACCCCTGTCAGGGACCTGTATCCATCCCTCTCCACCTCCAGGAACCCTTCCCTCAGCAAGGGAGATCTGCAGAGCCTTCTCCCACAAGTCTAACTCCCTTTCACTTTCCCTTATTGTCCTTAGCCTAGCTACCTCCTCCTTCAGCTCGGCCACTTCATCCTTCAGCTCTGCCACCATGCTGAGGAGAAAATTCACCTGCTCACACCTGACACCAGGTGTCCTCTCCCTCCCCCTCTATTCCAAGTGCCAGGCTGAAGCACTCTCTGCAGCTGACAGCCTGGACTCCAGCATGTTGGTAAAACAGCTCTGTCTGGGCAGATGCTGCTTTTTTACGCTTCGTCTGAGTGACGACCACGATGCAACGTTTAAGGTTTGGTTTTCTGTTTGGGATATTTTTTTTTTTAAATTTTTTTTTTTTTTTTTGTCACCCTAGGCAGCTACTGAACCACAATGGCACCGCGCGCACAGCCCGGGCGGCTTTTAAAACTGCCGCGGCTGACGTCAGGCTCCCGTGCCCGTGCAGGCTCGCGTGAGCATGATCCTGCTGGCTCCTCCCCCTACCAGCAGTCCTCCCGACCCGCGAAGCCCCGAAAGGAAAGCAAAAAAACCCCGAGAAACTCACAGCTTAAGCGGATAGGGGAGAGGTAAGGCCTGCCTTGTCAAAGTGTAGTGTATATGTGTATATGTATATGTGGATGTGCAATAGAATAAGGAGTTGTGGAACTGGGCACACAGAAAATCCAGATGTGTGATGAAGTCCTACCTCCTCCATGCCTGTTGTCTGTTTCCCCACTCCATGGAGCCACTTGTGCAGATTTTGCCTTCTGTCTGTTCCTCAGAAGTGCAGTGAGAGTTCACCGGTTAAAACCTGGGAAAAGCAAATATGCTAATGAGAGTAGTTGCAACCATCTTCAGTGTTTCAGATTCCCCAACATCACAATATAGAGGAATGCCCTTGTTGAAATGCAGCTCAGGTCAGCTGCCCATGTCACTGCCACAGTGTAAGGGCTGTGCTCAGTGATATTTCCACTTTATGTCTGAAGGCCTGGAGATGACCATGTCAGTTCTTCTGGCTGGTGAAGTTAATGAGCCCTGGTTAACTTAAAATGTAGAATATCTGCAGAAAAGCAGGTGTGAGTTGGTCTCATACTGAGATGTGGTTCCATCACTTGTCTGAACCAAAGTGCAGGTCCTCAGAGACTACTTGAGCCCTTGCTTTAATATTTTGGGGTTTTGGGGTTTGGTTTTTTTGAGCATTCCAGATTTTACTTTCATCCTCCCATGCCCTTTAAAATCAAAGTTAAACACATCAAAACAGGCACTAACAAAAGAAAAGGAAGAGCACTTTTGTATACAATTACATGCCTTGTACATGAGGTGTTTGAGCACCAATACAATTTTCAAAATGTGGAGGCTTGCCAAATTCCAGTCTATACCGAAGTATTTTCTGGAATGAAAGAGGTAGTTAAGAATTTTTGCCTAGCCAACAGTATCACTACTTAAAGCTTAGGAAAGGTATGATTTATGTGTCTGCATAGATTTTTCTAGTATTACAATTGGAGCTGTTGTGGTAACATGAATTCACAGACACATAGGATTGGGAGGTAGAATAGAATAAACCAGGTTGGAAGAGACCTTCAAGATCATCACGTCCAACCTATCACCCAACACCACCTAATCAACTAACCCATCTATCCAAGCACCCTGTCAAGTCTCCTCCTGAACACCTCCAGTGACGGCGACTCCACCACCTCCCCAGGCAGCCCGTTCCAATGGGCAATCACTCTCTCTGTGTAAAACTTCCTCCTGACCTCCAGCCTGAACTTCCCCTGGCGCAGTTCTGCATCCAGTTCTCTACTTTTGAAGGCCACTGAAAACTGCCTGAATGATGTTCTAAAGATGGCTTAGTGCTCTGTTTTAATTTTTCTTCTTTTTCCTGTGTTGTTTCCCTGTGTTTCTTCTTTTCTCTCTGCTGTGGAGCCACAGCTGAGAATGAGTTCTTCACAAAATATGAAATAGGGCTAGACTTATTAAGCACCTGGTTCTTGCAGTTAATTTGAGAAGATATGCTAACAATGTAACGAAATAACCTCCTGGTAAATCATTGCTCTTCTTCAGACAAGAGCAATCTTATTTCTACTATTCAGAAATACAGACCTCCCTAAAAGCATGGTGCTCGTGCACAGGTCCTAAGTCATGAAGCCTTTCTCACTGAGAGTACTATAAAGGCAATGTACATAGGAAATCCTTGGATGTAATATGATAAACATTGTAAGCATTGTGTTGTGTTTATAGAATCATAGAATCAGTAAGGTTGGAAAAGACCTCAAAGATCATCAAGTCCAACCTGTCACCCAAAACCTCATGACTACTAAACCATGGCACCGAGTGCCACATCCAGTCCTCTCTTGAACACTTCCAGGGACGGTGACTCCACGTCCCTGGGCAGCCCATTGCAATGGCTTTGTGAAGAACTTTCTGCTCACCTCAAGCCTAAACTTCCTCTGGTGCAGCTTGAGACTGCATCCTCTTGTTCCGGTGCTGATTGCCTGGCAGAAGTGACCAACTGCCTCCTGGCTACAATCCCCCTTCAGGTAGTTGTAGATAGCAATGAGGTCTCCCCTGAACCTCCTCTTCTCCAGGCTAAACAATCCCAGCTCCCTCAGCCTCTCTTCCTAGGGCTTGTGTTCAAGGCCTCTCACCAGCCTTGTTGCCCTTCTCTAGACATGTTCAAGAGTCTCAATGTAGTGAAAATCTGATTTATGTGGTGCACTCTGTGCAATCCTCAAAGCTTATGCTGTTTTGTTTACCTTCTTTACTATTGAGACAAATGTTGCAACTGCATTTTTCCAATATACTGGGATCTGCTAATATGTCATTAAAAAAATCCTTTAGACAGTGTTTGCAATAGTTAATAATTTTCACCTTCATAGATACAATTTATATCTTAGTTATTAAGTTTTTCTCCAAAGATTATTGGCAGGGTGTTATTTGTAAGGGCTGGCTTGAGTTCTTGAAGTATCCTTCCCTCATTGCTTGAGAGAAATGGGTTTCCTCAGAGTAGTGCAGTTGTGTTCTCTCATACCATAATCCCCCACAGCAGACTTTCTGTGTCCAAACACAGTCACCCTCGCTTCATGACTACCCACCAGCAGTGGTGGTAGTAATCAGTGTGCTTCTTCCTGGAGGACTGTACACTCTGCTGTGATGGAAAGACTCAGACTAAGCCCAAGGGAACTAAGCCAAGGAACTGCAGGACCAAGCTCTGTGTCCTGCTATTGATTAGTCATGTTATACAAGTCCTTTCATTAGCTGAGCAATAATATGACAGAGGTTAAATCCTTGTCCACTGAGAAACATGTCGAAGCTGCATTGTCTTTTAGAGGAAACACCCTCACTGGGCCTCCAAGCTACACAAAAAGCCATAAAAGAGGGAGGAAATTTCCCAAAATGCCACGTCTACAAAGAACCCTCAACACTGACATCCATCTATTCCTGTCTTGCATCCCAATACACTCAGGAGCAATTGTAGCTCAGTAAAATACACCAAGACTTAATTTATTCACATTTCTACTATTCAAACTGTATTAATCTGTATTTGTTCACACTGCAGGGTTTTGCTAGGAATCTGTGGAAGGGTCCCAAGGATGGCCTGAAGAGAGAGTTAGGCATCCCAGATGTTTTCTTCTTCCTCAGAAAGAAAATCTGGAAAAGTTTCGTATCTTAGTGATGGAAGGTACCAAAATATCTCTTGAGTCTTTAGTGCTACTGCTCAGGTCTTTATCTTCTGTAAGTTCAGTAAAGTACCTCATTAAATTCCAGACATGGTATGTATTGCAGCACAGAAGCAGTTGCTAATTTTGAAGGAATATTTCTGTTAATTGCTGTGTTCTTAATATAAAGAAATGTATTCAGGAACCCAGTTTTCTATATTGGCAATGGGAATTGGGAGCATCACTGAAAGGAGTTGCCTCTTATTTATTTCTCAGGTTTCATTTTATTAAGAGATGCAAATGATACATTAAACAAATATTAAAATAAGACAAAGGAGAATCAACTCTGTGTCATCACTAGATCCTTCAGTTTAAACACACCACTAAAAAAAAAAAAATCTTCAGGTATTAGTGTGTTTTATCTTGTTCTTATACTACACTCAAATGTAAGGCCTTGGAAGCCAATGGCTAAAGAAACTGCCTTAAAACTTAAAACTTCAGTATTTTCATGTCAGCCACACATTTTCTTGAAGGCCAGGTCCCTGTTTCAGGTATAATGTGTTTGGAGAGCAAAACAAACCTGTGTTTTCAGGCAGAATCCCTAGGGATTCTGCGGAACACAGGGAATTGGATCAGTTTGACCCTGATTGTCTCTCTCCACTTTATTGTTCCACTACTTCAGTCAGCCCTTGGCATTATCTTAAGGAAGGAGCTGATTGAACTGTAAGTCTGGCACTTGTCAGTTGTGGATAATGTTGGCTTCAGTCAGTCATGCTCACATATAAATGAGCCAAGATGGAGGCAGACTAGTGAACAGAAAAAGCAGTTTACTGCAAGTAACCTTGTGTAAACACAACAAATATTAAAATCTGCTCCCCAGGAAAACAGCCTGAAATACATAACAGTGATATATTGTCTCTTTTACTGACAGGAATTGTCCATTTCAAAATAGCCACCTTGTGGGGAGAAACAACAAAAGGGCTCAAATTATAAATACTGCTTCTGGTCTGCAATGTGAGATAATGAATGAGGCTCCTGCTTGTGGACAGAAAATGTTGCTGCATACAGAGAATTTCAGCAGTATCATTGTGATATCTATTCTTCCTCAGACAAAGGTGACACACATCTTGAGTGAAACAGCAGAAGTAGAAATCCCCTTCTTTTTCTCTCTTTGTTTTTTTCTTTCTTTCTGATGGTCTAGAAATCAGGAATCTTAGAAAAATATTCCTTTTGAGCCAGATAGTGAGAAGTACAATTTGAGTGCAGAACCCCTAATTGAAAAAAAGTTAAAGCAATATAAGCTCATTTCTTCCCATGTGATGTCACTGCAACTCTGATGTGTACAGTGTGGGAAGAAATGTTAAGAAAGAAAGGAGGGAAGGATGGAAGGAAGAACAGGTTTCCTCCTAAAGCAAATACAATTCCAACATATTTTCAAAGCAGTTTGCGTAAATGTCTCTCTTGTGATCTTTTTATTTATGGTCTCCAAGTTTCTGATTAAATACTAACTACTATTATCACTAGAATTCTCTCACATCCTCAGCTCTTCATAGCTTTTTCTTTTTGATTAATGCATAGTAATTTATTATTTAACAAGCTGAGGTGCCTCATGACAACTGGATTAAATTATTCCTCATTACTTGAAAAAAAACCAAACAAACTTTTAAAGTTAATAAAAACTATCTTCAATAATGTTAAAGCTTTTTCATTGCAACCTTAGAAGATAGAAATAAGGATTTTGTTTGATTTATGTTATATGGAGTTGTATAAAGTATTAATTAATAAAATGTATCTTCATTTAAGCTTGATTGCTGCAGTGCTTCTGTAGCCCTGGGTGCTTATTATTTAAATTTTGTTGTATTTATGAAGATAACTAATGTTCTGACAAAGCAGAGACTAAAATACCCACTAGAATGACATAACTAGGGGCATAAATAACATTCAGGTCTTGTTTTGTTTTCTAGCTAAACTGGATATAGAGGAAATCAGAGTTTACCTGGGGATTATGATCACTTTGCATGAAGCAGTTTGACAGCGCCAGAGCTGGCTGGGAGGCTGTGCCATGTCCTGGTACAGAGAGGTGATCTGTGACAGGGGTAGAGGGGTGCAGTGCCACAGGAGTCTGCTGCCCCCATGCCAGTAGAGACAGTCTCTCCCAAAGAAGCCTAAATCCCACCATCTTCCCTCGAGTCCCCACTGAGAAGAGAGTGGAGATGAGATCCTCTCATCCCAAAAGCAAACTCTCCTGCCACGGAGATGAGGAGGATGAAAATGCCAAGTTTGTGGGCAATGAGGATACTTGTGCACTTGCAGCCCAGAAGGCAAATCACATCCTGGGCTGCATCAAAAGATGTGTTGCCAGCAGGTCCAGAGAGGTGATTCTGCCACTTTACTCTGCTCTGGTGAGACCTCAGCTGGAGTACTGTGTACAGGTTTGCAGCCCTCAATATAGGAAGGACATAGACCTGATGGAGAGGGTCTAGAGGAGGCCATGAGAATGATTGGAGCACCTCTGTTACAAGGACAGGCTGAGGGAGCTGGGGTTGTTCAGTCTGGAAAACAGTAGGCTCTGGGGTGACCTAATAGCAGCCTTCCAGTACCTGAAGGGGCCTAGAGGAAGGGTAGGGAGAGACTGTTTACAAAGGTCTGTGGTGACAGGACAAGGGGCAATGGCTTCAAACTAGAGAAGGGCAGATTTAGATTTGGTATCAGGGAGAACTTCACTATGAGGGTGGTGGAACACTGAAACACATTGCCTAGGTAGGTGGTTGAGGCACCTTCCCTGGAGATATTAGAGGTAAGACAGAACAAGGCCATGGGCAGCCTGATCTAATTGGGGATGTCCCTGCTGACTGTGGGGAGGTAGGACTGGATGACCTTTGGAAGTCCCTTCTGGCCTGGACCACCCTATGATTCTATGCAGAAAGTTGCAGCCTGTTGTCAGACTGTGAGGGATGGTGGACCACCACCATGCTTCAGGAGCTCTTCCAACATGCAAACTATTAGGCTCCTAGAGGAGTTAGGGTTCTTTTGAGCTGCAGTCCTTCTGCTTTTTGGTTTCCACAGACAGGAAGGGATGAAACAGGCTGGAAGACAGCAGCTCACTGCATTTGCTCCTAAAGCTTGCTTCTTCCTCTGGGTTCTTTTCATAATATTGTATTTATTATTCATTCAAATTTCCTTTAAAAAAGAATTCACTGTCATTCCACATATAGATCATATACAAATATCAGGAATGCAGTTATTTTGTTGGGAAAGCAAACATTCACCAGTAAAAAGCAGAGATGACAGTAACAGTCTCAGGTGAAACTGAGCACACTGGACTTTCTGAGGTGATGGGATGTGGAGAGGACTTCTCTTTGTTCATTGCTCTGCCTGAAAAATAAACCAAGGTATACCTTAGGGCATAAAGTATGTTTTTCAATTTCCTAGTGACTGAATGCAAAAAGTATGCACATTAAAATACCTTTTAATATTAAACATTAAATACTAATTTTACAACCTAATAGAGTACTCCCTAAGGAAAATCTCCATCCTTTGTTGGATGCAGAAAGAAACATAGTGAATAAGGAGGAGATGAGGAGAAAGCTGAGGTGCTCAATGCCTACTTTGCCTCTGTCTTTAGCAGTGAACCCAGAAGCTCCCTGGACACCCAGCCTCATAAACTAGGAGTCAGGGAAAGGAATCAGAATGAGGTCATCACAATAAATGGGGAAGTGGTCAGTGGTCTGCTAGGCTGCTTAGACACACACAAGTCTATGGAGCCAGATGGGCTGCACCCAAGGGTGCTGAGGGAGTTGGAAGATGTGCTTGCCAAGTCACTGTCCGTTATTTACCCCAAGTCTTGGCTAACTGGGGAGGTCCCAGTGGACTGGAGAGTAGCAAATGTAACACTCTTCTACAAGAAAGGAAGAAAAGAGGATCCAGGAAACTATAGAGCTCTCACTCTGACCTCAGTACCAGGGAAGGTCATGGAGCAGGGCATCTCAAGCACTATTACACACCATATAGAGAACAACCAGGGGATCAGGCCCAGTCAGCATGGGTTTATGAAGGGCAGGTCCTGCCTGAACAGCCTGCTCTCCTTCTATGACGGGGTGACCCAACTGTTGGATGAAGGAAAAGCTGTGGATATTGTCTACCTGGGCTTTCAAAAAGCCTTTGACAATGTTCCCCACAGAATTCTCATGGCCAAACTGGCTGCTCATGTCTTGGATGAGCACACACTCTGCTGGATAAAGCACTAGCTGGGGAAAGGGCCCAAAGAGTGGTGGTCAATGGAGTTAAATCCAGCTGGTGACTGGTCACAAGTGATGCTCCTCATGGCTCAGTGTTGGGACCACTTCTGTTTAACATTATTATTCATGACCTTGATGAAGACACAGAGTGTGTCATCAGTAAGTTTGCAGATGACACCAAGTTAGATGGGAGTGTTGGTATGCACAAGGGTAGGGAGGCTCTACAGAGGGACTTGGATAGATTGGCTCAATGGGCCAACATTCATGGAGTGAGCTTCAACACAGGCAAAATGCCAGGTCCTGCTCTTGGGACACAACCCTAAGCAACACTACAGGCTTGGTGAAGTGTGGCTGGAAGGCTGTCTGGCAGAAAGGGACTTGGGGGGTCTAATGGACTAGTAACTGAATATGAGCCAGCAGTGTGCCCAGGTGGCAAAGAAAACCAATGGCATCCTGGCATGTATCAAAAATGCTGTGTCCAGCAGCAGTAGGGAGGTGATTGTCCCCTTGTCCTTAGCTCTGGTGAGGCCACACCTTGAGTATTGTGTCCAGTTTTGAGCACCTCAATACAGGAGAGATGTGAAAGTGCTGGAGCAAGTGTAGAGGAGGGCAATGAAGCTGGGCAAGGGCCTGGAAAATAAATCTTATGAAGAGTGACTGAAGGAGTTGGGGCTGTTTAGTTTGGAAAAGAGGAGGCTGAGGGGAGACCTCCTTGCTGTCTACAACTACATGAAAGGATGTTGTGGAAAGGCTGATGCTGTTCTCTTCTCACAAGTAATTAGCGATGGAACAAGAGGGAGTGGCCTCAATCTATGGCTAAGTAGGTTTAGGCTGGACATTAGAGAAAAAATTTTAAAGAGAAAGAGTTGTCAGGCATTGGAATGTGGTGCCCAGGGAGGTGGTTGAGTCACCAACCCTGGATGTGTTTAAAGGTCATTTGGATATGGTGCTTGAGGATATGATTTAAGGGTGAACTTTGTAGAGTAGGGTTATCAGTTGAACTTGGTGATCCTGAGGGTCTTTTCCAACCTGAACACTTCTATAATTCTGTATTCAGGTAAATACAGATCACCTTGCAGGCTTTTTATGTCTCCAGTGACCTGAGGTTTACTGTATAACATGACATTTTAATGCTAATTAGTATGAATATTTTTTGTTCCACCAACCTTTGATGAGTTTGCAGCAAAACGACACTTTCTAGCTGCAGACCCTCAGGACATAAAAATAAAAGTTTATGACAAGTTAAAATTAAAAGTGAATGACAGTCTCTGCAGGAATTGCTCAGCAGCCTGTTCTACTCTTGTACTTGTAATTTAGTTTTCCATATTCTCATTTAGGGTCTCTTTGTTTTTCTCTTGCCTCTTCTTACTGTCATCTACTGGATTTTTATTTTGTGGAAATTGATTCATGGATTCATAGAATGGTTTGGGTTGTAAGATTATGGTCAATGGCAGGTTGTTTGAAGGCAGAAGTCAATCTTGACAGGACACAGCACCCAAGGGCTTTAACCTGGATTCATTTAAGAGTTTGATAATGTTTGCAGAGTGTGCACTAAGCCTAGGCTGGGTAAATGAATACATCTTGATTCCTGCCACTAAATAAATTGAAACATATGATTCCTCAGAGAAGAAAGAAGCAAGGGAAAACACAGAAGTGATGAAAAGCACAGGAACTAGTAGGATCATTATGCTGTAATTAATGCTTTCCAAACTCCCTGACTGAACAAGACAGCACATCTGTGGTTATACAAATAAAATAGAGCTCATCTTCTCCTTTTCAATGGAAGATGTCCATCCTGTTACATCACCATCCTGCTCATGGGGGCTGCAGAGACATTTTGCACTGTACTCAGTCCCTTTGTGAAGTTTCTGGGTTGCTATGATAGCAAGGGTAGCTGAATGATCTTCACCAATATGGATTGTCTTTCAAAACCTCGAACTTCAGGGCCAATAATGTGCCTATGGAGTTTAAGAGCTTTTAATTTCTGTTGAATTAGATAGCCTGAGGTGAGGAATTGATACAAGTAACAAGGAAGTTATCCTAAACAAAAGAGAGAAAAAGGCAGAAACCAGGTTTGAGCCAGTTAGGACATACAGTCATGGAATCTGTTGTAGTGGAAATGTCATTAGATACACTACTAGAAAAAATGAAGGACTAAAATTAATGAGATCTGGTTTTGATACTTGATATATAAAAGCTATTTACAGGTTGATCTTAAAAATAATAATTAAAATACATCTTCCAGTTTCTAGCTCTCTCTATCCATCTACACAGAAGACTGAAACCTAGAAAAGTAAAACACTGATATTAATAAAACTATTAGCCCTTAAAAGACACCAACAAACATCACAGAGGATGTCTAAAAGAAGCATATCTACTAATGAGAAAGGCCATCTGTCTTTTTTCAAATTAAAACTCAAGATTAGACCTCTAGGTAATCTTCATTGAGTTATAACAATAAACTGCCTTACTATTTTAATCAGAGCTTACTTTGTGGCTTCTTTCCTCACATACAATACCTTTATTTTACCAGTTTCAGATCTCTCTTGACTAGTAACTGTCAGTTTTGCATAATTTTGTTGAATTGTAGTGTGGTTAAACTTTCTATGTATCAGTTCCATTTTGAAAAGTTTGGTCTTCTGCCTTCATCATTGTTATGAGAAGGTTGTTTAGCCACTTTGCTCCCCTGATGATGACTCTATTTTATTGCCATCTATCCCTGTCAATTTTATTTACATATGTTCTTAAATATTTTACATATCAGCATTGTCCCTTTGCTTAAATAGCACTTCCCTATCTCATTGTTTGTAAACATAGGTGACAGTCTCTCTTAGCCTTCATTTGCCCTGCTAAAGCTGCTTTCTGCTACAAAGATGTGCATCTTCCTAGTGGTTCAGATTCAATCATAGAATCCCAGAATGGTTTGGGGTGGAAGGAACCTCTAAAGGCCACCTAGTCCAATCTCCCTACAATAAGAAGGGTCATCCACAGCTAGATCAGGTTGCTCAGAACCTTGTTGAGCCTGACCTTGACTAGCTCCATGGATGGGGTCTCAACTACCTCCCTGGGTAATCTGTTCCAGTGTTGGGCCACCCTTATCATAAAGACCTTGTTCCTAGCATCCAATCTGAATCTACACTTCTATAGTTTGAAACCATTTCCCCTCATCCTATCACTACAAGCTTTTGTAAAACAGTCCCTCTGTAACCTTCTTTAGGCCCCCTTCAGGTACTGGAAGGTCGTTGCCATTAGGTCTCCCCAGAGTTCTGCAGGGTGAACTATCTGGGCTCATTCAGGCTATCCTCATCAGACAGTTGTTCCAGCATCCCAGTCACCTTGATGGCCCTGCTTTGAATGCGCTCTATCAAGTCCATGTCCTTCCTGTGTCGAGGGTTTCAGAGGTTGCAGTGCTCCAGGAGATGTCTCATCAGAGCAAAGTGGCAGAATCACCTATCTGGATCTGCTGGCAATGCTGCTTTTGATTCTCTGGTGTTTGTTCCCAGTCAATGAGACCTTACGTTTCTGACCAAAGTTCCTGTCACTGGTGTTTCTGCAGATGACCTTCATTTTGACTATAAATTTAGTTATATTGTAGTCATCCCCAAGATCATTCAGTGCTTCTGGGGTGATGTTGTGGTCCTCATCTAGTGAATCCTGAGGATGGATGCTCAGTGAACTAGTGGATTTAGTTCATACAGCATTAAATTCTGTGTCATGTGTGTCCATGCCTGTGAGAGAGTGTGCCTGATCACTTGTCTGTAAAGAAAAACAGCAATGCTTTATAGTGGGGATTTTTTTAATGTTTTTTGTTTGTTTGTTGTGTTGTACTTTTTCCCCCCTAGTGTATGAATCCAGAATGGGATTTTTTCAGTGGGTTCATAAGTTACAAAGTTTAGTTCTATGGAATTTCATACTAAGGTGTCTGATTTCCTTACTCTTTCTTGAAAATCAGTCTTATAGAGAAGAAAATGACTGAAGCAATTTCTTCTGTATTTTCAAGTGCCAGCCATCATTTGTAAGGAATAAATTCACCTGGAGCAATTTGTCTGGACCAATTTAACTAAAGGTCAGTTTGGGACATTAAATGAGATACTGGACCCTTTATAATTTTATCATATTTTCCTGGTAAGAGCAACTTCTGAAATTTCACAGGACAAGGATATGCACATCATCTAATTTCTGACTGTGCTCCGACCAGCAACACCAACACACAGTCACTTTGGAAAACAAAAACTGTTGTTAATTCTTGCTCTATTAATGGGTAAGATGTTATGTTAAATTTCAATGGAGAAACGTCCAAGAAGTTCCTCAGACTCTTTCAATACCTGAGATGTCTTTGACACCACTTGACAGGTTATTCTATACTTTTTATACAGCAAAGTTGATAAATGCATTAAATGCTTGAAATATTTATTGGTTCTGAGGTAGGGTAGAACATGACATGAAATGAAATCTTTCTCTACAGTGCTATGATACATGAAAATTGAAACTAGTTTTCCCCCTACTAAAAAACATTATGCAAGTCACAATCTTTCTTTGAAGAATTAAAGTACAGAAATGCTCTGGCAATTTAAAGTTGCAGGTTTGAAGAATCAGTTAATATTTATTCTGTTTCTAAATAAGTAATTGCAGGAATCAAGGGAACAATATTGCTAGCCATTATAGAATCATTGAATGGTCTGGGTTGGAAGGGACCTTTGAAGGCCACCTAGTCCAATCCGCCCCTGCAGTAAGCAGAGGCATCCTCAACTAGATCAGGCTGCCCCAAGCCCTGTTGAGCCCCATTTTGAATCCCTCTAGAGACAGGGCCCCAACCACCTCCCTGGGCAACCTGTTCCAGTGTTCCACCACCCTCATAGTAAAAAACTTGCTTCTAACATCCAATCTAAATCTGCTCTTCTCTAGTTTGAAGCTATTACCTATCACCACAGGCTTTTGTAAACAGTCTCTCTCCATCCTTCTTGTAGTCTCCCTTCAGGTAGTGGAAGGCTGCTATCAGCTCTCCTTGGATCCTCCTCTTCTCCAAGCTGAACAACCCCAGCTCTCTCAGTCTGTCCTCATAACAGAGGTGCTCCAACCCCCTGATCATTTTTGTGGCCCTCCTCTGGACCCTATCCATCAGGTCCAGGTCCTTCCTATATTGAGGGCTCCAGACCTGTACACAGTACTCCAGGTGAGGTCCCACCAGAGCAAAGTGGCAGAATCACCTCTCTTGATCTGCTGGCAACACATTTTTTGATGCAGCCCAGGATGTGATTTGCCTTCTGGGCTGCAAGCTCTCACTGCCTGCTCGTGTCCAGTTGCTCGTCCATCAGCACTCCCAAGTCCTTTTCCCCAGATCTGCTTTCTATCACCTCATCCCCTGGGCTGTATCAATAGCAAGGATTGTTCTGGCCCAGGTGCAGAACCCTGCACTTGCTCTTATTGAACCTCTATTTAGTACATTCCAATTTAATGTCAGTTACTAGGTAACATTTAACAGGATACGTCAGTTTGCTACATCAGCCTAGATGACATGAGACCTCCCTGTCAGCAGAGGAATGAATATTTTGTGTATGAGGAAAGAGGGTGGTGGAATTATTCTCTCTACATGCTGTGTGCACTAACACAATATTTAATTGAGTTGAGGAAAGGCACTGAATATAAAGTTGTAGATACTTCTGTTTGCAGCAGAGTAGGCTCAAGGGAATCTCTGCAAATGTATTTCCAGTACTCTTGCTTCACTGGTGGCCTGGGATACTCCTGGCAACTGATGGCTCAATCTACATGTCCACTTAGCCCTCCACTTCTGCTAAAGATTGCATATTGATCATAGATGGTTACATTCAACCCTGATTTGTAGACTCAGTATCTCTTTCAGACATTTTTCTCTGTGATACTCTGATTGACATTCATTACACAGCCCTGTTCTCTGTACTAAGAGAATTAATAAATAACTACTCTGAAATGTATTGATAAGATTGTTAATCTCTGTACCTGTAGCTTTATTTCCTAGAGATATGTTGTTTTACCTCTCCTTTAGCTAGTGTAATGCATACCTTAAAATTCAATTCACTCCTATTTTCATCATTCCAATAGTTTCTCCTTCAGCACAATATTAAATACTAGGCAAAGGGTGCAGTTTACCAACAAATATTTTAGAGTTATTCAAGCTTCTTTTTAGAAAAATCTAATCCTTTAGTGAAATAAGTTGTGCTTCACCTGTCCAGAGCAAGTTTCTATTGCATGGTCTTCTGTGTAAAGCCTTTCGTAATACTGAAGTGAGACTTAACAACTTGTCCAGGTCCTTTTTGTTCTGTCCTCACACACAGGTTCTATGTATGCTATTCTGCAGTCAAACAGCATTACTTTGACAAGAAAGACATAAAAAAGTCCTTGCTCCTGGACTTGCTATGTTGTACGCCAGGTCTTTCCCTGGTCTACCCACCCCCCCCTTTGGCCTGTATACATTACGTGATTTAAGTTCTATTTCACTCCCAGATGCGGTGAGCTCTGTTCTGAAATCTTAATTTCTATTAACCGTCCTGCTTGTCCCTCCATTTGCTACATCCTTTTCTTCTGTTGTAACTAGAGCAAATTATTTAAATTGGAAGTCATAGTCCCCTGGTCTCTCCCTTCTTTAATAGCTAAGGATCACACTATCTCACACTTTCCCCCTTGCTATTTATATGACTAATTTATTATCCATTTTTTTGCTCCTGATTTTTTTTGTAAGATGTAGTTACACCTGAATTTTGAGCTCCAAGAAGTGATTTTCCTAGTACATTTTCCTAGATTTTTCTCCATTCCAATAGTTCGTATCTTTTCTTTTAAAACATTCCTGTGTCTCACATACTAAATTACTTCAACACAAAAGATTTTATCAACTTCATTATTTTTCAATTCTCATTTTTAAACAGCCAATATTCTAGACTTATTTTTGTTTAACTCTCCATTTTATTTAAGCTCAGTCTTCTCACATTCAGTCAGTTTGAGTTTATCTTCAGTGGTTGATCATTCTGTATGTTTCTGAGTATCTATGAAACCTATGCCATAATATTATCTGTAGTCCATCCAGTGGTTATTTTTTAAGACATTTGTCATCCATCATATTCAAGAATAAGCTGTGCCATTAGTTGTTGCATATATACATCTGTGGGGTCAATAACACAACAGTGATATGTCCCTGGTAGCATTTATCTCTTCAATAACTTTATAGAGGTATTTGTCCATTACTAAGTCCAACCCTGTAACTGACATCAAGTCCTGTTCTAGATGTTTGGAATTTGATAATTTGATATAAATGAAGGTTTCATAAGCTGCTTAGTTGTTCCTCAACACACCCATCAAATAGTTCAGAAAAAAAGCAGTTATTTCACAGTTGATAATACCTCACTGACCAATGTTCATACCCTTAAGTGTTTATTTCCTTTCTCCCCACTATCCATCCATTAAGGATTCTTGGTCTATTGCCATATTTTTATTGCCACATCTATATTTGTCTCACTCTTGTCTTTCTTTCCTATTGAGTCTTTTGAAGCAGACACACAGGTCCAGTCTAATTTCAGCTACTTTGAGAATGAGAAAATAAACTATTCAACAGATCATCCAATAGACTCTTCAGGGAGTTAGTGTATAAATAAATAATTGAATTATAAGCACACCACATCATAGGCATCATTGGATGCTTAATATGGTAAGACCTGCTCAACCTAGTCTTACAGTCATTTCCACAGAATCACTGTGGCTGGAACAGACCTCCAAGATAATCAAGTCCAGCCTATGACCTAACACTGACTAGACCATGTCACTAGGTGCCACATACAATCTTTCCTTAAACACCTCCAGGGAGGGCAACCCCATCATCTCCCTGGGCAGTCCATTCCAGTGTCTAATCACCCTTTCCATGAGGCAGTGCTTCCTAACATCCAGCCTAAAACTCCCCTGGCACAGCTCTCATCTTGTGACTGTTTGCCTGGGAGAAGACCCCAACCCTCACCTTACTACGACTTTCCTTCAGATTGTTGTAGAGTGTGATAAGGTCCCCCTTGAATCTCCTCCTCTGCAGGCTAAACAATCCCAGCTCCCTGAGCCACTCCTCGTCTTTCCCTCCAGTCCCTTCATGAGTCTCATCACTCTCCTCCAGCTCCAGCACCTCGATGTCTTTCTTGAAGTGAGTGGCCCAGAACTGCACACAGTACTCGAGGTGAGGCCTCACCAGTGCTTAGTACAAGGGAAAAATTACATCTCTAGTCCTGCTGGCCACATTATTCCTGAAACATGACAAAATACCATTGTCCTTCTGTGTTACCTGGTCACACTGCTGGCTTGTGTTCAGCTGGTTGTCAACTAGAGTTCCCAGATCCCTCTCTTTCCTTGAATGTCATACAATGACTCCAATAATGCAAAAAGAAAAGTGGTTAAAGTTATATAACACAAAGTAGGTTGCTGTATTTTCATCAAAAATGCTCATGCAGAATGTCAGCTCCAATCCATCCTGGAACAGGTTGCCTTTCCATTCTATGTGGCAGACTATGTAAAATATATAAAATATATCTAAAATATCTAAAATATAAAATATATATAATACATAAATAATATAAATATATAATAATATAAATATATAATAATATAAATATAAAATATAAATAATAAAATATATAAAATATATACATATAAAATATATATCAAATATATAAAATATATAAAATATTTAAGAGCAAGTGCAGGGTCCTGCATCTGGGATAAGAGCAAGTGCAGGGTCCTGCATCTGGGTCGAGGCAATCCCAGGCACAAATCCAGGCTGGGCAGTGACTGGCTGGAAAGTAGCCCCGAGGAGAGAGACTTGGGGGTGCTGGTGGACAAAAAGCTCAACATGAGCTCTCAATGTGCTCTTGCAGCCCTCCAAGCCAATCAGATCCTGGGCTGCATCAGGAGAAGTGTGGCCAGCAGGTCGAGGGAGGTGATCCTCCCCCTCTCCTCAGCCCTGGTAAGACCCCACCTGGAGTACTGTGTCCAGTTCTGGAGCCCCTATTACAGGAGGGATGTGGAGGTGCTGGAACATGTCCAGAGAAGGGCCACAAGGATGATCAGAGGGCTGGAGCACCTCTCCTATGAGGACAGACTGAAGGAGTTGGGGCTGTTCAGTCTGCAGAAGAGAAGGCTGCGAGGTGACCTAATTGTGGCCTTCCAGTATCTGAAGGGGGCCTACAAGAAGGCTGGGGAAGGACTTCTCAGGATGTCAGGTAGTGATAGGAGTAGGGGGAATGGAATGAAGCTGGAGGTGGGGAGATTCAGGCTAGATGTGAGGAGGAGGTTCTTCACCATGAGAGTGGTGAGACCCTGGCATGTGTTGTTCAGGGAGGTGGTGGAGGCCCTGTCCCTGGGGGTGTTTAAGAGCAGGCTGGATGAGGCTCTGTCCAGCCTGATCTAGTGTGGGGTGTCCCTGCCCATGGCAGGGGGGTTGGAACTAGATGATCCTTGTGGTCCCTTCCAACCCTGAATGAAACTATGAAACTATGAAAATATACTGTCATCATCATGCCATGTCACATTCAAAGGCTGTCATCATCGAAGTGGCTGTTCTGGGGTACAAACTGGTGCATTTGCTAAAACCTGCTGAAAGAAGTGCATTGTCATATGCCACAAGGTGTGTTGCACAGTGGGGAGTGACAGCAAACAGCTAATGGTCTTAACACTGTTAGATGCTGCAGTTTTCAGCTGAGCACTCATATCTGATCCCCAACACCCATATGTGCTACACAAGGACTTAAATTTAAAACAGGAAATCTAGAAATATATGCAACTTGCAGACCTTCTATAGCTAAGTTTTCCATTTTGAAGACAGCTGATATTTTGTTTATTTATGTGAATGGCTTAATTTCAGTCCTGATCCCATTAAGATTAAAGCTATTTTCCCATATTTCTGGTGCTGTACTCATACAGTATTCTGAGAAGGGCATTGCGCTGGGCATTAAGAGTGTATGAGAGCCTCCAGAAGGTGAAAGCCATAGATCATCCTGCTCCTGTCCTCCTGGGCTGTGTTCCCAGCTCTTATTCCTCTGTTAATAGATGGGAGTATAGGCTGAGGAGATAGGAACAGGGTCTACTCTCCCACCTTGCATACCTGCCAGTATGGAGGATGAAATAACAGAATCACAGAATCAAAGAATGTTGGGGGTTGGAAGGGACCTCAAAAGATCACCCAGTCCAATACCCCTGACAAAGCAGGATCACCTAGAGCAGATCACACTGGAACACATCCAGAAGGGTTTTGAATATACTGAGAGAGTGAAACCCCACAACACCCCTGGGCAGCCTGTTCCAGTGTTCCATCACCCACACAGGGAAATAATTGTTCCTCATGTTTGTATGGAACTTTCTACACCTCAACTTTCACCCATTGCCCCTTTTCCTGTCAGCAAGAGCCTGACTCCATCCTCTTGGCACTCACCCTTTACATATCTATAAATATTGATGAGATCACCCCTCAGTCTCTTCTTCTCCAACCTAGAGAGACACAGCTCCCTCAATCTCTCCTTGTAAGGAAGATGTTCCACTCCCTTCATCATCTTTGTGGCTCTGCACAGGATTCTTTGAAGCAGTTCCCTGTCCTTCTTGAACTGAGGGGCCCAGAACTGGACACAAAATTCCAGATGTGGTCTCACCAGGGCAGAGTAGATGGGGACCAGAACCTCTCTCAACCTCCTAACCCCACCCTAATACACCCCACAATGGCATTGGCCTTCCTGGCCACAAGAGCACATTGCTGGCTCATGGTCAACCTTCCATCCGCTGGGACCCCCAGGTCCTTTTCCTTTTCACTGCTCTCCAACAGGGCTGTCTGCAGTCTATACTGGTGCATGGGGTTGTTCTTTCCCAGGTGCAAGACTCTGCATTTGCCCTTGCTGAACTTCATTAAATTTCTCCCTGCCCAGCTCTCCAGCCTGTCCAAGTCCCACTGATTGGCAGCACAACCCTCTGGTGTGCTGGCAGCGCCACTCAGTTTTGTGTCATCAGCAAACTTGCTGACAGTGTACTCTGTGCCCTCAACCAGGTCAGTGATGAATATATTGAGTAGTACTGGTCCCAGTACTACCCCTGAGGGACTCCACTAGATTCAAGCCTCCAACTAGACTCCGTCCCATTGACCACAACTCTCTGACTTCTTTCCTTCAACCAATTCTCAATCCACCTCACTACCTGATCATCCAGACAGTACTGCCTCACCTTAGCAGCAAGGATGCTGCTGGAGACAGTGTCAGATGCTTTACTGAAATCAAGATAAACAACATTCACAGTCCTACCATCATCTATCCACCTGGTTATGTCCTCGTAACAGGCTATCAGGTTGGTCAGACATGACTTCCTTTAGGTAAAACCATTTTGACTGTTCTTACCAACCCTCTTGTGCTTGATAGGCCTACAGACAGCACCAAGGATAAGTTGTTCCATTACCTTTCCAGGGATGCAGGTGAGGCTGACTGGTCTATAGTTACCTGGGTCCTCCTTCATTGTCTTTTTTGAAGGTTGGAGTGACATTTGCCTTCCTCCAGTCCCCAAGCACCTCTCCTGTCCACCATGACTTACCAAAGACAGTGGAGAGTGGTCTGGCAATGACTCCCACCAGCTCCCTCAGCACCTTTGGGTGCATCCCATCAGGACCCATGAATTTATGGATGTCCAGATGACTTAACTGTTCTCTAACTTAGTCCAACTCCTTTGTCATGTCTTCCTCTGGTGCCTCAGGGATCTGGGGCTCCTGAGGACAGTCTCCAGCAGTACAGATGGAGACAAAGACAACATTTAGTATCTCTGCCTTCTTCGTATCCTCTGTCACCAAGGTGCCCATCTCATTCAGTAGTGGGCCTACATTGCCTCTACTGTTAGTTTTTCCTGCAATGTATTTGTTTCAATGTGGAGGTGGAAAGAGACTCAGTTCTTTGTGAATATTCCTGTGATATGAAATTAGAGGCACAAATGAGGCCAAGATATCAATAGTGAAGCTATTTATTAACAGAATAAAGTGGACAGAACAGAAGAGGGGAGAGAGAGAGGTAAAAAATGGAGAGAGAAAGAGCAGAAAAGGAATTATATTACCACCCTCCCCTGCCAGCCCCAAGACAGTGTGGGTCTCTGGAAGGGTGCTGCTGCATCCGTGTTGGCGTGAGCTGTCTGCCCTGGAGGAGGGGAGGGGGAAAACCCCAGTCCCTCTCTGAGCAGCCTCTTTTCAATACTCCATGAGCTACAGCAGTCAAAACTTAGGGTACAGAGAGAGGGTTCCTGGTCTGCTTTTTCCAGGCTGAATGTTAACATTGATAGTTTTTCTCTCAGTCTTTGTCTCTCCCTGTTTTTCTCCTCTTGAGCAGGCATTGTTCAGGTCTTTTATACAGTGTTTTAGTCACAGGTTGTTTTTTTTAGGTATGTGTCCAAGTAATCTTCGTATGTATTACATGTGTGCTTACAGGGGTCCAGCCGAGGAAGAGGGGCCTTCTTCTCCCACAGACCAAGGAGCAAGGCTAGGGCACCACCAGTCCGGCCTATATCACCACCAGTCAAACACTGGCTTGCAGGGGAGCCTGATTTTGCAACCTGCATGAAACCACCTAGTCACAGCCTTATCTCCTGGCCTGGGTGAGGGCTGGGGCCACTTTCTCTGCGTGGAGGAGGAGGGGAGGGCAAGGAAGGAAGTTACTGTCATCTGCCCTTCTCCTCCTTCTCTTGCACTGTCTGTTGCTCCACACTTCCCCAGCTTCCAAATTCTGGTCACCCCTGCGAGAGCAGATTTGCAGAGCATGCAGCCGGTGCCCCATCACGGCCCAGTGCAGAAGGGCAAGGACCGGCTGTGTGGGATGGCACCATGACCTTGGGTGAATGATGGGGACCTGTCTCATGCCATGCTGGAAGGGCTACAAAGACAAGCACTGAGTAAACAGCTCGGGTAACCAGATACGAGAAACAAACAAATAATTTGCAATGAATAATGTATTGGTGATTTTAATATCTTTCTGATTACAAATTGTCCACAAGCAAGCCACAGTTTATCAAACACTCACTTCTCAAAACACCAAATTACTGTGAACAATTAATGAGATATAACTTGTTCTGGTGTTACTTGTTTTAAATATTTAATAACCAAATAAGAAGCTGTTTTGATTGAACAGAGATGGCACATGGTGCAGATCTGCTATGCCTATGCATGATCTCAGGCCTGTGAGTCAAGTGCAAGCTGGGGATGCTGACAGCTGTGCATCTGTGGAGCTTTCTATAGGATTTTCTTTCCAGCATATACTCTAGTTTGGCATGCAACCAGTAGAAAAAGAGAGAGGGGATAGAAAGAAGAGCAAGTAAGCTGGCAAAAGGCCTGGAGAATAGGTCTTATGAGGAGCAGCTGGAGTCATTTAGTCTGAAGAAGGCTGAGAGGAGACCTTACCACTCTCTACTATTACCATAATGGAGGTTGTTGTGAGGTGGGTGTTGGTCTCCTCTCCTAAGTAACTAGTGAAACAAAAAGAAGGAATGGCCTCAAGCTACAGTAGGGAAAGTTTAGGCCAGACATTAAGAAAAGAACATTCACTGTCAAGGTTGGCAGGCATTGGAACAGGCTGCCCAGGGAAGCAGTTGAGTTACCGTCCCTGGATGTATTTAAAAGCTGTGTACATGTGGTGCTTGTTGATATGGCTGATTAGGGTTAATTATTGGACTTGATAATCTTAAAGGTCTTTTCCAACCTTTATGATTCTATGAACCCAACCCAGGCACCCATGGTCAAGTCACAGTATAATCATTGTCAGCTTTCTTCAATGTATTTGTGGGGGACACATTTTGGTTTTTACTGTCAGGGTCTATTCTGGTCTTTATGAGAACATTCTAAAACTCCTCCACTACAAGTTAAAATCTTGCATTAAAGTGTAACCTTTATAAACTTTGCATTACAGTGTTTTTCACAGATGCTGAAATCAAGCAGCTCTGTCTCTCTTTCCTTTTCTCCTCATTCAAAAGTTAAATCTTTAGGGGCCTTCTGGTTCCCCACCCATCACCCAGGGACTTATGACTCAGCCCAACCCCTAAGCACCTTAGGCTGGAGCTCATCGTGTCTCATCATTTGAAGATGCTTAATTTTTTAGGTATTTGCCAAGATTGTTCAGGGCAGGTATTCTGCTCCTTTTCTTGCTAGTGTCATTTTTCTGCTTAACTGATCTCAACAAAAATTTTTGTACAGCTTCCTCAGATCTCTGAACCTATAGCAGAAATACTGTTCTCTCAGTTTCTAATGTTGGAGATGTTTGACTTCTATAAACAAGAAAAAGTTTACCTGACTAAAACCTTGAACCAGAACCTGCCAAATGGCTCGAGATCATATAAATCAGCATATCAAGGTCTCTCTCCTGGATTCTGGTGCAGGTATATTTTTGTTGGAGCATTCCTGATCTATCTTTATTACTAGATGCTTCACTTTCCACAGACTGGCTTCTGGGGAACACCATGCCCCCTTTCATGTAATTCTGCCTAAAACAGGGGGAAATTACTGCCTGTTGCAGATGTTGCATTAACACAGAACAGAAAATGGGCACTGGATAGGTGAATTCCACAAAAAGCTAAGCTAAACGTATGTCTGCATATTTGTAGCAACAAATGTGAGGGAGACCTCATTGCTCTCTACAGCTCCCTGAGAGGAGGCTGCAGTGAGGTGGGGATGGGGCTCTTCTCTCCAGGTGATAGGAGAGGAAATGGCCTGAAATTGTGCCAGGGGAGGGTTAGGTTGGAAATGTGAAAAAATTTCTTAGCTGATGGAGTGGTCAGGAACTGGCACAAGCTGCCCAGGGAGATGCTGGAGTCCCCATCCCTGGTGGTGTTCAATAGGGGATTGGACGTGTGTGGTGAAGAGGTTATTAAATTTATGAATATGAAATATGAATTATGAAAATATAATTTTTATTAATTATCAAACTATTAATAACCGATGAATCACCAACTTATATACATGTTCTAGTGCACGTTCGTGAAATAGATTCCACAACTGGCTTAGTGTTATGATTATAACGTAATTGAACTATCTATAAACCCTTTCTGTATTTATATAACGAAGGGTGCAGTTCTGCCGCTTGGCCACTAGATGGAGACTCGGCGGGACGCGGGCGGCTTCTGGCTACACACAACAACGTTACAATCTTGCTATGCGTCAGCGCTTACTCTGATGGACGTGGATACTTTGAACTGAGTGCTAGAGGGTGGAAAGCACGTGGACGATATTCAATCCCTTTCAGACAACAGGGATCGGTCCTGGTCGGGGTCGGCCCGTGGGGTTGGCCCGTTGGGTTGGCCCTCGGAAGTCGGCTCGCACGGCAGGGCGGGACGGCGGTGGCCAGTAGGTGGGCTCGAACGACGGAATCAGGCGAAGCTACGGGGGTCGGCCCAACCACGGCGGTTCTCGGGGCTGATGCAAACAGCCTCGGGGAGAGAATGCGGCTGCGTTAGGCGGTGGATTCTCTTTACCGAGCTTAAAGGAGCAACAGGACTCTCGTAGTGGTCCCGGGTTCAGTGCAGTATAGACACGAACAATGATTTGGTTTTCCCTGAGATTCACAGGGCTCAGAGCGGTACTCGGCGGCTCCTCTCCCGCTACGGCGGAGCTAGGCATACGTGGACTCGGTTTGGATCAAGTCCCTTCTCCCCGGTAACTGGGCAGATCTTACCCTCGGGGGTCAGTCCAGTCCTCCGGGTGCACGATGGGCTCTCCCGGTCAGCACGGCTGGCTGCAGCAACGCTGAGCTCCTCAGGCTCAGTGAAGGTCCTCCCTCTGGGCTTCTTAACGATGCAGAGGCTTCCAGTATGCGTGCATGTATAATAGAAGCTAATAACAATAAGCTCAATGGCAAAGGCTGCAGCTCGAGAGTTACTCACTCAAGCAAACACAGAGACAAAGTGAATGAGGGGGGCAACGTGTTTACCAACTGGGGTGATACTTATAGACTCCTCGAGGCTGGGCTTGACCAATGGGCACTCTCATAAGCAACTGGCTTCAGCCTATAGAAAGCGTGAAGCAAGAATTATGCCCATACTTGGTGTCAGCACGAGCGCTGCATGCACTGGGTGCATGCTGGCCTGGTTAATGCCTTGGCTTTTGTCTTCCTCCAGGAGGAGGGGGAACTTGCCCACATGCTGGGACAAGATTCAGTATTGGGGCATAATGTGCCTTTACCACAACGTGGCACTTGGTGCCATGGTCTAGTCATGAGGTCTGTGGTGACAGATTGGACTCGATGATCTTTGAGGTCTCTTCCAACCTTGGTGATACTGTGATAAATCATATGGTAGGTAAGGGAGATATTTTAGAAACCCTTACTGTAAACAGATTTCTCAACTGCAGGGTGCATCAGACCCAAGCAGATATTTTTCCTGAAATTTTAGAGAATTTTTCTGTATCTTGTGGGTTTTAGTACCATGTCCTCCATATGCCTCAGTGGAACACATGAAATGGGATGCATTTGCTACAGTTCCATATGTGTGTCCATCTTGACTTACTATGTCATGTGAGGATGAGAACTTGTCCAAACCAGAGGATGCAAGAGTGCAGGATTGTGGTGAGCAGCATGAGACTGCTCAGATTAGTTGAAGAATGCAGGGATGGGAAAGACATCAAGGCCAACAAGTATGTTTGTTCCAGGCAACAATATTATGTAGCTCGTTTGCAGACCTGTAGGGTGTTTGCTTCTATGGTGTGTGCTGCAGTGGTTATTTATTATACCTTTCCTGTTTATGGAACAGTATCACAGTATCTGTAAGGTTGGAAGAGACCTCGAGGATCATCGAGTCCAACCTGTCACTACAGACCTCATGACTAGACCATGGCACCAAGTGCCACGTCCAATCTCCCCTTGAACGCCTTCAGGGCCGATGACTCAACCACCTCCCTGGGCAACCTGTTCCAATGCCGAATGACTCGCTCGGTGAAGAACTTCCTCCTCACCTCGAGTCTAAACCTCCCCTGGTGCAGCTTGAGACTGTGTCCCCTTGTTCTGGTGCTGGTTGCCTGGGAGAAGAGACCGACCCCTTCCTGGCTACGACCACCCTTCAGGTAGTTGTAGAGGGCAATGAGGTCACCCCTGAGCCTCCTCTTCTCCAGGCTAAACAATCCCAGCTCCTTCAGCCTCTCCTCATAGAGCTTGTGCTCAAGGCCTCTCCCCAGCCTTGTTGTCCTTCTCTGGACACATTTCAGCAACTCAACATCTTTCCTGAACTGAGGGGCCCAGAACTGGACACAGTACTCAAGGTGTGGCCTAACCAATGCCAAGTACAGGGGTACAATGACCTCCCTGCTCCTGCTGGTGACACTATTCCTAATGCAGGCCAGGATGCCATTGGCCCTCTTGGCCACCTGGGCACACTGCTGGGTCATGTTCAGGCAGCTGTTGATCAGTACCCCCAGGTCCCGTTCTCTTCGGGAGCTCTCCAGCCACTCTGACCCCAGCCTGTAGCTCTGCATGGGGTTGCCATGGCCAAAGTGCAGCACCCAGCACTTGGACTTGTTAAATGACATCCCATTGGATTCTGCCCTTCTGTCCAGTCAGTCAAGGTCTCTCTGCAGAGCCTTTCTACCCTCTAACTGACTAACATCTGCTCCCAATTTGGTGTCATCTGCAAATTTGCTGATGACTGACTCGACCCCCTCATCCAGATCATCAATGAAAATGTTAAAGAGTATAGGGCCCAGCACTGATCCCTGGGGGACGCCACTGGTGACTGGCCACCAGCTGGATGTGGCACCATTCACCACCACTCTCTGGGCTCGGCCCTCCAGCCACTTCCTAACCCAACACGGAGCGTTGTGTTCCAAGCCACGAGATGACAGCATGTCCAGGTGTTTGCTGTGGGGGACGGTGTCAAAGGCCTTGCTGAAGTCCAGGTAGACCACATCCACAGCCCTCCCCACATCCACCAGATGGGTCACAAGATCATAGAAGGAGATCAGGTTGGAGAGGAAGGACCTGCCCTTCCTAAATCCATGCTGTCTGGGCCTGACCCCTTCGCCATCCTTCAGGTGCACAGTTATTTCCACCAGGATAATCTGCTCCATCATTTTCCCTGGCACTCAGGTCAGGCTGACTGGCCTGTAGTTTCCAGGTTCCTCCATCCGACCCTTCTTGTGGATGGGGACCACATTGGCCAGTTTCCAGTCATCTGGGACCTCACCGGTGAGCCAGGACTGTTGAAAAATGATGGAGAGCATCTTGTCCAGCTCATCTGCCAGCTCTCTCAGCACCCTAGGATGGATCCCATCTGTTCCCATGGACTTGTGAGTGTCCAAGTGACTCAGCATGTCCTGAACTAATTCCTCATGGATTACCAGGGCATTACACTGCTCCTTGACCCCATCACCCAGCTCTGGAGGCCACTCGTCCTGAACTCCTGCCTTGCTGTTAAAAATTGAGGCAAAGAAGGTGTTCAGGACCTCAGCCTTTTCCTCATCTTCAGTCACAGTGTTCCTCTCCAGGTCCAATAAGGAGTGCAGGTTCTTCTTGCCCTTGTTTTTAGTGTTAATATATTTGCAAAAATGCTTTTTATTATCTTTCAGAGAGGTGGCCAGCTTCAGTTCTGACTGGGCCTTTGCTTCTAATTTTTTTCCTACATAATCTAACAACTTCCTTGAACATACCTCGAGAAGCCTTCCCCTCTTTCCAAAGGTGATACAGCCTCCTCTTCCCCCTTAAATCCTCCAGGAGCTGCTTGCTCATCCAGGCCAGTCACCTTCCCTGCCGGCTCACCTTCCGGCACATGGGAACTGCCAGTTCCTGTGCCTTCAAGAGCTCCTGTTTGAAGTAGGTCCAACCCTCCTGAACCCCTTGGCTCATGAGGGCTGGTACCCAGGGAATTTTACAAATAAGTTTCTTAAACAGGCTGAAGTTCGCCCTTCGGAAGTCCAAGGTGAAGATTCTGTTGGTGCTCCTCCCTATCTCCCTGCATATTGAAAACTTCACTATCTCGTGGTCTCTGCACCCTAGGCAGCAGATAGGAAGACAAAATATGCAGCAAGAAGTGTAAGCTCACTGTATAAATCTACACTCAAACTTCTGAGTAAATAATCTAATATTTGGAGATGCCTGTTTTTTGGATGGCACAGATTTAACATCACTTAAAATTAAACACATACCTGTCAGCCCCCTATGTTTAGAAATATTTGACCTAGACACCCTTCCTTTCAGATTAAATGTCTGATGTGAAGAACAAGCTAAAAACCATGACACCAGTTATGAACACAATTGAGAACAGAGAAGAGCCTCCTGGATGAGAACTTGAGTCACCCATCCAAATTTGGTGTTATGTAATTGTCACGGTCCGGAGACATTAGATGTCTCGGTCCGGAGACACAGTTCTTTTAAATATTTCCGTGTTGTGAAATTAAAGGCACAAACGAGGCCAAAGTATCAACAGCTAGACTATTTATTAGATAAAGTGGACATAAGGAGGGAGAGGGAGAAAATGGAGAGAGAGAGAGAGAGGGAGAAGAGGGAAGGAATTAGAAGGAGAAAGTCAGAAAGAGATTATATTACCAACGGTCAGGGGTGGTGAGAGTCCAAGATGCGTTGCGTTGCCCCATGATGTTATGGTGCCGTCTTCTCTCTTCTTCTTTGACAGTGTCACTCAAGTCTTTTATACAGTTTTTTAGTCCTCAGGCAGGTGTTGGTATGTCAGGTATTTCAGAGGCAAGGAAATAATCCAGGTATCTGTTCCCCCGGAAATCTGTGTATGTGGGCAAGATTTTTGGATGGAGGCGAGGGGAGGCCTCCGTCCCCCCCCCCTCCATTCAGACAAGTCCTCCCACATTCCTTTACACAGGTGGTGGAAACCATAGTATCATCCTGCCCAAGGTATTTGATGGGCGGAAACCACCCTGCCCAGAAAGCCTGATGGCTGGGTCCTTGGGTCCATTGTTGTAGTCCGGCGTTATCACGATGCAATCACAAGCTGATTTGCATCCAGGATTGGTCGTGATGGCTGGGTCCTTAGGTCCATTGTTGTAGTCCGGGTGTTATCACGATGCAATCACAAGCTGATTTGCATCCAGGATTGGTAGACAGGATTCACTTTATCTTTGTTGATTTACATTAAGAGAGACAAACTTGTCGTCTTCCACAGTAATGAAGCCAAGTGAGTTGTTGCTGTCTTATTTAGCCGTCTGCATCTCCAGAATGCACTGATCTCATCTAAGGTAGCACAGAAATGGGTGGATTTCTTGCCTCAGCATATGGATTTGCAAAAGTGAGTTAGAACTGTCTTCTAGGGAAAAGTAATTATTTTTTATTTTAGCATCTTTTTACTTTCATATATCTCCTTTGCAGGCTCCTAAGACATAGAAGTTCACCAACTTTTTGCTGTTAAATGAAACCACTAGCAACAGTCTTTGCTATGATCTCAATCTAATGATGAGTACACAGTTCAAGTGAGAATCAAATTGCTTGAATTCTGTACTATTTACATTTTTATAGTCTACACAATTTTGTAAAAAAAGGGCTATCATAGCCTCACAACCTGGTTTTACTGCATTATTATTACTCCCCAGTACCTTTTTGTCTTGAAACTTCTGGGCATAAGTTTCCTAGATTATATAATATGGTAAGCACTCAATTTAACAATGCTTTCTCATTGAAAGCTATTGATCTGCTTCAAATGAATTGGTTTTGCTTCATGGGACATTGCTGCGCACCTTCCAGGAGAAACTAATTTTAACCTAATCACTGAAATTTGCATGTAAAGTACAGATTGCAATCAGAGTAACCATCATCACTATAGGGAAAAGACTTTTGAATCTGGGGTTTTAGAATACTTCAATGGAAGCCAAATGAAATGTCTTAATACTGATTTCCTCAGGGTGAAGAGTGGCAGAAGCAGGGGAAAGGTGAAAGAGATTCTCATGTAAAATGAAAGTAAGAGAGGGTGGCTGCAGTGTGTCTTTGGTAGCAGGTGTTTAGCTAGGTAGATGCCATAAGTGAACAACCCTCTTGTGATAATATTTTTTATACTAGAAAATCAAACAGACTTCAGTCTCTTAGCAGATAACATGACAAGATAAGATACCAAAAATTCATCACACTCATGCTCAGGGTATTGCCAGCCTGCTGTTCCTGAGAGTCTTCACACATCAACTGCCATGCAAGTCATAGGCAGATCTTCATTCTCTGCTGCCCAAAAGGCAGAAGAACCATAACAGACCTGCAAACGGGGGAGGGGGAAGATGGACTGTCAAATTATTTTGTTTAACTTAGCTTAAAAAATAAAATTTAAGAAAAATGGAAAGAAAATTGTATTTATTTTTTGGTTTGTATAATTAGATTTCTCTAAGATGAAAATTGTTTCATTTTGAAGAAGTGGGAGTTTTCTCTTTGGGTTTGACTGTTTCATTGTCTTTCAGGTGCCACACACAGTCACAGCATTGCTGACAGCTTGGATTCCAACTGTTCCAACTGTTATTTTTCATTTTACAATGAAAAATATTCTTACAGGAGCCATTTGGACAAACTTTGCTAGACAGGAAAGGTATGTCCAAGTTTAAACTCATGCCTGAATAAAGAAGGAAGAAGTTATCTGTATGGATTTCTATCTGTAGCACAAAAGCCTAGGTTTGCATGAGTGATTTTAACCTTTAACCTTGCCAGGAGGCTGTTAGAAGCAAATCAAATGGTAAGAAAAACAATGGGAAAATTGCTGTCAGTTTGTCTCCTACCCATGGAGCTAGGATCAGGGAAATTATACCTTACAACTTGTCTCCTGATCAGCAACAAAGAAGAAATTAAATAATTCAAGCTGTCATTTTCAGGGACATCATGAGTGGAGCAATTGGCAGTAACTGGGCATGAAACTTTCAGACATGGAAAAAGATTACTGCAGATGACAGGGTAAAATAAGCTGTGCCCAAGAGTGTTCCCAGGTGATGGGACAAGGTCACATAACAAAGCACCTGCAATGGCCCCAGCCCAAGGTTCAGGTTCAGGGACCGTCTCCCACAGGTGATCAACAGGCAGCCATCCAGTTTGGTGGGCCAAGTTTGCTTCCCAGCATGATCTCTTTCAAGAAACTCACAAAGAGCAGTGGAACTGGAACTCTTTCTGCAGTGCTGGAGGGATCAGTCTGATTCTCCTGGGTCTGCCTTCTCACAATAGAAGGGTTCTGTGGCTGCACAATGTTTTGTACCTTGCAGATAAATGAGTTACAGTAATACTGTGGAAATTAAAATACCCTGAAAATTACAGACCAGTACTCAGAGAGATCCTTTTTGGAGACCAGCATAAAGCTCTCTTTCTATAAGACCATCTTGGCAGCAACTTTGTTGGAGATGGGTTTCATCTCAGAAGTCATCAGTTCATTGACCTCACATCTGCTTTAGCATACACACAGTCCCGCACTGGCAGTGCTGATTCTCCTTTCCGTGCTATGCATCCTTAGAGTTGCTGATCCAGCAGCATTTATCTGTGTTTGGACAGGATTAGTACCATCCCATGCATCTGACCTCACAGAAACTATGCAAGACTTGCTTCTGTAAATTAATAGAGGAAAGAAAATTACTGAAGACATTTTCATTTGTAGGTACAGTAGTTGCAGAGGACTTCTTCAAGTCAAGTGGTCCTCAGCACTCTAAAAATAGTTGACAAAGAACTGATTAAAAGCCTGTTTAAATTAGCAGAAAATTACAGTTTTGAAATGGTCTGGATTGAGGTCACAGGCAAGAAATTAATGAACTATGGGACTGGAAAGGAAGATTAGGAAGGAACAGGATATGTTATTAATGAGAGAGAGGCATAGACAGCTGCTCCAGAGCACCACAGCATCAAGGCTAGAAGGCTCACATTCAAAGTGTGAGAAAGCAACAGATCAGGAGTAGGGAAGTTGCAGAAGCAGAGCTGTCATGGTGTTTCAGCACAGATGGGAAGGCCTTGCTGTGACTAGTCCAGTGGCTGCTGAAGTCATTCACACCTCCTTAAGTCTGGAGGGCTGTGGCTAGCAATCATTTTCCTTCAGATTCCCCTAATCCTCATTGAGTTGTGCAGGTGAGATGGACTCATTGGAAATAGGGAAAGAAGAACCCTTGGCAGCTCATTTTTGCTGAATGTGTGCTGTTTTTTCATTGGGTGAAAAAACATTGGATCCATGTTCACATCACCTACATTTAGCTGAACATCTGCTGCCCAGCTGCAAATGTCATGGCTTACATGCTTTTAAGGCATTTAACTTGCTCCAAGAGAGCCATAAAAGCATGATCCCCATGCCTCATGTGGTAGAATGATTCTGCTTGCCTGCATATGTCCTGCTTATCTCATTTCTCTGAATTGTACTTCAGTAGGATGAAGCAAATATGGTCAAGAATTCTTGAAGTCTGTGTCCTGAGTACTGACAGCAGATGATGCTTTTCAATGGATCCAATCTTTCTTCACAGCAGGGTCAGTAATAAGGAAATCCATCTGTATAGTGAATTATATATAAACCTTTAGTTCATACCAGTTTGTTTAGAGCAGGGTACTGGTCAGAGAATTGCAAATTTGTCCAGCCTGCAGAACATGAGTTTGTAGCTACTAGGACAGCTGTCCTTAGAGCCTGCTTCAGATTGCAAGAGGGGAAGTGACTGTATACTTTTAAAGAAAAGGGCATGAGGATGGAACAGTTTAGTAATTTTCTGCTGAATCTTAAGGCTGGAGTGAGAATGCAAGAAGTCAATAGTGATGTTTTCATTTCAGAGGGGCACTTGGTCTCCTTAACTAAAATATTAAAATTTCATCCAGTTAAGGTGGTGTCTTCCCCTTTAACAGGTCTGTGGCTCAGAGAGCAGGTGGCAGCTGCTTCTCTGTATATAGAACTATAATCCTTCTCAATTGTCAAAGACATAAATTACTATTATTTCCTTCCTTAAATATGTGAAAGAAAAATTGTAGGTTATTGAGTGAATTTTCCTCTTGGAAAAACTGCATATTCCTAGTACACAAGTTCAATGAAAGTTCAGGAGTTTATCACTGCAAACACTGTATTCTAATAATTTGTCTGGCAAGTCCTTGGCTCAAATTTTGATGTTTTGAATTAAGAGAGATTTTTTTACTGCCTTCATGTAAGAGAAATCAAACAGCACTATTCACAGGCATATAACAATATCTATTGATCATAATCAAACTACATACAGTGTTAGTATCAGAGGGCTCCTCTGTAGGACAATTGTCAGTTGCCAGGGCAAACTAATGCTGTCTGTCACAGAATGCTGTTTTCTTGGTCAGTGTTGCTCCACTAGGTTTCACCCTGAGAACTCCTCAAGAAGTTTGCATGCAAATATTTTTTTTTCCAGGTAAATCAGATGTTTTCACACTTCCTTGACGTAGTGACCTTCATCCACACAAGGATTAATGGATTTATTCTTAGTGTTATTGATAATATTGTCAACAGCCCGCCCTTTGAAATGTGGTGAAATACAGATTAGTTCAGAATTATGAAGCTCACAAGTTATTCTTAGTTCCTGGAAAACATTGAAATCGTTAGCACAAACCATTCTTAAACATCTAGAACAGAACAAGGTAAGCAGAAGAAGGAATAGGTTTGCCAAGAATAAGCAGTGCTAGTCAGTCTAGCACCACTTGATAAACAGTTTTCAGGCAGAAACACTGGAATCATCCAAGATTTTGATTTTGATTTTCATGCCAGTTCAGATGATTTTTTTCCTAACCTGTCTAAGCAAGAAGGATCTAGGTAGCCTTTAAGGTGGGTGCAATACTTTCCGTGTGACAAGTGACAGACAGGATGCATTATTAATACAAATTGGGGGTGATGAGGTAATGCAGCAAGCAGTCCATGGTCCAGTTCTCTTTAACATTTTCAATATTGAGCTGTGTGTGGGATAATAAAATACGCTTACTAAATTTTCAAAAGGCACCTTATTGGAACTGACCACACATAAATTGGAAGATAAAGCTAAAATTCAAAATTATCCTGATAAGTTTGATGTATTGAAAAAGTTGAGTGTCAATAGTCACAGGATCACAGAATGTTAGGGCTTGGAAGAGACCTTGAAATACCATCTAGTCCAACCCCTCTGCCAGAGCAGGATCACCTAGAGTATATCACACAGGAACACAACCAGGTGGGTTTTGGATATCTTCATAGAGGGAGACTCCACAACCCCCTTGGGCAGCCTGTTTCAGTGTTCTGTCACCCTTGCAGTGAAAAAATTTTCCCCCATGTTTCCTATGATGTAAAATGCAAGGTACTTTCTTTGGAAGGCTTCTTCAAATAAACATGGGATATAGAACAGCTGGCAAGATAAAACTTCTTCATGAAGTCACTGTGAATCTTGAGCTGAGGAAGAGGACTTACAAACCCAGAAAAAGTTATAGTTGTACAGAAACAGAAACGTTACGCTTGAGAAATCCTTCCCTTCTGTTTAGCCTGAGAGCCCAAACCCCCTGCACAGCTGCAGGGCTGAATCTGAAGCTGGGTGGTGTCTTTTGAAAAGGAATCTAGAAAGGAAGTGAACAAGGCACCTAGTGTTATTTTAGAAAGAAGATAGATGTCACGTAGTGCTAAGCAGCTAGTCATAAAAAAATCAACAAAATTTCCCTTTTAAGCCTGGTTACATTCCTTCCCTCCCTGGCCTTATTGATCTAAACATTGATGAGCTTTTCCTAATACCAGGTCTATCCTCTCTACAAAATCTGAAAAAATCAGACATGATATCCTGAAATAGAATTTTTTAAAAAAAATCCAATTGAAAACCATAATTAGAGGAGGTAACAATTTTATTGGATAAAACACTCACTTCACTTGAACTGAAGGCAACCTTAACTTTGGGATGTTGTTGGGAGAGATTGGTCTTGTCTGGTTGGTTTTGAAGTAAGCCTCTAGGCTTTAATCCTGTAAATCTAAAGCTCAGAATACAAGTTGTTGAGTCTGGTGGGACATCTGTAATACTTCATACTCTCAGGATACTTTTTCACAGCTCATTTATAACCACCGCATTTTCTCAGGACAGACATCTTGGAGTGAACTCAGCACAGTCATGCTGCTGCAGACTGAGTAAGTGAGAGGCGTGTGACTTGCATTTCTTTCTCTGAATCATAGGTCAGTGGAAAAGTTTTTAATATACTTGTAGCACATTGGTCCCCCAAATGGAGTGTGAATTACATTGCTTTCTAAATGGCCATCTAGCTGTGGAACGCTCTTCAAACTGGCGATTTAAAATAAGCTAATTTTTAAAATAGATTTTGTGGTTTGAAGCACATTAGCTTGCCTCAATTTCCAGAGTAGCACTAGAGACATGAACAAAGCAGGCACCCCTCCTGGTCAGCATTGGTATAGAGTATAATAAGTGCTGCCATTTAGTGTGGAAAAAGTCAGTTCATTTTTATCACACACAATAACACAGAACAATATTGTGTAGCAATTTCAGTGCTTCTGACTTGATGCTTGCTAAATGGCATCCACAGATATTGAAGATTCCTGGCACGTGCTTTTGGTATCTCAAGTTATGCATTTCTAGGATTTAGGGAATGCCTGAGCAGGGGTGAAATTCTCTGGCACATCATCTCTTTTCCCAACCATATTGTTCTTGGATGTATCCCAAAACATACACAGGGATAGTCCAATGTTTCTGTGGACAGGCTTTTTTTTTTCCTCGGGCAGTTTAACTTTTCTTTTGTATGCAAACTAATCTTTAATGATGTCATCATCTAAGACTGTTTACTATTTAGTGTTCAAGAAGCATAAATAATATTCTGGAATGATACAATAAATTCTAGGAGAACCATCCAGTGTTCAACCAGCTCATTTGTTTTGGCTATTTCTTAATCCTTTTTATTCATTGCTATTCAGATTTTTCATGAAATGCCAAAACACACTTTAAGGACACTCCTTCTCTGTGTCCTTTACTAATTTATTACCATTTTCTGAAGGCACTGTCCTGTTATCCATGAAGATAATGAAAAATTCTCCTTGACTTATAGTTTCATAGTTTCATAGTTTCATTCAGGGTTGGAAGGGACCACAAGGATCATCTAGTTCCAACCCCCCTGCCATGGGCAGGGACACCCCACACTAGATCAGGCTGGACAGAGCCTCATCCAGCCTGCTCTTAAACACCCCCAGGGACGGGGCTTCGACCACCTCCCTGGACAACCCATTCCAGGGTCTCACCACTCTCATGGTGAAGAACCTCCTCCTCACATCCAGCCTGAATCTCCCCACCTCCAGCTTCATTCCATTCCCCCTACTCCTATCACTACCTGACATCCTGAGAAGTCCTTCCCCAGCCTTCCTGTAGGCCCCCTTCAGACACTGGAAGGCCACAATTAGGTCACCTCGGAGCCTTCTCTTCTGCAGACTGAACAGCCCCAACTCCTTCAGTCTGCTCTCATAGGAGAGGTGCTCCAGCCCTCTGATCATCCTCGTGGCCCTTCTCTGGACACGTTCCAGCACCTCCACATCCCTCTTGTAATAGGGACTCCAGAACTGGACACAGTACTCCAGATGGGGTCTCACCAGGGCTGAGTAGAGGGGGAGGATCACCTCCCTCGACCTGCTAGCCACACTTCTCCTGATGCAGCCCAGGATCTGATTGGCTGCGGGCTGCAAGTGCACATTGAGAGCTCATGTTGAGCTTTTTATCCACCAGCACCCCCAAGTCTCTCTCCTCAGGGCTACTTTCCAGCCAGTCACTGCCCAGCCTGGATTTGTGCCTGGGATTGCCTCCACCCAGATGCAGGACCCTGCACTTGCTCTTATTGAACTTCATGAGGTTGGCTTGTGCCCACCTCTCCAGCCTGTCAAGGTCCCTCTGGATGGCCTCCCTTCCCTCAGCGTGTCTGCTGCACCACACAGCTTGGTGTCATCAGCAAACTTGCTGAGGGTGCACTCAATGCCACTGTCCATGTCACCCACAAAGATGTTGAACAAGACAGGTCCCAGGACTGATCCCTGAGGGACTCCGCTTGTCACTGGCCTCCACTGGGACATGGAGCCATTGACAGCCACTCTTTGGGTGCGGCCATCAAGCCAGTTCCTTATCCATCTAGTGGTCCACCCATCAAACCCATGTGTCACCAGTTTGGAGACCAGGATGTGGTGCGGGACAGTGTCGAAGGCTTTGCTCAGGTCCAGGTAAATGACATCAGTTGCTCACCCCTCATCTATTAATGTTGTCACCTGCTCATAGAAGGCCACCAGGTTGGTCAGGCAGGATTTGCCCTTGGCAAAGCCATGCTGACTGTTCCCAATCACCTCTTCACTATTCTTTTGAGCGGTAGTGACTCCAGGAGGATCTGCTCCATGATCTTTCCAGGCACAGAGGTGAGACTGACTGGCCTGTAGTTCCCTGGTTCCTCCTTCTTACCCTTTTTGAAGATGGGGGCAATGTTTCCCCTTTTCAGTCCGTGGGGACTTCACCAGATTGCCATGACTTTTGAAATATAATAGAGAGGGGTTTAGCAACCTCATCTGCCAGTTCTCTCAGTACCCGTGGGTGTATCCCGTCGGGTCCCATGGACTTGAACACTTTCAGGTTCTTCAGATGATCACGAACCTGATCTGCACTTACAATGGGCAGTTCTTCCTCCCCATCCCTGGCTTTGACTTCCATAACGTCAGGAGTGTGGCTAGAGGCCCTTGCAGTGAAGACTGAGGTAAAGAAGTTATTAAGTACCTCAGCCTTTTCCTCATCACTTGTGACCATGTCACCATTTTCCTTTCTGAGGGGGCCCACACCTTCCCTAGTCTTCTTCTTCCCATTAATATACCTGTAAAAGTTCTTAGTGTTCCCTCTAATCTCCTGGCTAGATTCAATTCAAACTCTGCTTTGGCTTTCCTAACCAGGACTCTCGCTGCTCGGGCAGCTTCCTTATATTCCCCTGTTCTACCTGTCCTTCTCTCCACTTCCTGTAGAGTTTCCTTTTAAGTAATAGTGTGTCCAGTAGCTCCTTGCCCATCCAGGCAGGCCTCCTAGCATTCTTACCTGCTTTTCTCTTTGTTGGTACACAGATCTCCTGGACACAGAGGAGGTGGTCCTTGAATATTGACCAGCTGTCCTGGGTCCCTCTTCCCTCCAGGGCTTTGTCCCACGACACTTTGGCTAGCAGATCCCTGAAGCAATCAAAATCTGCACGCCTAAACTCTAGGGTAGTAAGCTTGGAATACTTCCTCCTGATTGCCCTGAGGATGTTAAATTCAACTGCTTCATGGTCACTGCAGCCAAGGCCGTCTATGAGCCTCACATTGCTTACCAGCCCTTCCCTGTTGGTGAGAACAAGGTCCAGCATAGCACCATTTCTTGTTGGTTCCTCTACCATTTGGAGGAGGAAGTTGTCTTCTATGCAGTCCAGGAACATCCTGGATTGCTGGTGCCTTGCGGTGTTGTCCCTCCAGCAGATGTCCGGGTGGTTGAAATCACCCATGAGGACCAGGGCTTGTGACCTGGAAGCCGCTTCTATTTGCCTATGGAGGGCCTCATCTGCTTGGATCTGCTGGTCAGGTGGCCTGTAGGAGACCCCCACAGTAATATCTCCTTCCCCTGTCCTGCCTTTAATTTTACCCACACACTCTCAACTAGCTCATCATCCCTCCCCAGTTGGAGCTCCACTGATTCCAACTGGTTACTGACATAGAGGGCAACACCTCCTCCTCTCCTTCCCTGCCTATCCTTCCTAAAGAGTTTATATCCATCTATGCCTACATTCCAGTCATGGGATTCATCCCACCAAGTTTCAGTAACAGCCACTATGTCGTGGCATCCCAGCAGCACAGTGGCCCTTAACTCATCCTGTTTGTTGCCCAAGCTGCGTGCATTCGCATAGAAGCACTTCAGCTGGGCTGGCCCTGTCCTCCTCTTGTGCCAAATCCCCTCGGTTTCCACAGAATGTCCTGTTGGATCATTCGTGGCTTGCCTCAGGGCAGCAAGTTGAGAGCCCTTACCATATCTCCTTCTCTCTACTGCTGGTGAGCTGCCCCTCTGTTTGTCACCAGCCAGCAGGAGACTATTAACCCCTTCCCCCTTCAAATCTAGTTTAAAGCCCTATCAATGAGCCCTGCCAATTCCTGCCCCAGGATTCTTATCCCCCTCTGGGACAAGTGTGTCCCATGAGTTGTTTTCAGCTCAGGTGCCTTGAAAACCAATCCATGATTGTGGAACCCAAAGCCCTGTCGATGGCACCAGCCCTGAGCCATGAATTGATCTGTCGGCCCTTCCTCAGTGTGTCCTCATCCATTGCTGACGTTAGAGGGATGGCAGAGAACACGACTTGAGCCCTGATGCCTTTAGCATTTGCCCTAAAGTTCTGAAGTCTTTTTTAATAGATTGTGAGCCTCTCATTGTTACATCGTCACTGCCCACCTGAAAGACCAGCAGTGGGTAGTAGTCTGAAGGACTCACGAGGTTGGGAATTCTGTCTACAACGTCTTTAACTTGGGCACCAGGGAGGCAGCTGACCGCTCTATGAAATGGGTCTGGTCTGCATATTGGGCCCTCTGTTCCCCTCAGTAGGGAGTCTCCTATGACGATGACCCTGCGAGGTTTCTTTTCTGGGTAAGTTTTGATGGCTGGCCTGAGGCAACCTGTCATTGGTACAGCTTCTGACCTTCTTGAGTCCTCAGCCTCCCCAATGACCTGTTCCTCCTGCAGAGCCTCATACCTGTTGTGTAACTGCACTGGAGGCAGTGTGCTGCTCACAGGAGCAGACTTCCTGTGTTTGCACTTCTTCCGTCGGGCAGAGACCTGTTCCCATTGGCCCTGCTCATGTGGGTTACTGCAGGGAGGTTGAGAATCTTGCTTCTGGGGAGGTATCAAACTCCTGTTCCCTAAGTGTTACCCCTGTTCTGGTTTAGAAGAGATTACGTTATGGGAATCGTCAATTTTCTGCTCGCCATCTCTTCTAGCTCTTAGCCTTTCCACCTCTTCTTTTAGTTTGACCACCATGCTCATCAGATCACTGACCTGCTCACACCTGAAACAGCTGCTCCCTCCAGCCTCCATATCGAGTGCCAGGCTCCAGCACTCACTGCAGCCACCTACCTGAACACCTGCATGCTTGTGTGTGGTCTCTGTTTGGGTGCCCACTGTCCTTCTGCTAGCCTTTGCTCTAGTGGTGACCATCTTGCAGTAACCACCCTCTCCACACGGCTTCTTTTTTTTTTTTTTTTTTTTTTTTTTTTTTTTTTTCCTCCCTGTCAGTGAGAAGGTGAGCTGCGCTCCTCAAGCTGCCTCCTCTCTCTGCAGCCACGCGCTGGGGTCTGTTTGGTTTGCGCGCAGTCTCCGCGGCAACCCCTCCCCCAGCTGCGTCACTGCCCTCCGGCAGGTAGGCAATCTGAGCCCCCTGCCCCTCCTCCTCCCTTCGGGGAAGTCCCGAGCCACCAGCCCCTTACCGCCTGAAAAGCAAGGGAATCAAAGCCAAAAGCCAAACTCCCAGAGCTGCGCTCCTCAAGCTGACTTCAATATCAGGAGATAATTACCTAAAGTGAGCAATTTTGTCAGCTGGAATTTCATAGTTTCATAGTTTCATAGTTTCATTCAGAGTTGGAAGGGACCACAAGGATCATCTAGTTCCAACCCCTCTGCCATGGGCAGGGACACCCCACACTAGATCAGGCTGGACAGAGCCTCATCCAGCCTGCTCTTAAACACCCCCAGGGACGGGGCCTCAACCACCTCCCTGGACAACCCATTCCAGGGTCTCACCACTCTTATGGTGGAGAACCTCCTCCTCACATCTAGCCTGAATCTCCCCACCTCCAGCTTCATTCCATTCCCCCTAGTTCTATCACTACCTGAGATCCTGACAAGTCCTTCCCCAGCCTTCCTGTAGGCCCCCTTCAGACACTGGAAGGCCACAATTAGGTCACCTCGGAGCCTTCTCTTCTGCAGACTGAACAGCCCCAACTCCTTCAGTCTGTCCTCATAGGAGAGGTGCTCCAGCCCTCTGATCATCCTTGTGGCCCTTCTCTGAACACGTTCCAGCACCTCCACATCCCTTTTGTAATAGGGGCTCCAGAACTGGACACAGTACTCCAGGTGGGGTCTCACCAGGGCTGAGTAGAGGGGGAGGATCACTTCCCTCGACCTGTCTTTATGTCTTAAAGGCTTTAGTCCTGTGAGTTACTGAATGTCTGCTAGCAAGCACTGAAAATGCTCAGCTTCCACTGATGTCTGCAGGGGCTCAGAGCATTCAGCAACTTTCAACACTGCCTCAAAATTAACCAAGAGAAATAATTTCAAGTAAAGGGTAGAACACAAAGTAACATATTTTATGGCATCTGTATTTCTTAATCACTGTTTATAACCTGAATGCTGTGTGGAAATGATACCTTTCCATCTATGACAAGTTTTTCAAAGTTTAGACGCATTCCTACCCTAGAAGTGTTTGCCGCATTCTGTTCTTGCTCATAAGGTCGTGACTAAGATAAATAGATTTTGGAGAAACATTAGAGTGGAGTATGTGGGAAGAATTGTATATTACTGACTCATTTTTTAGCAGATAATTGTTTTTAAAGCTTGTTGATTTTCGTGCTTGATTCCATTAGAAAGGAATATGACAATGGTACCTATAGAATATACATTCTTAGAGAACAGCACTATTTAATTTCATGTTAAATGGAATATACCATGGAAAGTTACTGAATAACATCTGAGGAAAACTACTTTAAATGCTGACATTTAAAGGCATGGAAAATGGATATTGATGGTGACAAGACTTGAAATAACTTTAAGACTTGTCCCAGTTTCTCTCTGAGGTAGTGACAGGACTCCCTGTGCGTGTTAATGAGGACTGGATGAGACACTAAATCCCAAAGTCTTAGTTTGGCATACCATAAAGCCCCTCTATGGCACAATTCTACCAAAGATGTGTCCTGTGCTGTCTGCACCTTCACCAAGACTCTGCCACTCCCACCAACCTCTCTGCCAGGTTTTTTCAGAGACTTATGGCTGACCCAAAACAAGACTATTTTGTGTGTATTTCAGCTGCAGTAACAGGTTTCTCACATCGAAGGTGAAGATCATACTTGGAAGCCATGAGTGAAATGTGTTCCAAGGAGATTTCTATGGGAAGAAGGATGGGGAGTGACTGTAAGTGAGAATGTACCAGAAATAAACAGGACACCAAGGTGATGAGTTTAGACTTTTTCCCCAAATGTTATCAGCCATATGGGTATAATCTGATGCCTAGACAAGTATATTTCTCATTAACAGAGGAATAACCACAGGTATATAAACAAGCACTCAAAAGTATGGGGTTTTGAGGACAGCAGGAGGTGAACTTTAGCAAATGAGAGCAGGACAGTCTGAGAGCAAGAGCCAGGAAGAGTCAAGGAGAAGTTGCAGGCTGAAGAAGGTTAGAGGTGTTATCAACAGCCATGGAAATTAAAAGGTAAGCAAAGCCTTAGCAGAAAAATACAAAGGAGGTTTATATGTCACCATCATTCCACCTTCCACTCTCACTGCATCCAGTTGTGAAAACACAAAGTTGAATTTGTGACATGACGTTCAGTAGACTGAACAGTGCACCCACAAGATAGTGATTCTACTGGAAAATGAACTCAGGAGGAAAGCTGCTGTCCTAGATCAAATACCTATCTAAATCACAAAAGCAATAGAAATATATAGAAAAATATACAGAAATAGAATATATATATATATGTGTGTATGTGCGTGCGTGTATAAAATATATGATCAGATTTCACAGGAAATATGTGCTCTGTGAAACACAACTGGTTTCCTTAGGAGCCCTTTGGACAAAAAAAAAGAAAAAAAAATAATCCAATGCTAGGTACAAATTCAAAACTTGTACTTTTTCCATGGGTGCTCATAGGGTACAAACCAAACCCCATGTGCAAGGTACTGCACATTCATCTTTATTTCTTAATTGAGCTGTCTTATTAATCTTGCTTTTCCTTCCTGTGTGCTTGATAACACCTCCAGCCTTCCTCAGCCTGGAAATTCAACAGCAGTTTCAAAGGGGACTCTTGAGATGCTCTTTAAAGCCATGTGGAGAAGCTGGGCTTGCTCTCAGGATGAAGACTCACTGTGCTATGAGCAGGGACTATCTGGGGCCCCACAATGGCTGACATAGTTGGAGCACTGCTGTTTGCACTGGAGGATTTATTGTGACATTGGAGGATTGTATTGTGACATCAAGGTGATTCTTCCAAGTGTGGAAAAAGTCTCTTTCTTCTCGCTGGCATGGGCAGGGTCAGCAGGATTGTAATGTTGGTTTAGAGACCAAAGGAACACATTTACCAAGTCAAAAGAGGTTTGCTGCGCAGTGCTAGCTACCTGCTACTGCCAAGTCTTACTGACCACCTGTAGTTAAACATCTGCCCATGCAGGCTGGAGACCACCCAACCTGTGTTTACTGCTGCACTTGAAGAACCCACTCATGCTGTTCTGTTTTCAACCTCCTATGCCTTTAACTAAGATGCTTAAGTTCAGTCTATGATCAGAATACCTGTCAAGAAGTAATGAATATCTGCCAAGCAACCATGCTAATAACCTTGTTTCAGTCTGCTTGTACATGGCACAATGTGCCTCACTTGACATTCATGTGAAAAGTCACACAAGCCATGGGGAGGAAGAAAGACCTCTCAGGAAGACCTGAGAAGTACTGCAGTGTGAGAAGGACAGTGTGCTGTGACCCCCTGGGAGTGGGCAGCAGGAGCTGCCAGGAAGTAGGTTTCCTCTCTGGAGGGGTTATTTTGGTGTGTGTCAGTATTGGTCAATTAGACAGATACTGTATCTTCACATGTTCATAGGCAGTAGTGACTCACTTTAAAAGAAGAATTGAGAAGTCAGGAAAGGGACAAAATAAAGAAATTCCACGGAAGGATGTTTGCTATGTTCTGGCTCCCCTGCATTGAACCAAAGGTTTTTAATCCTCACTTTGAACATTTCCATTACACATTCATTTCAAGTGCAGGCTTGGTGTTTTGAAGGGCACTTTGTATTAGTTTTATCCAGATTCAGATTATTTGCAATCCAGACAGAAAGCAGGCATCCTTTGCAAGGCAAGTAGAAAACATATCTGAACACAAATCAGAAGAATTATTATGGCATACACGCTTTGTACCCATTACTGAATCCCCAAGGCACTTTCTGATTGTTTAGGCACTTTACCTTCTGCTGCTTCTGGTTGGACTGGGTGTAAAGTCAGCAATGAATAAGAATAGCTGAAATGGATAACATAAAAAGATGTGATATTCTTGAAAGATCCTGTGTTTCAAACTTACATATAGGTGAAAGCTACCAAAGAAACACCTCCCAGTGTTCTCAAATAGATAATCTTTTTTCAGCACAACAGAGACTTGTATAACCATCTGTCATGGGGTGGTCTTCTGATCTCATTTCAGTCCAAGGCAAGCATAGGTTCACTGTATAATGAAAAATGGTATTTGCGCAAAGCGGAGACAAAAGGCATTGTTTCTATAATATGATTTGTTTTACACAGCTCACGAGATGTTTCATATCCCATAAAACCCCCTTATCTGTAACTTAACAGTGAATGCTAGAAAAAACAACATTGTTCCTTTATAGGAGATGTCTTGTTTCTGAAAATACATTATCTCTCACATTTCCCTACCCACAAAGTAACCTCTGTTCATAAGCAAATCCACTCAACGCCCTAACAGTGACCTAGAGTAAACATCTGACATGCACTGCTTTCAAATTCCTCTTTGTTTAGGCATGAATTGCCCATGTTTATGTCCTTTGTATACTGCCTAAAGGAAAGACAAATGATACAAGGGATGTTTTACATTATCAGTCATGGCAGAGGTTATGCCTGTGTTTATCTGATCCTCTTTCATTGAATTACAAATGGTAAGATAAAGTTCTGGGTGTACAATGGTCATGAATTTCAGGGCAGATTTTCACAGTGGATGTTTAAATTAAATGTATTAGATGCCAGGAGAGCCAGTTGTCAAGGTTCCTAGTGATCTACAAGACCTGTAGCCACCTCATATAATAAAAAATTCTCTTTTCAATATCAGTGCACTGCTCATTTTAAAACACTCTGTTTACATTAGGTAATATTTTCCTGCCTGCCCACATTCACAGTTCAATAAACTGTGTTAGAGTGTCCCATCTCATCAAGGACACCCTTCACTGCTATCTACCAGTGCCAAACAAAATAACAACATTAAAACTTTAAATCTGCAGCTATGCAAGTCAAGAGAAGGAGGGGGGGAAAGGGGAGGAGGGCAGGGAACCACCACCAAAAACCCCCCAAAAACCCAAAAGCGCTGTGGCTCTCTTCCTACAAAATACCTATGATTCTGAGTGCATCTTCGGGTTGCCCAAGGAGGTGGTTGAGGCCTCTTCCCTGAAGATATTCAACGTGAGGCTCGATGAGATTATGGGCAGCCTGGCCTGGTTGGAGATGTCCCTGCTGACTGTGGCGAGTGTGGTGGGTTGGGAGACCAATTCTCCCACCACAGGCAAAAGAAAAGACTGAGACAAACAGATTGCAAAAATGGTGGAAAGTTTAAATGGAAAAAAAACAATGAAAGTTTTACAGAGACCCACAAATACCGTGCCAAAAGAGAGAGATCCCAAAAGCATCCCACCCCCACCTGAGGATACACCCAAAACCCCCAGGGCTCTTTCTAACAACACACACACACCCCTCCACCAGCCTTGGGCCTAGCCAGGCCCAAGAGGGGCCACAAGGCAACTTACCCCATTACCCAGGTAGCGATAAAGGAAGAAAGAGAAAGAGATGTCCTATAGGGGAGCGGGGCATTATGGGATGAAATATCTGGCTTCCTGTGCCCACCCACTGGGCTAGACCCTTTTGGGACATCACAGGTGTGCCTTGTGTGGTGGCATCAGGGGCGGGCCCCCCAGCCTGAACCATCACAGGAAGGTCGGACTGGATGACCTTCAGAGGTCCCTTCCAGGCTGGACCATTCTATGATTCTACAAATCTACGATTCTACAGCCCTCTGTCCTTAACACAGATTTCTGCCTTGGGGGAGCTTGATAAAAATAATACAGAGCTTTGAAGGGATTAAAAACATAGTACAGAGAGCATGTGCTTTGTTTGTTGGTTGGTTTTGTTCTGGGTTTAAGATTTCTTTGCTGCTTTACAAGACTCACTGTCAAATACACTATTTGCTTTATATGAAAGCAGTTGAAGCTCCAAACATAAATCTATCAATGAAGGAACTTACTGCCTTGTTTTCTCAGCTCTGGATCTTACAGACAGCCAGTTCTCAGAGGTTTCTGAGCAAAGGCACTAGAAAAATATTTTACGGAATATGCACCTGGCAAAGGTGTCATTTTTCAGTCTCTCATGGCTTTGACATGGCCTGGTCTGACACTTCTGTGCTTCCTCCTCCAGCAAGAAAAGACAATTGTTTTGACAGTAATTAAGTTCTGAGAATGAGGATAACAAAAAAGAGGCAGTTTTGTTAACAGTGTTGGGGGTTGTTTATTTTGTATCTTTTATGACCTCTGTAGTCTTAAAATTTGCAAAGGAGCCATTCAGCACCTAGGCAGGCATCTTGCTGTTCTCATGAGGGACTGCTAAGTTATGGCTGAACTTTAAGACAACAGATTACTATTATAAGACTATGACAACAGACTATTTGTTGGGCTGTGTAGTCTTATCCTCAATTCCACTTCAGAAATGCACTTCCTGGAGCATTACATCCAACTACTGATGTGCTGCATATTGAAGTAACTGAGTGAGCTCCAGCCCAAACTTTTCACTTCATAGTCTTTGCTTTTTCAGAGCTATTTTACACATACATTGGAGGATGATATTTCAATAAATACCACTCCTCCTGATCCAACACACAGAGGTGAGGAAAGACTTTGTGGGATGCCTTTGTGTGCTCACTAGGCAGCAGGTGAAGAACAATCTTCAAAGATGCTGTCTTTTTCCAACCAGCAATAATCTTGGTTACTGATTTTCAAACCTGGAAAACCTCAATTTGTGTGGCATCTCCAGGAGACCACTGCAAGGAGTAATTTTTTCCCCTTCTTTGTGGGATCACCTCACTCCCCGCCAGCAGCAGGGGAGAGGTGTTAGATTATTTTATTTCTGACACTATGGAAGCTAATCTATATTTTATTTCCACAGAAACTGTGCTTTCATTACAAATGCTCTAGGCATCTCTCCTCTCTCTCCCCAGTTAGTCTCTTCATCTGGTCTCCAGGGAGGCAAAGGGTGGGTGGTGGCAGGGACCCTGGGGACCCAGGGCTCAATGTTGCACAGCCGTGCTCTTTCTATCCTGTGTGTGGGAGAGGATCTAGTGGAGGTCAGCTAGAGGAGCTGCAGGGTGGAATTTAAATGATTTCACAGGTTACTTTCTTGCTCCTTACAGCTTATGCAGTGCAGCTGTCCTGCTTCACAGTTCATGCAAGGTCTATTAGTTCCCTCCTGAGAGTGTAGAAGGACTCTGGAAGTAAATGAAGTGCACAACACTGGAAATATGCAGGGTATAGACTTCAGGACACTACTAGATATTGTGCATTTAGGTTTTCTGGTTCTTTCTGTGGCTGCTCAGATCCTCACCAGCCCAGCTGCACGGCCCTGTAGGAAGGGAAATGACAACAGGCTATTTGTTGGGCTGTGTAGTCTTATCCTCAATTCCATTTCAGAAGTGCTCTTCCTGGAGCATTACTTCCTACCACTGACTGACTCTAAATAGCAGTAGTCAAACTCATGGTCTTTGATAAAATAAATCTCACTTTGGGTTTTAAAAAAGCCCACATCCTTGCATAGAGAGCACAAAAGAGCATGTGGAGTGGGGGAAAGAAGATTGAAGTAACTTTATTTAGTATCACAGAAAGCACAAATGGGTGAAAACAGTCAGTTATGCTCTTTTACTTGCTGTTGTTTCCCTGTTCCCAGTGAGCTGAATAGGCAGGATCCTGTGTAGAGGGAAGGATAACTATGTACGGGCACAAAGCCGTTCAAGGACTCTATCTGCAGAGAAGATAAAGGGATGATATGAAGGATTTGGAAGGGCGTAATTCTCATTTTCAACACACTCAGTCCCTTTTGTCACATTCGAGTTCCATGTGCAGGAGTGTGTCAGCACCAACTTACTGCTACATAGTCTTTTAGTAGAGTCTGTCGAGAGCTAATGAAGGCCAGGCAGCAGCCTAAACACAGCATCATAAAGCACCCTACCTGCTAACTGCCAATAGAGCTGACTTCCTACCTAGACGAGGTTGGCATCCTGCACTGAATTTTAAGCAGTCCCACCTTCACTTCCCCAGTATCTGTGTGGGTTTGCTGGCAGCCAGCTCAGATGCACCTGAGCCATACAAAAGTCCTAGTGGCTTGAGTAGCCACAGCACACTGTGCTTGCCTCTAAAGAAAAATCCAGGGCAAAGAAAATAAATGTCTGAAATAAGATTACTACTGCAGCCACTTCCTTCAATCCCTTAAACACCTTGTAGTCCACCAGGTTCCAATGGTTTACTTGTGAACTGAAGGATCCCTGTGGCTATAATACTCCCCCAGGAAAAGGTGCTCTGGCTGGGCAAGGGGTTCTGCTACATTCAATTATTAGCATCATCTCCTTGTGCCCCCTCAGCTGATGTTCATTCAGTGCAACAACAATTGGCCTGGTACTGCCTTAGTCAGGTGTCTAGAAACCATCAATTTCCCATGCCTTCCCTGAACGTCAAGGAGAAAGTTCTTCACTGTGGGGGTGCCACTTCACACTAAATAAGCACATTCTTTCCAGATCAAAGCTGAGAAAATACTTGGTGGTGAATAATTTATTTGATCATTGTCTTTCCTTTCCTTTCCTTTCCTTTCCTTTCCTTTCCTTTCCTTTCCTTTCCTTTCCTTTCCTTTCCTTTCCTTTCCTTTCCTTTCCTTTCCTTTCCTTTCCTTTCCTTTCCTTTCCTTTCCTTTCCTTTCCTTTCCTTTCCTTTCCTTTCCTTTCCTTTCCTTTCCTTTCCTTTCCTTTCCTTTCCTTTCCTTTCCTTTCCTTTCCTTTCCTTTCCTTTCCTTTCCTTTCCTTTCCTTTCCTTTCCCCTTTCCTTTCCTTTCCCCTTTCCTTTCCTTTCCTTTCCCCTTTCCTTTCCCCTTTCCTTTCCTTTCCCCTTTCCTTTCCCCTTTCCTTTCCTTTCCCCTTTCCTTTCCTTTCCCCTTTCCTTTCCTTTCCCCTTTCCTTTCCTTTCCTTTCCCCTTTCCTTTCCTTTCCCCTTTCCTTTCCTTTCCCCTTTCCTTTCCTTTCCCCTTTCCTTTCCTTTCCCCTTCCCCTTCCCCCTTCCCCCTTCCCCCTTTCCCCTTTCCCTTTTTCCCTTCCCTTCCCCTGATACTGCTAGTGATGTCACTGCTGGAGGCACAGAGACAAGTAGTGATGTTGTGGAGACATATCTTCTGTCCCCTTCGAGAGGTGAGTCAGATTACATTTATTTGCACAGCAATGTTGGTTCATGTGAGGCTGAATCTGGGTCCTGTTGACAGCAAAAGCTAATCTCCACGCCCACCTTCCCCGTCTCCTGCACCCAAGTTGCTGTTTCTAGCTGTTACCGGCCCTAGAGGGCTGGGTGGTAACGCTTTGCATCATTGTTTCATTCATCACAAAGACGACCACACTTTAATAGTGGAGGAAGCAGTTCCGGCATAGAGTTGGTGTGTTGGTAGGGGTTTATAAAGCAGCTGAAGCCCTTGGCAAGGAGAGGCACCAGGGAAACGTAAGATTATAGTCATTATCACTATTAAATACACAATACACAAAAATTTCCCTCATATAATAAAATCACCTTGCTGTGGCCAAGTATTGCAGTAGATCTCATAAAGACCACACTAGTACTTACCTGGCAGGGGAGACATCATGATCAGGCGGGTGGTTTTCCCAGGCCGAGGCTCATCCTTTGCATTCCAGTTTTCTAGACTGAAAGAGTTGGGTCTGTTCAGTCTGCAGAAGAGAAGGCTCCAAGGTGACCTAATTGTGGCCTTCCAGGATCTGAAGGGGGCCTACAAGAAGGCTGGGGAAGGACTTCTCAGGATCTCAGGTAGTGATAGGACTAGGGGGAATGGAATGAAGCTGGAGGTGGGGAGATTCAGGCTGGACGTGAGGAGCAAGTTCTTCACCGTGAGAGTGGTGAAGCCCTGAATGCGTTGTCCAGGGAGGTGGTTGGGGCGCCGTTCCTGGAGGTGTTTAAGACCAGGATGGATGAGGCTCTGGCCAGCCTGATCTAGTGTGAGGTGTCCCTGCCCATGGCAGGGGTTTGGAACTGCATGATCCTTGTGGTCCCTTCCAACCCTGACTGATACTATGATACTATAATCGGTTTATTAGACAGCTGCAGAAGCACCAGGGAGATGAAGGGGCGGGAAGGGAGATTTTATTTCATCTCTTGCTTTGTTGGGAGAAATGAATGGTGGAGGTGAGAAAAGGGACTTAGGAAAGAGTTAGAATTAGAATAGAATAGAATTAACCAGGTTGGAAAAGACCTTTGAGATCATTGAGTCCAACCTATCACTCAACACTATCTAATCAACTAAACCATGGCATCAAGTCACTCATCCAGCCTCTTCTTAAACACCACCAGTGATGGTGACTCCACCACCCTGCTGGGCAGCACATTTCAATGGCCAATCACTCTTTCTGTGAAGAACTTCTTCCTAACATCCAGCCTAAACCTCCCCTGGCACAACTTGAGACTGTGTCTTCTTGTTCTGGTGTTGGGTGCCTGGGAGAAGAGACCAACCCCCACCTAGCTACAACCTCCCTTCAGGTAGCTGTAGACAGCAATAAGGTCTCCTCTGAGCCTCCTCTTCTCCTGGCTAAGCAACCCCAGCTTCCTCATCCTCTCCTCATAGGGCTTGTGTTCCAAGCCCCTCCCCAGCTTTGTTGCCTTTCTCTGGACACATTTCATCAAGTCAACATCTTTCCTAAACTGAGGGGCCCAGAACTGGACACAGGACTCAAGGTGTGGCCTAACCAGTGCTGAGTACAGGGGCACAATGACTTCCTTGCTCCTGCTGGACACACCATACCTGATACAGGCCAGGATGCCATTGACCTTCTTGTCCACCCGTGCACACTGCTGACTCATGTTCAGCCTACTACCAACCAGTACCCCTCTCTGCCTGGCCACTCTCCAGCCACTCTGACCCCAGCCTGTAGCACTGCATGGGGTTGTTGTGGCCAGTGTGCAGAACCCGGCACTTGGATGTGTTAAATCTCATGTGGTTGGACTTTGCCCATCTGCCCAGCCTGTCAAGGTCCCTCTGCAGAGCTCTTCTACTCTCTTGCAGACAAACACATGCTCCCAGCTTGGTGTCGTCTGCAAACTTACTGATGATGGGCTCAATCTCATCTGGATCATCAATAAAGATATTCAACAAGATGGGGCCCAGCACTGATCCCTGGGGGACACCACTAGTGACTGGCCACCAGCTGGATGTGGCACCATTCACCACCACTCTCTGGGCTCAGCCCTCCAGCCACTTCCTAACCCAACATAGAGTGCTGCTGTCCAAGCCATGAGCTGACAGCTTGGCCAGCAGTTTGCTATGGGGGATGGTGTCAAAGGCCTTGCTGAAGTCCAGGTAGACTACATCCACAACCTTCCCCCATCCACCAGGTGGGTCACCTGATCATAGAAGGAGATCAGGTTGGTCAGGCAGGACCTGCCCTTCCTAAATCCATGCTGGCTGGGCTTGATCCCTTGGCCATCCTGTAAGTGCTGCGTGATTGCACTCAAGATGACCTGTTCCATAATCTTGCCTGGCACTGAGGTCAGGCTGACAAATCTGGAATTCCCTGGCTCATCCAACCAGCCCTTCTTGTGGATGGGCATCACATTGGCCAGCTTCCAATCATCTGGGACCTCTCCAGCGAGCCAGGACTTGGCTTGGCCAGCTCATCTGCCAGCTCTCTCAGCACTCTAGGATGGATCCTATCTGGTCCCATGGACTTGTGGGGATCCAAGTGGCTCAGCAGGTCTCTAACTACTTCCTCCTGGATTACAGGGGTTCTATACTGCTCCCTGATTCCATCTGCCTGCTCAGGAGGCCAGTTGTCCAGAAGACAACCTATCCTGCTGTTACCCTCTTATAGTAGCAGTTCATTATTTGTTAAAAAGAAAATATCTGTAATTCATGATGAAAAGATGCCTGTGTCCATATCCATCCTAAAACACAGAGATGCTGACTGTAGCTGCCTTCTGTGTTTCCCCAGGGCAATAAAAGTCAGCAACTTTCCTCCTCCAGTGGCTGTTTGCCCAGCCAGTACCTCTCTAGCAGCAACGTGCAGCAACAATGTCATACCCCAGCAGGCTTTGTGTTGCACCCCACAAAACACCCTCAGAGCATCAGATTATAATTATCTTGGAGCTTGTTAGGCAAACAAAAAGTAAAAACATAAGACAAAATAAAATAAATAAAATCAAACAACAAAATCCAAACAAAACCAAACTCCAATGTTTCTCTTCCTCCTTACTGTTTCTCTTCCCACTCTCAAATTTCCGAGCTTAAGATATTTTTCTTTTACCCTAGCTTGTAAATTGTGATTAACAACACTATGTAAGAACATCAAGAAAATAAAGTAAAAATTAAAAAGTCATGTTAGTGTCAACATTTTCCATAAAACAGCACCTGAAAAAAAAGTGGGGTTTCCTTGAATACTCATTCACACACCAGGGAAATGGTAGATACTATCTGATGATAATGTGTATGAACTTACAAATGTATGTGACTGGGTAGCTGTTGAGTCATGTCTGAAGTGATGATTCACAACTAACATGCAAATAAGACTAGAAATTGTTCTGCCAATCTCCCACAAAAGTAAAAGCTATCTAAGATGAAAACTGCCCATGCCTGGTATAAAGGTATATTCCACAATTTTTCTGTTTTATTTTCTCTAACAGTAGTCAAGATCCAGAATGGTTTTAAATTGGGTAAGTTATTCTCTAGATAAAGAGTGTTTCAGAAATTCTTTTCACACTGAAACAAATTCCAGACATTTCCTGTGATAGGCTTGATGTCCTGAATTAGCATTTTCACAAATAGGTAGCCATAATTTGCACACAGTCCTTTAACATTTTCAAGTGCTGCCATTTACAACCTTCCCTGCCAATTGTGTTTAGATTGTTTACTCATGATTGTCATCATATGAGGGATGCAAATCTGCACTTACTCTTCTCAGAGTCCTCTCTGCTTGTGGATTGAGTGGATGGGCAGAAAAAAACCCTAAAGGTGAATATGCAGATCACTAGCTTTGACAGCCTCCTTGATGCTGCATCTATTCTTCCACTAAAGCAACTGCCCCGTGATGCGGCCAGTGTGTGGCCAGCATTCTGAAAAATGTTCTTGCTAGAAATGCTGAAAGGCCTATCACAAAATTGAATGACACCTGGGTACATCTTTCCTTTAGTTCATTAATTTCCGTATTTGTGACCCCAAACAAAGAACCAACAGGACAAGGAGTAAAAGGATTTTTTTGAAGGAGGTAAAGGAGCAGTAAGTCAGTGACACTGGAAGCCATTTCTTTGCTCTGGTGGAGGACACGACTGCTCTCCAATCTTCTGCTTGTTATCAGCTGATGACAGAATTTGTGGGTAGGAGGTTGCCAAAACTCAATCCCAGTGTTCTTCATATGTGCCTGGGGTGGCAATTAACACAGGTCTGCTCCTGCCTTTGTTATATACTGTCTTATGTACTGTAAAAGTTGTGTAATTGATCTCCACCCGACACCAGGATCTTAATTGGTGGTTCATCTTATCTCTGAAGCTCTTATGAGGATTGAAGCCCTATGAGTATTCAACATTTCAAAGTGATGCCTTTTCCTGGTTATCTACATACTCTTGTCTGAGATACTGGCTTTCAGATTTTATGACCTCCCCTCTAACTGAGTGACAGATTTGTCTACATGTTTTGCTGCAAATGTTCAATTTATGCAAATTCTTTATAAGTCAGTTGCTGCTAGAGGGAGAGATGGTTGGCTTGTGCAGCCCTGCAAAACTTGGGACTTGGGGGCGTGTCCCCTAGTTTAAACACTCAGGGAGTCAGAAGAAGGTTGGGTGTGCAGGGAATCCTGAATTTTGTGTCAGATTTTCTTTTTATCCCAGGCACAATAGGATTACAAAACTGGATCAGTCATTGAAATAAAGTTGATTTAAGCCATCTTTGATTCTGCCTAAATAAAAAAGATTGGTAGATCAATGCAGTCAGTGCCCCAAATCTGCACAATAGCACTTGAAGCATTTTGCTTTGAAGTGGGGGCAGCCTAGATAGGCAGCCCAGATATTACTCACCTCTCAAGAACACTGCTAGTCCAAACTAAACATGCAAACACAGATGGTCTCTGCATTGGCCCCATATTGGGACAGACACATCTGGTCTGCTGTGTCTTTTTATCCAGTGCCCAGTGCTGAGTTTGCTCCTAGGATAGAACGGATAGAGAAGTGATCCAGGAGTTCCACTCATGCAGGATTTCCTACCTGATGGGCCTCTGCCTCTCATCAAAAGATGATTCTTTCAGTGAAACTCAATTCTGCTTTCAAAGAAGTGTTAGCAAATAGATAGGAATGCACCTATGTGGTGAAGGCACTGTATGTCCAGAATTATGCCCCAAACACTGTAAAACTTGTCCCAACACGTTTGGCCACATCCACCCTTCCACCCTTCTTTCTGGAGTGGGTACTCAGCCCAGAGCTGAGGGAAACAAAGGCCCAGGGTGCCAGCCAGCCAGCAAAACCAACTCTTTCTAAGGGGTACACAACCACATGCACTCATTGCATGGGATGCTCATGCTATTGCCAAGTAAGGGCATTATTCCAGGTTCATACTTTCTATAGGCTAAAGCTATGTGTTTACAAGATTGTCCATTGGACGAATCCAGCCTCGAGAAACTTACAAGTATTACTCCAACTTGTAAACAAATCACTCTCTCTTTGCTACCAAGCTCTCCCTCTTTGCCTGAGCTTTGTAAGCTCGCTGGTTTTGTGCCTAAGCCTTTGGTGTTAAGCTCCATAGCCACTGCTAGTAAGTCTTCTCACTTCCACATGCAAGCAAACTAGCAGCCTCTGCATTACGGAGGAGAAGCCAGCACCCGGGAATGGCCGTTGAGCCCCAGTTTACCCCAAGAAATCTGCAAAGCAGGAACCCTCTCTGGAAGTCCCAGAAAGCTACAGCATTGTATGGGCATTCCTACCGGTTGGAAGAAGAACCAACCCACTGTGTCTTAAAGAGGACTGGACCCCCGAGGGTAAGCCTTTAGCCCAGAGGGGAAGGGACTAGCCCAAATCATGGCAGTCTGAACGTCTGCTGCAGCCACGAGCCACAAACGAGCTACGGGGCCTCCGTGCTTAGCTCGGAAAGTGAGAATAGCGCCTGGCCACATCCTACGTGACACCCGCCCCCCACCCCCACCTTGTCGGGGGAGAAGAGGAGCCGCCGCACCGTGCCTTGTAAACCCCAGAGCAACCCAAAGCCAGGACCACCACGAGAGTCCCACCAGCTGCTCTGAGCCAAGCAAAGGGAAGCCACCGTTCCGCGTAGCCGCGCCCCTTCCCCGGGGCCGCTGCTGCCTGCCCCGCAAGCCCGTCACCGTGCGAGGACCGACCCCGGCCCCGCGCGCGGCAGCCGCGCCCCCCTCTTCCCTCAACTAACCGGAGCCGTGCCGGGCCGACCCCGGCCGAGGCCACCCGCGTCGCTACCATAGGGGCCAGACCCCGGCCAGCCTGCCGTAGCGCAGGATCGAAGACGTCCGGGCTCGCCTACAGGAATCGTCGCCCCGCCGGGCAGACCGCCGCCAGGGACCAGCCCCCCCGGGAGCTGCAGCCGCTCCGAGGGACCACCCGCGCCCTGCTAAGGGAGCCCGCCGACTGGCAGAAGTCTTGCCCCCTCCCTGCCGCTGCGACAGGGAGAAAGCTGCCCCACGGCCACGGTCCGGAGGGAGCCCCCCTCTCCCAGCCCAGAATGGACAAGCCCAGGAGCCCTCCTCGGAACACACAGGGCAGGCAGCCTGCGTAACTAAACAGCCCAACTAGCCAAGCAACTAGCTTCGCTACAAAGAGACAGTGCATCTTTTCATGAGTGCAGCAGCCGCTAACATTCAGTTCAAAGCCTGCGCCAGCCGCATGACATGCCTATTCAACCCCCTGACACATTGTAACACTTTCTCTGTATATAGTTAAAGCCTCCAGCGTCTTGTAGAGTCGTCATCTGGTGGACAAGCGGCGGAATTGCACCATTCCTCCCTTTAATTGAAATTAATTCTGTACGTATACTAATTGCGTTCAAATTGTACATAGGAAACCAGTTATGGGATATATTTCACAATAATTCACTAGAATCTGTATATAAAATAGTTATTAAGCGTTTATTAATAATTTTAAATACTATTTTAAGAAATAATTCATATTTAATAATACATAATTAATAACTTCCTCATCACAACATATTTAAAGTTATAAAATAATGAATTATAGTTAAAATTATACATGTAGTATACACAAAATTACTCTGCCACCTCCTTGTGTGATTGCCCAGGCATTTACACAGGTACAGAGCAACTCACTCTGTCAGGTTACTATCCTAGATTTGGAAGTGACTAGACTGAATTATTTCCGATCCTACCTAATTATAATTTTGTGCTGTTCATCTTGTTCTCTGGCTAATATATGCATTCTTTTACTGTCAAGTTTCCCATGACACTTTGAGGGAGCTCCATGTAAACTTTTGCAAAACAATATTATTCTTATCCTCATATCTCACTTACCTCCACTTTTCCATATTGTCTATAAAAGCTCAGCAATATTTTGGCTTCTGACTTGCTGTGAGTTTTCCTACCCTGCTGAAAAACAGTACTGGACAAGACGATAGCAGAGCTCAGTCTTTATATATATGAAAGCTGGTGGTATCTGAAATACGGATAGGCAGAACTATTCTGCCATTAAAAAAAAAAATATTTTATTATTTCAGCTTTATTATTATATTATTATTATTATTATTATTATTATTGTTATTGTTATTGTTATTGTTATTGTTATTGTTATTGTTATTATTATTATTAAAACCCGATGGTTTTCAAGCTCAGAAAACATTTGATTTTAAGAACAAGATACTGTGGGAGTTAGAATTGTCCCATAAAATTTTACACCAAAACAAAGTGATAAAATGTAAAGGATTAAGCCACCTGGTTCAGTGGATGGCATCCAGCAGCACTACAGGCTTGAAGATTAAAGGGTTGAGCTGAAGAAAACAGAATTTCGCTAAAACTAGAAAATTTGTCTGAAGATTGATGACTGGAAAATATGGAATTTAACCACAAAAGTGAATGACATGGGGGAAAAAAAAGGCCTATATTTTTTAAATTATTTAAATCATAATTAAAATAATAAAAAACATTAAAGATCACAATGTGGCACAGTTTCTTACATGCAAAATGGTGACTCTCTACTCTCCTAGAATGCATTAATAGATTAATAGAGGGTAAAATGTTTTTGCACTTTCAATAAATTTTACTTTAGTCCACCAAGAGAAGCAACAAAAGAAACAATGTTAAAATGCACAGAGGAAAACCTGTCCTGCTCATGAACTGGCTAAGGGTCAGAAAACAAGAAGCATAGACTGTGAATTGCTGAAATGACAAAGGTGAACAGTGGGAAATTTTGAAAATGTATTTAATAAAAGAGGTTTCTGATTAAAAAAAAAAAAAAAGGAAAGAAAAAGATTCATTTAAATTACATCATCTCACAGGAATGTGTTCATTTCAATGAAATTTGCTATGGGAAAGGTCAAAATGAGTCACCTGAACTTTGCAGTATTAATTATGTTGCAACGTTTCAATAGAGCTAGAATTTAATTTTGTGACATGAATATAAAAGATTGTAATTATATTTATAATTTACTATAAAAGTCAAAATGCTAAAGCAAAAGTTTTTGGGCAAAGTTGAAATTAAACATATCAAAACTACAATGAAAATAAAAGCAAACAAACAAAAAGACAGACAAACAAACAAACAAAACCCCAAACATTAATTGTCTTAAATCCTTTATATTCTCCAGAACATTTGTTCTCTATGAAACTGAAGTTTTGTTCTGGACAAGGATTTTTTTTTTTTTTTTTTTTTTTAATTAAAATGAAACAAGATTTCAAATTACTGATGTTTTCTTTAGGATGCTGCTCTGTTTAATTGAATCCTACTCCAGAACTTGCCTTCCCTAACTTACTTGTTAAATTAAAAAAAAAAAAAAGAAACTAGGAAGTTGTGTTAGAGCTCTTGCAGTAATGCTCACATTAACATTAATCAAATGCTGGAGAGATTTAGAGGAAATTCCTAGGCTGAGACAAGGAAGATGAGCAAGGGACAGCAGTTTGGCAGGTGAGGCTCAGGGCTGCTGTTTGAGCTGCAAAGGTGTAACGATCTGTCCTATGCATGCATTGGTTTTCAGATGCTATGGCATATCAACAGGACACACCCACAATCAATCCACAGTCAGTATTTAGCGGAGCTCATTTCTTGTGCTTATCAATAGTGCTGTGTCCATATCAGCAATTAAGTTCAGATGTTCAGAAAATAAACCCTCAGTATAATTTTCCAAAGTTTGTAAGTGTCACCTGGGAGTCATCGCTTGGACAAATGAATGACCTCAGGTCAGTAACATCAACAGTTAGCAACCCTACAAAGGCATAAGGATTCATTATGAATCATAGAATCAAGAATTATGGAATCATTTTGGTTGGAAGAGACCTTTAAGACCATCAAGTCCAACCTTCGACCTAAGACCACCATGTCCCAAAGTGCCATGCCCACAAAGAATAACACACAAGCAACCACAATGAAATTATATAAATTAGGCATATGTTCTCATGTGGAGGGCTGTGTTCAGTTCTCTCTACTCTGTCCCACAGATTTGATAGAATGGTAAAAAATCAAGAGTCAACTTCAAAGACATGAAAAGTTTAGAAGGCTGGGGAAAGCTCTGCAAAACCTGTGAGGTGAGAAAAAGACCAGCAGCACTCTTGTAGGTGTTTTGCTCTGCAAGGAGCATCCCAAGGTTGACAGGATGCTGAGCTGTACTCCCTAAGTGAGCATTTGTGTTGAGGAATGTGTGAACTTGAGCCTGTGCAAAGTGCATGTGTGCCTCCAGCCTTGGGAAACAACCAAAGATAGATGGACTTACATTTGGTTATAGTCTTTGTGTAATAAATGTGGGACAGAAAAATTAAATCCACTGTATTTAAGACAGAGGTTTGGAGTTTTATATAGTACTGAAAGTCTTTGGACCCAGTGGACTTCTGGAAATGGTGGCAAACACCTAGTTTATAGAAATACTATACCCGGTGTGTAACTGTAGAATCAGTTTTGGGAATGCACTTGAGAGAATGATGCCACTCAAATAGACTTCAGATTATATAATAAAACTTGGTCTATACAGGGGCTTTGGAAGGCTTCTTTTTTTTTTTTTTTTTGTGTTCCATGCAGGGAAGAATAGTGTCTGAAATTGGTTAGACAGAGACGAACAAACCACATTCACAGTTTCTGCAGGCAAGCTCCTTGTCCTAGCTGTAGATCTCTCACATTATAACAAGAAAGGCTCCTAAAGCCTTGGAGTTTTGCCAAAGGCATTTTCCCAGCAGATGTGGAGGGAATTGCATTCTGCATGGCTGCAGAGGTCACAAGTGGGCAGCAGCCCTTGGAGGTGTGGGCCTGTGACTGCTAGGTGAGAGGTGATGCTTCAACCCATCCTGTGCTTGACAGAATGTGAGGCTGCCACCCTACATGCTGCACCATGAAACCTCATCCTCCACCTTTTTGGGGTGACTTCCAGAGAAGCTTTGTAGTTCCACTCCTGTTAAGCACATCTTACTGCCTTTCTCTGTGCATTTTTCAAAAAACCTTTTGCATGGCTTGAAAACAGCCACCAAAACTACAGTGGCTGTACACCAAAACAAACCAACTCAAAACCAGCCTGGAAGGAACTGTGGCAAAATCACACCCACAGCCAACTGGGACATTGGTTACCTGATTCAGTGATACTTAGATTTGGCTTTGATCTAATGCCTGGGGAAATCTAGCTGTCTCTAAAAAATCACTTCTGTTTCATGAATATCTTTTTACCTAGTTGAAAGTGCTCCTACATTTGTTTAGGTGAAATCAGCTAGTCAGCCAATGACTGTGTGTGCCTGGTGCAAATACAGGTTCAACTTTCTGGCCTACAGATGTTCCAAATCACTGCTTAAACATCCTAGTTTTAACTTATGTGTTAGAAAACCTCCACAGATTCTTGATATGACCAGGGAAAAAAAGAAAAAAGGAAAAAGAAAAGTTTGTGTAATTTCTTCTGCACTGCTGCATAGAGAAGGTTTTCTGTACATCATAGATTTCCTGTAATTTAAGCAAACCTGCCTATTTTTAACACAATATTAAATCTATCTGAATAGAAAATACATTCGTGTGATGCTTCGTGGGAGTATCTTGAAAATACTACAAAAATTAGTGGAGAGCCACAATAGAATATGTCTTCATTCTTTGCTGCTCTCCTCCCAATCCTCAATACCATAGATGAAACACGAGTCACATCTGCAGTGTCACGTGGTGCTTTGTTTGATACACAGCACTGCATCATACACATATTCAGAACTGTAATAACATTGATGTGTGAAATAGCTTGCTCCTGAAAATATTTATGTTGGGATGTAGATGAAACCTCTTTCTGAGCCAGCAAATGCATCTGGATCAATGACCAAAACTGGCAGGGGTCTGCTAGAAGAAATCCATTACGGGTGTCTGCCATGTCACATTTCTGTGCAGAGGAGCTGAACAGTGGGATAGGAACAATCTAAATACATGTACAATAAATCACTGGCAATTTTTTTCTATGTTCACTTTCCATAACACTTTTCCTCCACCATCACCTTCCATTACAACCGACATTTTTTTATATAGCAGAACGATAAGGAAAATGTTTTACTGGAGCCTGGGCCTTTTCCACTGTGCTGCTGCCCTTGGAATCAATTTCTTTTTTCTTATTCTGACCTTGGTATCCTTTTTCCCCTCTATTCAATTCAACTGCAAAATCTTGAACTTCTTTAGACCTTTCCCATCCCCCAGAAAACCAGTGCAAGGGACATTGTACAAGAAAACTGGAGACTGAAAGGCTCATGCACAGGAATATTTTAACAAAAGAAAATTGTAACAAGAGATTGTGAACGCACTCAATCTAACATGTCCCTCATTTACACAATACACCATTAGCCCAATCCTGTTTACTCAGAGTACAGCAGAGGCAACTTAGCTTGCATTTCTGAATAGGGTACTTTAGATAATATCATGTGTCTTCAGGCATGCAAGAACTGTTTCCATAATATATAAGAAAAATATTGTATTTAATACATTAGCAGTGCGTTCACAGAGCATAAGAATTGGATTTATTTTTTCACATTCTTACATCACTGCCTGCATTAACATTAGGCTGAGACTGAAGTGAAAATGAAATGCCAATTTCAGACAAGCAAAAAATGAAACAGAAAAGAAACCATCTTACCAATGAAAAAGGAAAAAAGAATCCCTGAATCACAGAATCACACAATGTTAAGGGCTGGAAGGGACCTCAAGAGATCATCTAGTCCAAACCCCTGCAGTGCAGGATCACCCATACCAGATCACACTGGAATGCATCCAGGCAGGTTTTGAATATCTCCAGAGAGGGAGACTCCACAACAGCCCTGGGCAGCCTGCTCCAGTGTTCTGGCACACTCACAGGGAAAAAAAATTTCCTCATGTTTACATGGAACTTCCTATGCCTCAACTTCTACCCATTGCCCCTTGTCCTGTCATTGGGCATCACCAATAAGAGCCTGACTCCATCCTCTTGACACTCACCCTTACATATCTATAAATATTTATAAGATCACCCCTCAGTCTCCTCTTCTCCAACCTAAAGAGACCCAGCTCCCTCAGTCTCTCCTTGTAAGGAAGATGTTCCACTTCATCATCTTTGTGGCTCTGCACAGGATTCTTTCAAGCAATTCCCTGTCCTTCTTGAACTGAGGGGCCCAGAACTGGACGCAATATTTCAGATGTGGCTTCATCAGAGCAGAGTAGAGGGGGAGAAGAACTTCTCTTGACCTGCTAACCACACCCCTTCTAATACATCCCAGAATGGCATTGGCCTTCTTGTCAACCTCCCATCCACTAGGACCACTAGGTCCTTTTCACCTTCACTGCTCTCCAGCAGGTCCATCCCCAACCTATACTGGTACACAGGGTTGTTCTTTCCCAGGTGCAAGATTCCACACTTGCCCTTGCTGAACTTCATTAAACTTCTTCCTGCCAAACTCTCCAGCCTGTCCAAGTCTGGCTGAATGGCAGCACAACCCTCTGATGTGTCAGCAGCTCCAATCAGTTTTGTGTTGTCAGCAAACTTGCTGACAGTGTACTCTGTACTCTCATCCAAGTCGTTTATGAATATATTGAATAGTACTGGTACCAGTACTGACCCCTGAGGGACTCCACTAGATACAGGCATCTAACTAGACTTTGTCCCATTGACCAAAATTCTCTGACTTCTTCCCTTCAAATGGTTCTTAATCCACCACACTACCTGACCATCCAGACCACGCTGCCCCAGCTCAGTTCCAACAATGTTGTTGGAGACAGTGTCAAATGACTTACTGAAATTAAAATAAACCACATTCACAGCCCTGCCATCGTCTATCCACCTGGTTATGTCCTCATAAAAGGCTATTAGTTTGGTCAAATATGACTTCCCCTTGGTAAAACCATTTTGACTGCTCCTAACGACTGTCTAAATATACATATATATATATAAAATCCTTTATTATAAACATTATGGCAATATTAATAAAAATATTAATAAACTTTATTAATATGAAAATTGCCAAAATGTCTCAAAAGTTTTTATGTACAGTTAGATATATTTATAATGGGAATGTACAGCATTCAGGCAACTACAACAATTTAAACAATTTTATGTAAACCAGGGGGAACTAACAGAAAGACAATACCCTGGGAGTGAAATGGCGCTCAACCACAGTGGGGGAGGAAACGCAACAAGAACAGTTATGCCAAAGAGGCAGTTCATTAATTACTCACAGCTGGTTGTACCCAGGTAGGGAGTGTTGATGCTGTGTATTAGAGGCTTTGGGGCACTCTCATGTGCCAGGCACGGCAGGCTGCCAGCAGGAATGCCATGTGGTCTTCGACGGCTGGTCTGGCTTCAGCAGACAGTGGGCTCTTAATGACACTTCTTGTGATGGGCACTTGCTTTGTCCTGGGGAAACTGAGGCACAGCAAAATCCTGGTCACAAGGGGAAGCAGACTTGGCTCCAACTCCTAAGTTCGTGGCTTCTCTCATAGCTTGTGCTGTGTATGCTCATGGCTTTATCCCAGGCACTGGACTGGGCAACTCAAGTCTAGGCAACTCAAGACGGCTTCAAGGCAGACAAGGTCCAAGCAGGTTCAAGCACACAAGGCCTGAGTGAGGCAAAGGCAAGGCAAGAGCAAGGCAAGAGTAAGGCTAAGCAAGGCAAGAGTAAGGCTAAGCAAGGCACAGGCAAATAGAAATTAGCCTGTATGTAAATCTTGCCCAAGATGGATTGGACCAATAGGGCATGAAACCAGCACATAGTTACCCAATGGGAAGGGGGTCTGCCAGGCTGTGGCCAGAACATGTTCTCTTACCATAGATACAGGGTTGTTTACCAGACATGCATGGTCCTGTCCCCTTTGTTCCTTTTCCTGCATTACCCTGGCTTTCCACAGGAAGGAGGGGAGAGAGGGGGACCATGTCTAGACACCTTAGTGTCTGTTTGGGTTTGTGCTGGGGCCATTTGGCCCTACCATGACAATAACTTTGTCCTTGATATGCCTACAGACAGCACCAAGGATAAGTTGTTCCATTACCTTTCCAGGGATGCAGGTGAGGCTGACCAGTTACCTGGGTCCTCCTTCTTACCCTTTCTGAAGATTGGAGTGACATTTGCCTTCCTCTAGTCCCCAAGCACCTCTCCTGTCTGCCTTGACTTATCAAAGATGATGAAGAGTGGTCTGGCAATGACTCCCACCAGCTCCCTCAGCACCCTTGGGTGCATCCCATCAGAACCCAGGGATTTATGGATGCCCAGATGACTTAACTGTTCCCCAATCCAGTTCTCAGGAAGCAGCAGCAGCAGCAGATGATCACAGTATCACCAAGGTTGGAAGAGACCTCGAGGATCATTGAGTCCAACTTGTAACCACAGACCTCATGACTAGACCATGGCACCAAGTGCCACGTCCAATCCCCTCTTGAACGCCTCCAGGGTCGATGACTCAACCACCTCCCTGGGCAGCCCATTCCAATGACCAATGACTCTCTCGTTGAAGAACTTTCTCCTCACCTCAAGCCTAAACTTCCCCTGGTAGAGCGTGAGACCGTGTCCCCTTGTTCTGGTGCTGGTTGCCTGGGAGAAGAGACCAACCCCTTCCTGGCTACAACCACCTTTCAGGTAGTTGTAGAGAGCAATGAGGTCACCCCTGAGCCTCCTCGTCTCCAGGCTAAACAATCCCAGCTCCCTCAGCCTCTCCCAGTAGGGCTTGTGCTCAAGGCCTCTCACCAGCCTTGTTGCCCTTCTCTGGACACGTTCAAGTGTTTCGATGTCCTTCCTAAACTGAGGGGCCCAGAACTGGACACAGTACTCAAGGTGTGGCCTAACCAATGCAGAGTACAGGGGCACAAAGACTTCCCTGCTCCTGCTGGCCACACTAATCTCACACTGATCTCTCTGGAGCAGGTGAAGCAGGGAAAGAGAAAGAAGTAAAAGATGTCCAACCTTTTTATAGGCTTGCTGGACAGGAAGGATGATTGGAATAGACCACCTTTGACCCAGGGGACCCCTCCTCCTGGGAAGGGAAAAACAAGTCTCTCTCTGCCCAGCTGGATCAAGTTTCTTTTGTCCACCTGGGGGCTGGGTTCTTTCAGCCCTCATCAAGGATGGGTGTAACCCAGCACATATGTTTAGTTAAAGCAGAACTGCTTTACACATTTTTTTCAAATGTATCCTCTAGCTTGCAGTATACCATACCATAGCCGTGTTATAGATAAGCAAAAATGTGCTTCTGTGTACACTTGGGTACATGCAATGCTAGCATTCTTTTCTTATACTTGCCAACATGTTTTCATCTATACCAAAGGCTTTTCATTAGAACACATTTTATTTTACATCTTAAGGCATACTTTGACTAACAATGTGATAACAAGCACATATGTGAAAGCATATTGACTCAGTACTTCACAACAAATATTTTAAGGAATGCAAGCGGTACTAGAATAGCTGAAATGGTATATATGAATTTTATGTATACATCATAGTGTCTATATAGTTATATATAACTTGAATTAATTATTTAATGAAGTTGCAGAAATCAGTTCACTTTATGCTAGCATTTATTGGTTAGCTCACTCACTGGTCATTTAAAACTGAATAATGTCCCCAAATTATTCAGTTTTAAAATAAGCATCTAATAATAGAAAAAGTATTCCAAAATATTTTTTGTTTTTCATTTGGTAAAGATTAAATAACGAAGTCTGTATTCTTTATTGCTTATTTCTACTATTAAACCAACTACATAGAAGCACTGCTGATTGTAGTATAAAGAATTATTCTCCTGGGTCCTACTTGTATCCATTCTCATTCCACACTTCAAAAGTCCATTCATCAATGACTCTGCAGCGGCACCAGAGCTTATTGTATGCATATTATCTTTCACTCATATTCTAGTACAGTCTTTTGGAAAGAAGAGCAGGACCACGAGTGTGTGTAGTGTGTGTGACTGCCCTGTGCTACACACAGGCACACAGAGACCTGTGTATTCATTCATAGCTTATTGCACCTAATTGCTTAGAAGCCTTTTGTGGGGGGTGGTGTTATAGTGTTGATTCTTCATTCTCCAGAATCTCTTGTACTGTGTGAAACCCTAAACCAAAGCTATCCTGTAAATAGCTAGGTGAGCATCAGCACCAGAAGTGTTTTGATATGCAGTACAAGTAAATTGCTGTGTAATATAAAATTATGGCACTACTAATCCTATAGCAGTGGTGATTCCCAGCCCCCTCAGCTATTGATACCAACACCATTGTCTCTGGCTTTAAACTTCATCAGTATGCAAACTGAGTGTCACTGTGATGGGTGGTAACTTGGTTGGATGCACTTTCTACATTTCTAGCAAATGAGTATAATTATTTTCAGAGCTATGGGCAACTCATGCATGTTTTATCTTCCATCTGGACCTGCATGGTACACAATAGTGATAAAAGATGATTTTTCCCCTTGGATGTTCATAGGCCATCATCAACACCATCCTGATGAAATGGTCTTGTATCCCCTAGCATTTCTATATCTGCCACAGCTTGACAACAAAATTATTTCCCTGTAGTACTAAAACATTTCAAATATTCGAGCCCTCCATGCATGTGTTTGTGTTTTGAACCATTCAGCATTAATGTAATGTGGTAATTTACAAACTGACAAATTAGCTATGCAAAAATCTAAGAGGGGCCCTTACAAGGTCTGCAAGGCAGCAGAAAATAATGCAAAAGCTTTTTGCACTCTGTAATAATAATCTCATCAAGTGTCAGAGGCAGGTTTTAGTTTGTCATTGTTAGTGCTTTTCAGTCCTAGGCTTAGTTACTATATGCTGAAACTGAGATGCTTTGGATCAAACTGTTGCCATGATTTCAGCTCACGCTGTAATGCCCATCATTGCTTGACTGAAGCTGGTATTGCTCACAAGAAGGAAGATAAGATCAACATCTTTTATTTCTTTCTTGTAAAATCATTCTAATTATTAAAATCTATCACTGCCATCACCCTCCTAATTAAACTCAGGTTGACCTTATGGGCTTGCTACTGATCCACAGCCAATCACTGGGATTTGCACTACCTGTACCAACTGAGGCAAGGTATAACCTTTTCACTTTTACTACAGGAGCCTGATTCCTCACCAGATAAATTAAAGACTAATCTTGTTGGAGCCCAGGAAAGAACTTGGTGTCTTCTGCTGCTCCATCATCATGGCATGGCCAGGTCTGATGGGTGTACTTGCTGGGTGAGAACCAGGTGGGGTGCACCCCTGCATGCACATGCTGAACCCCTCATGGTGTCCCTACATCTGGCTGTGCTGACTGTGCCACCACCCTGTGTGGGTCTGACGGCATCAGTGCTCCTCATTGCAGCTGTGCCAAGGTTGTCATGGCAGCAATGCAACAGATTTGCCCTTATTCAATCCCAGAGGCCTCATTGAAGCATGATGCAAAATTTGCTGGAGCCTGAATTCCTTTCAAGTCATGGCTCATGTGTCAGGAAGCAAGTCAATGCACAGAGAGCAGTAAACAGTGGGACTGTAAGAAACCTTTACTGTCCCATGACACGTTCTTGTAGTAACATTCAGATGTTGAGACCCCTTTGGAACCCATCTCTATATAATTTCCTTATTAATTATTAATTCCCTCTTTGGACAGGGGCAGCAACAGGGTGTGGGCAGCTGTGGTAGGCAGAGGGCAGCCCAGCAGCACCAAGGTGACAATACTCTGCCCCTGGCCACCAAAAGCCATTGTCTTCCTGAAGAAAGCAATTGCATGACAGGGACACAGAGCATCCTTCCAAGAGCCAGGCTGATCTCACAGCACTGACACACAGCAAGGAAAGAAGCAGCTTGTAAGTTAAAGTATCCGCTTTGTAAAATTTGTATTAGTTCTTAGCTAAAGCACAATGAGTTTAGCAGCTTCCTTGGATGTGGCAATGAGTATGAAACATCCTGCAGTCCTAACCTCCACAAGCCCTGGCCAGGCATGGAGCTTCTCTACATTCCCTTACAACTTGCATTACCAGTGTGGTGCCTGTCACACAGTTATTTCAAAGTCTCATGCTAATGTAATTGGTAGTGCTTCTACAAGCCTGATTCTTATATTATATTGCCAGCAGTTGCTTTTGCCAGCAGTTGCTTTGGACTCAGGAAAGCTATCTCTGTACTGGTGGAGGCCAGCCCTGACTTGGAGGGCTGTAGAGAAGGAGGCATGCTGGGACAAGAGGGGATGGTGTTGTTGAGACCCAAATACATATATAAGGATCTTTCCAGTCCCTTACTCATCTTTGCAAACAGGGCACCTAAATGCCTTCTGAGCCTCCTCCTCTGCCATGGAATGCACCCCAACAGAGATCTGCCCATGAGAAAAGCTGAAAGCTGGCATGGTGGCAGAGCATCTCACACTTGTACAATATGCTGTAAATCAGCAAGTGCCCTGAACACAGCTCTTCCTGGATGGGTTCTGTTGGGACTGGACTGCTTAAGGCTTTTGCTGGCCAGTTGGCAGGCAGGCACTCTGTGGTGACACACGAAGCCAGGAAGGGACACCCAGTACTTCTTCCATGACTAATTGTGTGTTTCTCATTTTGCTCAGCTCCTGGCATGCATGACTGTTTTGAGAGCCATACCATTTTCAGGGCAAAGACCCTCTGACAAAGAGCTTGCAGTGTCCAGCTCACCATAGGCTGTAGTTGCTCTGCTGTCTGCCATAGGTTTACTGTGCAAACCTCTAATGGGGCATGGTTGGTCATCCCACATGGAGCACAGAGAGACAGCAAAAGCTTCTGCAATGCAGATTATTCTTTTTAAATTATATTTGCTGAAAGGCCTACTCTGGCAGCCATCCACAATCCAGGAAGTTCCTCCAGTGCAGTGATGGTAACTTTGCAATGCAAATGGTGGATGAGCTAACTATGAGAGGAATGCCATTGCACCTGATACTCACTAAGGAGGAAAGTCTGGTTGAAGCAGTGAAGGCTGAGGGCAGCCTTGGCTGTAGTGATCCTGAGATGGTGGAGGTCAGGATCTTGTGTGTTAGGAACAGAATACCAAGCAGGATCACAAATCACAGGATGTTAGGGGTTGAAAGGGACCTCTAGAAATCATCGAGTCCAACCCCCCTGCCAGAGCACAGGAATGCATCCAGATGGGTCTTAAAGTCTCCAGAGAAGGAGTCTTCGCAACTTCTTGGGGAAGACTGTTCCAGTGCTCTGCGACCCTTCTCATGTTGAGGTGGAAGTTCCTGTGCTGTAGTTTATATCCATTGCCCTTTACCCTATCACAGCATACAACTGAGAAAGGGTCTGTCCCCTCCCTCTTGATACCCAGCCCTTAGGTATTTATAAACATTTACTAAATCCCCTCTCAGTCTTGTTTTCTCCAGATCAAACAGCCCCAGATCTCTCAGCCTCTTCTCATAGGGCACATGCTCCAGTCCCTTAGTCATTCTTGTAGCCTTCCATTGCCCAGTCTCTCAAGTAGATCCCTAGTTTGGACTTCAGCTGGGACAACCTTGGCCTTTTCAAGCAATTGCTAGGGAAAATCTCATGGGACAGGGTACTAGAAATCAAAAGGGCCCATGATACTTGGTTAATAGCCAAGGACTACTTCTTCCAAGCACAAGCTATGAGCATTCCAACAAGTAGGAAATTGAGAAAGGGAGCCAGGAGACACGCATGGTTAAGTAGGGAACCGTTAAGCAGACTCATGTGGAAGAAGAGAGTATACAGATCATGGAAGAAGGGGCTGGCCACTTTGGAGGAGCATAAGACTGTTGTCAGAGGATGTAGGGAGGCAAGTAGGAAAGCTAAGGCCTTCTTGGAATTCAGTCTTACAAGGGAGAACAAGGACAACAGAAAGGGCTTCTGAGACAAATACATTTCAGGAAAAACTAACCCTAAGGGGAATGTAGGGCCACTGCTGAATGAGATGGGCACCTTGGTGACAGAGGATGCAAAGAAGGCAGAGATACTAAATGTTGTCTTTGTCTCCATCTGTGCTGCTGGAGACTGTCCTCAGGACCCCTGAACCCTGAGGTCCCAGAGGAAGACATAAGAAAGGAGGAGCGTTCCTTGGTCAGGACCTATTTTTACAAATATGTTTTTATAAATATATATTTTTTTCTAAATTTTTTTTTAAGAAATATATTAATGCTAAAAAGAGGGGCAAGAAGAACCTCCACTCCTTATTGGACCTGGAGGGGAACACTGTAACTAAAGATGAGGAAAAGGCTGAGGTCCTGAATACATTCTTCGCCTCAATTTTCAACAGTAAGACAGGAGAAGTTCAGGATGAGTGGCTTCCTGAGCTGGGAGATGGGGTCAGGGAGCAGTGTATTACCCTGCAAATCCATGAGGAATTAGTTTGGGACTTGCTGAGCCACTTGGATACTCACAAGTCCATGGGACCAGATGGGATCCATCCTAGGGTGCTGAGAGAGCTGGCAGATGAGCTGGACAAGCCGCTCTCCATCATTTTCCTCCAGTCCTGGCTCACTGGAGAGGTCGCAGGTGACTGGAAACTGGCCAATGTGGTCCCCATCCACAAGAAGGGTCGGATTGAGGAACCTGGAAACTATAGGCCAGTCAGCCTGACCCCAGTGCCAGGGAAAATGATGGAGCAGATTATCCTGGTGGCAATAACTGCGCACCTGAAGGATGGCGAAGGGGTCAGGCCCAGACAGCATGGATTTAGGAAGGGCAGGTCCTGCCTGACCAACATGATCTTCTTCTATGATCAGGTGACCCACCTGGTGGATGTGGGGAAGGCTGTGGATGTAGTCTACCTGGACTTCAGCAAGGCCTTTGACACTGTCCCCTACAGCAAACACCTGGACATGCTGTCAGCTCATGGCTTGGACAGCAGCACTCTGTGCTGGGTTAGGAACTGACTGGAGGGCCGAGCCCAGAGAGTGGTGGTGAATGGTGCCATATCCAGCTGGAAGCCAGTTCCTAGTGGTGTCGCCCAGGGATCAGTGCTGGGGTCCATCTTGTTCAATATCTTTACTGATGATCTGGATGAGGGGTTTGAGTCAGTCATCAGCAAATTTGCAGGTGACGCCAAGCTGGGACCAGGTGTTGATCTGTTAGAGAGTGGAAGGGCTCTGCAGAGGGACCTTGACAGGCTGGACAGATGGGCAGAGTCCAATATGATGACATTCAACAAATCCAAGTGCTGGGTGCTGCACTTTGGCTACGGCAATCCCATGCAGAGCTACAGGCTGGGGTGGGAGTGGGTGGAGAGCTGCCAAACAGAAAGGGACCTGAGGGTGCTGATTGACAGCTGCCTAAACATGAGCCAGCAGTGTGCCCAGGTGGCCAAGAAGGCCAACGGCATCCTGGTCTGCATCAAGAATAGTGTGACCAGCAGGAGCACGGAAGTCATTGTGCCCCTGTACTCTGCTTTGGTTAGGCCACACCTGGAATACTGTGTCCAGTTCTGGGCCCCTCAGTTTAAGAAGGGCATCGAGACACTTGAATGTGTCCAGAGAAGGGCAACAAGGCTGGGGAGAGGCCTTGAGCACAAGCCCTACTGGGAGAGGCTGAGGGAGCTGGGATTGCTTAGCCTGGAGAGGAGGAGGATCAGGGGGGACCTTATTGCTCTCTACAACTACCTGAAGGGTGGTTGTAGCCAGGAAGGGGTTGGTCTGTTCTCCCAGGCAACCAGCACCAGAACAAGGGGACACAGTCTCAAGCTGCGCCAGAGGAAGTTTAGGCTAGAAGTTTAGGAAGTTTAGGAGAAAGTTCTTCCCAGAAAGAGTTGTTGGCCATTGGAATGGGGTGCCCAGGGAGGCTGTAGAGTCACCATCCCTGGAGGTGTTCAAGAGGGAATTGGACGTGGCACTTGGTGCCATGGTTTAGGCATATGGTCTGTGGTGACAGGTTGGACTTGATGATTTTTGAGGTCTCTTCCAACATTGGTGATTCTGTGATGCTTGTGATTTTCCAAGCTGTATCCACACTTTCTAAAGAACTGAATCTCTTTGCATCCAGGGGATACAAGGCCATCCAAACTTGGGTTTGTGTATTTTCCTCTTCCAACCTTGTTTATTCTATTATATTCTAATTATCCTTATCCCTTACCTTTGTAAACCCTTCCTGGTTTTGCTATATATTTATTTTGTTAAAAATTTGCCTCTTTCACTTCCAAACCAATTCCAGACTATTTCTTTTGTGAATTCTACCTCTCCTTTCCCCTATCTGATGTTTTGTTTTAGCTTGCCAGGAAAGGGAGGGGGCAGGAATCTCAACCTGTTATCATTTGAGCTTTTAAACTTCAGTTAAAGCTCTAACCAGCACAACAGTTTAGCCATCCAAATTTATTTTAGTTTTGGTAAAACCATCATGTAATCACTGTAATGACATAAGGACCTGAGATGATTTCGGCTGTAATTCCATACGTTGTTAATGTGACATTAGCAATTAATTGGGTCCATATGTTTTAATAATTTGGTAGAATATCAACAGTTTGATAATTTATGCTTTCAAGGCTTTTTAAAATACCTTTGGAAGAAAAATGGATGATGGAGTAACAAAAGTGTGCTTGCTCAACACTATAGCAGATTGATCTGGATTTAAGTACCCCACTAGGTAAAACCAGTTCTTCTCTAGCATGGACAAAACAGAGCAGATGAAGTAGGGACTTTTGAAGTTGGGACTTGCTGCCTGTGGGTCCAGGGAAAAACCAGTCCACAACTATTGCAGACTGAGGCAAAGAAGGTATTAAGCAACTTGGCCTTTTCCTTGTCCTTGGTCACTATGTTTCCTCCTACATCCAGCAAATGACAGAGATTCTCCTTAGCCTTCCTTTTGTTGCTAAGGTATTTGTAGAAGCAGAATAATGGGGGTTGAGGTCAGCTCGTCACACATTGTCTCTGCTGCTTCTTCCTCCTCATACTCTTCCCCTGCCCCCAGAATTGAGTTCCTCCAACAGAAGACAGTCATTCATGAACTTTTCTAATATGAGTCCTCCCCATGGGCTGTAGTGGTTCACACACTGCTCCAATAGAAGTCTCTTCCATGGAGTGAAGTCCTTTAGGAGCAGACTGCTACACCGTGGGTCCCCCACTGGGTTAGAAGTCAAACCTGTTCCAACACGGGCTCCTTTCTTTATGGGGCCACAAGTCCTACCAGAAGCGTGCTCCAGCGTGGACTTCCGATGGGGTCACAGTCTCCTTTGGGGAATCTTCTGCTCTAGTATGAATTCCTCTATGGGCTGCATGTGGAGAGGCTGCCTCACCAAGGGCTGCAGATCTGTTGCCTGGAGCATCTCCTCCCCATCCTTCTTTACTGCCCTTGGTGTCTGCAGAGCTGTCATTCTTCTCTCCCACAGTGGTTGCTATTGCATGGTTTTGGGCTTTTTCCTCCCCTTCTTAAATGTACTATCATAACAGCACTGCCACTGACAGATTTGGCCTTGACCAGTGGTAGGTCTGTCTTGGAGTGTGCTGGACCTCGCCTTATCAGACACAGGGGAAGCTTCTCACTGAAGCCACCCTTTGTTCCCTCCTCTGCCAAAACCTTGCCAGGCAAACCCAATACCGCTAGTTACAGGGACACACCTGACTTTCAAATAAGTAATGAAACAGAAGAAATATCCTGCAGTTATCTGGCCAGCAAAAAGCAAAGATGGTGATGATGTGCACCAAGATCAGGCCTGTTGAGTAAATTCTAGTGCCAGAAAGATTTAAAAAATACTTGATACAACATGGGATAGCCTAAAGCAATAAAAACTTTACTATGAGGAGACATTTCTGCCAGAAAAGCTAGACAGGGTTATGTAAATTTGACACATAATCCAACATCTAAGTAGAAAAAAAAAAGTAAAAAAACATTAAAAAACTTAAAATCACCTCAAAGATAAAAAATTACTTTGCATAGTATTTCTGCAGCCGTAACAAGGCAGGTACTCAGATGAGTAGCTAATAAAAGGACAAGGCAGATGTAGTTGAAGCCAGGTATGCTGAGGGATACACAAATCTCATCCTTTAAGGTTTCCTTTCTTTCTCAGGAGCTTGGTTGTCAGGGTACCTTGCCAGGCATCAGCTTGCTGCTAAGCTCCTTTAGCTGAGAAAAACCATTGCAGAGTTGGTGAAAGGGGAAGTTCAACTACTGTCTAACTCACTGGAGTATTGCCCCATAGGAAGCAGTACCTCCAAGGGGCTCTGAAATGTATTGGTGGGACCAGCTCCTGCCCTCATGCACTGGGCCAAACTGAGCAGAATTCTATAGATACCTTGATTCTGGTCAGATGCTGAGCAATACCTCATACTGCCTGTAAAGTGAATCTCAGAAAAATTCCCAAGAGTCAGAAAGAATCAGTTAAAAATTGCATCATAAAATTGCTGGTTGTGGCAAGGACAACTGGAGGTGGTTTAAACAGGACTTTCCCATGTTTCTGCAAGCTGTAATCAATGTCAGAAAGTAGTTTTGTTTCTGGTAGTCATTAGGTAGTCATTAATTCTCAAACTCATGATGCTTTTAATAGTTTTCAGTGAACTCATGCTAACTATGACACTGTCATACACAAATTTGAGGAGTCTTGCACTCTGTTTCATAAAACTTTTCAGCATATGCTTTATATGCTTTTAATAGAGACAAGAGGGGAAAAAGGAGAAAACAGAAGACTTAAGAATGATTGAACCCTGAGGGCACAATCCTGTCTGTCAGGTTGAATGCGTTAGCTGTACCCCTGATTAAGGGACAAGGTCATTGTGACAGACACTCTGGGGAATAACCCCAGAAATTACTTTCGACAAGACAGAATTTGCCACACTAAATGTATTTGGATGTTTCCAGCTGAAGCTGAGGAAGGTGGTTGAGGCCCCTTCCCTGGAGACAGTCAAGGTGTGGCTCGATGAGGCCCTGAGCAGCCTGATCTAGTTGGGGTTGTCCCTGCTGACTGCAGGGAGGTCAGAATAGGTGACCTTTGGAGGTCCCTTCTGGCCTAGATCATTCTGTGATTCTAGGAAAGTAGAGTGATGCTCACTGTGAGGATTCAAGTATCTAAAAATGCATGAAAATAAACAAGCAGTAGAAAAATGACCTGGGTCAAAGTTGGTATAGATAAAAACTGTCACTGAATGGAACACATCATGGAAAATCATGCGAGTCAAGACAGTACCCAGTGTTTAAAACAAGAGGTATTTAATGGATTATCAACTTCAAAGAATGTCAAAGCTTTGTATACAACTAAATGTTAGGTAGAGAATGACAACAGTACAATTTACATAAAATTGTTAGCAAAGCATTTGCCAGTTTCATGGCTCAGTGTGCACAAACCATTAACTTATACTACCCATACAGAAATCATGGCTAGAAGGACATATTTCACCAGCAGCAGATCAGGCAGCCAGCACCAGAACAAGGGGACGCAGTCTCAAGCTGCACCAGGGGAGGTTTAGACTCGAGGTGAGGAGGAAGTTCTTCACCGAGTGAGTCATTCGGCATTGGAACGGGCTGCCCAGGGAGGTGGTTGAGTCATCGACCCTGGAGGCGTTCAAGGGGAGATTGGACGTGGCACTTGGTGCCATGGTCTAGTCATGGGGTCTGTGTTGATAGGTTGGACTCGATGATCCTCGAGGTCCTTTCCAACCTAAGTGATACTGTGATACTGTGATACTGTGTCTACTCTGGTTTTGAAAAACTTCGAAGATGGAGATTCATCAGTATCTTGCAGCAACCTGCCCTAGGGCTGCCTGCCTTGACAAGCTTGTCTCAAATGAATTGTTCAGTAATAGGATGGGGCCATGTCCACAATGCTAGAAACTGTGACGTCAGCATGGCAAAGGAAGCACAGACATCAAATACAACTAATGCAACTGAAAACATAGTTGGTTTTGCTGGTTTTGTCAGGGATTTTTAGTCAAGGATATCAGTCATGAAGGGAAATCTTAAGAAGTGTTTTGCAACAGTTAAATAACTATTGAGGTCCCACTCTAAGCTAAAATTTGATTATTCACAGGTGCTTCCAAAGAGAATGCTGGTGCTGTGCTCATACTTCTGGGGAGTTTTAATACATATACACCAGCTTGCACAGCTGGCCTTAGTTCTTACATGTAAAAGTGTTTGTAACTTTTTTTTTGAGAGGCCAGTGACAGTGGAGAGTGATCATCTGCCATTCAACATGATGACCAAAATGAGCTTCACAAATACTACCCAAGACTAAAAGGATTCAATTTTCTCCAAAGATTTATCATTCACTGTTTGAATGCAAAACTGGAAGAGATGTCCCTATTGCAAAAGCACTTAGTGGAGCATTTGACAATAGAAGTAGAACAAAATCCAGGAAAAGATTTCATATATGTATCAACTGACTTTAAAAAAATAAATATCTCAAATGACATATGGATTCTGACTGCCAGAGACAACTGTAAATGAGACCCAGAGTGGTGGTGAGACATGAAAAATGGAGTCACTGTAGATGTGCTTACGTGTTTTGCATAAAAACTGAATGAATTAGGCATGTCACAGATGCCTATTTTCACCAAAGAAGGCAATATAGCTAAAGATGTGATCATCCACATTACACCTAGAATTACTACACATTGGAACCTTGATATTGTAATGTCTGAAAAAATGCTGCTTGTGTTCCTAGATTAGGACTTTCAAGCAAGGAAACCTTGTTTAGACAAATGAATCACTAGTCTCGGTTACTTCTCATTTGTTCTGGTGGACAATGGTAACAAAATCTAAACTTATTTGTTTTTAGTGACTGTTTACTGCTTCTATTACAGAACATTATTCAGGAAATATGAGTTGTCCATTTGAGGAAAAAAACAACAATGCTGTTTGAAAATATGTCTGTAAACAGTATCAGGGCCAGAAAATGAAGAGCTGCTGTTGTGTGAGCATCTCCTAAAATAGACACAGACTAGTGTCTGTAACTGAGATGTTCTCCCAATCCAAGAAACCACATACAGCTGAGATACAGAATTAAGCATTTTATCGAGGAAAGCTGCCACATAGAGTTCAATGATTCTTGTGTGAGAAAACAGACAAAAGAGAATGGTTACCACTGTGCAGGGGCTAACACTGCTAGTTTCTTTAGTGAACACATGCGTTATAAGAATTTGAAATGTTTTACCAGAATGCTTGCTAACTGCTATTGCTTATGTGTTTAATTTCAAGTGGTTAAGACTGGGGTCTTGAATCTTGAAAGGCTCCAAAAGCACTTGTCTGAGACAGGTGACAGAAACTTTTGTGTTGCCCAGATTTGATGAGCTAGGGCTGAGACAATGAGCAGGCAAATATAGTCAGGCTCTGGGTCCCGAGCAAATAATGATTAATGCATCTAAATACTGTATAGATAAAAACTGAGCTTTTATCACCCATGCTCAGATGCTGAAAGTTTTTTAAGAAGCTTGATGTTCACATCTTTGAGCTTCTCATTTAATTTCACAGCTCAAGCTTTGATCTCTGGGTGCAAGGAGCAAGTGGTCAATAGCAGGCAACCTGGCAGTCCATATTGTGCCAGAAGGGAGTTAAAGGTAGGCAAGGGTTAAGTCTTGCACAGAAGCATCTCTGAAGAAGGTGGTGCTCATGTGAATACGTACTTAGATCATTCAATCACTCCACAAGTCCCCCTTTGTGTTGCTACCTTGCCCAGCTTCATAGACGAATCAGACTTGATGATCAAACTGAAGCACTTTGCTCTGCGTACCTTCAGCTTCACCTCTACTGAGAAGTGTTTTCTTTACAGCTACCTTTTAAAAGTAGAATTTAAAAATACAAAAGGATGCATCAAAACTTTCACAGCAGTTCTGTGCAGTTTCAGTGCATGGGCATGTGAGAAGCACAGAATTCCTGAGGAGCCTGCTGAGGCAAATATACTTTGCACTACCTCTGAGGTAAAATAGGAGAAATATATATTAAGAAGTTAGGTGGAAGGATTCCTTCATGTTGATTTGACTGGCAGCCAGTCACTAGTGGTGTCCCCCAGGGATCAGTGCTGGGCCCCATCCTGTTCAATGTCTTTATTGATGATCCACATGAGAGATTGAGTCCATCATCAGTAAATTTGGAGATGACACCAAGCTGGGGGCAGGTGTTGATCTGTTAGAGGGTAGGAGAGTTCTGCAGAGGGACTTTGACAGGCTGGACAGATGGGCAGAGTCCAATGGCATGAGATTTAACACATCCAAGTGCTGGGTTCTACACTTTGGCCACAACAACCCTATGCAGCACTACAGGCTAGGGTCAGAGTGGCTGAAGAGCGGCCATGCAGAAAGGGACCTGGCGGTACTGGCTGACATGAGCCTGCAGTGTGCCCAGGTGGCCAAGAAGGCCAATGGCATCAGGAATAGTGTGGTCAGCAGGAGCAGGGAAGTCATTCTGCCCTTGTACTCAGCACTGGTTAGACCACACCTTGAGTTCTGTGTCCAGTTCTGGGCCTCTCAGTTTAGGAAAGATGTTGAGTTGCTGGAATGTGTCCATAGAAGGGCAACAAAGCTGGTGAGAGGTTTGGAGCACAGCCCTATGAGGAGAGGCTGAGGGATCTGGGGTTGCTTAGCCAAGAGGAGGCTCAGGGGAGACCTTATTGTTGTCTACAACTACCTGAAAGGTGGTTGTAGGCAGGTGGGTGTTGGTCTCTTCTCTCAATCAACCAGCACCAGAACAAGAGGACACAGTGTCAAGATGCATCAGAGAAGTTTAGGCTTGCAGTGAGGAGAAAGTTCTTCACAGAAAGAGTTGTTGGCCATTGGAATGGACTGCCTAGGGAGGTGGTGGAGTCACCATCACTGGCGGTATTCAAGAGAGGATTAGATGTGGCACTTGATCCATGGCTTATTTAGTCATGAGGTCTTGGGTGACAGGTTGGACTGAATGATCTCTGAGGTCGTTTTCCAACCTTATTGATTCTATGACTCTATGATTTCTAGTGATCCTGGTTTTACACCCTTCCCGCTATGAACCCAGTTAAAAATCCTCTCAATGAGCCCCAGCAATTCATGAGTGTGGAAGTTTTAGGCTATGCCTTTAAAACTAGCTGCAGATTTCAGGCAGAAAAGTAGAAAAATATAAACAAATTACTATTGGGTGTAAAAAGGAAAACAAAAGATTATTCTAAACAAATTCATTGGACAAAAACAAGTGGGATGGACGCAGATGTACCCTAACAATCTTTCACATTTCACTTCCCTTTTGTTTTTCTCTAGCGTAGTTGTTCTGCTGGGGAGATGATAATCACTTCTGGCTGGCCTTGAGAAAAGACAAGAACACTAACATTTCTTCTTTTCTACCATTCCTTCCTTTCACTAAAAAGAAAGGGGAGGAGTTTGTGAGGCATGGTGGACAGTGGAGCAGCTTCCCTGCTCTCTGGGCAAACCAGAGGGGGTACAGGGGGATTTCCATGTTATATTCTAATTGGAAATATCTGTATAATATTGTAAATATTGTATATTCTGTACATATTTATTGCATTCCATTGTAGAGTGTAGTTTTTACTTGTAAATACAGCTTCCATTTGCTTCCAACTGAGTTAGTCATGCTTAGTTAATGTGAACGGGAAATTTCAATCCACCACAGTGAGAACCCTTTTTTTCCTTTTGAGATGATTGGACTCCATCTGTCACCAGCAGGCCAGTGCTGTGTAAACCTCTCATGATCAATGAAACCAAATTCAACCAATGGCACCAGCCTCTGAGCCAACTGTTAATCAGGTGTGTTTTCCTGTTTCTTTCAGTATTCTTCCTTGTCACTGAAGGGATGAAGGAAAACATTACTTGTGGTCCTGATCCTTCAACTAAATGCCCCAGCACCCTGAAGTTCCTCATCACTGCCAGCCTGCATAACCAACAGTGGGTAAGGATCATAGGGTCATACCATACCAAGGAGTTTCCTAGTAATGTCTTTAACCTGGGTCCCAGGGACACAGCAGACCTCCAAGCTGAATGGGTCTGGTTAGGAAATTGGGTACCCCCCCAGATGGGCACCACATATGACAGTTACCCTCCTTTTTTACTTAACAGAATCAGTTATAATGTGTAGGGCTAACTGCCTCACCCTAGGCAACCCCCTGGATAGACCTTCCTCTGTGTCCTCATTCACCTGGCCTTAAAGTTCCAGAGCCTGTGTCTGTTGTGTAAGGGCGACTACGAAGGCAAAGGATGTTGGGTGGCGATTCACCTGCTGCCCTGAACTAAGACCTGTATTCATTCACCCTCAACTTTTAGATCCCTCGCTTCTGCTCAATGGCAAGAAGGCTGGGGTTCTCCCACTCTGGTGGACCCTCCATCTGCTGCTCTCTGGCACTAGTGATAGGCACAGGCACTCCCTGCAGCTGGACAGCTGTACCATTCTATGGGAGCTGTTTGGGTCACCATATTCCTTCTGGCAGTGAGCTTTGACTGACTGGAAACCAAAGATGCCTCCTCCTCTGGTAGAGCAATGACCACTACCAGGATTGCCCACCTATGCGCCCTGCATGAACCAATGGCCCTGCTGTGCCCCTCTGATGTGCCAGCCTGGTCACAATGCCAGGGTTCTGCTCTGGTGCCAGCAGCCACCCTCACTCATGCTGAGTTGCCACTGCTGTTAGTCAGGTGTTCACCTTCCTGCTCTGGGGCAGGGCTGAGCCATGTTCTCTGACCCTGTGCTTCTGCCTTCACTCTTTGCCATGGTATTTCTGCTTTAGGAAGGTTTCTTTTCTGAGGTTCTTCACTATTGAGGACTTTGGTTTCTTAGCTGAGAATGGGGAGGAAAAGGAGGCAGGTCAGCAGTTATAGAAGTCAGTAATCGGTTTGCTGAAGGGAAACAAGCACTAGTGCTCACTGCATCCTCTTGGCAGTAGAAAGTTCTGTGGAAATGGGACTAAGGAAACCTCTGAGGACAGTACTTTTGAAAGGATCCATATTTCTATAATATCAATAATTTCCTTAAAGAATAGATTTATGTAAATTAATAGCAGCAACTTGCTTGGAAGAGACACTTAATCCAGTAGAACAGTACTTGTAATGACAAATTTGTAGACATCATCGTATCAGAGGAAAGGTAGTAGATAAAATGAAATTCTGCTTGACTCTGCATGGCAACCCCTAGTTCCCAAGTTGAAAGGGCTTTCTTGGCATTGTTTTGAGTTACTGGCCTATTTGGTTTGCATATTTCATGGACTTTCCACAGTCCACTGATAGCTTCCATGGAGAATTTTTCTCATGACTTCCCATTGTTAGAGCTGGTAAAGTGTCATGTCCCATTAATTACATCAGTAGTGAAGAATTCACATGGGGTTTAAATCACAGGCTATGTTCAGAGCATAATAGATGACTGGAGATCAACAGTTGCAATGAAATCTTTAGATTATCATTTTGGAATCCCTATTAGGAATGTCTATTAGGCCAGAGCAATTAAATTAGTTTTAAATAAATAAGTCCTTCAAAGTATATATATTTAAATTTTCAGACATATTGTATGAGGTGGGATTGAGAATAAGTAATTTTCTTTCAACAGGGTACACAGATACATACTTTCTATATTCATTTGTGAAGATGTCTTTGAAACTCATTCATTGAGGCTAATTATAGCTCTTCATTTAATGCTATATAGCTCTTCATTTAATGCTATAAAATTAATGGCCCTTCATTTTTACCTTCAATATAAATGATTGTGTCATCTTCAACTGTATGCAGTTGTACTTCTCATATACTGAGTATGATTAGTTTTCTTCAAGCAGAATTAAACCACGTGATTCTCCAAGGTTACACAAGAACAAGGTCTCCTGATTCTGTTTCCAAAGCTTTTGTTATGATATAGTTTTTTTAACAAACAATATTTCAGAAATTCACACTGAAAAAATGTTAGACAAGTGAGCTGTGGCCTTTGGAGAGCACATACTAAAACAGGAATGGCAACTCATAAAGGTCCAACATCTTCATGTGACAATGTAAAAAATGTTTGCAAGAAAAGAGGGATTGTGGTGGTTTTAGACTATCTCTATAAAATTTAGCTGCAGATTTTGAGCAGAAAAGTGGAAAGATATTAATAAATCACTATTGGGTGTAAAAAGAAAAACAAAAGATTATTCTAAACAAATTCATTGGATAAATGTCTGGGCTAAGAGGAGCTGTGCCGTAACAATTCCCCCCATTCCTTTTCTCTTCTGATCTTGTCTGTTTTACTTTGCTCGGGAGAGATAATGTGCTTCTGGCTGGCCATGGATAAGTCTAACTCGCTGCTTTCTCTTTCCTCTCTCTCTCTCTTGCGACAGGGGTTTTGGGGGGGCAGTGAAACAGCTTCCCTGGTATTTTTGACCAGAGGGGTTTTCATGTTGTTTGCTAATTGTAAATACCTGTATAATGTAAATACTGTATATTTGGTACATACTCATTGCATTCCATTGTAGAGTGTAGTTATTGCTTGTAAATAAACTGGTCTGTTCTTGTTAATGATAGCGGGAAACTTCAACCCACCTGGGTTGGGTGGGTTGGTGCCTATTCAGTGTGGAGCAATTGCTTGATTGATTAATTCCTGCTTAGATTAAGGAAGGAAAATGAAGCTGTTTTGGGTTTTGTGGCATTCTGCTCTGATGGTGATTTTATATAGATGGTGTGTGGCAATGATGTTTGATAAGCTGGGAAGATATTTGACATATAAACTGTTCATTTAAATACAAGCTGAAAATGCTGTATGACTGATGCTTAGGATTTCTTTCGCTTAAAAAATATGACAATTTAACTGTAACTCTGCCTGCAGAAGAATATGAATTCAACATTCCTGTAGCTGAGAGCTATGTAAGCAGATGTCACAAAACAATTTATTTGCTATGTGTGACTCTCTTATTGGTAATAAATAATGTGTTCTTTTTCATTGCACTGTACCAAGAGAGATGTGCAGCAAACGGGTGTTCTATTTTTAGATGCAGCAGACATAGACAACGAAGGGTTAGTTCAAGCTTAAATGTAGAAATTACCAGTAACAATAACGAAGATACAGAAACAGGGCAAACAGCTGGAAACAGAGAGGCAGGAGTTAATGGTAAGGCAGATCTCAATGAGGTCAGTGGCAGTTCTGGTGTTGGCTAGATGGTAGTTGGTGGATATGGGGAGGCCTGTGGATGTAGTCTACCTGGACTTCAGCAAGGCCTTTGACACCATCCACCACAGCAAACTCCTGGCCAAGCTGTTAGCCCATGGCTTGGATGGAAGCACACTGCATTGGGTTAGGAAGTGGCTGGAGGGCCGAACTCAGAGAGTGCTGGTGAATGGTGCCACATCCAGCTGGTGGCCAGTCACTAGTGGAGTCCCCCAGGGATCAGTGCTGGGCCCCATGCTCTTTTACATCTTTATTGATGATCTGGATGAGGGCATTGAGTCCATCATCAGTAAATTTGCAGACAACACCAAGCTGGGGGCAGGTGTTGATCTGCTGGAGGGTAGACAGGCTCTGCAGAGGGACCTCAACAGGCTGGACAGATGGGCAGAATCCAACGGCATGAGATTGAACACATCCAAGTGCCGGGTTCTGCACATTGGCCGCAACAACCCCATGCAGTGCTACAGGCTGGGGTCAGAGTGGCTGGAGAGCGGCCAGGCAGAGAGGGACCTGGAGGTAGTGGTTGATAGCAGGCTGAACATGAGCCAGCAGGGTGTCCGGGCAGCCAAGAGTACCAAGGGCATCCTGGCCTGCATCAGTGTGGCCAGCAGGAGCAGGGAGGTCATTCTGCCCCTGTACACTGCACTGGTTAGGCTACACCTCGAGTACTGTGTCCAGTTCTGGGCCCCTCAGTTTAGGAAGGATGTTGACTTGCTAGAGCGTGTCCAGAGAAGGGCAACAAAATTGGTGAGGGGCTTGGAACACAAGCCCTATGAGGAGAGGCTGACGGAGCTGGGGTTGCTTAGCCTGGAGAAGAGGAGGCTCAGGGGAGACCTTCTTGTGGTCTACACCTACCTGAAGGGAGGTTGTAGCCAGGTGGGGGTTGGTCTCTTCTCCCAGGCAACCAGCACCAGAACAAGAGGACACAGTCTCAAGCTGCACCAGGAGAGGTTTAGACTGGATGTTAGGAAGAAGTTCTTCATAGAAAGAGTGATTGGCCATTGGAATGGGCTACCCAGGGAGGTGGTAGAGTCACCATCACTGGAGGTGTTTAAGGAGAGGCTGGATGATGCCATGGTTTAGTTGATTAGATGGTGTTGGGTGATGGGTTGGACTTATGATCTTGACAGTCTTTTCCAGCCTGGTTAATTCTATTCTATTCTATTAATTGTCCTCTAAGAATTTTATAATCACCAAAATGATACTAGCAATACTTTGAATTTAAAAAAAAAAAAAAAAACCACTTAAGAAATTAACTCCATTTAAGCTCCCTCTTTTGAGTCTGGTTCCTGTATAATTGTGGAATGAGTTGATGCTTACTGCTGCTGAGAAGTATGTAAAGGAATGCAGATTTGCTCAAAACCTTTCCTCCTATGAGAAATGGACAAATCCTGCTCAGAACAGGCTTACAACTCCTGCCACAGTATTTGAATTGCTGTACGACAACCACCTTTGCAAGATATTAGCAGGGTCAGAGACGTCTCTTGGCACCACTGGGATGTTTGATATGCAGAAAGAGAAGATGGACTGACATACACATCTTCTCATTTAAATAGTTCCCCTTTGACTTAGTGGCAGACTATTCATTCTGACTTCAGTGTAAACAGGTCTGCTAGAACTCAGAGAGAAAAGAGACTTTTTAAATGGTTCCAAAGGTTCCTGTTTCATTTACACTCAGCCAAGACATCTCAACAGGTTGTTAAAGACACTTCAATTTTCCTATAAATTCAGTGAAGAGTCCTCAGAGTGATGACGGCAAACAGCAAGAGAATACTCTGAGGAGTCACTCTGACATGGAGCCAAACACTCAGCTTCATTCGACTTGTCTAACACTGATGGTGTGTCACTTGAGACAGCTCTGCTGCCTGACTCTGCTTCCTGGCACTTTTGACCATGCATGGTGGGAGAGTTTTAGCGCACCAAACACATAGGAGCTGCTAGGCAAAGAAATTCTTTATTACAGATTCCAACATGTTGAGCCCAAATATGCAATATGAGCAAAGGCACTGTATAAAGCAACCACAGCCATAACCCCTTTGCTTTAGTCAATCCCTTTGCCAAAGCTTCAGGAAGGAAAAGGAAGGTGTAAGCTCATCACCACACTGACTCAAGGCTCATCAGACAGTAGTGTGACTCCCTCAGGCTTTTCAACAGCTGCCAAGAGAGTAGCACCATAGTGGAGTGCAGCTGGAGCTGCTTCCGCAATACAGCTGCAAAGCTGTACAGGATTTTGCTCCACTGACTGGGGTTCCTTTCTTTGCAACTTTATCTGGAATAGTTAGTAAATAAGATAAAATTAAATAATATGTTTTATGGCAAATAATTGACTGTTGTTAGACAGATGCAGTTCCAAAAAATAGCATCCACCAGCAATAACAAAAATGTCAGTGCCAGGCCATACTCTGGGCTATCTTTCCTCTTCCAAAGGGTGCAACATGCAGTGGCACAAGCTAATGCATGACGATTTACTCAGGGTAGTACCTTACTGACATTATGGATGAAATATTTTAATCCCAAGGGAATTCCTGTCTTCTCTAGTAGAGAGAGTAGAAAGTAGACAGGTTGCAAGAGGACTGAGACAAAGAGAATGCAAAACCTGTATGCTTTTCTATATAATCCTTAGCATAGTCAAAGAATAGAGAATGGAGAATAATTATGAGGAGAGACTGAGGGAGCTGGGATTCTTTAGATTGGAGAAGAGGAGACTAAGGGGTGACCTCATTAATATTTATAAAAATATAAAGGGTGAGTGCCAAGAGGATGCAGCCAGGCTCCTCTTGGAGGTGCCCAATGACAGGACAAGAGGCAATGGATGGAAATTGAGGCACAGGGAGTTCCATGTAAAGAAGAGGAAAAATCTTTTCACTGTGAGGAGGATGAACACTAGAACAGGCTGCCCAGGGGCATTGTGGAGTCAGTCTCCCTCTCTGGAGATATTCAAAACCCACCTAGATACATTCCAGTGTGATCTAGTATGGGTAATCCCTCTCTGGCAGGCGGGGTTGACTGGATGATCTTTCAAAGTCCCTTCCAGCTCCTGTGATTCTGTAATTCTGTGAAAAATAGGATTATCTGGAACTTGAATCCTAGTAATTTACTAGAGAGTGTTCTGTAGGGAGTATAAAAGACAAATGCATCAGAAAGATGGGTTTGCCTGATGTGAAACAAAACAGCAGCTCCCAGTTGATTTTAGAATTAAGATGGTGGTATGAATGTATGGTTATTAATAGTTAATAGATGGACCAATTAATTAAAAATTAATTACTTTATTAATAAAATAATTCAATAGAAAATATTAATAAAACCTATTTACCAGTTCAAAATATTCACTTGTGGAACACATACTTCACCAGCAGGAACATGTAACAATTTAAACACTATTAGCAAAAATCCAAAAGAGATAGAAACCTGATACTTTAACCTATAGAATCAGTTTTCTCCAAAAGTGGCCAAAGGCACATACACACCTGGACCACTTGGACCCCAGGGCATGTTCAGACAAGCCTAGGCAATGTGGGTAATCTCCTCATAATCCAGACCTCCTGGTTCCTGCTCTATTGTCTAGTTCAGGGCATTTTTGAGGCTTTGTTCCTTCAGGACAGCAGGAAAAGCTTCATTCATCTTCTCCCTTGTTCTCGCACCATGAATTTTTTTCTTCTTTCTTTTTATACAGACAGAGAAGTGGTGATACTTCTAAACTGCACCTTATGGGTATCACCTAACAATTTTTGGTTTCTTTATCAAGCCTGAATGTCTAGCACAAGCAGCTTGGGAACATGATATGCTCATTTGTGATGGAGCAGTGGTTTGTGTCTGAAGTATCATTCAAGGAACTGTTTGGACTGGCTTTGAGCCAGGCACTGGTGACTGTCCACACACCTGAACCATGGAAAATCCTGAGGAAAAGCTCCCATTTCTTCAAATTTCTTGTGTGTAGTGGGCATCTGGCTGGAAGTGCCATACAGCTGTGCATCCCTCAGTGCAAAAGACATCCTGCATGAAAAAAAAAGAAAAAGGAAATTTTACATTTCAGCCCTCTGCATTATGTCTGTGGTATGGTCCACAGGAAATCAAGTTCACTTTGTCTTTAGGGAAGGATACTACATCTTCCACTAGTACCCAGTTGTTTCAGACACTGCTGCAGGGCCCATGCCTGAGATTTCAGGCGAATATAAAGGTAATATTCCTGCCACTTCAGCATAAGTGTTGTTGCTCAGTTTGTGTTCCATGAAAAGCAGAACTTGAGGTCCAAGATATCTACTCCAAGACAGCTGCAGTTTTGTGCTCTGGTGTTAACAGACAACAGTCCTCCTAACAGGTCAGCTTCATCCTGTCTTAAACATTGCTAAGTATTTGTATCTTGGTCCCGGTAACGTTTTGTCAATGGTTAGTTAAAGAACACCAACAGCAGCTGATGATTTGTCTTGATTGCTTGAATCATTGCTGAGATGACTTTTAAGTGTTGTGGATTTCCTTATTTTACAGCACCACAGGCTGTAGGCAATAGGAGGCACTTTAAATCTCTATACCATGCTTTCTGAGTAATATTTAGTTGAGTTTTCTTGATGAAATCAAAAGTATACAGTCAAGCATCAGCATCAGATTTTGCATTTCTGGTTCTATACAAGTAATTTTTTGCACAAATCCTTTACTTGCTTTCTCAGTTCTCTCAGGAACATTTCAGCCTCTCATACATAAAGTCCAGACTTCTAGAATTTGAGTAACGTTACTCTAACTACCTCTTGTTTGGATAAATAACACAATGTTTCCCTTATCTTTTCCTGTCTGCTTCTTATATGTGGTTTTAAATACCTGGATATGCATCCATAAATGTGACAATCCTGCTAGTAATTCTTATACTCCAAGAGCATAAATTGAATACAGTAAATACCTGAGTAGCGTTCTCAGTGATTATGCTATGCATGAAAGAGGCTGGTAAATCAGAATTCCTCACAGAGCTGAGAAGCAATCCAAAGCTAGATACCTACTCTGCATATGGTTTTACTTGTTAGAATGAAACATACATTTAAAGCTCAGCACCTCTGTACTTTCAGAAAGATAAGATACAGATTTGTCCTCTGTAAAGCCCTCTGCAAAGCCCTCTGCAATACTACACCATTGGCAAGAAATAGTATATTTTTCTAATGGTTTTCTGATAGTTTGTACTAACTGCCTTTGCATTTTCAGCTTGCATATGTATTCAGTAGGCTAAGCTTCACTTCCAGTTATAGATTTTAAAAAGTATTAAAGCTAAAGCTGAACCAAAACTGTTGAGTCCATCTGACTTCATATAAACCATATAAAACTGAGAATTTTGCCTGATTTTCACAGAGTATAATAAATTTGTGTGTGCTCTTTTGGAAAGGCTGCAGATCATCAGTGAATTAGAGAACTCTGGGTGTATGTAGTGTGTGCCAAAACATGAGATGAGGAGAGCAGGAGAATGAAGGTGGAAATGTTGGTGCACATGCACCATACTTCTTGTTAGACAAGACTTAAGGAATGTAGTAGATGCTTTATCAGGGCACTCATCCTAAAAAAAAAAAAAAAAATTGGTCTTACAAAATACATGATCCTGAGAGTGGCATGAATATTCTCTGTAGGATGGCTCCAGATCTAAAGCGCAGGGTCATAGATCAGTGTAGGATGCACTTCAAGGGCAGTACTGGGGGTCACTAAGATGAAGGGCTCCTGAACAAGATAATTAGCTAGTTCAGGCTAAAGCATTTTAAAGGTGTAGGTCCCTACATCCTCCTTCTTCAGTGAAGATTAAACGTAATAATTAACAGAAAAATGTCATGGGCAGTGTCTCATTTCAGATACTTACCAGCCATGTCCACCTGGTTTGTGGTGTGCCCTGCACTGTTGCATTAGTGTGCAACAGTGGGGTGCCCTACTCTGTTGTTTTGGTTGCTTGCCCAAGGACTTCCGGATCTCCCTTCCCTCTTGGGGTACAGACTTGCTGCTAAGTTTGCTGTGATATATTCCCCTTGGAGTGATAAATTCATGTTGTCTACAAGGATACTTCTTGTGATACTACTGCTGTTTTCAAACTTTTTCCCCATTATAGATGTTGGCAGAGTAATTTTGGAAGGAGATAGAAATATTGGATTCTCATTCAACATACAGGTTGAAGCTTTTAATATTTCCTTATACACTTGCTGGTTCCCACGGACTTTCACATGAGTTTTAAAGCATGCCAGCATTCCAGCTTTGGGTGCTCAGTGGGACAAAAATGTTAACACATGATGTTCATGCTTCATTACATCCAGGAAATGCTACATGCAGACTAATCTCCAGCTTCACAGCCTGGTGTGGTCTGTCAGGGAGTCCTGGGGATAGGAGTCTTGTGTTCTCCAGGGTTGAAGTCATTGCAGAGCTCTCCCAAAGGCTTTCCTGTGCCCTGAATTCACCTCATTCCCAAAGCACTGAAGCATATTTAGGAGGTTTTCTTCCCTCTGGAACATAAGCTGAGAGACATAAATAGAAAGAACAGGGAAAGCCCCTGCTGTGTTCAGCTAAATTAGAAAATTGAAGTAGAGAAGGCCAAGGAATTTCTTGATTACTTAGTTAATTTGAAGGTCTGTGCATCTGGGGATTTTCTTATCCTGAGCAAATGTAACATTTTAAAACATTTCCTTTTTGTTTTACACCTTTAAACAATCAGCATCTATACTATTTAGACACAGATTTGTTTAAAAAATTATCCTGTGTTACTGAGGACACAGGAGTTATTAAGAAAGAAAATAGTCCCTTTAAACTATAATTACTAATCAGGCAAAAGACAGCTCCATCCCTCTGTTGATTTAGATTGGTCCCTTAGTTTCAGTATTATTAATTACATGAGTTACTGTACACAAGTTTAGTGGAAGCATTTTCTCTCTGACTCTTTAAATCTTTCGTTTTCAATTTCTAACTAGAGATACGAACTCAAACCTTGAATGCAAATAGTCACCATAGTCAGTTTCTGCAAACCAGAATAAAGTTATCAAAAGGAACTACTGGCTTCACTTTGATCTGCTTCTGCATCTCTTCCCTGAGAGGAAATCAGAAGACACATAAGATTTCATTGACATAACAACACACAATGCTAGGGTTCTGACTTGTGCGTATGGCACAGAAAATGAAATGGTTAACTTAGTCCTCTTATCTATTGTTATACACCTAATTATTTTACATGTCTTCATTTCATTAATTAATTGGTGCTTTTTACAAGCATTTCCTTCCCCATTGCTTTTGTTTAAACCTCCTGGTGTGAAGGGATAGATTAATTTTGTTGTGCCTTAATGAAACTGTATGCTACATTGGATTTAACCATTTGGCATGCACTGCCAACATCACCATTATGCATAATGAATTACTTTTTGTGAGTCCCAAACTAACATAGACCTTCAATGTTCCTCTGTAAATATTGCAACAACACAGCTGGCAGACATACGAAGTTCAGTTACCTTGAGCTTACATGGAAACATAGAGGCTGACACAAGAATGCCACTTTGGACAATTCTTCATGAACAAATGAGAAGCTGACTTTAAAAGCGTAGATGTTTTTAGAAGAATGTGAGGGAACCTCATTAAGCTTTGCTGTTATCTAACATTAACTGGTTTTGACATGTGTAAGCATGTCGGTATATGTGTATGCTGGGTCTGCAGCCCACATGCAAAAGCCCAATGAGGCAGCATGTACTTGCCCATTGGAATGGGCTGCCCAGGGAGGTGGTGGAGTTGCCGTCATTGGAGGTGTTCAGGAGGAGACTTGATAGGGTACTTGGTGCCATGGGTTAGCTGTTTGGGTGGGTTGGATTGGTTGATGGGTTGGACACGATGATCTTGAAGGTCTCTTCCAACCTGGTTTGGTTTATTCTAAATAAATAAAGATGACTGTGTTTATTCTAAATACTTCTTGGTGAAATCAGCCAGCCTTCCTGCTGTCTCTGCAGTTCAAGTGCATGTACACTGATTAACATCTGTTTCAGCTGCTGAAGCTTTTAACATGTGAACTCTTTGACTCAAAAGTCAGTCTGATGACCCTGCCAGTGATGTGATGTCAGGAAATAATTGATTAAACATGCAAACTAAGTGTTCTTGTCCCAGGTCCACCATCCTGGCACCTTCAGTTTCTTTGCTGTCCATCAGGGGTACTCAGCTTGTTAATCACCAGGGCATCATATGCAGTCACCTGGCTCCACTTGAGGACATGAGGCTCCAGGCATGATCTGCAGCAGCAGGACTGTTTCCCAGAATCATGACAGTTGAGTTATCCAGAGTGAGATTTAAATGTTGTTGCAGGCACCCACTCCTGCAGTTCCTGCCAGGGCCACTTAATGTCTGGCCGCTGAAGCTCAATCCCCATCACACCCACATCTGTCATCTCACCAGTCTGGGTGATCTCACTATCAGGAAAGTTACAAAAGCTGTTAAGGAGTAACAAAAGTTGTTTGAACCAAGAGACAAAAGTGGTTAATTACTAATTGGCCAATATGCACTGAGGAGCCTCTACTGGCAACGCCTGCCTTGCTGTCTTGATTGCCACCACTGCCACTCACCTTCAGCCTCCAAGTCTCCAGTTCTTAGAACTCAGCTCTGTCTCTTCCACACCTGATCCCACTGCTCCCCACCCTTCCTGGACAGAGCAAAATTAACCCTGAAGCAGCACTGAATCCTCACATAGAAACAACTCTGTGTGCTTTGTTTTATTAGCTATACTCACATTTATGTCATGAAGAGCTTCATGTGCCTTTGACAGCGGTTCATATGCCTGAGCAAGATAAGAAGTATTTGGACCAGTTTTTATGAAGCAGATTAAACTTAAGAATCATAATGATGTGTTCAAAATACAAAGAGATTTTCATTTCTCTTATGTAATGGTTTTGGAGTTTACCACCACATTAACAAAAACTCGGCTCAGTTGGGAAAGCAAATGAAAGCTGTATTTACAAGCAATAACTACACTCTACAATGGAATGCAATGAATATGTACCACTATACAGTATTTACAATATTATACAGATATTAACAATCAGGAAACAGCACAGAAAACCCTCTGAACCCCTAATGGGATCCCAAAAGGAGCAGGGGGAACTGCTCCAGCTCTCCCCTAACCTCCACCCCCCCTTTCTATGTTTAACTAGAAGGAAAGAGAAAGAAGTTAGGAGTGCTGTTAGCTCAAAGCAGTCATTAGTATTCTTATCTCAAGGTCAATGGCAATAAGATCCTCCCAGCTGAGCAGAGCAGACAGAGATGGAAGAAAGGAATGAATGTGGGCAATGAGACTGCTAAGGGTCCCCTTCATATATGCAACCAATGAAATTAGTTTAGAATAATCTTTTGTTTTCCTTTTTACACCCAACTGTGAATTGTTTATACTTCTCCACTCTTCTGTTCCAACTCTACAGCTAACTTTTAAAGGCATAGTCTGAAACTGTCACATCTTAGTAACAAGAGATGCTGTCAGATTCACCTCTTTGATTGTTGTCCCTACTTATTTTTAATTATACTTTCTTTACCTTAGAATTATCCTAGAAGTTCTTCATCTGCAGAAAATAATCTCTGTTATTACAGGGTTTAGTTAGTTTAATCTAATTTTGAAGCTGACCCTGCTCCAAGCAAGCCCCTTTGACCTGGGACAACGTCCAATTGATTTTCTCCAAACTTCTGGCCCAAAAAGGCAGCTGGAGGAAGGATCTGTTCCTTTATGTTTTCTGTCTTAGCAGAGTGATTAGTTCTTCCCCCAAGACCTAGCTATAATTTCCACTTCTGCCTTCTCCTTTTGAGAAGAGTCTGGTACCTACCACAGCCTAAGTGCTTTTTGCCCAAAGGTTAAGGAGAGGAGGTTACTGTAACAAACACTTACAGGGAAGGCATGGTCTATGACAAGAATACCTTGCATTTTTCATCCTCCTCTATCACTATTTACTTATATGTAGTCGGTGCATAAAATGCATAGACAACATTTAGAGGAGAACTGAGTATCAGCATAGCCTCCTCCCTCCCTGACTCCTACCTGAGTCACCCATTCTGCCCAAAGACCATAATGAGTTTCTGCTCCCATTTGTCCTGCTGAATGTTCTGAACCTCACTGGGGCTGTCGTCTTCTTTCCATAATCTGATACCAAGAGACTGAGGGCCTCTTCCAGCTGTTGGATGTTTAAACTGAAGAGGGTGCCTCACTTTTCTGTGACAGAAAAGTTATTCTTGCACATAAAACTATTTATATTTAAATCTATAAATACACATTTAAGTATATATGTGTGTCTATCTATGTCAGTGTGGCCATATATAGCATTTCCAAAGTTTTCCCCTTGTAACTGATGACTGTACCCTTCTAATAGGTGAATATTTTATCCTTTCTGAGCAGTCGTGTTCTGGCTCAGTCTTGCAGATGCCATCCATTGTTTCCAAATGTGTGTGGAAGACAATATTTTTAATCTTCTCCTGTGGCCAGACCTCAGAAGCTCAGATTCTGAATTTGTGAGAGGCACAAATATTGCACACTGAAACCAGCACAGAGTCTGAAACACTGCATGTCTCTTATTTATGCCAGTATAGCTGTTACAAACATCAATATGTGTGATGAGCTGAACCAGGTTTTTAGACAAAGTCTGGCACTAGGGAAAAAAAAGGAAAGCATAAGAAAAGCCAGTTCTGTGAACCCTTTACTTATCAATGTTTTGAACACATTAGTAAAAATTAAGAGGTATTAACCCTGCATAAATTCCCTGCAACTTTTAATTATAGTTATTGAAAATAATTGGTGCAGTACAAGACTGCAAGCAGGGACATTGGCTATGAAATTTGCAGAGGTATACTTTTGTTTGTTCAAATATCCTTAAGAAATAGACATAATGCTGCTTGGCAACACCAAGGCAAATCAAATATTTCCCATATCTGGCAAGACTGTGTTCTAAGAAATCTTTCTCTGTTTGCCTGTAGACCATATTAATGACAAGGACTAGATCTGAAGGGAATTAGTGCAAAAAAAAAAAAAAAGCATTAAAGTTACATTAAGGGGTACATTGTAAAGTCTAATTGATTTTAAATCCATGAAAGCAATTAAATTCATTGTCACACTGAATCTCCCAGCTGATGCTCTCTATGCAAGACACACTGGACTGCTCCATCACTGAGAATTTCAGAGTATGCAACTTCAGGTTCTACCCTCAGCTCATTATGATACTTACACCCAAACAAGCAGCTGCATGCTGCCTTCACTGATCTGAAAGGTGGTCTGCCAACCTTCCTACAGCTCCATGTGTGGTGTCTTGTGCAAATGACTCAAGAAGTTAATTCATGTGTGGTGGGTTGGAAGCAGTTAATACAGACCTGGCTTTTCTTATCTTCAAGGCCGAAGTCTTGGCAGAAAGCCCAGCACAGAAAAGAGTTGCTGCCCAAAGGAAAGGCGGAAGCAAGACTGACAGAGAAGTGCTGGAAATGCCCATTTCACTCCCAGGTCAGAAGGTGCTTCCTCCCACTCTACCAATGAAATTAGTTTAGACTATTCCTTCCGTTTACCAACTTCCGTCCACCATATTCCCTTTCTTAAGGGGGCAACGTCAACCGGTCACAGTCCACCCCTTCTAAACAATTTCATTGGCCATTCATACTGTCCATCCAATTCAAAACGATATTTACAGTTCATGAGTAAAGTTCATAGTCCATTCCGGCTATGCTCAGATGTAGATGATTCAAAAGTCCAAAAAAAATCAGAAAATGAGAAAAAGGGAAAACAGTTCATTTCTTTGCCAATGAAGCAAAGAAAAAGGAAACAGGGATTCTCAGGGTCTCTTAGTTGACTCAGGGCTCTCAGGGATCTCAGGGTTCGTGCACCGTAGATTCCTCGTTGATTCTTGTTTTGGGCGCGATGTAGCTGTACAGCAGTTCGAAGTTAACCTCTTTCAGCTAAAGTTAAATTTCTTTGTGGAATACACTGAATTTCACCATTCTCTTGCATTACCCAATAAGTGTGACCCGGACCTTCAGCTGAAACCACCCCTCGGACAGGTTTAGCTGCTCATGAGGGTGAAAATACCCAAACAGTTTTACCTAACAGGTTCTTTTCTCTAACAACAGGAACTCTATCACCTTCTACTTTCCGTAGCAAATCTGAATGTGCAGGTCCAGCTCGGTTCACTGAACCTCTACTATTTACCAGCCAGGTTGCTTGTGCTAAATGTTTTTCCCAGCTTTTCAAAGATCCACCCCCCATGGCTTTAAGAGTGGTCTTCAACAAACCGTTATAGCGTTCAATCTTCCCTGAAGCTGGTGCATAGTAGGGAATATGGAATATCCACTCAATACCGTGCTCTTTTGCCCAGTTCTTTACAAGGTTGTTCTTGAAATGAGTTCCGTTGTCTGACTCAATCCTCTCTGGAGTTCCGTGTCTCCACAGGATTTGTCTCTCCAGACCGAGAATGGTGTTGTGTGCAGTTGCATGTGGAACTGGATAAGTTTCCAACTATCCAGTGTTTGCCTCTACCATAGTAAGCACGTATTGCTTACCAGAACGAGAACGTGGTAGAGTGATGTAGTCAATCTGCCAAGCTTCACCATACTTGTATTTGGACCATCTGTCACCATACCACAAGGGCTTAAGTCGTTTTGCCTGCTTAATAGCAGCACAAATGTCACAGTCATGGATGACTTGTGTGATAGCATCCATGGAAATGTCTATGGATCTGTCACGAGCCCATTGGTATGTTGCATCTCTGCCTTGATGTCCTGATGAATCGTGAGCCCACCGAGCTAAGAATATCTCACCTCGGTGTTTCCAGTCGAGATCAAGAGTAGAGTCCATGTCTACTTGAGAAACTCTTGCAGCTAGATCTGCCTGATGGTTGTGTTGCTGTTCCTCAGTAGCTTTGCTCTTAGGAATGTGAGCATCAATGTGTTTCACTTTCACTGGAATTCTCTTGATTCGATCAGCAATGTCCTGCCATAGGTTGGCTGCCCAAATGGGTTTTCCTTTTCTCTGCCAACCACTCTTCCTCCAGTTCTTTAGCCAACCCCATAGAGCATTGGCTACCATCCAGGAGTCGGTGTAGAGATAAAGCTTTGGCCATCTCTCACGTTCAGCCATGTCGAGAGCTAGCTGGACAGCTTTTACCTCTGCGAACTGACTGGATTCTCCTTCTCCGTCTTTCGCCTCTGCAACTCGGCGTGTTGGACTCCACACTGCAGACTTCCGCCTTCGCTTGTTTCCAACAAGACGACAGGAACCGTCTGTGAACAAAGCATATTTCTTTTCATCATCAGAAAGGTCATTGTAAGGAGGAGCTTCCTCAGCACGAGTTACTTTCTCCTCTGGAGGTTTAGCACAGTTGGTACCTTCAGGCCAACTTGAGATCACCTCCACTAGACCAGGTCTTTCAAGATTTCCCATTCGAGCTCTCTGTGTTATCAGAGCCATCCACTTGGACCATGTTGAGTCTGTGGCATGATGTGGTGTGGAACCTTTGCCTTTGAACATCCAATTCAAAACTGGTAATCTGGGAGCTAAGAGAAGTTGTGATTCAGTTCCAATCACTTCAGAAGATGCTTTTACTCCTTCATAGGCAGCTAAAATTTCTTTCTCTGTTGGAGTGTAGTTAGCCTCTGAAACTCTGTAACCTCGACTCCAGAAACCAAGAGGTCGTCCACGTGTCTCACCTGGAGCTTTTTGCCACAAGCACCAGGTTGGACCATTGTCACTTGCAGCCGTGTACAAAATGTTCTTAATGTCTGGACCATCTCGGACAGGTCCCAGACCCATTGCTTGAATTACCTCTTGCTTTATCTGGTCAAAGGCCGCTTGTTGTTCAGGTCCCCAGTGGAAATGGTTTCTCTTTCGAGTCACATCATACAGAGGTTTCACAATCTGACTGTATCCAGGAATGTGCAGTCTCCAAAATCCCACTATCCCCAAGAAACGTAAGGTCTCTTGCTTGTTTGTGGGACTTGCCATGATAGAGACTCTATTTACCACATCCACTGGAATGTGTCGGCGTCCATCCTGCCACCGCACTCCCAGAAACTGAATCTCTGTGGTAGGTCCTTTCACCTTGTCTCGCTTGATGGCAAAACCTGCATTCAGAAGAATGTCAATGATTTTGTTACCTTTCTCGAAGACTTCCTCAGCAGTTTTACCCCAGACGATGATATCATCGATGAACTGGATGTGTTCTGGAGCGCTGCCTTTCTCCAGAGCATCGTGGATCACTGCATGACAGATGCTTGAGCTGTGGATCCAGCCCATTGGCAATCTGTTGAAAGTGTACTGGATTCCTCTCCAGGTGAAAGCAAACTGAGGCCTGCATTCCTCTGCTATGGGAATAGAGAAAAATGCATTAGCAATGTCTATGGTAGCATACCATTTGGCCTCTTTGTTCCAGCTCATACTGTAGCTCCATCATGTCTGGTACTGCTGCACTCATAGGTGGTGTCACTTCATTTAGGGCTCGGTAGTCTACTGTCAGACGCCAGTCTCCATTCTGCTTCCGCACAGGCCACACTGGACTGTTGAAAGGTGAATGAGTTTTGCTGACGACTTTCTGATTCTCCAACTGACGAATCAGATTCTGAATGGGCAACAAAGAGTCACGATTGGTTCTGTATTGTCTGTGATGCACAGTCTGAGAAGCAACCGGCAATTTAATGTCCTGTATCTTATGTTGTCCCACAACTGCAGATTCATCAGAAAGCTCAGGTCTGGCAGACAGCTTCAGTTTTTGTCCATCAATTTCTATTGAAGCTACTCCAAAAGCCCATTTGTAACCTCTAGGGTCTTTGAAACGCCCTTCTCTCAGAAAATCAATTCCCAGAATACAAGGTGCATCAGGTCCGGTCACAACTGTATGCTTCCTCCATTGTTTACCAGTTAAACTTATATTAACCTCTACCTTACTCAACTCTTGAGATCCACCAGTGACTCCCAGAATAGTTATAGACTCTGATCCCTGATAATTTGATGGTATTATGGTGCACTGAGCTCCTGTGTCAACCAAGGCCCTGTACTTCCAAAATTGTGAAGTGCCAGGCCACTGGATGTACACATCCCAATAGATTCTATTATCTCTGTTATCCCTCTCCTCCCCCTGGCGGGAGGCAGGGCACCCCTAGTTATGGGGAACATGCGCATATGTGCATTGCACATAGTTTGCAGGGTTATAACTTTGCATGTTGTAACTGGAGCCACTGTTGGAACCATAAGAGTCGTTCTGGGGAACTGTGGAAGTAACAGCTACCCTTCTGGTATTGCTACCTCGGGTTCTGCCACTTTTCAACCCCCTCAGTCTCCTGAAAAGATTAGAAGTTGGTTGGCCATCCCAGCGGTTCATGTTCTCACCAAACTGATCACGCAGAGTTATCCAAATAGTTCTACGTGATTGCCTTGGTGGTCTGTTTTGGAACGACCTGTTTTGGAATGACCTGTTTTGGAATGACCTCCTTGGAGGACGTGTATTCCTCACAGATGAAACTTGTACCCACCTGGAGGAAGAATTGAAATTATCCTTCTGTGCCAATTGGTATATGGAATCTTTTAACTCTCTTATGCAATTCTGTGTATCTCCAGACATAGTTTTAATGGCCGAAACCAAAGAACCACGTGTCATGCTATCCTCCAATTGTCTCATTTGATCACTGAATTGGCCAACCGTGGGAGAAGCTCCACCATAACTTCTTGACACAATTCTGCTTGCCAGAATGTTTGCATAATTGGAAGGAGCAAGTTTGATGATCTTTTTAGCAAGACCAATACCCACAGGAATGTCATCAGGATTCAGAGTTTCATGTTCACCATAGAGTAGCTCTCTAACAGCAAATTCTCTCAAGTGCTTAATTCCCTCATCTATGGTAGTCTAGGGTTTAGGATTCCATGGAAGATCATCTCGGGAAGGGTATCTCAGGGCAGCCACCATTAAAAGGCGTATCCAGAGATTAACCTTACCGAGAGCCCTGCCTAGATGTCTACCTATTCCATTATCCCTTGAGAGAGTTCCTAACTGAGCTGCTGACTTGTCTCCAACTGTTAGAGCCAGAGCACCTGTATCATAACACCTACTGAGCCAAGCTAGAACTGGCTCCTTATCTGCCCTGGTGAAATCTTTACAGACATTTCGCAATTCCTCGCGGGGTGAAGAACAGTCTGAAATATCATCTTCCTCCTCGTCTCCCTGAACTTTTTGTCCATATAATCCTGCTGTCATTCTCCTAAGGATCTCTTTAAGCTGAGAACTACCTTTGCCAGTTGCTTTCCTAGCTTCATCTGTATCCTGCTATGATCTCACTAGGTTAGCTAGATCTTTAAAACAAACCTTCTCTTCCTCCTGAGCAGGATCTTTTAGAGTAGAGGGCCCCTCACCAGGATCAGTCTCCAGCTCCTCTTCTTCTCCATCTTTGGCCTTTGCACCTCTAGTCTTTAAAGGAGCCACCTTAACTGGAGCTGTGTTTGAATTTACAGCCACCTTAATGGAAGCTGACAGGTCCTGAGATAAATCAGCTGCTGGGGCAGTGACTTCCGGTCCCACCGAGGGAGTAGGCAGAAGTGACGTTGCTCCATTAATGGCCGATGGAGAAAAAGAAGAAGAAGGAGTAGGAGCCATGTTGATACCAGCTGCCGCCTTTGGCAGCTTGCTGGAATCAGCAAAGTCATTTAGAGCTGCTTTACCAATTAACTTTTTAGCCTTCTTTTTAACTGACAGAGAGTCTCCACCTTCCTCATCACTAGATGACTCTGGGACTGATCTCGAGCTATGGCGTTTTCTTTTTGATCTAGTTTTAATAACAAAACACGCCCTGGACACCTTTTTCTCTCGCCACAAGGAATACAGAGAAAACACATTAGTTATCACCATCAGCAGAATTATATACATCACATAAATCACCTTTGGATCCCAGGCATCACCTAAAGTTACTCTCTCCTCAGGCGGAATCTTAAAACCCTTTATCTCAATTGGGAGAGTGGTGGAGGTAACATTCCTGTATCTCACTGGCCATAATAAATTAATACATTTTCCATACCATAATTTAACTCTATACATAACCCACATATAAATTGTCTGCACCAAATATTTGCCCAGGTAATCCAAAATCAAACCCAAACAATATCTGTAAACCAGAGCCCCAAAAATTGAAAAGAATAATCGCTCCACAAACCACAACACCTTCATGTTTGCTAATTCAGCTAGAAAACACTAAATCAATCAAGTAATAAATTAAACTAATTATCTGCCGCACGTTGGGTACGCCAATAGAAAAAATGTGGTGGGTTGGAAGCAGTTAATACAGGCCTGGCTTTTCTTATCTTCAAGGCCGAAGTCTTGGCAGAAAGCCCAGCACAGAAAAGAGTTGCTGCCCAAAGGAAAGGCAGAAGCAAGACTGACAGAGAAGTGCTGGAAATGCCCATTTCACTCCCAGGTCAGAAGGTGCTTCCTCCCACTCTACCAATGAAATTAGTTTAGACTATTCCTTCCATTTACCAACTTCCATCCACCATATTCCCTTTCTTAAGGGGGCAACGTCAACCGGTCACACTCATGTCTTTGCAGAAACTTGACACCACAGTTACATCTACCGTATATTTTTTTCCTTCAACTTTAAGGAACACTTGGTGTCAGATGAAGAACAGTGAAAGACATGAGCCTCTGTGACCCCAGTGCCAGCAGATGGGCTTGGCACAATAATCCACTTATCACTCCTCATCCTGAGAAATCACAGGGGAAATTAGAATAGAATAGAATAGAATAGAATAGAATAGAATAGAATAGAATAGAATAGAATAGAATAGAATAGAATAGAATAGAATAGAAAGAATAGAATAGAATAGAATTAACCAGGTTGGAAAAGACCTTTGAGATCATCAAGTGCAACCTGTCACCCAACAACTAAACCATGGCACTAAGTGCCCCATCCAGTCTCTTCTTAAACACCTCCAGTGATGGTGACTCCACCACCCTCCTGGGCAGCACATTTCAATGGCCAATCACTCTTTCTGTGAAGAACTTCTTCCTAACATCCAGCCTAAACCTCCCCTGGCACAACTTGAGACTGTGTCTTCTTGTTCTGGTGTTGGTTGCCTGGGAGAAGAGACCAACCCCCACCTGTCTACAACCTCCCTTCAGGTAGTTGTAGATAGCAGCTTTCAGAAACATAGCACAGATGAACACCTAGATGGTTATGTAGCTCACAGAGCAGTCATTAAAGACTCACAGAATATGTGCTGCATTCTAGAAGTAAATCGGCATAGAGACAATATTGTGCAATGTTGGTGTCAAGATACCTTGGTTATATTCTTAGTCTTAGGATTAAATTTGGGTTGCAGTTCATGTAATCAGAACTTCAGTTTGGCATGCAGAAGGAATTAGAATCATAGAATCATAAAATTGTTAGGGTTGGAAGGGACCTCAAGAATCACCTAGTTCCAACTCCCTTGCCATGGGCCCGGACACCTCACACTAGATTAGGTTGCTCACAGCCACATCCATCCTGGCCTTAAAAACCTCCAGGGATGGGGCTTCCACCACCTCCCTGGGTAACTTGTTCCAGTGTCTCACCACCCTCATGGTGAAGAACTTCTTCCTAACATCCAATCTGAATCTACCCATTTCTATTTTTTTCTCCATCCCCCCTAGTCCTATCACTGCCTGACACCCTGAAAAGTCCCTCACCAGCTTTCTTGTAGGCTCCCTATACTGGATACTGGAAGGCCACAAATAGGTCTCCTCAGACCCTTCTCCTCTCCAGACTGAATAGCCCCAATTCCCTCAGTCTGTCCTCATAGAACAGGTGCTCCAGCCCTCCAGTCATCCTCATGGCCCTTCTCTGGACACACTCTAGATCTTTCCTGTAACAGGGGCTCCAGAAATGGATGCAGTACTCCAGACATGCTGCTATAAAGACCTGGGTTCTTTTCTCCTGACAAGAGGACATAAAGGCTAACTCCGTGGTGACACTGACACCTTCTGGAAATATCCACAACAGTTTTTGGAAGAGATATTCTTAGAAATTCTGTCTTTCAGCCCTTTAATGCTTTTGTTCAGTCACAGAGTGCCTTCAACAGGGAAGTTTTTCTCACATTTTGTCTTAAATGCAAGGGGTACAGAAGGAGGTGTGGTATTTGGCTATCCATGAAGTAAAGACCTCCACTCTAGAGGGTGAAATGCAAAATGTAGCCCACTGCCTTGAGGAGTGGTTATCATTTTATGGATTTTAGACACCCTTACAGCATTTGCATGTCTCAGGCCAACACTGTTTATAGTGTGATGCCTGTTGTGAAGCAGCAAAACTCACACTCAGGCCTGTCAGGACATTTTAGAGCAGCTGACTGTTGCTTGCCTCACTGGATTCTACAAAACAAGACCAGGAAAATTCACTGTGAGGTCCCATATTTCTGGTCAGATGCTTGTCACTGACCATCATCTCTTAAGTTCTTGCAGAGGTGAAGGGAGAGCTGCTGGAAGCAGGTGTAGTTCCAATGAGAATGCCAGTAGGAAGCAACCCCAGGGGAAAGACTCTTGTGGACCTCACACAGAGACCTTTTGCAACAGCAGTACTTCATTATCTAGATGGCTAGAAATGTACAATCTGGTGCTCAGGCAGTATATGACTCCAGAACTAGCTTACTGAACCACCCTACCTCTATCATCACCTGGTTATCCTGTACTAACCCTAGTCAGCAGGGGTTGTGCTAAGATTCCATTCCCTTGGAGTAAATGAAGGGGAGCTGATGCCAAACAGCTGACAAACTGGGTTTATTAGAATGGATTAGAGCTGAGGGAAAATGGGGAGGAAAAATTGAGGGCAAAGTAGAGAGAGAAAGAGAGGAGAAAGAGAGAGAGGGAAAGAGTCAAGGAGCAAAAGAAGAGACATCACCATTCCCTGGACTGAGCTTGTAGAATTACCACAGGAACAGTTTCAAGTTCTTAACAGCAGACACAAACTTGAAAAGAGGGATGCCTTTCACAGCAGCAGGAATGGAGCGGTGTGGTACTGGCGGAGTGGTGTGGGAGGAGGGAGCCATCTAGGCCGTGTGGGCAGTGTGGAGTGAAGTCGTGGTTAGCGCTGCGGAACAGATGGTGTGGAGCTGGTGGAGCGGCGTAGGTGGTGCGGAGCAGAGGGAGTGGAGCAGAGGGAGCGGTGCAGTGAGACCGCTGTATGGGCTGTGCCGAGTGGAGCTGTCAGGTCTGCTGCTCACAGGTGGTTTCCTGGAAATTCCGTTCCCCATCGCCCTCTGCAGGGGTCATGCCTCCAGCTGTGCGGAGTTCAGTCTGCGCATTGGCCTGTCAGTGGTGCTGTTGCCGTAGTTTTAAAATAAGGAAAGCGTGAGTTCCCACCTCCATAGAAACTACCTCTTTTAAGCCACGCTGTGAGGCCATGTCACAGCCTGTCTGAGACAATAAAGCAGTCGGTATCTCACACCCTCTTGAGTTCATCGTGCACCCCAATGAGCATGCAGGTGAGCTGGAGAGAGAAAAATCTGCCTTACTAAAGCAGGCTTGTTTGAGTCACTGTGTTACCCACATAGTCAAACTGACCCCAGGCTCCACTGCATCTGCCATTTCCTTTCACAGAACTGTGACACCATTACATCTGGTTTCTATCAAAAGCCAATAATAAGTGGAATGAACACACCCTATCTACCTGCTTGTTTCAGGCTGCTAATATACAAACTGATATTGAATTAAAGTTTCAATGGATAAAAATAGTTGATAGTGAAATGCAGATGGTGAATCACCAGCATTGAGGGGACATTTGCCCCTTGTTCTGATGCACTTGGTCTTTGATCTTAGGGGTTTGCAAACTAGGGGTAGCTTTATTTAATATCTTCTGCATCTTTGCATTTTTTTTATTTTTTTTTTTACAGTGTGTGGGTTTGGCAATTGGAAAAAAAAGCTTTTATTTGAATTTTAAATGAGTTTATTTAGTACGACTTTTAATCAGATAGTTAAAATCAAGCTATTTCCTCTGCTAACAAATGTGGTAGGAGACTAGGACACCTTAAAAGTGCTTTGGTGTTCTGATGCATGTAGTAAGTGTAGGAGGTAGTTCCTTTTGCCTTCCATGCCTCTGGCATGTGTTCCCACTCCATGTCATGAATCAGATTTTGTAATCAAATTGTTGAGAAGTGTGGCAGCTCAGCCTGCTGACAGAGTTGAGAGAGTTACCAAAATAAAAACAGATGAGTTTTCCTCTAAATGTGCTATTCTGGGTTAAAAGTGGTCAATCTTACAGAAGAACAGTTGCAGTAGAGGCCTAACGACTTTTGTGGTAGCTAAACCCAAGGGTCATGAAAGCATGCTGGCTACATCCAAAAGCAGAAGCTTCAGAGCTGCCCAGCTCCCAGAACTTTGCTCAGACCACCAAACTACATAATCTTTAAGTTCTGTCATTTAATGGCAGGGTATCCATGCTCATGCTTTACAAATATGGAAGATATTTCTTGTGGTGTAATGTTGCTCTTAACTAGCATCATATTTAGCAAAAGACCAAATTAAATCTTTCAAAAACATACAGCCATGCTTTTACACTCATACAGGTCAACTGAGTAAATAGTAGATCATTCTTAAAACTCATGTGATTAACTCGGTCAACTGCAATTCTTTTTTTAGCAATGTTTGGTGCACGAATGCAAAAGACACTAGGAAGTAGTTTAAAGAATAAAAACAAAAGTGCTGGAAGGGAATCAGTACTACTCCTGTAACAGGGCCACAAGGCACATGTGGTAAGAGCCATCTCCACTGACTAAAATGTCGTCTCCACCTGCACTTTCCCCCTTAGCTTTGGTTCCACTCACCAAAACCAGCAACACAGGCTCAGTATTGTCCATCTGTGGTTGCTTCCACCCAAACTAATTTCATTTTTGTTTCACATTTCTATACTGAACAATTGTGACAACAGATGCTGAACAGTTTTTTCAGGCCCTAGACTAAAGTTTTGTGTGGACTGTAATTTTCCCGTGGGATAGGACGTGCTTCAGAAAGACCCCTCCCTGCTCCAAACTGGGAGTGGGAACTGGGAGTGTTCAGCTCAGCCCAAAATACTGAATTCCACAAGCTTTGGATCCATCATTTTACAGAAACATGACAAATCATTACTGTGAGCTTTGCTGCTTCTTTTCATTTAGGTTGCTGCTTCTTTGCATTTAGGTCTAATTTAACTCCCACAAAAGTCACTATGATGGGAAAGTTAATTTCAGTGAGATCCTTCCTGAATCTTTCCTCATCATTGCTAGGATGAGATGCAGAAATACTGTCCTACACAACAGATATGAAGATGTGAAGGAAAAGTGGAGCCCTGGCCCACTGTGCTCCAGATCCAAGGTGTTTCCACATATTCCATATAGCTTTTCAGCATCTGATTCTTCTGATGTGACCCTGAGCATCTGAGCAAGCAGTACTATAATCAACTCCCCTCTCATACGTATCATTTTGATGCAGTGGCTGGTATACTTCTATTGCTAACAACCTCTGAAAGTGGGAAAGAGTGGAAAGAAAATGAAACCTGGAGCAAATTCTTTGCATTTGGATGGTATCCAGTTCTGCCATGCAAATCAGTATTTTGCATAGATGTTAAAACATGTCCATTTATCAACTGTTATTGTAAATACTGTTCAAGGAACTGTAATTGTCCCTTGGGTTCTCATAACTTCTCAGCCACAGATACGACAGTGGTTGAAAAGGTGAGAGAGACATGATTTTTTTCAGCTTTCAGTCCATATTTCTTCTATGTTTCTTGGAACAACTTCACTGCTGCTCTTCATCAATGCTGCAGTGTTTCTTTCTGATTCTGGCCACCTGAAAGTAAGCCAGTGTTATAGAACTGTCAAATACTAGAATGGCTTGAGTTGGAAGGGTGTAATAAAACGTATATTTTTATATATTTTGCTACTTAATATCTCATGCAGTGGTATCTTCAGACACCACCATAACTTATTTACAAAAGTATATTTACAGGTTCTATTATTTGGTTGTGGGTATTACATTCTACATAGAAAGACAGTTAAATGATTTAAGCACAGATCTAAGAATTTCCATTACAGTGATTCAAATTGGAAATAAAGGTTCTGTGATCTGCAGTTTCCCAGAAATGGGACTCTGCAGCAGATTAGCTGGGGACTCACGGCTTGCTCCTCTGTCTGGTATCTTCCCAGATGCTATGACTATAATTCAAATTGCTCATGTCTTAGAGAGGGCTAGGGGGGGCCTCTCTCTTGTGTTCTCTGTCTCCAGGCTGTAGTCTTTCCATGGCTCTTCTGGGATTCAGTTCTCTTGGAGCTTTTCCCCTTCCTGCCTTGGTCCAGGTGCAAGGTCCAGGTGTAGTTGCTTGCTAGGAGAGGCTCTTTAGCTGCACCTCCCGCAGCCTCCAGCTCTTGTTGCTTCTTGATGAAAACAAGGCCCAGATTGGTCTGCTAATGCAGGCCATTCAGCTGCTACTCTGCCAGCATTTGGCTCTTGTTGCTGTCTGGGTGAGAACAAGGCAAGTTGCCTATCTTCTTGGCTGGTTTAAATAATGTCCCAAGACAATTAATGCCCTTTGGTAACAGAGAAACCTGATAACTGAACCTGTAGAATGGGGCATATCCAAACATGGACAGGGACACACACAATTCACAGGTGTATTACAAGGTTAATTACACATGCTACATGTTTATTTGGACCCCAGGATATGTCCAAGTTTGCACATTCACAGGTGCTTAACCATTGTCTGGATTAGGGTGTGTTTTGGGGCTTGTCCCCTCAGGACACAAATATGCGTATTTTCTATATTTACTCCAAATGAAAGAAAGCTGTTTCTTCAATTTGTCTACTAAATTACAGGTAACAGTATAGAGAAATTTGAGGTTGCATTACTTTGGACATGTAAACAGCTGTTAAGCGACCATTCCATTTTCTTGGCAAGAAATGGAATTTTGTAACACATGCTCATTATTTTACAATCGATGCAGAATGTGTTCCCTGACAACTTAGATGTTTTGGAGTATCCCATCCAAGAATAAATTTAGGAAGTTTTTATAGTCACATATTTCCTTAGAGTATTACTTTCATTGGGCAGCATGTGAAAGGGTTTGTATCAATTTTGTACAAGTTGAAACATTTTTAAACCATTGTATGAAATAGATTCGTGGCACTTGGTGCCATGGTCTAGTCATGGGGTCTGTGTTCATAGGTTGGACTCGATGATCCTCGAGGTCCTTTCCAACCTAAGTGATACTGTGATACTGTGATATTAAAAAGCACTTATGAACTAGGAAGCCAACAATTAAAGCATATGTATGAGATTTAGAATGAAAATGTACATGAGCCACAAGCTCTTCTGATGTGGAAGACAGCAATCGTTTAGATGAGATACCTCTTGGGAGAATGAAAAAAAAAATCCCATTAGCTTTATCTTGACACTGGTCCAACTGACTTACAATATATTTGGTTTTCCTGTGATTCTGTGGTTTAGCTAACTCTGCTTCAATTTCTTTTCAAGATAATTTTACAGATCTCATTCAAATTACTTCACTGCCATAGCAATACAATGACATTGACATAAACCTTCATAGCTGAAAGGAAAATGGAAAGGAGAAGTTAATATTTAAATAGTTTACAGAAGTTTATTACATATTTTGAAGTTTTGCTCTATTTACCCAGGAAATTATTATGCGGTCCCTCAGCTGGAGCACATTATGTACTAGAAGGGCCTTTCATAACAAGTGTATTGATTCAGCCTTTCAGTACTGCAAGTATAGTTCATTGTTGCTGCATTTCAAATTTACCCTTATCCAGGGAGCTTTTCAATAGGTGACCATACAGTTTCATTGTGGGACAGCTGTTACATGCCACAAGGCTGCAGACATAGGGTGGTGTCACCCTTGATACCAAATGTCAACATTACCATCCAAGCATTTGCTTCTGCATAGACATGGGCATAACTGCAACTGCAACAGGGCTCAAACACTCCAGTGAAGGTCCTTAGTGCAGAGCTGTTTTGCCAAAATTGCACAGCACCCCAGAGTAGATTGCCAGGCAGCAATGGAGCTGGAGGAGTATCACAGTATCACAGTATGACTAAGGTTGGAAAGGACCTCGAGGATTATCGAGTCCAATCTATCAACACAGACCTCATGACTAGACCATGGCACCAAGTGCCACGTCCAATCCCCTCTTGAACGCCTCCAGGGATGGTGACTCAACCACCTCCCTGGGCAGCATATTCCAATGACGAATGACTCACTTGGTGAAAAACTTTCTCCTCACTTTGAGTCTAAACCTCCCCTGGTGCAGCTTGAGACTGTGTCCCCTTGTTCTGGTGCTGGTTGCCTGGGAGAAGAGACCAACCCCTTCCTGGCTACAACCACCTTTCAGGTAGTTGTAGAGGGCAATGAGGTCACCCCTGAGCCTCCTCTTCTCCAGGCTAAACAATCCCAGCTCCTTCAGCCTCTCCTCATAGGGCTTGTGTTCAAGGCCTCTCACCAGCCTTGTGGCCCTTCTCTGGACACGTTCAAGTGTTTCGATGTCCTTCTTAAACTGAGGGGCCCAGAACTGGACACAGTACTCAAGGTGTGGCCTAACCAATGCAGAGTACAGGGATACAATGACTTCCCTGCTCCTGCTGGCCACACTATTCCTAATGCAGGCCAGGATGCTATTGGCCCCCTTGGCCACCTGGGCACACTGCTGGCTCATATTCAGGTGGCTGTCAATTAGCATCCCCCGGTCCCTCTCTGTTTGGGAGCTCTCCAGCCACTCCGACCCCAGCCTGTAGCTCTGCATGGGGTGCCGTAGCCAAAGCGCAGCACCCGGCACTTGGACTTGTTGAATGACATCCCATTGGATTCTGCCCATCTGTCCAGTCGGTCGAGGTCCCTCTGCAGAGCCTTTCTACCCTCTAACTGATCAACATCTGCTCCTAACTTGGTGTCATCTGCAAACTTGCTGATGACTGACTCGACCCCCTCATCCAGATCATCAATGAAGATGTTAAAGAGGATGAGGCCCAGCACTGATCCCTGGGGGATGCCACTGGTGACTGGCCACCAGCTGGATGTGGCACCATTCACCACCACTCTCTGGGCTCAGCCCTCCAGCCAGTTCTAACCCAGCACAGAATGTTGCTGTCCAAGCCACAAGCTGACAGCTTAGCCAGCAGTTTGCTGTAGGGGACAGTGTCAAAGGCCTTGCTGAAGTCCAGGTAGACTACATCCACAGCCCTCCCCACGTCCACCAGATAGGTCACCTGATCATAGAAGGAGATCAGGTTGGAGAGGCAGGACCTGCCCTTCCTAAATCCATATTGGCTGGACCTGAGCCCTTGGCCATTCTTCAGGTGCGCAGTTATTACCACCAGGATGATCTGCTCCATCGCTTTCCCTGGCTTGGCCATTCTTCAGGTGCACAGTTATTACCACCAGGATGATCTGCTCCATCACTTTCCCTGGCACTGAGGTCAGGTTGACTGACCTGTAGTTCTCAGGTTCCTCTATCTGACCTTTCTTATGGATGGGGATCACATTGGCCAGTTTCCAGTCATCTGGGACCTCACCAGTGAGCCAGGACTGGAGGAAAATGATGGAGAGTGGCTTGTCCAGCTCATCTGCCAGCTCTCTCAGCACCCTAGGATGGATCCCATCTGGTCCCATGGACTTGTGAGTGTCCAAGTGGCTCAGCAGATCCCGAACTCATTTCTCATGGATTACCAGGTCAATACACTGCTCCCTGACCCCATCACCCAGCTCAGGAGGCCACTCGTCCTGAACTCCTGCCTTGCTGTTAAAAATTGAGGCAAAGAAGGTGTTCAGGACCTGATCCTTTTCCTTGTCTTCAGTCACCATGTTCCCCTCCAGGTCCACTAGGGAGTGCAGGTTCTTCCTGCCATTCTTCTTATTGTTAATATATTTATAAAAATGCTTTTTATTATATTTGACAGAGGTGGCCAGCTTCAGTTCCAGCTGGGCCTTTGCCTCCCTAATTTTATTCCTACATAATCTAACAACTTCCTTGAACATACCTCGAGAAGTCTTCCCCTCCTTCCAAAGGTGATACAGCCTCCTCTTCCCCCTTAAATCCTCCAGGAGCTGCTTGCTCATCCAGGCCAGTCACCTTCCCTGCCGGCTCACCTTCCGGCACATGGGAACTGCCAGTTCCTGTGCCTTCAAGAGCTCCTGTTTGAAGTAGGTCCAACCCTCCTGAACCCCTTAGTTCATGAGGGCTGGTACCCAGGGGACTTTACAAATAAGTTTCTTAAACAGGCTGAAGTTCGCCCTTCGGAAGTCCAAGGTGAAGGTTCTGTTGGTGCTCCTCCCTATCTCCCTGCATATTGAAAACTTCACTGTCTCGTGGTCACTGCACCCTAGGCAGCCTCCCATGATCATGTCTTCCACCAGCCCCTCCCTATTGGAGAACAGCAGGTCAAGCAGAGCCTGTCCCCTGGTAGGCTCGCTTAACAGCTGTGTCAGGAAGCAGTCCTCCATTTGCTCCAGGAATCTTCTGGACTGCCTCCTCTCTGCTGAATTAAGTTCCCAGCAGATATCTAGGAGGTTGAAGTCGCCGACGAGGACAAGATCTGGTGATCTTGAGACGACCTCCAGTTGCTTGTAGAACAACTCATCAGCCTCCTCATCCTGGTTGGCTGGTCTGTGCTCTCAGAGGAAAGCTGGCATGGTTTGCTGAAGCTCAGAAAAGCCATCAGTCAAGTTGCATAGGAAGAGAAACATTAGAAGAATAAGGACAGCTGGAGAGGTATTTGTAGGCTGAACAGTGAAAGAAGATGCAAAGAAAATGAGTAAAGGAAAAAGATCTGATTTGAGCTGCAGCCTCAGCTAGCCAGCCTGTTGGAACAAGGGTTTTCCTAAGCCACTGCAATACAGGATCAAACTGTCTCGGCTGAACACAGTGGTTGTTGACATTTCCAACCAGTGCTTTAACAGTGGTGACACAACACAAGAAAGCTTGCAGACTCACTCTGTAGGATGCGGTGAAAGCAGCAAGTTCAAAGATAATTGGAGCCTAATTCCTGAAACTTCTGTGAAATCTGCATAATCATGATGCATTTACTTTTCCATACTTCAAGTTAGGGGGAAAAAAATAAAGCCAACAAACAAACTTCACAGCTATTTCACTGTGGAGAAACAGACACAATGAAGTAAATTAGTTTTACAGCGTCTTTATAAACTGTTAAATTATTAACAAGAACAGGAATTAGAAAGTGACACCTCTAAAAAGGAAAGGGTATTGGTGTGTTAAAATAATGGGAACTATAGTTTTCAGAGTTGTGTACAGTAAAGTCAAGGTGCTATTTTTCAGTATCATTTTTCAGGAAGTTATAATGTTGCCTGATTTGTGCAAAAGGAAGGAGTGAGAAAAGATAAAAACAAAGTCACTAGGAGCCTCACATGCTCCCACAAAATTAATAGAAATGTCTTCAATGGAAGAAAATCACTGAAACACATCACCTAGTGATTTTACTTTCTGTAAATGCTGTGAAAATCAAGCGTGGCACGCAGTTTAGGGATGGGAGACTGCTTGCTCATATGTCTGTATGCATGTAACATTTTCTTTCATTTAAAAGAGCATTTCAAAGCAGTAGATAGTGATCTGAATATTTCTCTTTCTGTCTGTAATGGTATAGCCTGGTCAAAAGAGAATCAATATTCAGCAATTTCTGGAAAAAAACTAATATCCCTGAGTTCAAGCTTTCTGGAGTGATATGAATGAGAAAAAAGTGTGCTTCACCAAGAACTCTGTGTATAAATAGTTATTTTATTTACACTGAAATAGCTTGATCTGCTAATCCTAAAACTTTAAGGACCTAGTTCTCAACAGGAAAAAAAATGTCTTTTTTAAACTATTTTTTTCTCAGAAATGCTAGTAATTCAAAAGCACACATCTGAATGTATTTGTGAAGTGGGAGACAGCAGGGATAGTGACTCTAGTGGCCTTTGTAGCAAGTATCAGATTAAAACTATGAAGTCCCAACCCCAGGAAATCTCCTTTGCTATACATACCATGAGTTGTCCCAGTGGCTTAGATGGGGTCACTCTTAGACGCAAAGTTCAGCTGTATGTCACTGTGTCATGTTTTCTCCTTCTTAGAGCTACTTCAGAAGCATTGTTGCAGTGAGGACTGTCTGGTACTGCCACTTCTCCCAGCCCATGCCCTTGCTTCCAAGCAAGTTCAAGTGAGGCTACTGAGTCAACCAGCTTTAATGTTATAGTTAAAACCTGTCAGCAGAAAAAGTTGGCCTAATTAATTTTAAAAAACCCCAGTGCTACAGTAAATATTACAACAGCTGGTAGTGAAACCCTCAGTGTTCAGAAAGAATCATGACAAGTCAAAATAAATAAGGTTATAATTACACTATATCAGGCAAGCAGGAATCAACAAATTTTGCAACTCAGTTCAAAAATCCAGGTAAAAGTGGTGACTCCTGTTCACACACGCTTACATAAACTGGAGTGATTATATTTCCACCTCAACCAGTATTCATTACATAAGCAGACTCAAAAGATATTCAAACAACATACAAAAGCCAGGCAAACCTGAAATAAGAAAGATCATAAAATACTTATGAAAGCAATTCCAGTAGTAGAAAAACACTGATAGACACCACTGGAACTGAAGTGAGTCTCCAATTTTAAATTAGAGAGAGGAAGAAAAATTAACTTTGTTAATTACAAATGCCTTTGATCACCAAGGAAGCATCCTACACAAGGGGAATATTTTGAGCCGTGTCCCACATATGGCTCCTCAGCACCCATCCATCAGAGAAAGGGAATCTCTCCCACACTTGAAGAAACAATGAGTAGTCTGAATAAGCTTTGAAAATCTTGTTTGAATATAGGTCAAATTTTGGTTTTGTTTTATCACTCCTAAAAGCATTTGGAAGAGCTAATAATGTTCTTCTATCAGCCAACATGTCCTGTAATTCCAGCAGAAGCATCTGGCAAGTAATAGAGAGAGAGCTGCATATCTTAGAGGATCCATGAGTATTCTACGGATAGCCTCCAAATGAGTGTGCTTGTCAGATCAGAACAGTCAGAGCTGATTAAATTGTGCTTGTTTTATTGACATTGTCACAGCATCCCATAGATTAAAGCAGAAACTAGTTTAATAGGATGTGAACAAGCCTTGACAAGATTTGACAAGGTTTTTCTTTAAAAAAAATGATAAAACTTGACGCTTGCAAGCAGGGTGTGATTAACCAGACCTGACTGCACTTGAGAAACATAATAGTATTTTTTGATTTTTAACAAGGATCTTATATTATTTCAATGTATTCTTGACGGTCACTTTCTCGTAGTGAAGTTCCCCCAAAGGTGATAGCACCATTCTTCCAATGCAGGAAGAATTGACTCTAATCTGCTAACCAAGCAGACCAGATAACTACTGATAAAGTTGGTGGCAGATGCTAGCTTAGAAATTGCAGACTTTATAAGCACAACAGCAAGCATAAACATCAACAAGCTTTGTACTGGAGCAAAATACGGTTAACAAGGTCTCCTTAATGGCAGGCAGGCACTCTCTGAGGTGGCCATGTCTTCCTTACAGCCCTGATTTGTCACTCTCAGAAATACTCCATCTCTGTGCAGGTGTTTGCATTTCTCCAGGAATCTCTAAGAATCTCATGAAGGAAAATAGGAAGATACTGAGCAGAGAAGAGACAAAGTTTTAAAGAAAACTCAGCAATGCAACAATCTAGAAATAAAAACCTCAAAAAGTCTGCACAATGTTATACCCTTTATTTGAGTTACAAGTTCCTTGTCCACAGCATCAAGTTACTTAAGATGACTGCTCCATCAAATACTTGTATGTGAACCCTTTCTAGATAGTTTAATGGACTATGCATAGGAGATAGATCTTCTCTACAGATTACTGACTGAATTCAAGCCAGGTCAACTAGCTAACATGAAGGTGTAAAGTAGCATATGGCATATGAAGCAGAAGACAGCAACAATTTAAAAGTAGTGCTGCAATCAATTTGGAGATGCATGTGAACATTTTTGAAGGGGGAAGAAAAGTATTTTCTTAGGCAAGATAATGGACTTGAATAAAGTGTCTAAGTCTTAGAGCTTACCATTCCTTCACCTGGTCTGACTAAGACTAATAAACTACAAGCCAAAACAGGTCAGAGGTAAAAAGGCAGTAATTCACTGGAGAGGTCCCAGATGCCTGAAAGCTGGCCAATGAGATGCCCATCCACAAGAAGGGTCAGAAGGAGGAGCCAGGAAATTCCAGGCCTGTCAGCCTGACCTTAGTGCCAGTCAAGATTAAAGAGCAGATCATCTTGGGGGCAATAACACAGCACTTACAGGATGGGAAAGGGATCAGGCCTAGCCAGCATGGATTTAGGAAGGGCAGGTCCTGCCTGACCAACGTGATCACCTTCTATGACCAGGTGACCCGCCTGGTGGATGTGGGGAAGGCTGTGGATGTAGTCTACCTGGACTTCAGCAAGGCCTTTGACACTGTCCCCCACAGCAAACTCCTGGCCAAGCTGTCAGCCCATGGCTTGGATGGGAGCACTCCACTCTGGGTTAGGAACTGGCTGGAGGGCTGAGCTCAGAGAGTGATGGTGAATGGTGCCACATCCAGCTGGCAGCCAGTCACTAGTGGTGTGCCCCAGGGATCAGTGCTTAGCCCCATCCTGTTCAATAGCTTTACTGATGATCTGGATGAAGGTGTTGGGTCCATCATCAGTAGATTTCCAGATGACACCAACCTGGGGGCAGGTGTAAATCTATTAGAGGGTAGAAGAGCTCTGCAGAGGGACCTCGACAGGCTGGGGAGATGGGCAGAGCCCAATAACATGAAATTTAACCCATCCAAGTGTCAGGTTCTACACATTGGCCACAACAACCCCATGCAGTGCTACAGGCTGGGGACAGAGTGGCTGGAGAGTGGCCAGGCAGAAAGAGACCTAAGGGTTGTGGTTGATAGTAGGCTGAACATGAGCCAACAGTGTGCCCAGGTGGCCAAGAAGTCCAACAGCATCCTGGCCTGCATTAGGAATAGTGTGGCCAGCAGGAACAGGGAAGTCATTGTATCCCTGTACTCTGCATTGGTTAGGCCGCACCTTGAGTACTGTGTCCAGTTCTGGGCCCCTCAGTTCAAGAAGGACATTGAGACACTTGAACGTGTCCAGAGAAGGGCAACAAGGCTGGTGAGAGGCCTTGAACACAAGCCCTATGAGGAGAGGCTGAAGGAGCTGGGATTGTTTAGCCTGGAGAAGAGGAGGCTCAGGGGAGACCTCATTGCTCTCTACAACTACCTGAAAGGTGGTTGTAGCCAGGAAGGGGTTGGTCTCTTCTCCCAGGCAACCAGCACCAGAACAAGGGGACACAGTCTCAAGCTGCACCAGGGGAAGTTTAGACTCGAGGTGAGGAGAAAGTTCTTTACTGAGAGAGTCATTGGTCATTGGAATGTGCTGCCCAGGGAGGTGGTGGAGTCACCATCCCTGGAGGTGTTCAAGAGGGGATTGGATTGTGGCACTTGGTGCCATGGTCTAGTCATGAGGTCTGTGGTGACAGGTTGGACTCGATGATCTTTGAGGTCTCTTCCAACCTTAGTGATACTGTGAAAGAGATTTAAAGCACTTCCAACCTGGTTTATTCTAATTCTAATTCTAATTCAGAAGAAGAAGCCTGTGGGTTATGTTGAGTCTAAAGCTCTACTGCACTGTAATAGCTTAGCCAAGACTAACACCAGCAACAGCAGATGAGGATGCGAAGGAGAGGAGTTGCCTGGGTGTGCCATGTTCTTCTGTTTAAAAAAAAGTTGATTTACTGCTTACTTAAGGCCTTGAGCAAATTGTTTTCCAACAACTGAGATGAGATAAAGTAATACATGCAGCCAGCTGATATAAGAGAATGCAAAGATAATTCCTGTGGTACGACAACACAGAAATACTCCAAACTTCAGCAGGGAGTCATGTTTTGGCTCCATTCGCAGAGTCTTCATAACACCTTTATCTCCAAGTACCTTACAAACCTGCACCAATTAATACGTATTCAGCCCCTTTGGGGTCAGTCTGCTGTGTTGGCTCTGGTTTCCAGAGGGAAAACCAATACACAGATTTTTGGGGCAGATTGCTAGGATTTCTACTTTGCTCTAGAGTGTGTTATTATAGACTAGTTATCCATGTTAATATATCCACAGTAAAATTTCTTGAAGATCAGCATCAAGACTCTTTGTACTTTTCAGTGAGTTGTACCACATGTTTTAGGGCCAAAGGACAGGGCAGCACTAATGAGAATAGTCTCTCAATGATTCATTCAAACCCACAGTGAGACACTGGTTACTAGAAGAGAAGTATTTACGCAGATTAAAACTACCATGGGTAGGTTTCAAATCTGACCTATGAATTTTCAAAGTAATTTGGGCTGTAAAAATTGTACGTGTATAGCTGGTAGTATTTTCACAAGCAAGTCAGTTAGGGAAGTAGCTAATTCCTATCCCTCAGGCACACCTGTCAACTGTGCAAAGTACCTTTGAGAAGTTCAGAAGCTAACCTTCTGAAAACACCATTCCATCAAAAGCCAGGACTGAAACAGTGGAGTCTATGACTTCCAGCTCTCCTAAGCAACAAAGGGAATGAAAGTCTCCAACACTGATCCAAGATGTTTACTTTGCAGCCATGGAAAGAAACAATAGCCTTTACAAAACCATGAAGGCAATAGTAAGTTGAATTCAGAACTATTATTCACTAAATCCCATAATGTTATAGAACCAGAGAGTACTAGACAGAGATCAGTTTAAAGCAGGTGAAATGAAATATTTCCCCGTTGTTTGCAGTGGGATTTGTGGTTACAAGATGACAGATGTGGACAGTGCCTGTAGGCCCCATGTAGGATTGGACAAATTAGCGGATAGCAGATCCTTAAAGGAAGGTCCCCTCCACTGTCCCTAAACAACAATTCTGTCTGCTGGGTGTGAGAGACTAAAAGTTTGTCTCTCTTGGTGTGACTCAACAAAGATAAAATCACTTGCTGCTTGCCCAGACAATAGCTGATATGTGTTGAGCAGTGCCACTGGAAGGACTCTTGGAAGGTGCGAAGATAACATCGATCACTGGACCACAGCTGGCCTCACAACAATGGACCGAGGCCACCTTTGGGAATATGCACAAAACAAGATAATCTCCACCCATCAAGTACCCTGGAAAGGGAGGATGATGAGACAATGGAATGAGTGTAGGGGCATGTACATGGAGAAGGAGGAGGTGGACCCCCCCCACCCCCAGACCCCTGCCCAAACACACAGGAATACACAGAAAGATTTCCTGGGGAACGATACCTGGATATTTACCTAAGGATGAGTTCCTGGCCCCTGAATTCCTGAGGGACAATACTTGGACACATACCTAAGGACTAAAAACTGTTTAAAAGACTTGAGCCACTACTGGCTTTACAGAGGAAAAACGCAGGAGAAAAATGGAGATGAAGGAAAACACAGGAGAAGAACCATGCTGCTGAGAAGGAAAAGCCCGGGACAATGCTGCTCTGGGGAAAAGAGGCTGTGGAGCCTGGAAGAAACAGACTGAACCCTCTCTCTGTGTCCTAAGATCTGCCTGCTGCAACTCATGGAGCTGAAGAGGCTGCCCAGAGGACCACATCTCTTCACCAGCCAAAGCCTCAGCACCGTTTGTCTATCTCCTGCAGCACCTTTCCTCCACAGACTCAAACTGTCTTGGGGGGGTGAGGGGTGTGGTAATATAATGCCTTTCCTCTTCTCTCTCTCCCTCTCTATTTTCTCCCTCTCCCCTTCTGATCACTCCATTTTATTTATGTTAGTCTAGCTGTTGATATTTTGGCCTCGTTTGTGCCTCTAATTTCACAACACGGGAATATTCAAAAGAACTTGAGTCTCTTTCCCTCTCCGGACCAAGACACTGGGGCAGCATGTAGAAACATACAGACAGAGGTGCTGGCCAGGCAGGTCAAGGCCAGACTCACAAGCTCTACCAGCACAGCATCTATCTTTGCACCACAAAAGACCGAATACAGTGGGGGATGAAGTGTCTTTTGGACCCAGGAGAACATTTGTTATGTTCTTGAGTTGTGGTGCAAGAAGATCAAGTGAGGAAGCACCAGAATACCCTCCCACAAGAAGAGAGCAGCTATGGCTGTGCATATATGATGTAGCCCCTCACTCAGGCTAGCTAGTGCTATTTGACACTGAGATCCCTTGCATCCCAGAAGGCAAATTGTATTGTGGGTTGCATAAAAATATGTGTGGCCAGCAGATCAAGAGAGATGATTCTGCTGCTCTGCTCTCCTTTGGTGGGACCTCACCTGGAGTACTGTGTACAGTTCTGGAGTCCTCAGCACAGGAAGGACATGGACCAGAGGAGGGCCACAAATATAATCAGAAGGTTGGAGTACCTCTCCTGTGAAGACAGGTTGAAAGAATTAGCATTATTCAGCCTGGAGAAGAAAAGGTTCTGGGGAGGCCTTATAGCATTATTTCAATACCTGAGATCTACACGAAAGCTGAGGAAGGACTGTTTACAAGAGCATGTAGCAGTAGGATGAGTGGCAATGATTTCAGACTAAAGAAGGGTAGATTTTGGTTGGACATTAGGATAAAGTTCTTCACAATGATGGTAGTGAAATACTGGAACAGGTTGCCCAGAGAGATATTCAAATTTGAACTTGACAGGGCCCTGAGCAGCCTCATCTATTTAAAGATGTCTGTTCACTGCGTGGGGATTAGACAAGATGGCCTTCATGGGTCTCTTCCAACCCAATGCAGTCAGTGATTCTGTGATTCCCTCTGAAGGAAGCCAGGCTCAAACTCTTCCCAGCTAAGACTCAGCTTTGACTTTTGTAAACTGAAAAGATTTTGGTTGGCTAGAACAGAGCCAACCACTGCTGGCTTTAACCAGCCTTGGTTGTCTGACATCAATCAGTGAATTACCAAATGAAGATCATTACTGAGATTTCTTTGCTTTGCCTATAGGCCACACGATTAAAACTTGTGAGATTTTATTCCCTATAAGGTTAAACCAAGCCCCTAGTGCCTGAGTTCAGTGACAATTACATACTGTGTAAAGGATAGCCCATCTAAAGAAAACCCATCATCCATAGATTGCTTTCTTGGAAGCTCTTCTTAGTTATGACTCAGCCAGCCATTTCTGCAGGCCAATAAAATGTTGTTTGGGTTTTTTCCCCTCCCCTATTTAGGATTTGAGATTGTTGAACCTCTCACTGCTAGATTTTGCAATTCCTGCATAGTTACTTACCATTTCTTCAGCTCCAGAAACAAACCCAAATGACTTGCTCTGCTCTCATGGTAGTATCTGAAGCAGCACAGCATTTCTGAAGGCTGCCACAAGCAGGGGAAGGCTCCACATGATCACTTCCACTAGTGTTTCACCTCAGCTCTAAACAAGTACTCTGATACTCGGGAGATAAATTGTCTCCTGGGAAAGTTCCTTTAGAAACTCTAAACAGGCAGAAATATAGTAATGGGATGAAGAGCTAAGTGCCACAGTATGAGATTCATTGAAGACTGACCTGACAGCTGGGACACCACTCACAGACCATTATAAGAATCACAGCAACAGGCAAATAGCCCTGCAAAGGATGTATCTCTGGAGAACAGGAGTGGTTTTGGAGTTGGGGAGAAAGTAACTGGCAAAGAAGACCCTTTAATCAAACATCTCTCCAATGTGATCTTAGGAGGAGGGAATGAGGCACAGAGTTTTGCAGAAAAATGCTATAAGAATTGAAGTTTGGAAACTGAGTGGTAAAACCTTGAGAAATTTGAACCAGATCGACTCAGCTTTGTGAAGTTCGGTATTTCCTAACGGAAACAGTCAGTATGATGCTGATTCCCAGCAGCTCCAGGTCATCTCTGTATCAGATCCTATACCATGAAGGAGGTCAAATAGGAATTTGTATGGTCATTATCACAGAACCACAGAATTATCAGCGTTGGAAGGGATCCCCAAGGATCATCTAGTTCCAACACCCCTGCCATGGGCAGGGACACATTCCACTAGATCAGGTTGCCCAGAGCCACATCCAGCCTACCCTTAAAAATATTCAGGGACAGGGCTTCTACCACCTCCCTGGGCAACCTGTTCCAGTGTCTCACCACCCTCATGGTGAAGAACTTCTTCATGATGTCTAATCTAAATTTCTCCTCCTCTAGCTTCATTTCCCCTAGTCCTGTCACTACCTGACACCCTGAAAATCCCTCACCACCTTTCTTGTAGGCCCCCTTCAGATTTTGGAAGGCCACAATAAGGTCTTCTGCCTTCTCTTCAGCAACCTGAACAATCCCAACTCTCTCAGCGCGTCCTCATAGGAGAGGTACTCCAGCCCTCTGATCATCCTCATGGTCCTTCTCTGGACATGTTCCAGCCCACACACGTGCATAAATACAAACTACATCTGTCTTTCTTCCCTCCTCTGTCACCCATGAGCATGATCCCCACAGAAAACAGGAGCTATGGTCCTGAGCAGTCAGTAGGGTTTATTGCAAAACACCAAGAATGTAGTCATGCTATAGCCATCATGCCTCAACAGGTCTAACCTTGACTTCCCCAAGAGTTAGTACGCAGCACAGAAAGGCCCACAACTTTAGTGTTTTGGCTTTTAATTTCATTTATATATTAACTCAGCTGGTTAAGGTAAACCATAGTCTACTGAAGTCATTGAGAGCTTTGCCACTGAATGAACTAGGCTGAGATATCACTTAATGAATGCAGATGTTTTGCAAGCTAAATCAATCCTCTTTTTCACAGCTGAAGATTTAGGAGTATAGTTTAAAAGGGAAACATCTTTGCAAGGAGAAGGCAAAAAAAAAAAAAAAAGAAGGAAAGAAAGCCTTGATACTTGTTTCATTCAGATTTCTGTGCACATTTACAAATAACTTTTAAGAACTCCGTAGCAAGTAACTCAGTTGTGAAACACCTTGGGAGGTATATTAAGATATAGTTCTAATTTTTGCTTTCAGATATGACTGATTTTTCTGAGTACTTTAGTTCACTTCCACTGGGTCCATAAAAACTTGGGAGCATAAACATTATGGTATTATCCTTGCACTGCAGTTTTTCTCCTTTGTTAATTTTGGACTGAGTCATACAGTGTAGCAAAATTATTGAACTTAATTTTCTTAGGTCCCTAATTCCTGTAGCTCCTCTGTTACCATGTGGCAGGGCACCCTACAGGCACAATAAATAAATAATACAATACTGGGAGGTGTAACAAATCACAAAATACATTATTTAAAAAATTAAGAAATAAATATCCCCCCTCTTACTTAAATAGAGATTGATTTTATAATGTGAAATGCTGAGAAGAGCTTCTGAAAAATGTATGTGGGCCTGGGGACATGGGGAATACACTGTAATGGGTAATTTGCTCTCCTGAGTAGAAAAATATATATTAAAAAAACAACAACCAAAAAAAAACCCAAAAACAGTGAATGGATGTATTTGTCAAACAGAAATTGAGCTCCTCTGTTCACAGCACAGGTGAGATGCAGCACTTGCTTCAATGCCTTGCTTCAGTAGGATGCTGTGGTTGGTGCAATAAAACCCCCAAAAAACACAGGAGCTAGCACCCAAAACCTGGCCTTTACACCTTAAGTTGATCAGCAGGATGGAAGAAGAGGCTTCAGAAGAGAGAAGTAGGCAATACTCTTCATGTGTTGATGAGACATCTTTTAGCAATGCTCTTCAAACCTTGGGAGAAGGACCCTGGACAGGATGCAGACCTGACTGAGCCATGATGTGCTATGGATGTGGTGTGGGCTCCTCACCCCTTTGCCTCATACTTAGCAAAGCTTTGATCAGTGGTAGAGCAGAAAGACAAGCACCTAAGGTTCATTTGCTCCTCCTTGTGCCCCACCACGATCAAACTTTTGCCCAGCAGTGCCCCAATAACACCACCAGCAGTGCCTTGAGCAAAGCTGGTTGGTGGCTTTGTGGCTGCACAGTGTAGATATGCCTCCTGCTTTTAAAGAGGAAGGATATGGTGTCCCTGCAGTGCAATTCAGATTCCTTTTTAGTTTTGTTTGGGTTTTTATTTGCTTGTTTGATTTTTTTTCAGTTTATATTCCATTTTTGCTTAGCAGTGTGCCATGTGGGGCTGGCCATGAGACAGCTGCTGTTATTGTCCTCAGATTTGTTGGAGAACACAAATTCTGACAAATCTTACAGTACCATCACATTTTAGCAACAATTTGCCACAAATGCCCCTTTGTTATTAATCCATCTTGAACTTAGTGTGTCACAGTGCTGAAAGAGCATGACACAGGTTTCTTGGGAGCAGTGATGTGATGGACATTGTCCCTCTTCTGTTTTATCCTCTTGTTACCCTACAGGGAAACACACATCCATCGGCATATGAAGGACGGTGACAGTTATTTTTGATGTTGCAAAAGAGCAGAAGACAATGTATTAGCCTTTGTGATATAGTTAACAACTAGATAAGATTTCTGAAGGGTACTTATTCAAGACACAATAAAATTTCAAGGCTTCAAAAGTAATCAGTATAAATTGAAAAATATACTTTTACAAGTGCTATTTTTGCACGGGTTTTGTTTGCTAAAAGCTTTTAAGAGCCTCAGAAAATGTGACGCTGCATGGCAACAGCTCATGCTCCACGCTGCTTCTGAGGGCAATAGTGAGAAGGAAGTCCTCAAGGTAGCAGGTATGAGATCTCATTTCTGAAGTTTTGACCCATGCTTACACCTGACAACCTTTATGTCAATTTTGACAGTCTATAATACACCCCCCACCCCCAAAAAAAAAAAAAGGTTTTTCCCTGGGTGACTGCAAAATTAAATTTCTTAATGGACTGTAATAGAACAGACTAAAGCTTGATGCTATCATAGACATACATCATTGAAACCATTTCATTGACTCACAGTACAGAGAATACAAGAACTGGGAAAATTTACTTAAGGGTGGTGAATGAAGAGATAATGAGACCAAAATCATAATTCACATTTATATAACAGAAAAGAAACAGAAGAGCCTGTATGGTAATGGGTTTGTCATATAATGCAGAGTCCAACAGGCCTAGCAGGAGTGATATGCCAGTCTCACAGCTATTTATACATCACTGCCACAAAAAGTGTGTTTCAGAAGCAGACAATAAGCATTGACCCAAGAAAGTTGTTTTGAGAGTCATGAAACAAGGTCACTTGTCAGTCACTGTGGCAGAGCAGATCGGGTTAATATCTTGGGGAACACTTTTCTGGCTGTTTGTTGTGGCCCACAGTACTGGTACTACGGTACTACTGTGCAGCACATGGTACTGCTGCTTGTACTTAGCTGACTCACTGCACACTCAGGAAATACTTTATTCACAGCCTGGACTGTGGTATTTAGTATTTTATTCCCATTATTTGGTCATTACTTGTCCAGCATAATTTTCATAAGAGAAGTGTCCCTTACCTGTCAATAGAGGGGGGGATGGCTGATTAGGAAAAGTTGCTTTTGTAGAACAAGCAGCTCAGATGGATACCGAGCAGAGAGCAGGAGCAGGCTCCATGGGCAGGCTGCAGTGCCTCAGCATCTCCATTCAGAACTGGGAAAACAGGGGCCCCCTTTTTGATGTATGGGAAATGATTGAAGAAAATGCTCCAAGATCCTTCCAACTCATTGAAATGAAACCAGTAATTATGAAAAAAAAAAAAAAGAAATCTGAGAGGAGAGCTGCCTTAATTTTCACAGGTTTACAGAAAATGAAGTAGGTTACCATGAATAAATTGTGAAAAGTATTTTTAACACATTTAATTACAGTTGGCATTCCTGCAGTACAGACAAATGCTAGAGGTGGTCTGCTTTCTGGAAAGTGATCAATACTGGAACTGTGGGAGCTGTACTGGGGAAACTGTAAGCCAATTCCAACTCTCTTTTCCTTTAAGTGCTGTTTTCCTTTAAATCCTCTTAATTTTAAGTGGTTGAATGCTAAGGATTTTGCTCAAAATAGTAAAATATTATTACAACAGAAATTAAGAGTGATGGATTACCATCCCTGGGAGGAGTTCCTTGGCACATGAGATGGATCATTATCACCATTGTAAGCCATCTCTGAGGCTGGAAACAGTGTGCATGTGTACATGTGTCATGGTGACACTGATCATGGGTTAAGTAATCCTGCACAGCAAAACATTCCATTACTGCCTGTGTGGGAGACAGGCAGCTCCCAGAGTCTGCAGCAGCAGAACATCCCTGCATGATGTTGCATTTACTACACAAGTCCTCCAGCATGTACAGAGAAAGTCTGAGCTATGTGACATGGTGCTGCACTGTATGGCATAGTTGTGCCTTGAGACACGCTGTATAACAGTAAAGGTGAGCAATTACTGTGAAATATCTTGAAGGTTATTGCCTGGAGCTGCTCTGACTGGGGGTGCCATTAGAGTGGAAGAAAGGTGACAAGAGCTGTTTCTTCATCTGGAGAGCTAAGAAAATAGTTGCTGGACCCATGGACAAACTGACCATGTCGCCTGGGCCAATCCTACGTTTTGGTAGAGTATGAGGCCACCTGATGGCTTGCCTGTCATGGTTCAGGCCCATCTGGCAGGTGAGCCCTACAGCTGCTCACACAACTGCCGCCCCAACTCACACCCCCCACAGCAGGATGGGAAGAAAAGTCAGTAGAAAAAGGAAAACCCTCATAGGCTGATACAAAGAGAGTTTAATAAATCAGAACAGAGGTAAAAACAATCAGGAAGAGCAATAATACTAAGGAAATGGCACACAGAGCAAGTAATACAAAGAGCAGCACTGATGGCAAGGCCCAGCTCAGCTGCCTGATCCACCACACCACCCAAACCACAGTGACCTGCTCAAAGAACCCACACTTGCCCCAGGCATGAGTCAGCGTGGTGAAATACTCCACTGGCTGATTCAGATGACTGCCTTGGCTGTTGCTTCTCCCAGCTTCTTGTCAAGGAAAAAAATAAAACACACACCAAAAATAATAATAATTTTAAAAATCCCCCCCCAAAACCCAAACAAACACCAAAAAATCTTAGCCTTATCCTAGCCAAACCCAGGACGCTACTCCGGGTAACAGAGTAATTTTCAGTCTCAGGCTAGAGACATCAGTGCCCACAGGGCCAGCCTAGGCATTTTTCCATTCCACTCACTGGTTCAAGTGTTTCCCAATTTCAGTGTTTTTTTACAGGCATCCATCATCACAGACTTTTCCTTCCCTTTCATACAGCCCTTTCCTTCTTTTGACTTTAACAACATTGCAAAGTATGAGGATTAATAAAAATTAGACTAGATTCATAGTTCTTTAACATCTATTAATCCACCTTGTTGCTTGTCATATTTTTTTTCTACAGAAATGTAGTATGTTATTTCACAGTATCACAGTACATTAGACGTTGGAAGGGACCTCAAGAGATCATTGGGTCCAATCCCCCTGCCAAAGCAGGATCACTTAGGGTAGTCTGCACAGGAATGCACCCAGGTGGGTTTTGAAAGTCTCCAGAGAAGGAGACTCCACAACCTCCCTAGGCAGCCTGTTCCAGTCTCTATCACCCTCACAGTAAAGAAGTTTCTTCTCATGTTGATGTGAAATCTTCTATGTTCAAGTTTGAACCTGTTGTTCCTTGTCTTATTACTGTGCACCACCGAAAAGAGCTTGGCCCCCTCCACTTGACATCCACCCCTCAGATATTTATACACATTGATGAGATTCCCTCTCAGCCTTCTCAAGACTAAATAGCCCCAGGGATCTCAGTCTCTCTTCATAGGGGAGATGTTCAAGTCCCCTAATTATCCTCATGACTCTCTGTTGGATTCTCTCCAGCAGTTCTCTCTCTTTCTTGAACTGGGGAGCCCAAAACTGGATGCAATATTCCAGGTGTGGTCTCACCAGGGCAGAGTAGAGAGGTAGAAGAACTTTCCTAGCCTGCTGGACACACTTTTCTTGATGCATCTCAGGATACCATTGGCTCTCTTGGCCACAAGGGCACATTGTTGTTTCATGGAAAGCCTGTTGTCCACCAGCACTCCAAGGTCTTTCTCCATGGAATTGCTTTCCAGCAGGGCAGACCCTAACCTGTACTGGTGCCTGGTGTTATTCCTTCCCAGATGCAGTACCCTGCACTTGGATTCTCACAAGTCCATGGGACCAGATGGGATCCATCCCAGGATGCTGAGAGAGCTGGCCAAGCCTCTCCATCATTTTCCACCAGTCCTGGATCAAAGTGAGGATCCAAGTACCTCAGTAAGTCCCTAGGGAAAAGGCAGAGGAAATTAACACCTTCTTTGCCTGAAATGGGTTAGCTGTTTGGGTGGGTTGGGTTGGTTGATGGGTTGGACGCGATGATCTTGAATGTCTCTTCCAACCTGGTTTGGTTTATTCTAAATAAATAAATAAAAAAATTTAATAGCAAGATAGGTTGTCTTCCTGGCAGATGGAGTCAGGCAGCAATGTAGTCCTATGTGATCCAGAAGGAAATAGTTACAGACCTCCTTAGCCACTTAGATCCCCACAGGTCCATGGGACTGGATGGGATCCATCCTAGAGTGCTGAGAGAGCTGGCAGATGAGCTGGCCAAGCTACTCTCCATCCTTTTACAACAGTCCTGGCTCACCAGAGAGGTACCAGATGACTGGAAGCTGGCCAATGTGATGCCCATACACAAGAAGGACTGGTTGGATGAGCCAGGGAATTCCAGGCAAATCTATTATACAGGGGCACTTGAGGGGGTTCAGTGGCTTTTGGGATGCCACCCCTGGTGCACTTGGGAGGAATTTGTCTCCACTGATCTCCAGCTTCAGAGTCATTCTGTTTGGGAAGCTGGCAAGAGAATAGGGAGCGCGTAGTGTCCTGATTACTGCATGGCTGATGGGACTGTTTGACGGATGGCAGAGTCTGATTCCACCAGTCCAGCTCCCCCTCACACTCCCTGATAGTCTGCAGCCTTTCAACATCCTCCTTCAGCTCAGCCACTAGACAGAGGTCACCCACTTGCTCACAGTGAATGCAGGTGTAGTCCCTGCAGTCTGCCATGAGAAGTGAGAGATTCTGGCACTCCTTACAGCCAGGAGCCTGGATAGCTACATGTTTATGCTGGATCTCTATCTGGGTTGACACATCTTTTGGAAACAGTTTTATGCCGAGTTGCACCACCCCTGATCCTGCTAGCGTGACCTATCTGGAGAAGATTTCGACAACAAACCCACATGACTCAGCAGCTATCTCTCGTGAGAACCCCGCCCCCCACTGCAACTGAGACTGCCCATGCTGCATCTGCCTCTCACCAGGGAGAAGCTGTATCAGGACAGAGGATGAGCTGCTGTGCTGATGTCTTGCAGTTACAAGTTTGCCACTAGAAGTAATCCATCTTAGAGTCATAGAATCATGAAGTTATTTCAGTGGGAAAAGACCTCCAGGATCAAGTCCAGCTGTCAACCTAAGACCACCATGGCCATTAAACCATGTGCTGACATGCCATATCCACACGTTTCTTGAACACCTCCAGGAGTGGTGACTCCCCTACCGCCCTACATAGCCTATTCCTATGCCTGACCACTCCTTCCATAAAAGAAACCTCCCCTGGCACAATTTTAGTCCATTTCCTCTTGTTGTGTCGCCTGATACTAGGGAGAAGAAACTGACCCCCTCCTCACTACAGCTTCCTTTTAGGTAGTTGCAGAGAGCAATGAGATCTCCCCTCAACCTCCTTTTCTCCAGACTAAACCATCCCAGTTCCCTCAACATTCCCAATAAGACTTGTTCCCTAGACCATTCACCAGCTTTGTTGCCCTTCTCTGGCTCCTTCTCTGGCTACATTCCAGTCCCTGTCCTCACTACATTTTTTATTATAAGAATTAATATATCTTGCCATTTGCTATTCTGGTTAGAAATCATGAGAATGAATACATTTTGTACCACTTTGTCCTTGTTACAATTTTACAATGTTCTCAGGAATGGATTATTTCAATGCCACTTTTCTCTTTGTATCTGGAGCAAGAAAATTAAAATAGTAATGACAGTTCAGCAGATAATGTTTCCTAGCTATTTTTTTTATCAGTCTAGAGATTTAATCAAGAAAAAAAAATAAAATGTATAATTCTGCTCAAGAGAGAATGCAAAGGCAAAAAGTAAAATAGTGTAGATAGCTCAGTCCTTGTGGCTGTCTCAAGGTCATAATAGTATCATAGTATCAGTCAGGGTTGGAAGGGACCACAAAGATCATCTAGTTCCAATCCCCTTGCCATGGGCAGGGACACCCCACACTACATCAGGCTGGCCAGAGCCTCATCCAGCCTGGTCTCAAACACCTCCAGGGATGGGGCCTCAACCACCTCCCTGGACAACCCATTCCAGGGTTTCACCACTCTCATGGTGAAGAACCTCCTCCTCACATCTAGCCTGAATCTCCCCACCTCCAGCTTCATTCCATTAATCTCAAGTCTTGTTCAGATTCTATAATTATAAAGATATAATTTTCCTTAATTCACTGTTTCCCAAATGGAGTGAAAACAACTATTTAAAAATTCACAGTAGGACTGTTTAGAATTCTGCTGTTCAGATGACACACAAAGATTTACCTTTTTCTGCTCATTGTGAAAACCTGAAACAGAAATATACCAAAAGAAAAAAAATATTTTCAAAGAGCAATTGATTGTGCTAGTAACTGATGTACATAAACCCTATCATAAATTACCAGAAAGACAAATCCAGTGTAGTTGTCCTAGAATTTGATCATATTTCTGTTAAACCAATTAAAACTCCTAGGAATTTTTATAAGTGTTTGGTCAAACCTATGGTTATCATGGAAACCAAGTGCAAAGCAACTCAAGGGGGCTTTACTATACTGAATAAGGGTTCTCTGCCAGACAGCACAGCTATCACTTCCTTAAGTACTGCTCTCTTTCAGACTCAGAGCAGCACTGCCTCAGGGCCTGATGGAGATTTGATCTTTTTTGAACCAGTGTATTGGTATGATTGAAGTATTACAGAAGAAATGTTTGAAATCTTCCTAATGGATGAAGCAGGGACTTTGAGGTTTTCTCTAAAGTCTGTCAGCCCTACAGTTCCATAGTCATAGCACCATAGGATGTTAGGGGCTGGAACGGACCTCAAAAGATCATCTAGTGTAACCTCCCTGTCAGAACAGGATCACCTAGAGTAGATAACACAGGAATGTGTCAAGGAGGGTTTTGAATATCTCCAGAGCGGGAGACTCCACAACCTCCCTGGGCAGCCTGCTCCAGTGTTCTGTCACACTCACAGTGAAAAAAATTTTTTTCATGTTTTCATGGAACTTCCTATGCCTCAACTTCCACCCATTGACCCTTGTCCTGACATTGGGCATCACCAACAAGAGCTTGGCTCCGTCCTCTTGGCATTCACCCTTTACATATTTCTAAACATTAATGAGGTCATCTGTCATTCTTCTACTCTCTAACCTAAAGAGACCCAGCTTCCTCAGTCTCTCCTCATAAGAAAAATGTACCACTCCCTTCATCACCTTTGTGCCTCTGCACTGGACTCTTTTAGGCAATTCCCTGTCCTTCTTGAACTGAGTGGCCCAGAACTGGACACAATATTCCAGATGCAGCCTCACCAGGGAGGAGAACCTCTCTTGACCTACTAACCACACCCCTTCTAATACATCCCAGAATAGCATGGCCTTCTTGGCCACAAGAGCACATTGCTGGCTCATGGTCAACCTTCCATCCACTAGGACCCCCACATCCTTTTCCCCTTCACTGCTCTCCAACAGGTCAGTCCCAAACCTGTACTAATACCTGGGGTTGCTCTTTCCCAGGTGCAGCACTCTACACCTGCCCTTGTTGAATTTCATTAAATTTCTCCCTGCCCAACTCTCCACCCTGTCTAAATCTCACTGAATGGCAGCACAATCCTCTGGTGTGCCAGCCACTCTGACCCGTTTTGTGTCATCAGTAAAAGCAGTCGTTTCTTCCTCCATAATATAAGGAGAGAATTACATTATACATCAGGAAGCTCTTAGTGAGTGTGGGGTACCTATCTGATGGTCCTTCTCTGTCTGTGGAGCTGTTATGTACATCCCACCCTCACTCCCTTTTTTTCTTTTGTCAATTGGGCCTGTATTCTCACAGCACATAGCTATCCAAAGCTTATATTACTGTATGCTATAGCACAACCCCCAGTTCTGTCTTTTTGCCACATGCTGTCTATTACAAGTGCAGGTTAGTTCTACCTATATAGAGGAAGAAGAGCATGAAGAGTAGTTACTGAGTTGCTTCCAAGATGAAACTGGACAAGAAATCCAGTCTTTGGTGCTTTGAGCTTTGGAAATGAATTCTGGCCCTTCAAAACTCCAACTTGGATATGGATGACCTCTAGAGCAAGGGAAATGTTTTATTGCCTGCAGATTGTTTCTTTTGATCTGCTGCAATAAATATGCCTGTGATCCTAACTCTGACTGGATATACATGGTTGTCATCCTTTTATCAGCCTATTAGTGTGCTAAAAAATAATTTGTGTTCATGTACTCCTCCAAGCATCCCCTTTGCACCAAAGGAGGGACCTTTGGACACATTGGAGATGTGTCTTCTGTGCCCAAGGTTGCACTTAATCTCTTCTGTGGGCAGCTCAAGGCATTTGCCTGGCCTGACACTCTATAAACATAAACCCATTTGTAAAAACATAATTAATAGATAGCGTCAAATCCCTTATTTTTAACCTTTCAAACTATTACAAATAGTTACAAGGTTTCTAACAAGTAGTATTTACCATTTAAAATTGTTACAACCTGAAATTACACTTAGTTTCCTGGTACAAAATTTGAAAGATTTATAGGCACAAATTTTCAGTGTTCTCAGGATAAATGGGAAAACAGATGGGAGACACAACCACAGAAAAACAACCAGACATTGTCAGGGATTCCAGTGCATAATCAAGCCCTTACCATGCCCACCCATACAATGCTCGGACTGGCATCAGATCTGGTACCACAAGAGACACTCAGAGCAGACTGATAATCCAGCCCTTTGACACCAGGATTCAAGCTGCTGTCTGTGGTGGGCTGAGATTTAAGTGTGTACCAAAGGCTTTCATGGGACAGGTCTTTGCCGGTGGATGGGAAAATGTTTTAAATGAGCAAACACACTTTGTGTGATCTTGCATTCTTGCTTGCTTTGACATAAAATTTAATTTTTCTTAGATCTTTGATCTTTTTATGTCCGCATTCACAGAAAGCATTTTTGGTCAGCATGTAATTATATAAAGAACAGATGTGGCATAAAAAAAATGTGAGGCATAATATAGCAAGTCATTTATTTTTTTTTTTTTTTTTTTTTAAAGCTAAAATAACATCCCAACTTGGGATTGCAGAGCTTGGACTCTACACACAGACTGCTACATCCAGGGACTCTCTCCATCCTGTGAACCCATACATGAACATGGGGAGAATAACCAGTCACACACTTCTTGCTTGGTCTTGCTGTTCATCTTTCCTCTGTGTTTTTTCCAGCTAACTCATTGTTTTGATTTGTTTTTCAATAAATGTTTATAACTAAAACAGACATCATGCTTTGTTGAAAGTGGCACTGATTGAGGCTATGAGAAAGCCAACCATTCTTGAAGATAATAGGATCTTAAAACAGAGCTGAAGCTACGACTCAATGCCAGAAATGTGAAAGTTCAGTTGTTTTGGATAAAAGCAACACAGCTTTGCATTTTCCTGTCCTGTAGATTTCTGCCTGTCCTGTAGACAGGAAGAAAGGAGAAACTCCATGCTTTGCTTTGTCAGCTGTTACTGCATTCATATTCTGTACTGAGTCTGACCTGGTACTGGTACTGTTTTCTGTCATGTAATATATGTGATTACATTTGCAAAAGTACTTACTCATATGAAGGCTAGACTGCATTAAGTCCTACTTTTAACTGAGTTTGAAAAACAAACAGATTATTTGATTAGGAAAATTATCATGAAAAAGGAGATTTCATGTTACTCCTCCAAAGCCTCTCCAGTTTATTTCCTAGTCTGAAAATCTTGCCCAGGATGAATTATGCCAAGCAGCTGGTATAATTGCAGAAGCCTGGTACAATTATCATTAAGTCCTCTCATAAATTCCTTTATATTCTCCCTATATATTTTTTTACGAAGCTTTTGATAGTGGCAGGATCCCTCTGTGTCTTGAACTCCATCAGACCCTTCAGGAGTCTATGAAAAGGAAAGTGATGTTTCTGGAGCACAACGCAGAGTTTTTATGAAGCTCCTCTCTCACTGGTGCCTGTATTTGCCACATCATGATTCAGTCATGCAAATGCAGCTATGTGGTGTGACTGACAAACTGGATCAGTCATGCTTCTTATCATCACAAGGTGCTGGAGCTGCCCAAGATGGCTAAACAGACGCTGACACTTGGCAGAAAATTATTTTAGAGTGACTCTGCATGGGGCCTCCCCTCACAGAGACTGGCTAGCACATCCAATGCAAGAGTTTCATCACAGGGCCTGTAATTAGCAACTGATGAAATCCCTCCATCCTCAGCCTCCCCGTAGGCCAGCAGCAGGTGTTCCTATCTTCAGATGTGTGTGGAATATCTGCCAAATCATTTGGCACATTTCAACTAGAAATGTGCCAAGCTACCTGTCATACCTAAACCGCCTTTTTAAAAGAAAGATAAATGCGCCTGCTGCTCAGTTTGTGTGGAAGCAGACTGCCCCCCCGTGGAACCGGGCTGCTGCCGGGAGCCCGCGCCAGGCCTTGCCGCCCCCCGCAGCGGCCCTGCCGGCACTAAGCCCTTCGCTGCCGGCACTAAGCCCTTCGCTGCCGGCACTAAGCCCTTCGCTGCCGGCACTCAGCCCTTCGCTGCCGGCACTCAGCCCTTCGCTGCCGGCACTCAGCCCTTCGCTGCCGGCACTCAGCCCTTCGCTGCCGGCACTAAGCCCTTCGCTGCCGGCACTAAGCCCTTCGCTGCCGGCACTAAGCCCTTCGCTGCCCGCTTCCTGGAACACGGTAAGTGCCTTCCGGGAGGGTGCTCCGTCGCGAAGACGTTTTGCACCCGGTCAAGGTGTCTGCGCGGGGTTCCAGCCTCAGGAAGCACTGCAGTGCTTACTGAAGTGAGTCGCTCGCTGCTGAGCACCGCTCTTTGCCGGACCAGTAGCAGCAAGCACCAGCGGGCGGCAGAGGAGAAACCACGGCAAGAGCAGCACCAAGGGCGCGGCAGATGCGCCTGCCCGCTACGGCCTCTGCTCAGAAAAAACGCAGCCATGGGAGGAAAACTAATGAAATCTCAAGACCAGAAAATGCCCGGTCTCAGCAGAAGGCGTCTGGGAATGGGATGAACTTTCTGAAGGAGAGATGAGGAAAGTGTTTCGTTGTTAATAACAGCCCTTGATGAGTGATGAAACTCCCTTTCAGCTGCTGTTTCAGAGATCGTTCTTGGATTTTTCCTGATCTTTTTTCCTTTTAGCATGATCTCGGGTCCTCTCTTTGGTGATGTTAGTTATCTTACCACATGCTCTTTCAATATGAGTAAATTATTTTATTTATGATAATCTTTATAAAATGTGAAGTATCAGAAACTTGAGTGTTCCAAGCCTAATGCTGCAACCAGTAACACTGGACTGTGCCATTGCCCTTCTCCCTTTCTCCCAGTAACACATAGATCTTCACATGACCAGACTGCAGGGGTAATATCAAGGCAGGGCTCACCCAAACCTTGTGTCTCTGAAAAAGTCTCCACATCGTATCACCAGAGCTCTGGCTTTTCAAACCCATCTGAGTAAAGGAGCAGCCCCTCAGGGTAATCTTGTAATTATCCACATCTCAGCTATTACAAAGCAGAGTGTGGCCTGAGCTCACTTAGCCACTTTTCACTTACCTGGGATGATTGTTTTAAATACAGTAAAGTCTCTATTAAAAAAAAGGAATCCATTTAGTCCAGCCACGTGATTGCACCGTTCAGGACTCTGGTCTGCACAGGCTTTTCTGCCTTAGCCATCAGCAAAGTCACTGGGAGCCTTCTAGTTGCACATAAAGCAATGTGACCAGTATCTGTCCTGTTTGCTGAGCCATTTAGCAGTTTCTCAGCCTGATGCCTTCTTGTTTCTTCATTTCTAGTACCTAACTGTCTAAGTATGTCTGACTTTAAAACACCTGTCATGCAAAGCTAACGTCTATTGTAACAGTTTACCTTTCCATAGCACCTGTCAAACCAAAGCAAGCCAGTGAAAGAGTAGGCCACACATGACTGGGGGAGGAATGACATTTGGACAAGGGCATTGTGCAACATGAAGCTTACTGGCTTTGTGAGATGGTGCTCTGGGATGCTTTTAGAGAAATGCTGTTCTCTGGACTTTGGTATAAAGGTAGTGTTGTCTCATCTATGGCTTTTCACTCACTTCCTATTCTGCCAGCTCCATTGTTGGTAAGCTGAAAAGCAAGGGAAGCAAGCATAGGGTGGGTGTGTCCATGTGTATCTTGTGTGTACATGTACAGGGGAAAAAGGAAAGGGGGGAGCAGTCACAGCTGTGGGAAATATCCAGTTGCTTTGAGCAGATACACCCATAGTTGTGATTCAGATCTTGACAGGCTGTGAATCCACTTTTCATGCTTTCTCTCTTAATCTTTCCAGTCTTACAACATTTACCATGCCATCTAAATGCACTCTGTGACTAAAATAATGGCATTTTTCCCCCCACTCTGCCTTCAGGACGGAGCTGTAAGGTAGCTGACAGTAGCACAGTGAGGATGAAGGTACAGCCATGGTAAAGCTTGCGCAATGGTTGCCTTGAGCTTTGAAACACATGACATTTGTAGTAATTTTTCTTGGTTGTGACATGCAAAGGCACAGGAGCACAAGCAGGAGAAACCTCTCTATAGGTGACCCTAACCATAATTCATGCCATCACTGAGGCTAATAGATCACTCAAGGCCCAAGTTCATTCATGTTGCAAACAGAACTTCTGGCTCATAGTGCCTTGAGACACACAGATCAAGACAAAATGGCTGGCCTTGTCCCAAAGCATGGCTGCAAAACATGGCATGTTTCCCTCCAATTTTTTTTCCACTTGGGAAGGAGTACCTAGGCAGGAGCAACTCAAGGTGCCACCAACAGGAGGTACTCATTCAGCATTTGATTTTCTGCGTAGTGTGCCATGCACCTGCAACAAAGTAAATGACAGCTTCCACTACTAGTTATTAATTGATACTAGGCGAAGTGTCGTCCCCATCCACTGTGGCAAGTACAGCATCAAGGCCCACTCTTTCCCTGTGCTCCAAGAATGTCTGCTGTGGAGGAAGCTCTGGCAAGGAAGAATGAGCAGCAGGCACTTGTCATGTGTGAGGCAAGCCAGTGATTCTGTCACTGAAACAGTAGTTCTGACTTTAGCCCTCAATTAATGAAAATGTAGAGGAGGTGGCAAACAGGACTGTAGCACTGAAGTGAAAGATGAGTAAATGTGCTTCAGCTGAATATATGTAATTGCTTACTCTGTTCCTTCCTCTCTCAGTCATCTTCCTTCTCTTTCCTATCTCCTCCCAGCCCAGGAAAAAAGGCTGGAAAGTCAGGGAGCACAAGCCTTCCTCCCATTTGTACAAATGAGAGCTAACAAGGTACCTGGATGGGGTTTTCAACACCTTTAGTGAAGGTTTCACAGTGGTTTGCCTCACCTTAGAGCTGGTTTCAGTGATTAACCAGGCTT